>CM068745.1:30668833-33106333 GCA_035084275.1 Hydrolagus colliei
TCACAAACAGCTCCACCATTCGCGGGTGAGCCTTCAGCCACTCTGCCCCAACCTCTGGAACTCCATCCCGCAGACCCTCCGCCTCGCACCCTCCCTGGCCTCCTTCAAGTCTCGCCTCAAGAATCTCCTTTTCGATGAACCCATCAGCACCTCCTAATCCCCCTTCCCTCCCCCACATCCTCAGATCATATCTGAAACAGTGACTGTCCAGCATCCTCCTGACGTGAAAGGCGCTATACAAATGTCAATTTGTTGTTGTTGTTAGTCAGTGATTTTACATTGTGGATTGTTGGCCAGGACACCAGGAGAGAGAGAGAGAGAGAGAGAGAGTGAGAACGAGAAACTCGCTAGATTGTTTAGGGCCTGGAATTTTTAAGGTCCACCTGAACAGCTTGCGGTCTGTCCCAGCTGAAGGACGGTTCAGTGGGTGGGGGGGGTCAGTCTGGGCCTGCAGTGTCACGTCATAGGCCAGACATCAGATGGCCTCAAACACACAACATTCTGAGGTTCAAGTGTAACTGACAACAACTTGCATTTACACAACACCTCGCTGGATCTCACTGAGGAGCTCCTGTGGCTCTGTGGTTAGAGCACTCGTCTTGCAAGCTGGGGAGACCAAGCTGGGGAGACCTGTGTTCGAATCCAGGCAGGTCAGGGCGAAACCTTGGGCAAGTTTCCTTACTCCACACGCCTAATAATAATCCCTCCAAAACACCACAATAATAAAATTGATCATTTCAATCCACGACTGTGTGTGGGACACTGCTGTGCGCAATTGGCTGCCACAATTTCCCCACAAATATATACAGTCAATTCACTTTACAATATATTCTGTGAAGCGCTTTGGGACGTTGATAAGATGTGGAAAGCGCTATATCAAATGCAAGGATTATTATTATTATCATCGTGTCCCAGAGCACAGAGTGTGCTGTTGGGGGGGGAGCCCAGAGTGTGTGTTGGGGGGGGGGGGGGAAGCCCAGAGTGTGTGTTGGGGGCGGGGGGGGGGAAGCCCAGAGTGTGTGTTGGGGGCGGGGGGGGGAAGCCCAGAGTGTGTGTTGGGGGTGGGTGGGAGCCCAGAGTGTGTGTTGGGTGGGGGGGGAGGGGGAGCCCAGAGTGTAGTTAGTTAGTTAGTTAGTTAGTTAGTTAGTTAGTTAGTTAGTTAGTTAGTTAGTTAGTTAGTTAGTTAGTTAGTTAGTTAGTTAGTTAGTTAGTTAGTTAGTTAGTTAGTTAGTTAGTTAGTTAGTTAGTTAGTTAGTTAGTTAGTTAGTTAGTTAGTTAGTGTTGTGGCTGCAGGGTTAACAGTGGGAGGATTCTGGTTCGGGTTTAAATGATACAAAAAAAACGAAGTGTAATTTTAAAAATTAATATTTAATAATAATAATCTGTTCAGAATGGAGTTGTGGACAGTTCAAACTCATTGTCTGGAAACACAATCAAGAACAAACCCTAAACAGTAAGACCATATGGTGCATTTAGTGCAGACCCTCTCCTCTTCACCCCCCCATCCCCCGCTGCTGGCAGGCCTGTCCAGTCAGCGTATATTTGGCATCAGCTTCGCAAACATCTATTACAGCGACTGGCAAACTGATTGTCACGTGTGGAGCCCGGACGGCACAGGGTTAATTAACACTGAAACCCACCCGCTCATTAACCCACCCACTCACTCATTCACCCACCCACTCACCGATCGACCAACCGGCCGGCACTTTAGGTGGAAACACAAACCACCTCCATACCCGTTGCTGGTGACTGGGTTCCGCCGGCAGAACCACTGATCAATAACAATCCTTGGCATTTGATTCAGCAACTTATCAAAGCACTTCACAGAATATACTGTAATGTGTAGTCTAGTGACTGTGAAAGTTGTGGACAAAACTCAGCAGCCACTGCTATGTCCTATAAACAGTCGTGAATTCAGTGACCATATCATTTTTTAAAAAGGGATTATTGCCCTCTGGAAAGCGATCCGCCAATCGACTAACATCTGGGTTCCTACTGACTTGCTGGTAAACAGAAGCATGTGGAATAATGAAAGTTGCCTAAGGTTTTGTCCTGCCTGCCTGGGAATCAAACTCGGGTCCATTCGCTTATAACCACTGAGCTACAGGACTCCACACCAATAGATCTCGCCATCACCAAGAGAAAAACAACTTCCTCTTTCCAGGGCATAAGTCTCAACCCTCACTCCCCTTCCTTCCATCCCTCCCTCCCCCTCTCTTCCCTTCCCTCTCTCTCTCCTACCATCCCAGCCTATATATATATATCCTGTATATACACTGTATATATATATATATGTGTGTGTGTATTTATGTGTAAATGAATAGTCAGTCGGTGCAGGTTAAGATTCTGTGAATCACTTTGGGCCATTCTCCTTATATTAAAGGCATTGTTATCAAATGTAATCAAATGATGATTATTATTATTATCTTAAAAACCTCAGGCAAGTTTCCATTTCCAATCAATACAAGTCTCTGTTTGTGCGCAATTGGCTGCCTCGTTTCACCCACAGCCAATTCACTTTCCTGTGAAGCGCTTTGAGACATCCGGAAGCTGTGATAAGGCGCTGAATCAAAATGCAAGAATTATTATTATCCTCTCCCCCTCCTTCCTTCCCCTGTTCCCTGTTTGAGATCCAAGACTGTCCTGTCCCCTGTCTTCTCCCCTGTCCTATCCCCTACTCTCTGCCTGTATTGAGTTCACAAACTTTCAGCCCCTTTTGTTATTATACCAACCGACCTGTAACAGTATGACATGTGCTGGACAGGGATTGGAACCTGCCTATGCTGGGGCTTGAGATCAGGAGCGGGTGGGGAAGAGGGTGACCGAAGGCACGGTTGGTCAAAGAGGAGGGTCGTGAGCTGGGACGTGAAGGAGGCGAGGGAGGGGGTGAGGTAGAGGGTCTGTGGGATGGTTCCAGAGGGTTGAGGTGGGAGTCAGACAGGCTGAAGGCCCGATGACATCTGATTTGAAGGACCTGGCGTGGTCCCAGCTGGAGAAACAGCAGGAAAGGGGAAGAGGGAGGGGAAGGGCAATGGGAGGCAGGCATTCAGGCAGGGAGGGAGGGAGGGAGAGAGAGAGAGAGAGCTTGGTTGAGTAGAACTGACAGGAGGGGAGGGTGGGTATTGCCGGGTGAGGGGCAGAATGTTTGTTTTATTCAGGTTATGATAATCTCTGCATTTGTTATAGCGCCCAATCACATCGCTCAGACGCTTTAAAGCGCTTCACACAATATACTGTAAAGTGAATTGACTACATTTTTGTGGGCGAAACGCAGCAGCCAATTGTGCACAGCAACGTCCCCACAAACAGTCGTCAAATTAATAATCCAGGTTTATTACTCCTGGAAAGTGATCCGCCAATCGATTAACAACCAGGTTCCTACTGACTGCTGGTAAACAGAGGTGTGTGTGTGTGGAGTAAGAAAACGTGCCTAAGGTTTCTCTCTGCCCAGATCCTCTGGCTTGCCAGGCAAGCGCTCTAAAGCTCCACATTAGGTTACAAAGAAGGCATTGGTTGGTAGAGGGTTGGGAGGAATGAGGTTTGAGACAGAGAGAGACTCATTTCATCTGAGCCTGACTGTGTACTGAGCCACTGGAGCCCCGTCCGCCTGGTAGCAGCGTAGTTCCTGCTGTCTCTTGACAAAGCCGAACTGTCTGTGAAAGGATCCCTCGGGGGCGGTGGTCCCACAGCGGAGAGAGCTGCCCCCCACCCGGATCCTGCCAATGGCGGGGAGGAGTTCCAGCGTCCCTGCGGGCAGCACCGAGACTCCCGACCCCGAGAGATCGAGTTCCCGCAGAGAGGACAGGCCGGAAAACACAACCGCGTCCAGGGCTCGGAGTCCCGGGCTGAGGGACAGATCCAGACGCTGCAGGTTGTGGAGACCGCTGAAAGCTCCTGGGGAGAGTCGGGTCAGGTGTGTGAGGCCTGCGAGGGACAGGTCCGTCAGCTCCTCCAGCCCAGAGAAGGCCCGGTCCCCGATGGCGGCGATGGGATTCCCGGCCAGACGGAGGCAACGCAGCGGGACGCGGGCCAGGCAGGCCGTGGGGACCTGGCGGAGACGGTTCCCGGAGAGGTCCAGGGTGTAGATGTTGGGCGTGGCTCGATCCGGACTCCGCCCCAGCCAGGAGACATGATTGGCCGACAGGTCCACGCTGAGTGGTTTCCCGTGGCCCCTGGAGGATGAGGATAAGACGTCCAGGTCCACCTGACGGAGACGGTTGTGACTGAGGTCCACCTCGCCCAGCGGGAGGTTGGAGAAGATGCCGTTCTCTAAAGCCTCCAGGGCGTTGTGGCTGAGGTTGAGGGCCTCCAGGTATCTGAGCTTGGAAAATGTGTCGGGTGGAAGCTGGGAGATGCTGTTGTGACTGAGGTCTAGGTTGGCTAAGGTGGTGTAACCAGGGCCCTGGAACATGGCTGTGGACACAGAGGTCAGGGAGTTGGAGGACAAGTCCAGGTAGGATGTGTCGAGGGGGATAGGGATGGCTGTCATGTGAGGGCCCAGCCCACTGCAGTCCACCTTGGTCAGACTGAAGCTCCCAAACATCCCAAAGCTCTCAACCTGGCAACGGCAGCCCGGAGAACAGGCCCCGACCACAGACACACAACACACCAACCAGGGCCACACCAACCAGCGCACAGCGGCAGCCATAGGGTCACCTGTACAGAGAGAAAAATAGAGAGTGAGACAGAGAGAGAGTGTGTGAGACTGAGAGAGAGTGTAAGAGAAAGTGAGAGTGTGAGAGAGTGGATGAGAGTGAGAGAAAGAGAATGTGTGAGAGAGGGAGAGAGACGGAGAATGTGAGAGTGTGAGTAAGAGTGTGAGAGACAGAGAGAGAGAGTGTGTGTGAGAGACAGAGAGAGAGAGAGAGCGTGTGAGATAGACACACACACACACGACAGTTACACACACTACACACAGAGAGAGCAATTGGAACAAACTTTTAACATGAAGAAAATACAAGTTCCCATTGGGCCAGCTCCTCCAGACTGGGAGAAGATCGATCCCAAAGGACCTCAACCGACCTGACTGGGCATCTGAGCTGGCAATGGTGGGGGGGGTGGGGGGGGGGAGCAGGGAGGGGAGGGGGGAGGAGGGGGAGAAATGACCGAAGGTACAGTCAAAGTGTAAGTGTAAGGTCTTCAGACAGACGGGGAGGGGGGCGGGGGGGAGAGACGGGGAGACGGGGTGGAGAGACGGGGAGACGGGGTGGAGAGACGGGGAGACGGGGTGGAGAGACGGGGAGACGGGGTGGAGAGACGGGGAGGGGGAGAGACGGGGAGGGGGAGAGACGGGGAGGGGGAGAGACGGGGAGGGGAGGGAGAGATGGGGAGGGGAGGGGAGACGGGGAGGGGAGGGGGAGACGGGGAGGGGAGGGGGAGACGGGGAGGGGAGGGGGAGACGGGGAGGGGAGGGGGAGACGGGGAGGGGGAGACGGGGAGGGGAGGGGGAGACGGGGAAGGGAGGGGGAGACGGGGAGGGGGAGACGGGGAGGGGGAGAGAGACAGACAGGGAGAGAGAGAGACGGGGGGGTGGGCGAGAGACGGGTGGGAGGGAGAGGGACGGGGTGGGTGGGAGGGAGAGAGATGGGGGTGGGTGGGAGGGAGAGACGGGGTGGGAGAGAGATGGGAGAGGGGGGAGGATAGAGACGGGGGTGGGGGAGAGAGACGAGGGGAGGGGAAAGAGATGGGGAGTAAGGAGGGAGAGAAATGGGGGGAGGGGGCGAGGGAGAAAGACGGGTGGAGGGGGAGAAAGCTAGGGGGAGGGAGAGAAATGGGGGGGAGGGAGAGAAATGGGGGGGAGCGAGAGAGAGACAGGGAGAGAGATGGGGGAGAGGGAGACTGTGTGGGGGAAGAGAGAATGTGGACGAGAGAGAGTGAGAGTGGACGGTGCAAAGATGAAATATTTTCAATACCCCGCCACGTACACACACAAAACACACAGTCACTACACATCACAGCGTGTGCTGCAAAGCTCTTTAAGACATCTGAGCTACCTGATGAGGCGTTGCATCAAATGCCAGGATTATTATTATTATTATTATTATCATTACAGACACAGAAACAAAAGACTGTACAAGAACTTTCACAATTGTTAGAAACTTTTTTTTCAGAAAATGTTTTAAATTATTTCCTAAAACAGAAAAAAGTTTCCATCCAAACATTTCCCAATAAAATGCCAGAAAATGGAATGTTTTTTTCCTCCAAATATAGAAAAAATAAATTATTTTTCAAATATAAAGTTCATTAAAAAAACATTCGTCGTAAAGTGGCAATTTTGAAGCATAATGTAGATTTGATGCCTGTAAAATAATAATTATTAAATAACCTAAAAGAGTTTATTCCCCTCAAACCAGACAAAAATCTTCAACTTGACAATAAACACTTTCCTGTTCTGTCTGAGTCTCTCTCTGTTAGTTAATTCGATAGTTAGTTAAGGAAAAGGCTATTTTCAGCTGTAAATCTTTCGCCTAATCATACGAAATTTGTATTTTGAGGGTAAATACACCTCAAATACTGTGGAGACTAAATATCTCTCACTTTTTTTCCCCCAAATACTGACCTGGTTTGTCCCCCAATCCTCAGGGTTTTCCTGGGTTTAAATCCTCAGCAAATCAGTCACAAACTAACCTCCCCCCAGACTTCACGCAGTCTCTCCATCCAGTCACTCACACACACTACCCTGTCTGATACTGCCAGCGCCTTGTGAACTCACTGACACACTCTCCCACTGACTGACTAACTAACTATCTCACCAACTAACTAACTCTCTCACTCATTAACACACACTCTCATTAACTCTATCTCCCACTGATACTCATTCACTCACTCTCTCTCACACACACTCTAACAAAGTAACTAACTTTCTCTTTAACTCACTTTCTTACTTACTCACGGTTTAACTAACCTTCTCTTTCTCTCACTCACTACCTCTCTCACTCACTCACTAACTCACTAACTCTCTCACAAAAGCTGTTCAGCTACCAGATCAGATTGGGTGAAAGACTTTTGCTCTGTAATGATTTGTCCACCCTCCCTCCCTCTCCCCACCCTTCTCTCTTCTTCCCTCTCTTTCGATTTCCCTTTTTAATCACAAAGCTCACCTTTCCCCACTGACCAGCCAAATCTCTGTGTCTCTCTCTTCCACAGTATGTAACCTAGGTCACATTGCACTCACTCACTCACAGAGGGACACAGACACACACACTGCCCTTGTCTACTTCAGCCTCCACCACGTTGGGAAGGAAAGGGAGACAAGGGAGGGGGAATGGAGAGAGAGGGGGTGAGAGGGGGAGGGGGAGAAGAGAAAAAAAGTGAGAGATATTTAGTCTCCACAGCTCCACCATCAGGCCTTGAGGTTTCACCCTGTCTCTAAAACCCACTTTTGCCTTAAGGTTCACTCAGTAGTTAGAGCACTCACTCGTCTTAAAAGCTGTGTTCGAATCCAGGCAGAACAGAGTAAAACCTTGGGCAAGTTTCCTTACTCCATACACACACGCGCGCGTCTAATAATAATCCCTCCAAAAAAAAACAGAATAATGAAAATTGGTCATTTCAATCCACGATTGTTTGTGGGGACGCTGCTGTACGCAATTGGCTGCCGCGTTTCTGGCTGATCAGCAGCTTGTGAAGGGAAGAGCTGGGGAGGCCGACGAGGAGGGAGTTTCCATAGTCAAGCCTTGATCTGACTCAGGTCTCCCTCTCTCCTTCCCAGCTTTTTGGAGACATGCTGTTCCTCTCGGAACTCACTCACTCACTCACTCACTCACTCACTCACTCACTCACTCACTCACTCACTCACTCACTCACTCACTCACTCACTCACTCACTCATATATAATCTTTCCTCTAGCCCCCTCCCTCCCCCCAAATCCCTCTCTCACCACCACACCCTTGAGAGATTATGGGAAATCAGTGTATTTGGTTTTTTGGAGGGTGGGAGGAGAGATTTAATTTTAAAATGTAGAATTTAAATTTGTTTTCATCCCTCTCTTCCTCCCCTTTCCTCACTCGATCCCTCTCCAGATATAGCTGCCTAGAGTAGAGTGTGCTTTCCTCTGTGGCTTCTTTGTTGTAGAATCCCATGGACCTCAGATTTTGTGGCTGATTTAAAGCATTTTTATTAAATATAGCTCATCAACAATAGGGGATTCCTCACAAAAAAAATGCCCATGACACTCCCCATATGCAGGAACTTTCTGATGAAGTAAAAAACCATGTCTATCACAATTGGTTATTAATAATAATAATAATAATAATCCTCTTAATTAATACCGTGCTTTTCACGTCTTTCAGGCACTATAAAGTGAATTGACCGCGTATTTTGTGGGCAAAACACGGGAGCCAATTGCACACAGAAAAAACAATAATAATTTGGTCACTTCAATCCACGACTGTTTGTGGTAAAACTACTGTGTGCAATTGGCTGCTGCGTTTTACCCACAAAATATACAGTCAATTCACTTTACAGTATATTCTGTGAAGCGCTTTGAGATGTCGATAAGATGTGAAAAGCGCTATATCAAATGCAAGGATTATTATTATTATTACAGCAGTGTCCCACAAACAGTCGTGGATTGAACTGACCAAATTTTTCTTGTTTTTTTCTTGAGGGTTTATTGTCAGGTAGGTGGAGTAAGGAAACGTGCCCAAGGTTTTGCCCTGCTGGGAATCGAACTCAGGTCTCTCACTTTTGAGGCGGGGACTCTAACCGTTTCTATCCAAGGTCCTTGAAAGAGTGGTTGCCCCCCAGCTCCGCTCTTTCCTTTCAACTCACTCACTCCTTGAACCCCTCCAATCAGGTTTCCGCCTTGCTCACAGCACGGAAACTGCCCTGGTCAAGGTCACAAGCGACATCCTAACCGCCTGCGACCAGGGCTCCCTCTGTCTCCTCATCCTCCTTGACCTGTCTGCTGCATTCAACACAGTCGATCACACCATCCTCCTCCAATGTCTTTCCTCCCACCTCAACCTTCAAGGCACAGTCCTTGACTGGTTCCATTCCTACCTGACCCACCGCCTACATTTTGTATCTTCCAACGGTTTCTCCTAAAACCGCCTCACAGTTTCTCATGGCGTCCCCCAGGGCTCTGTCCTTGGCCCCCTCCTTTTCACCATTTACACGCTCCCTCTGGCGATGTCATCCGCAAACATGGGGTAAACTTCCACATGTATGCGGAAGACACCCAGCTATACCTTTCTGCCTCATCCCTCAACCCCCAGACCATCGATGTTCTGACAGCATGTCTGTCCGACATTGAGTCCTGGATGAGGGACAACTTCCCCCAATTGAACGTGAGCAAGACCGAGGCCCTCCTGATTGGCTCAAGCCAGCACCTCCACACATTGGGCGCTGCCAGCCTCAACATCCAAGGCTGTACTCTCCACCTCACAAAGCCAGTCAGGAACCTCAGCATCACGTTTGACCATAAACTCTCCTTCCTCCCCCACATCTGTGCCTTGACCGGCACTGCTTATTTCCACCTGCGCAACATTGCCAGGCTCCGCAATTATCTCACCCCCACGCTGCCGAAACACTCGTGCACGCGTACATCACCTCAAGGCTGGACTACGGAAACTCTCTCCTCGTCGGTCTCCCCAGCTCCTCCATTCACGGGCTGCAGGTCATCCAAAACTCTGCAGCCCGTGTACTATCCCGCACATGCCTCCATGACCACATTACCCCCACCCTCGCCCATCTCCACTGGCTCCCCATCCTCCAGAGGATCGAGTTCAAGATCCTCGTCCTCACCTTCAAGGCCTTACACAGCCTTGCCCCGCCCTATTTATCCGAATTACTCTCCCCCTATAAGCCCACCCGGACCCTCCGTTCAGCAGGACTTGGCCTGCTCCAAGCCCCCCACCCGAACCGCCCCACCATCGGAGGCTGGGCCTTCAGTTTCTCTGCTCCCACCCTATGGAAATCCATCCCCCAATCCCCCCGTCTTGTTTCTTCCCATTCCTCTTTCAAGGTCACTTTGAAGACTTTCCTCTTCTACCGTGCCTTTTGTTCCCCCCCGAACTTTTCGACCTCCCCTTCATGTTTCACCCCTTCCCGAACACTCCCCTCCCAGCTCGGGTCACACGCCTCCTGTGCAGCGCCTTGGGACGTCCTCCCGACGTGAAAGGCGCTTTATAAGTTTAAGTTGTTGTTATTGTTGTTGTTAACCACTGAGCCGCAGGACTCCACTAATTGCGTTTGTAGAGGACATGTGGACATTTTATCTTCATTAGTGTAGATAATACTATTAATAATGTAGAGTCCTGTAGCTCAGTAGTTATAGCACTCAACAACAAACAACAAAATTACATTTAGAGAGCGATTTTCACATCGGGTGGACGTCCCAAGGAGCTGTCACTCACTTCGCAAGCGAAAGAGTATTGGTATGATTCCCGGCCTGGGTGAAACCTTGGGCAAGTTTCCTTTCTCCACACGCCTCTGTTTACCTGACAATCAGTAGGAACCCACTTGTTAGTCACTTGGCTGATCGCTTTCCAGGGGGTGATAAGCCCAAATTAAAAAGTGGTCACTTGAATCCACAACTGTCTTTTGGACACTGCTGTATGCAATTGGCTGCCACGTTTCGCCCACAAAATAAACAATAATAATCCTTGCATTTGATATAGCGCTTTTCACATCTTATTGATGTCTCAAAGCGCTTCACAGAATATTCTGTATATTTATGGATGAAAAACGTACAGTGAAATCACTTTCCAGCGCTTTGAAGATATAATAGGTGCAATGTCAAATATAAGGATTATTATTATGAAATGTGAGTTTTGTGCCTGTTTTATATATAAATTCAGGATAGCGGAGGCAGTGGGGAAAGATGAGGAAGGGGAACCAGAGAGAGAAGGAAATTGGTTCATCCACTAACAGTTTAACAAGTAACATTCTACATTTAATGACCAAAGCTTTCATTTGTGTGTGTGGTTACACCACAGATGGAGTGAGGACAGAGTGTAACAGCAGTTAATATGTTGGGATATCTCTCTATATTTCACAGTTGCAATTTAGCTGTTAACTTCACTTATTTAACATTAGTTAACCCTCCCACCACACACACACATCACCTCCAAGCACTTTGTATAGTAATACAGTAATAATAATCCTTGCATTTAAAAAAGGAATAATTACCCCCCCCCCCCCCCGTAAAGCAATCCACCAAACAACTAACAATCCATTAAAAATAAAAACATCATCTCACTATATTCCTCAGTTCTGACCAAGGCTTGTGGACCCAAAACGTTGACTGTTCCCAGCCATTTCTGTTTGTGTTTCAGATTTCCAGCATCTGATGTACAGTTATACTCCGCTTAACGAAAGGGTTAGGAACTTTGAAACTTCTCATAAAGCGAGAATTACGTTAAGCGGGTGGGACATCCCTACTCTGTTTCCGTATGTGAAAAAAATCTGTTTCGTTCCCAGCCGTGCCTTGCCCTAACATAAGGTAGAGCAAAGGCGTAAGGTAGGTAGAATTGCTATTGAAGGCTGCAATACTTTAATTACAAGATGAAAAGATGACAGAATACAAGATGAAAATTTTTGTTTTGTTTACCTGAACAGTATTTTATTTAGTAATTTTTTAACACAATACAGTAACGAAATGAAAGTTCCCGTAATTCCCATAATAAGATGAGGTGAGGAGTAGGGAGGAGGTCTTCGTTTTAATTGTTGCTGGAGGAGGAGGGGAAGGAGGAGGAGGCTGGAGAATCGTGAGAATCATGAGAAAGGAATTGGTTCTATATAGTCAGCGGACGTACTTGGCACTGGTTCTTTGGAAGTCGGCTTAAAGAAACTGTCGATAGAAGACTGTCGGCAGTTTTTCTTCTTTTCTTCATATATTTCTTGGTAGCAATGAATAGTTTGTTCGATGCCACGAGCAACCTTAATGCTACGATCCATTTCAGGATTGTTGTCTTTGCAAATATTAATTGCTTCGTCTATTTTCAAAAGGAAAGTTTTCAAAACGTTCAAACTAAGAATCTTAGGCTCCTCACATAAATCATCAGCTTCAGCTGTCTGTTCCTTTGTTAAATCCTGAATTTCTTCAGTTGTAAGCTTTCCAGGGGCTGATTTCTCATTGATGGAGATGTAGGTCTTCTCAGATAACTTCTGTTTCATCGAAGTTGAAAATTTGTTGCGGTGTATAACCTCCCTCATTAATGATTTTTCTAAGTTCATCTGGATAATGTTCGGCAGCGGCAACATCCGCACCAGCCTCTTCCCCGCACATCTTGATAGAATGTAGCTTGTATCACTTTCGAAAACGATCAAGCCACCCGTTGCTAGCAGCAAAAGTCTCCGCTGGCTTTTTCCGAGTAGCGTCATGTGGTTGCCTAGCATCCTGCCGCTTAAGATCCTCCCATACTGTACTCGTTATAGTGAAGTTTCAGTAACCGGGCATTCGGTAAGCGGGGTCTACCTGTATTTTGCAATTTAACTAACAACCAAGTTCCTTCTTACTACTGGTATCCCAAGGCGTGTGGAGTAAGAAAACTTTATGGTTCTGTCCTCGAATGGTTTAATTACAATAGAAATTCTCTCCTTGTCAGCCTCCCCAACTCTTCCCAACACAAGCTGCAGATCATCCAGAACTCTGCAGCTCGTGTGCTCTCCCGCACTAAACTCTGCAACCACATCACTCCCACCCTCGCCTGGCTCCATTGGTTTCCCATCCCCCAGAGGATCTAATTCAGATTCTTGTCCTCGGTTTCAAGGCTATTCATGGCTTTGCACCCCCCCCACAAACCCATCCCTCTCCATCTCTGAATGCTGTCCCCTTATGAACCTCCCTGCCCCCTCCGTTCAGCAGGCTCCGGCCTGCTCCATGTCCCCCGCCTGACTGGCCCTACCATCAGTGGGTGGGCTTTCAGCCTCTCTGCCCCACACCCTGGAACTCCATCCCACAGTCCCTTCGCCTCGCTCCCTCCCTCGCCTCCTTCAAGACTGGTCTCAAGACCCTCCTCTTCGATCGTGCCTTCTGCCACTCTCCCAATTCTCTCCCTTCCCCCTACCCTGACCCCTGCTCGAGTCCCAACCTTACTGTTCAGCACCTTGGGATGTCCTCCCAATGTGAAAGGTGCTGTAGACATATAATTTTATTGTTTGTGGTTGAAGTATTCCAGCTGAGAGGTGACAAAGGCATGGACCAGGGTTTTTCGAGCTGTTGGGGTGAGGTATTGACGGAGATGGGCAATGTGGCGGAGATGGAAGAAAGTGGTGCTGGTGAAGGACTGGCTGTGGGGGAGGAAGGATAATTGGAGATTGAACCCGATGCCTAAATTGTGTACAGGTTCAGAGAGTTTTAAGGACAGGACGGTTGATGAGGTCAGAACTGTAGGACAGAAGACTTCTACAGGAACCAAAGAGTATGGCGTCCGTCTTGTTGATGTTTAACTGCAGGAAATCTGTGCTCATCCAGTTCTTGATGTCCGACAGGCAGGCTGATGGATCTTTGCGGTTCCCCGCAGGTGACCGGGTGGAAATAAGAAGAAAAAACATTTGCACAGATGTAGGGGTAGCGGCTTATGAGGTAGGACAACAAAATTATAATAATAAATAATAATCCTTGCATTTTGATGTAGCCCTTTTCACATCTTCTAGGCGTCTCAAAGCGCTTCACAGAATATACTGTAAAGTGAATTGATTGTATATTTGTGGGTCAAACATGACAGCCAATTGCACACAGCAGTGTCCCACAAACAGTCGTGGATTGAAATGACCATTTTTTATTTCTTGTTTTAGTTTTTGAAGAGATTATTATTAGGTGTGTGTGTGGAGTAAGGAAACTTGCCCAGGGTTTCGCCCTGACCTGCATGGATTCGAACACAGGTCTCACGCTTGTAAGGCAAGTGCTCTAACCGCTGAGCTTGTATACAAATTGCACTTGTATAGCGCGTTTCATGTCAGGACTCAAACCAGGCGATTGCGGTCCCACTGAGGTGAATGATGGAGGACAGGCGGTGGAGGAGGATGGCATGTTTGACTATGGTGGAGAGATCCAGGAGGACAAGGAGGCAGAGGGAGCCCTGGTCACAGATAGAAACAACATCATTTATGACTTTCACAAGCGCTGTCTGTACTGTGGACTGGAGGGGTTGGAGTTCGGTGTGGAGGGAGAGCTGTGGGCAAGAATTCCAGAGCTTTAGCAAGGAAGGGCAGGTTTGAGAAAGGGCAGGAATGGCTGAGGGTGGAAGGATCGACCGTAGATGTTTTAAGGAGTGGGTGATGATGGCAGTTTTAAGGGTGTTTTGAGGAGAGGGACTGGTTAATGGTGTCTGCCAGCAGTGGGCAGAGGAGGGGGAGCTGGATGATCAAAAATTGGGTGGGAAGGGGGTCGAGGCAGTGGGTGATCGGTTTTGTTACGGTGATGGTGGATGAGAGGGAGTGGGGGGGTGGACGCATGGAGGAGATGGTAGGTGGTGGAGAATAGGATCTTGGGAGTTATTGTTGGCCTCCAGAATGATATTAGAGTAGTGGCTGTTTGTGCTTGTGACAGGGAATGGCGGTAGCTGTGTAGATACTCGAGCCACAGCTCGTGGTGAACTCTGAGGCTGGTTTTCTGCCACATGCACTCGAGCAGCCAGGTTTGGGGTTCAGGAACACTCAAAGGATGGTGCCCTCTACTCCACCACCCCCACTTTCCAAACCCAACCCAGCTCTGGATCATCATCCTGGTCTGTGAGCTCAGCCAACACAAGACTTGAACCCACAACCTCCTTCACTCAGAGGTGAGACAACAAGATAGAGTGGACCACAGCACCACCTACAGCCGGGCTCTGGAACCATGGATTAATTTATTATTATAATAATAATAATCCTGGCATTTGATAATAACAACAACAACAAATTACACTTATAAAGCGCCTTTCACGTCGGGAGGACGTCCCAAGGCGCTGCACAGGAGGCGTGTGACCCGAGCTGGGAGGGGAGTGTACGGGAAGGGGTGAAACAAGTAGGGGAGGTCGAAGAATTCGGGGTGGAACGAAAGGCACGGTCAAAGAGGAAAGTCTTCAAACCGGCCTTGAAAGAGGAAAAGGAAGAAACGAGACGGAGGGATTGGGGGATGGAATTCCATAGGGTCGGAGCAGATATGAAGTAATGTTTTTCAAATCGTATCAATGTCTCAAAGCGCTTCACAGAATATACTGTAAAGTGAATTGACTGTATATTTGAGGGCGAAACATGGCAGCCAATTGTGCACAGCAGCGTCCCCACAAACAGTCGTGGGTTGAAATGACCAATTTTTATTATTGTGTTTTTTGGGGGAAGGATTATTATTAGGCATGTGTGTATATGTGTGTGTGTGTGTGTGTGGAGTAAGGAAACTTGCCCAAGGTTTCGCCCTGATCTGCCTGGATTTGAAAACAGATCTCACAATGGTAAGGTGAATGCTCTAACCGCTGAGCTGCAGGATCTCCATTAATAATAATAATCCTTGCATTTGGTTTAATTCCATATCACGTCATTGAAACATCTCAAAGAGCTTCACAGAATATACTGAAATTTTGTGGGTGAAATCTGGCAGCCAATTGTACACACCAGTGTCCTCACAAACAGCAGTGGAGGGAGCAACTGATTTTATTTGGTGGATTGTTGGCCAGAACACTGCGTGAGAGAGAGAGAAATAAACTCCCTTGTCTTCCCCAACAGCCCTGTGGGATCTTTAACATCCCGAACAGGTACAGATGGGACCTGGGTTTAATGTCTGATGTGAAGGACGGCCCCTCCCACAGTATAACACCCCCCAGCGCTGCACTGGAGCCTCAGCTTAGACTGTGATTCCAACCCCTGACCTGGGGATTGAACCCACAACCTTCTGCCTGAGAGAGAGAGAGAGAGAGAGAGAGAGAGAGAGAGCTACCACTGAGCCAGGCTGACACATACTGAGCCAAGCTGATACACACACTGAGCTGAGCTGACATACACACTTACTGAGCCAGGCTGACATACACACACACACTGAGCCAGGCTGACACAGACAGAACATCTCCAGGTGTCCCGGCTGATAGTCCCTAATACAAAACTGTTCAGATCTCATAGCTGTTTGTGGGACGTTGCTGTGCGCAAATTGGTTGCTGAGTTCACCTAAAAAATAACAACAACTTTGATTTATATATTTATATAGTATGATTAATTCACGCCAGATGGCATCTCAAAACACACAGTCACTACACTTTATAGTAATTTGGGACGTCCTCCCGACATGAAAGGTGCTACACAGTACTAATCTTATTAATCCTGTGAAGTGCTTTGATGTGTGGCAATGACGTGAAAGATACTGTAATAAATACAAGGATTATTCTAAGTGTTCTGTACTAACAATATGCACAGTCCCCCGGTGGGCAGCAGTATTACAGCACCACATGTATACAGTACACAGTGTATATAGTGTATAATGCTTAGGTATCGTAATGTGGAATCCTCAGTTTTGTTTGGATATTGTTAAACACGGTGATGGGTTTCCGCGTGTGTCAGATCTTAAACTCTCTTTAATAATCCACGACTGCTTATGGGGAATTGGCTGCTGCATTTCACCCACAAATATACAGTCCATTCACTTCAATTCACAGTATAATCTGTGCAGCGCTTTGAAACGTCTTTGAAGACGTGATAAGGCACTATATCAAATGCAAGGATTATTATTATAATGGCTGCATGTGGACATTGCTGTCGCCAATTGGCTACTGTGTTCACCCCCAAAATACAGTCAGTACACTTCATAGGAAGTCTTGTGAAGTGCTTTGAGACATCTCCCCAACAATGAAAGGTGTTGTATCAAACATATATTCCCTAAATCTCTGACTGTCCAGCGCCTTGAGACGTTGTCCCTACATGAAAGGCCCTATGGAATCCTGTAGCTCAGTGGTTAGAGCACTCGCCTTACAAGCGTGAGATCTGCGTTCGAATCCAGGACGAAACCTTGGGCAAGTTTCCTACTCCACATACACACACGCCTAATAATAATCCCTCTAAAAATAAACACAATAATATAAATTGGTCATTTCAATCCACAACTGTTTGTGGGGACGCTGCTGAGCCCAATTGCCTGCCGCGTTTCGCGCACAAAATGTAGTCAATTCACTTTACAGTACTGTATCTTCTGTGAAGCGCTTTGAGATGTGGATAAGATGTGAAAAACGCTATATCGAATGCAAGGATTATTCCTTTTATTATTTGTCAGTTGTTATTGCTCCCACTGAGCCAGGTTGACACAAGCTCAGGATTAGATCACTCGTTGGCTGTCTGGTGTCATTAGTAACTGCTGATGATACGTGATCTTCACCTAGATATTGAAGGAAGCTTCACACCTTTGTTTGATGTCATTGTCCTGAGCTGCAGATGAGATTAGCAGATGTAGGTCAGTGGTGAACACAGAGACTGTAATCATAATGGATAATAATACTTGTATTTGATATAGTGCCTTATCACGTCATTGAGATGTCTCCTGTACCTCAATGGTTAGAGCACTCGCCTTACAAGCATGAGACCTGTGTTCAAATCCAGGCAGATCAGGGTGAAACCCTGAGCAAGTTTCCTTACACACATATACGCCTAATAATAATCCGTCCCCCAAAAAACACACAATAATAATAAATTGGTCCTTTAAATCCACGACTGTTTGTGGGGACGCTGCTGTGCGCAATTGGCTGCCGTGTTCCACCCACAAATATACAGTCAATTCATTTTATAGTATATTCTGCGCAGTGCTTTGAGACGTCGATAAGATATGAAAAGCACTGTATCAAATGCAAGGATTATTATTATTAATATGTAAAGTGAATCAACTGTAAATTAGGCAAAATGCAGCAGCAACAGCAAAATTACATTTGTAGAGTGCCTTTCACGTTGGAAGGACGTCCCGAGGTGCTAAACAGTCAGGGGTCAGGACCGGAGCAAGGGGGGAAGTGGGGAGGGCAGGGTTGAGGTGAGGGAGGGCCTTGAAAGTGAGGCTGAAGATCTTGAATTCTATCCTCTAAAGGATGGGGAGCCAGTGGAGCCGGGCGAGGATGGGGGTGATGGGATCACGGAGCCTGGTGTGGGAGAGGACACAAGCTGCACAAGCTGTCCTGCCACCTTTAAAGCCCAGTGAATGTGAACTCCCAGGTCTCTCTGCTCCTGAACCCCCTTTAAAACTCTATCAGTGTCTTGGGACGTCCTCTCGATGTGAAAGGCGCTCTACAAATGTAATTTTGTTGTATTTTGTTGTTGTACCATTTATTTAGTCAGGAAATTATGATTAACCAGCATAAAACGCTGGTTGGATCTCAGCTAGAGTACTGTGTTCGACTGCGCCTTTCTGTTCCACTGCGTCTTTGGTCACCTTTTCCCCCTCCTCCTGGCTCCGGATCCGTTATTGTGAAGTGCTCTGAGACGCCGTCCGGCATTTACCAGATTTACCAGGATGGTACCAGGAATGAGGGACTTCAGTTATGAGGAAAGGCGAGAGAGGTTAGGATTATTCTCATTGAAGCAGAGAAGGTTACGAGGAGACCTAATAGAGGTTTTCAAGATCATGAGGGGATTCGATAGAAAAACAGTTTCCACTGGTGGGTGTGTCAGTGACTCGTGGTCACAGATTTAAAATAGTTTCTAAAAGAAGCAGATGGGAGGTGAAGAGAAATTTTTTCACTCAGCGATTTGTTCAAATCTGGAATGCATTGCCTGAAAAGGTGGTGGAGGCCGATTTGATAACAACTTTTAAAAGAGAGGTAGACGTTTATTTGGGGAGGACGGACTTGCTCGGTTATGGGGAGAGAGCTGGGGAGTGGGATTGAATTGCTCTTTTCAAAGAGCCGGCACAGACTCGATGGGCCGAACGGCCTCCTTTTGTGCCGTAAGATTCTATGATTCTATGATGTTTATTTGTATATTACCTTTTCTCACTCTTCCTCTCAAAATGCATTGCTTCACATTTCCCTGCTTTAAATTCCATCTGCCACCTGTCTGCCCACTTTACCAGCCTGTCTATTATACACACAGGAACCCCGTCTCCGTGATCAACCGGGTGTCTGACACACGTGGAAACCTTCACACATTATAATGAGGATAATTGGCTGCAATGTCTTGTCCATCAAACAAAGAGTCAATCCACTTTACAGTATATTCTGCAAAGTGCTTTGAAATGTCTCAATGTCGTGATAAAGTACATAGAATTATTATTATTAATAATAAGAAGGAGGGAATAGGGACAAGAAGGGAACAGGGTGAGGGGAATCAAACCCATTTTTATGGACGATATGTGACAGCCAGAATAAGCAGCACAACGATGTCCCACAAACAGCCAAGAAGTAAGTGGAATCAGGTTTGGATTGTCTCTCTACTCACTCTCTCTACTCACACACCCGAGCCCTAACTCTCCAGCCTAGACTCAGTCTCTCAGGATCCACTGGATGCAACGTTTCAATCGGATTAACACAAGGAGCTGGGGATTTAAATGGCTCTCAGCATCTGTTCTTGGGAGAGCGCAAGTGATAGCTGTCAAACGAGAGAGAGAGAGAGAGAGAGAGGGTGATAGACAGACAGATGGATGGACCGACCAACCGACCGACCGACAGTCCGACAGACAATCTGACAGACACATAGACACAGATAAGGACAGACAGACAAACAGACAGACACACACACATACACACATACAGATACAACAACAACAAAACTACACTTGTATAGCGCCTTTCACGTTAGAAGGACATCCCAACAGACAGATAGACAGTCTCAGTGTGGGTGATGAATGTACTGTATGTGATGACACTGTCCTTGGTGCTAAGCAGAACACAAAGAGATGAGGAATCCTCTCTCTCCTCTTAACATCTCCTCATCATCCCTCCACTGAACCAGCAGCTGCTAGAACCCCTCAGCCAGGTAAGGGTGATGTGTGTTTAGCGCCCAGGGATCTGTGTGTGTATGTATGTGTGTGTGTGTGTGCTTGTGCACTGTGTATGTGTGCTGTGTATTGTATTTCTTGTTCCTCTCTGACTATCAGCAATGATAGTTTTTTGCCTATTTGACCCAGATCTTGACATCGGATGATTATCCATAAGGTGAGCAAAGCCAGTGGACCTGGGTTTGATTCCCAGGCAGCAGTAAACCTTAGGCAAGTTTCCTTCGTCCCACATACGCCTCTGTTTACCAGCAGTCAGTAGGAATCTGCTTGTTAGTCGCTCGGCGGATCACTTTTCCGGGGTTAATAATCGCTTGAAAAAAAAAAAAATTTGCTCAATCAATCCACAACTGTTTGTGGGACATTGCTGTTACATTTCACCCATAAAATACAGTCACCACACTTTACAGTGGACCCTAATATTATTATTGCTATGTATTATTATTGTTATTTATGTAGTAGCTAGCCAGCATGAAGCGTAATGCCTGATGATCTTGTTCAGGGGCTTACAACGAGCGCAGATAACAACATGAGCCAAGGTTAGTAACAAAAAATAATCCTCAATCGAATTAAGACTGTACCAGTGATCAGCCTGGGGGGAGAATAATAATAATCCCGGCATTTGGTACAGCGCCTATCACATTGTCGAGGCATCTCAAAGTGCTTCATAGGATTCAACAGCAGCAACAAATGACATTTACACAGCGCCTCACGCCAGAAGGACTTCCCAAGGCGCTGGACAGTCAGGGACTTGGACCCGAGCTGGGGGTTGGGGTCAGAAGGGGGTGGAGGGCAGGGAGGGTGGGGGTAGGAGGGTGACCGAAGGAGTGGTCGAAGAGCGGGGTCTTGAGATGTGCCTTGATGGAGGCGAGTGAGGAGCTCAGGTGAAGGGACTGTGGGATGAAGTTCCAATCGTGGGAACAGAGAGGTTGAAGACCAGAGCACTGATTGTGGAGTGGGGGTGGGTGGGGGGGGGGTGGGGGGTGACATGGAGCAAGCCTGAGCCCACTGAGCGGAGGGAGCAGACAGGTCAATCTGGAGTTAGCAAGTTACAGAGGTAGTGATGAGCAAGGCCGGGGAGGGATTTGAATTTACTGTAGTAATAATAATCCTTCGATTTGATGCAGCACTTTGTTGAGACGTCATGAAGCTCTTCACAGAATACACTGATGTGAAAGGCACTATACATGTGTAATTTTGTTGTTGTTGTTGTGGTGGTGGTGAATTTTGTATTTTGTGAGTGAAACGTGGCAGCCAATTGCGCACAACAGTGTCCCACAAACAGTCATGGATTGTGGGTCCTCCCCAAATTTTTGTTTTTGTTGGAATTATTACCCACTGGAATGTCCAGTGACAGTGGTATGTGGGCAAAAACAGCAGCCAATTAAACATGCACCTGGACAGGTAGATAGGCCTTCAGGTTAATGTCTCATAATCCCAAGGATGACACCTCCAACAATGTAACCTCCTCCCAATCACCCCCAACACGCCAACATCCCCCACCCCACCCTCCCTTCCCACCCCTCAGCGCTTCACTGGAGCAGCAGTTGGGAATGTATGTGTTCCAACTGGGGGTGAATCCACAATCTTCTCATGCAACAACAAAAACAACAAAGTTACACAAGGTGGTACTTGAAGGAGGCCAGGGGTGGGCGAGGCAGAGGGACTGTGGGATGATGCAGAACTGATAGTGCATGGAATGCCATCCTGGCGTCAATGTGTATGTCAGCCTGGCTCAGTGTGTGTGTGTGTGTGTGTCAGCCCAGCTCAGTGTGTGTTTGTGTCAGCCTGGCTCAGTGGTAGCTCTCTCTCTCTCTCTCTCTCTCTCGTCTCTCAGGCAGAAGGTTGTGGGTTCAGTCCCCAGGTCAGGGGTTGGAATCACAGTCTAAGCTGAGGCTCCAGTGCAGCGCTGGGGGGTGTTACACTGTGTGGGGGGGCCGTCCTTCAGATCAGACATTAAACCCAGGTCCCATCTGTACCTGTTCAGGTGGATGTTAAAGATCCCGCGGGGTTTCCGCAGGGAGAGTGGAGTGCGGGGAGGGGAGGGGAAGGGAGGGGAGGGAGGGTGGGGGTAGGATAAGTGGCCAAAGGGACAGTTGATGAGGAAGGTTTTGAGACAAACTAAAGGTAAATTTTGTGTTTGTGTTTCTGTTTCAGGCAGATCCCCCCCACCCTTAGGTTCCCTGATGGACAGTAAGTGATTGTGAGCCCGGGGGAGGGGCAGGGGGAGGGGGAAGGGGAGAGAGAGATGGAGCTGAACCTGTGTGGTACAGTGCGAGTGTTGTTGGCGGAGTTGGCTATTGGGGAGAGGGGGGGTTGGGTGCCTGTGGTGCCAGCCTGGTGGGTCCTGGCATTGGCGATGCTGTCCCTCCTGCCGGGGGGTGGGGGGCTAGTGATGCCCTTGAGGGTGGGGGTGGTGGGACCCTGGACCTGTGACCCTCTGTTTGCCAAAGCCCTGCCGGAGGTGGCAGCCAAGCTGGCTGTGGACAGAATCAACCGGGAGTCGGGGGGAAAGCAGGTGCTGGAGTACACGGTGCTGCCATCCGACTGCCAGACCTCCAGAGCTCTGGCCGATTTTGCAGGGTTTGAGGAGCGAGCCTCCGTGTTCCTGGGGCCGGTGAATCCCGGTTACTGTGAGGCGGCCTCGCTGCTGGGCAAGGACTGGGGCAAGGGGGTGTTCTCCTGGTCCTGCGCCAACCCTGACCTGAACGACGCCAGGCGCTACCCCACCTTCTCCAGGGTCCTGCCCTCGCCCGCCCGTGTCCTCTTCAATGTCCTCAAGTTCTTCCGCTGGGCCCACGTGGGAGTGGTCTCCTCCAACGAGGACATCTGGGTGGACACGGCCAACAAGGTGGCCAACGCTCTGAGGAGCCGTGGGCTTCCCGTCGGCATCATCACCACCATCGGCTACACCGACCAGGACCTGGTCACCACCCTCAACAACATCAAAAACATTCCCCACCTTCGAGGTCAGTTTCGTTTCTTGTTATTGTTTCCTCCATCACTCGCTCCTATCTATTAATAATAATAATCCTGGCATTTGATGTAGCGTTTTTCACATCTTATCGATGTCTCAAAGCGCTTCACAGAATAGACTGTATTGACTGTTTATTTGTGGGCGAAAAGCGGCAGCCAATTGCGCACAGCAGTGTCCCCACAAACAGTTGTGGATTGAAATGACCAATTTTATCATGGTGTTTGTTTTTTTGGAGGGATTATTATTAGGTGTGTGTGTGTGTGGAGTAATGAAACTTGCCCAAGATTTCGCCCTGATCTGCCTGGATTCAAACACAGGTCTCATGCTTGTAAGGCAAGTGCTCTAACCACTGAGCTACAGGAGCTCCACTGTATTAATATATGCAATTGGCTGCCATGTTTCACCCACAAAACACACAGTCACTTCACTTGACAATATAAAGTGAAAGGTGGTCTATAAATGTAATGTTGTTGTTGTTGTTGTAATCCTGTGAAGTGTTTTGAGACATCTCGACGACAAGATAAGGCATTGTATCATATGCAAGGATTATTAGTACTGTATTATCATTATGAATATCTTTGTTTTGTACTGGCACATACATCCACATTCAATCTGTACATCCATACATATCCTGATTATTGTATTAACTAATAATATGGATGTGTGCAGTCTTGTAGCTGAGTGGTTGGAGCTCTCGCCTTACCTTGCCTCATAAGCCACAGTCCTGTAGCTGAGTGGTTAACAACAACAACAACAACAAATTACACTTATAAAGCGCCTTTCACGTCGGGAGGACGTCCCAAGGCACTGCACAGGAGGCGTGTGACCCGAGCTGGGAGGGGAGTGTACGGGAAGGGGTGAAACAAGTAGGGGAGGTCGAAGAGTTTGGGGTGGAACAAAAGGCACGGTCGAAGAGGAAAGTCTTCAAACCGGCCTTGAAAGAGGAAAGGGAAGAAACGAGATGGAGGGATTGGGGGATGGAATTCCATAGGGTCGGAGCAGAAAAACTGAAGGCCCGGCCTCTGATGGTGGGGCGGTTCGGGCGGGGGGCTTGGAGCAGGCCAAGTCCTGCTGAACGGAGGGCTTGTAGGGGGAGAGTAAATTGATTAAATAGGGCAGGGCAAGGCCATGTAAGGCCTTGAAGGTGAGGACGAGGATCTTGAACTCGATCCTCTGGAGGATGGGGAGCCAGTGGAGACGGGCGAGGGTGGGAGTTATATGGTCGCGGAGGTGGGTGCGGCATAATACACGGGCTGCAGAGTTTTGGATGACCTGCAGCCTGTGAATGGAGGAACTGGGGAGGCCGACGAGGAGAGAGTTTCCGTAGTCCAGCCGTGAGGTGATGTATGCGTGCACGAGTGTTTCAGCAGTGTGGGGGGTGAGGTAGTTGCGGAGCCTGGCAATGTTGCGCAGATGGAAGTAAGCGGTGCCGGTCAAGGCACGGATGTGGGGGAGGAAGGAGAGTTTTTGGTCAAACATGATGCCGAGGTTCCTGACTGGCTTTGTGAGGTGGAGAGTGCAGCCTTGGATGTTGAGGCTGGCAGCGCCCGATGTGTGGAGGCGCTGGCTTGAGCCGATCAGGAGGGCCTCGGTCTTACTCACGTTCAATTGGAGGAAGTTGTCCCTCGTCCAGGACTTGATGTTGGACAGACATGCTGTCAGAACATCGATGGTCTGGGGGTTGAGGGATGAGGCAGAAAGGTACAGCTGGGTGTCTTCCACATACATGTGGAAATTTACCCCATGTTTGCGGATGACATCGCCCAGAGGGAGCGTGTAAAGGGTAAAAAGGAGGGGGCCGAGGACAGAGCCCTGAGGGACGCCGAGAGAAACTGTGCGGGGGTTTGAGGAAAAACCATTGGAGGATAGAAAGTGTAAATGGTGGGTCAGGTAGGAATGGAACCAGTCAAGGACTGTGCCTTGAAGGTTGAGGTGGGGGGAAAGACGTTGGAGGAGGATGGTGTGATCGACTGTGTCGAACGCAGCAGACAAGTCAAGTTAGAGCCCTGGCCTCGCTCTCTCGCAAGCCACAGTCCTGTAGTTCAGTGATTAGAGCCCTGGCCTGGCTCACAAGCCACAGTTCTGTAGCTCAGTGGTTAGAGGCCTGGCCTGGCCTGAAAGTCACAGTCCTGCAGCTCAGTGGATAGAGCCCTGGCCTCGCAAGTGAGAGGACCTGGGTTTGATTCCCGGTTAGGGCAAAACCTTAGGCAAGTTGCCTTACTCCACCCTCCTCTGTTTACCAGCAGAGAGTAGGAAACCGGTTGTTAGTCGAATGGTGGATCACGTTCCGGGGTAATAATCCCCGGAAAATAATGGCCGCTCAATCCATAGCTGTTTGTGGGATATGCTGTGTATAATTCACCACACTGTACAATATCCCAACACTTTACAGTATAGTATACTCTGTGAAGTGCTTTGAGATGTCTCAATGACATGATAAGGTGCTGTATCAAACACAAGAATTATAAGATGATGAGTACTACCTCTCCACTCAGCTTGTTCAGGTTTGCTGTGCACACAGAAAAACAATGTGGAGCACTTTGAGAATTATTAGTATTGTTATTATTCTGCTGATTGAACCATTGGGACCAGAGTTTAACATCAGCAGTAACTGCCGGGACAAACACATACACACACAGGCTACTGGGACCTGATTCACAGCAAAATAATCATCCACTTCAGCAAAACCTTTAATGGCTGCACATCAGCAGAGACAGAGAGAGAGATAGAGAGAGAGAGAGAGATAGCGGCTGAATTCGGGCTAAATTGATTTCATTTCCATCAGGTGTGAACTCTATTTCTGTGAGTACAACAGCTTCCCAGCTCAGGGCAAAACCTTAGGCACCTTTCCTTACTCCGCGCGCCTCTGTTTACCAGGAATCTGGGTGTTCGTTAATTGGCGTATCGCTTATCGGGCTAATGATTCCTTAAAAAAAATTAAATAAACCATAATAATTTGGTCTCTCAACCCACAGCTGTTTGTGGGACACCGCTGGGTGTAATTGGCTGCTGTAATTTATCCACAAAATATTCAGTTAATTCACTTTACAGTCTATTCTGTGAAACGCTTTGAGACGTCTAGAAGACCTGATAAGGTGATATATCAAATGCGAGGATTATTATTATAATTATTAGTCATTGTTATATGTTGGTGTTGTTAATTTTGTTGTTGTTACAGTGATTGTCATGTTGCTGCTGCTGTTGCTATCTCACCCCGCAGGCTGCCGAAACCCTCGTCCATGCATTGCTCACTTCAAGGCTTGACTATGGAAACTCTCTCCTTGTTGGCCTTCCTGGTTCTTCCCTTCACAAGCTGCAGATCATCCAGAACTCTGCAACTCGTGTCCTCACCCGCACCAACTCCGCGATCACGTCACTCCCACCCTCGCCCTGCTCCATTGGCTCCCCATCCCCTAGAGGATCCAATTCAAGATCCTCATCCTCACTTTCAAGGCCATTCACAGCCTTGCCACCCACCCCCCGCCAACCCCCACCACCTCTCCTACCCGTTGTCCCCGTATCAACCTCCCTGCCACCTCTGTTCAGCAGGATACGGCCTGCTCCATGTCCCCCACCCGACCCGCCCTACCATTGGCAGCCGGGCTTTCAGCTTCTCTGCCCCCACGCTCTGGAACTCCATCCCACCGTCCCTTCGCCTCACTCCCTCCCTCGCCTCCTTGAAGGAAGATCTCAAGACCCTTCTCTTTGATTGTGCCTTCTGCTGCTCTCCCAACTCTTTCCCTCCCCTCTATCCTGCCCACCCTCACTTGTTCGGGTCCAAACCTGACTGTTCAGTGCTTTGGGACGACCTTCCAACGTGAAAGGTGCTCTATAAATGTAATTTTGTTGTTGTTGTTGCAGTGATTGTCATGTGTATGCACTCAGTGTTGATTGGAGGTGAGGCCCAGGCTTTATTGCTACGCAAAGCCCACGCTATGGGGTTGACGGACGGACGCTATGTGTTTGTACCCTACGACACTCTGCTGTACAGCCTGCCCTACAGGAACACCTCCCACCCAGCGCTCAGGGCAGACACCAAGCTCAGGGAGGCGTACAATGCCGTGCTCACCATCACCGTGCAGTCTGACTACATGTCCTTCCAGGAGGCCTTCCAACAGGCCAAGGGCGATGGAGAGATCCTGACACCTCAGGGGGCAGAGCAGGTAACAACAACAAGCACTCACACAGCGCCCCTCTCACACAGGACAGAGTCCCAGAACGTCTGACGGTCATTGAGCCAGGGACAGGGCCTTGGGATGTCCTCCCGACATGAAAGGCGCTCGATAAATGTCATTTTGTTGTTGTTGGTCACTCAATCCACAGTGTGGGACACTAATGTGAGCAATTGGCTCTGCGTTTCACCCACAAAATACACAGTCACTGTACTTTACAGTACTTTACTATACTTCTGTGAAGCATTTTGGCACATCTCAACGATGGCATAAGGCGTTGTATCAAATGGAAGTATTATTATTAATAAATTGGATTTAATGACAAATGCAAGTTTTTTGTAATTCACACTTTGGATTGTGTAAAGTCGTGTAATATGTTATGATCCAGATTGACACAGTTTATGTGAGATTTTACTGTATAATAATAATAATCAATAACCCTTGTATTTGACACAGCGCCTTATCACGTTACTGAGACGTCTCAAAGCACTTTACAATATACCATAAAGTGTAGTGACTGTGTATTTTGTGGGCAAAATGAGACAGCCAATTGCACACAGTAGAGTCCCCAGAAACAGTAAGCACGAAATTCCTGCTCACTGCTGTGTTCCTCCCTCCCTCTCTTTCCCCCTCTTGCTCCTCTCCCCCCTCTCTTACCCCTCTTCTCCCCCCTCTTCCCATCTCCCCCACCCTCTATCCCCACTCCCGCACGCCCCATCACTCACCTCTCTCTTTCCTCCCTCCCCTCTCCCTCCTTCCCCCTCTCCACCACCCACCACCCCCACCCCCCCAGGTCTCTCCACTGTTCGGGACCATTTACAATGGTGTTTACCTGATCGGCAAAGCAGCTGCGAGCCGGGGCCCAACCGGAGCCCCCAGGGACCTGGACTTCCAAGGCTTTAACCAGAGGGTGTGGACGGATGCCCAGGGCAATGGGCTGAGTGACTATGTGGTGCTGGACAGTGACTGGAGTGGCCAACATCTGGTGCCCACCCACACTGTGAGCCCCGAGAACAACCTACTGGTCCCTGCGGGCAACTCCATCCACTTCCCAGGGGGGGCCCCACCACACTCAGACCCCAGCTGCTGGTTCGATCCCAACAACCTGTGTACAGGAGGTGAGGACATCACACAGCTCAGGGCGAGGTTCAGGGTTAATAATAATGATAATAATAACAACAATAAAAACAAGAACAACAATAATAATGACCACGTGGCCGCCAATCGAGTCCCACAAATAGTTGTGGATTGTACAACAAATTATTATCATTATTTTGCAAAGGATTATTGTCCCCCAAAAGTGATCCATCAAGCGCCTAACAACCGGGTTCCTGCTGACTGCTGGTAAACAGAGGCAAGTGTGTGGGCTAAAGAAACTTGGCAAAGGTTTCTCCCTGCCCGAGAATCAAGCCCAGATCTTCTGGCCTGCGAGGGAATCAAGCCCAGGTCCTCTTGCTTGTAAGGGAATCACGCCCAGGTCGTCTGGCTTCTGAGGCGAGCGCTCTGTTTGTTGGTTGTTTGTGACTGTGGACAGAGCTGTTGTTGTTGTTTGGTTCCCCTGCAGGTGTGGATCTGATGGTGATTATCTCTGTGCTTCTGGTCATCTTGGTGCTAGCAGTTTGTGGGATTGGCCTCAGTTACATCATCAGGTGAGACTGGACTTCCTCCGAGTTACTCATAAATAACAACTCTCACATCTGATACACAGCGCCTTCAAGATGTCTCAAAGAGCTTTACAGGATATAACCAGGTTCCTACTGACTGCTGGTAAACAGAGGCCTGTGTGTGTGGAACAAGGAAACTTGCCTAAGGTTTCTCCCGCCGGTATTGAACCCAGATCCTCTTGCTCGTGAGGCAAGTGCTCTCTACCCACAATGCTGCAGGACTTCATGGGACTAGATGATAAAGATGCCACGGCTCTTTTCAGAAAGGGAGTTTCTCTCTCTCTCAGTGTCCGGGCCAATAATTCCTCCCCTCCCTTCCCACCCACCCAAAAACAAATTGGTCTCTCAAACCATGACTGTGGGAAACCTGTGCTCATGTAGCTCAGTGGTTAGAGCACTCGCCTTACAAGCGTGAGACCTGTGTTCGAATCCAGGCAGATCAGGACGAAACATTGGGCAAGTTTCCTTACTCGAAACACACCTAATAAAAACCCTTACTTCACACACACGCCTAATAATAATCCCTCCAAAACCCCCCTAATAATAAAAATTGGTCATTTCAATCTATAACTGTTTGTGGGACGCTGCTGTGTGCAATTGGCTGCCAAGTTTCGCCCACAAATATACAGTCACTTCACTTAACAGTATATTTTGAGACGTTCTTCCAATGTGATGAGGCACTGTACCAAATGCAAGGATTATTATAATTATATTAATATTATTATATTATTATTGTGAGGCAAATCCCCACCGCCTCAAGCACCTCAGATTTGCTCCTGTTTTCCCAGGCGTCGAATCCAGCAGATCCAGATGGTGACGGGACCCAACAAACTGTTACTGAACCTCAATGATCTGACCTTCATCAACATCCAGTTCAGCATGAAGGTGGGTCAACTCTCAACAGGCAACTGGGATGTGATGTGATGTGATATACACTGCAGGGAATGGGAGCCAGCACCAGCACTGAACATGGGGAGGGGGAGAAAGAGAGAGAGAGAGAAAGAGAGAGCAGGGAATGAGGTTAGAGTAGAGAGCTCTGGTGTGTTAGTGAGCCCCTGTATAGACACCATGAGGAGAAAGAGAGAAAGAGCAGGGAATGAGGTTAGAGTAGAGAGCTCCAGTGGGGGAGCGAGAGAGAGAGCAGGGGATGGTTTAGAGTAGAAGTTGCAATGGGGGAGTGAGAGAGAGGGAGAGAGCAGGGAATGGGGTTAGAGAAGAGAGCTCCAGTGGGGAGCGAGAGAGAGAGCAGGGAATGGGGTCAGAGTAGAGAGTATAGGTAGGAAAATCTGAACCCAGTGTAATAGGGAAATATAAGATGTTCAGTGTAGATAAAATGTTCAAAAACAAAGTTGACAATCAACAAGGAACGCTGAATGTTTTAAGAAATCCTCTTAATCATTTCCACAACTGAAAAATAAGTAAATCCTGGGAATCGCTTTCATAGATTCATAGATTCATAGAATTTTACGGCACAAAAGGAGGCCATTCAGCCCATCTAGTCTGTGCCGGCTCTTTGAAAAGAGCGATTCAATTCCACTGCCCTGCCCGCTCCCCATAGCCTAATAGACCTGTTCTCCCTAAATAAAGATCTAATTCCCTTTTAAAAGTTGTTATCGAATCAGCCTCCACCACCTTTTCAGGCAATGCATTCCAGATTCGAACAACTCGCTGAGTGAAAAAATTTCTCCTCAGCTCCCCTCTACTTCGCCTTGAAACTATTTTAAATCTGTGACCACAAGTCACAGATTCGCCCACGAGTGGAAATAGTTTTTCTCTATTTACCCTGTCGAAACCCCTCATGATCTTATAAACCTCTATTAGGTCTCCCCTCAGTCTTCTCTGCTCCAGAGAGAATAACCCCAGCCAATCTAGCCTCTCATAGCTGAAGTCCCTCAATCCTGGCACCATCCTAGTAAATCTTCTTTGTACCCTTTCCAATGTCTTCACATCCTTTCTGTAGTGTGGTGACCAGAATTGAACACAGTACTCCAGCTGAGGCCTCACCAAAGTCTTATAGAGGTTAGTCAGCACTTCCTGACTTTTGTACTCTATACCCCTATTTATAAAGCCTAGTATCCCATATGCCTTCTTAACAGCCTTGTCTACCTGTCCTGCCACCTTCAACGAGTCACTAACACAAATCCCCAGGTCTCTCTGTTCCTTCACACCATTTAAAATTGTACTATCTAGCCTATATTGCCTCCCTTCCTTTCTTCTCCCAAAATGCATCACCTCACACTTCTCTGCATTAAACTTCATCTGCCATGTGTCTGCCCACTTTACCAATTTGTCTATATCCTCTTGCAGATGGCTACTATCCTCCTCACTATTTACTATTCTCCCTAACTTAGTGTCATCTGCAAACTTGGAAACTGTACTCCGTACACCCAAGTCCAGATCATTCATGTAGATTACAAACAGCAATGGTCCCAAAACTGATCCCTGTGGCACACCACTGCTCACTTCCCTCCAATCTGAAAAACAGCCGCTCACTACAACTCTCTGCTTTCTGTCTCGCAGCCAGTTGTGGATCCACGCTGCCACTGTCCCTTTTACGCCATGGGCCTTTAATTTCCTAATAAGTCTCTCATGTGGCACTTTGTCAAATGCCTTTTGAAAGTCCATGTAAACTACATCAACTGCGCTACCATTATCCACCCATTCCGTTACCTCATCAAAAAATTCTATCAGATTTGTAAGGCAAGATTTGCCTTTAACAAATCCATGTTGACTGTCCTTTATTAGCCTATATCTTTCTAAGTGAAGATCTACCTCGTCCCTGATTATGGACTCTAGAAGTTTGCCCACTACCGACGTTAGACTGACTGGTCTGTAGTTACCAGGCTTGTCCTTCTGCCCCTTTTTATACAAGGGAGTAACATTAGCTATCCTCCTGTCCTCTGGCACGACCCCTGTGTCCAAGGAAGATTGAAAGATCGTGGCCAGAGTCCCTGCTATTTGCTCCCGTACCTCCCTTAGTAACCTAGGGTGCATCCCATCCGGACCAGGTGACTTATCCACCTTGAGCGACGTCAACCTTTTTAGAACTTCCTCTCTGGTTATAATTATTCTATCCATTTCTCCTACCCTCTCCTCCAATACCATGGCATTGGCTGTATCCTTTTCTTTTGTGAAGACAGAGGCGAAGTACTCATTCAGTACATCAGCCATGCCCTCTGCCTCCACAATGAGATTTCCTCCTAGGTCCCTAATTGGCCCCACCCTATCCTTGACCAACCTTTTACTCTTAATATGTTGGTAAAAAACCTTAGGGTTCCCCTTAATCTTACTCGCTAATTGTTTTTCATGCAGTCTCTTTGCCCCTCTAACTTCCTTTTTTAGTTCTATCCTACACTTCCTATATTCTGCTTGGTTCCCTTCTGAATTTTGAGCCTGACACTTATCATTTTTTTTATTTTTTATTTTGGCCCCGATTTCCTTAGTCATCCAGGGAGGTTTGGATGCCTTACATTTCACCTTTGTGGGGATGCTTTTGACCTGTGCTTTGAGTTGTCTCAATGACGTGGCAAGGCATCAAGCCCTGTAGCTCAGTGGTTAGAGCACTCGCCGCACAAGCGAGAGACCTGAGTTTGATTCCGGGCAGGGGGAATCCTGATAATAATCCCTCAAAAAAACCAAAATCAATTGGCCACTTCAACCCACACAAACATACACAGTTACACACACACTGAAAATTCATGCATTCATATCCAGGCAGGTCAGGGCGAAACCATGGGCAAGTTTTCTTACTCCACACACACACACCTAATAATAATCCCTCCAAAAAAAACACAATAATAAAATTGGTCATTTCATCCCACCACTTTTTGTGGGGACCTTGCTGTGTGCAATTGGCTGCCGCGTTTCACCCACAGATATACAGTCAATTCTTTTTACAGTACAGGAACGGTATATTCTGTGAAGAGGTTTGAGACACAGTCTAGAAGACGTGGGTATGGCGCTGTATCAAATGCAAGGGCTAATCTAACCCTCTTTTATATTATTACTGTATTTGTTGTTGTTACTGCTGTTCTGTTGTTGTTGCTGCTGCTGCTGTTTTGGTGGTTGCTTTTGTTGTTCTGGTTGTCGTTGTTGTGTTTACTGACGGTATCTCCTGATCGCTGCTGGTCACACAGAAGCTGAACCTGGATGAATTGAGTGAGAGGCTGGTGATGTCGGGCAGTGATAGTATGGGATCCATGGACAACTCGGTGATGAGCGAGGTCGTGGCAACCCACGAGAACTCCAACGTGGCTATATATGAGGTGGGCTCCTTACTTGCTGCTTCCTGGCTTGCTGTAGTTGTTGTTGCTGCTGCTGCTGTTGTTGTTGACCATATCCCTTGCTGCTGTTGTTGTTGTTGTTGACTTTATGCATTGCTATTGTTGTTGTCAGGGTGACTGCGTTTGGCTGAAGAAATTCAAGATGGGAGATTTCCGAGAGTTACGCAAAAATACAACTAAGATACTGAACAAGGTGAGTCCTGACAATACACACACTCATACACTGAATACATACACACATATACAGACACATACACTGAATACACACACATACACTGAATACACAAACTCATATACTCACACATACACTGAATACATACACACATGCACTGAATACACACACTCATACACTCAGTGGTTAGAGCACTTGGCTCTCAAGCGAGAGACCTGAGTTTGATTCCAGGCAGGGGAAATCCCGATAATAATCCCTTTGAAAAAAACCAATAATAAATTGGTCACTTCAACTCACACAAACAAAGACACACACTGAAAATACATATTCATACATTCATATTCAGGCAGGTCAGGGCGAAACCTTGGACAAGTTTCCTTACTCCACATACACGTCTAATAATAATCCCTCCAAAAAAACACAATAATAAAATTATTTAAACCCACGACTGTTTGTGGAGACGCTGCTGTGCACAATTGGCTGCCGCATTTGCCCACAAATATACAGTTAATTCACTTTACAGGATATTCTGTGAAGCACTTTGAGACGTCTAGAAGACGTGAAAAGCTCAATATCAAATTCAAGGATTATTATTATACACACACACACATACACTGAAAATACACACTCATATATGTATGGATACAATAACACAATATACACCATTACACTTGTATAGCGCCTTTCACGTCAGGAGGACGTCCCAAGGCGCTGAAATACACACACAGTACAATACGCACAACACAATATACACACAGCCACAATATACACACACATATACACACACAGAACACACACACAATATACACATACACACACAATAGAACAATCATTGCACTACACACATGATACAATGTAGAATTGTGAGAGGAGTTAGCCCACAGGGTTAGCCACAGTGTTACCGACAGTTAGCCACAGTGTTAGCCCACAGTGAGCAGTGTTAGCCACAGTGTTGGCCCACAGTGAGCAGTGTTGTTGATGATCTGTTGTGCGTTTCTGGCTGTGGCACCAGATGAGGGATTTACGGAGTGAGAATGTGAATCCATTCCTGGGTTTTTTCTGTGATGGTGGAGTGTCGGCCATTGTAACGGAGCATTGTTCCCGTGGGAGCCTGCGCGACCTACTCCGGAAAGAGGACGTCAAACTAGACTGGATGTTCAAGTCCTCCCTCCTGCTGGATCTCATCAAGGTCAGAGCCTCACACACTAGCCTCGTCCCTATCAACCTGTCCCACTTCCTCCCCTCAGTGCCCTCTGACCTGCTCTGTGTCCCCCACCCACACCACCCCACCATTGGAGGTCAAGCCATCAGCCTCTCTGCCCCCCACACTCTGGAACTCCATTCCACAGTCCCTTTACCTTGCTCCCTCCCTCACCTCCTTCAAGACCAGTCTCAGCACTCTCCTCTTTGACCTACGGTCACCCTCCAAGTCCCATCCTCCCTGCCCACCCCCTCCTGATAACAACAACAACTTGCACTTATATAGCACCCTCCCTCCACTCCGAGTGTCGTCTCAGAGCGCTTCACAATGGTGGAGCCCAAGGTCGAGCCACGGGGAAGGGGAAAGTCACAGTAAGGGCGGTTGGTCAAAAAGAAAGGTCTTTAGGCGTGACCTGAAAATGGGGAAGGACAGAGCGAGGCAAAGGGAATAAGGGAGAGTTCCAGAGTTTCAGGGCATAGTTAACCTGAAGCCATGGCCGCTGATGGTGGAGCGGAGGATTCGGGGGACAAGCCGGACCCAGTAGAGTGGAGGCAGCAGGTACTGCTGTGAGGAGAGAGGAGGTTAGAGAGGTAGGGAGGGTGCTGAGGAGTGGGGAGCTTTAAACACTAGTCAATCTAGTTTTGAAATGGATCTACTCTGTGACAGGGAGCCTGTGCAGTTTGGCAAGGACTGGGGTAATCAGGGAGAGAAGTTTGGTTCGGGTGAGAATGCGGGCGGCGGGGTTGTGTATGAGCTGAATTTTGTGGAGGAGAGACCCGCGAGGAGGGCATTGGAGTAGTCCAGCTGACAGGTGACAAAGGCATGGAACAGCTTGCTAGCTGTTTGGGTGAGGTATTGGCGGAGACAGGCAATGTGGCAGAGATGGAAGAACACGGTGCTCGTGAAGGACCGGCTATGGGGGAGGAAGGATAACTAGAGATCGAACCTGAAGCCTACATTGTGTACGGGTTCAGAGAGTTTTAAGGACAGGTCGGGTAGGATGAGGAGAACACAACCCTTAGAAGGTAGATGTCGATGGGAGCCAAAGAGTATGGCTTCCATCTTGTCAACATTTAACTGAAGGAAATTTGCGCTTATCCAGCTCTTCATGTCCGACAGACAGGCTGACAGAACATCAGGGGACTGAGGGTCGCATGTGGAGATGGAAAAGTAGAGTTGGGTGTCATCAGCATACATGTGGAAGTGTGCCCCATGTCTGTGGATGACATCCCCAAGAGGGAGTGTGTAGATGAGGAAGAGGAGGGGGCCAAGGATGGTTCCCTGGGGTATCCCACAGGTAACCAGGTGAGAGGGGGAGGAAAAGCTGTTTGTGGCTATGTACCGCTGGCGGTTTGTGAGGTAGGACTTGAACCAGGCGAGTGCGGTCCCACTGAGGTGAATGACGGAGGACAGGCGATGGAGGACAATGGCCTGATCGACTGTGTCGAAAGCGGCGGAGAGGTACAGGAGGACAAGGAGGCAGAGGGAGCAGAGGCAGAGGTTCACAGATAGAGAGGATATGATTTGTTATTTTAGTGGAGTTCTGTGGCTCAATCGTTGGAGCACTCGCTTCACAAGTGTGAGAGCTGTGTTTCGAATCCAGGCAGATCAGGGCGAAACCTGGGGCAAGTTTTCTTACTCCACACACACGCGCACCTAATAATAATCCCTCCATAAAAAGCCACAACAATAATAAATTGGTCATTTCAATCCACGGCTGTTTGTGGGGACGCTGTTGTGCGTAATTAGCTGTCGCGTTTCACCCACAAATATACAGTCAACTCACTTTACGGTATATTCTGTGAAACGCTTTGAGAGCAAATTATTTTCTGGATGGTGAGAGGTTAGATAGTGATAGTGTACAAAGGGATTTGGGTGTCCTTGTACACCAGTCTCAAAAAGTTAGTTTGCAGGTGCAGCAAGCAACTAAGAAGGCAAACGGCATGTTAGCGTTCATCGCAAAAGGTTTAGAGTATAAGAGTAGGGAAGTCTTGCTACAACTGTATAGGGCTTTGGTGAGATCACACCTAAAGTGTTGTGTGCAGTTTTGGTCTCCTTATTTAAAAAAGGACATACTTGCCTTAGAGGGGCTGCAGCGTAGATTCACCAGGTTAGTTCCTGGGATGAGGGGACTGACCTATGAGGATAGATTAAATAGACTAGGGCTGTATTCTCTAGAGTACAGAAGAATTAGGGAAGATCTTATTGAAACATATAAGATACTTAAAGGGGTGGATAAAGTAGACACTGAGGGACTGTTTCCCCTGGTAGGAGAATCTATAACCAGGGGTCACAATCTTAAAATTATGGGTCAGCCTTTTAGAACAAAGTTGAGGAAACATTTCTTTACTCAAAGGAGGCTGTAGATGCTCAGTCCTTGAACATTTTCAAGGCTGAGACTGATAGATTTTTAAAATATCGAGGGATTAGGGGATATGGGGATCGGGCAGGTAATTAGAGTTAAGTCAGAAGATCAGCCATGATCTTATCAAATGGCGGGGCAGGCTCGAGGGGCCGAATGGCCTACTCCTGCTCCTAGTTCTTATGTTCTTATGTCGATAAGATGTGAAAAGCGCTGTATCAAATGCAAGGATTATTATTACTATTATTATTATTTATGTTTGTACATTGTGCTGATCTGCTGCTGTTGTTGCCGAGGCTGTAGGGGATGAAGTATCTCCATCACCGGGACTTCCCTCACGGGCGGCTGAAGTCTGGTAACTGTGTGGTTGACGGCAGGTTTGTGCTGAAGATCGTGGATTACGGATACATTGACCTGCTGGAGGCTCAGAGAGTCCCCGTAGAACCCCAACCAGAGCAAGGTCAGGGGAGGGGTGGCAGGGGGTGTGTGTAGGGGGTGGAGGGGAGTTGGGGGAGGTGAGGGGAGTGGGGAGGGGGATTGTATGGGTTGGTGGGGGGCAGTGTGTGGAAGTGGTGGGGGGGCAGTGTGTGTGGGGGGTGGGGGGGGTGGGGGTGGGGAGAGTGTGTGTGGGGGTAGTGTACGTGTGGGGTGAGGGGCAGTGTATGTGTAGGGGGGGGGAGTGTGTGTGGGGGGAGTGTGTGTGGGGGGAGTGTATGTGGGGGGAGTGTATGTGTGGGGTGGGAGTGTATGTGTGGGGTGGGAGGCAGTGTATGTGTGTATAGAGACAGTGTGTGTGGGGGGGGGGGGGTGGGAGTGTGTGTGTGGGGGGGTGAGGAGAGTGTGTGTTAGGGTGAGTGTGGATTGTGTAAAAGGTGATAAAAGGATAAAACTCCCTCCTTACCCCCACCTACCCTCTTGTTTATTGTTGAGGTAGAGCTGTTGTGGACGGCCCCGGAGAGACTGCGAGACCCCCAGACCCCCAGCAAGGCAACCGTCAAAGGGGACGTTTACAGCTTTGCCATCATCCTCCAGGAGGTGGTGGTCAGGGGGGCTCCGTACTGTATGCTGGGGCTCAGCCCTGAAGGTGGGTTCATACCCCATTATAATAACCACAGTAACAATCCACTGTAACAATCACAGAGTAATAAACCACAGTAACAAACCACACAGTAACAATCCACAGTAACAAAACGCTGTATCAAATGCACTGGGCTGCAGGACTGTGGCTTGCGAGGCCAGGGCTCTAACCAGTGAGCTACAGGACTGTGGCTTGCGAGCGAGTGAAATGAGGCTAGATCTCTAACCCCTGAGCTACAGGACTCTATACAGATTGTATAATTTGAGTGTATGTTTTGATCACAGAGATCATCAGGAAGGTGAAGAAGCCTCCCCCGATGTGCAGGCCCACGGTCTCCACTGACCAGGCCCCGATGGAGTGTATACAGCTGATGAAGCAATGCTGGTGTGAGCTTCCCGACAGGAGACCCAACTTCGATGAGATCTTTGACCGGGTCAGTATTGTTTATCATGATCAGGGCCACAGTAACCTTGCTGGGGGCCAGGGCTGAGTGTGGTTTTGCTGCCGTCTTTCCATCTTTGATTGGGAGGGGGAAAAAGGTGACCAAAGGCGTGGTCGAAAGGTCTGTAGAAGAGACCTGAAACTAGGAAGAGAGGGCGCGAGGCGAAGGGAGTGAGGAAGGGAGTTCCAGAGCTTTGGAGTGTAGTGGCTGAAGGCACGGCTGCCAATGGTGAAGCGGAGGATTCGGGGGGACAAGGAGGAGACCAGACCCGGAGAAGCGATATACACACACACATACACACCACGCACACATAGACACACCATACACACACACACACACAATATACACACACACACACAGACATACTCACTCACACACACATACACGTTGAGTTTTGAGATGTCTTAGTGCTGTGTAAGGAGCTGTATCCAATGTAAAGATGAGGATTGTTATTATATATTGTACATTACAAATCAGATTTTCTCTCCTCTGTTCCCAGTTTAAGATCATTAACAAAGGGAAGAAGACAAACATCATTGACTCTATGTTGCGGATGCTGGAGCAATACTCCAGTAACCTGGAGGATCTCATTCGTGAGAGGACGGAGGAGCTGGAGGTGGAGAAACAGAAAACAGAAACACTCCTTTCTCAGATGTTACCCCCGTGAGTAACTCCATCCACAACAATTATAATAAGGATCATTGAGACGTCCAAAAGTGCTTCACGGAATATACAGTGCTGTAAAGTCTAGTGACTGTATTTTGTGGGCGAAACCTGGCAAACAATTGCGCACAGCAGCATCCCACAAACAGTCGTGGATTGAGTGACCAAATTATTATTTTTATGATTTATTTTCAAGGGGATTATTACCCCCTCAGAAAGTGGCCCGCCAATCGACTAACTTGTGGAACTCCTGTGGCTCAGTGGTTAGAGCACTCACCTTACAAGTGTGAGACCTATGTTCGAATCCAGGCAGGTCAGGAAGTTTCCTTACTCCACACACACACACACACGCCTAATAATAATCCCTCCAAAAAAAACACAATAATAATAAATTGGTCATTTCAACCCATGACTGTTTGTGGGACGCTGCTGTGCGCAATTGGCAGCCGCGTTTCACCCACAAAATATACAATCAATTCACTTTACAGTATATTCTGTGAAGCGCTTTATCAAATGCAAGGATTACTATTATTATTATTATTAACAACTGGATTACTACTTACTGCTGATAAACAGTGGCATGTGGATTAAGCAAACTTACCCAAGAACAAACAACAAAACAACTAAATTGCATCTGTAAGCGCCTTTCACGTCGGGCGGATGTCCCAAGGGACAGTTAGGGATCAGGATTCTAAGGTTTCCCCCCTAACCGGGATTCAAACTCAGTTCCTCTCGCTTGCCAGACAAGCGTGCAAACCACTGAGCTACAGGTCTCCACAAGTTTGGTTGTTGTGTGAGCCACAAAGGAAATTAGTGTCAAAGTCTGTGAGTCGATTAGTCAATCCACTCTCAATGGAATAATTAAAAGATCTGCCAACATCTAATAACTTGGAGGAATGGCTTGATGTGTTTTGCTCGGCCGGGCGTCTAACACACAGAGAAACCTCAAGATTCTCCAACCCCAACTGAGAATTCCCACCTACACATGGAAACCCCAGTGACAGATTGTTGGATTGGAATGCGCTCTCTGTCTCTCTCTCTCTCTGAAGAGACACATCCTGTTTACCTAGTTCCGGAGAGTATTAGGCACAGTTTGACAAAAGCCAAGGTTTGGGCGGAGGGGAGGAGGGTGGAGTGCGGAACACTTTCGAGGGGGTGATAATCCCTCCCAACATAAAGTAATTTGATCGCTGAATCCAGGGATGTTTGTGGGTGGGTGTAATTGGCTGCCATGTTTCGCCCACAAAATACAGTCAATTAATTGGACAGTGTATTCTGTGAAGTGCTTGGAGACATCTGGTGGATATATATGTTTGTTGTTGGGTGAGTTTGCTGTTTACCAACAGTCAGTAGGGTGAGGGTGATGATGTGATGATGAGCTGTGGTTAGGGTTAGGTTTAGGGTTAGGGTTAGGGTGAAGAGGTGGGTTAAGGTGAGGGTGATGGTGATGACATGATGATGTGCTGTGTTTGCAGGTCTGTGGCTGAGGTACTGAAGGTGGGAGGGAATGTGGAGCCTGAGTACTTTGATCAGGTGACCATCTACTTCAGTGACATTGTTGGCTTCACCACCATCTCTGCTCTCAGTGAACCCATCGAGGTCATCGATCTCCTCAATGACCTCTACACCTTGTTTGACGCTGTCCTCGGCAACCATGATGTCTATAAGGTGAGGCTGAATTGGACACAGTGACGGAAGGTGATGTGGAGTCCTGCAGCTCAGTGGTTAGAGTCAGAGGACCTGGGTTAGATTGCCAAGTCAGGGCAAGACCTTAGGCAAGTTTCCTTACTCCATATACCTCTGTTTACCAGCAGTCAGTAGGAACCTGGTTGTTAATCGATTGGTGGATCACTTTTCGGGAGAATAATACATTTGGTCATTCAATCCATGACTGTTTGTGGAATGTTGCTGTGCGCAATTGGCTACCGCTTTTTGCCAACAAAATACACAAAGTTACTACACTTTATACTATATTCTGTGGAGTGCTTTGAGACATCTCAACCCTATATCTAAAGCAAGGATTATTATTATATATATATATGTATGGTTAACTGACCAGTCCTGGTAACTCAGTACTGAATCCTGTTCCCACCTACTGATGAGTTATCAGGAAATTTTAATAATAATTAATGAAACGTCTCAAAGTGTTTCATACAATATTCTGTAAAGTGAATTCACTGTGCGTTTTGTGGCTGAAACACGGCAGCCAATTGCGTAAAGCAGTGCCCCAACAAACATTAGATTATCTTTAAATTTTATTTTTTTATTGTTAAAAAAAGTTTTAAAATGTTTTAAGTGATAATTAGTCCCCAAAACGTGATCTGCCAATTGATCAGCAATGGGGTTCATAGTTACTGCTCAGTAAACTGACATGTGGAGTAAGGAAACTTACCCAATGTTTCTCCCCATCCAGGAATCGAACCCTGATCCTCCTTTGTTTGCAAGGGGAGCGCTCTAACCCTTGAGCTACAGGACTCTATAGTGGATAAAATATTAATTGTTATAATGTGTTATTTGTTTTATTTGCTGATCAAGCTAACAAGTGTCGAGGCAATATGGTTAGCAATATGATGAAATGATCCATTTTCACAAGATCCCTGACTTCCAGTGATTGGACAAATTTCAGTGATTTCACGGTTTCACAATTTTACTGAAAATGTTTCACAACTTTACTGTGACACACACACACACACACCGCACCACACACCACACACACACACACATATAGAGTCTTGTAGCTTAGTGGTTGGAGTCCTGTATCTCAATGGTTAGAGCACTCGCCTTACAAGTGAGAGACCTTGGGTTCAACTCCAGACAGGAGTTTCCTTATTCCACACGCTTAATAATAATCACTAAAAATATATATATTTAAATTGTTAATTATTATTCGAATAATATATTTATATATAGACAGGGTACCCAAAATGTTGTGATACCATTACAATATCTAACAAATCTTAAAGAAATTATGTACATCTTTGGACAATAGGGCAGATATCCAATGAGGTTTTGGTGGTTGTGTGTGAAGCCTGTATGTGGTTGGTGACTGTTGTTTCTGTTGCCCAGGTGGAGACGATTGGTGATGCTTACATGGTGGCCTCGGGCCTTCCCAAGAGAAACGGCAACAAACATGCGGCCGAGATCTCCAACATGTCTCTGGACATCCTCAGCAACGTCGGGACCTTCAAGATGAGACACATGCCTGACGTCCCGGTCAGGATCAGGATAGGAATGCACTCAGGTGAGACCTGGAGAGTCAGGCCGGACAGTCGCAATCCATACAATCACACCCCCACTCCCCCATCAATCCCCCTTCCCCCATGCCTCCCGACCTCCCTCCCACCCAGCTCCACTGCCTCCCCATCTCCTAGAGGAGCTTCTGTAGCTCAGTGGTTAAAGCACTGGCTTTACAAGTGTGAGACCTGTGTTCGAATCCAGGCAGATCAGGGCGAAACCTTGGGCAAATTTCCTTACTCCACACCCATGCCTAATCATAATAATCCATCCAAAAAACCCACAATAATAAAGTTGGCCATTTCAATCATGACTGTTTGTGGAAACGCTGCTGTGCGCAATTGGCTGCCATGTTTTGCCCACAAATATACAGTCAATTCACTTTACAGTATATTCTGCAAAGCGCTTTGAGACGTTGATAAGATGTGAAGCGCTATATCAAATGCAAGGATTATTATTATTATAAGAATATGTAGCAGGAGTAGGCGATTCAGCCCCTTGAGCCTGCCCCACCATTCAATAAAATCATGGCTGATCTTCTAATCTAACTCCTCGCCTTATCCCCATATCCCGTAATCCCTTTTCTCCATAAGAAATCTATCAATCTCAGTCTTGAGAATATGTTCAAGGACTGACTGAGCATCTACAGCCTTTTGGGGTAGAGAATTCCATCAATTCACTACCCTCTGAGTGTTGTTATTGCACTGTTCAAGTGCCTGTTCTGGGTGGGTGTTAAAGGTTCCGCAGCGCTGGGTAGAAACAGAAGTAGTGCCTGCAGTGACCTGGCCAACAATCTCCCAGAGATGTCTCTCCACCTCGAGGCTGTCAATGAGGCTTCACCAAATGCTTCACACACCGGTTTAGCCCAAGAAAACAGTCACTACACTGGATGGCCATCAGCATCGGGAAGGTTTTTAAGGTGAAAGTTTTTATAATAATACTCCTTGCATTTGACACAGCGCCTTATCATGTCGCCGAGACATCTCAAAGCGCTTCACAGAATATACTGGAATGTGCAATGGCTTTGTATTGCCCCTCCCAGTTGCTCAGGTCCTGACCCCTGACTGTTCAGCGCCTTGGGACGTCCTCCCAACGTGAAAGGCGCTCTATAAATGTAAGTTTGTTGTTATTGTTGTTGTATGTTGAGGGTGAAAAGTGGCAGCCAATCGTTTGAATCTAAGGTTTTGGCTTTGTATCCTCCTTCCTCTCTCTTGCCCCCCTTCTCCCTTGCTCCCCTCTATCCTCTGTCTCCCTTCTCCGCCACTCCTATTTACCCCTCCCATTCTCCTTATCTATTTACCCTTTATCCTCTCTTTCCCCTCATCCCTTTCTTCATCCTCCCTTCCTCACACACTTCCTCCAACCCCCTCTCCCCACCCCACCCATCCTCCCACCCTCCTTCCTCTCTACCCTTCCTCTCTGCCCCCCTCCTCCCTCTGCCCCCCTCTCCTCCCTCTGCCCCCCTCTCCTCCCTCTGCCCCCCACTCCCTCCTCTCTGACTCCTCCTCCTCTGATCTCCCTCCCTCCTCTGCCCCCTCCCCTCTCCCCCCAGGTCCATGTGTGGCTGGAGTGGTGGGCCTCACTATGCCCCGTTATTGCCTGTTTGGAGACACAGTCAACACTGCGTCACGCATGGAATCAACAAGCCTCCGTGAGTATTGGTCACTCAGCAATTTACAGAACCTTTAACCTAACCACAACCCTAATCCGACCCTAACCCCAAACCTAACGCTAACCCACAACAATAACAACTACAATTTATATAGCGCCCTCCATGCCGGGCGGCGTATCAGAGCACTTCACAATAAAGGATCCCGGGACCGAGCCAGGGGCAGGGGTAGAAAGGTGACCAAAGGCGCGGTCAAAGAGAAAAGTCTTCAGCTGGGACCTGAAGCTGAGAAAAAAAGGGGCGAGGCGAAGGGAGTGAGGAAGGGAGTTCCAGAGCCTTGGGGCATAGTGGCTGAAGGCACGGCCGCCGAGGGTGGAGCAGAGGATTTGGGGGACATGGAGGAGGCCGGACCCAGTGGAGCGAAGGCAACGGGTGCTGGTTTGAGGAGAGAAGAGATCAGAGAGGTAGGGGGTGCAGAGGAGTGAAGGGATTTGAAGACAACCCCAACACTAATCCCAAACCTAACCCCAACCCCAATCCCAACACTAACCCTATCCCGGTTGTGTTACCGGCCCATCTCCAACCTCCCTTTTCTGTCATAGACATGAAAAGCACTGTATCAAATGCAAGGATTAGTATTATTATTATTATTATTATTCAACCCATGACTGTTTGACGTAATCAAGTACAATATCAAATGCAAGGATTGTTATTATAAACAATTCATGTCATTTAATGACAACTCGTGTTTGTATCGCGCCCTCCAGGCGTGGTGCCCTTACTAACCCTGGTAACCTTGCCTTGCTAACCTGCAGCGTATCGGATTCACGTGAATCAGAACACAGTGAGCATCCTCCACAGTCTGAATGCTGGCTACCAGATCCAACACAGAGGAAAGACCGAGCTGAAGGTCAGTGACGAGATGAGGGGCCACCTCACTGCTCTGAGCGGACAAGCAGCGGGAAAGCTCACCAGACAGAGCTCTCAATCACAAGCTAATGTGGAACACCCTCCCTGTTAGTTAATTAGTTAGTTAGTTAGTTAGTTAGTCAGTGCATGCGTGCGGCCTGCGTGTGTGCGTGCGTGCTTTGGCTGCAGGGTTAACAGGAGCTGTAGTGGGAGGATTCCCTGCCCCCAGTGACTGGCTGCCCTTCCAGGTCCTGCTGATGAGCCAGGGCTGAGGCTGTGCTGTCATAAGCAGAGAGAGAGAGAGACCTGGATATACTGCTGGCCTCAGCATGGCACAGGAACCAGGGACCATCACAGAGGTGGGGGGGGGCTGAGGTTCAATACTGACAATCTATTGCCAAACATGTCACCTTGGGGTCAGTTCAACACTAAGGAAATCCTGCTTACCACCATCCCCCCCAACCCTTAAGGAGGAGAGTACACAGTCACTACACTTTACAGTAAATCGTGTGAAGCACTTTGAGTTGTCCATCTGATAGGATGTATCAAATGCCAGGATTATTATTTTAATTACTATTATATTTATAATAGAAATCTAATTAATATAAAGAAATCTGTAATATAAGAGCCAGTGAATCCTTCCGTTTACTCCTCATGTTGTGTTTTTCAGGGTAAAGGGATAGAAGAGACATATTGGCTCGTTGGCAAAACTGACTTCACTAAACCCTTACCTGTGCCCCCAGTGATACAGCCAGGGTAAGTGTGAGATCTCAGTACACTGATCTGGTCCACAATGGACCACCCCTTCCTCCTCCCCACTCCACAGCTCTCCTTCCCCAACACCCCAATTGATCCCCATCTCCAACAATGTATTTAACAGATAACTTAATGTAGACATTAGGAAGACAGGGAATGGAGTCCTGTAGCTCAGTGGCTAGAACGCTCACCTCACAAGCGAGAGGACCTGGGTTTGATTCCAGGTCAGGGCGAAAACTTAGGCAAGTTTCGTTACTCCACACACACACATGCCTCTGTTTACCAACAGTCAGTAGGAACCCGGTTGTTAGTCGATTGGTTAATCACTTTCCAAGATTCAAAAAGAAATAATTCTGTAATTTGGTCACTCAATCCACAACTGTTTGTGGGGACACGGCTGTGCGCAATTGACTACCACATTTTGCCCACAAAATATACAGTAAATTTACTTTATATTGTGTGAAGTACTATGAGATGTCTGGAAGACATGATAAGGTCTCAAACATAAAGATTATTACTATTATGGAGGGGGTTTGGGAGAGGGGAATAGAGGTATATGGGGATGGTGTTTTCAAAACCTTTCATGCCATGGCCCCTCTCTACTCTCCAACCTGTTCGCGCCCCCACCCCCACCCCACTCCCATTCCATCACCTGCTGCCTCTGCTCAGCTGGCTCCAGTCTGCTGTATGTCTCTCGTTCCCTCCGCTCCACCATCAGTGGCCGTGTCTTCAGCCACGGCCACTGAAACACTTGAACTCTTTCCCTCAATCCCCCACAACCATACAGCTCCCCCTCCCATGCACAACCGTTCCCCCACTACCCCCCCCCCCACCCCCACTCGGCCGGCTCCAGCCTCCTCCCTTCTCCCTCCTCCACCATCGGTGGCCATGCTTCCAGCCACTCCACCCACAAACTCTTCCCTCCCTCCTCACCTTCAAATCCCATCTAAAGACCTTCCGGATGAGCTCACGGTCACCTTCCCTCCCTCCCCCTGCCCTCCCTCCCTCCCTCCCTCCCTCTCCCCCTCAACCCTGCTCCCCCTCCCTCCCTCCCCCCATCTTCCTCCCACCTTGTATTTTGACCTGTGTTTACAGTCACCTCCTCCCCTCTGGCTTGGGGCCAGGCTCCACCACTGTGCGGGGCTCCGGGACCCTACCCCACATGAGGTGGGGTGTGGGGATCGCTGTGTAAGTGGTGGTTGGTTGTTGTTGACTAGTTGGGTTGAACAGTCTGTTTCTGCCCTGTGGAACACAATCTAAACATATAGAACAAGGCTGGGACCCCATTCCCCCAGCCCCCACCTCCGCAGGACCCACCCCACCCCCCCACCACCCACTCCCCCAGATGTACGGAGTGGTGACTGAATAGACGTGTCTTTCACAGATGTAACCCACTGGAAGAGGAGCTAGCAAAGAGGAGCCGGCAAAGGCCGGGGCTCCACCATGAGGTAGTGTTATACAGGTTCATGTGTAACATTACATGGTTCTGAGCATGTTCTCTGTGTCTCTCTATGCTGTGTCGTGTGTGGTATTTTGGGGCTGCATCAGGTGTGCTATTCTTCTCAGAGTGATGTCTTGGTGAGCGAGGGAGCTGGGGTACTATTAACTGCTTTACATAGGACGTCTCCAAGTGCTCTCCCTTCCTCCCTCCCTTTCTGGGGTTGACTGTGCTGTCCTGTAGCTCAGTGGTTAGAGCCCTCGCCTTGCAAGGGAGAGGACCTGGGTTTGATTCTCAGGCCACGGAGACACTTTAGGCAAGTTTCCTTACCCTACACGCCTGTTCACCAGCAGTGATAAGCAACCCAGTTGTTAGTCGATTGGTGGATCGCTTTTTCCCGGAGGTAATAATCCCTTAAAAAAATGTGGTCACTCAATCCACGGTTGTTTGTGGGGACGTCGCTGTGCGTAAATTGGCTGCCATGTTTCACCCACAAAACACAGACACTAATATCATGGGAAGCACTTTGAGACGTATTGTGGTGATATGATAACGCGCAGTGTCAAACTCAAGAATATTATTCTCTCCTTTCTATAAATGTCATTTTGTTGTTGCTTCTTGTTGTTTTTCCCTTTCTTTATCTCTATCTTTCTTCCTTTTTTCTCTTTCTCTCTCGCTTAACCTCTTCCATTCATTCTTTCATTACCCCCATCACCTGTTACCTGCGCCTACCTGATTTATTTGTTTCTGTTTCATCCCCACCCCCCTTGCAGGGAGGACTGGCAAGAGATGTTGACACAGGAAATTAAGACATTGTTCAGGAAAGCTAACCGGAAGGTGGACCAGCCCAAAATTTGACCAGTGCCAGCCAGGCTGAGAATATGGAGAACTAATGGGTCAAACATACCTTTGTCATCCATGTCTCTCACTGACTCTCACTCTCTCTCGCAATCTCGAGATCTCGCAATCTTACTCACTCACACACTCACTCACTCTTCTTCTAGCTCTCTCTCTCTTACATCCCCACTATCTCTCTCTCTCTCTCACCCCCCCCCCACTATCTCTCATTCACTCCCTTTCTCTCTCCCTCTCCCCCACTCTCTCAGTCTCTCTCACACACACACTCTCATGTTCACTGAAGGGAATCTGAGGAGCCTTTTATCCAGAGCCTGAAACACAGCCACATTCTTCTAGAACATATGTTCTTGTTCTAGAATGCTCCAAACATCGACTGTTTCTCTCCCCGTACTTGTAATCTATTCAGCCCTCTGTATAAATTATAGCGCTCCAGACTAGAGTTCTCTCTGTCTAGACTAGAGCTCTCGCTGTCTGGCCTAGAGCACTCTCTCTGACTAGAGCTTTTTGCCCCAACCCCCTCCTTGGACAGTACAGTCTAGAACATTCTGTTCATGGGTCTAGATCTCTTGGCCCTGACTATAAACCTCTCCGCCCATGTGCTAGAAATGTCTGAGCCACAAGACTGCCCTAGCAAACCTTTGAATTATGCTACCTGGACATATGAGGTTCCATATGATTTAATGTAATGTCCTATCAGGATTATGGGGCGGTGTGGGGGGTGGGGGGGGTCAATTCAGCATAAAATGAACTCCAGCAGTTGCCCCAGCATATACTCTGGTCTCCACCCCCCACAGCCTTGGCTCTTGCCAACCTGCACCAAATATTCTCCGGAATTAGGATCCATCTCTCCAGGGAGAGAGAGATAGAGAGAGAGCGCATTCCATTCCGACAACCTCTCTCTGGGATTTCTATGGCTAGGTGGGGTAAACAGAATTCTCAGCCTCTTAGTCACACAGCTGGGGCACACAAGCATAAACTCTTGATAGAGATAGAGGGGAAACCAGGCTGATCCCCAGAGTTATGGCAATGAACTATAATAATAATAATAATAATAATAATAATGATAATAATCCTTGCATTTGATATCGCGTCTTATCATGTTTTCTAAACGTCTCAAAGCGCTTCACAGATTATACTCTAAAGTGGATTAACTTGAACTGAGCACTGATTAAGCTAGGGCTCTTCAGTCTCAAAAACAGATACACTACAATGCAATTTACATGGGAGGAGGCCATTCAGTCCCTCCAGCCTGTTCCCCCATTCTATAAGATCATGGCTGATCTGTCCCTCAACTCCCAATTCCCCACCCTTGCCCCATATCCCTTGATCCCATGACCTAACAAACATCTCCCCATCTCAGCCTGGACAATAGGAATGGATCCAGCCATAATCCATAGCCTGTGGAGCTCCTGTAGTCTTGTAGCTCAGTGGTTAGAGCGCTCACCTTATAAGCGTGAGATCTGTGTTCGAATCCTGGCAAGTCAGGGCGAAACCTGGCAAGTTTCCTTACTCTACACACATGCCTAATAATAATCCCTCCCATTTTTTTGTTTAAAAACATTTCAATCCACGACTGTTTGTGGGACACCACTTCTGTGCCCAATTGACTCCCGCATTTTGAAAAACGCTATATCAAATGCAAAGATTATTAGTATTATATATTTTGGGGGAGGAAGAGAGTCCCAGATTCCCACTGGCCTTTGGGTGAAAAAATTAATTATCTTTTACACAGCAGCTTCCACATCAGGAGGATGTCCCAAAAGAGCATCACAGCACATATTAGGGGGGGAGGGGGAGAAGGATTATCGAAGGGCTATGTTTTGAGATAAAATAATAATAATGATCCTTGCATTTGCTAACAGTGCTTTTCACGTCTTCTAGATGTCTCAAAGCATTTCTCAGAATATACTGTAAAGTGAATTGACTATATTTGTGAGAAAAACGTGGCAGCCAATTGCGTACAGCAATGTCCCCACAAACAGTCATGGATTGAAATGACCAATTTTATTATTGTGGTTTTTTTTTCGGAGGGATTATTATTAGGCACGTGTGCAGTAGGGAAACAAACATGCCCAAGCTTTCTCCCTGACCTGCCCGGATTTGAACACAGGCTTGTAACGCGAGTCCTCTACCCACTGAACTACAGAACGATGGACCATAATGGGAATGAGCAACTCATAGGGATTGAGCGATGGAGGTCCAGGAGGCGGGAGTTCAGAAGAGATGTGTCAGGAGGGTGAAAGGGAGGGAATTTACAAAGGTAGAGACGTCAATCCCCAAATGGCGGCAACAACAGGAAGTGACCCTAGCCAGATCCAAGATGGCAGCCAGGTCAGCGTTACGTGGAAATATCGCTTCAGCATTATATGCGTCACAGAGCCGACCTGCCACACTGTTGCCTAAAGGAACACCTTTATTGATTGATTGTGCAAGGACAATTGTGATTTACACTTCAGTGAACCAATAAAAGTTTTTTTTCACTGAAACTTGAGGCGTTTGTTGATTTGTTTGTGGAATGACCGTTACACCTTGGATAAAATAGAGGGTATAGGCAACCAGAACAACCCCCTCCCCTTGAGTGAGTGTGGAGGAAGTCAAAAATCTGACAAGCAGAGTGACATTACTAACAAGATCACCAGGCCCATCCAATCTCAGCTCTTCAGAATACTCACTCTATCCCCTCCCCCACATCACAGCATTGACCTGGCCTCAACCTTTCTGGTAACCCTGTCCCATGCTCTGATGTCTGATCTGAATTTGCCTGTTTACACTAAACTCTAAACCTGTGTTTGCTTGTTTCACTAAAAAGGCAAAATACCGCAGATACTGGAAACCTGAAATAAAAACAGAAGTGGCTGGGAACACTGTAGCTCAGTGGTTAAAGCACGCGCCTAGTAAACGAAAGAACCAAGGTTCGATTCACGGGCAGGTCAGGATGAAACCATAGGCAAGTTTCTTTATTCTACACACATATTTTGGGGGGGTTGGGGGAGGGGAATATGTGATTATAAAAAAAAGTGTGAGAGATGAGGGGAGATGAGATAAACCTTGTGAAATGTTCTGGTCAGTGTTGTTTGTTGACTTCTTCCCCACCAGGAGGCGCTGAAATGCATCACTTTGTAAATTGGTGGTTGAAAGAATCCCAAATATGGGATCTGATTCCGGGAAAAACAGCTTCCCACCCAGAGATACAAGGGAAAAAATCACTAGCGTTTTCCCCGCTCATGTCAATAGGTTGAGCACATCCATTCCACAGACTCCCAGCAACTGAACCAGGCATTGAGAGTGGGTGTGGAACTCACTCACACACTGAGTGACTGAGACTCTGACTGAGTGAGTGAGACAGTGAGTGCTTGAGTGAATGAGACAGTGAGTGCCGGAGTGAGTGAGACACTGAGTGAGTGAGACATTGTGTGCCTCAGTGAGTGATAGGGACCCTGAGTGAGTGAGTGGGACATTGAGTGACCGACTGAGTGAGACACTGAGTGAGTGAGTGAGCGAGTGAGTGCCTGATTGAGTGAGAGAGTGACTAGGGAATGGAGTGAGTGAGTAGGGAATGGAGTGAGTGAGTAGGGAATGGAGTGAGTGAGTGAGTGAGTGAGTGAGTGAGTGAGTGAGTGATGAAAGAAATGGAGTGAGTGAGTGAATGGAGTGAATGAGTGAGTGAGTCAATGAGTGACCGAGTGAGTGAGTCAGTTATATATTAAAATGTAAGGCTTCAGAAAAATCAGTTTGACAGTTCTCTCTCCTCCTTGTCCAGGTAAGCTTCACACTGTATCTCTCTCCCTCCCTTCCCCACCCTTAAACCCTCTGCATATTACTGATAATTAACCCTTAGAGGGTTAATTAGTTTATGAATGTGTGTGTGTGTGTGTTTTCTTTGATACTATATATATATATATGTGTGTGCATATTATGTTAACAATTTTGCAAAAACTTTTTTTGTTTTTGAAAAGTTTTCTGTGTGTGTATTTTGAATTTCTATTTTGTTCATTATATGTGCGTGTGCATATTTGAAATTCCTGTCGCATATTGGGTAGAGCACTCGCCTCGCTTGCGAGAGGACCAAGAGTTCAATTCATGGGCAGAGTGAAATGTTGGGCAAGTTTCCTTATTCCACACGCCTGTGTTAACCAGCAGTCAGAAGGAACCGTTTGTTAGTCGATTGATGGGTGTAATAATCTCTCTCAAAAAAAAGTTGGGTCTCTCAATCTACAACTTTTTGTGGGACACTGCTGTGTGCAATTTGCTTCCGCATTACTGAAAATATACAGTCAAGTCACTTTATAATACAGTATATACTGTGAAACATTTTGAGACGTCTCAAAGACGTGATAAGGCACTATATCGAATGCAAAGATTATTATTGTATTAGTTGCTCTTTAAAAACATTTTAGTTTTGCAGTTACTTTTGTGTTTTTTAGGTTAATTTTTTTTTGAAAGCAATAAAAGGCAGACAGACATGTTTTCAAACCAAACCATTTCTGACACTGTATATTACTGATAAATAAGCCAGTGTTTTTTTTGCCAAATTAATATTAATTAGTTGAGATGTTGTTCTGGCTCAATAACCTTCTCCGAGTGCTCAGGGCTGTGGGCTCATGCGCCCGCCCACTTAATATTCACACTCGTGCATTGGGCAAAGACTTAAACAAGTTTCCTTCCTTCACTACGCCTCTATTTACCAGTTGTTGGTAGGATCCCATTTGTTGGTCGATTGGTGCATCACTTTCCAGGTAATAATATTATTTGTGTAGATCCTGTAGCTCAGTGGTTAGAGCACTCGCCTTACAAGCATGAGACCTATGTTCGAATCCAGACAGATCAGGGCGAAACCTTGGGCAAGTTTCCTTACTCCACACACACATGCCTAATAATAATCCCTCAAAAAAAAGCACAATAATAAAAATTGGTAATTTCACCCACGACTGTGTGTGGGGACACTGCTGTGCGCAATTGGCTGCCACATTTAACTCACAATTATAGTCAATTCACTTTACAGTACATTTTATGAAGCATTTTGAGACATCTAGAAGATGTGAAAAAGCACTACATCAAATGCAAGGAATATTAATCCTAAAAAAATTATCACTCAATCCATGACTGTTTGTGGGACGCTGCTGTGCGCAATTGACTGCTGCATTTTTCCCCCACAAAATACAGTCAATTCACTTTATAGTATATTCTGTGAAGCACTTTGAGACGTCTCAAGGGCGGGATAAGGCAATTGCAAGGATTATCAAATGTGACGATTATTCCCCCAACTAAAATTGGTGTGTGGGGATGTTGCTGTGCGCGGTTGGGTTGCTGACTATGCCTACAAATACACTGTCACTACACTTCACAATAAATCCTTTGGGACGTCTCACTGATGTGAAAGGTACTATATGAAATGCAAGGATTATTAGTACTGTACTGTATTAATTCCTATGATGGGAGAGGGGAAGAGTCGGGGGGAGGTAAGGGCGAGAGTTGGGAGAAGAGGGAGAGAGTTGAGAGGGCAGCAGAAGGCACGATCGAAGAGGAGGGACTTGAGACCAGCCTTAAAGGAGGCAAGGGAGGGAGCAAACTGAAAGGATTATGTGCTGGAGTTCCAGAGTGTAGGGGCAGAGAAGCTGAAAGCCCGTCCACCAATGGCAGGGCAGACTGGGTGGGGACATGGACAAGCTGCAGCCCACTGAATGGAGGGGGTGGACAGGTCGATAGGGACTCAGCAGGTTGGAGAGGTAGGAGTGGGGGGCAAGGCCATGAATAGCCTTGAAAATGAGGACGAGGATCTTGAATTCAATATAAATATAATAATAATATTAATAAAAATCCTTGCATTTGATTTCATGCTTTTCACATCTGGCCAAGCTATTGTGTGGATTTAGCTGGTTAGGCTCCAACAGTAACCCCAACACACACTCTGGGCTCCCACACCTACCCCCCACCCCCCAACACACATTCTAGGCTCCCCCCCCCCCCCCCCACCAAACCTTGGTTCTTGCCAACTAGGTAAACAGGATGTGCCCCTCCAGCGAGAGAGAGGGAGAGAGTGCATCCCATTCAAACAATCTATCTCTGGGTGGGGTTGGCATGGAATTCTCAGTTGGGTTTGGAGACTCTTAAGCTATGGTGTGTCAGGCAGACAGCTGGCTGATCACGGTGAGGGGTTTCTGTGTGTGTCAGACAGACAGCCGGCTGATCACGGTGAGGGGTTTCTGTGTGTGTCGGGCAGACAGACACCCGGCTGAGAAGACCACAATGTTAGTTTGCATACAATGGTGACTGAGTATCTGGGACCCTGCTGATATCCTACCAAAGAAAATAATCAGTGACATGAGATTAGAAATTGGGTTAGAGGAGAATCAAACCTGCTGTAACTTCCCTGGGAAGATTAGATGACGCCTACAATTTCAGATCGAAATTAAGATTTTTAAATTTTTCTGAAATTTGCCCACGAAACACACACTCACAGGTAAATCCTGCGAAGCACTTTGAGACGTCCTCCCAGTGCGAAAGGCACTGAATCAAATGTAAGGATTATTATTATTTCAAAGGTGAACGTGGCGGATAATTTGCGACCAGCAATATAATAATAGTAATAATCCTTGCATTTGATATACTGTATCATTTTTCATATCTTATTAACATCTCAAAGCGCTTCACAGAATATACTGTAAAGTGAATTGACTGCATATTTCTGGGCGAAATGCACAGCAGTGTCTCCACAAACAGTCGTGGATTGAAATGACCAATTTTTTTAATTGTTTTTTTTGATGGATTATTAATAGGCGTGTGGAGTAAGGAAACTTGGCCAAGATTTCGCCCTGATCTGCTTGGATTTGAACACATGTCTCACGTTTGTAAGGCGAGTGCTCTAATCCCTGAGCTATAGGAGCTCTACAATATCCCCCAAACAGCCATTAAGTGAACAACTAATTCTATTGTGGGGGGGATTATTGGCAAGGACATAGAGATCGAAGACAGAGAGAGAGAGAGAGAAACCTCCTCTTTTTGAACAGCGCCACAGGATTTTGAACGTCCAGCTGAACAGGCAGGCTGGGAATGGGGGGAATTAGGGAATCTACTAAATTTGAATGCTGGTGGAACAGGCTTGATGGGCTGAATAGTCTCCTGTTTTCTCACTGCTGATGAATCCAATGGAGTCCTGTAGCTCAGTGGTTAAAGCACATTCCTTACACGCTTGAGACCTATGTTCAAATCCAGCTAGGTCAGGATGAAACCTTGGACACGTTTCCTTACTCCACACACACGCCTAATAATAATCCCGCAAAAAAAAACACAATAATAAAAATTGGTCATTTCAATCAACTGTGGACCGCTGCTGTGCGCAATTGCCTGCCATGTTTTGCCCACAAATATACAATCAATTCACTTCACAGTATATTCTGTGAAGCGCTAGAAAAGTAAAAAGTGCCACATCATCTTCAGTTACTTTTAAAATATATCTTCACCGGTTGATGAGCAGCTAAGCTGAGGTCATTGGTTTGAGTGATGAGCGATAATTAGACACATCAGAGCTCTCTCTCTTCAGTCTTGAGAGGTTCCATCAGTAACACTGACCTCTGAGGTGAACCCTACGTCATATCTCTGAGCTCACAGTCTGGGCTGATAGCTGGGATGACGCAGCTCATGTTGTCTCCCACACCAACCTCCACGACCCTAAAAAATGTAGAGAGAAAGTCTAGAAAGAAATGTAAAGAGGGAGACAGCCAGAGAGAAAGAGAGATGGACAGAGAGGAGCGAGATGGAGGGAGAAAAAAATCCAATTGACATTTATACAGCGCCTTTCATGTTGGGAGCAGCCAAGCTCAGGCAGAGACGGTACAGAGATGTATGGACAAGAATAAGGATCTTATAATAATAATAATAATTCTTGCATTTAATATGGTGCCTTATCATGTCTTCAAGACGTTTCAAGAGCCAAGGCTTGAGTTGGTGGGGGGAGCCCAGAGTGTGTGTTGGGGGAGGAGGGGAGCCCAGAGCGTGTGGTGGGGTGGGGTGGGGGGAGGAGGGGAGCCCAGAGCGTGTGGTGGGGTGGGGTGGGGGGAGGAAGGGAGCCCAGAGCGTGTGGTGGGGTGGGGTGGGGGGAGGAGGGGAGCCCAGAGCGTGTGGTGGGGTGGGGTGGGGGGAGGAGGGGAGCCCAGAGCGTGTGGTGGGGTGGGGTGGGGGGGAGGGGGGGGGAGCCCAGAGTGTGTGTTGGGGTAACTGCTGGAGTCTAACCAGCTAAACCCACACAATAGCTTGTCCATTGATATCACTGTCTGCCCAAGTTTTCCTACTGCTTGTCCAGCTTGGACTGTGAGTTAGAGCTTTGGCTGCTGGGATAACAGGAGCTGTAACGGAAGGATTCTCTGCCTCCACGAGTCAGACAGACACTCTGATGCAAAAATAATTATCTAATGACGAGATTAATCACGATGTGCTCCCCATATCCTCCCACCCCGACCAGGATTGATCATCCCTTGTATGAAATATCCTGTTTGTCCTGTCTGCTATTTTAATACACGGCTGTCATCATAGGAATTCGTAATAGTACTAATAATCCTTGCATTTCATATAGTAGCTTTCACATCAGGGAGATGTCTCAAAGCGCTTCACAGGATTTATTGTGAAGTGTAGTAACTGTGTGTTTGTAGGCGTAGTCAGCAGCACAACCACGCACAGCAACGTCCCCCGCACACACGCTAAACCAGCCACCAATTAAACTCACATTTGATGATCCTCACGTTAGCCTTATCAGGTCCTTGAGACGTCTCAAAGCGTTTCACAGAATATACTATAAAGTGCATTGACTGTGTATTATGTGGGCGAAACGCAGCAGCCAATTCAACCCGGCAGTGTCCCCCACAAACAGTCGTGGATCGAGTGAACAAATTATTAGCTCAGTGGTTAGTGCACTCGCCTTACAAATGTGAGACCTGTGTTCGAATCCAGGCAGGTCAGAATAAAATTCGTAATTTCAATCCACGACTGTGGGGACGCTGCTGTATGCAATTGGTTGCCGCGTTTCGCCCACAAATATACAGTCAATTCACTTTACAGTATATTCTGTGAAGCGCTTTGAGACATCGATAAGATGTGAAAAGCGCTATAGCAAATTCAAGGATTATTATTATTATTATTATTATTATATCTGTGTATATACTTGGAGCAACTATTACCCCTAGAAAGCAATACTCATTGTGAGATAAACAGAGGAGTGTGGAGTAAAGACCGCAACTAACAACCAATTAACAATTAATGTTAATAACTAATAGCTGTATGGAATGCTGGAGTCTATCCCCTAGCCAGGGGCAGAGGGGGGGAGGAAGAGGGGGTGATGGAGGGAGGGAAGGGGGGAGGGAGGGAGGGAGGGAGGGAGGAGGGGGAGAGGGAGTGGGGCCAGAGGGAGGGAGGGAAGGGTGGGAGGGAGGGAAGGAGGGAGGAAAGGCAGGGGGAGGGGAGGTGACTGTGAGCTCAATCAAAACGGAAGGTCTTTAGGTGGGATTTGAAGGTGAGGAGGGAGGGAAGAATTTGTGGGTGTAGTGGCTGAAAGCACGGCCACCGATGGTGGAGGAGGGAGGAGGCTGGAGCTGGCCGAGTATGGAGGGGGGATGGGGTAGTGAAGGAATGATTGTGTGTGGGAGGGGGGTGCTATATGGTTGTGGGGTGAGTGGGGGACAGCAGGTCCAAGTGACACAACCCAACCACCCCCGAGCCCCACTCCCCAATTTACACACAGTGATTTGCCTTTGCCCTTTTTTACACAGTGATGGAATTATTTCTCCTCCTGGTCCTAGTGGCAGCACACAGCGGGAGAGCAACGTTCCGCCCCGGGGACACATCACCATGTCAGATAGTGAGTATCACGCCACAGCCCCCCCACCCCCACACATAGCCCCCCCACCCACACAGCCCCCCCACCCCACACTCAGCCCCCCCACACCTACAGCCTCCCTACCCACAACAATCCCCCCGAATAATAAACATGGTCAATCAATCCACGACTGTTTGTGGGGATACTGTTGTGCGCAATTGACTGCCGTGTTTAGCCCACACAATACACAGTCACTACACATTACTGTATAATCCTGTGAAGCGCTTCAAAACATCTCAACCAAGGCCCTATATCGAATGCATGGATTAACAGTGACTAAACCCTGCCTGTCAATGGGAAAGTGGGAAGGTGGGTGGTTGGGTGTGAGGGAGCTCAAGGTATATAATAGGCTGAAAGCAGATAAAGATTGGTTTGTAGGCAGCTAGGTGTCTGACACCTCCGTCTCCAAACTAAGTTGAGAATTCCTCTCATCCAACCTACACACGGAAATCCCAGAGACAGATTGTTGGAATGTTGTCTGCCTGGAGGGACAGCCCCCCCACCATCGCCACCCACTGCTTACCTAATTCTGGAGGGCATTAGGCACAGGTTGGCAAGAATCAACGATTGGGAGGAGAGCCCAGAGAGTGTGTTGGGGTAACTGCTGGAGTTGGAGAGAGAGAGCGCTGTCTCGCCAAACTTTCCCACTGTTTGTCCAGCTAGGACCACCCTCCCCGTTAGTTAGTCAATCAGTCAGTCAGTCAGTCAGTTAGTGCTTTGGCTACAGGGTTAACAGAAGCTGTGGTGGGAGGATTCCCTGCCCCCAGTGACTGGTCTGCCCTCCCAGGTCCTGCAGTGAAGACAATACAGTACGTTCTGTCATGAGAGTTATTGTTTACGAGGGTGTTTACAACGATAAATGTAACCACAGACACCTTGGTCGATGTCAGTGGAAAAATATCTGTCATCGAATTCCAGCGGCTCAGCTCATAACTCAAACAAGGAGTTACATCCTGACAAACAGGGTATTTGTGTGGAACTTTTAACAATCATTATTCTGGAAGTTTAACATGAGAGATGATGGATGTTAACATTCCACCAAGGTCTTCATCTGTACTTGTTCTTACCAACCTGTCTGCTCCGTCCACCCAGCAGACTCCAGCCTGCTCCACCACCCCCCCCACCTCAACCACCCGGACCCCCCATCATAGGTGGTCAGGCCTTCAGCCTCTCTACCCCCCACACTCTGGAACTCCATTCCACATTCCTTTCACCTCGCCGCCTTCCTTGCCTCCTTCAACACCTATCTCAAGGCCCTCCTCTTCGACCACACCTTTGATCACCCTCCTATTCCCTGCCCTCCATGGCTCCTGAACTCAGCACCCCCCCAACTCGGGTCGAAACCCCTGACTGTCCAGTGCCTTGGGACGTCCTCCTGACATGAAATGTGTTGTGTAAATGTCATTTGTTGTTGATGTTGTTGTTGTTGGTGGTGGCGGTTTCCATTGTTGGTGTGTGAGATGGTAACTATATGTTTCTTCCTTGTTCCTCCTTCTGCCGTGTCCTCTTAGATGCAAATGAAAGCATTTTGTCAGGACAGAGACCTGCAGGGCGTCCCCAAGGGACTACCCCTGGACATCAGGATGTTGAACTTGTCGGCCAATCGGATCCAGAGTCTGACGATGGACAACCTGACCCAGTATAGGTCAATCCAGCAGCTGAACTTGCGATCCAATGGGTTGGAGTTTGTGCAGCCGGGCACATTCACTAACTTGAGTCAATTGGAAGTTCTTGATCTGTCCGACAACTTTCTCAGCTGGCGAGGTCTGGGCTCGATCCCTCACCTCAGGAGGCTAGAGCTTAGCGGGAACACTTTACACAACGGTGTGGTGGAGGCTTTCCTGCAGGGCACTCCTGAACTCCACCATCTCTCTCTGGCCAGGAACAGTCTAACTAAGCTCACAGCCAGCACCTTCCAGTACCTTCCGTCCCTGACTCACCTAGACCTCCAACACAACGTGATCATAGAGATCGATTCAGGAGCCTTTGATTCCTTGCCTCACCTCTCCACCTTAGACCTGGCCATGAACTCTATCCCCTGCGTGGTGGACTTCAGCCTGGCTCAACTCCAGGTCCTCAACCTGAGCAGAAACAGCATCGATAGCTTTGAGGTGGCTGATTCCATGAAACCTCAATTGCGTTGGCTGGACCTCAGCACCAATAACCTGCTCCACTTCCCCGTCTTCCCTCACATGAACCGTCTTCAGCACCTCGACCTTTCCCGCAACTCCATCCGGAACTTGTCTGGACCTCCGTCCGCCTTTGACGCAGAGCGGCCTGACATGGCCAACCGCACCCACCTCCCATCCTTGCCCCAGTCCCTGACTCCGCCTCCGCCATTGCAGATCAACTTCCCTGAGCTGCTTCACCTGGACCTGAGCTATAATGAAATCACAGCCTTGCCCCCAGGCCTGTTCCACCACATGCCACGCCTGGCCTTCCTCAACCTCAGCAACAATTGCCAGAAAGGCTTCTCACTGGAGGCCGGGGCCGGGCTAGATGCCCTCACTGTGCTGGACCTGAGCTCCAACAGGCTGGATAACCTGACGCTGGCCCGCGGGAGTCTCCCCCAGCTTAGATACCTGTACCTCCAGGAGAACCGCCTGCACAGTCTGGCCCACAATGCCTTCAGGGGCCTCTACAGCCTGAACATCCTCAGCCTCCAAAGCAACAACATCAGCATCTGTGGGGGAGGCCTGGAGCCTACTGGAGCCTCCCAGCTCAGCCCAAACTGTCTGGCCTTCCACGGGCTGCCCACATTGCAGTGCCTGTATCTGAGAGACAACAGTATCCAGTCTGTCCCCGCCCTGGCTTTCCTGCACACGCCTCTGTCCGAGCTTGATCTCTCCGGGAACCCTGGGCTGCATCTCCACCCGCAGTCTCTGGGAGGCCTGGAGGCCACGCTGGCCAAGCTCTCACTGAGGGGGAACGGGCTATGCTCGTTGCCCTTGGACCTGGCTCGGTTCCCGGGTCTGCGGGCGCTGGACGCCTCTGAGAATGGTCTGTCGGAGCTGGCAGTGGGTGGCCCGGGGGCAGTGCTCGAGCACCTGCAGCTCAGCAACAACAGCTTCCAGGCTCTCAGCCAGGCCTGGCTCGGGAGGCTCAATGCCACCCTCCGCACTCTCACCCTCCGGGGAAACCCCTTTAACTGCTGCCAGGTGGCCTGGCTCCACAGCTTAGATGGAGTCCAGGTGCTGGACAGCTCCTCAGTCCGGTGCCGTTACCCCGGCAATGAGGGGGAGACCCACAAGCTGTTTGACTCAGGTCCCAGCCTCGACCTAGCCTCAGGCCTCTGCACCACCGGCTCCAGCCCCAAGTGGAGTTGGTGGAATGTTCTGGGCCTGTCCCTGATCTGTGCTGCTCTCGTCACTGCAGCCACGCTGGGGGCCTATCTGCTGTGGAGAAGGAAGGTTGGCCTAATGTTTGTGCATCATGTCAAGGCCTAAAGAGAGAGAAAGGGGAGCGAGAGCGATGGATAGACAGACAGAGGGGGGGAGAGAGAGAGAGAGCAATATATGGGTGGGGGGCTAAAGAGAAAGAGAGGGAGGAAAAGCAAATGAGAGTGTGGAAAGAGAAAGGAGGGAAAAAGAAAGAGGGGAGTGAGAGAAAGAGGAGATAAGGAGTGGAGGAGAGAGAAATAGAGACAAAGAACAACAACAACAACAAAATGACACTTGTATAATGCCTTTCATGTCAGGAGGACGTCCCAAGGCACTGGACAGTCACTGCTTCAGACTCAAGCTTCAGACAGGGGTGGGGGGAAGGTGGGTGGGTGAGGAGTTGCAGATGGTTCCATCGAAGAGGAGGGTCTTCAAATGAGACTTGAAGGAGGCCAGGGAGGGGGCAAGGCAGAGGGACTGCGCAATGGAGTTCCAGAGGTTGGGGGCAGAGTGGCTGAAGGCTCGCCCGCCAATGGTGGGGCTGGTGGGTTGGGGCATAGTCCAAAAGAGAAAACACTGTAAAGTGTAGTGATCGTAACTGTGGGCGAAACATGGAACTAATTTTGCCAATTGCAATGTTCACAAGCAGCCGTGGAGTGAGTGTATCTAGGGATTGTAAACCAGATCACTGGGAGCCAGAGGGAAACTCCTTTCTCTTTCCCATCAGTACACAGGGAACTCTAACATCCAGGGCAGGATCTTGGTGTTAACATTTCTCTGACATTACAGCACTGAGCCAGACTGTCAACAACAAAATGACCCTTGTACAGCGCATTTCACATCAGGAGGATGTCCCAAGGTGCTGGGGTCAACAAACTTCACTAAAGACAATATTGTTTGCTCCATTCTTCCATCTTCTGGAGGGAAGCAAGGTGGGTGGTTGGGGTGGGGGCATGTATGTTGATGGAACTTTTATGAAACAGGGCAATGAAAGACTATACAAAGGTAACTTGTAGGGGTGGGGCAGGGTAGGACAGGGTGTGGGAGGGGGGTGGAGGAGGTGGTTGGGGGAGGGGAGCGAATGTGACATGTGATACTATCACTAGGGATGGTCCTCACTTCAGCCCCTGAAAATGCGGCCAAAACACAATGAGCTGTTGACATGTTCTGATCTGAAGTCCATGAGGGAGTAAGGAGGGAGGATGGGGGGGAGGGGTAAGGAGGGGGGGAAATTAGTTAAGGAGGGGGGAGAGGGGTAAAGAAGGGAGGGGAGGGAGGGGGGTAAGTAGGGTGGGAGGGGGTAAGGAGGGAGGTGGGGGAGGGACGGAGGGGAGGGAGGTGGGTAAGGAGGGGAGGGAAACCAAATTGCACTTTGTAGAGGGTTAATCCTTTGATAACCTTGTCACCCGACCCCCCTTGACTGGCTCATTATCACTGGCTTTATAATGAGATTCCTGCGTGACCCGGCAGGTTGAGAGTCAGTATTTTTATTTAAACTGTTTGTATTGTATTTAATAATAAAATAAACCTTTTAAAAAAAACACATGCACAGATACACAAACCGTTAAACAGTTATTTTCACATTTATTTATATTTCTGGTAAATATTTATGATATTTAACGACATGCAGATGAGATCTACCCGAAAGAGGGACTACAGTTATGTGACGAGAGAGACTGGGATTGTTCTCCTGAGAGCAGAGAAAGCTGAGGAGAGATTTAATCGAGATGTTTTATGAGGGATTTTGATGGAGTAGACGGGGAGAAACTGTTTCCTCTGGAGGGTGGGTCAGTAACCAGAGGAAACAGATTTAAGATAATTGGCAAAGGAACCAGGGGGGGAAACAAGGAGAATTATTTTTACACAGAGAGAGTTGTTAGGTTATGGAATGTGCTGCCTGACAGTTTGGGAACAGATTCAATAATAGCTTTTAAAAGTTTACTTGAAAAGGACCAAATTGTAGAGTTCTTGGGTAACAGCAGCAGTTTTGGACTAGTTGGAGTAAGAGTGGGGGAGTGGGGAGTAGTTGGGGTAAGAGCAGGGGAGTGTGGGCTAGTTGGTAGCTCTTTTCAAAGAGCCTGCACAGGCCCAATGGGTCGAATGGCCTCTTTCTATGATTCGATGAGAATAACACCAAGCCCTAAGTATTGTGTTATTTCCAGATCTCTTTTGTGGGAAAATGGGGGGAAATATTCATGTATATATGAAATTCTCAGTCTAGTTTAGATAGTATTAAGCACGATGAGAGGATTCCACGTGTTGACTGACCCCCACCAACACCCCAAAATAATAGTTGCCTCCATTGCCTTGAGCCAATATTGATTGTTATTGGGTCAGCCGGAAGCCTAGTCTCCAGTTGACCAAAGTAGCTCCAGCCAATACACTTCATCTGTTTAAACCAAGCTGAGAATTCAGGCATCGCACCTACACAGTACATTCTGTGAAGCGCTATGAGACGTCGATAAGATGTGAAAAGCGCTATATCAAATGCAAGGATTATTATTACACATGGAAATCCCAGAGATATTTGTTGGAATGGAATAGTCTCTCTCCCTCTCTCCCTGGAGGGACATCCTGTTTAGCTAATTACAGAGTATTAAGCGCAGGTTGGCGAGAGCCAAGGCTTGGTTTGAGGGGAGCTCAGAATGTGTGCGGGGGTGACTGCTGGAGTCTAACCAGTTAAAATTGTAAGCAACAGTATGGACATGTTGGGGAGAGAGCAGGGAATGGGGTTAGAGTAGAGAGCTCTGGTATGTGAGTGAGCGCCAGCATAGACACCATGGGGAGAAAGAGAGAGAGAGCAGGGAATGGGGTTGGAATAGAGAACCCCAATGGGCGAGAGAGAGAGAGAGAGAGAGAGAGAGCAGGGAATGCGTTAGAGTAGAGAGCTCCCGTGGGGAAGCGAGAGAAAGAGAGAGAGAGAGAGCAGGGAATGGGGTTAGAGTAGAGAGAACTCCAGCGGGAGAACGAGTGTGTGAAGGGAGATGATAATGTACCCACAGAGCCGTTACACTCCCATCCTGCAGGTAACAGTTTGGTATGGAGGTTAAGCAGCAGGTAATCGAGTGAAACTAAACAATCTTGAGGAACATGTGAATCACTGAGTGTTGTTCACTAAGTGTGCCGATGACAAATAAGCTGAGCATTCGCCGTATAAACACACAGCAGACCTCACATGGGGCCCCTCACAATACAAGCCTGGGATATGGAGCCCTGGAGTGTAGTGGTTAGAGCACTCGCTTCGTAAGGGGGGAGGACAAGAGTTCGATTCCCAGGACTGAGCTGAGGACAAATGGTGGTGTGTGTTTGGGGAAAGGTTATAGGGAACACACAGTTAAAAAACATACGTCTTAATAGTGCAATACAAATTACATTTATAATAATAATAATCCTTGCATTTGATGTAGTGCCTTATCACTCTTATCACTAAAGCTCTTCCCAGAATATATTGTAAAGCGTGAGCAGCTGTGAATTTTGTGGGTGAAACACGGCAGCACAAAACAGCATCCCACAAAGTGGTGGATTGAGTAACCAATCTTTTGGAAGGGATTTCCGACTATTTGGGGAACTTTTTACCCATTGTACCGATATCTCTGTGAAACATCAACACAGCGCGAGACAGCAATAAACAAGGCTAACAGGAAGCCAGGCTTTCTGGCCAAATCATCAGTCGAGTTCAGATCCCGGACTTCACAACATGAGCGGTACAGTCTGAATACTGCATTCAACTGTGGTCACTGTGACCCAATCAGCTGCCCAGCCCCCACAGATAATACACAGGACAGCAGCCAGGGACAGAGGGACCCATCTGTGAGCTGGGATCACACAGAGAGGAACTCATATAGAGGTGTATAATACAACAACAACAACAAAATTACATTTATAGAGATCTTGAGATCGGCCTTGAAGGAGGCGAGGGAGGGAACGAGGCGAAGGGATTGTAGGATGGAGTTCCAGAATGTGGGGCAGAGAGAGAGGCTGAAAGCCCGGCTGCTGATGTTAGGGCGGGTCGGGTGGGGGACATGGAGCAGGTTGGAGCCCGCTGAACAGAGAGGATGGGGAAGTTCATAAGGGGACAGCAGGTCAGAGAGGTGGGTGGGGAAGACCCTGAATGGCGTTGAAGGTGAGTCTCTCCAGAGAGAGAGGGAGTGCGCATTCCATTCCAACAATCTATCTCTGCGAGATGGTTACAATAATAATAATAATAATAATCCTTGCCTTTAATTTAGATCCTTATCACATCTTCTAGACATCTCAAAGCGCTTCATAGAAAATACTGCAAAGTGTAGTGACTGGGTATTTTGTGGGTGAAACGTGGCAGCCAATTGCGCACAGCAGGCGTCCCCACAAACAGTCGTGGATTGAATGAACAAATTATTATTATTATTGGTGGTGTTTATTTTGAAGAGATAATTTTCCCTGGAAAGTGATCCGCCAATCGACTAACAAACAACCAGGTTCCTATTTACTGCTGATCAGCAGAGGCGTTGGTGAGTGTGGAGTAAAGAAACTCGCCCAAGGTTTTGCCCTGCCCGGGATTCGAACCAAGGGCCTCTCGCTTGTAAGATGATCGCTCTAACTATTGAGGTCTCCACAGGTAGGGTTAGAACCAGCTCACTGCCAACGCAGTTCTCCCTCCAGACAGTCGGAGACTAGACAAGAGATTCCGGTCACAAACCTGGGTAATTCAGACTGTAATCAGGAACAGATGTTTGCTTAATTATTTACTATGATACAGTACCTGGGTTATCTTGCTTCTCCTGCATAAACGCGGAAGCCAATATGCACACAGCAACGTGCCACAAACAGCCGTGAAGTTGAGTGATCATTTGGGGGATTGTTGGCCAGGACACCGAGAGAGAGAGAGAGAGAAACTCGCTTCTTCATTCCGACAAACCTGCAGGATCTTTAACATCCACCTGAACAGGTAATAATAATAATAATAATAATCCTTGCATTTGAAGTAGAGCTTTTCACGTCTTCTAAACGTCTCGAAGCGCTTCACAGAATATACTGTAAAGTGAATTCACTTTACATTTGTGGGCGAAACACGGCAGCCAATTGTGCAGAGAAGCGTCCCCACAAACAGTCGTGGGTTGAAATGACCAATTTTATTATTGTTTTTTTTTGGACGGATTATTATTAGACGTGTGTGTGGAGTAACCGTTCCCGAGGTTTCGCCCTGATCTGCCTGGATTTGAACATAGGTCTCACGCTTGTAAGGCGAGTGCTCTAACCATTGATATACAGGAGTTCCACAGATACAGGTACAGGTGGGAGTGAGGTTTTGTGCTGTTTGTGAACGTTCCCTGATCCCAAATGGATCAAACACCAATTCAGGGTGACTAAGGAAATGATGACACAACACAAACTAACGGGAAATTTATTAGAGACAGAGGAACGTGAACAAGCAGGAAAGGCAGGAAATCAAACAATGATTCACGGAAAAGAGTGAGAGGGAGAGAGGGGGGGTGGGGGGGGCAGGGCTGCGTAGCAGAACGTTTAAATGCTTGTGAATAGGAATTACAACAATAACAACAACTTACATTTGCACAAAGCGTCTTTCACAAAGAGGACTGTATCGGGATGTATAAATGTATCTGGCAAGGAAGAGAGACAGAGAGAGAAACAGAGAGAGAGTGTGCATTCCATTCCAAAAATCTATCTCTGGGTGAGGGTTAGAATGATAATAATAATCATAACCTAGCATTTGATATAGTGTATAGAGATGTCTCAAAGCGCTTCACAGAATATACTATAAAGTGCAGTGACTGCATATTTGGTGGAAAAACACAGCAGCCAATTGCCCACAGCAGTGTCCTACAACATAAGTTTGCAGGGCTGTGGGGAGAGGAGAAATGCGGTGGTGGGTGGGGGAAGTGGGATTGATTTGGAAAAGTTCTTCTCAAAGAGCCAACACAGACACGATGGGCCGAATGACCTCCTTCTGTGCTGCATAATTCTATAATTCTGTTCTATGAAACAGTTGTGGATTGAGTGACCAAATTATTATTTTTTTTGAAGGGGTTATTACTCCTGGAAAGCGAGCCGCCAATTGACCAATAAGCGGGTTCCTACTGACTGCTGGTAAACAGAGGTGTGTGTGTGGAGTACGGAAACTTGCCTAAGATTTCATCCAGCCCGGGAATTGAACCTGCATCCTCTCGCTTGCGAGGCGAGCGCTCTCGCCATTGAGCTACAGGACTGCCTGAGCAAGAGAACGAGCCAGGCTGGTGAGAGGCAGAGAGTGGCAAGTGAGTAATGATGCTGTAATGTTGTCTGACGCGTTGGAATAATGTCTGACGTTTCACTCCCGTACTTTAATCTGTCAAGAGGAAGATCCTGAATAATTATTCATTCAGCCAAGTCTACACTGAACCAGATAGCAGAGCCTCACTCACTCACTCACTCACTCACTCACTCACTCACTCTCACATACAGCAAGCCTGGCTAGCAATGGGAAATTTATCTCCAGACATGATCCTCTCTGCCAGGGGTCATGTCTCTAACCTCCCCTCCACCTACTCCCACTGCCACGCAGCTCGGAGTCACACCCAACACTACAGCATGGAAACAGGCCATCAGGCCAACCTGCCAACCCGTGTATGGATTTATACTCCACCAGCGACTGGGGCAGGGGGGCAGCGAGGTCAGCCTGGAACTGAACCGGTCCCAACATGACCTGCTGGGCAACAGAACATGGGAATTGAACCCCAGTCCCCCACCCCCCCACCACTCTGTGAGGGTCTCTAATCCCTGGTTCCTGAGCCAGGCTGAGGCCCAGGGCTCTCTCTCTCTCGCTGCTGATGACAGCACAGCCCCAGCCCTGGCTCATCAGCAGGACCTAGAAGGGCAGCCCAATCACTGGGGGCAGGGAATCCTCCTACTACAGCTCCTGTTAACCCTGCAGCCAAAGCCCTAACTAACTAGCTGACTGATGGGGAGGGTGATCCTAGCTGGACAAGCGCGTGTCAGACGCCGTTAGCACACTCACCTCACCACAAGGGGACCTGGGTTCCATTCCCAGTCAGGGCAAAACCTTAGGCAAGTTTCCTCACTTCACACACCCTCTGTTTACCAGCAGTCAGTAGGAACCTGGTTGTTAGTCGATTGGCGGATCGCTTTCCGGGGATAATAATCCCTTATACAAACAAAACAAAAAGAACTATGTGGTCACTCAATCCATGACTGTTTGTTGGGACGCTGCTGTGCGCAATTGGCTGCCTCGTTTCGCCCACATAATATACAGTCAATTCACTTTACAGTATATTCTGTGAAGCACGTTAAGATATCTCAGTCACCTGATAAATCACCGTATCAAATGCAGGGATTATTTTTATTTTATTATTATGATTATTATTATGATACTACTGTATTATACAGAGTATGAGCCAGGGTGTGGGGGAGAATGAGGGGGTTGTTAAAGTTCCCGCGGTTGTATTGGAAAAGAGAAGGTGTTCTAGCCTGGTTCTGTTAATCCTAATAATAATCCTTGCATTTGATACAGCGCCTTATCAAGTCTTCTAGACATCTGAAAGCACTTCACAGAATATACTATAAAGTGAATTGACTGTATATTTGTGGACGAAACATGGCAGCCAATTGCACACAGCAACATCCCCACAAACAGATATGGTTTGAAGTGACCAATTTATTATTGTTAAACAAAGGTTGCTGGGGAAATTCAGCGGGTCAAGCAGCATCCATGGAGAAAGGAAAATGAGTCAACGGTTCAGGTCTACAACCCTTCGTCAGGATTTGGTTTTGTTTCAGATTCCCAGCATCTGTAGTATTTTGTGATTAAGAGATTATTATCAGACTTGGGTAGTAAAGAAACTAGCCCACGGTTTCACACCCTGCTGGGAATCGAATTCAGGACTCTGATTTACAAGGCGAATGCTCTAACCACTGAGCTACAGGACTCCACGCAGGGTGAAACCTTTGGAAAGTCCTTACTTTGTATGTCTCTGTTCACTGAGCAGTTAATAGGAATCCAGTTAGCAGAACACTTTTTACGCTAATCCCTCCCACAATTGGTCATTCATTCCCTGACTGCTTGTGCGACAGACACTGCTGTCTGGTTTTGCCCACAGGATATAGTTAATACACTTTACAGTATATGCCGTGAAGCGCTTTGAGACGCCTCAACTATGTGATGAGGTGCTGTGTCAAATATAAGGATTATTATTGTTGCTGTTAATGGTCAGGAAGGAAAGGCTGCCCTGACATATCTTATCAGTTGTCTATAAACTCCCTCTGACTGCCAGACTCACTCAGCAAACTCTCCCAGACACTGGCATCTATTCTAACCCCATTCCCTGCTCTCTCTCTCTACTCTAACCCCATTCCCTACTCCTTGCCCTTTGATAAACATATTTCTTACCACATGAGAAGTGATTGATTGGCTTTGCTTAGTGAGTCAGTGACTGAAAGTGATTAACTTTAAGATTATGATCAAACGAAAACAGAGAGAAACTAAATCAGGAGAATGTTTCTTTCACACAGAAATATTAGGACACAGAACAATGGTTCAAACAGGATCCATGTTACCGTAACATCAAAATATTTGACGGGATATCAAGCGATATCGTTGGGACGTCCTCCCGGTATGAGTTTATATTACAAATATAATAATAATAAAAATAATCACTACATTTTATACAACAACTGGCACTGCCATAGCTCCCCTCACACAGAGCAATGTCTCTGAGTATCAACATACAGCGCCATTCAACAACAATAACAACTTGGATTTATATAGTGCCCTCGCTCACTCCACGCATGACGGCATCTCAGAGCGCTTTCCAATAACAGATCCCAGGGCAGAGCCAGGGGAAGGGGGAAGAAAGGTGACCAAAAGCACGGTCCAAAAGAAAGGTCTTTAGCTGAGACCTGAAACTAGGAAGAGAGGGGATGAGGTGAAGGGAGTGAGGAAGGAAGTTCCAGAACTTGATGGGTTAGTGGCTGAAGGCACGGCTGCCGATGGTGGAGCAGAGGATTTGGGGTTCAAGGACGAGGCCAGAGCCGGTGGAGCGAAGGCAACGGGTGCTGTTGTGAGGGGAGAGGAGGTCAGGGAGGTAGGGGAGGGGGGAGCAGAGGAGTGGAGGGATTCACATCAGGAGAACATCCTAAAGCATTTTAGACGATTTACTGTCCAATGTTGGTGACTGTGTATTTTTCAGACGAAATACAGCAGCCAATCTACACACAGAAACATCTCCTCAACAGCCATGGAGAGAGTAAGTGAACAATTTTATCTTGGAGGATTGTTGGCCAGGAGACCAGGAGAGAGAAACAGCGGCTCGAGATAATAAATAATAATAAAATAATAATAATAATAATCCTTGCATTTGATATAGTGCTTTTCACATCTTACTGACGTCTCAAAGCGCTTCACAGAATATACTGTAAAGTGAATTGACTGTATATTTTGTGGGCGAAACATGGCAGCCAAATGCGCACAGCAGCGTCCCCACAAATAGTCGTGGTTAGAAAAATGACCAAATTTTATTATTGTGCTGTTTTTGGAGGGATTATTATTAGGCGTTTGTGTGCGTGGAGCAGGGAAACTTGAGATCTTTAACATGGCCTGGGTTTAACATCTTATCCAACAATGCAGTTTTGCCCACCCAGCAATGAGAGGTCTCACCACTCCCCCCCACACCCACCCAGTGACTGTAGTGATGAGCCAGGCTGGGATGTGTGTGAACTGTAAACTTGTACTGAGCAGAGCTCTGAGCTGCCTGTTGTGAGGCATCAGCCCTGGTGAGATTAGGTCTGAGGAAACCACAGATGTTTACCTCACCACAAGCCCTCCCTCCCCGGCCCAGCCCAGCCCGGCCCGTCTCTCACCAAACACCCCCACTGTTTATTAACATCGTAAAAGACACATGCAGTGGTGGCAGGTGGACCCCACAGCTCTTCTGAGATGTTTATTATTTTATTGTTTAATCTATAGTTTTGTGGTTAGAGTGCTCGCCTCGCAATGAGAGGACCTGAGTTTGATTCCCGCGCAGAGTGAAATGTTAGTTTCCTCACTCCACGCACCTCCATATGCCTCTGTTTAACAGCAGTAAGTAGGAACCCACTTGTTAGTCGATTGGCGGATCGCTTTTCTTGGGGGAATTAATTCTTTTCAAAACAAATTTTAAAATAATAATAATTTGTGAGACGATGCTGTGTGCAATTGGCTGCAGTGTTTCACTCACAAAGCATATAGATTATAGAGGATCCCACAAATAAAACTGGTCACTCCCTCCATGGCTACTTGTGGTTGTTGTGCAAAATTGACTGTCGCGTTTTGCCCACAAAACAGACCTTCACTGCGCAGTTTGAGACGTTCTCCCAACACCATAGGCTTTCTGTTGCCCAACCAAATATATGATACATGCGCAATCCCGTCACCAAGTTTACAGCCTCCAAACCCACCTACACATGGAAATCTCAAAGATAGGTTGTTGAAATGGAATATCTCTCTCTCTCTCTCTCCCTGTAGTGGGACACATCCTGTATACCTCATTCTGGAGAGTGTTTGGGGCAGGGTGGCGAGCACCAAGGGGATGAAAGGTGTTGTATCCAATGTACAAACTATAATAAATAATTTTAAAATCCTTGCATTTGAAATAGCATTCCTTGCATTCACATCTTCTAGACATCTCAAAGCACTTCACAGAATATACTGTAAAGTGAATTGACTGCATATTTTGTGGATGTAACACGGCAGCCAATTGCGCACAGCAGCGTCCCCACAAACAGTTGTGGGTTGAGTGACCAATTTTTTAATGTACATATGGAATTGTTACCAGCAGAAGAGTGATCCGTCACTCGACTTACCAACTGAGTTCCAACCTCCTGCTCAGTAAACAAAAGCAAGTGGAGTAAGGAAACATGAGATATAGAGAACATACATACACACACACACAAAAGAGAGAGTCAGACAAAGAGTGATTGAGGGAGGGAGGCAGGAAAAATTAAACTGTACAAAAATAAACTGTATAAAGGGATTACTGTAACTGTGATGTACCCATTCCTCCAGAGAGCACATTGTGGGAGCAGCCCCAAGTTTCTGTGTTTGATCATAATGTGAGGATCTGATTACTCACAGACTAAATAATGGAATTGCCCATTAGTGCATCTCGCGCTCACATCAGATCTCACCTCACTGCTCCGCTGCTCTCACTCTCCCCCCAGGTACAGTAACAACAACTTCACCAATGGTGGGGCAGAGGGTGGGGTGATGGGAGAGAGTTTAGTGTGTGATGGGGAGCCAGTAGAGCTTGGTGAGGGCTGAGGTGATGGGGGAGAGAGTTTAGTGTGTGATAGGGAGCCAGTGGAGCTTGGTGAGGGCTGAGGTGATGGGTAAATAGAGGGAATTGGAATAGTTCAGCCGGGAGGTGTTGAATGTCTGGACAAGAGTTTTGGATGAGGTTGAGAGTGAGGTTCGATTCCCCCCCCTCTCCCCCACTACCAGAGCTGATGCTCCAGTGCATTATTGTGGGGGTGGAGGGAGGGCTATATTATCAGACACACCATTCTTGAGGTCCAACAAGCGACTGGACCCCAGTGATTCCATTATAACAATAATATAACAAGATTAGAAATGGTTACAACTGACACCTTCTCATCTTGAGGGAGCCTCAAAGGATTGTATTGTAGAGTGTAGTGACTGCGTATTTTGTAAGTGAACATAGGATCCAACTTACTACGCACAGCAACAAGCCACAAAAAGCCACAAAGTGAATATACTGTAAAGTGAATAGACTATGTTTTGCGAATGAAACACAGCAGCCATTCGTCCCACAAGCCGGTAACACCTAATTTCTCCCAAAGACTTCCTGATTTCAGAGACAGGCTTTTCCTCGGGCTGAGACTGGGTGGGATCTCAGGACTCCAGGGCCCAGTTCCTGCTGCCTGATGTTTGGATAAACAGCGGCTCACTCACTGTAACAGCAAACAGGAAATGGGTGCAATTCCTGAAGCAGAGGTTTATCAGGGTTCAATCCAGATTTCACCAAAGTTCAGATACAGATTAGTTCTGCAGCTCTGTGATTAGAGGCCTCGCTTCACAAGAGAGAGGACTCAACAACAACAAAAGCAACAAAATTACACAGTCTGTCAGGACAGTAGTAGTCCTGGAGTCGAGGGTAGAGGCAGAGAGATAAAGTAGAGAGTTTTAGGCTCAGGTTGCTGAGAATCATAGCTTGGAGGCCCTAGAATGTGCTTTGGTGAGGAGGTTTTCTCTCCATCTTTGGGATGAGATGTTGATCTGAGGTTCTGTATTTGCCTGTTCAGACTAACGATCCTGTGGCGCTATTGGAAAAGAAAAGGGAGATTCTTTCTCCCAGTGTCCTGGTCAACAATTCCTGCAAAATAAAATGGTCACTCAATCCACGACTGTTTGTGAGGACACTGCTATGTGTAACTGGCTGCTAAGTTTCGCCCACATATATACAGTCTATTCACTTTACAGTATATTCTGTGAAGCACTTTGGGACATCTAGAAGACGTGAAAAGCTCCATATCAAATGCAAGGATTATTATTATAGCCCTGCAAACCTATCCTCCCCAAATAACTATAAAAGTTGTTATTGAATCGGCTCCCACCCTTTCAGGCAATGTTTTCCAGATCCCAACTTGCTGCTTAAAAAATATCTCCTTACCTTCCTCTGTTTCTTTTCACAACTATTTTAAATCGCTGTCCTCAGGTTACCCACCCACTCACCAGTGGGAATAGTTTCTCCTTGTTCAATCTATCAAATCCCCTCATAATTTTGAAAACTTCTATTAAGTCTCCTCTTAACCTTCTCTGCTCTAAGGAGAATAATCCTAGCTTCTCTCTGGCCTCTCCTGATAACTGAAATCCCTCATTCCTGGTACCATCCTGGGAAATCTCCTCTGCAGCCTCTCCAATGCCTTGACATCCTTCCTAAAGTGTGGAGCCCAGAACTCAACACAATCTCCAGCTGAGGCCTAACCAGTGTTTTATATAAAGGTTGATCATAACTTTCTGACTTTTGTACTCTATGCCCCTGTTTATAAAGTCTATATGCTTTTCTAACAGCTTTATCTATCTGTCCTGCCATCTTCAAGATTTATTTGTCTCTCTGTTCCTTGCACCACCATCAGCTGATACAGTCTCACCTCATTCTTCCTTCCAAAATGTATCACTTTGCATCTATCCACATTAAACTTCATCTGCCATGTGTCAGCCCATTTTCCCAGTCTGTCCATGTCCTCTTGCAGTTGATTACTATCCTGCTCACTGTTTACTACCTTTGCTAGCTTTGTATGATCTTCAAATTTCTCCCTATAACCTTTGGGATGTCTCAATTACGCGATAAGGCGCTGTGTCAAATGCAGGATTATTATTATTATTATAATTGTGTGTCTCTAGTGAATCCAGGATGAGGAGCGAGTCTGTGGAATTTTATTGAAAGGGAAAGTCAAGAGGTTATGGCTGGTCTCTCAGAGAGAGTGAGAGAGAGAAAGGGAGATAGAGATTGGTCAGAGTGAATCACCTCAGCCACCACAACCTCTAGAGAGGCACCACATTCCTGACACAGTCCATACAGTAATATATTGAGATAATTTATTTGATCCATCATTGCCTCTAAGTGTTTTATCCCGTAGTGCTGCAGCTCAGTGGTTAGAGCGCTCGCTTCACAAGCAAGAGGATCCGGATTGGATTCCTGGGTCAGGGCAAAACGTTAGGCAAGTTTGCTGGCTCCACACACCTCTGTTTACCAGCAGTGATGAGGAACCAGGTTGTTAGTAGATTGACGGACCACTTTCAGTGGGGTAGTAATCCCTCCTCCCACTCGCTCCCCCAAACAAATTTGGTGAATTCAATCCCTGACTGTTTGAGACACGCTGCTGAGCACAATTGGCTGCCACGTTATTATCATTATTATCAGGCAATCACTGTCAACTTTCGTGACTGTGTGCATGTGTGGCAACCGCGGTGTCCTATTCACACACACAGCTAAATCGTGCAAACGTGGAATGCCTGTAGTTCAGTGGTTAGAGCACTCGCCTTACAAGCGTGAGACCTGTGTTTCGAATGCAGTCAGGTCAGGGCGATACCTTGGGCAAATTTCCTTACTCCACACACACACGCGCCTAATAATAATCCCACCAAAAAAAAAGCAATAATAAATTGATCATTTTCAACCCACAACTGTTTGTGGGGACGTTGCTGTGTGCAATTGGCTGCCGGGTTTCACTCTCCCACAAATATACAGTCAATTCACTTTACAGTATATTCTGTGTAGCGCTTTGAGACGTCTAGAAGACGTGAAAAGCGCTATATCAAATGAAAGGATTATTATTATTATTAGATTATTATTAGAAACATGTAGGGAGTGATCCATTGTATCTAGGGATTATCAACCACAAAACCAGGAGAGGGAAGGAAACTCCTTTCTATTTTCCAAGCACATTGCGGGATCTTCAACATCCACCTGAACAGACACAGACCGGGGTTGGAGTAGAGAGTTCCAGTTGGGGAGAGAGAGAGAGCAGGGAATGGGGTTAGAGTAGAGCTCCAGTTGGAGAGAGAGAGAGAGAGAGAGAGCAGGGAATGGGGTTAGAGCAGAGCTCCAGTTGGAGAGAGAGAGAGAGAGAGAGTGAGAGCAGGGAATGGGGTTAGAGTGAGCACCAGCACATCACTATTGGGTATAATGTTTTATGACTACTTGGTGCCTCACACTATGTGTAAAAATGAGCTCTGATCTCATCTGAAACCTATTACTCTCGTATAAGACTCACACACTCTCCCCTCTCCCCTCCCCCCCAGCTCATTGGGATGTGTGTGTGTGTGTGTGTGGCGGGGGTGGGGGATGCAGTGGAAAGTGACCACAAGGGCAAGTTTATCCCAGAAATATCAGCGGTGACTCATCACTGAAATCAGAAACAGGGAGGCCTGGAATGAAAGTGAATCAGATCGGGGGGTGTGGGTGGGTGGAAGGCGAGAGGGGGCGAGATCTCCCAAACTTAACCAGATCCATATGGTAAGGCATGGGACAAGGAACAGAGCCAAGGGGGAAGAGTTGGGATTCAATCACAGGCAGATGAAAGCTCTCTACTGTGTCTGTGTCTGCTGCTCCCCCTCGGAATTCCATGGATCTGTGTCAACTCTAATTGGATACAGGAGGGGAGAGAGAGAGAGTGTGAGAGAGAGACAGAGAGAGAGAAAGTAATGGGGAGAAGTGTGGGTGGGGGGGTGTTGTTTGTACAGACGTCTCTTAGGCTCACCACTGCAGGATTGTAGACATTTGCCTCCAGATATAATAATAATAATAATCTTTGCGTTTGACACAGCTCCTTATCACATCTTCTAGACTAATGTCTCAATCCGCTTCATAGAATATACTTTAAAGTGAACTGACTGTATATTTGTTGACAAAACACAGCAGCCAATTGCACACAGCAGTGTCCCCACAAACAGTCTTGGGTTGAAATGACCAATTTTTTTTTGGGGGGAGGGATTATTATTAGGCATGTATGTGGCGTAAAATAATTTGCCAAAGATTTTGCCCTAACTTGCCTAAATTCGAATGGAGGTCTCACACTTGTCAGGCGAGTGCTCTAACCACTGAGCTACAGGACTCCATTGTGTTAGGCTGATTAGATACATCAAAGCAAACTGTGGGGTCCACAAGACACCAGCGGCTGATTACGGTGATGTGTTAGACAACAGCTTGACCAAACAAACAGCGACTGAGTCTCTCCTCTGAACATTCCCTTTGTAGTTTACCTCTTTGATGAAAGGCCTGGCAACAAAAGATAGGAGTCTTAATGTGAACCTCAGCGTCCATTGTATCAACAGCATCTGGAAAGTGAACACACTGTCTAAACAGAGCAGAAAAAACAGATACTAGCAGAGAGAATGGAGACGTATGTTTGCAGGTCAGAATCTCTGCCAATGGTCTCTCCCTGGAGATCTGGTGAATTTCCATTGCTAGAGTTGATAATTGATAATCCTTATGTTTGATACAACAAACAACAACAACCAAATTACATTTCTACAGAGCCTTTCACGTTGGGAGGATGTCCCGAGGCACTAGATATAGAGCCTTTCAGGCTAGTTGGATCTCAGGAAACAATGTGAGGTGACATTACTGTTTGTAGCAACTCTCCTTGTACTGAACAGTACAACCAGAGACATGACCTGCGATTGAAGGAGTTATATTCAGAACAAATCTGTGGAAACACTACTTCAGTGAGCGATCAGTGAACACATGGAATGGACTGCAAGCAGACATACACAGAATGGTGGAATAGGCTGACATGTGCAGATGGATTTTAATGTGGGTAAGTGTGAGGTGATACACTTAGGTAGGAAAAATGATAGGAGGCAATATAGACTTGGTAGCTCAATCTTAAGGGAGATGAACGTACAGAGAGATCTGGGTGTTCAAGTAAGCGAATCATTAAAGGTAGATAAGGCAGTAAAAAAGGCATTTGGTGTACTGAGCTTATTAGTAGGGGCATAGAGTATAAGAGTAGGGAGGTTATGATTAGTCTATACAAAACACTGGTTAGGCCTCAGCTGGAGTACTGCGTCCAGTTCTGGGCACCTTACCTCAGGAAGGACATTAAGTGCAGAGGAGATTCACGAGAATAATACCAGGAATGGGGAACCTTAGCTATGAGGACAGACTGGAGAAGTTAAGACTTTTCCCATTAAAGCAGAGAAGGTTACGCGGGGACCTGATAGAGGGCTTCAAGATCATGAAAGGTTTCGACAGGCTAGATAGGGAAAAACTGTTTCCGCTGGTAGGTGTGTCTGTGACCCGTGGTCACAGTCTTAAGATATCTACCAAAAGAAGCAGAGGGGAGGGTAAAATATTTTTTTTTACTCAGCGAGTTATTCGAATTTGGAATGATCTGCCTGAAAGGGTAGTGAGGTCCGATTCGATAGCAGCTTTTAAGAGAGAACCAGATAGGTATCTGGGGAAGACGGGTTTACAGGGTTATGGGGAGAAAGCTGGTGATTGGGGTTAACAAAAGTGACTTGCTCGGTCAAAGAGCCGGCACAGACTCGATGGGCCGAATGGCCTCCTTCTGTGCCGTAACATTCTATGATTCTATGACTCCCCAGGGGAGGGAGGGAGAGAAAGACAGTCGGTGGATGCAGAAAATGTAATTTGTTTCAAGAACAAATTAGGTAGATTCCTGCTAGAAAATAATATCTGGGGATACAGTATAGGTTGGGACACGACATGTGAAACCATGGCCAGGATGGTAAATGGTGAAGATGGACTTTGGTCAACAGCAAATTCTTCTGTTCAGCCACGAAACCAATTTTGTTTGGAGGATTGTTGGCCAGGACACCAGAAGAGAGAAACTCCCTCCCTTCCCTTTTCAAAAGAGCAGGATCTTTAATGTCTACCTGAACAGGCAGCCAGGACCTTGATTTAACATCTCATTCAAAGGACGGCAACTAGAGCGTCAACCCCCACTCCCACCAACATCAATGTGGGGCTTGAACCCACAACCTTCTGACTCAGAGGGGTGAATAGTACAGAGGAAGTATCCCCCAGGTCTCTCGCTCACTCTCTCTCACTGCTGATGACAGCCCAGCTCTGGCTCATCAGTAGGACCTGGAAGGGCAGTAGTGAATCCTTCCACTATAGATCATGTTAACCCTGCAGCCAAAGCACTAACTAACTAATAACTAGCTAACTAGCTAATGGGAAGTGGTCCTAGCTGGACAAGCAGTGGGAAAGTTTAGCCAGACAGTGATATCAATGGCCAAGCTATTATGTTGGTTTAGCTGGTTAGACTCCAGCAGTTACCCCAACACACACTCTGGGCTCCCATCCCACAACACACACTCTGGGATTCTATTAAGTCTTGGCTCTTGCCAACCTGTGCCTAATACTCTCTGGAATTAGGTAAACTGACGTCCTTGGGACATCCTCCCAATGTGAGAGGCGCTATATAACTGCAATCTGTTACTGTTGTCCCTCCAGGGAGAGGGAGAGAGTGCACATTCCATTCCAACTGTGGAATTTCCAGTGTAGGTGGGATGCATGGAATTCTCAGTTTGATTGAGATACTCTTAAGCACAGTGATGGGTTCCTGTGTGTGTCAGACACCCCGGCAGATCAATAATCTGTGAGCCAGGCTGACTTCCCTTTGATCCCCTCGATACAGATACACTGTTTACCAGGCTGTCCTCTCTGGCCGTGATGAAAATAACTCGATTGTTCTGTGTTTGCAGACATGATTTTCTCCCCCTATTTACTGATCCCCTGACCTCCTGGCCTCCTTCAGGTTAATGATCCTGGACCCTGGCTCAGTCTGTGGAATCCAGAGCTTTGTGTCTGCTGATGGTGTACCATCCATTGGAGGAGAAGAGCAGACAATGTGTATGTGTGTGTGGGGGGGGGGGGGGGGGGAGGGAGGGGTACTAACAATCCTGATATTTATTATAGTGCCTTATCACATTGATACGCCTCGAAGGAAGGCTGCTTGGAGTCCTGTAGCTCAGTGGTTAGAGCACTCGCCTTACAAGCGTGAGACTTGTGTTCGAATCCAGGCAGGTCAGTGCGAAACTTGGGCAAGTTTCCTTACTCCACACACACGCCTCCACACGCCTAATAGTAATCCATCCAAAATAAAACAATAATAAAATTGGTAATTTCAATCCACAACTGTTTGTGGGGATGTTGCTGTGCGCAATTGGCTGCCGTATTTCTCCCACAAATATAGTCAATTCACTTTACAGTATATTCTGTGAACTGTTTTGAGATGTCTAGAAGATGTGAAAAGCCCTATATCAAATGCAAGGATTATTATTATTACATATATATTCTTCCCTCCTGAAAGTGATCCGCCAATCGAGTAACAACCGAGTTCATACTGACTCCTGTGTCCAGAGGCGTGTGGGCTAAGGAAACTTGACTAAGCCCTGACCTGGAATAGAACCTGAGTCCTCTTGGGTGTGCGTTGAGCGCTCTAACCACTGAGCTATAGCTTTCCACAGAAATGGTTTGAGACGGGTATGGTTCAGGATAGTGAGTGATTGGTATAGGAAGAACAACATCAGTTTACTGGTGGCTGTAATTACGGTTGAAGAGGAAAGGTTTTAGGCGTTGAAAGAGGGGGCCAAGGGAGGGACGAACAGGAGCTGGGGTCAGTCGAGTGGAGACTCTAAGCGGGTGGTGGATTGGTGAGTGAGGAGCGGAGGGAGGGGGAGGAAGGAGTGAGTGAGTGAGTGTGTGTGTGTGTGTTTCTCCCCAATATCCTCCTCCCCTCCCCTCTCCCACCCACCCCCACTTCCTCTCCACCTTTTTTCTGTTGTGGCCCATAAAATCATGTGAATATGGGACTTGCTGCATCTCCTCTCAGTACGGGGCTGGTTGGCCAGATGGCCGCCTGGGCTGTAAAATTCTCTGAAATCTTTAAATAGCGTGTTGTGGGAAATGAAAACTGAAGGGTTTTAGTTGAAAGTGGAGGAACAGAAAAATATAACATCACAAGCAGAGATTGACGGTGTGAGTCAGGAGAAGCTGCTGTGCAGGAAATGCTTGTCCAGTGACTGGGAGACAGCGGCTCGTTAGAGAATGTAATGGTCCTCAGCCAGAGAGCAGTCATCTCAACCCACCCTCCCTCCCTCCCTCCCTCACCTCCCACCTCCAACTCCCTCGCTCCTCACTCACAATCACCCAGCAAACCAAGATCAGTCGCAGATTTACAAAGGACTTGTCCATGTCGGTGTGTACAGTCCACATTTGAGCCCTACTGAGCTTACTCCCCACTGGGGCCATCTTGGTTAACCCCAACTCCCTGCTCTTTCATATGAAAATAAGAAAAACAGTATGAGGCCATTCAGCCCACGCAGCCTGCTTCACTAGACCATTAGGCATTGTAATACCAATGTCCTGTCCTTCCGAAATACAGCATTTTCCACATCAGAAGGATGTCCCAAGGTAGTATCTCCATCACCCAAGTCTCTGTCCACCTTTTCTAAACATCCTTTTTGATCCCATCTCCACAGGTTTCCCTCTTCTCTGTGTGAGGAGGAAACTCCTGACCTTGTTCTTGTTTCTTAGTTAAAGTCTCTGCCATTACAATGATGATCCCTCCAGTTTCTAACCTGCCATATTGGAAACATCTCAATAACATCAACCTTAAGCTTCTCCACCCCACCACTAACAGCCGAGCTTTCAGCCACTTGCCCCAAACTTTACGTCACTCCCTGTCTCCACCTCACCCCTGCTTTGCTTGTCATCAGATCACATCTGAAGACCTTGCTCTTTGACTGTGCCTAAGGTTACCTCCCCCCACTCCCCAACTTACATTTATAAGGGTATAGATGTCAATTGATGTTTCAATAAGAATCCTCCCATTTGATACAACAAATGCCTTGTCCAAACCTGGGAATGATCAACCTGGATTTGATTCAACAGAAACAAGATTGAGTGACAAAATTATTATTATTTTTTGGAGGGATTATTACCCCCAGAAAGTGATCCACCATTCGACTGACAACTGGGTTCATACTGACTGCAGGTAAACAGAGAGTCCGGAGTAAGGAAACTTGCCTTTGGTTTCGCCTGACTGGGAATCAAACCAAGGTCCTCTTGCTTGCGAGGCGAGTGCTCCAACCATTGAGCTACAGGACTGCACATTGTTTATATTCCACATGATTCTCCATCCACCTACTGTTTATTCCAGTCCCTGCCAGACTTCACCGACCCCCTGTCTCGAAGAGGATCGATTTCAAGATCCTCACTTGTTTTCAAATCTCTCCGCTCCTCGGCACCCCACCCCCACCACCCCTCCTCCCCTATCTCTCTAACCTCCTCTATCCTCACAACAGTACCCATTGCCTTCGCTCTACCACGTCTGGCCTCCTCCTTGTCCCCTGTATCCTCCATTCCACCGTCGTTGGCCATGCCTTCAGCCACTATGTCCCGAGGCTCGGGAACTCCTTTCCTCACTCCCTTCGCCTCAATTCCTCTCTTCCTACCTTCAGGTCTTGCCTAAAGACTTCTCTTTTTGATTGCACTTTTTTCCCCCTCCCCCTGGCTCAGACCCAGAATCTGTTATTGGGAAGCGCTCTGAGACGCAGCCCGGCGTGGAGTGAGGGTGTTATATAAATTGTTGTTTGTGGTGCACTGTGCGTAATTAGCCAGTGTTTTGCCCACAAGTTATACAGTGAATGCACTTAAAAATACATTGTGTGAAGCACTTTGAAATGTCTCAAAGAGGTGATAAGGCGCTACATCAAATGCATGGATTATAATAATTATTATTATATTGCCTACTCCCAGCACAGAGATCACAGCTGCTTATCAATGATTCCCAATTTCCTGGCCTCAATCACCTATCCTTGGTGTGACTCAGGAACAGTAACATCATGTACTTTAATAGTGCTCCCACCACACAGGGCAGTGTTTCGGAGCTTCACATTACAAACAAAAGGATTCACAGCAAGGTACAACTCATTTCTCAACCTCAAAAACTGCTTAAGCCGATTATGGAGCCTGTGGGCATTGCAATGTATAATAATAATGAGCCTTGCACTTAATAAGAGTGCCTTATCACACTGAGCCTTTCCAAACGTTTCTGACACCAGCTCGGGTGCCCAGGCAGCTGTGTGTGAAGCACACGGAGCGGTCCTCCCGCCGTGAAAGGTGTCATCTTGATACAGATCGTAATTGTCTTGTGTGTACGGGTGCAAGGTTCGCTTGACGGCCCACTGTGGCATCATTAGGCCGTTTGGCTGTTTACCCAACTCCGACTACTCTTAGCCGAGTGAGCTAGTGCGATGTGGACAATCTGGGGCGATCCTTTGCATGATAAGCAGCCGGTTTCCCACTCGACTGAAAAGCTGTGAAACTACAATCGTTCACACTCCAATGCCTCGAACCCTTCAAGGCTCTAATTATTCCCAATTAAAAGATTTTAAAATAATTTGTTCGTTAGTTTCTCCCACGGCCACCAAATGGACAGACAATCTCCGGTCTGTGCAATGAATATGGGAATGGCCCCAAAACCTCTTCGCAGAACAAATCAGTTCCAGTCTTCTGTCCAGTCTAAACATTACAAATGACATTTTAGCAAAACTGTCATTGGTTGCAGTGGCTGTTTTCCTGGCCAAACGTAGCCCCAAAAATGGCTTCGAGATGAGTGAGTGATTAGTCTGGAGGATTATCAGCCGGACACTGGGGAAAACTCCCTTCTCCTCTCCTGCGGAGTCTGTAGCTCAGCGGTTGGAGAGGACCCGAGTTTGAATCCCGAGCAGAACAAAACATTAGGAAAGTTCCCTTACTCCACACACCTCTGTTTACCAACAGGAAATAGGAACCTGTTTATTAGCCGATTGGCAAATAGCTTTCTGGGGGCTAATAATCCCTAAAAAACAAATCTTGATAATTCAATCCAGACTATTTGTGGGTCACTGCTTTTTGAGCAATTGGCTGCTGCGTTTCACTCCCAAAATATAGTCAATTCACTTTACAGTACTGTATACTCTGTGAAGCGCTTTGAGATGCCTCAACAATGTGATAATCGCGCTGTATAAAATAGAAGTAATATTAATCTTATTATTCCAACGAGTGCTTCTGGATCTTTGATGGCCTCCAGACACCCAGAGGCTTGACTGAACACTATAAGGTGACATGCTTGGCAAAGAAGTCAACCCTCTATGACGGAGTCTCTCTCTCGTGTTTTGAGTCAGGCACAGTAACCTCAGGTCACAGCTGATGACAGAACAGCTCAAACCCATGCTGTGAGTCCCAGTTGTACAAACAGGATCACTAAGTATCTCAAATAGACACACATCCACATAATCTATGATATGCCACATGCACACAGGAATATTTCTGCATCTGGAATGAAATGTGCACTCTCTCTCTCCCCCCACACTCGTCACTCGCAGAGAGATGCACCTCACTGATCCAATCCTAGAGAGTATTAGGTACAGGTTGGTGAGAGACAAGTTTTGAAGGGGGGGGGAGCCCAGAATGTGTGTCGGGGGCAAAGCCCAGAATGTGTGTTGGGTTGTGGGTGGGGGAGCCCAGAGTGTGTTTTGGGGTAACTGCTGGAGTCTAACCAGCTAAACCCACACAATAGCTTGGCCATTGATATCACTGTCTGACCAAGCTTTCCTGCTGCTCGTCCAGCTAGGACCACCCTCCCCGTTAGTTAGTTAGTTAGTTAGTTAGTTAGTTAGTTAGTTAGTTAGTTAGTTAGTTAGTTAGTTAGTTAGTTAGTTAGTTAGTTAGTTAGTTAGTTAGTTAGTTAGTTAGTTAGTTAGTTAGTTAGTTAGTTAGTTAGTTAGTTAGTTAGTTAGTTAGTTAGTTAGTTAGTTAGTTAGTTAGTTAGTGCATGCGTACGTGCTTTGGCTGCAGGGTTAACAGGAGCTGTAGTGGGAGGATTCCCTGCCCCCAGTGACTGATCTGCCCTTCCAGCCTCCTCTCCCCTCACAACAGCACCTTTGCTCCACTGGGTCTGGCCTCCTCGTCCCCCGAATTCTCCGCTCCACCATCGGCGGCTCCTTTGTAAAAAAAGTACCATCGTAATGGTGATATTATCATGGTACTGCCACCATAAACTATGGTACTTTTTTTTCACAAGGGCTTCAGTGCCTTCAGCCACTACCCCATGAAGCTCTGGAACTCCCTCCCTCACTCCCTTCACCTCTCCCCCTCTCTTCCTCTTTTCAGGTCTAGGCTAAAGACCCTTCTTTTCAACCCTCTTACTATTATGACTACACTTTTGTATATTTGTTATAATTAAAATACAACTGGGAAAGAGCGAGGAGGTGAGGTGTTTGAGAAATTAACAAACGACAGGGAAACCCACATTTTGTAGCCAGAGCATTTTATACATTTGACCACAAACTGAGCATTATACCCGGGGGGAGGAGGGTAAGGAGGGGAGTGGGGAGGTGGAGGGGCGAGAGAGAGAAAAACAAGAAATTAACAACTTTGGCACAGATGAGGTTGAAAGAATTTCTGGATTGCATTTGGGAAATAAACACAGCATATATCATCACCCTCCTTCCCTCCAGCCTTTCTTTCTCGCTGTGTGCACATATCTTAAACAATCAGTCCACAAAGCAATAAGTCAATTGTTATATAGTAATTGTACAATAATTTACATGTCTTCTACCCCCCCGAACACAGTTGCTAAATATAAAGCATATGTGTGGAGAGTCCTATAGTTCAGTGGTTAGAGCGCTGGTCTTGCCACGAGACCTAGGTTTGATTCCCGGGCGGGACAAAATCTTAGGCAACATTCCTTACTCCACGCCTCTGTTTATCTAGCAGTAAGCAGGAATCTGGTTGTTAGTTTGATTAGCAGATCGCTTTTCCGGGGGCTAATAAATCGTTAAAAAAACAATTAGTTGGTGAATCCACGACTGTTGCAATTGGCTGCCTCATTTTGCCCACAAAATATAGTCAAATCACTTTACGCTTATGAGACGCCTCGAAGATGTGATAAGGCGCTGTATCAAGTGTATCATCACACAGTGATGGCAGAATATTGGATACCAGAGCTGAGTGTGTGAGAGACTTGAAGGAAATGCCCTGTCCAAAACAGCCTCTCCCTACTTTCTCAGTGGGCCAGTAATAATATTATAAGATACAGAATAATCCTTGGGAGGTTCTCCCAAGGCACTGAATAATAATTATTTGCATATGATATATTGCCTATCACATCACTGGGACGTCTCAAAACTCTTCACAGAAAATATTGTTATGTGAACTGACTGTATATTTTGCAGCGAAACGTAGAAGCCAATTGCGTACAGCAGCGTCCCATAGCCAGTGACAGATTGAGTGACCGCATTTTCTTTTTGTGAAGGATTATTACCTTTGAAAAGCGATCCACCAATCAACTAACAAACAGGTTCCAACTTACTGCTAGGTAACCATAGGCGTGCAGAGTAAGGAACTTGCCTGACATTTTCTCCTGCTGAGAACCCAGGTCCTCTTGTCTATGAGGCGAGCACTATAACCACTGAGCTACAGAACTTAGTTTTTAACTGGCCACTGGAATCATGCCACCTCCTCCCACAACTCTTTCAGACACTTACACACAATTATGACAGGGTCAAAGAGAAGTTACACAAATTTGAACAATTTTCCGTCTATTTATTTTTCTGCAGCAATAAGAGTGGTTGTTAGGGTAGGGGTAAGAGTAGTTAGGGTTAGGGTAGGAGTAAGAGTGGTTAGGAGTTAGAGTTTAGGGTAGGATTAAGAATAGATAGGAGACTCCAGTGTGTGGCTTGTTGTTGAGTTCGACACTGATCTTTCCCACTTTCCCTGATGTTGTTCCAGGATTTGAATGGTGTGTCTGTCTGTCTCGGGAACGATCTGTCAGACAGCAGACAGTGCTGGCAAGGCCTACCGTCTCCTGATGTAAACACAATGCTCAAAAGTGGAGAACAAAGTAGTGTGAAAACCACAAGCCAAAGTTCACTGAATATCCCAAGCTTTTATTTTGAGCTACAGAATCTTGAGGTTAAGATAAGTTTCACTTACCTATGGATTTCTTTCCTAATCTCTACTCTTCAGGGTCCTGGCTGACAATCCCCTCAAATAAACATTGGTCACTAACCATGTGCACAAATTGACTTGTGTGTTGGCCTATAGACAGTCATTACACTTCCTCCTCCCTACCCGTTCCCTGCTAACCCCATATCAACCCGTCCACTCCCTCTGCTCAGCGGGCTCCGACCTGCTCCATGTCCCCTGCCCAGCCCAGCTCCTCATCAGCGATGGGGCCTTCAGTCTCTCTGCCCCGAACCTCTGGAACTCCATCACACAGACATTCTCTGCACCTCGCTCCCTGCTTTGCCTGTGGTTGTGTAGACAACCCTACACGATCGAGTTTCTTTGGCACCTGAGAAGCTTTTTTCAAATCATGTTCAAAATTGAATCTCAGCCCAGCCAAGAGGGGAAAGGGGCAGAGAAAGTGCTGATGACATGTTGGAATCGGATTCTCCAACATCAACAAAACTTCAGATAAACAGCAGCGGCACAGGCTGCACAGCTGTCTCTACTCTCGCGCTCCAAGTCAGTCAGTCCAGGACTACCCACCCCACCTTTCCCTCCCTTTACCCCCCTTACCCTCTTTTCCCCCTTTCTCCCCTGGCCCCATTTCGGCGACTGTTTGTGGGACACAGCTGTGTGCAATTTGGCGGTCGCGTTTCACCCACAAATATACAGTCAGCTTTCCTGCTTTCCTTCCCCTTGCCATTTTTGCCCCATTTTTCCCCTAATCCCACTTCCATGACTGTTTGTGGGACACTGCTGTGCACAATTTGTCTGCCGCGTTTTGCCCACAAATATAGTCAATTTTCGTACTCTTCTTCTTCCTGCCCCGACCCCTCCCCCCCGCTCTTGTTCTAACCTGACAGTAAAGCGCCTTGGGACATCCTCACAACGTGAATGTAAGTTTATAAATGTAAGTTTTGATTGATTGATTGATTGTCCCAAGACCCTGCTATTCAACTGTGCCTTTGGTCACCCTCCTACCCCAAACCTCACTGCCACCAAACCCACCTGATTCATAACTCCCACCCAGCTCAGGGCCAAATCCCTGTTTAGCGCCTTGGGACGTCCTCCTGGCGTGAGAGGCGCTGCGTGTGTGTTAAAGTCATTTTCTGTTGTCTGTCGTAAAAATTCCTTGAAGCGTTTTGGATTGTCTCAAGGATTGATGAGGTGCAGTATACAGTATAACAATCCTTGCGTTTGATGATACAAAACCTCCATCCCCACTTCCTGCTCGCTCCCCATGCTTCCTTTCAAAGCACTTACCACTAGTGGATACCAGGAATGGGGAACCTTAGCTATGAAGACAGGCTGGAGAAGTTAGGACTTTTCCCATTAGAGCAGAGAAGGTTACGCGGGGACCTGATAGAGGGCTTCAAGATCATGAAAGGTTTCGACAGGCTAGACAGGGAAAAGATGTTTCCGCTGGTAGGTGTGTCTGTGACCCATGGTCACAATCTTAGGATATCTACCAAAAGAAGCAGAGGGGAGGGTAGAAGACATTTTTTTACTCAGCGAGTTGTTCGAATTTGGAATGATCTGCCTGAAAGGGTAGTGAGGTCCAATTCGATAGCAGCTTTTAAGAGAGAACTAGATAGGTATCTAGTTCTGGGGAAGATGGGTTTGCAGGGTTATGGGGAGAAAGCTGGTGATTGGGGTTAACAAAAGTGACTTGCTCGGTCAAAGACCCGGCACACAATCGATGGGCCAAATGGCCTCCTTCTGTGCCGCAACATTCTATGATTCTAGTGAGCGCTACACCAACCGAGTGACACGCAGATAGTGGCATTGGGTTAAACAGTGTCTGTAATGGCTTGTCACTGCCCCACAGCCAGCGCTTTATATAAACACAACACTGCGTCCGTCCGTTGGGAGAAACCAATGAAACATTAAAAAGGAAATATTATTCCAGCCCCAGCACTTGGCTTGTCATCGGCTCAGGGGAGTGAGGCCAGAACTCCACAAATAATTACCGGAAACGTATAATGGCCAGACGTCATCGCAGAGACCCACGCAGCAACTCTGGGCTAAAAATAACAATGACTCTTATAAATTTGATTGGGCATCTAAACATGTCAAAACTTCTCAAAACACTTCAAAAGGAATCCTGTAGCTGAGTGGTTAGAGCACTCGCCTCACAAGCGAGAGGACTCGGGTTCGATTTCTGGGCTGGGGGGAAAACTTGGGCAAGTTTCCTTTCTCCACACTCCTCTTGTCTCTCTGACATGAAGGACACTGTATAAGTGTAAGCTGTTGTGGTTTACCAGCAGTTGTGGGTCGATTGGCAGATCACTTTTCTGGAGGTTATATTCCCTTCAGAAATAATCATTTGGTCACTCCATCTACAGCTGTTTGTGGGACATTGCTGTGACCAATTGGCCGCCACATTTCACCCACAGAATATAGTCAATTCATTTTTGTAGTGAAGCGCTTTGAGGTGTCTTGAAGACATGATAAGGCACTGTATCAAATGCAAGGATTATTATTATTTTTTGTTGGTGATTCATTTGTCAGCAATAACAGTATCTAATATTGTCCCTCGGGTAGAGGAGTTAACACTAGCAGCAGATAATAATTCTCAAACTGTCCTCAGTCAGACAGTAAAATATCAGACACACAGTCATATTAGTGATAAGGCAAAATACTGTAGATACTGAAAATCTGAAACAAAAACAGAAGTGGCTGGGAACACAACTTTATATAATAAATAATAATATAATAATCCTTCATTTGATATAGTGCTTTTCACATCTTATCGACGTCTCAAAGCGCTTCACAGAATATACTGTAAAGTGAATTGACTGTATATTTGTGGGCGAAACGTGATAGCCAATTGCACACAGCAGCATCCCAACGATTGAAATGACCAATTTATTATTATAGTGAGGTTTTTTGGACAGATTATTATTAGGCGTGTGTGTGACATTGGGTTTTGCCAGATGTTATTATCTGCCTGGATTCGAACACAGGTCTCACACTTTGAAGGCGAGTGCTCTAACCACTGAGCTACAGGAGTTCCACAAAGCTCTGCTTCCTCCCCTCCCTGTAGCCCAGGAGTAGAGCTTTGTACTAACATTAGATTGGATTAACAACCACAAAATTACATTTATAGAGTGCCTTTCACGTCAGGAGGACTTCCTATTAATGTCACCAGGATTAATTTTTATTTAAAAAGAGATGGAAGTTAAAATCTCTTTTTAGATTTTAGTCATTCTAAAGCAGGAGAACAAAATCATTTCAAATACCAATCCTCCACTGAAACTAGTTTGTTAGTCATGGAAATCACATTGCTCTCTATCATTCTCTCTCTTCCCCCACCCTCTGACTAGTCTGCTCTCCCAAGTCCTGTCAGTGAGCTGGGCTGTGCTGTGGTCAGGTACCTGGAACATTGCGGACTCACCTGGCTCAAAAACCAGCCTGGAGACCGTCACAGAGAGCTGACTCAATACTGACATTCCATTATCAAACATGTAGTGGAGTTCCTGTAGCTCAGTGGGTAGAGCACTCGCCTTATAAGCATGAGACCTGGGTTCAATTCCCGGAAAGTCAGGACGAAATCTTGGGCAAGTTTCCTTACTCCCTCAAAGAACAATAATAATAATAAATTGGTCATTCCAATCCACGAGTTTGTGGGGACACTGCTGTGCACGATTGGCTGGCATGTTTCGCCCACAAATATAGTCAATTCACTTTACAGCATATTCTGTGAAGCGCTTTGAGACGTCTAGAAGACGTGAAAAGCGCTATATCAAATGCAACGATTATGATAATTATTATTAACATTCAGAGACAAAAGGTCACTGACCCGAAAAGTTGACTCACTTTCCTCTCTCCATAGATGCTGCCTGACCTTCTGAGGGCTCCCAGTAATTTCTGTTTTGATTACCAGTGATGGGGGTTGTGGAAAGCAGGAGAGAAATGTATGTATGTATGTATGTATGTATGTATGTGAGTGAGTGAGTGAGTGAGTGAGTGAGTGAGTGAGTGAGTGAGTGAGTGAGTGAGTGAGTGAGTGAGTGAGTGAGTGAGTGAGTGAGTGAGTGAGTGAGTGAGTGAGTGAGTGAGTGAGTGAGTGAGAAACATTTTTTGATGATGTGCTTGTTCAGACGCTCCTCCAATCAGCTGAGGTGTGAGGTGGAGGCTGTGTGGGTAGCCTGTAAACCCCTCACAAACGCCAGTGTCTGGGTTCATTGGGGACTTGCCCAGCCCACAGTTAGAGGGACAATCCCCTGGACACTGAGTGGAGGGTGTCAGTTTGCCTGTGGAGAGAGGTACTCACTCCCCTCTTTTCATATCAAACAGGAACAACGGTTACTCGGTCAAATCCTGCTCTATATTAATGGCTAAATCCTGACGATTTACACAGGGAAGTTACACTACATGCGGTAGTTTTATTTAACATTATTTTCCTTGTGGAGAGAAGCTGAATAAACCTTTGCCCTCAGTGTGACTGCTCCATGCTGCTCTCCATTGAGCTGGGCCCTGTGCCGTCCTCGTTGCTGCTGTCCACATCGTGTTCCATGGTTGAATACTGCACAGACTCCTCCTCTGCCAGTCTCTGGCTGGTGAAGTTGGTGATGTCTAGCAGCCCGCTGGGCTCCACCACAACATTGGAGCTAGACTGGCTGGGGATCGAATACTGAGGGATAGACTGGGAAAAGGGGGAAACAAGGAGAGGATGAAATTCAGCGCAGTCTCACTCCATCGCTAGCCAACAATAACAATACATGACATATACATAGCCCCTTTTCACATCAGGATATCCCAGGCGCTGGACAGGAAGGGATCCACACTTGAGCTGGGTGTTATGATCAAGAGGTGTGGTGGGCAGGGAGGGTGGGGGGTAGGAGGCTGACAGAAGGTGCGGTCAAAGAGGAGGGTCTTATCAGGAAGGAGGAGTGAGAGGGAATGAGGTGGAAAGACCACCAACCTTTGAGTGTTTTACAAGACCTCTATCCATCCGCTGTGAGGCATTTCAATTTAACAATGCCATGGCTTTGCTGTTCAGCAATAATAATTATCCTTGCATTTAATAAAGCGTTGTCATGTCGATGAGACATCTCAAAGCGTTTCACAGAATATAAAGTGTAGTTAGTTATTGTGTGTAATGTGGGTGAAACATGGCAGCCAATTGCCTACAGCAGTTTCCCCACAAACATTCGTGGAATAAGTGACAAAACCTATTGTTGAAGGGATTTATTACTCCCGAGATGTGATGTGCCAATAGGCTAACAACCAGGTTCCTACTTACTGCTAGTGTCCAGCTAGTGCAAGTGTGTGGAGTAAGGAACCTTGTCTAAGGCTTCACCCTGACTGGGAATTGAACCCGGGTCCTTTTGCTTGCGAGGCAAGCGCTCTAACCACGAAACTATAATAGTAATACTTGCATTTAATATAGAGCTTTTCACATCTTATCGATGCCTCAAAGCGCTTCACAGAATTTACTGTAAAGTGAATTGACTGCATATTTGTGGGCGAAACATGGTAGCCAATTGCGCACAGCAGCGTCCCCACAAATAGTCGTAGATTGAAACGACCAATATTTTGTTATTGTTTTTTTTTTGAGATTATTATTAGATGTTGTGTGTGTGTGTGTGTGTGTGTGTGTGTGTGTGTGTGTGTATGTGTGTATGTGTGTATGTGTGTGTGTATGGAATACGGAAACTTGCCCAAGGTTTTGCCCTGATTTACCTGGATTCAAACACAGGTCTCACACTTGTAATGCAAGTGCTCTAACCACTGAGCTACAGGAGCTCCACGACAGGAGTTCTGGCTTTGAAGAGCGTGGTGACTAAGGTAATGCTACTCTCACCTGGATGAGAATATCTGCCGAGAGTTCTGGCTTGTCCTGTGTTACACTGGGGAGCGAGAGGAACTGGCTTTGTCCGGGGTTCCCAGGTCCCTCACTCTCCCCTCGTCGGAAGCTCTTTTCTTGGGCTGTGGGAGGTGGAGGGGGAGGTGGGGAGGGGGCTGGGGCTGGTGGAGGGGGAGGGGGTTTGCTCGGCTGCTCCTTTAGCCCTTGGCTCGGCAGGAGTTTATGAGCGAGGCTGGGGGAGGTGGTCCTGATAATGTTCGCTGGCCTCTTGTCTTTATTGGAGTCCCCCCCAGAGGCTTCCTCGTTCACCCCGATCTTGGCCTCCATCATGGAGATCTTGAGGATGTCCGTCTCGAGGAGTTTTTTGGAGGGCTGCACGGTATAGTAACTGGTGGAGGCGGCTGCGGCTTTGGTGTCGGAGTTGCCAACTGCGGCCTTGGTGATGGTGGTGGCCTGGCTATTGCCAAACGTGATCTTGGTGACGGTGGCTCCCTGGGTGATGATGGGTGGCTGTGCCTGAAAATGCCAACACAGGCGCTGGAATAACCATAAAACATGGGATTGGCAAATAAAATAACTCCAACAAAACAGCTCTGATCATCTCTGTGCCACCGGGAGCTCATTCTGATATTATTAATAATAATAATCCTTGCATTTGATATAGCGCTTTTCACATCTTATCGACGTCTCAAAGCGCTTCACAGAATGTACAGTAAAGTAATTGACTGTATATTTGTGGGCGAAACGCGGCAGCCAATTGTGCACAGCAGTGTCCCCAGTATCCCCAAACAGTTGTGGATTGAAATGACCAATTTTTATTATTGTGGTTTTTTTGGAGGGATTATCATTCTAATAATCATAATAATAGCCCTTGCATTTGATACAGCGCCCTATATCATGGGACATCTCAAATCAGTTCACAGAATATACTGTAAAGTGTAGTGACTGGGTATTTTGTGGGCGAAACATGGCAGCCAATTGCACACAGCAGCGTCCCCACAAACAGTAGTGGATTGAGTGACTAAATTATTATTTATTATTTTGAAGGGATTATTACCGCTGGAACTTGAAATGCTAATCAACTAACAACCATGTTCTCATTTACCGCTGGTAAACAGGTGTGTGTGGAGTAAGAAAACTTGCCCAAGGTTTCTCCCTGCCCAGATCCTCTCGCTGGCGAGGCGAGTGCTCTAACCACTGAGCTATAGAACTTCAGAAGATACCACATGACTTCAGGCTTGATCCCAGTAAAACTCAGCAGCAGTTAAATAAATACATGGCATCAGAATTCTGTTGCTATCACATCAGCAATAATATTAATAATAATAATCCTGGCATTTGATATAGCGTTTTACACATCTTATCGACGTTTCAAAGTGCTTCACAGAATATACTGTAAAGTGAATTGACTGTATATTTGTGGGCGAAACCCGGCAGCCAATTGTGCACAGCAGCGTCCCTACAAACAGCCATGGATTGAAATGACAAATCTTATTTTATTATGGTGTTTTTTTTGGAGGATTATTATTAGGCGTGTGTGCGGAGTAAGGAAATTTGCCCAAGGTTTCGCCCTAATTTGCCTGGATTCAAATACAGGTCTCATGCTTGTAAGGCGAGTGTTCTAACCACTGAGCTACAAGAGCAATGTGTATAATAAGGAAGGACATTCATGATTTGAAAAAAAGAGAAAAATATTGCCTTATCCTTAATATGGATCGATTTCAAGATGCTCACACCTCCCTCCTTGGCACTTTCCTCCCACTCTGACCTGCTCACCTCCCAACCCACATCGGTGGCCGCGCTTTCAGCTACAACACCCCAAAACATTAGGACTCTCTCCCCCAACATTTTGCATCACGACTGAAGATCTTCTTATTCAACAGTGTGTACAGAGCCCTCCCTATTCCACCCCCCCCCCCCCACCACCCCCCACCCAAACTTGGTGTCAGGTTCTGACATTGCTCAGCGCTCAGTCACTAGAGGAGTGAGGACGCTGTGTAAAAACACATTGTTGTGGGGGTTACCTGTGTGGGTGGCTGCTGCTCAGACGAGGTGGGCTGGTGTTTGCCCGCTCTTTCGGGAGGGGGCTGTGAGGGCTGTGAGGGTGAGGGCTGTGAGGGTGAGGGCTGTGTGGGTGGGGGCTGTGTGGGTGGGGGCTGTGTGGGTGGGGGCTGTGTGTGCAAGGGCTGTGTGGGTGGGGGCTGGGTGGGTGTGGGCTGTGTGGATACAGGCTGTGTGTGTGAGGGCTGTGTGTGCGAGGGCTGTGTAGGTGGAGGTTGTGTGGGTGGTGGTTGTGTGGGTGGGGGCTGTTTCTGTGAGGGTTGTGTTTGCAAAGGGTATGTGGGTGGGGGCTGTGTGTGTGAGGGTTGTGTGGGTGGGAGCTGTGTGAGTGGGGGCTTTGTGTGCGAGGGTTGTGTGGTTGAGAGCTGTATGGGTGGGGGGAGCAGGACCTTGGGAAGTTGTGATTGAGGTTTTACTGTGATGCCCGGGGCACACACTGCCTGCAGGGCTGAGGGCTTGCCTTGTGCTGCCTCCCGGATCTGCAGCAATGCTGTGTGTGGGGGCTGGGGGGCTGTGTGTGGGAGCTGGGGGCCTGTGTGTGGGAGCTGGGGGCCTGTGTGTGGGGGCTGGGGGCCTGTGTGTGGGGGCTGAGGGCCTGTGTGTGGGAGCTGGGGGCCTGTGTGTGGGAGCTGGGGGCCTGTGTGTGGGGGCTGGGGGCCTGTGTGTGGGAGCTGGGGGCCTGTGTGTGGGGGCTGGGAGCTTGTGTGTGGGGGTTGAGGGCCTGTGCGTGAGGGCTGAGGGGCTGTGTGTGAGGACTGGGTGGCCGTGTGTGGTGGCCGGGGGCCTCTGTGTGAGGATTGAGGGCCTGTGTGTGGGAGGTGAGGGGCTGTGTGTGGGAGGTGAGGGGCTGTGTGTGACCTGTAGAATAGGCCTGTCTGTGGGTCCAGTGTGTCACCATCCTCCATCTCACTGTCTTCACCTTCCGAGTCATCTCTTGGCTTTACTATGCTGCTCCGAGCAGCTCCCTGTAGCTTTATAGGGATCTGGGTATAGAGTGCAGAGACAAAAGTCATCACAACAAATACAACAATAAAATTACATTTACAGAGCACCTTTCAAGTCGAGAGGACGTCCCAAAGGCTGATCACAACATCAATAATAATAATAAATAATAATCCCTGCATTTCACACTGTGGATGGAGTGACCAAATTATTATTACTATTATTAGTAATAATACTAATAATAGTTCATTATTATTTAAACAATTCAAAGAGATTATTATCCTCAGAAAAGGTTCCGATTTACTGCTGGTAAACAGAGCCGGTAAATTTGCCTAAGGTTTCGCCCTGATCGGGAATCGAATCCAGGTCCTCTCACTTGTGAGGCACCCCTCTACCTCTCTGCACCCCCCTACCTCTCTGATCTCCTCTCTTCCCAAACCAGCACCTGCTGCCTTCGCTCCACCGGGTGTGGCCTCCTCCATGTCCCCCGAATCCTCCGCTCCACCCTCGGCGGCCATGCCTTCAGCCACTACGCCCCAAAGCTCTGGAACTCCCTTCCTCACGCCCTTCGTCTTGCCCCCTCTCTTCCCAGTTTTAGGTCACAGCTAAAGACCTTTCTCTTTGACCGCACCTTTGGTCACCTTTCTATCCCTGCCCCTGGCTCGGTCCCGGGATCTGCTATTGTGAAGCGCTCTGAGATGCCATCTGGCGTGGAGGGCGCTATATAAATCGAAGTTGTTGTTGTTGTTGAGGCGAGCACTCGAGCCACTGAGACACACAGATTTCAAAGACTCCTAGATTTGGATACTATCTGTTATCCAGAATTCTGCCGCCCGCATTCTCACCCGAACCAAACCTCGCTCCCCCATTACCCCAGTCGTTGCCAGACTGCACTGGCTCCCTGTCCTGGAGAGGATCGATTTCAAGATTCTCACTTGTGTTTTCACTCCTCTGCATCCCCCTACCTCTCTGACCTCCTCTTTCCTCAAACCACCACCTGAATCCTCCGCTCCACCATCAGAGGCCATGTCTTCAGCCACTACGTCCCAAGGCTCTGGAACTCTCTTTCTCACTCCCTTTGCCTCGCCCCTTTTTTCCTCGGCTAGAGACCTTTCTTTTCGACCGCACTTTCGGTCACCTTCTTCCCCTCCCCCTGGCTCGGCCCCGGGATCAGTTATTGGGAAGCGCTCTGAGACGCCATGCGGTGTAGAGTGAGGGTGCTACATAAATCCAAGTTGTTGTGGTTGTCAATCTGGATGAGATGAGAATTGCAGTAATAAAAGACAAATTGATCTTGATATAGTGCTTTTCATGGGCAGGGGTAGCCCAAAGCATTTAATACATCAGTCCTCACAATAAATGTACTAGGATTAATGCTCCCATTACTCTGGGATAGTACTGTAATAATAATAGTTGTTATGTGTAGACACAGTGCAAGTTGTCTAATTGATGGGTCATCATTACACCAGTCGGGACACCATAGTTTGTAGCTAAATGGGACATATCATCTTAACATTTGTTTTTGCGTTGGATATGTCTGAGAAATGTCAAACATCTCCCAGGGCTTCACAGGTATTTGCTGGTCAGGCGTGATGAGGGCAAGTCTGTGTGGACTGGCAATCTGGACAGTACCTCAGGTCTCAAACCCACAACCTCCTGCTCCAGTGGCCAGTCACATCCCCCACAGCCCTGAAATTCTCTCACTCTCTCCCTCAATCCCTTAGCCTTGCCCCCTCCTTCCCCATCTTCAGATTGTGTCTGAAGACCTTCCTATCCAACCATAAGAACATAAGAATAAGGAGCAGGAGTAGGCCATTCGGCCCCTCGAGCCTGCCCTGCCATTCAATAAGATCATGTCTGATTTTCTAATCTAACTCCACCTGCCCCGAGTTATCCCCATATCCTTTAATCCCTTTATCCATAAGAAATCTATCAATTTCTGTCTTGAATATGCTCAAGGACTGAATGTCTACAGCCTTTTGAGGTAAAGAATTCCATCAATTCACTACCCTCTGAGTGAAGAAGCTTTTCCTCAACTCAGTGTGAAAAGGTCACCCCACACCACACTCCTCCCCAGCTCCGAGTCGTGCTGTGTTACTGTGAGGCACTCTGGGGCGCTGTCCTGGGTGAGGGGCGCTGTGTACCAGCAAGTTGTTGTTGTTCCCTCCCAACCCCCCCCCCCTCCACCCCCGTGATTACCTGCTGCAGGATATGAGCGACTGCGATAGCAGAGGATGAAGGAACCGGCTTCATGACGACAGGAGTCTGTGCGGTGATCAGCTTGTGCTGGTGGCCAGCGGAGAGCAGAGAAGTCAGCCCTGCCTCAGAACAGCCAACACTCACACTGGACACTGAGGGCTTGGGACTTCTCCCTGCATTGGACACGAGAATGAAAGCTCATTAATATTTCGTTCCTCGGGGAGTCACACACCTCAGAGCAGGAGATAGATAATAATAATAATAACAATAATAATAAATCTTGCATTTGATACAGTGCTTTTCACATCTTATCAATGTCTCAAAGCGCTTCACCTACTGTAAATTGTAGCGACTATGTATTTTGTGGATGAAACGCAATTAGGAGATAATTGTGCAAAGCAGTGCCAACAACAGCTTGCATTGATATAGCAACCCTGACATGGGCTGGTATCCTAGAGAGCTGGACAGTGGCAGAGTCTGATCCCGGCTTTGTCCTACCCTCAGTCGTGGACTGAGCGACAACATTTTGTTTTGTCGGAATTATTACCCCTGGAAAGTGATCTGTCCAAAAAATAACAGCCAGGTTCCTGTTAACTGTTGGGTAATCAGAGGCTTGTGGAGTAAGGAAATTTGCCTGAGGTTTCACCCTGCCCGGGAACCAACAATGCATGAATGTGTGTGTTTGTGTGCGTGAGTGCAAACAAAACTCAAACAACGAGTCCCATTTCTTTATCTTCCTACCAGCCTTCCTTCATCCCAATTTATGCTGAAGAGGATGATAGGAGCAGGAAGTTTGGTTATGAGCTTGATGTGACTGGCACTTTGATGTGGAGAGAAAGGCATTTGTTTAGAGGGAGCCGCTGTTTACTGTACCTTCACTAATAGATCGCACATGAGATGCATGCCTCAAAGAATGCTCTTTATGAGGAGAAAGTATTTCTGGAACAAAACCACAAGCTATGTGTAGGTTTACTGGTTAGACTCCAGCTGTTACCCCAACACACACTCAGGGCCCCCCTAAGCCTTGACTCTCGACAACCTGCGCCTAATATCAACAACTTGCAATTATATGGCGTTCCTCATGCAGAGTAGAGCCCCAGAATGCTTCAATACTTTTCAGAATTAGGTGAGTAGGACACTTGATAATCCTGAAAAACAAAAGGCCATTTAATTCCACGACTCTTTGTGGGGACGCTGCTGAGGACAATTAGCTACCGCGTTTCGCCGACAAATATACAGTCAATTCATTTTACAGTATATTCTGTGAAACGCTTTGAGACACAGTTTGGAAGATGTAAAAAGTGCTACATCAAATGCAAGGATTATTGTTATTATTATTGCCTCCAGGAAGAGAGAGAGTGCACATTTCACCCAGTCTGGTTTGGATGATCTAAAGTGTGGTAACGGGTTTCCTTATGTGCCTGACCCCCAGCTGATCACAAAAACATATTTACTGGCTGTACCCAAAACAGCATCGCTTGCAACCAAAGGATCCAATATGGAATGTAGATTCACACACAGACAGACATTTCATCTTTATCTCTGGTCGTTTAGGAGGACTCCTGTGAGAGGACTCCTGTGGGAGGACTCTGTGGGAGGACTCCTACGTGCATGCTCTGAGACACAATGCCACAGCGCCACGGCCAGCCAATGTGGCCACCAGGTGTAACTACAGGGTGTCAGGACGTAGATAACTGTGACGCACGGTGCCACAGCACCATTTGGACTCACTGGCCACCAGGTGTAACTGCAGCCCAAAACACCAAACTGAAAATAACTCATGAATAATGGGAGATACCTGAAAACAAATATGCCCATGTCACTCCCAAGTGCAGGAACTTTCCAATGAGGTATAAATCATGCCTCTATATCAATTGGTTATTAAGATCCTTCCTGAAGCTCAGACACACATTGTTTTAATAGTGTAACGATACAAGCGTGTATTTCTATGTGGTCCAGAAGAAAAAAATTCCCTTCATATCTGGCGTGTTCTCACAACACTCAATAGACTGCAGAAAACATTATAGTAATAATAATAATCCTTACATTTGATACAGTGCCTTATCATGTGTTGACTTCTTGAAGCGTTTCACAGAATCGGGTTCCGACTTATTGCTAAGCAAACAGAGACGTTTAGAATAAGGAAACTTGCCCAACATTTCACCCTGCCGAGAATCAATCTCAGGGCCCCTTTGCTTGCGAGGCAAGCGCTCTAACCACTGAGCTACAGGACTCCACAAATGTCCGTTGACGATGAGAGATATTAAACCCAGGGGATTTCACATCACTTCATATTCCTGAAGTGAAACTGGAGAAACAATCCAACGTACAAAAGTATTTCCTGAAAGTGTTTCATTTCTGTAAAATACTTTTCATGGAATAGTGAGTTTGGGTTGGTGAGAGGGTCCTGGCTGTAGAAATAACAGATGAGTTTCACCCACCCCCCCACCTAGCTTCTCTCCAGCCTCTCCTGATAACTGAAGTCCCTCATTCCTGGTACCATCCTGGGAAATCTCCTCTGCACCCTCTCCAATGCCTTGACATCCTTCCTAAAGTGTGGTGCCCAGAACTGAATACAGTCTCCAGATTTATTTATATAAACCCCGAGGTCTCTCTGTTCCTTCACACCCTTTAAAATTCTAAAGCTTATACTGCCTCATTTCATTCTTCCTTCCAAAATGCAACACTTCGCATTTCTCCACATTAAGCTTCATCTGCCATGTGTCTGCCCATTTTCCCAATCTGTCTATGTCCTCTTGCAGCCGGCTTCTGTCCTCCTCACTGTTTACTGCTTTTCCCAGCTTTGTATCATCAGCAAACTTGGAAATTGTACTCCCTATACCCAAGTCCAGGTCATTTATACAGATCAAAATCAGCAGTGGTCCCAATACTGACCCCTGGGGGACACCACTGCAAATCTCCCTCCAGCCAGAAAAACAACCATTCCCCACCACTCTCTGCCTTCTGTCTCCCAGCCAGTTCTGTACCCACCCATGCTGTCACAGTCTCTTTAATACCAGAGGCTTCTATTTTGCTTACAAATCTCTTATGTGACCCTTTATCAAACGGCTTTTGAAAATCCATGTAAAAATCCATATAGTCCTGTGGCTCAGTGGTTGGAGCACTCGCCTTATAAGTGTGTTCAAATCCAGGCAGGGTGAAACCTTGGGCAAGTTTCCTTACTCCACACACCTGATAATAATCCCTCCAAAAAAAACCTAAAATAAACTGGTCATTTCAAACCACGACTGTTTGTGGGGACGCTGCTGTGCGCAATTGGCTGCCGCGTTTCGCCCACAAATATACAGTCAATTCACTTTACAGTACTGTATATTCTGTGAAGCACTTTGAGACGACGTAAAAAACACTCTATCAAATGCAATGATGATTATTATTATTAATCTTCATCAGCTAGAACATTTTTTCAAAAAAGAACAGGACTTTGTCGCTTCGAAAATGTTATTAGAGTGCTGTTGTGTGAAGGATTGTCTGTGATTGTCTGGTTGTATGTGTGTGTGTGTGTGTGTATGTGTGTGTGGGGGGGGGGGGGGGGGGGGGTCTGTTGGGGGGAAGAGAACTGAACGTACAACCATAAGATGCTCACTGGGATATTAAACAGAATAAACATTACAAACAGACAGATATAGCCAACAGGGAAAGACTTGGGGAATTATTGGCACACAGACACAGATACACACATGCAAAGCAGATGTTTAAGTCTCTCAGCTTTGCCAGAGCTGAACATTAACCTAACTGGTGAAGTGTATTGTCTACTCTGAGCACAGGAGAATGTACTTCCCACTGTGGTTAACCTGGAGACTGAATGGCCAATGGAGGGGGGGAAAGTAGAGATAGATTATCTGTGTACGAGTTCAGGGTGGATATTCTGAAAATATGTCATCAGATAGACCAAAGTGGCCACCGTGCAGACTTGTAGCTCAGGGGTTAGAGCGCTCGCCTCACAAGCCAGAGGACCTGGGTTCGATTCCTGGGCGGGCGAAACCTTAGGCAAGTTTCTTTACTTCACACACCTCTGTTTATTGGGGGTGGGATTGTTTATTTCACCTGTACTTTGGAGGAGGTGAGGGAAGGGTGAGGTGAAGAGGCTGTAGGATGGAGCTCAAGGGTGGGGGGGGGGGTTTCAGGCACCCTCTATAAATGTAATTTTGTTGCTGTTGTTTACTAACAGTATGTAGAAACCCGGTTGTTAGACAATTGACGGATCACTTTCCCCCTGGGGGTAATAATCTCTTCAAAGAAAAAATATAGGTCACTCAATCCATGATTGTTTGTGCGACGCTGCTGTGTGCAATTGGCTACAATTCGCCCACAAAATCTACAGTGTACCCTTTGAAAGTACTTTGTGACGTCTCAACGATGTGATAAGGTGCTGTATCAAACGCCAATATTATTATTATTATTACCTTCATCCAAGCCTATCATGATGGTGAAGTAAATGATCTGCCAACGTGAAGCAGGGACCCACCATGATAGATGGGACAGTGTAGATACAGTTAAAGGTTTATTAACAAGCTTGTTCCTCACAGACCTTGACTACAACGGCAGTATGAAAGAGAGAGAGTGAGGGACATGGCTTTAGATGGACCAACCCGTGAGAGCTAGCTGGCTGCCTGGTATGCAGATTTTACAATGACATGTTGAGTTTGACTTTGGTTAAACGTAAGTAAACTCTGAGGTGTACTAGCAAGTATTTACTGTGGCCTCACCAGCAAGAAACACACATCTAACCCGTTCACAACAGCCCTGGAGTGCAATAAATAGTAAGGAGTGTGGCTGTCAGGCAGCCCTAGCCTGGCTCACGGTTGTCAATGTTTCAGCTGCTCAGACTCAGTGCTTCCTGGCACACCAGTAAATCTGGCTGAAAGGGAATGGTATTTAAGACTGGAGGCTTTAAACAATGGATATGTATAAACTCTCAAATAACTGTCTCTTTAGCCCGCGGCGATGAGCTCGGGTTTTTTCCCCCGAGTACTGTGACATACCAGAGCAGAAGTACTCGGAGGCCGTTTCGGAGTCGAGCGCGGTGATGGCCTGGCTTTCCGGTGATTGTCTCTTTTCCTGTGTCATCTGGATCGGCACTGCCATCTGGCTCAGGTCAATGGTTGGCTGTCGCGGTTTAGATTCCAGTTTCTCCTTCCCTGAACCCAACAACACTACCAACGTTACGTGTGTTTATAACGCCTCTCACATCGGGAGGAGGTCCCCAGGCGCTGGATAGTCAGAATATTCCGGACCCGAGCTGGGGGGTGGTCAGGATTGGGAAGGATGGAGGGTGGGGGGGAGGGGGGGGGAGGGAGAGGGAAGGTGACCGAAGTCACAGTTGGTGAGAAGGGTCTTCAGACTTGTCTTCAACAACAAAATTGCATTTATAGAGCGGCTTTCACAGTGGGAGGACGTCCCAAGGGGCTGCAAGGAGGCACAGGGAGTGGGTGAAATGGAGAGACTGAGGGATGGAGTTCCTGAGGATGGGGGCAGAGTTGTGGCTGAAAGCAGCTTGTTGGTCTGCCAGAAGGTTCTGACCATGAAGCCAACAACATTACATGTGTCCCAAGGCGCTGAACAATCAGGACCTGAGTGTAGGGGTAGCAGAGGGGGGCGGCAGAGTTGGGGTGAGGGAGGGCAGAGAGGGTAGGAGGGCGGCTGAAAGCACAGTCAAAAAGTTTGAATCGTGCTTTGAAGGAGGCGAGGGAGGGGTGAGGTGAAGGGACCGTAGGAGGGAGTTCCAGAGGGTGGCAGGCAGAGACTGAAGGACTGACCACAAATGGCCAAGTTGGTTACCCACCTGTCTGCTGCAGCTCAAGCAGGGCTTTGATGGTGGAGGTGGCAGACTGTGGCTCCCCAGAAACGTCCTGGTAGATGATGGTGGGGCTGGTGTCCATGGATACCTCGTGCTCGGCCCAATCCTGGCTTCTGGATGACGAGATGACGTGAACCACTTGCTGAGCGTCTGCGATGAACAGAACAATAAACAGGAGAACATCAAAGTTTGCTGGTGAAAGACCAAGGTCCATTTAGATTACCTTCCATCCTCCTGGCTGGCAGTCACTTGACACGTCGACTCCCAAACTCTATACAGAAAAGGCCTGTTTATCTGGCACCCGATCAACTGTAACTTCCGTATAACCGGCACCTCAAAAAAAGAGTCTGCATTCGATTAACCGGAATTTATTTGGAAAATGCATCAAAAAAATTTTGGGGGTGTGTTTTTGGGTGAATATCCGGCATGCGCTTTAACCGGCATTGGCCAGGTCCAAAGGGTGAGGGATAAATGGAGTTTTACTGTATTATATCCCTGGATATTAAATTTGATATAAATTATATATTAAGCACCTTGAGACATCTCGACGACGTGATAAGGCACTATATCAAATGCAAGGATTATTTTAATTTATATAATTATATTTTCTAACAGAAATCTATCTCATTTGTTCTTAACAGGTTTATTGACATGCTCAAATGTCATGCCTCCCTCATGCTACTGAACAAGCTGGGGTGCATCTGATTGAAATGGGGGCTGGGTCACTATAGTACATAATAAATATTACCCTCATATGGCAGATAATCCTTGTATTTGACCCAGCGCCTTATCACGTCATTGAGACGTCTCAAAGCGCTTCACAGAAGTGACTGTGTATTTTGTGGGAATGAATTAAATGAGCAAATTTTATTTATTTTGAAGGGATTATTACCGCCCAGAAAAAGTGATCCGCCAATTATCAAATAACCGGGTTCCTACTGACTGCTGGTAAACAGAGGTGCATGAATAAGGAAACTTGCCTAGGGGGAAATCAAACCTGAGTGCTCTAACCACTACGCCGCAGGACTACCAAGTACAACAACAACTTGCACTTATATCTCCCTTCACTCAGAGATAGTGCCCCTGAGCGCTGGTTGACACACACCCAGAAATGATAAATTTGCATGATAAATTTTGACTTTACATCAGTGTGACTATTTTACTGTGAGGTTTCAGAGACTGAGCAAACCCAACTGCCCTGCTCTAGAAAACACTATCATCCTGTAGGATATCATTGAAAACAGTCAGAAATCCCCTGAGGCAACACAGAGAGATGGAAAGTCTTAGCCATCAGGGTTAGTCATCTGTGTTTGTTGTAGAATAAATGGTCATCGTGTTTTTATTATAAAACCAGGTGTCGGCCGAGCTCAGTTGAGCTCTCAAACTGTTGGGACTTCAAGTGCACTTTGAGTGAGAGTAATTTTCCAGCTCATTATGAGAGAGGGTAGAGCACCTATCATCAGCCCTGCCTTCCCTGGGATTAGATGTTAACACATTAAAACAAGCGTGAGACCTGTGTTCGAATCCTGGCAGGTTAGGGCGAAACCTTGGGCAAGTTTCCTTACTCCACACACACTCTGAATAATAATCCCTCCCAAAAAACCTATAATAATAAATTGGTCATTTCAATCCACGACTGTTTGTGGGACACTGATGTGCACAATTGGCTGCCACCTTTCACCCACAAATGTACAGTTAATTCACTTTACAGTATATTCTGTGAAGCGCTTTGAGATGTCTAGAGGACGTGAAAAGCGCTATATCAAATGCAAGGCTTATTATTATTATTAGGATTGTTTGGATTGTTGTTATGGAATCCTATAAATGTGATAATATTCCTTGCATTTGACACAACATCTTGTCACATCTCAAGACGTCTCCAAGCGCTTCACAGAATGTACTGTAAAGTGAATTGACTGTATATTTTGTAGGCGAAATGCAGCAGCCAATGGCACACAGCAGCATCCCCACAAACACCCATGGATTGAAGTACTGTAACCAATTCATTATTATTATTTATGAAGGAATTATAATCCCCAGGAAAGCAAACTGCCAATCGACTGAAATTGTGTTCCTACTTACTGCTAGGTAAACAGAGGCATATGGAGTAAGGAAATTTGCGAGGCAAGTGCTCTAACCACTGAGAGGACATGGGTTTGATTCCTGGGCAAGTTTCCTTACTCCACACACCTCTGTTACCGAGCAATGTAATTAGAAACCCGGTTATTAGTCGATTGGTTGGACATTTCCCGGGGGTAATAATTCCTAAAATATTCCTTTAAAAAATCAACCCATGACCGTTTGTGGGACACTGCTGTGCGCAATTGATTGCCGCATTTCACTCACAAAATATAGTTAATTCACTTTACCTTGTATTCTGTGAAGCGCTTTGAAGTGTTTGAAGACGTAATAAGGTGCTGTATTGTTATTATTGTTAAAAATCACAGAATTGAAAGGATCTTGTCCCAGCTCCCAGACCAACAATACATTATATTGGTGATAGTTGCTGGGCCAAATGGCTGCCACATTTTCCTACAAAAATTCAGAACCTTAACAGCAATTACTCAGGACGCACTTTGAGATGTTTCATAATAAGGATTATAAACCAAATGCACAGTCATCGTATTTCACAGTAATAATAAATAATAATAATCCTAACATCTGATACAGCTACTTATCACATTGTTAAGAAGTCTTAAAACGCTTCACAGATTATACTGTAAAGTGAATCAACTGTACATTTTGTGGGTGAAACGCAGAAGCCAAATGCGAGCAGCAGTGTCCCACAAACAGTCATGGATTGAGTGACCAATACTATTTTATTTATATTTTATTGAACAAATCCACCAATTGACTAACCACTGGTTTCCTATTTACTGCAGAGGCGTGTGGAGTGAGGAAGTTTACCTAAGGTTTCACCCTGCCCTACCCTGCCCAGGAATCAAACCCGGGTCCTCTTGCTTGCAAGGCGATCGTTTTAACTACTACACTAAAGGACTCCCGTAAAGTACATCATATGTAGCACATTGAGGCATCTTCAATGTGCGTGGCACTGTACCAAATCTAAGGAAAGTGTAATCAACTTGCAGCAGGAATTCTAAACAACAGTGCAGTTGCCTCTCTGGTGATATGAGCTTTCTATTTATGTGTACAGAAATGCAATGAGACAGAGGTGTAGCTGGAACAAGACTCTTACAATCTCGGCCCACATTGCTTGCTTTTCCTTTGACCATAATACCAGTGTTGGCATCTGTGGTTACAGCTCTGTCAGAGGAAGTTGATGGAATGGCTGTAACGTGCTGCTTGGTGGTGTGATATTATAGTAACTATCCTCCCTGGGCGGGGGGGGTGGGGGGGGTGGTGGAAGGGAGGCAGTGAGGTCTCCTGGAGCTGAACTGGCCCCAATATGGGAACCAAGCCCCAGCCCCCCCTCTTCTGTAACGGTCTCCAGCCTCCGGTTCCTGAGATAGGCTGAGGTCCGCAGTATATCCCGGGCTCTCTCTCTCGCTGTTGATGACAGCACAGCACAGACCAGTCACTGGGGGGTAGGGAATCCTCCCACTGCAGCTCCTGTTAACCCTGCAACTAAAGCACTACTAACTAACTAACTGGGAGGGTCATCAGAACGCAAAGATTTGCTGGTGAAAGGCCAAGGTCCACCCAGTTTGGGTTCCATCATCCTCGCAGTCAGCTGGCATGTCGTGTCCCAAACTCTGTGTAAACCATGTTCAACAAGATGGCTGTGGTGCATTCTGTGTGCCCCTAATATCATTAAAAACGATTAACTTACTGTGAAACCCTTCTCGTTAGTTACTTAGTTAGTTAATTAATGACACAATTAAGCGAACCTTTCACTTGCAGCACAATGTGATCGTTTTTACACAAGCCACTTAATAAACCCCAGAGAATCTTCTATAGGATTAACATGTAGAAATGCGTCAATATCAGACAAATGTGGAACTGATAGGAAAGAGGGGGGGCTGGAGAGGGGGTTAAAACCCATGTGAAACGTGAGGCAGATTTTGTGAATAAATATACACCGAATTCATACCCATGCAAGTAAAACAAGTGATTTTCAAAGGTGGTCTTGTGATTGACAAAATAATGAGACAAATTAAATGATGCAAATCACTTTCGGTGTGAGGTTGGAGGTAGGGAAGATGGGGGGCAGGAAAGCCAGCGATGGCACAACATCAGACTTACTCAAATAATTATTGCGTGTTTTCTGTATCTCGATGTAGGATCTGTTTTTCCCTATTGTGACAATTAAGACAAAACAAACATGGGGTTAAGGAAGACGAGAACCAGACAACACGTTAATGTTTATCGCCAAGGCCAATTGAGTCGCAGATATCGGGGACGCCATCTTGACCGCGGACACCTGGACCTCACTCCCATTGGACCATCAGCGGCAGCTCCCAGATGATTGACAGTCTTGTGAATAGATGAGGTCCAGCCAATCACAATCCGACTCCCTCCCCCCCATACCCTCACTGATTGACAGCCCAGAGCTGCTGGTGATTGGCTGAAGTCCGCTGATGGACTGATGGTGATGTGACTCAGTGAGTAGACCCAGTGATGGCAGATTGTCCACAGTAAGCAGTCCACAGTGACTAGGGAGCAGGTCCCACTGTGCACCACAAAGCCCACTTCATTCACTGGCGGACAGAGGGTTTAAGTGGCCCAAATATCTCGGCTGACATACAGTCAAGCCGAAAGTGTCAAGTACACAGTAAACTGGACAATCCAGTCTAACTCAGTCAACACAGCTCCCTCAATCACCAGAGATTAGGTTCAATCTTTCTCATCTCTCACTCAACGCGTCACTTTAAGCCCACTCTACACACTAGGGATTTAAAAGCCTACTAAAGTGTTGAACCCTTTGCTGGCCATTGCTATAGAGGAATCTCTCTCACAGTTAAACTGAATTGTATTCCCATCATTCTAACATGACCTGGATTCCAGGCCAACTAAACAACAAGTAACAGTGATTGCTTTATGTTTCATTATACGCTTTGTGAAGTGGCGGAGGTGTCAGACTCAGCCGCTGTCACACACTCTGCGACATTACCCCATGCGGGGGGGTAGGTGGGGGGGAACGCTATATAAATGCAGGTTGTTGCTGTTGTTGTTTGCTTTGAGGTGTTTATTTTAATATGAAAAGTACTATCTATGATAAATGAAGTTATTTTTTCCTCTCCTACCCCAAACCACACAAGAGAAAGGACATCCGGTTTCCCCAGACTTCAGTCAATACTCACATCTAATCAAGGCAGCAGGACAATGTTTTTTCATACTATTTGCAGAGGTTAACAAACACAAGAGAAAAGGGTTTAAAAGATCTCTAAAAATAACTGAGCTGTAGAAGGAATTAAACACACTAAAATTAGGCCAAAGTAGGAAAGGCAAGGAAACACAGGAAACTACAGGTGGACAAAGTGGGAATGGGAAGTGCATTTTGGAAAAACAATGAAAGGAAATATACTTTCACTTTAAAAAGTCCTTAAAACCCTCCGAATCTGTGTGCAATGTAGCATCAGGTTTGATCTCCTGTTATCCTTCCTCCCCCACAGCCTGTCATTCACCAGCACCGCTTTCTTCCATCTCCACCACCGTGCCCATCTCCGCCAATACCTCACCTCCAACAGCTAGCGAAACCCTGGTCCATGCCTTTGTCACCTCTCTGTTAGATTACTCCAACGCCCTCCTCGCGGGTCTCTCCTCCGCAAAATTCAGCTCATACACAACTCTGCCGCCCGCATTCTCACCCGAACTAAACTTCTCTCCCAGTCCTTGCTGATTACCCCAGTCCTTGCCAAACTGCACTGGCTCCCTGTCACAGAGCAGATCCACTTCAAGTTCCTCACTCTAGTGTTTAAATCCCTCCATTCCTCTGCACCTCCCCACCAACTCTCTGACCCCCTTCTCTCCTCACAGCAGTACCCACTGCCTCCACTCTACTGGGTCTGGCCTCCTCATTGTCCCCCGAATCTCTGCCCCCAACTGTTTATTCAATTAAGTAAGTAAGATCAAAATTGGGCTTAAAGATATCTGAGGCTTGAAATTCCACTTGACCTCTTCTGGTTTAAAATTTTAAAAAGGATCTTACAGAGTTGTGGAAAAATTAAATTCAGTCTCAAAATCCAGACTGTTTTTCTGCGGTTCTTATAAAGAGACCAGCAAAACAACGGAGACAAGTTGGTATACCTGTAGTTCAGTGGTTAGAGCCCTCACCTCACCAGCAAAAGGACCAGGTTTGATTGCCGAGCGACAAAACCTTACTTTTTACTCTGTGTTAAAATAAGAAGTGTGTGTTGGAGCTCTTACCCTGTGAGGTTTGTATGGACTCTGTGGTGGACACGCTGCCGCTGCTCTCTGTGAAGGTGTGAACTTCCTCTTTCACACCTCCCTCCTGTCCCGACGTGCTGCTCACCTCCATCACCCGAGACACTTGTTGGAGAGTTTCACTCACCAGCTGACGGGTTTGTTCACTGACCACAGTGGCGTGGAAAGCCACAGGCTTTGGCTTAATGAGAACCTATAACAGAACACAACCACAGACACTCACACCACAGAACACACAGCTGGGCAGCCCAGCACCTCGCTGCTGGCTCGTTTAAGAGCAATCAACAAATAGCATTGATACAACGTCTTTAATGACAATAATAATAATCTTCGCATCTGATATAGCGTCAACGCGTTTCACAGAATATACTATAATGTCGAGTGACTGTACATTCTGTGGACGAAACACGACAGCCAATTGCACACAGCAATGTCTCACAAATAGTCATGGATTGAGCGATTAATTTGTTTTCGTAGGGATTATTACCCCCTGGAAAAGCCATCCGCCAATCGACTAACAACCAGGTTCCGACTGACTGCTTACTGTAAACAGAGGCATGTGGAGTAATGAAACTCGCCTCAGGTTTGGAAACTTTAAAAGGAAGTAACTCTGTTTAGCAGAGGTTCCCTTGACCACAGCTCAAACATGTTATAAACATCGCTGTTCAGGAATGGGAAAGGAAAGCCTTTGTTCTAAAATTGCAATTGCTGCAAAATTAAACATTTTTTTCCTCCCCCAAACAACAAAACAAAATCTGTTCATCTTCAAACATGTAAGCCCTCTGTGGTCAGGATTCCCAGGGAAAGGGACATGGAGAATGTGTCACACGCAGAAAACCATAGTGGAGGGCAGCGTCCCACAGGGGACAATGGGGGCACAGAATAGAGCTGGAGGGGGTTGGGGGGGGGGGGGGGGAGTGCCGTAGGCACAGCCTTCAGGCCAGACCTCCCTCTCTTCCCCTGTCCGTGTGTGTGTGGAGTAAGGAAACTTGCCCAAGGTTTCGCGCTGACCTGACTGGATTCAAAACACAAGTCTCATGCTTGTAAGGCCAGTGCTCTAACCACTGAGCTACAGGAGCTCCACATGAGGTGCTATAGAAAAATACAAGGATTCTTCTTATTATAAATAGAATCAATACATATAACTGGTTGACTGTTGAATCCACTCACCTGGGTTTTACCTTGCTGGCCGTACAGGATTTTTGTGGGGATAATTTTCGTGGTGGGCTGCAGTGAGGAACCAATTCCCTTTGGCTGAGCCACGATCATTTTGGTGATGGGTCTGGTTGCGGTGATGATGGCTGATTTGGTACCCGCTGCCACTGTCTGGATGGTTTTCTCACCCTGTCCAACATAATTGAAAGAAAACAAATACCATTTAAAGACTTCAGAGGGAATCTTACACCCACGGGGAGTCCTGCAGTTTAGAGCGTTTAGCTCACAAGTGAGAGGACCTGGGTTCGATTCCCAGTCAGGACAAAACCTTAGCTAAGTTTCCTTATTCCACATACGCACCTCTGTTTACCAGCAGTCAGTAGGAACCTGATTGTTAGTCAATTGGCGGATTGCTTTCCGTGGGTACTAATCCCTCAAAAAAACATGTGGTCACTCAGACCCACGACTGTTTGTGGGGACGCTGCTGCGTTTCGCCCACAAATACACAAATCATTCTATATTCTGTGAAGCTCTTTGAGACCATCTCAACGAGAGAACTCTAAGGTTGACTGCAAAGTTAAACAGCTACACCCACCCACTGTGTAGAGCCAGTGTTAAGAGTTATACTCACCCCTGTGTTGAGCAGTGTTAGAGCCAGTGTTAAGAGCCTCCCATCCCCTGTGTTAGAGTCAGTGTTAGAGCAATACCCACCGCTGTGTTGAGCAGTGTGGTGACCACACTTTTGCCGGGGATGCCTTGGATGGTGGTCCCCTTCGCTGTGGTTTTCTGCACAACAATCACATTCGGCTTGGAGGTCATGGAGGTCATTGGAATGGTGGTGATTTTCGTCGTGGATCCTAAAGGGGAATAACGTTGGCAAGTTTGAAGTCAGGCTGTGAATGTCAACGCCAATCACTGCCTCAACATTCTCTCTATCCTAAATATCTCATATCACAACCTCAACAACAACAAACTACATTTATACAGCACCTTTCACGTCAGAAGTGTGTCACAAGAAGATGGAAGGGCAGAGGACCTACCAAAAGAAGAAGCTGGTTGTTACACAATCGCCTCCACCTGGGACTTAAACAAACTGCAGTAAAAGCCCATTTATCTGGCACCTGATCAACCGCAACTTCCGTTTAACTAGCATCGCAAAAAAAAAGTCCACATTTGATTAACCGGAATTTATCCAGAAAAATGCATTGAAATTTTTCTGTTTTGTTCTTTTGCGTTTTCGGCCAAATACGCGGCACGCGCTTTAACCAGCATTGGCCAGGTCCCGAGGGTGCCGGATAAACGGGCTTTTACTGTATAATAAGTTTGTCACTCAATCCATGACTGTTTGTGGGACGCTGCTGTGCACAATTGGCTGCTGCGTTTACCCCACAAAATGCACAATTCACTTTACAGTATATTCTGTGAAGCACTTTGAGACATGAAAAGGCATGTATCAATTGCAAGGATTGGTCCTGTAGCTCAGTGATTAGAGCACTCGCCTTATAAGCATGAGACCTGTATTAGAATCCAGGTAGATCAGGGCGAAACCTTGGGCAAGTTTCCTTTCCTTACTCCACATTAGGGAACGGCGATATGGGAATTTCCCGACATATCCATATCGGTTGGCTCATATCGAGATATACCGAAATATCGACATTTTCAGCTTTTTCGTACTGCGCATGCGCGCGCATCGGAGTGCGCGCGCATTCCGGGTGCGCGCGCATTCCGGGTGCGCGCGCATTCGGGGCCTATCTTCTCAGGAGGTAAATATCTTTCTCTCTCTGTGTCTCTCACTCTCTCCATCTCTGTGTTTTTCTGTCTGTGTCTCTCTATGTCTCTCTCCTCTCTCACATCCCCCCCCATCTCTATCTATCTGTATATTATCACATCCACCCTGTCTCTCCCTCCCCACCCCCGCCGTCCCTCTCTCGCACCCCCCACCCCCGTTGTCTCTCTCCCCCACCACCCCCCCAGCCGTCTCTTTCTCCCTCCCCCACCCCCCCCCGCCGTCTCTCTCCCTCCCCCCCCCAGCCGTCTCTCTCCCCCTCCCCCCAGCCGTCTCTCCCCCCCCCCCCCCCCAGCCGTCTCTCTCCCCCTCCCCCAAGCCGTCTCTCTCCCCCTACCCCCAGCCGTTTCTCTCCCCCTCTCCCCCCGCCAGCCGTCTCTCTCCCCCTCTCCCCCCCAGCCATCTCTCTCCCCCTCTCCCCCCCAGTCATCTCTCTCCCCCTCTACCCCCCAGCCGTCTCTCCCCCTCTCCCCCCCCCCCAGCTGTCTCTCTCCCCCCCCCAGCCGTCTCTCCCCCTCTCCTCCCCCCCCCCAGCCGTCTCTCTCCCCCTCTCCCCCCCCAGCCATCTCTCTCCCCCTCCCCCCAGCCGTCTCTCTCCCCCTCTCCTCCCCCCCCAGCCGTCTCTCCTCCTCTCCTCCCCCCCCCAGCCGTCTCTCCCCCTCTCCTCCCTCCCCCAGCCGTCTCTCTCCCCCTCTCCCCCCCCCTCCAGCCGTCTCTCTCCCCCCCCAGCCGTCTATCTCCCCCTCCCCCCAGCCGTCTCTCTCCCCCTCACCCACCCCCCCAGCCGTCTCTCTCCCCCTCACCCCCCCCACCCACAGCCGTCTCTCTCCCCCCACCCCTTGCATACCTGTATATTGTATTTGAGGACTATGAATACAAGATGGCGGCTTTGCATCTCGGTCTGTGCATTGTGTATAGAGATGAGCATTCTGGGTCTTGTAGTTGATTGTGCTCGCATCCCGATTTTTTACCTCGATATATCGTTTTTCGATATATCGATATTTTTAAAATGTCTATATCGGCATATCGATATGAAAATCATATCGGGTTTTAGCGATATACCGATATATCGCCGTTCCCTACTCCACATATACACACCTAATAATAATCCGTCAAAAAAAAACACAATAATAAAATTGGTCATTTCAATCCACGACTGTTTGTGGAGACGCTGCTGTGCGCAATTGGCTGCCGCATTTCACCCACAAAATATACAGCCAATTCACTTTACAGTATATTCGGTGAAGTGCTTTAAGATGGCGATAAGATGTGAAAAGTTCTATATCAAATGCAAGGATTATTATTATTATTACAATGAAGTCTGAGGGGACACCGAAGCAGGTGGACACTAACCAGACATGATGCTGCTGCTGATAATCTTTCCCCCGAGCGAGGTGGCCAGTGATTTAGGTACCACGGTGATGATGCTTCCACTGGTGGTTTTCATGTAAGTGGCTGAACCAGAGGAGGCCGCCATTCGAGCACTGATGCTGGGGTTTAATGCAGGCCGTGAGTAGGTAGTTTGGGTCCCTGTAACCAGAGGAAATTACATTTTTCTTTTGACGACATTAGCTGATTTACTCCCTGAGATTGTAAATACAGTAAACCCAGGGAAAGCATTTAGTATGACTTAGGGAAAGTGTGAGTTTATATCAAATCTGTTTAGAGTGTAACATCCAACTGGTCCTTAAAAAAAAAGTCAACTTTATTTTCTTTTTATGTCTTTCCTTATCAACCACAACAAATGACATTTACTCACAGTGCCTTTCACATCGGGAGGACGTCCCAAGAGCTGGACAGTCAGGGATTTTGACCCAAGCTGGGGGTTGAGATCAGGAGGGTGGAGGGCAGGGAGGGTGGATTAGGAGGGTGACTGAAGGCGAGATTGAAGAGTAGGGTCCTGAGAGGGGCCTTGAAGTAGGCAGGGGAGGGAGCGAGGTAAAGGGAAAGTGGGCTGGAGGTCGAGGCAGAGAGGCTGAAAGCCTGAGCGCGATGGTAGGGGTGCCCGGGCTGGGAGGAGACATTCATCCATAGGAGAGTGTAAGAGCAGATTGTACGTATGTTGTTGAGCTAGGGGGGGGGGGGGGGGAGGGGGAAGCTCACCTGATGGAGTGGTTACCAGTTTGGTGGTCATGATGGCTCCATTGCTGCTCACCACCATGATGGGGGAGGGGCTGGAGCTGGACATGGTGAGTGGTTTAGGGAGGATCTTACTGGGCTGCAGCTGTTGAGTTATTATCTTTACACCTGGAGAGACACACAGCCTGCCATCAGATACATCACATCACAATGCAAATCACCCTCTGGGGAAAGTCACTGTTGTTTAACCCTCACACACACACACACTAATACACATACACGCATACAGCCTTTGGTACAGGCCATGGAAGGACAAAGCAAGAGATTGTAATAATAATAATAATCGTGGCATTTGATACAACTCTCAAACACATCTTTAAGATGTCCCAAAGAGCTTCTCAGAATATGCCGTAGAGTGTAGTGACTGTGTATTTTGTGGGGAAAACATGGCACCCAATCGCACACAGCAGTGTCCCCTGACTGGGAATCAAACCCATGTCCTCTAACTTGGGAGGCGATTCATTTAATGATCCCAGTTAAAGGAACCGTGTATGTAAAGTGTGCTTTACACACCTACTGATATCAAGAGAAAGGACAGTTGGGAGAAAAGCAATTAGGAGTGTCATTTTAGAGTAGCGAGTGGCCTGAGTAATTGCATTAGGATTTTTAGTGACCCTTTTCTTGTGGGCGAAACATGGCAGCGACTTGCGCACAACAAGTCACAAAGTCATGGATTGAAATGACCAATTTATTGCAGGTTTTTTTGGAGGGATTATTATTGGGCGCGCGTGCGTGTGCGCGTGTGTGTGTGCGGAGTAAGGAAAATTGCCCAAGGTTTCACCCTGCCTGGATTTGAAAGACAGGTCTCACACTTGTAAAGCGAGTGCTATAACCACTGAGCTACAGAACTCAGCCACTCATGGGACTGTCAGCCAGACTGTGAACTCAAGCTTCTGACAGGGGTGAGTGTTAGCCATCTGACTCTGGGAGTGGCTATTCTTCCCATTCCAGCTGTTAATCCAGCAAGTATGTAACACTGCACCCCTCGTCAGCCTACACTCAAGCCCCGAGGCTGAGCCGGGGGGAGGAGGTGGCCATCAACATGGTTGAAGAGGAAGATCTTCAGCTGTGATTTAAAAGTGGGGAAGAAGGGGGTGAAGCGGAGGGGTTGGGGGGAGAGTGTCTCAAAGTTTGGGGGCGTAGTGGCTGGAGCGAGGAGATGAGCAGGGGGTCAGAGCCAGGCCAGCTAGTGTAAGTGTGTGCTTGCTTATCCCCTGGAGCCAACTACTCTATTCCCAATTCCTTGTACTTATCCCTTTTATTTATATATCCTTTTCCTCTTAAAATATTATCAAATTTCCTTTTAACCGTTCTCAACTGTAAATAAAACCTCTTGTGGAAAATTATTCCATCTTTGGTTAACCCTAGAGTGGAAAAAGTTGCTCCTAAACTCTTAATTACCCCCATAAAAAATTACAACGCAAAGGAAGGCCATTCAGTGGTGTCCTGTAGCTCAGTGGTAAGAGCGCTCGCCTTGCAAGCCACAATCCTGTAGCTCAGTGGTTAGAGCACATGCCTCGCAAGCCACAGACCTGTAGCTTAGTGGTTACAGTCCTCTCATCACAAGCGACAGACCTGTAGCTCAGTGGTTAGAGTGCTCGCCTCGCAAGATAGAGGAACCTGGGTTCAATCCCAGTCAGGGCAAAACCTTTGGCAAGTTTCCTTACTCAACACACCTCTGTTTACCAGCAGTAAGTAGGAACCTAGTTGTTAGTGAATTGGTGGATCACTTTCCAGAGCTAATAATCCCTCTAAAAAATAATAATAATAATTTGATCACTCAATCCACAACTATTTGTGGGACATTGCTTTACGCAATTGTCAATTTACAGTGTATCCTGTGAAGCACTTTGACACATCCCCACAACCTAATAAGGTGCTGTATCAAATGCAAGAATTATTATTATATTATTGTTCAGCCCATTGGATTTGTGCTGGCTCTTTGAAAGAGCAATCTGTTTAGTCCCATTTACCTGCCTTTTCCCCACAAACTCTTCCAGTAACAAATGATCAAACACAAAATCAACTAGGTGCAATTTTAATAGAAAGTAATTTACGTTATAAGTCAACCCAATAACCTTATTTGTAGAGATCTTTAGGTGTCTGAGATTACCTGGTCTGTGACCAGGAATAAACCCAGGTCCATTTATTTCACTTACATTATTACTAAGGTAGGTCTCCCGAGTGCAATAACAACAAACAACAAAGTACAGGAGGGCAGGGGGGGAGGGTGAGGGTAGGGGTGGTGTCCAACGGCACAGTTGAAGAGGAGGGTCTTGAGAGGGGCCTTGAACGAGGCGAGAGGGGTTGATGCCAAGAGAATGTGGGATGGAGTTCCAGAGGGTGGGCGCAGAGGCTGAAGGTCTGACCATCAATGGTGGAGCGTGGCAGGGGAGGGGGCACGGAGCTGGCTGGAGCCTGCTGAGCGGAGGGAGTGGACAGGTCAGTAGGACAGGACAGAGCTATTATTATCAGGAGCTTCAGACAGCCCTGATGGCAGTTGGTAGCCTTTACAGCTGCAACTGGAAAGTACAGAATTTGTTTGTGAAGCCAGACCGGAGGATTGTTTACAGTTTTCTGACAGAGGAGGTTTTGTCCTTTCCTTCTAATATTCACCAGCTTGATCTCGCTGCCATTTGGCAATTCTTTATATAACATCAGTCAAATAATCCCATCAGCCAGCAGCACAGGCAGCCCAGTCACACACATTAACCCAAAATGAATAATAATCCTTGCATTTGATATAGCGACTTATCATTTCTTATCGACGTCTCAAAGCGCGTCTCAGAATATACTGGAAAGTGAACTGACTGTATATTTGTGAGCGGAACTTGGCAGCCAATAGCGCACAGCAGCGTCCCCACAAACAGTTGTGGATTGATATTTTTTGAAGGATTCTAGCACCCGGAAAGTAACCTACCAATCAACTAACAACCAGCATCCTACTTACCGCTAGGTGTGTTTTGTGGGTAAAATGCTTAATAGGGCGTTAACCCTGAATTACTTACTCCAATACAGTTTTGATAAGAAAAAAACAAAAATAATTGTATTTCTTCCTGGAGCGAATTAAAGAATTTAATTCTCTCTTCCTCCATGTATAGGACTGATTTCTGGAGTCCTGCAGTGTAGTGGTTAGAGCGCTTGCCTCACAAGTGAGAGCAGCCTGTTTGATATTCTGTGAAACACTTTGAGATGTCTCGCTAAGGCCCTACAAGGATTATTATAGTTATTATAGTTATTTGTACCAATCACAGAGTTGTTATGTGTTATCTCCTGTTTTTCAGGAGTAAAGTCAGGATCCTTCGAGAGATCCGGGTTCGATTCCCGACAGGGCGAGTTTCCTTACTCCACATGCTTGATAATAATTCATATATTAAGAAAATTGGTCATTTCAACTAACGACTGTTGTGGGGACGCTGCTGTGCACAATTGGCTGCTTCGGTTTGCCCACAAGTATACATGCAATTCACTTTACAGTATATTCTGTGAAGCGCTTTGAGACACCGTCTAGAAGACATCTGTTTACTTCACAGAAACTAAGAGAGAGCAATATTCAGGACTATCCGCTATGTGGTGTTGGTGGAGGAAGGCAAGGGGGAACTCTCAAAGCTCATACTCATATCCTGTTGACTCATTTCCTCTCTCTATAGATGCTGCCTGACCTGCTAAATCTTCCCAGACATTTATCTTTCTGTTTCAGATTTTTAGCGCCTGCAGGATTTGGCGTTTTACTCATATCTTATTGTTTACACTTTACAACAACAACAAAATTGCATTTATATAGCGCCTTTTATGTCGGGAGGACGTCCCAAAGCTCTGAACAGTCTGGTCGGGGCCCGAGCAGGGTGGGTGGGGGAGGGTAGGGGGAAGGGGAAGGAGAGTGGGAGAGGGGGAAGAGTTAGTGGGGAAGCCGAAGGCTTGGTCGAAGAGGAAGGTCCTGGAATCGAGGGCTAATGCGGATAGGTAGAGTTGGGTGTCATCCGCGTACATGTGGAAATTTACCCCATGTCTACGGATGATATCGCCCAGGGGAAGAGTGTAGAGGGTAAAGAGCAGGGGGCCAAGGACAGAGCCCTGGGGAACGCCGCATGTGACGGTGCGGGGGCTGGAGGAGAAGCCGTTGGAAGAGATGAAGTGAAGGCGGTGGGAGAGATAGGATCGGAACCATTTGAGGACAGATCCTTGCAGGTTGAGGAGGAGAGATGGTGGAGGAGGATAGCGTGGTCCACGGTATCGAAGGCAACTGATAGGTCAAGGAGGACGAGGAGGCAGAGGGAGCCCTGGTCGCAAATGGTCAGGATGTCGTTTGTGACCTTGACCAGGGCAGTTTCCGTGCTGTGGGAGGCACGGAAACCCGATTGGAGGGGTTCGAGGAGTGAGTGTTGTGTGAGGAAAGAGCAGAGCTGGGAGGCAACCACTCTTTCAAGGACCTTGGAAAGGAAGGGGAGGTTGGAGATGGGCCAGTAGCTAGATAGCTGTGACGCATCGAGGGAAGGCTTTTTTAGGATGGGGGTGATGGTGGCAGTTTTGAAGGCAGTGGAAACAGTCCCGGATGAGAGGGACAGGTTGATAGTGTCAGTGATTAGAGGGGCTAGAAAGTGGAGCTGGGTGATGAGGAGAGGGGTGGGGATGGGATCTAGGGAGCAGGTGGTGAGCTTCATTGAGGAGATGGTCTCAATGACGGAGGATGGGGAGACGAGGTCGAAGCTGTAGAAGGAGGGGTAGGTAGGAGACGGGATGTGGGAGGGAGGTGGGGAAATTTGGGGGAACAATGACTGCAAAGCGGATTCCCTTGATTTTGGTCATAAGAAAATCCAGCATCTCCTTGCAGTGGGAGTTGGAGGAGAGGATCTGCGAGGCGAGATGGACGGAGGAAATGTTTGGTGGCTGATTTAAAATCAGAAACAACAAAATGACATTTACACAGCACTGGACAGTCAGGGGTTTAGACCCAAGCTGGGTGTTGGGATCGGAGGGGAGGAGGGCAAGGAGGGTGACTGAAGGTGTGATTGAAGAGGAGGGTCTTGAGGCGGGGCTTGAAGGAGGCAAGTGAGGGGGCGAGGGAAAGGGATGGAGTTCCAGAAGGTGGGGCAGAGAGGCTGAAGGACCAACTGCCAATGGTGGCAAATAAATAATAATCCTTGCATTTGATATAGCAAATGCAAGTCTTCTAGACCGTCTCAAAGCGCTTCACAGAATATACTGAAAAGTGAATTGACTGTACATATGTGGGCGAAACACGGCAGCCAATTGCGCACAGCAGTGTCCCACAAACAGTCGTGATTGAAATGATCAATTTATTATTGTTTTTTTTTGGAGGGATTATTATTAGGCATGTGTGTGGAGTAAGGAAACTTGCCCAAGGTTTCACCCTGACCTGCTTGGATTTGAAACACAGGTCTCACGCTTGTAAGGCGAGTGCTCTAACCACTGAGCTAAACTTTCATTCCTTCCCACTTTGCTCAATGGAACACTTAAACATAACAAGACATTCCTCTACATTGCTTCATTTATATACAGTACATTGAGTTGGGGACTGTTCAGGCAATGATGGGATGCTGTGAGTATCAGACACCAAACAAACACACAATCAAATATTTCCAATAATAGTTCATTATTGCCTTGATGACTACAATTGCCTTTCAATAGTCCAATTTCTGCACATTACAGTCTCACAGCTGGACACCATCACCTTACAACATTACCAATAAAACTGTTTAGAGAATCTGCCCAGAGTCTGGGGAAGATCAGGTGTCACAGCCTCTCCACCTCATCCCAATTCATCACCCGCCTGATCACTGAACAAGCTGACCTCAGCACAGCCACAGAGAGAGAGAGAGAGAGAGAGGGGACGATAAGTGCCCTAAGATACCGCCTGGGATTGTGGGCAGTATTTAAACACAGTATATAAACGTTGTTGACGACCATCTAGGCACAGCCACAGAGACAGACGATCATTAGCCCCCACACCCCAGAACAAAGGAATCAATGCTCAACTGGTATACAATGATTCCAATGTTCATGTCCCCCCACCAGGCTCCGTCACCCTATCACCCTCAGATGGCTCCACTGGCTCCCCATTCCCCAGAGGATAGAGTTCAAAATCCTTGTCCTCACCTTCATAACCCTCCATGGCCTTGCTCCCACAGTCTGGAACTCCATTCCACAGTAACTTCACCTTGCTCCCTCCCTTGCCTCCTTTAAGGACGGTCTCAAGACTCTCCTCTTCGACCATGCCTTCTGCTGCCCTCCCAACTCTCTCTCTCCCCTCCCAACTCTCTCTCTCCCCTCACTCCTACCCTGCCCGTCTCCCTTGCTCAGGTCCCGACCTGACTGTTCAGCGCCTTGGGACGTCCTCCCGACGTGAAAGGCGCTCTATGCATGTAATTTTGTTGTTGTTGTTGCTCCTCACTACCACCATGACCTGCTAACCCAACGTCAACCCGTCCTATCCCCCTGTTCAGTAATGTAAAATAACTTGTTGTTGATGCACGGCTTTCGGGGAACTGAATGTTCTGTTGGTATGTTGCTAATACGGTGTTGGCACTTACCGGACTCCTGCTTGATCTGAATGGTGGGCTTGATACCAGGTGAGGTCTGTGACTGCGGGGACTGAAGCTGTGAGGAGTGTGACAGAGAATGCTGCTGTTTGGACAATTGAGCCAGGATCTGTGAGGGAGACCCCACCAGGGTTTTGGGTGAAGGGAGTCTGCCCGTGGTCACCTTCACGGCAGTGCCGGCTGCACCTGGTGACAGCAGGAGATGGTTAGTGACAGACTGGCACCAAAGGCTGCAAAGTACCTCACCAGAGAGAGGGTCAGGGTTTGGAGTTGTGACAAGTAATAACAACATTTGACATATCTCCTTATCACTCTGTTAAATAATGGATTGAGTGACCAAGTCTTCTAATTTTTTTTAAGGGATTTTTACCACCGCCCCCGCCCTCGAAAGCGAACGGCCAATTGAGTTCCAACAAGTGAGTTTCTCCTGACTGCTGATAAACAGGGGCGAGTGGAGTCAGGAAACTTAGCCCAACATTTCGCCCTGCCGGAAAACAAACCCAGGTCTCTGGCTTGCAAGGCGAGCGCTCGAACCACTGAACTACAAGACTCCATCAATAGTCAGATAGAGTTCAAAATCCTCATCCTTGCCTTCAAAGCCCTTTACGGCCTTGCTCCTTCCTTCCTCTGTGACCTGCTAACCCAATATCAACCTATCGAACCCCTCTGCTCAGTGGCCTCTGGCCTGCTCCACATCCCCCGCCTCACCCTCCCCACCATTGGCCACCAGGGACTCCATTCCTTCCCCTTGCCCCCTCACTTACCCCCTTCAAGGCCCATCTCTTCGAGCGCACCTTCAGTACCCTCCTATCCTCACCTGCCGTACCCTGCCCTCCACCCCTTCCCGATCCCGAACCCCCTACCCCCCAGCTCGGGGCCATATCCCTTGACCCCTGACGGTCCAACATTTGTTGTTGTTGTCATACCTTGAGTGATGGTGGACATTACAGCGGAGGAGGCGGCTGAGGAGTGTGTGGAGGTTGTGGCCATGGCACCACAAATGGAGGAGGAGGAGGGGGAAATGGTGTTGCTGGAGGTAAAGGGAGGCTGTGTGGCGGTGATGACCACTGGCTGCCGCTGGGTAGTGGTGGTGATGACAGATGTTGGCACCAGTTTGGTGACGGCCGCGTAATTGTGAGACTTGGACAGGATGTTGGGCACAAACGTTGAGCTTGGAGACGTCGTCACAATGATCACCTGTCATTAATAGAAACACACAGAACCTTTTTAAGTGATCACCAGAGCCCTCTGTTACGTTAAAGCCATCGAACAATAAAGTCCATATGAGTGTCCTGTAGCTCAGTGGTTAGAGCACTCATCTCACAAGCGAGAGAACCTGGGTTTGATTCCCGGGCAAGGCAAAACATTAGGCCAGTTTCCTTACTCACACACTTGTTTAAAACACAACAATAAAATTGGTCATTTCAAACCATGACTGTTTGTGGGGAACACTGCTGTGCACAATTGGCTGCCGCGTTTTGCCACAAATATACAGTCAATTCACTTTACAGTATATTTTGTGAAGTGCTTTGAGACGTCTGGAAGACGTGAAAAGCGTTATATCAAATGCATGGATTATTATTATTATTTACCCAGAAGTAGGAACACGGTTGTTAGTCAATTGTCAGATCACTTTTCTGGGAGTAATAGTCCCTCAAAAATACAATAATAACTTGTCACTCAAGACAGTCAGACACTGCTGTATGCAATTGGCTGCTGCATTTCACCCTCAATATACACAAGCACTTTAGAGTATATCCTGTAAAGCCCTTTGACGTGATAAAAGCCCTGTATCAAAAACAAGGATATTATTATTATTTGAAAGCACTCAATGTCACAACAGGGACAACCAAAGCAAACTAGAGTCATTGTGACATCCGATACATCAGGACATCTCAAAGCTCTTCACAAGATATACTGTCAGGGCTTGACAGCGTGTTTTGTGTAAAGCAGGACTTTGACTATGTCAGTCATCTCACCCCGCCCCCCACTCGATGTCAGGCTCCCCTCACTGTGAAGCGCTTTGAGAAGCTGCCCTGCGTGAAGGGCACTGTGTCAATGCAAGTTGTCGTGCTATTGTCCCACAAACAGCCATGATGAAGTGAGTGATCCAGTTTATGAGGCCATGTAGTATATAGTCCGTTCACTTTACAGTATATTCCGCCTGGATGTGATAAGCTGCTGTGTAATCAAACACAAGGCCGAAGATGATAATATTGTGATTGTTACCCGCCCTGCAGTGGAGAGAGAGAGAGAGAAAGAGAGACACTGACCTTCTGTGTGTTGGTGTTGGTGGTCTGTGTGGTGGGTTTGGTGAAGGTGATTTTGACAGGTGACATGTGTGAGGGGATGGAGTTGGCCAGACTCTGCATGATGTTGCTGACTTTGGGGCTGGTGCCCAGGGGCACGGCTGGGGACTTGGTCACCTCCTTCAGCACCACAGGAGAGGAGCTCGAGCTGTTCGTCCGCCTCCGCTTCCTGGGTTTGTCGTCCTCGTCGGCGCAGCTCACACCTGGGTTGGGGGGGGGGGGGGGGGGGGGGGAGGAGGAACACCCACAACATCTCAGTCAGTTTTATAATGTACAGTGGAGGCAGCGGGTACTGCTGTGAGGAGAGAGGGGGTCAGAGAGGTAGAGGGGGTGCAGAGGTGTGACGGGATTTAAACACAAGAGTGAGGACCTTGATGTCAATCCGCTTTGTGGGTAACACACACTGTGATAAACTCTATAAATTAACATTCAATTAATATACAACCTGAAATACTAAACCTGTAGACTCCACCTAAGCCTCCCGATTACTAAACTCTACACTTTGGTTTTGTTTGTGTGGTTAGACATCATGCGGTGACTAGTTGAATAAACAATAAAATCTTTGCTCTAAATTTATGACTATTATTTGTTGTGTTTCGTCTCTGAACAACAACAAAATTACAATTGATAGGGTGCCTTTCACGTCGGGAGGGCGTCCCAAGGCGCTGGAGATGTAGAGTCTTGAGACACACCCTGATCTAACAAATATTTATCCACGTTAGTGTTGGTTGTACAGCGCCGATCACACAGGGCAAGGCCTAGGAACGCTTCTCAGTGAGGGAGCTGGACACCAAGCCGGGGGCGGGGAGGGCATGGAGGAGGGGACAGTCAGCAGTTCTTACACTATTGGCATTAACAACAACAAAATTACCCTTGTATAGCGCCTTTCACGTCAGGAGGACGCTGGACAGTCTCAAGGCGCTGGACAGTCTCAAGGCGCTGGACAGTCACTGCTTCAGACCAGAGCTGAGGATGGGGGTGGGCGGGGAGCAGGGGGAGAATTAGGAGTTGCCAATGAGACCATCGAAAAGGAGTCTTGAGGCAACACTTAGAGGGGGCGAGGCAGAGGGACTGTGGAATGGAGTTCCAGAGGTTGGGGGCAGAGTGGCTAAAGGCTTTCCCGCCAATGGTGGGGCAGATGGGTCAGGGGACGTGGAGCAGGCCAAAGCCTGCTAAGAGGAGGGAGCGAGCAGATTTGGAAGGGAATAGGAGGTCAGAGATGTAGGGTGGGGCGAGGTTGTGGAGAGCTTTCAATGTGAGGACTAGGATCTTGAATTGCATTAATAACACAAACAGCACTTACTCTTGACATAGACTGTGCTCCCGCTGGGCAGGACCACCACATTGGAGGCTGGGCTAGCGGGTCGGGGGGATTTGACGGGGGCTACACTCCCACTGGGCAGCGTTGTGCAGGCTGGGGTGGGGGTAGTGCTGGTGTAGGTATAACAGACAACCACTGGAACACACAGGGAACAACGGGATACATTACACAGGGTTAAAAAACAGTTCCCAGGAAGACCATATTCATATAAAAGCTGCTGGATATTAAACACAGCCAACCGTTCCCGCTGAACAGGCAGGAAACCCATGGCAGGTGGCGCCCCCCTGAGGTGACATTCATCACTGCGGCCAGCAGGACACTCAACCCTCAACAAGAGAAACTCAACAAATTAAGACAATGACATTGGCACAGCTCCTCACGTCAGCAGGACGTCCCAAGGCACTGGGCTGGACAGTCAGGGATTGGGACCTGAGCTGGGCAGGGTGGTTGGAATCAGGAGGGGGTGGAGGGCGGGGAGAGTGGGAGGGGAAGAGGATTTCCGAAGGCAAGGTCAAAGAGGAAAGTCTACAGGCGTGACCTGCAGACGGGGAAGGAAGGGGCAAGGCGGAGGGATTGGGGGCAAAAGAATCACAGCGTAGTGGCTGAAAGTGCGGCCACCAACAGAGCTGAGGGACATGCGGGAGGAGGGATGCAGCCAGTGGAGCAGTGGCAGCGGGTGGCGGGTTGGAAGTTAAGTGGGTGGGAGAGGTAGGGAGGGAGGTGCCAGGGTGTGAGGGGGACCTGATTACCTTCCTTGTTGCCGGTGTCTCCGGGGCAGGGCAGGGTGGCGTTGTGTAGAGCTGCCACACTGGCCACAGCGTTGGCTGTCACCGTGAACGCCGTCTGTGGGACCAGCCGGGGCATCAGCGGCACCAGCCGCCGGCCTTCTATACACCATTCTGACGAGCTGTTTGGCCCTGACATACTGCAGACACACACACCACACAAACGCAGACACACACACAGGGAAATCAGACACGTTCATTGACAACAAGGCATCCCCCACACATAGCATGCAAGCTCCTCCTTGAGGGCTGGTATCCAGCGCAGCAGAAAACGGGTTTAAATCATAGAATTATAGAATTTTGCAGCATAAAAGAAGGCCATTTGGCCCATCAAATCTGTGCCGGCTCTTTGAAAATAGTTATACAAAGTGAATCCCAATCCTCAGCTCTCTCCCAATAACCGCGCAAACCCGTCCTCCTCAAATAAACGCCTACTTCTCTTTTAGAAGTTGTTATTAAATCGGCCTCCATCACCTTTTTAGGCAAAGCATTCCAGATTCGAACAACTCGTTGAGTGAAAACATTTCTCCTCACCTCTCCTCTGCTTCTTTTAGAAACTTTTAAATCTATGACCTCGGTTCACTGACACACCCACCAGTGGAAACAGTTTTTCCCTGTTTACCTTGTCGAATTCCCTCATCATCTTGAAAACCTCTATTAGGTTTCCTCGCAACCTTCTCTTCTCCAATGAGAATAAACCTAGCCTCTCTAGCCTTTCCACATAACTGAAGTCCCTGATTCCTGGTACCATCCTGGTAAATCTCCTCTGCACTGCGTAGTCAGAGCGCCAGACTGTGGGCTATCCCTGCTTGTGCCCAGTGATGGGACTGCACTGTATAAACTTACTGATGTGCGATTGTCATCAGCCTCTCGTCGTTGACCGCTCTCCGGACCTCGGCTCGGTGACGTTCTGTTGAAATGCTGGATGGGAGAGTCAGAGTGTCAGTCAGTCAGCAGAACTACAGAAAAAGGCTTTTAAATTGAGAATGAATTGACTTTTGACTAAATTGAGACTGGATTTGAGAATTTTCCACCATTTTAAGTCAATCCTGTTATCCCCTTTCGGACAAAGTGGAATTTCAGGCCTCAGGTGGAAACTTTCTGATAAACAGTTCTCCCCACCCCCCCGCCCCTACCTTGGAGTTTACCTGAGAACCTTGGCCAGTTCCCCGAGGATCTCCTTCTTCTCTCTGGACAGGTCGCCCTGTGCACGGAGAGCACTGATAACACCAGCATAAGCTTCCAGCTCTGAAGGACAACAACAACAACAACACATTACATTTGTAAAACGGCTTTCAACACATCAACTGGTGGCTCACTCGCCTCACAGCCTCTGACCTGCTCCATTGGCAGTCAAGCCTTCAGACCATTTGGAACTCCATCCCACATTGTCTCCGTCTCGCTCACAATAATAATCCTTGCATTTGATATTGCGCTTTTTCACATTCTTCTAGACATCTGAAAGCACTTCACAGAATGTACCGTAAAGTGAATTGACCGTATATTTGTGGGCGACACGCGGCAGACAACTGCACTTGTAAGGCGAGTGTTCTAACCACTGAGCTACAGGACTCCACTCCCTTCTTCCATTGCATCCTTCCAAGACCCTCCTCTTCAACTGAGCCTTCGGTCATCGTCCTACCCGTACCCTCCCTGTCCTCCATCCCTCCTGATCTCAACCTCCAGCTCAGGTCCAAATCTCTGACTGTCCAGCTCTTTCAACAAAACAAAAGCAAAATTACTTTTATAGAGTTCCTTTCAAATCGGGAGGACGTCCCAAAGCACAGCACAGACACAATGAGCCGAATGGCCTCCTTCTGTGCTGTAAGATTCTATGTTTCTGTATTATTTCCTCACACGAATCTATTTAATTTGTCCTTGTTTTGGAAGTTAAATCCATAATTCAGAACATTCTGAAACCAAGTTAGGAACAGAGGGAAGCCAGTCAGCCTCTGAAACCCTCAGGTTATTAAATCCTGACACATCTTTTAATAATAATCCTTAATAATCTTTGCATTCGATATGCAGATGTCTCAAAGTGCTTCACAAAATATACAGTAAAGTGCAGTGACTTGTGTATTTTGTGGGTGAAATGAGGCAGCCAATTGCGCACAGCAGTATCCTGTAGACAGTCATGGATTCAGTAACCACATCATTACAATTTAAAAAAAAAGTGATTATTACCCCAAGAAAAGTGATCTGCCAATCATTGAGCAATCGGGTTCCTGCTTACTGCTGGTAAACAGAAGCGTGTGAAGTAAAGAAACTTCCCCAAGGTTTTGCCCTGCCCAGGAATCGAACATGGGTCTTCTCGCTTGTGAGGCGAGGGCTCTAACCACTAAGTTACAGGACTCCAAATCTCATTTCCTTGTGTTTTCTCTATATCCCTTAATGACCTTACTTCCCATGCACTCATGTATGTATGAAATGACCCAACTGATTCACTGACTCCACATCTGTAATCATCAAAACGCAAAACACTGCAGACGCTGGAAATCTGAAATATAAACAGAATGGCTGGGAACACTCAGCAGGTCACAGAGAGAGGAAAGTGAGTTAACGTTTCGGGTCAACGACACTTTCGACGAACTGGGGCAAGTTCTGACAACCTTTTGGCAGAACTGGGGCATGTTGGGAGGGAGAGGCTTTTGAGGATTAACAAGGGGGGAGAGGCAGGACAAGGAAGACAAAGGAGAAAGTGGGGTAGAGGGCAGGAGATGATGGGTTAATGGGGCAAAACAAAGGGTATTTGTAACAAAACAAATCTGGAATACATTGCCTGAAAAGGTGGTGGAGGCCGATTCAATAACAACTTTTAAAAGATAAGAAGGCGTTTATTTGGGGGAGGACAGGTTTGCGTGGTTATGGGGAGAGAGCTGGGGAGTGGGATTGAATTGCTCTTTTCAAAGAGCCGGCACGGACTCGATGGGCCGAATGACCGCCTTTTGTGCCGTAAGATTCTATGATTCAAACCAACCCCTGAGGAATTTATCATCCACAACATACCCTTTGTCAGAACTCGGGCATATTGGGAGGGAGAGGCTTTTGAGGATTAATAGAGAGGCAGGACAAGGAAGACACAGGAGAAAGTGGGGTAGAGGGCAGGAAATGATGGGTTAAAGAGGTGTTAATGGGGCAAAGCAAAGGCTATTTGTAACAAAACAGGAGAGAAGAGGTATTAATAATGCAAAACAAAGAGGCTGAGGGTGGGTGGGGGGTACTGCAGCAGAACAGGTAGACCAGAGGGTTGTGGACCACAAACATTGACTCACTTTCCTTCCTCCTTAGGAATGCTACGGAGTGCTGCCAGCCAATTGTGTTTGTTCCCATTATTCCAATCCAGTGGTTCCCATCCTTTTTTTGCTGCGACCCAAATTAGCCTTCAACCGGCCCTTGCATCACTAGGGGGTGTTATCGCAACTGAAGCTTAGCTCAGCCAAAACTTTATCTCTGTTTATTTTGTGGACTCAGTGCAACTCGTAAGTATGCTGTTTATACAAACTGGTCGGTGGTGTCACATTTTTAATGTTTTTTTTAGCATTAAAAGCTTTTTTTTAAGCGTTAAAGGCTTTTAACGCTTAAAAAAGCATTTTCAACATTAAAAAAGGAATAAAACTCTGATAACCCTTCGCGACCCTACTGAGGATCCCCGCGACCCCGATTTGAGTCGGGACCCGAGGTTGGAAACAACTGGTCCAATCAGATGAAATACAAGTATACAAGTCCCCTTGTTGTGGGTCATGTACCACAGTTACATTATGTAATACCCAATCCAGAGCTTTGCTGAGAATACTGTGAAAACAGGTCCCGGAAACACAATGTCATAATGAGTGAAACAATGAAAATGTTAGTTCTGACCCAGCTTGCGGAGAACTCGCTTGCACTCATCCCGGCTCAGGTCCAGGAGAGATGGCCAAACAGCAGGCATAGCAGTGGACAGCGCCCACAGCACAGGGCAAGCTCTATAACTGAAGGGGAAAGAGCAGTTAGAACAACAATAATAATAATCCTTGCATTGGACAATGCACCTGTTCATGTCTTTGAGACGCCTCAAATTGCTTCACAGAAAATACTGTAAAGTGTACTGTCTGTATATTTTGTGCGTCAAACAGGGCAGCCAATTGCGCACAGCAGCGTCACCACAAACAAAGTCGCGATTGAAGTCACCAAATTATTATTTTCTCCAATTTATTTATTGTTTTAAAGGGATTATTACCATGGGAAAAGTGATCCCCGATCCACTAACAGACCCACTTCCTGCTAGGGAAACAAAGACGTGTGGAATCAGCGCTTTGGGACGTCCTCCCGACGTGAAAGGCGTTCTAGATATGTACTTTTGTTGTTGTTGAAAGGAAACCTGCCCAACTTTGACCTGCCTGGGAATTAATAGCTGATCACACTCACTTCATGGCTGTTGTGGGACACTGCTGTGCATACACTGGCTGCCACATTTTAACAACAAAATTACCATTGTTTAGCATTGGGAGGACATCCGGAAGCGCTGGACAGTCATTATTTCAACCCGAGCTGGGGTCAGGATCAAGGAGGGTGGAGGCCACCGAGCGGAGTGGGCAGACAGGTTGAGTGATAGGGGGTGAGGAGATCATGAATGTAGGATGGGGCGAAGCCATGGAGGTTTTTGAATGCGAGGAGCAGGATTTTGAATTGGATCTTCTGGGTGATGGGGAGCCAATGGAGTCGGGTAAGAATGAGGGAGATGGGTTCACAGAGTTTGGAACGGTAGAGGACACAGGCCGCAGAGTTCTGGATTAACTGCATCCTGTGGAGGGAGGAATTGGGCATTTGCATAATCGAGTCGGGATGTAATGAAGGCGTGGATGAGGGTTTCAGCGGCTTTGGGGGTGAGGTAGTGGCGGAGTCGGGCAATGTTGCGGAGATAGGGATAGGCAGAGAGAGTAATTGCTTGGGGGGGGGAAAGACAGTTGAGGGTCGAACAAGACACCTAAGTTCCTGACTGGCTTGATGAGGTGGAGTGTGCAACCATGGAGGTTGATGCTGCCAGCGTCTGATGCGTGAAGGCGCTGGCGTGAGCCAATCAGTAGGGCCTCTGTCGTTGACATTCAACTGTAGAAAATTAGCTGTCATCCAGGACTTGATGTCTGACAGACAGTCTGTCAGGACAATAGTAGTCCTGGAGTCAAGGATAGAGGCAGAGAGATAGAGTGGGTGTCATCCACATACATGTGGAAGTTAACCCCATGTCTATGGATGATGTTACCGTGGAACCATGTAGATGTTGAAAAGTAAAGAGCCAATGACAGAGCCCTGGGGGACGCCACAGGTGACAGGGCGGGGGCTGGAAGAGAAGCCATTGGTGGCGACAAAGTGTATACGATGGGAAAGGTAAGAGTCAAGGACAGGTCCGCGGAGATTGAGTAGGGAAGGCTGTGTAGGAGGATAGAATGGTCGACAGTGTCAAAGGCGGCAGAGTGGTCAAGGAGGACAAGGAGGCAAAGAGAGCCCTAGTCACAGATGAGACAGGGAGCCAATGAAGTCCGGCAAGGACTGGGGTAATCGCGAAGCGAAGTTTTGTGCAAGTGAGAATGCAGCTAGTGGAATTTTGGATAACCTGATTTTGTGAATGGTGGCGGAGGGGAGACCGGTGAGGAGGGCATTGAAATAGTCAGCCGAGAGGTGACAAGGGCATGGCCCAGGGTTTCGACAGTTTTTTGGGTAAAATATTGGCGGAGATGGATGGAAGAAAGCGGCGATGGTGAGGGACTGGGTGTGGGGTAGGGAGGATAATTGGGGGTCGAACCTGACTCCTAGGTTGCCTATGGGTACAGAGTTTTAAGTGCAGATTAAGAAGGTGGAGTAGGTGAGAGCCGTGGGATTGAAGAGGTCGACGAGAGCCAAAGAGTACGGCTTGTATCTTGTCAACATTTAGCTGAAGGAAATTTGCGCTCAACCAGCTCTTGAGGTTCTGTCAGACAGGCTGACAGAACCTCAGGGGACTGAGGGTCGCAAAGTGAGGTGGAAAGGTAGAGTTGGATGTCATCAGCATACACGTGGAAGTGTACCCCATGTCTGCAGATGATATCACCAAGAGGGAGGAGAATGTAGATGAGGAAGAGAAGGGGGCCAAGGATGGATCCCTGGGATACCCCACAGGTAGCTGGGTAAGAGCGGAATGGAAAACAGTTTGTGGAGATGCACCGCTGGCGGTTTGTGAGGTAGGACTCAAACCAGGCGAGTGCGGTCCCACTGAGGTGGATGGCGGAGGACAGGCGGTGGAGGAGGATGGTTGTGGCTGGCGTTTGAGGGAACGAGGGAAGGTTTTTTGAGGAGTGGGTGATGACAGCAGTTTCGAGTGGGGCAGGGACTGATCCTGAGGAGAGGGACTGATTGATGACGTCAGCCAGCAGTGAGCAGAGAACGGGGATCTCGATGACCAGCAATTTGTGGGAAGGGGGTTGAGGCAGCAGTTAGTGTGTTTCTTCAAAGTGATGGTGGGCGAGAAGGAGGAGGGAGAGATGGGGAGGAAGGAATGTAGGATGGGGCGTGACTATAGGAGGGTGTATACAGACTACAGGCTGTGTGTGTATAGACTATAGGCTGTGTATAAAGACATAGGCTGTGTGTGTATAGACTATAGGCTGTGTGTGTATAGACTATAGGCTGTGTATAAAGACATAGGCTGTGTGTGTATAGACTATAGGCTGTGTGTGTATAGACTATAGGGTGGGTGTATAGACTATAGGGTGGGTGTATAGACTATGGGGTGGGTGTATAGACTATGGGGTGGGTGTATAGACTATGGGGTGGGTGTATAGACTATGGGGTGGGTGTATAGACTATGGGGTGGGTGTATAGACTATGGGGTGGGTGTATAGACTATGGGGTGGGTGTATAGACTATGGGGTGGGTGTATAGACTATGGGGTGGGTGTATAGACTATGGGGTGGGTGTATAGACTATGGGGTGGGTGTATAGACTATGGGGTGGGTGTATAGACTATGGGGTGGGTGTATAGACTATGGGGTGGGTGTATAGACTATGGGGTGGGTGTATAGACTATGGGGTGGGTGTATAGACTATGGGGTGGGTGTATAGACTATGGGGTGGGTGTATAGACTATGGGGTGGGTGTATAGACTATGGGGTGGGTGTATAGACTATGGGGTGGGTGTATAGACTATGGGGTGGGTGTATAGACTATGGGGTGGGTGTATAGACTATGGGGTGGGTGTATAGACTATGGGGTGGGTGTATAGACTATTGGGTGGGTGTATAGACTATGGGGTGGGTGTATAGACTATGGGGTGGGTGTATAGACTATGGGGTGGTTGTATAGACTATGGGGTGGTTGTATAGACTATGGGGTGGTTGTATAGACTATGGGGTGGTTGTATAGACTATGGGGTGGTTGTATAGACTATGGGGTGGGTGTATAGACTATGGGGTGGGTGTATAGACTATGGGGTGGGTGTATAGACTATGGGGTGGGTGTATAGCCTATGGGGTGGGTGTATAGCCTATGGGGTGGGTGTATAGCCTATGGGGTGGGTGTGTAGACTATGGGGTGGGTGTGTAGACTATGGGGTGGGTGTGTAGACTATGGGGTGGGTGTGTAGACTATGGGGTGGGTGTGTAGACTATGGGGTGGGTGTGTAGACTATGGGGTGGGTGTGTAGACTATAGGGTGGGTGTATAGACTATAGGGTGGGTGTGTAGACTATAGGGTGGGTGTATAGACTATAGGGTGGGTGTATAGACTATGGGGTGGGTGTACAGACTATAGGGTGTGTGTATAGACTATAGGGTGTGTGTATATACTATAGGGTGTGTGTATAGACTATAGGGTGGGTGTATAGACTATAGGGTGGGTGTATAGACTATGGGGTGGGTGTAGACTATAGGGTGTATAGACTATAGGGTGTGTGTATAGACTATAGGGTGTGTGTATAGACTATAGGGTGTGTGTAGACTATAGGGTGGGTGTGTAGACTATGGGGTGTGTATATAGACTATAGGGTGGGTGTATAGACTATAGGGTGTACCCTATATATAGTAAGTGTAGACTATGGGGTGGGTGCTGACTGTAACTGACCTGTGAGGCTCCGCGGGGATGGAGTGTATAGACCGAGCGTCGCCTCCCGGTCATCCGAGTCCTCCAGTATCCCACAACCCCAGCGCGGCGAGTTGTGCGAGGTGCATTGCGGGATACAGGAGGCCCAGTGGGCGGAGATGCATTGTGGGATACAGGAGGGCCTGCTGGCGGAGGTGCATTGTGGGACGGTGGAGGCCCAGTTGCTCAGTCATCCCGGCTCCAGGGGTTTGGGTGTGAGGTGCCGTTACCAACACTAACCCCGCGCGGCACCAGCTCCCCCCCCGGCGGGAGGCGGCAGGTGAGGAAGAGGAGGAGGAGGAAGCGATGCCGAATTTTTGCGCGGCCCCGAACTGCAGCAGGAAAAGCAACAACTGCCCGGACGTTCCTTTCTTCAGGTTCCCCAGAGACCCCGTCAGGTGAGGGGGGGGGGGGGGAGGGGCTGGGGGGGGGAGCTGGGGGGGAATGGGATGAGGGGGTGACGGTGGAGTGTGGGGGGAGAGCGGGCGGGTGCCGAGCAGTGGGGGGAGGGATGGAGAAGGGGTGGGCCTGAGGACGGGGCTGGGAGAGGGGGTGGTGGGGGGAGGGGTGGTGGTGGTTGGGGGGGGCGGGGATGGTTGGGGGAGGGGTGGTTGGGGGAGGGGCAGGGGTGGGTGGTTGGGGGGAGGGGTGGGGGAGGGTGTGGTTGGGGGAGGGGAGGGGGTGGGGGTATTGTGGGGAGGGGGTAGTGAAGGCTGTATGCTCTGTACTGTGTGAACAGTATCTGGCACTACACTTGTTGTTGAATGTCTGTAATTAGGGTCAGGGCCGGATACAAATGTAATTTGTTGTCGTAGAAAATAATAATCCTGGCATTTCATACATCACTTTATCATGTCTTCTGGACACCTCAAAGCTCTAGCCCTACCATGTCCTCCAGGCATCTCAAACCACTTCACGGAATACACTGTTAAGTGGATTGACTGTATTTTGTGGGCAAAATATTTCAGAGGTGCGGAAAGCTCCAGAGTACGGATGTGAGGTTTATAGGATAGTTGACAGGTAGACAACAACAACAACAAAAACATTACACTTGTATGGCGCCTTTCACATCAGGAGGATGTCCCAGGGCGCTGGACAGTCATTGTTTCCTGACAGGGAGGGTGGAGGGAAAGGAGGGGATTTGGGGTGACCGACGGGACCGTCGAAGAGGAAGGTCTTGAGGCGGAACTTGAAGGAGGCCAGGGAGGGGGCGAGGCATCAGGACTGCGGGGTGGAGTTGGACATAGAGTGGCCATCAACAACAACAACTTAGATTTACATAGCGCCCTCCACGCCAGACGGCGTCTCATCACCTCTATCCTTAAAAAACCCTCCCAGCTCTCAAACCATCACCCCATTTCCAACCTCCCTTTCCAGGATTCCGAAAAGAGTTGTTGCTTTGCTCTTCCCTCTCCTGCCACTCCCCTTACGAACCCCTCTAAACGGGTTTCCGTGCCGCCAAGGCACAGAAACGGCTCTGTCAAAGTGATTAATGATGTTTTGTTGAATTTCAACCGGGGCTCCCTCTGCCTACTTGTCCTCCTTGATCTCTGCCTGCTTTGATATCGTTGACTACTCTTATCTTCATCCACCGCCTCTCCTCATCCTTCATCATTCTGTCCATGAATGGTTCAGATCCTACCTCTCGCACTGCCTCCACTTCATTTCCACAAACGTTTCTCCTCTCACCTACGCACTGTCTCATGTGATGTTCCTCAGGGCTCTGTCCTCAGTCCCCTCCTCTTCAATATTTACATAATCCCTCTTGGTGACATCATCTGCAAACATGGGATCAGCTTCCACATGTATGTAGATGACACCCAACTGTATCTCTGCCTCCACCCTTGACTCAAGGAACACTGCTATATTGACAGAATATCTGTCACACATCAAGTCCTGGAGAACTAACTTTCCAGTTGAACATGAACAAGACTAAGGTCCTCCTGATTGGCTCCTGTCAGTGTCTGACCACCTCAGGTGCTGACAGCATCACCATCCATGGATGCACACTCCATCTCACTGAGCCAGTCCGGAACCTTGGAATCTTGTTTAACCCTCAACTATCCTGTCTACCCCACCTCCGTTCCATGAGGGTGGTGTCTGGCGTGGAGGGCGCTATATAAATCAAAGTAGTTGTTGATCTGCTCTGCCTTTCCTCACCTCTGCAACATTGCCCATCTCTGCCACCGTCTCACACTGCAGGCCACCGAAACTCATCACACATTCACAACATCCAGACTTCACTATGTAAATTACCTGCTTATCGGCCTCCCAGAGGCCATGCTCCTTACTTCTCCAATCTGCTCAGCCCCCACCCCATCACTCTGCTCAGCTGGCTCAGGCTTTCTGCATGTCCCTCACTCATTGTGCCCAAATCTCTGGAACCTTGTATCTTGAGCCCTCTGTCTGGCCCCATATTTGCCCATCTTCAAATCATGCCTGAAGATTTTTAATGATTATTGCTTTTCAGCTGCAAGCAATTTGCCAGCTGTTGGATAATGAAACTGTGTGGTGTGTGAACATTACTACAAATTTATCTTTCTTTTGAATGCAGGTGCAGGAAATGGGTGGAGAATTGTTGGAGGGAAGATTTGGAGGACAAGTCTTCTGAACAGCTTCACAAACAGTACCGGCTGTGTGCACGGCACTTCGAAACATCCCTAATCTGCACAAATGTAAGAACAGAAAATTCAACAACAACAAAATTACATTTGTTGAGCACCTTTCACATCAGGAGGATGTCTCAAGGCATTGAACAGCTAGTCAGGACCTTAGCATGGGGGAGGGAGAGAGGGGGCTTGTGGGTATGGGTGGGATGGGGGAGGGCAGAGAGGAAGGACGGGTATAGAACACATGGTCGAAGAGGAGGGTCTCGATGGAGGCAAGGGAGGGAGCAACACAAAGGGATTGTGGGTTGGAGCTCCAAAGTGTGGGGGCGGAGAAGCTAAAAGCCCGGCCACCAATGGTTGGGCAAGAGACATGGAGCAGGCTGGGGCTGGAGCCTGCTGAAGGGAAGGAGCGGACAGGTTGATAGGGGGGCAGTAGGTCAGAGAGGTGCGAGGGGACAAGGCTGTGGAGGGCCTTGAAAGTGAGGACAAGGATCTTGAATTCAATTATGCTAATTCATTTGGTATATTGTGTGGGGAATGGACAGCTAACCATGCCTCACCGACCACCTCCATCTTCTCCCAGTCAAAAGTGTGAGCATTCTGGCTGCCGCAATCGACCTGAGCTGCTTCCCCAATATGCCCCCTTCCCTGTCCCCAACCCTCCATTAGTCCCGATCAACCCTCCTCTCCCTCCGATCGCCCCGACTCCTATCCCTGCTGGATCATCCCACAGCTACCCTCTGCTCCACTACACATTCTCCATTGCCTTCAAGTCCCGCCTCAAGACCCTCCTTTTCGATGGTCCCATCGGCAACTCCTAATCCCCCCCGTCCTCCCCACCCCGTCTTCAGCTCGTGTCTGAAACAATAACTGTCCAGCGTCTTGGGATGTCCTCCAGATGTGAAATGCGCCGTCTATACAAGTATAATTTTGTTGTTGTTATTCTAACTAAATTAGATCTTTTGCATATGAAGAGATTTGAATTTGTGGCAGTGACCCATAAATGGGTCCTTTCTAAGTAGAGCTGTGAAGTGCTTTGATACATTTCAATGACATGATAAGGTACTTTTTTTTTAAAAAAATAGGTAACCCGATCCATGACTGTTTACGGGACACTGCTGTGTGCAATTGGCTGTCTCACAAAATATAGTCAATTCACTTTACACTACATTCTGTGAAGAGCTTTGACATGTCTCAAGATGAAGTGATAAGACACTATATCAAATGCAAAGATTATTATTTGGAGGATTGTTGCCCAGAACACTGGGAGAAACTCTTCTCTAATAATATTAAGGGACCTTAACGTCCACTTGAATGTCCGCTGATTATCTTCACAAACGGAGCTCTGGGTTGCTAGCCTGCGTGAGGGATGTTCAGCTTGAAGGAGGCAAGGGAATGGGTGAGCGAAAGGATGGAGGTCTGGGTGAGGGGGACTGAAAGGCCTGACTACTAGTAGTGGAAATGGCACATGAAGCAAGCCAATGCCCGCCGATTGGAAGGGCAAGGCCTAGAGGATCTTGAACTCTATCCTCTATGGCAGTGGTTCACAAACTTTGTTTTGCTGCGACCCAAATTAACCACCAGCAGGTCCTCGCGACCCAAACTTTGTTTTGCTGCGACCCAAATTAGCCTTCAACCAGTAGAGGGCGATATTGCAACTGAAGCTCAGCTCAGCCAAAACATTATCTCCGTCTGTTTGGGGACGCAGTGCAACTAGTAAGTACGCTCTTTATACAAATTGGTCGGCGGTGTCGCATTTTTTTAGTGTTAAAAGCTTTTTTTTTAGCATTAAAGAGCATTTTCAACATTAAAAAGAGGAAAGAACAAAAAAAATTCTTAAGACTCTTCGAAACCCTACTGAGGAACCCCCATAACCCTGATTTGGGTCAGGACCCGAGGTTGGGAACCACTGCTCTATGGAATGGGGAGCCAGTGGAGCCGTGCGAGCGTGGGCATGCTGGGATCACGGAGCCTGGTACAGGAGAGGACACCTACTGTATAGCTCTGAATAACATTCAGCTTGTGGAGGGGATGATTGGGCAGGGAATTAGATGGTCATGCCTGAAAAGCTGATTTTAGTTTGATTTACTTTGCAGAGTCCATACAGAACAATCCTAAAGGACGATGCTGTGCCCACCTTGTTTGACTTGACCAGTCATCTGAAGAAACCGGAGAGCAAACACAAAAAGCAAAAGAGAATCAGGGAGCTGGTACGATCTCAGAATAATACTGTTTCAGTATCCAGTATCATGAATCTTTGGACGTTGGATGTAAAATATCTTCCCATGTGGACTTCTCCCTCTGCTCAGCAGAGTCCGGCTTGCTCCACGTCCCCCCGCACCGCGCACTCTGCCATTAATGGTCTGGTACACCTCACTAGCTCTCTGACCCCCACCCTTTGGAACTCCATCCAACAGTCCCTTCTCTTTGATCGTGCCTTCGGCTACCCTCCCTGCTCTGTACGCTCCTGATCCCAACTCTCATCTCAGGTCCAAAACTCTGTCCGGCGCTTCGGGGTGTCTTCTTGACGTGAAAGGCATTCTGTAAATGTCATTTGTACTTTTCCTTTGTGTTTCTAGAGTGAAGAAGATTTGCAGAAGGTAAAGGCACCAAGAAGTAAGTGTTGTGAGATCTGAGGTTGATGTCAGGCTGGGTAATTATCTTCTTCTATACTAATAAAACGACAATTTCTGTCTGCACTTCAAGGAGGATCTCAATAACTGATTGATATAGACACATGATTAATACCTCATCAGAAGGATCATGGACTTGGGAGTGACATAGGCATATTTGTGTTCTGGTATCCTGTTATTTATGAGTTATTTCAGTTGTGCTTTTTGCTGCATTACATCTGATGACCACCAAGTCAGCGTGAGTCAAAGTGCACCTACATATGTCCTCACAAACTGCAGTTATGCGTGGTGGCTGTGCCGGTTGACTATTACTCTATGGCATCTGCGTCACAGGGCACGCACATTAACCAAGTGGCAGGTACAAAATAAACATAGTCAAAGCTAAGCCACAGCATCAACAACAGAATTACATCTTTCACATCGGGAGGATGTCCCAGTGATTATAAATGATACAGGAACCTGAAGCCCTCATTTTTGCACCATGCTAGGATTATTCTCATTGGAGCAGAGAAGGTTAAGAGGAGACCTAATAGAGGTTTTCAAAATCATGAGGGGATTCGATAGAGTAAACAGGCAAAAGCTGTTTCCACTGGTGACCCAAGGTCGCAGATTCAAATAGTTTCTAAAAAAAAAAGCAGAGGGAAGATGAGGAGAAATTTTTTCATTCAGTGAGTCGTTGGAAATGAATTGACTGAAAGGGTGGTGGAGGCCGATTCGATAACAACTTTTAAAAGAAAGGTGGATGGTTATTTGGGGAGGACGGGTTTGCGGAGAGAACTGCGGAATGGAATTGACCATGTATAGGTTTTTCAAAGAGTCGACACAGATACGATGGGCTGAATGGCCTCCTTTTGTGCTGTAACATTTTATAATTCTATGTGTTTGATCTTGCTGTTTTGGTACTCACTTGCACGATGCACTGGGAGTAATCTAGAGAGCACCACCTCCCTTTCCCCCTGCAGAATGTTTTGCACCCATTCCATGATGTCTCCAACCCCGGTACCATACCATGTTAGAGTCACATCTTTGGTTGCAGAAACACCTGTCTCTCACCAATGTTTCCCCAATGATAATTACATTTATACTCTTCCTTGTCTCCCTATGTGCATTCATTTGCTTTTGACTTCCTTCTCCAGAGGTGTCATCACCTCACTGGTATTCAATATAGAGAACCGATTTGTGAGTGCCACACTCTTAGAAGATTCCTGCACTGCCCGTCCCCTGTTCCTACCATGTCAGGTGGTCACCCACTCACTCTCCTTCTGAACAGGCTGTGGGGTGACCACCTCCTGAAACATTCGATCCATGAACCCTTCAGCTTTCCCCTACGCTATGTAGTGACTCCAGCTTCTCCTCCAGCTAATAAATCCTGAGCTTGAGCATCCGGGGGTGCTTCCTATGCACATATTTGTCCAGGGCACACAGAGCATCTTTGAGTTTCCACATGGCTCATATTATGTATGCAAATGGTCTTGGCTGCCCTGCTATATTTCCAGACATGTTTGATATTATTTTAATATAACAACTGTATTTTTATAAATTATGGACCACTTTCCTCATTCTGCACCAAATTCCCACTCTGTTCTACCTCAGTTAGTTTCCTCCCCTCAACTCCCCTTGAGTGAGGTATTTGCAATTCTCCACTTTATATACAGAATTTATGATACTGAGCTAGGAAAAGTAGTAAAGAGTGAGGACGATGTTGTGGAGGACATAGATAAACTGGTAAAATATGCAATCCTAACACCTGGCCTGTGACTAACTGCCAATTTGACTTGTTTGATTGAAAGGTTCTCTCCTGCTCAAGAAAGAATTCACACTCTTTTGCTAAAAGAAAGTGTTTTCTCTCCAGCGCTCTTCCTCAAAAATTACCACTCTCAACAAATTCCTTAATAGAATTCTTACTCTGTTCCACCTCCTCATTCTACTTACATTGAGTTCTGGACTTTCACCAGTTGAATGCCACAAGACTGAGGCCCGCCTGATTGGCTTCCGTCAGTGCATCACCATCAGTATCCAAGGCTGCACTCTCCACCTCTAAGCCAGTCAGGAACCTGGGTGCCTTGTCCCCCACATCCATGCCATGACCAGCACTGCCTTCCTCCACCTTCGCAACATCGTCAGACATCACTGCCTGACTTCTCAGGCCATTGAAACCCTAGTCCATGCATTCGTCACATCAAGGCTCGACTATGGAAACTCGTTCCTCTCGGCCTTCCTGACTCTTTCCTTCACAAGCTGCAGATCATCCAGAACTCTGCAGCTCATATTCTCTCCCGCACCAAGCTCCCCGACCACATGATTCCCACCCTCACCCAGCTCCAGTGGCTCCCCATCCCCCAGAGGATCGAATTCAAGATCCTCGTCCTCACTTTCAATGTCATTCATCGTCTTGCCCCCTCCTATCTCTCCGACCTGCTGTCCCCCTATGAACCTGCTTGCCCCCTCCGTTCAGCAGGCTCTGGTCTGCTCCATATCCCCCGCCCTACCACGGGTGGACGGGCTTTCAGCCTCTCTGCCCCCCACACTCTGAAAGTCCATCGCACAGGCCCTTTGCCTCGCTTCCTCCCTCGCTTCCTTCAACCCTCAAGACCCTCCTCTTCGATCAAGCCTTCTGCTGCCCTCCTTTCTCTCTCCCGCCCATCCCCCCTACTCTGCCTCTCGCCCTTGTTCGGATTCCGACTTGACTGTTCAGCACCCTGGGACGGCCTCCTGACGTGAAAGGCGCTCTATAAGTCAATTTTTTTTATTGCTGGGCTCTCTGCTCGGAAATTGGCAAAACATTTCCATATTGCCATAATAATAATCCTGCATTTGACATGACTCTATATCAAATGGAAGAATTATTATTACGTCATTCCACCCTCCTCGGATTTCTAAACTCCCATTTAATGATTTTTTTTCACACTGTGTTCAATTTGCGCCTCCTTCTCGTTGATCACTTTGACCAGCCATTCTCTCTCCCGGTCTAGATGACGCTGACGTGTTAAGGGGCCTACAGTGCATACAGGATGTCAGCCAAGCCAATGGGGGCAAGGGCAGCTATGAGAACCCAGGAGTGAAGTGGGAAGAGTTGCTCCCTCAGGACAGGTCCTTGAATCTAACCCCCGAAGAGAAAGCGAACAAAGAGTTTCTCAAAGTCTTGTTCGAAACGGTGTTGCTGCTGGGCCGGCAGAATGTGCCACTGGGGGGCTGCAGCAGCGAGGATACAGCCAACCCTTGCTGCACCCCCAATAATATCCGGGCCCTGCTGGAGTTCAGGATGAACGCCGGCGACGAGATCCTCAGGAAGCGGTTTGAGACCATGGCCGAGGACACAGAATATTGCCCCAAAAACCTCCAGAGAGATCTGCTGGCCATCTGTGAGATGTGCATCCGGGAGGAGGTGTTACGGGAAGTGAGGGAGAACTTCTTTTCCATTGTGACGGACGAGGTAGTGGACATCTCGGGCATAGACCACATGTCTCTGCACGTGCGCTTTGTTGATGACATGGACTGCCTGAGGGAGGAGTTCCTGGGGTTTGTGCAGTGTGAGCTGGAGGGAGAAACCCTGGCCTGTCGTCTACAGGAGACCCTGACAGAGAAATGGGGGCTGAACATGGACAACTGCAGGGGCCAAGCGTACAACGGCTCAGGCTCAATGTCCTACAAGAAGCATGCGCTAGCCAGCAAGATCTTAGAGCAGTATCCAAAGGCGCTGTGTACTTCCTGCTCTTCCTACCCCTTGAACATCTGGATTGCCAAGTCCATCCCCATATTCAGTATTACCATGGTGCTGAGCCTGATGGACAGTGTCCAGGCCTTCTTCAGCTTGTCCTCTCAACTTCAGGCAGTCCTGGAGGCCAGCATCGATGGGGCCTTCCAGGCCACAGAGGTGAAAGTCAAGGAGCTGAAGGGTGTGTGTCAGGGCAGCTGGACAGAGAGACACGACACCTTTGAGATCCTGACTGACCTGTACGAAGTTCTGGTGACCTGCCTGGATGGCGTGAGTTACAACATATGTGGCAAGTGGAGTGCCTACATGGTGACACAGGCCAGCATGCTGTCCTCCACCATGAGGGACTTTGAGATGGTCATGTGTCTGGTAGTGATGAAGAATGTGTTGGCATACACCAGGGCCTTTGGGAAAAACCTGCAGGGCCTCGCTGCAGACACCTACTTTGCCTCGGGCACATTGACAGCTGTCCTGCACTCACTGAATGAGATGAGGGAGAACCTGGATGTTTACCATGAGTTCTGGCTGGAGGAAGCCACAAACCTGGCCCAAAAGATGGCCATTGAGCTGAAGGTCCCCAGGCGCTGCCGCAGACAAGCTGATGAGGGAGAGTCCGAAGAGTCGCCCGATCACTATTACAAGGAGGCCCTGACCACCCCATTCCTCGACTACGTGATCGCGGAAGTTAAGGGCATGTTCTGTGAGGAGCAGCTGAAAGTTCTCAAGATTCTGTCGTTGGTGCCCTCCGTCATGGCCCAACTCAAGTACAACACAACCGTGGAAATCACGGCCAATCTTTACAAAGATGACCTCCCCAACCCAGACACACTCTCTGCCGAGCTTCACTGCTGGAGGATCAAGTGGAAGCACAGGAGCCGGGATGTGGAGCTGCCTAACACGGTGTTTGACACTCTGCGGCACCCGGACATCAAGTTCTTTCCCAATGTCTACACACTGCTGAAGATCGTGTGCAACCTGCCCATCATCAAAGTGGCCAGTGAGAAGAGTGAGGTGGGGCGCAGGCGACTGAAGGCCTACCTCAAGGCCACACCGGCGGAGGAGAGAGCCAGCAGCCTGGCCCTCATGCATATCAACTACGACGCCAAGCACAACTTCTACACGATGGTGGACACCTTTGCCAAACTGTACCCGGAGAAGATGCAACTGCCCAATGTTCTGGACTTCCTGGGGGCCTGCGATCAGGACAACGGGGAGATGGAGGTGGCCACGGGAGATGGGCAGCTGGAGGCCAGTCATAAGCCAATGGCCATCACCAGTGAGGAGCTGCCCGGTGTGGGGGAGAGTATGGAGGCAGCAACAGGTCAAACAGCAGAGAATGAGGTGGAGGTCAGCCAGCAGCCAGCAGGAGGCACTGTGGGTCCTCCGGCTCCCATGGCAGTGTGTATGCTGGAGGAGTCTGGTGAACAGGCAGAGAGAGAGGTAGAGGCTGACGAGGTGAGCTGCCTGGCTGTGTCTGATCACCAGAAGATCCAGGTGGAGGCACACGGTGTGGGGATCCCTGGGGAGGGGGGCATGGAGGTCACCCAGCACCATCTGGCAGGAAGCGTGATCGAGCTCCAGCATCACCTAGCAGGCCGGATGGTGGAACTGCAGCATCACCCGGTGGGCACCGTCATTGAGTTACAACTGCAACCAACGGGCATCGTGGTGGAGCTACAGGATCACCAGGCGGGCAGCGTGGTCCATCTGCAGGAATGTCAGCCAGGGAGCGTGGTGCAATTACAGGAGTGTCAGCCAGGGAGTGTGGTGCAATTACAGGAATGTCAGCCAGGGAGTGTGGTGCAATTACAGGAATGTCAGCCAGGGAGTGTAGTGCAATTACAGGAATGTCAGCCAGGGAGCATCGTCCAATTACAGGAATGCCCAGCGGGGAGTGTGGTTCAGTTACAGCAATGCCAGGGAGGGAGCGTGGTTCAATTGCAGCAATGTCATGCGGGGAGTTTGGTCCAGTTACAGGAATGTGCTACTGGGAGCATTGTACAATTGCAGGAATGTCCGGCAGGGAGCGTGGTTCAATTGCAGGAATGTCCCTCGGGGAGCGTGGTTCAGTTGCAGGAATGTCTGGCGGGGAATGTTGTACAATTGAAGCAATGTCCTGTGGGGCAGGTCGTAAAACTGGAGCCCCAGGTGGATACTGATCAATCAGATGCCCAGGCTACAGGCGGGGCTGTTAACTCAGAGCCCTTTGTGGGAGACGGTACCTTTATACCAGACACCACTACAGAAGGGGATGGTGTGGAGGGGGAAACTGTTACCCCAGAAACCTGTCTAACAGAGGACACTGCTACCCCGGACACCTGTTTAACGAACGGCACTGTTACACCAGCCACCCATGTCGAGGGGGACACTGTTACCCCAGACACTTGTATTATGGGTGGCACACTTAATCCAGACATCTGTCCAGCAGGGGATACTGTTATCCCAGATACTTGGGTGGAGGGGGGAACAGTTCTGCCAGAAACCTGTGTGGAGGGGATAACTGTTACCCCAGACTCCTGCTCGGCAGGGGTTACTATTAACCCAGACACTTGTGTAGAGGGGGGAACCGTTACCCCAGGCACTTGTATGGAGGGAGCAACCGTTACCCCAAATACTTGTATGGAGGGGGAAACTGTTACCCCAGACAATTGTATGGAGAGGGGAACTGTTACCCCAGACAGTTGTATGGAGGGGGGAACTGTTACCCCAGACAGTTGTATGGAGGGGGGAACTATTACCCCAGACATGTGTATGGAGGGGGCAACCGTTACCCCAGTCAGTTGTATGGAGGGAGCAACCGTTACCCCAGACATGTGTATGGAGGGGGGAACTGTTACCCCAGACACTTGTATGGAGGTGGGAACTATTACCCCAGACACTTGTATGGAGGGGGCAACCGTTACCCCAGACACTTGTATGGAGGGAGCAACCGTTACCCCAGACAGTTGTATGGAGGGGGGAACTATTACCCCAGACACTTGTATGGAGGGGGCAACTGTTACCCCAGACACTTGTATGGAGGGAGCAACCGTTACCCCAGACAGTTGTATGGAGGGGGGAACTATTACCCCAGACATGTGTATGGAGGGGGCAACCGTTACCCCAGACAGTTGTATGGAGGGAGCAACTGTTACCCCAGACATGTGTATGGAGGGGGGAACTGTTACCCCAGACACTTGTATGGAGGGGGCAACCATTACCCCAAACCCTTGTGAGGGGCAGGGCACAGTTATACCAGACTCCTGCCCGGCAGAGGATACTATTAACCCAGACACTTGTGCAGAGGGGAGAACAGTTATCCCGGACACTTGTGTGACAGAGGGCTCAGTTACCCTGGACACCCACTCAAATGAAGGCACTGTTACACTGGACTCCCTGGCAGGAGAAGAATGCATTAACCAAGGGGGCGCAGTTCAGCCGGAGACCTGTCCCCCTGAGGAAGCTATGGATTGCGAGCAAGAGCTGGAAAACCTCCCTGTTGAGACACACATTGAGGACGTGAGCACCCAGTGTGTGGACAGTCACACCACAGACACTTTGGTGGGTAACACTCTGGCTGTCAACAGTCCAGATGTGAACAATTCAGAAACACCAGTTCCTGGTGTAAGTAATGTAAATAGTTCAAAGTTGCAGTAAAAGTTTTGTTGTAATACTCTCAGCTGTTCATAATATCATGCTCTTTGTTTTGATCTTGTGGTCAACTCTTAAGGAGTCCTGTTTGTTCTTTCCCAAGATGGTTGATTCAGAGGGTAAGGAGATTAAAATGTTTGGGTGGTTCCCTTTTTATAACCCTCTCTGGACTCTGATCATTTCTCTTTATGTTAGTTTCCTCCTCTGTCTGATATGTACTACAGTAAACCACTTATATGTGGTATAAAATGGGAACATAACATTTAATATGACTTATGCAAAGTACGTGTTAAGTGAAACTTGCATAAGTCATATGATATACTGAACTGGCATGATCAATTTTCTTCTTGTTCTTGAGGTTATCATTTAAAGTCTACGGCTTCAAATCACATTTGGAGGAAATCTTATTCATTTCTGGCTTTACCTCACATAGGTCCTTGTCACTACTTTGTTAGGAGTTCGGTGGTTTAGTAGTTAGAGCACTTGCCTTACAAGCGAAAGGATGCTAGAATCAATTCTGTATTGTATCCTGTGAAGTGCTTTGAGACGACTAGAAGACGTGAGAAGGTGCTACATCAAATGTCTCACGTGGAGCACTGCGTGTCTACTTCAAGGCCGGTCTTCATCACCGTCAGGCCGATGTCCATAAAGTTGCACCCCCTGGGGCCCGAGGACGAGGATGTGGCCAGAGAACAGCAGCGAGTCATGGAGGGAGGGCCAAGGGGACATCCTGGTCATCAAGGAACTCACCAAAATAGGAGCCCCCTCAACGTAGGAGCTCCCCTCGTGGAGCTCCTGTGGTTTAGTGGTTACAGCCCTTGCAAGCTGGGGAGACCTGTGTTCGAATCCAGGCAGAGCTGGGCGAAACCTTGGGCAAGTTTCCTTACTCGACATGCCTAATAATAATCCGTCCAAAAAAAACACAATAATAAAATTGGTCATTTCACTCCACAACTGTTTCTGGAACGCTGCTGTGAGCAATTGGCTGCCGCGATTTTCCCACGAATATACAGTCAATTCACTTTACAGTATATTCTGTGAAGCATTTTGGAACGTTGATGTGAAAAGTGCTATATCAAATGCAAGGATTATTATTATTAGGTGGGCATGTGGTTGTGAGTCCCACACTGTCTCCACTTTATCTCCACAAGTGGTTTCTCTTCTAGCCCCCCGCACTATCATTGTACCGTTCCTCAAGGTTCTGTCCTTGGCCCCCTCCTTTTTAACACCTACATGCTCCTACTTGATGACATAATCCACAGATGTGATCAACTTCTACATGATGCCCAAACTCTGTTTCTGTCTCCTTCCACCCTTGACTTCATGCACGCTGCTGTCTTGTCAGAATGTCTGTTGGACTTCATGTTCTGGATGAGAGCTAACTTTCATAAGTTGAAGACCGAGGCCCTCTTGATTGGCTTTGCATTGTCAGTGCCTCCACACTTCAAGTACTGGCAGCATCACTATCTGTGGATGCTCACTCTATCTCACTGAGCCAGTCCGGACTTTGGCGTCTTGGTTAACCCTCAACTATCCTTTCTACTCCACATCCATGCCATGACCTGCTCTGCCATTCCCCCACCTCTGCAACATTGCCTGCCTCCACTGCTGTCTCACGCTGGCCGCCAAAGCCTACATACATGCATTCATAACATCCAGGCTTGAACTAGGCAAACTCCCTGCTTGTCGACCTCCCCAATTCCTCCCTCCACAGACTGCAGATCATCCAGAACTCTGCAACTTGTGCCCTCCACTACTCCTAGCTCCATGACCCCATCTCCCCAAATCCTCGCCTGACTATTGGCTTCCATCATCCAGAGGATTCAAGATCCTGGTCCTCACCTTTAAAGCCTTGCTCCACCCTACCAACCTGCCCGCCCCCTCCACTCAGCAGGCTCTGGCCTGCTCCAGTCCCTCAACCCACCCACTCCACCATTGGCAGCCGCCAACTTCTGGAACTTCATCCCGCAATCCCTCCACCTCTCCCCCTCCCTGGCCTCCTTCAAGTCCTGCCTCAAGATCCTCCTCTTTGACTCTGCTTTCAATCACCCTCCATCTTCTGCCCTCTCTACCTTCCCCAATACCTACCCTCAACTCAGGTCTGGAATAGTTTCTTCAACGCCTCTCCCTACATGAAAGATGCTATATAACTGTAATTTTATTGTTGTTCTAGAGGTTATGTGTGTGCCTATGTCGCCAGGACACAGATTCATTGTGAGTTGTTGTTGCTGTTAGGCCCTCCACAGCCTTGTCCCCCCCCGCCCCCATTACCCACCTCCCTGACCTACTGTCCCCCTATGAACCTCCCCATCCCCTCCGTTCAGCGGGCTCCAGCCTGCTCCGTGTTCCCCGCCCTACTATCGGCGGATGGGCTTTCAATAACAACCACCTCGATTTTATATAGCGCCCTCCACACCAGATGGAGTCTCAGAGTGCTTGACAATAATGGATCCCGGGTCCGAGCCAGGGGAAAGGGGGAAAAGGTGACTGAAGGCGCGGTCGAAAAGAAAGGTCTTCAGCTGAGACCTGAAACTAGGAAGAGAGGGAATGAGGCGAAGGGAGTGAGGGAATTCCAGAGTTTGGGAACGTAGTGGCTGAACGCATGGCCACCGATAGTTGAGCGGGGGACGAGGAGACCGGACCCTGTGGAACGAAGGCAACAGATGCTTGTGTTGGGGAGAGAGGTCAGAGAGGTCGGGGGTGCAGAGTGGAGAGATTTGAAAACAAGATTAAGGATCTTGAAATCTATCCTCTCCGGGACAGGGAGCCAGTGAAGTCTGGCGAGGACTGGGGTAATGGGAGAGCGAGGTTTGGTGCTGGTGAGAACGCGGGCGGCAGAGTTCTGAATGAGTTTAATTTTATGTGTTGTGTTGGGAGGGGAGACCGGCGAGGCGGGCGTTGGAATAGTCCAGGGGAGAGGTGACAAAGGCAGGGACCGGGGCTTCAGCGGCTTTTGGGCTGAGGTATTGCCGGAGACGGGCGATGGAAAAAAGCAAGAGCCGGTGAGGGGCCGGATGTGGGGGAGGAAGGACAGCCGGGGGTCGATCTGCCGCCTCTCTGCCCCCACTCTCTGGATCTCCATCCCAGTCCCTCCCTCACCTCCTCCATAGCCATTCTCAAGACCCTCCTCTCCCACTGTGCTTTTATTCACCCGCTCCCTCCCTTCCCCACCTTCCTTTCCTTCATCCCAACCCTGCTGCCACCCCCACACACGCTGGGGTCCCGACTCCTGACTGTTCAGCGCCTGAGGACGCCCTCCTGATTTGAAAGGCCGCTCCACAGTGATGGCGACGGCGGTGTCTGTGCAGGAGACAGACGCTGCGCGTGTGGGATATAAATGTTTGAGGTGCATTGTGGGATGCAGGAGGTCCTGTTGGCGGAAGTGTATTGTGGGACGGTGGAGGCCCAGTTGCTCAGCCACCCGCAGGCTTGTGCGTCACCAGCACTAACCCCCCGCGGCACCGGCTCCCCCCCCCCCCCCCCCGCCCTGAGGAGGAGGAGGAAGCGATGCCGAATTTCTGTGTGGCCCCGAACTGCAGCAGGAAAAGCACCAAATGCCCGGACATGCCTTTCTTCAGGTTCCCCAGAGACCCCGTCAGGTGAGGGGGAGGGGGGGGCTGGGGGCCTGGGGGCCTGGGGGGGCCTGGAGTGGGGGGGACGCTGGGGCAGAGAGGGGCTGGGAGGGGGAGGGGGCCTGGGGGGGGAGGGGGCCTGGGGGGAGGGGGCAGGATGGAGGGGGGGGTCAAAGTACACATGTGATGTTTAAAGGGCAGTTTGTTGCTATATATCAAATGCAAAGATTATCAACAATAACAAGCGGTGGGCTGGAGGGCGGGCGGTGGGCTGGAGGGCGGGCGGTGGGCTGGAGGGCGGGCGGTGGGCTGGCTGGCGGGCGGGTGGGCTGGAGGGTGGTGGGCTGGAGGGCGGGCGGGCGGGAGGGCGGGCGGTGGGCTGGCTGGCGGGCGGGTGGGCTGGAGGGTGGTGGGCTGGAGGGCGGGCGGGCGGGAGGGCGGGCGGGTGGGCTGGCGGGCGGTGGGCTGGAGGGCGGGCGGTGGGCTGCAGGGTGCTGGGCTGGAGGGCGAGCGGTGGGCTGGCTGGCGGGTGGGCGGGAGGGCAGGCGGTGGGCTGCAGGGCGGTGGGCTGGAGGGCGGGCGGGCGGGTGGGCTGGAGGGCGGGCGGTGGGCTGGCTGGTGGGCTGGAGGGCGGTGGGCTGGCTGGAGGGCGGGCGGTGGGCTGACGGGCGGTGGGCTGGAGGGCAGGCGGTGGGCTGGAGGGCGGGCGGTGGGCTGGAGGGCGGTGGGCTGGAGGGCGGGCGGTGGGCTGACGGGCGGTGGGCTGGAGGGTGGGCGGTGGGCTGGTAGGCAGGTGGCGGACTGGTGGGCTGGAGGGCGGGCGGGCTGGTGGGCGGGTGGTGGGCAAGCGGGCTGGAGGGAGGGCTGTCGTGCTGGCTGGCGGGCGAGGCCGGAGCGGGTATGTTGGTTGGGGGCTAGTACTCTACATCACAGAGCGAGGTGGTCGGGAACGAGGCCATGGAGGGCTTTGAAGGTTCTTGAACTGTATCCTTTGTGTGACAGGAAGCCAGTGGAGGGGGCGAGGATGGGGGTGATATCATCACGGAGCCTGGTGCGGGAGAGGACATGGGCTGCAGGGTTAATAATAATAAATTATCCTTGCATTTGATATAGCGCTTTTCACGTCTTCTAGTAAAGTGAATTGGCTGTATATATGTGGGTGAAACACAGCAGCCTATTGGGTACATCAGTGACACAAACAGTTGTGGATTGAGTGACCAAATTATTATTATATATACGGTAAATCCCAGTTTATCCAGCACCCCCGTGACCTGGCCAATGTCGGTTAAACGGCATGTTGGAGATTCAGTTGAATATTCAGTTGAATATTCGATGCCGAAAACCCATCACAAAAAAAATTGACTTATTTTAACACATACCATATTAATAATAGAATAAATAATAACAGACCTTTGTTATACCCCTAAAAATCACCTTTGCTGGTAGATGCCTGGTTTGAAGCCATGATGCTGGGGTACAGGTGTACAGTCTATCGATAACTTCTACAATGGCGGATGCGACTATAAGGACAAATTTTATTGTGGGTTTCATTTATTTTTGTTCCTTTTTAAATGAATGCACCCGCCCAAACGTCACACTCACAGTCCAAGAAAATCCCACCCAATCTACCCACATTGATCAGAAGGCAGCTTCTCACCTTCTGCTCAGAGGTCAAACCTGGTCCTCCTCCACCCCACAATTCACAGCATGCCCCTCCCCAACACAAGCTGGAACTACAATAATAATATATAATCTATACTAATAAAGGCAAAATGCCTGTGTGTCTATCTGTCTGTCCATCGATAACGCAATAACTGATGGACGTAGAGCCATGATGTATATACCTCATTGGAAAGGTCCTGTATGGGGGGGATCTCCTTAGCTGTGACCTAAACAAACTCATCACACACATATGGCAGTTTTGCTTAAGGTGTAATCTACACTAATAAATGTCGGTCTGTCTATCCATCAATAAAACAATCACCAATTGGCATAGAGATGACACCAAAATATATGAGCGGCAATTTTGTCAGCATGTGGACATTTGGTAAAATAATAAAGTGTACACCACAATGATAACATACGGAATGCTATGATAACATTACATTATAATTAATAATAATAATAATACTTGCATTTGATATAGCGCCTTTTCACATCTTATCGACATCCCAAAGCGCTTCACAGAATATACTGTAAATTACATTATAATTGTAACATGAGAAATATGCAATGTCTATATGTTCAATATCACTGAAATTTACATTCCATACTGGATCATTTGGTTTCAAACATAGAAGCCTGTGGCAGGGAGTGGAGGCAGCGGGGTAAAGGCTGGTTTGGTGTGGGGGGGTAAAGGGTAATGGCCGATGGTGGGGGTTGAGGTGGGGGGGAGGCGCAGGGTAAAGTCCAGGCGATCCCCAATTTCTCAGCTCCTAAATGCTGCCGAGTCAGCAGTGACTCCCTCCTGAGCTGTCTTTGTTCAGGTTCTCCAGAGACCCAGACGGATCAGGTAGGGAGACAGGCCACACATTATACAGACAGGTAGATCCCGTTTAACATCGTAGTTTGGTTCTTGAAAAGTGCGAGTTTAAGCGAAATGATGTTAAGTGAATATATTTTTCCCGTAAGAATTAATGTAAAAACTGGAGTTAGGTTCTTTTGGACATTTTTCGTCAAAATTTTCTTTACAAAAAAACCATTATACTCGCTCCCTGACTGCCTGCCCGGCTCACTCACTCGCTGTCGGCCCAGCTGGTCTCACTTGCTGCCAACCTGCCTCACTCTTTTGCTGCCAGCCTGGCTCACTCCCAGCCTGCCTGTCACTCTCTTGACGGACAGGCCCTAGCTTAGTTGTGCTCCCTTTCCACCCACTGGCGAATGACATAAGAGCGAATGTCGCAAGGTTAAATGAATATATGTTCCCAAAGTATCAGCAACGTAATAATGAAAGAATGTTAACCGAGGCAAAGTTAAGCAGGGTCTACCTGTATTTATATATACTGTATTCACTTTAATAAAGGTATTAAAGATCTGTGTATCCGCCAATATGAGGTATGCATAGTCTCTGCAACCAAGTAGCCACAGAGGAAAGCACACACTCTTCTAAAGAGGCACATCTATGCTAATATATTCTGCAACAAATCTATGGTAGTTTTTTTGTCTTGCAATAACTAGGACCTGCCGGATCACACAGTAAACCCCTTTGGTTAGCGTAGTTTTGATAGGAGCCCTCCCCAAAGAAGTTCTTCCACAGGAGTCCTCCCAGGTGAGTATAGATAAAGATGAAATGTCTGTCTGTCTGTCAGTCTTCTTTCCATATTGGATCTTCTGGTTGCAAGTGAAGCAGCAACAGATATTTCTCTCTGGTATACTGTACAAAGATATACATTTACAAAATAAGGAATCCTCAAAAAAATTGGTCACTCAATCCATGAGTGTATGTGATACACTGCTATGCAATTATTATTAACAATAATATACATTGTAAAAGATAAAATTTAAAAATTATTATGTGGGTAGGGTGAAGTTTCTATTTGAAAGAAGGCTTTTAATTTTTTGAAGTGGAATTGAATCAAAGGGAAAATGAGGCTCAGGATGACTTGATTTGCAGAAAAAAAATTAAGGGGTCTGTCTCTCCTCTGTATCTGCCCCCCCCCCCCCCAACCCCCAATCATACACAAAATACACAGTCAATCCACTTTACAATATATCCTGTGAAGCACTTTGAGACGGCTCAATGACGAGATTAGTATTATATTTACTCTTTGAATTAAATGAGTGTGCACATGCAAGTGTGCCCTGCTACCTCTTGTCCCCATCCCCTCCGCTCCATCATTCATTGTGCCCCAACCTCTGGAACCCTGTATCTCGAGCCCTCTGTCTGGCCCCATATTTGTCCATCTTCAAATCATGCCTGAAGATTTTTACTAATTATTATTCAGCTGCAAGCAATTTGCCAGCTGTTGGATAATGAAACTGTGTTGTGTGTGAATAATATTACAAATCTATCTTTTTTCCAGGTGTAGGAAATGGGTGGAGAATTGTCGGAGGCCAGACTTGGAGGACAAGTCTTCTGAACGGCTTCACAAACAGTACCGGCTGTGCGCACGACACTTCGAAACATCCCTAATCTGCACAAACGTAAGAACGGAACTCACTTTAGTTGTTATAGTGCTGTATCAAATTCAAGGGTTGTGATTATTTGGAGGTTTGTTGCCCAGAATACTCTTCATTAATGCAAAGTGACTTTGACGTCCACTTGAATGTCCGCTGATCACTTTCACAAACTTTATGTAGTCATTCTGGGACTCTACCCTGCGTGATAATTAATCCTTGTGTTTAATATAGCGCTTGTCATGTCTTCCAGATATCTCAACAGAATATTACTGTGAAGTGAATTGACTACATTTGTGGGAGAAACGTGGCAACTAATTGCGCACAAACAAGTCTTGGGTTGAAATGACCAACTTATTATATTTTTTCTTCAAGGGTTATTATCAGACGTGTGGAGTGCAGAAACATGCCCAAGGTTTCGCCCTGACCTAGGAATCTAACCCAGGTCTCCTGCATGTGAGGCGAGTCCTCTAACCACCAAGCTACAGGTCTCCTATATAAATATTAGTTGTTTGCTCTAATTTGAACATTGAGTTGGAAGGATGAGAGTAGATTGTCTCCTCTGAAGGATGGCACCTCCAGTAATACAGTCCTTCCCCCCCACCCCATTGCAGTGCTGGACAGTGGGTTTAAGGCTGTGAAATCCTGATGTGGGGTTTGACCCAGAGAAGAGAACGCTGTCAATAGGTGCTGACACATGAACAATTGAGATGCGTCTGTGATGCAATTCAGCAACAATTGCATTTATGTAGGGCCTTTCACGACAAAGGTTTGCACTCGAGCTTGGGGTTGGAGGCAAGAGGGGTGGAGGCAGGGAGGTGGGGGTGGTCAAAGAGGAGTTGAAATGGACAACAACAACAAAATTTATAGAGCGCCTTTCACGTCGGGAGGACGTCCCAAGGCGCTGAGCAATCGGGTCAGGACTCGAGTAAGCGAGGGGCAGGGTAGGGGAGAGGGGCAGGAGAGTGTCAGGAGGGGATGGAGAGAATTGGGAAGGAAGCAGATGAAGAGGAGGGTCTCGAGAACAGCCTTGAAGGAGGCAAGGGAAGAAGCTAGGCGAAGGGACTGTGGGATGGAGTTCTAGAGTATGGGGGCAGAGAAGCTAAAAGCCCATATGCTGATGGTAGGGTGGGTCGGGTGGAGGACAAGGAACAGGTTGGAGTGCGCTGAACGGAGCAGGTGGGGAGGTTCATAGGGGGACAGCAGGTCGGAGAGGTATATGGGGGGCAAGGCTATGAATGGCCTTGAAAGCGAGGGCGAAGATCTTGAATTTGATCCTCTGGGGGATGGAGCCAGGTGAGGGTATGGGTGAGATGTGATGTGGTCATAGAGCTTGGTGCGGGTGAGAACACGAGCTGCAGAGTTCTGAATGATCTGTAATTTGTGGAGGGAAGAGCCAGGAAGGCTGACGAGGAGCGAGTTTCCATAGTCGAGCCTTGATGTGACAAATGCGTGGACTAAGGTTTCAGCAGCCTGAGGGTTGAGGCAGTGGTGGAGTCTGGTGATGTTATGAAGGACCTTGAAGGAGGCAAGGGGGGTAGCAAGGCAAAAGGACTCCGGGATGGAGTTACACAGGGAGTGGGGCAGAAAGGCTAAAGGTCCAACTGCTAATGGTGAGGTGGGAAGGTTGGTAAAATTTCAGGAAGTCAAAGGGAGGGTGGGGCAAAGAAGCCGTGGAGGGCTTGAGCATCTTGTATTCTATCCTCTGGGGAATGGAGAGCCAGGGGAACATGAGGTTGATGGGGTCACAGAGAGAACACAAGCTGCAGAGTTCTGAATAACATACAGCTTGTTGTGGGAAGACTGGGAAAGCCAATATGCAGGGAATTAGGTGGTCAAACCTGAAAAGCTCACTTTAATTTGATTTACTTTGCAGAGGCCGTACAGAATGACACTAAAGGATGATGCAGTGCCCACCTTGTTTGACTTCACCAGTCATCTGAATAGAACAAAACGAAGCTACATAAAGTACAAGACAATCAGGGAGCTGGTACGATCACTGAATATTACTGGCTCGTTGTCTAACATTATGAACCTTTGGGCATTGAATATTGTGTAAAATAGTTTGCCATGTTGACCTGTCCACGCACCCACCCCACCATTGAAAGGCAGGCCTTCAGTCTCTCTGCCCCCACCCTTTGAGCTCCAATCCACAATCCCTTCCATTTACCCTCATGCTTCCTTCAAGGTACGTCGCTAGACCTCCCTCTTTGACTGCGCCTTCGGTCACCCTCCTACTCCTTGCCCTCCAACCCTCCTAATCCCAACCCCCAGCTTGGGTCCAAATAACTAACTGTCCAGCGCCTTGGGACATCCCATGTGAGGCACCGTTTAAATGTAGTCTGTTGTTGTTTATCCTTTGTGTTTATTATAGAGTGAAGAAGATTTGCAGAAGATAAAGCCACCAAGAAGTAAGTATTGTACTGTGAGAGCTGAGGTGATTGTCTCTAATACTGTATATTGTATGCAATATGAAATGTTTATTTCAATCTGAAAGGCTTGGCATTTATTGAGCCCCTACCCACAGGGAAGACTTAACAATGGCAGAGCCTGACACCGAGCCGGTGAGGGAGGAAAGGTCACGGTTGAAGAGTGAGGTCTTCAGTTGCAATCTACAGACAGGCAAAGGGGGTCAATGGGGAAGGATTGATGCAGGAAGTTCCAGAGTGGCCACCGATGGTGGAGAGAAGGGACCATGGCCATGCAGAAGGCCAGAATTGGATAGAGAAGTGGGGTGTGAGCAGGTTTGAGAAGCAGGGAGATAGATACCAGTAATATGTGGGTGAGTAAGAGCATCTTCGGGGATCTGGTTATACACAAACTGCTATATTATAATTGGTCCTTGATTCAGGCAAATACAGTACAGACTTGATAAGTCAGAAGTCTTCATTCTAAACAGTAAACTAAAAGAGTGTGGGAAAAGAAGAGGTAAATAGGACTGAAAGATCCGGAACAGACTTCTTATGTTGTACATTTCTATCATCCTAACTTCCGGTTTGTCAGGTCACCGATGACATGACTTCCTGCATATGTGGCTAGCATTTGTACTTTAAAGTTCTTTCAAGGCCTTTGGTGTAGGATGTACCCATTATAATTGTTTTCTGGGAGGTAATAATACAATCAAAAACAATTATAATAATAATAATATGGTCACTCAATCCATGACTTGGCTACACCGTGGTTTGCACACAAAATACAGTCACTACATTCTACAATATAATTTGTGAAGCGCTTTCAGATGTCTCAAAGAGGCGATAAGGCATCACAGCAAATGAAATAATTATTATTATGTAATCAGATTTTCTGCTCAAATATTAAAATAAATTATAGACTCTGCCTTAACAATGTATATTGGCAGAACATTTCCATATTGCCATAATAATCCTGCATTTTACATGACTGTATCAAATGGAAGAATTATTATTGCATCATTCCACCCTCCTCGGATTTCTAAACTCCCATTTAATGAGTTTTTTTTCACAACTGTGTTCAATTTGCGCCTCCTTCTCGCTGATCACGTTGACCAGCTGTTCTCTCTCCCGGTCTTAGATGACGCTGATGTGTTAAGGGGCCTGCAGTGCATACAGGATGTCAGCCAAGCCAACGGGGGCAAGGGCAGCTATGAGAACCCAGGAGTGAAGTGGGAAGAGTTGCTCCCTCAGGACAGGTCCTTGAATCTAACCCCCGAAGAGAAAGCGAACAAAGAGTTTCTCAAAGTCTTGTTCGAAACGGTGTTGCTGCTGGGCCGGCAGAATGTGCCACTGGGGGGCTGCAGCAGCGAGGATACAGCCAACCCTTGCTGCACCCCCAATAATATCCGGGCTCTGCTGGAGTTCAGGATGAACGCCGGTGACAAGATTCTCAAGAAACGGTTTGAGACCATGGCCGAGGACACAGAGTATTGCCCCAAAAACCTCCAGAGAGATCTGCTGGCCATCTGTGAGATGTGCATCCGGAAGGAGGTGTTACGGGAGATGAGAGAGAACTTCTTTTCCATTGTGACGGACGAGGTAGTGGACATCTCGGGCATAGACCACATGTCTCTGCACGTGCGCTTTGTTGATGACATGGACTGCCTGAGGGAGGAGTTCCTAGGGTTTGTGCAGTGTGAGCTGGAGGGAGAAACCCTAGCCTGTCGCCTACAGGAGACCTTGACAAAGAAATGGGGGCTGAACATGGACAACTGCAGGGGCCAAGCGTACAATGGCTCAGGCTCCATGTTTTACAAGAAGCATGCGCTAGCCAGCAAGATCTTAGAGCAGTATCCAAAGGCGCTGTGTACGCCCTGCTCTTCCTACCCCTTGAACATCTGGATTGCCAAGTCCATCCCCATATTCAGTATTACCATGGTGCTGAGCCTGATGGACAGTGTCCAGGCCTTCTTCAGCTTGTCCTCTCAACTTCAGGCAGTCCTGGAGGCCAGCATCGATGGGGCCTTCCAGGCCACAGCAGATAGAGCTGAGGAGCTGAAGGGTGTGTGTCAGGGCAGCTGGACAGAGAGACACGACACCTTTGAGATCCTGACTGACCTGTACGAAGTTCTGGTGACCTGCCTGGATGGCGTGAGTTACAACATATGTGGCAAGTGGAGTGCCTACATGGTGACACAGGCCAGCATGCTGTCCTCCACCATGAGGGACTTTGAGATGGTCATGTGTCTGGTAGTGATGAAGAATGTGTTGGCATACACCAGGGCCTTTGGGAAAAACCTGCAAGGCCTCGCTGCAGACACCTACTTTGCCTCGGGCACACTGACAGGCGTGTTATACTCACTGAACGAGATGAGGGCGAACTTAGACGCTTACCAAGAGTCTTGGCTGGAGGAGGCCACAAACCTGGCCCAAAAGATGGCCATTGAGCTGAACGCCCCCAGGTGCTGCCTCAGACAGGCTGATGAGGGAGAGTCCGAAGAGACGCCCGATCATTATTACAAGGAGGCCCTGACCACCCCATTCCTGGACTACGTGATCGCGGAAGTCAAGGGCATGTTCTGTGAGGAGCAGCTGAAAGTCCTCAAGATTCTGTCGTTGGTGCCCTCCGTCATGGCCCAACTCAAGTACGACACAACCGTGGAAATCTCGGCTAATCTTTACAAAGATGACCTCCCCAACCCAGACACACTCTCTGCCGAGCTTCACTGCTGGAGGATCAAGTGGAAGCACAGGAGCCGGGATGTGGAGCTGCCTAACACGGTGTTTGACACTCTGCGGCACCCGGACATCAAGTTCTTTCCCAATGTCTACACACTGCTGAAGATCGTGTGCAACCTGCCCATCATCAAAGTGGCCAGTGAGAAGAGTGAGGTGGGGCGCAGGCGGCTGAAGGCCTACCTCAAGGCCACACCGGCGGAGGAGAGAGCCAGCAGCCTGGCCCTCATGCACATCAACTACGACGCCAAGCACAACTTTGACATGATGGTGGACACCTTTGCCAAACTGTACCCGGAGAAGATGCAACTGCCCAATGTTCTGGACTTCCTGGGGGCCTGCGATCAGGACAACGGGGAGATGGAGGTGGCCACGGGAGATGGGCAGCTGTGGGACAAGTCATAAAATTGCAGCCCCAGGTGGACACTGATAGATTAGATGCCCACACTATAGGTGGGTCTGTTATGCAGAGCCCTTTGTGGGAGACGGCTTTCTACCAGACACTACAGGAGAGGACGTAGTGGAGGCAAACTGCTGCTCCAGACACCGGTGTGACGGGGCTCTGTTATACCGGACGTCTGCCCAGCAGGGGATATTATTAACCTAGACACTTGCGTGAAGGCGTGAACGATTACCTCAGACACTAGACAGACACACCTGTCCCCCTGACCACGCTATGGATTGCAAGCCGGACAATCTCCCTGGTGAGACAGACAATGAGGAGGTCCAGGGTGTGGACAATCACACCACAGACACTTTGGTGGGTAACACTCTGGCTGTGAACAGTCAGAAACACCAGTTCCTGGTGTAAGTAATGTAAATAGTTCAAAGTTGCAGTAAAACGTTTTGTTGTAATATTCTCAGCTGTTGTTATGATGCTCTTTGTCTTAATCTTGTGGTCAACTCTTAAGAAGTCCTGTTTGTTCTTTCCCAAGATGGTTGATTCAGAGGGTAAGGTGAATAAAATGTTAGGGTGGTTCCCTTTTTCTAACCCTCTCTGGACTCTGATCATTTCTCTTTGTTAGTTTCCTCCTCTGTTTGATATGTACTGATAATGATCCACTCTGCCTTTCCTGATCTCCGCAACATTACCTGACTCCACCACGACCTCACCCCCAAGGCCGCTGAACCTTCATTCACGCCTTAAATACATCCCGGCTCGGCTAAGCAAAATCCTGCTTGTCAGCCTTCCCAGTTCCTCTCTTCACAGGTTGCAGATGATCCAGAACTCTGCGGCCCATGTCCTCTACCGCTCCAAACTCCATGACCCCATCTCCCCCATCCTCGCCCGACTCCATTGGGCTCCCCATCATCCAGAGGATACAATTCAAGATCCTGGACCTCACATTTAAAGCCCCCCGCAACCTCGCCCCACCCTACATCCATGACCTTCTAACACGCTACCAAGCTCCCTGCTCAGCAGAGGGGGCAGACACAACTTCGACATGATGGTGGACACCTTTGTAAGGATAAAGTGGAGACGGTGTGGGACTCATAACCACATGCCCACCTAATGATAATAATCCTTGCATTTGATATAGTGCTTTTCACATCTTATCGACGACCCAATGCGCCTCACAGAATAAACTGTAAAGTGAATTGACTGTATATTTGGGGCGAATCGCAGCAGCCAATTGCGCACTGTCCCCACAAACAGTCGTGGATTGAAATTACCAATTTTATTATTGTGGTTTTTTTTTTGGAGGGATTATTACTAGGCGTGTGGAGTAAGGAAATTTGCCCAAGATTTTGCCTTGACCTGCTTGGATTCGAACACAGGTCTCCCCAGCTTGCAAGACAAGTGGTCTAACCACTGAGCCACAGGAGCTCCGGTAGGAGCTCAGGTTGGATGTCCTCCCGTGAAAGGCTTATGAATGTAATTTATTGTTTGTTGTCGGGAGCGTGAAGACATTTGAAAGCGAGAATCTTACAATCTGAAAAGCGGAGGACAAGAGGTAGCGTTGCACACTCCTACGTGTGCACACATTTAATTCAAAGCCATGCAAATCAAAGAATAAATATAATAATAATCTCGTCATTGAGCCGTCTCAAAGTGCTTCATGGGATATACTGTAAAGTAGATTGACTGTATTTTGTGTATGATTGGGTGGTGGTGGGGTGGGGGGGGAATACAGAGGAGAGACAGACCCCCAATTTGTTTTCTACAAATTAAAAGCCACCCTGAGCCCCAAAACGCCCATTTTCCTTTTGATTCAATTCCTCTTTAGAAAAATAAAAGCCTTTTTTAAAAGAGAAACTTCCCCCTCTACACATAATAATCTTTCAATGTTATCTATTACATATACATGTATATTATTATTCATAATAATTGTATAGAAGTTTACCACACACACTCATGGATTGAGTGACCAAATTGTTTATATTTTTTGGAGGGATTATTACCCCCAGAAAAATGATCTGCCAATCGACTAACAAATGGGTTCCTCCTTACAGATGGTAAACAGAGGTGTGAGTGTGGAGTAAGGAAACTTGCACAACAGTTTGCTCTGCCCAGGTCCTCTCGCTTGGAGGCGAGCGTGCTAACCACTGATTTACAAGGATTCCTTATTTTGTAAATGTGTATCTTTATAATATACAAGAGACAAATATCTGTCATTGCTTCACTTGCAACCAGAAGATCCAATATGGAATGAAGATTGACTAGACAGTAGGGAATGGCGATATATCGGTATATCGCTAAAACCCGATATGATTTTCATATCGGTATGCCGATATAGACATTTTAAAAATACCGATATATCGAAAAGCGATATATCGAGGTAAAATATCGGGATGCGAGCACAATCAACTACAAGACCCAGAATGCTCATCTCTATACACAATGCACAGACCGAGGTGCAAAGCCGCCATCTTGTATTCATAGTCCTCGAATACAATATACAGGTATGCAAGGGGTGGGGGGAGAGAGACGGCTGTGGGTGGGGGGGGGTGAGGGGGAGAGAGACTGCTGGGGGGGGGGTGAGGGGGAGAGAGGGAGAGAGATGGCTGGGGGGAGGGGTGAGGGGGAGAGAGACGGCTGGGGGGAGGGGGAGATAGACGGCTGGGGGGGGAGAGAGACGGCTGGGGGGGGGAGAGGGGGAGAGAGACGGCTGGGGGGGGCTAGGAGAGGGGGAGAGACGGCTGGGGGGGTGGAGGAGAGGGGGAGAGAGACGGCTGGGGGGAGGAGGAGAGGGGGAGAGAGACGGCTGGGGGGTGGGGGAGAGGGGGAGAGAGACAGCTGGGGGAGGGGGAGAGAGATGGCTGTGGGGGAGAGGGGGAGAGAGATGGCTGTGGGGGAGAGGGGGAGAGAGATGGCTGTGGGGGAGAGGGGGAGAGAGATGGCTGGGGGGGAGAGGGGGAGAGAGATGGCTGGGGGGTAGAGGGGGAGAGAGACGGCTGGGGTGGGGAGAGGGGGAGAGAGATGGCTGGGGGGGGGGGAAGGAGAGGGGGAGAGAGACGGCTGGGGGGAGGGGGAGAGAGACGGCTGGGGGGGAGGGAGAGAGAGACGGCGGGGGGGGGGAGGAGAGGGGGAGAGAGACGGTTGGGGGGGGAGGGAGAGAGAGACGGCGGAGGGGGGAGGAGAGTGGGAGAGAGACGGCTGGGGGGAGGGGGAGAGAGACGGCTGGGGGGAGGGGGAGAGAGACGGCTGGGGGGGGAGGGGGAGAGAGACGTCGGGGGGGGGAGGGAGAAAGAGACGGCTGGGGGGGTGGTGGGGGAGAGAGACGACGGGTGTGGGGGTGCGAGAGAGTGGGGGGGGAGGCGAGAGACAGGGTGGATGTGATAATATACAGATAGATAGAGATGGGGGGGGGATGTGAGAGAGGAGAGAGGGAGAGAGACATAGAGAGACACAGACAGCAAAACACAGAGATGGAGAGAGTGAGAGACACAGAGAGAAAGATATTTACCTCCTGAGAAGATAGGTCCCGAATGCGCGCGCACCCGGAATGCGCGCGCGCTCCGATGCGCACGCGCATGCGCGGTACGAAAAAACGGAAAATATCGGTATTTCAGTATACCTCGATATGAGCCAACCGATATATCCATATCCGGAAAATTCCCATATCGCCGTTCCCTACTAGACAGACAGTTCATCTTTATCTATATTCAACTGGGAAGACTCCTGTGGAAGGACTTCTTTGGGGAGGACTCCTATCAACTCCTTACCAAAGGAGTTTACTGTGTGATTCTGCAGGTCCTAGTTATCGCAAGACAAAAAACTGCCAAAAATTTGTTGCAGAATATATTAGTATAGATGTATCTCTTTAGAAGAGTGTGTGCTTTCCTCTGCAGCTACTTGGTTGCAGAAAACATGCATACCTCATATTTTGGGCCTTAATTAAAGCATTTTTAAAATATAGCTCATCAACGAAAGGAGCTCCCTGAAAGACAAATGTAGCTTGACACACACACACGCAGAAGCTTTCTGATGAGGTATAAATCATGTCAATTAGTTAGTGTGTTATTGGTGGATATACAGACAGAAAGGCACACACATACACTTTGTCGTTATTAGAATAGATTAACATCCAAAGCCTGCTGAAGGTGGCAATTCTGTGCTCACTGATTGGGATTCAATTTCTGTGCAATATTTATTCATCCTCATATCTATTGCAAGGGGAAACTTTTTTTCGGATATTTTCGGGAAACAGCAAAGAAGAATTGATTCCACACACAGATGATGGTATTTACGGCATCCTTGCATTTGTAAAATAAAACGAGACGCCTCTTTGCAATGGTTTCTTAACTGTTTGCAGTGTGAGTCGTAACCATCTGCATCCAAATATGTACAGGATGTGATACAGGTGTAAAAAATTGCACAAATGTTTGTTTAAATTTGTGGGGACATTTTCCAGATTGTGCCGGAAATTGTGGGGAGGGGGGGGTTGTTGGTTGGTGCTATTTGAGGTGCGTCTCACTGCCAACCACCATTTTGGCACTTCATTGATAACAACTAAACAATAATAATCCTTGCATTTGATATAGCGCTTTTCACATCTTATCGACGTCCCAAAGCGCTTTACAGAATATACTGCAAAGTGAATTAACTATATTTGTGGGCAAATCACGGCAGCCAGTTGCGCACAGCAGTGTCCCCACAAACAGTCGTGGATTGAAATTACCAATTTTATTATTGTGTTTTTTTTGGCCGGATTATTATTAGACGTGTGGAGTAATACATGAAGGAATAATACATATTGGATGTTGCAAAAAAAAAAGAATGCTTTCTTCAATAAAAACTGGGGATTGGGGCAGTGAGATACACCATCAAAACAACAACTTGCATTTGTATAGCCTACTCCATGCCAGGTGACATCTCAGTGCGCTTCACCGCGAATGTTGTGAATGGTGGAGGAGAGGAGACTGGTGAGGAGGGCATTGGAGTAGTCCAGCCAAGAGGTGACAAAGGCATAGACCGGGGTTTCGCTAGCTGTTGGGGTGAGGTATTGGTGGAGATGGGAGAAAGCGGTGCTGGTGAAGGATCGGCTGTGGGGGAGGAAGGAGAACTGGAAATTGAACCTAATGCCTAATTTGCGCACGGGTTCAAAGAGTTTTAAGAACAGGTCAGGTAGGTTAAGGAAGGTTAAGGAAGTCAGAAACGTGGTTCAGTGTATGGACTGGTGGTGGAGGAGGATGGCATGGTCGACTGTGTTGAATGTGGTGGAGAGATCCAGGAGGACAAGGAGGCAGATAGAGACAACATCATTTGTGACTTTCACAAGCGCTGTCTGTACTATGGGCGGACGCTGGACTGGAGAGGCTGGAGTTGGGCGTGGAAGGAGAGCTGTGCACAAGAATTTGGTCTGCAACAATGCGTTCCAGGGCTTTAGCAATGAAGGGCAGGCTTGAGATAGGGCGGGAGTGGCTGAGGGTGGAGGGATCGAGGATAGATGTTTTAAGGAGTGGGTGATGATGGCGGTTTCGAGGGTGAGTGGGACTGATCCTGAGGAGAGGGTTAATGGTGTCCGCCAGCAGTGGGCAGAGGAGAGGGAGCTGGATGACCAGCAATTGGATGGGAAGGGGGTCGAGGCAGCAGGTGGTAGGTTTCATTATGGTGATGGTGGATGAAAGGGAAGAAGGATAGATGGAGGAGAAAGAATGTAGGGTGGAAGGCGTGGAAGGAGCTGAGGGCAGGGTGGGTGAGGGAGATGGAATGGGGATCATTACATGGCCTTCGTTACATTTAGGCTGGATTACGGGAACTCTCTCCTCGTCGGCCTTCCCAGTTCCTCCCGTCACAAACTGCAGATTATTCAGAACTCTGCAGCTCATATACTCTCCCACACTAGACTCCGTGACAACATCACTCCCACCCTCGCCCATCCCCATTGGCTCCCCATCCCCCAAAGGATTGAATTCAAGATCCTTGTCTTCACCTTCAAGGCCATTCACGGCCTGGCCCCCGCCTATCTCTCTGACCTACTGTCTCCCTGTCAGCCTGCCCATCCCCTCTGCTCAACAGACTTAGGCCTGCTCCACATCCACTGCCCTAACCGCCCAACCATTGTTGGCCGGGCTTTCAGCCTCTCTGCTCCCACACTGTGGATCTCCATCCCGCAAATCCTTCATCTCACTTCCTCCCTTTCCTCCTTCAAGACTGGTCTCAAGACCTTCCTCTTCGACTGTGCCTTCTGCTCCCCTTCTAACTCTTCCCCCTCTTCTACTCTCCTTCTCCCTACCCCCTACCCCGACCCTTCCCCCACTGTTCTGGTCCCAACCTGATTGCTCAGCGCTTGGGATGTCCTCCTGACGTGAAAGGAGCTCTACAAATGTAATTTTGTTGTTGTTTTGGTGGTGGTGGTGGTGGTGGTGGGTGACGCGGGGCAGGAGGATGAGGCTGTCATTGGATGTTGTCAACTTTGCAGGTAAGGAAGTCCATGACCTCTTTGCACTTGATGTTGGATGTGATGATTGAGGGACTTGAGGGGGCGCACGGAGGAGGTGGTGGAGAATAGGATCTTGGAGTTATTTTTGGCTTTCAGAATGATGTTAGAGTAGTGTGTGCAAGGTACCAGAATGATGATGGAATAGCTTTGCTCTTGAGGTGGGGGTTGAATCTGGTGCCAGGAAGTGACGTCACCAAGCTCCTGGGATTCAATGTGGCGACCGGAAGTGATGTCGGACCGACGGCGCGATTCAGCCGTTATTTAGACGGGAAATGTTTTTAATGGCGCTGGAAACAGCAAAGTCTTCCCCTCCCCTCACAGTGTCTCTCTCTCTCACCGTGTCTGTCTCTCCTCTCCCAGTGTCTCTCTCTCACTGTGTCTGTCCCTCCCCTCAGGACGATGACCTAATGAGCTGGAAGTCCTCAGGGAAGAAGCCGGCTGTCACCCGATCAGCGGATTGCTATCCAGGGGTAATAATCCCTCAAAAAAGAAAATATACTGTGAAGTGAATTGACTGTATATTTGTGGGTGAAACACAGCAGCCAATTGCGCACAGCAGCGTCCCCACAGACAGTCATGGATTGATTGAAACAACCCAATTTATTATTGCTTTTTTTGAGGAGTTATTATCAGGCTTGTGGAGTAAAGAAACTTGTCCAAGGTTTCACCCTGACCTGCCGGGAATCAAACCCAGGTCTCTCACTTGTGAGGTGAGTGCTCTAACCGCTGAGCTACAGGACTCATCTGGAAGGAGTTGTTAAATGTCCCACCTGTGAAATCACTGTGAGATGGAAGTCGCTATCACAGTAGGGTTTGAGGAGGTTGGGAAGGTTTGATGGAGTCACAATGCTAGGATGTGGGTGACACGATAGAGGGGTTTAAGGTGAATGGTTTAACACTCTGCGTATTGTATTTAAATGTCCAGTCCTACAGTGTATTGGTTGGAGCAGTCACCTCGCAAGCAAAAATATCTGAGAATTTTTTGTTACTCCACACACCTCTCTTTACCAACATTAAGTAGGAACCCAGTTGTTAGTTGATTGGTGGATCACTTTTCCAGGGACAATAATCCCTCCCGAAAAAATGTTCACTCAATCCACAACTGTTTGTGGGACATATTGGCTGTCGCGTATCGCACATAAAATGTAGTAAAGTGACTTTACAGTCAGAGTTTTAAGACTTCAAACTCCCCCCTAAATTCTCTCAGGGGGCCCGTCACTGACAGTAAGTTTAATAAGTGCGCATGCGTAATTTTATGCAAAAATTCACTTTCGGTGGGTGCGATGCTGGGGAGAGCTCTGGTTTTCTCTACACAGTACAGTATTTAACAAAAGAAAAGAGCAGAGCACATTCAAATCCTCCCATCTTGATGATTTTTTGCATTATTTTCATTATTTTGACAGAGAGATGGGAGAAATATCAGAGGGTGAGGTGTTCGAAAGAGGGGAAGGAACTCGAGGAGTAGGGGGACAGGGCAAGTGGCGCCCTAGAGATGAGAGCCACGCCACCGCCACGGCTCAGTGGTTAGAGCACTCGCTTTACAAGTGTGAGACCTGTGTTCGAATCCTGGCAGATCAGGGCAAAACCTTGGCCAAGTTTCCTTACTCCACACGCCTAATAATAATCCCTCAAAAAAAATACAAATTGGCCATTGCAATGTTTATGGGGACACTGCTGTGCGCAATTGGCTGTTGCGTTTTGCCCACAAATATACAGTCAATTCACTTTACAGTATATTCTGTGAAGCGCTTTGAGACACAGTCTAGAAGACGTGAAAAGCGCTATATCAAATGCAACGATTATTATTATTGTGTTTTAACACGAGTTGAAATAACCTTAAAAGGCAAAAGACTTGCAGTGCTGATTATTTACCACTGGAGGGCGCCAGAAGCCATCAAATGCATATTATCCTTAAATTGATTGTCACTTGGGAATTTATCACTGTTCTGTTCTCTTGTACCTTGAAGTCCTGCTCAGTGTGTACTGTGCTCTGGTTCTTGTGGAGTTTATTGGGGGAATAGGGTTTCACTCACAAAATGTAGTCAGTTGACTCTCCTGTGAAGCGCTTTGAGACATTTCAACTGCAAGGATTATTATATATTATTTGTTAATAATCTTTACATTCCATACATTAGTGCATCAAAACATCACAAATCTGGTGGATCATCAGGAGAAACTCACATAAACACATAAATAATTGGCTGCCGCGTTTTGCCAACAAAATATACTGTGAATCCACTTTACGACATAATAATAATCCTAATAATACAACAAAATTACATTTATAGAGCACCCTTCACGTCGGGAGGACATCCTTGCATTTGATATAGCGCATTTCACATCTTATCGACGTCTCAAAGTGTTTCACAGAATATACTATAAAGTGAATTGACTGTATATTTGTGGGCCAAACGTGGCAGCCAATTATGATAATAATAATCCTTGCATTTGATATAGTGCTTTTTGCATTTTATCGACGTCTCAAAGCGCTTCACAGAATATACTGTAAAGTGAATTGACTGTATATTTGTGGGTGAAACGCGGCAGCCAATTGCGCACAACAGTGTCCCCACAAACAGTCGTGGACAGAAAATGACTGATTTATTGTAGTTTTTTCGAGGAACTATTATCAGGTGTGTGTGTGTGGGTGTGTGGGTGTGGGTGGGTGGGGGGTAAGGAAACTTGCACAAGGTTTTGCCCAGCAAGGAATCAAACCCAGGTCTCTCATTTGCAAGGCGAGTGCTCTAACTACTGAGCTACAGGACTCAACACTATATATCACACATATGGCTTGTGAAGTGCTTTGAGATATCTCCATGGGGATGGATCCAGAGCTAAGATTGGCTAAGATCAAATGTTCTCTGTTCTGAACAGTTACTTCTGGAGCTAGTGATGATAGGAACCTGTCTCCTGTTGAGATTTCCAAACACAATCTCACCCAGAACTGGCGCGTTATGGGAAAGATTGAGCTCCCAATAATGCTTTCAACTGTTTGTTGGTTGAGATTGGTATTGCAGTATTTCCGATCTAAGGCTCTGCTGCCTCCCCATCACCGATCCACTTCAAGATCCTCACACTCGTACTCAAATCCACTCACTCCCTGATACCTCACTTCCTCCCTCCCTCTCTGACCTCCTCACTCCCCAATCCACCACCCGGCACCTCCACTCAACTGGTACTGGTCCCCTGCTCGTCCCTCACACCCTCTGCCACATCGGAGGTCAGCTCAAAATACAATTGAGAATTCCCCACATCCCAACTCCACAAGGAAATTCCATGAGAGAGATTGTTAGAATGGGATGCGCTCTCTCTCTCTCTCTGTCCCTGGAGGGACACATCCTAGTTGCCTAATTTGGAAAGTATTAGGTGCAAGTTGGCAAGACCCAAGACTGTGGGGGGAGGAAACTCCACTGTGTGTTGGGAGGTGTGTGGGGGAGCCCAGAGTGTGTGTTGGAGTCTAACCAGCTAAACCCACACAATAGCTTGGCCATTGATATCACTGTCTGGCCAAGCTTTCCCACTGCTTGTACAGCTAGGACCACTGTAACTATTAGCAATGTGGCTTGCAGGGTTAACAGGAGAGGATTGGAATGAAACATACACTGAGTGTCCGCACTTTGGGAGGTACGGAGGTGGAGCAGACTGTCTATGATCTCACTGTGAGCTCCTGCTGCTCTAGAACATTTCATGAGTTATCAATATCTGCCTCTCTGTGGCCTGTGTTTATACAGGAACCAATGATCTGGTGGTCATTTGATTGGAATGCGTATAAAGGCAAAGGGTTTCTGTCACCTGCAGTTCTTTCACACAAAGGTCACGCCTTGCCTGGCGGGGGTGGGAGGGAGAGGGCGGGGAGTTTGTGGAGGGGAGGAGGGAGTGGGGAGGGGGGTTGGGGAGTAGGGAGGCTAATAGTTGTCTGACCTCCAAATACACACTTAAAGTCTTCCTGAGCAGGGGATGACATGTTAAACAAGACATCAAATAGGCCTCATTTTAAAGCCTCCCACACACTTAGTGTGTCTCGAATCCTGTAGCTCAGTGGTTAGAGCACTCGCCTCGCAAGCAGAGGACTTGGATTCAATCCCTGGCAGGTCAAAATGTTAGGCAGGTTTCCTTACTCTATACCCTCTGATTATCAGCAGTAAATAGGAACCCAGTTGTTAATCGATTGGCGGATCATTTTTCTGGGGTAATAATTCCTCAAAGAATGTATGGTCACTCAATATACAACTATTTGTGCCAATTGGCTGCAACACAACTATTATTTTACACAAAAAGTAAATATGTGGTGGGTAGGTGTTCTTACTGCCCCCCCCACCACCCCACCCCCTCTCTAGCTCCCAGCCCCCTTCCTCTCACGCCCTCATCCTCACCCCCTCTTCCTCCCTGTCACCCTCACGGAGGAATGCTGCAACCTGTAGTAAAAACCAATACTGTGAGGACTGAGCTAAACCCATGAAGTAGTTCACAGGAGAGGGGAAATGAGTGTAACTGTTTCCTGGATGGTCCAACAACAATAAAAACAAAATTGCATTTGTACAGCACCCTGCACTTTGAGAACATGTCCCAAGGCGCTCAACAGCTTGAACCCAAGCTGGGGGTAGGGATTCTGGAGGGTGGAGGGCGGTGGGGGAAAGAGGGTGACTGAAGGCATGGTCTAACAGGAGGTTCTTGAGTTGGGTCTTGAAGGAGGCAAGGGATGGAGTGAGAGAGTCCCAGATTCCCATTGGCCCTTGGATGAAAAACTGCCCCTGATTTGACTCCAAAATGGCCTGGCTCAGATGAAGATGATGTCCCTTGTTCTGGATTCCCCACCATGTTACATATAATAGTAATAGTAATCATAATAAAATAATAATAAGACTTGCATTAATATAGTGCCTTATCACACCATGGAGATGTGTCAAACCTCTTCACAGAATATATACTGACTGTGTGTTTTGTGTTGGCGAAATCTGGCCGATAATTATGCTGTCATGGATTCAGTGACCAAATTATTATTTTTATTTTGGGGTGGGGGGGAGAGGGGTTGGAGTCAAAAGGAGTGGAGGATATGATGGCTGGGAACAAACAGTCTTGGATTGAGTGACCAACATTTCTTTTTGAGGAATTATTACCCCCAGAAAGAGATTCTCTAACCAACTAACAACTGGGTTTCTACTTACTGCTGGGTAAACAGGCATGTAGAGTATGGAGACCTGCCCAAGGTTTCTGCCTGCCTGGGAACTGAATCCTGGACAGTCAGGGGTTTGGACCTGAGCTGTGGGCTTGAGATCAGGAGAGGGATGGAGGGTAGAAGGGTAGGGCTCAGAGTGTGAGTCTAACCAGCTAAACCCACACAATAGCCTGGCCATTGATATCATTGTATGGCCAAGCCTTTCCACTGTTTGTCCAGTTAGGACTATCCTCCTAGTTAGTTAGTTAGTTGGTTAGTTAGTTGGTTAGTTGGTTAGTTAGTTAGTTAGTTAGTTAGTTAGTTAGTTAGTTAGTTAGTTAGTTAGTTAGTTAGTTAGTTAGTTAGTTAGTTAGTTAGTTAGTTAGTTAGTTAGTTAGTTAGTTAGTTAGTTAGTTAGTTAGTTAGTTAGTTAGTTAGTTAGTTAGTTAGTTAGTTAGTTAGTTAGTTAGTTAGTTAGTTAGTTAGTTAGTTAGTTAGTTAGTTAGTTAGTTAGTTAGTTAGTTAGTTAGTTAGTTAGTTAGTTAGTTAGTTAGTTAGTTAGTTAGTTAGTTAGTTAGTTAGTTAGTTAGTTAGTTAGTTAGTTAGTTAGTTAGTTAGTTAGTTAGTTAGTTAGTTAGTTAGTTAGTTAGTTAGTTAGTTAGTTAGTTAGTTAGTTAGTTAGTTAGTTAGTTAGTTAGTTAGTTAGTTAGTTAGTTAGTTAGTTAGTTAGTTAGTTAGTTAGTTAGTTAGTTAGTTAGTTAGTTAGTTAGTTAGTTAGTTAGTTAGTTAGTTAGTTAGTTAGTTAGTGCTTTGGCTGCAGGGTACCAGGAGTTGTAGTGGAAGGATTCCCTGCCCCCAGTCTGGTCTGCCCTTCACAGATTCTAACAGTTGAACTAGACTCCCCACCGGCTTGGTGTGAAAACTGAACAGGTTCCTTTTCCTCTCTGTTTACAGACTGTTGAGCTTTGAATACACAGCCCCCTCCCCCACCCCCCCCCCCCCCCCCACCACACGATCTGTTTGGAACTAAGATTAACCCTCACCCCCTCCCCCGGACTGACTGCGATGTCTATTGAGTGTCACTGGGTCTCTGGAATCCTGTGCAAAGGACTCTTGCTCTCCTTCACACCCTCCAACCTTGTCAACCAAAGCTTTGTTAACCTTCCCAACTCACCCAGAACTCCGCAGCCTCTCACTGCTGTTGGCATCACAGGAACCTGGCTCAGTGGAGGTGATTAGGCCCATCCAGTCCGTCCTGTTTGCACATGAAACCCAGAAGCCCGTTGCCCAGAGGAAACTCCACAAACAGCCATGGATTAAATGTCCCAATTTTACCAAGGGAATTGTTGGCCAGGGAGAGATAAATTATCTTCTATTATCGAATCGCTCCATGGGATCTTTAACATCGAGCTGCAAAGGCACGGCCAGGACCTCAGGTAACGTTCCATCCGAAGGACAGCACCTCCAACCACACAACACATCTCCAGTGCCTCATCACAGTGTCCATTAGACTGTGTGACTCCAAGTCTTGACTCACCTCAGTCAGTGCTCGGTGTTGAATGTTGTTCTCAGTGGAGAGTCCAGTGGAGAGGTGGTTGGAGTTTTCGCCTCGCAAGCGGGAAGATCCTGGTTTGATACCCAGGCAGGATTGGGCAAGTTTCCTTACTCCACACACCTGTTTATCAGCGGTAAGTTGGAATTCGGTAGTTTGTAGATTCGCCGGATCGCCTTACACCTCAAAAAAGTTGGTCACTCAATCCACGACTGTTTGTGGGACACTGCTGTGTGCAATTGGCTGCCACATTTCGTCCACCAGATATAGTCACTACACATTATTGCATATTCTGTGAAGCGCTTTGAGACGTCTCAGTGGCGTGATAGGTTTCTGTATCAAATGCAAAGATTATTGTTATATAACAAACAGCCTTTGGAGGTGAGGGAGGGAGGGGAGGAAATTTGGCAAGCGCCAAGGCTTGGGGTGTGGGGGAGCCCAGCGTGTGTGTTGGGGTAACTGCTGGAGACTAACCAGCTAAACCCACAATAGCTTGTCCATTGATATCACTGTCTGGCCAAGCTTTCCCACTGCTTGTACAGCTCAGGCCACCCTCCCTGTTAGTTAGGCTTTGGTTGCAGGGTTAACAACTAAATTAAATTCAAGATCCTGGTCCACTTTTAAAGCCCTCCATGGCCTTGCCTCACACTACATCTGTGACCTCCTAACCCCCAGCCAACTTGCCCTCCTCCTCCGCTCAGCAGACTCCGGCCTGCTCCACGTTCCCCGACCCACCAGCCCCACCATCAGCGGGTGAGCCTTCAGCTACTCTGCCCCTAACCTCTGGAATTCCATCCCTTAATCCCTCTGCCTCGACCCCTCCCTGTCCTTCATATCCCGTCTCAAGACGCTCTTCTTTGACGGTGCCATCTTTCACCCCCTTTCCCTCCACCCTCAATGATCCTGTCCCCAGCTTGGGTCTGAAACACTGACTGTCCAGCACCTTGGGATGTCCTCCCTACACTATATAAGTAATTTTGTTATTAACAGGAACTGAGTGGGAGGATTCCCTGCCCCCAGTGACTTGTCTGCTGATGAGCCAGGCTGGCTATCAGGGTGATCCTCAGTGTGGTTTGCTTGCTGGCTGAGAGGTAAGTCTGTGTGTTTGGAGACAGATAGACTCGGGTTCAAATCCCCATTCAGCAGCTTTATTTCACGTTTGATATCTTGTATATTTTTAATTAACATTTTCCTAAACTTCCCACCTCAGCTCAGTGCGTGTTTACTGCTGTAATATTATTGCTGTCTGTCTGGCTGTCTTTCTATCTGTCGGATCGTTTAAAATTCTGGGCTCGTCCGGGATTTGAACCCGGGACCTCTCGCACCCGAAGCGAGAATCATTCCCCTAGACCAACGAGCCACGTTAAAGGAGTGAGAGAGAGTAAGTGTGGTAGAGAGCAAGAGAGGGATTGTGGTGGAGGGGGAGAGTAAGAGAGAGGGAATGTGGTAGAAGAGAGATTGGAAGAGATAAGGGAAGTGAGATAGAGAAAGCAGTTGAGATATAGAGTGAGTGTGGTTGAGAGAGAGAGTGGTTAGGGAGATATAGAAGGAGTTTGGTAGAGAGAGAGTATAGGTGGAAGGGGGTGAGGGAGGGAGGGACAAAGGGAGGGATGGAGCGCGAGCGAGCGGCAAAGGTTGGGAGACGGAGTGATAATAAAAAGGATGAAATCAGAGTGAGAATGTTTAGAGCAGCTTGTGCAGTGTCCCAGGACTTCACAGGGTCATTAATATGAAGTGTAGTGACTGTTTGTTGTGCCCTGAAGTTTCCACCTCAGGTAGATGATGGTTGTAAGCGCTTTGAGACGTGGATAAGACGTGGAAAGCGCTATATAAATGTGAAGATTATTATCATTGTATCCAGTGGGATGGTCGGGCGAGAGAGAGAGACACACAGACTGATGAAAAGCAGGGAAACTCCTCACCAGCGCTGCCCAGAGTGTCAGACTGTCACAGTGTCTCCCAGCTCACACTCCCTGTCTATAATATAATGTAATGGCTCACCCCTTGAGGTGCAGGGAACCCTCCCACTACAGCTCCTGTCAATCCAGCAACCAAAGCTCCAATTTACCAACGTGGCTCGTTGGTCTAGGGGAATGATTCTCGCTTCGGGTGCGAGAGGTCCCGGGTTCAAATCCCGGACGAGCCCAGTCTGTCTGTCTCCAAACAATGATCAGACAGACAGAAATAATATTGCCCCAATAATTAATAACTAACGGGGAGGGTGGTCCTAGCTGAACAAGCAGTGGGAAAGCTTGGCCAGACAGTGATATCAATGGCAAAGCTATTGTGTGGGTTTAGCTGGTTCGACTCCAGCAGTTACCCAACACATACTCTGGGACCCCAACCCCCACACCCAACCCCCAAGCCTTGGCTCTCGCCAACCTGCGCCTAATACTCTCTGGAATTAGGTAAACCGGGTGTTTCCCTCCAGGGAGAGAGAGAGCGCTTCCCATCCCAACAATGGGGTTTTCATGTGGGGAATTCTTAGTTTTGTTTGGACACTCTTAAGCAACGGTGTCAGTGTGTGTGTCAGCCTGGCTCAGTGTGTGTGTCAGCCTGGATCAGTGGTAGATCTCTCTCTCTCTATTTCTCTCTGTGTCCTGGCCAACAATCCCCCCAATTACAATCAATCTCTCCCTCTACGGTTGTTTGTTGGACATTGTTGTGTGGCACCAGCTGCTGTTTCACCCCCACAGAAACCCCTCAGTGATACGTAAATTGTGTGAACAATTTGGGGTGACCGATGGGACCATTGAAGAGGAGGGTCTGAGGCGGGACTTGAAGGAGGCTAAGGAGGGGGAGAGACGGAGGGACTGTGGGATGGAGTTCCAGTGGTTAGGGGCAGAGTGGCTGAAGGCTCGCCTGCCAATGGTGGGGCGGTTGGGTTGGGGGACATGGAGCAGGCCGGAGCCTGTTGAGAGGAGGGGTCGGGCAGGTTGGTAGAGGGTTAGGAGGTTGCAGATGTAGGATGGGACAAGGCCATGGAAGGTTTTCAAGGTGCAGGATCTTGAATCTCCCTCTCACCAAGAGGGAGAATGTAGATGTTAAAAAGCAGGGGCCAAGGACAGAGCCCTGGGATACGCCACAGGTGACAGTTTGGGAGCTGGAAGAAAAGCCTTTGGTGGTGACAAAGTGGAGACGATGAGAGAGGTAAGAGTTGAACCAGGCGAGGGTAGGTCCGCCAAGATTGAGGAGGGAGGAGAAGTGGTGTCGGAGGATGGAATGTTCAACAGTGTCGAAGGCAGCAGAGAAGTTGTAGGACAAGGAGGCAGAGAGAGCCCTGGTCACAGATGTTGTTAGAGACTTTGACCAGGGCTGTTTCGGTGCTGTGTGCAGCACGGAAGCCAAATTGAAGGGGTTTGAGGAGGGAATGGCGGGAGAAGGGAGAGCAAAGCTGGGAAGCAACGACTCGTTCCAGGGCCTTGGAGAGGAACGGGAGGTTGGAGACGGGGCAATAGTTGGAGAGTTGGGATGGGTCCAGAGAAGGTTTTTTTTAGGATGGGGGTGATGACCGCTGTTTTTAGAGGGGAGGGGACAGTGCTGGTGGATAGGGAGAGGAAGAATGAGGATTAGCAGTGTAAGATGATGGTAGAATTTTAAAGGGGGTGAAGGAACAGAGAGACCTGGGGTTTCTTATAAATAAATCTCTGAAGGTGGCAGGACGGGTAGATAAAGCTGTTAAAAAGCAGACAGGAAACTAGGCTTTATAAACAGGGGCAGAAAGTACAACAGTCAGGAAGTTATGATGAACCTTTATATAAAACACTGGTTAGGCCTCAGCTGGAGACTGTGTTGAGTTCTGGGCTCCACACTTTAGGAAGGATGTCAAGGCATTGGAGAGGCTGCAGAGGAGATTTCCCAGGATGGTACCAGGAATGAGGGACTTCAGTTATCAGGAGAGGCCAGAGGATTATTCTCCTTAGAGCAGAGAAGGTTAAGAGGAAACTTAATAGAAGTTTTCAAAATTATGAGGGGATTCGATAGGGTGAACAACGAGAAACTGTCCCCACTGGTGAGTGGGTGGGTAACCTGAGGACAGCGATTTAAAATAGTTGTTAAAAGAGACAGAGGAAAGGTGAGGAGACATGTTTTCACGCAGTGAGTTGGGATCTGGAATACATTGTCTGAAAGGGTGGGAGCTGATTCGGTAACAACTTTTAAGAGAGAAGTAGATAGTTATTTAGGGAGGACAGGTTTGCAGGGCTGTGGGGAGAGAGAGAGAGAGAGAGAGAGAGAGCGGTGGAGGGGGGCGGGGGGCGGAGTGGGATTGATTTGAAAAAGCTCTTCTCAAAGAGCGGACACAGACACGATGGGCCGAATGGCCTCCCTCAGTGCTGGATAATTCTGTGATTCTATGATTTGCTCTCGCTCTCCCTGTAGCTCACTCACTCACTCACACTCACTCTCATTCTCGCTCCCTCATGCACTCTGTGTCTCAGTCTCTCTCATACTCGCTCCCTCGCACACTCTCTCCCTCTCCCCTCCCTCACACTCTCTCTCTCACACACACACACTTTCTCACTCTGAGATCAAACCAGCCGCCTGACTGACTGAAGGCTTTGTTATGCTAATCGCTGCTGACATCATCCCCGTTTCAAACACAGCCAGAGACTATTTAACCTGTGAGCTGCCCAGCTAGACTGAGAGAGACAGACACAGAGAGAGAGAGAGAGAGACAGATAGAGAGACACAGACACAGAGAGAAGCTAGAGATAGAGACAGATAGAGAGAGACAGAGAGACAACCTGTGAGCTGCCCAGACAGACAAGAGAGAAAAGATAGATAGACAGACAGAGAGAAAGACAGACATACAGAGAGAGTGGAACAGACAGAGAGAAAGACAGAGCTACAGGGAGACAGGGAGATAGAGAGTGGGCAGTTACAGAGAGACAGAGACAGAAAGTGTAGGGCAGCCACACAGAGAGAGAGAGGGACAGCTAGAGACAGAGACACACACACACACAGAGACACACACACACGTAAAGACACACAGACAAACAGAGACACACAGACAGAGAGAGACAGAGACAGACAGAGACAGCCTCTCCAGTGATCAACTTCAAAGAGGGAGCGAGAGAAGGATATAGAGAGAGAGACAGAGAGAGACACAGAGAGGGTCAGAGAGACAGAGAGAGGGTTAGAGAGACACAGAGAGGGTCAGAGAGAGAGAGAGGGTCAGAGAGACAGAGAGAGGGTTAGAGAGACACAGAGAGGGTCAGAGAGAGAGAGAGGGTCAGAGAGACAGAGAGAGGGTTAGAGACACAGAGAGGGTTAGAGAGACAGAGAGGGTTAGAGAGACAGAGAGGGTTAGAGAGACACAGAGAGGGTCAGAGAGAGAGAGAGGGTCAGAGAGACAGAGAGAGGGTTAGAGAGACACAGAGAGGGTCAGAGAGAGAGAGAGGGTCAGAGAGACAGAGAGAGGGTTAGAGAGACACAGAGAGGGTCAGAGAGAGAGAGAGGGTCAGAGAGACAGAGAGAGGGTTAGAGACACAGAGAGGGTTAGAGAGACAGAGAGGGTTAGAGAGACAGAGAGGGTTAGAGAGAGAGAGAGGGTCAGAGAGACAGAGAGAGGGTTAGAGACACAGAGAGGGTTAGAGAGACAGACAGAGAGAGGGTTAGACAGACAGAGAGAGGGTTAGACAGACAGAGAGAGGGTTAGAGACACAGAGAGAGGGTTAGAGACACAGAGAGAGGGTTAGAGACACAGAGAGGGTCAGAGAGAGAGAGAGAGGGTTAAAGACACAGAGAGGGTCAGAGAGAGAGAGAGAGGGTCAGAGAGACACAGAGAGGGTTAGAGACACAGAGAGGGTTAGAGAGACAGAGAGGGTTAGAGAGACAGAGAGAGACGGACAGAGGGGTTAATACAGAGAGGGGGAGGGAGACAGAGAGAGAGGACTAGAGGGAGAGAGGGGAGGGGGGGTTTACTGAGAGCTAGAGTGAGAGAGACTGAGACAGACAGGGAGAGACTGAGAGAGACTGAGACAGACAAGGAGAGACTGAGACAGACAGGGAGAGACTGAGACAGACAGGGAGAGACTGAGAGACACAGAGAGATACAGAGAGAGACTGAGAGATACAGACAGAGAGAGAGAGGGGGGGGTGGGGGGGAGGATCCGGAGTCATTCGGGATCTGAAGAGAACTGAAGAATTTCTGGACTATTTGGGATCTACAGGGAGAGCCGCTGTCTCTGTGTCTCAGTCTCTGTGTGTCTGTGTCTGTGTCTGTGTCTGTGTCTCAGTCTCTGTGTGTCTGTGTCTCAGTCTCTGTGTCTCAGTGTCTGTGTCTCTGTGTCTGTGTCTCAGTCTCTGTGTCTCAGTCTCTGTGTGTCTGTGTCTCAGTCTCTGTGTCTCAGTCTCTGTGTGTCTGTGTCTCAGTCTCTGTGTCTCAGTCTCTGTGTGTCTGTGTCTCAGTGTCTGTGTGTCTGTGTCTCTGTGTCTGTGTCTCAGTGTCTGTGTGTCTCTGTCTCTCAGCGTCTCTGTCTCTCTGTGTGTCTGTGTCTCTGTGTGTCCCTGTCTCTCAGCGTCTCTGTCTCTCGGTGTGTCTGTGTTTCAGTCTCTGTGACTGGGTTTATTGCTGAGACACATTGGAGCAGTTTAGCTTCTCACCCAGAGGGACTCCAGCAGGTAACTAACTACAGCATGAATACAGGGAGACAGTGTGTGTGAGAGTGTCTGGGTGAGTGTATATAGTGTGTGTGTGTGTGAGAGTGAGAATGTATGTGTGTGTGTGTGTGAGAGTGAGAATGTATGTGTGTGTGTCTGAGAGTGAGAATGTATGTGTGTGTGGCTGTGAGAGTGAGAATGTATCTCTGTTTGTGTGTGAGTTCATCCTGTTAATGTTGGAGGGTTGTTTTCTGCATGAAATCGATAAGGATTGTACCCGTTTGGATGGTTTCAGTCACTCACAGAGAGAGAGAGAGGGAACGGGACAAGGAGAGAGAGAGAGAGAGAGAAACTGGAAAGAGGGAGGTTATTACTGACCCAATAAATCTCTTGATTCTGTGAGTTTTAAGATTTTAAAATTACATTAATTTGTATTTTAATCAACATTATTCTGTTTGCTGGAGAACAAGCCAACAATAAAACCAATTGTTCTTTGGTGACCAGTGTTTCTGTGGAGAAATCTGTCGTTTCATTTCAAAGAGTTTTTTTAAAAAATGTAAAGTTTGAAATTTAATTAAATGATTGAATGATTTGCCCCCATTCTCTCTTATTCTCGCCTTTCACTCTCCCTGCCTCTGTTTCTCTATGTGTGTGTGTGTGTCTCTCTCTCTGTGTTTCTCTCTCTCTGTGTCTCTATCTCCCTTTTTGTGTGTGTGTGTGTATCTCTCTCTGTGTATCTCCCTCTCTTTCCCTCTCTCTGTGTGTCTCTGCCTCCCTTTCTGTGTGTGTCTCTCTATGTCCCTACCTCCCTTTCTCTCTGGTTTCTGTCTCTCTGAAGGTTTGAATGAGGAGTGGGGTAAATGATGGTGAATCTTTTATCCTGGGTCTGAGGGAGAGAGCGTTAGTTCAGTAGTTTGGGATCTGATATCTCAAGTGACAGGGTTGTGGAAGACAAACTGGATGAGTCTTGGTTTTTCATCTATAATAATAATATTAATAATCCTTGCAATAGACACAGCACCTTATCACGAGGTCAAGACATTTCCAAATGCTACACAGAATATACTGTAACCTTGATTGACTATTTTCTGAGTGAATATTTTGTATATACAGTATTTTATATTAGTATATTTGTATTGTGGGCAAAACGTGGCAGTCAATTTTGCATGCCAGGGACCCACAAACAGTCCTGGATTGAGTGACCAAATTATTATTTTACTCTGAAGGGATTATTACCCCCTGGAAAGCCATCCAATCGTTACGGTTACTGTTAGTTACCACTTACTGCTTGTAAACAGAGGTGTGTGGATTATGGAAACTTGTCCGAGTTTTCGTCCTGACGGGGAATCAAACGCAGGTCCTCTGACTTGCGAGGCGAGCGCTGTAACCACTGAGCTACAGCACTGTGCTGTTTGTGAATTTTGTGGCAATGGGTTAGAGTGAAGCTCAGTTTGTCTTTTTTAGATTTGGGGATTGGCCGTATCTACAACCTCCACTTAGTGGCCATTCCCCACCCGGCCATCCGTTTTCACAGTTAGAGCCCTGGCCTCACAAGCCATAGTCCAGTAGCTCAGTGGTTAGAGCCCTCGCCTTTGCAAGTGAGAGGACGTGGGTTCGATTCCTGGATGGGGTGAAACTTTAAACAAGTTTCCTCACAAACCACTAGCAATTCATCTCCATAAACGGTTTTTCCTCCCGCTCTTACCCAGTTACCTGTGGGGTACCCCAGGGATCCATCCTTGGCCCCCTCCTCTTCCTCATCTATATACTCCCTCTTGGGGATGTCATTCGCAGACATGGGGCACACTTCCACATGTAAGCGGATGACACCCAACTCTATTTTCCCACTTCATTTTGTGACCCCCAGTCCCCCTGATGTTCTATGAGCCTGCCTGTCAGACATCACAAACTGGATGAGTGCAAAATTCCTTCAGCTGAATGTTGACAAGATGGAGGCCATACTCTTTGGCTCTCATAATCGTCTTCAGTCACATGGCTGTCACCTACTCCACCTACCTGACCTGCCCTTAAAACTCTCTGAATCGGTATGCAACCTTGGCGTCAGGTTCGACCCCCACATCCTGTCCCTCACCAGCTCTGCTTTGTTCCACCTGCGATGTATTGCCTGTCTCTGCCAATACCCTGCCCCAAAAGTCGCTGAAACTCTGGCCCACGCCTTTGTCACCTCTCAGCTGGACTACTGAGAGGTGACAGTAGTGCCGTCCTACCGGTCTCCCCTCCACCACAATCCATAAAATTCGGCTCATTCAGAAAGCTGCTGCCTGCATTCTCACCCGCACCAAACTTTGCTCCCGATTACCCCAGTCCTTGCCAGATTTCACTGGCTCCCTGTCCCAGGGAGGATCGATTTCAAGATCCTGACTCTTGTTTTCAAGTCTTTACACTCCTCTGCACCCCCATTCCTCTCTGACCTCCTCCCTCCCCAACACAGCACCCGTTGCCTTCGCTCCTCCGGTTCTGGACTCCTCCTTGTTCCCCGAATCCGAAGTTGCACTATCGGCGGCCGTGCCTTCAGCCACTGTGCCCTAAAGCTCTGGAACGCCCTTCCTCACTCCCTTCGCCTCGGCCCCTCTCTTCCTAGTTTCAGGACTCAGCTGAAGACCTTTCTTTTCGACCGCACTCTCGGTCGCCTTTCTACCCTTGTCCCTGGCTCAGGCCCGGGATCAATTATTGTGAAGCGCTCTGAGACGCCTTCTGGCGTGGAGTGAGAGCGCTATATAAATCCAAGTTGTTGTTGACCATGACGTCTTTCGAGGCGCAAATAAATAATCCTTGCAATAGATACGGGCGCCTTAACCCGTCATCGAGACATCTCAAAGGGATTATTATTATGCGTGTGTGTGAAGTAAGGAAACTTGCCCAAGGTTTCGCCCTGACCTGCCTGGGATTTGAAACACAGGTCTCACTTGTAAGGCGAGTGCTCTCACCACCGAGTTACAACGACAAAATTACAGGATAATGCTTGTATCCTATAGCTGGGATGGAGATTCCTATCCTCACAGGGTGAGGTGTAATAGTAGTTAGGGGGGGGGGGGGGGGGGTGGGAGTGTGAGGAAGGTGGGGGTGGTATTATAACAATGTAATGTGGATTCTCTTGTGCACCACAATAAAGGTCTCAGGACCATTTGCAGTGAATGCATCGAACAAACAATTACAAACTGCCCTGTTATCACTCCCAGAATGTGAGGAGTTCATTTGTAAACCCCTCGTTTGAGCCTCGTGATCTGAACACCTCAGGGAGGCGCGGAGAAAGCTCTCTCGTGATCCTTTTTTGTGTGAAGTGAGATCAAGGCGTCGGGTCCATCAGGTGATTTCCTGCCCATTAGTGACATTACCCTCCCAAGGGGGTAGGCAAACATTTAACCCTCTCTCCCTGATACTGCAGCTCTGTCCATCCGCTCCCCCGGTAACTCTTTCCAAAGTCTTTTCATGCTTTAATAACAGGAACAATCCTGTTAGTTGATACAGTGCCTTGTGTGGAGTCCTGTAGCTCAGTGGTTAGAGTGCTCACTTTACAAGCCAGAGGACTTGGGTTCGATTCCCGGGCAGGTCTTAATCTGAGGCAAGTTTCCTTACCCCGCACGCCTCTGTTTACCAACAGTCAGTATGAACCTGGTTGTTATTCGATTGGCGGATTGCTTTTGAGGAATAATAATTCCTTAAATAATAATAATAATTTGGTCACTCAATCCGCAACCATTTGTGGGACGTTTTGCCCATGAAATACACAGTCACTACACTTTACAGTATATTCTGTGAAGCGCTTTGTGGCGCTATATCAAGTGCCAGATTATTAGTATTATTATTATACTGTGGGGATTAGGTGTTTTGTAGGTGAATGTTGCAGCCAGTATATTACAGTATATTCTGTGAAGCGCTTTGAGACGTCTAGAAGACATGAAAAGCACTATCACTGCAAGGATTATTATTAGTCTGTGCACAGTGACATCCCTCACACAGCCAAGGAGCGAGTGACCAATTTTATTTGGGGGAATTATTGACCGGGATATCGGGAGAGGGAAACTTATTCTCCCACCCTAACATCCCGCACCCACTCCCACACTAGCGCTGCATTAGATCATTATCTTAGACTGGCATCAAGGCTCGAACGCACAACCTCCTGGCTCAGAGACGAGAGCGCTACCACTGAGCCAGGCTGACCCTCGCCCCACACTGTAGCTCAGGCTCTGGGGCACTATATAAATCCCAGTTGCCATTGCTGTTGTTGTTGAGTGGGGCTGAGAGCTGCTCAGTGGGACAGATGGTCCTATTTCAAGGACGTAATAAGGTATAAGATACTGTATGAAATGCAAGTTTGATCATTACAGTCTAACAAAACAACAGCTTGTATTTATATAGTGGATGTCACACAGGATAGTGTCGCTGGACGCTTGATATAATACTAATTATTAATTATAATAAATAATAATCCTAGCATTGTTATCGCACATTTCACATCTTATTGATGTCTCAAAGTACTTCACAGGATATACTGTAAAGTGAAGTGACTGTATATTTTGTGGGTGAAACGTGGCAGCCAATTGCACACATCAGCGTCCCTACAAATAGCCATGCATTGAAATGACCAATTTTATTATTGTGTTTTTTTTTGAAGGGATTATTATTAGGCATGCGTGCGCAGTGAGGAAACTTGCCCGATGTTTCACCCCTGAACACAGGTCTCACGCTTGTAAGGAGAGTGCTCTAGCCACTGAGCTACAGGTGCTCCATTAATAATTAGTGTCAAATTATTATTATTCTCCAGATAAATTCACTTCACAGGCGTTTGTGGTACTTTTATCTTCCCTCAAAACGCCTGCCTGCAGTTTCCTACAAATATACAGTCACAACACTTGATAACACTTTCCTGTGAGTGTTTTATAATATAAATGATAATAAACCTTGTATTTGATATAGCGCTTTGAGACACCATATCACCGAATATTCTGTAAAATGAATTGACTGTATATTTGTGGGCATTTTGAGGGCTTTAACATGATAGGATCAGTAGGAGGCCATTCAGCCCACCCAACCTGTTCTACTAGTGAATTGGATTGCCAGGTCTTCTAATCCCATTCCCCCGCCTTCTCCCCCACGCCCTTTAATCATCTCCATGTCTCTGTCCGTCTCCTATCCTATTGAGGATTGTCCCCCCCCGGGTCAGTCCTGAGGGCTATTGCTGAGCAAGTGATAGGACCCGGGTTCAGAGGCCAGGGACGGGCTGAGCTGTGAGGAGTCTCTGACACCAACAACAACAAAATTACACTTGTATAGCCCAATGCCTCTGTCTATATGCCAGACTTTCTATATTTTTAAAAAATGGATACAGCACCTTATCATGTCTTTCATACGTCTAAAAAAGTGCTTCACAGAATGTACTGTTAAATGAATTGAATATATTTGTGGGTGAAATGTGGCAGCCAATTGCCCACAAACAGTGGTGGATTGAGTGATCAAATTGCTTTTTGGAGGGATTATTACCCCCGGAAAACGAACCCCCAATTGGTTCCTATTTGACTGCTAGGTAAACAGAGGCATGTGGAGTAAGGAAAGTTGCCTATGGTTTTGCTGGATGCAAGGCCAGAGCTCTAACCAATACTGCTTTGAGACTACAGTATCAAACACAAGAGGTCTTATTGTTGCTTCTCCCCCCCCCCCCACACACACACACACACACATACAAGACTGAGTGCCTTTGGGAAGAAAACGAGAGAGGAAAGGTTTGCTAACTAACAGCTGTGACTGCAATCCCAGCTCAGCCAGAATGGAGTTTGGAGGCAGGTGTATCATCTCAAACCATGAAAACAAACCTTTGCGCGGAATGTTTTACAGAGAGCCAGCGAGGCTGGGATCAACACCCAAGAATTCATCTAACGCAATTCACCGTCGTTACACTCAGTGTCCTGGAGTCCTGTAGCTCAGTGGTTAGAGCACTCGTCTTGCAAGCAAGAGGACATTGTTTCTGTTCCCGGGCAGGCCGAGACCTTAGGTAAGTTTCCTTACTCCACACGCCTCTGTTTACCAGCAGTCGGTAGGGACCTCGTTGTTAAGTCAATTGATGGATCGCTTTCCAGGGTAATGAATCCTTCAGAAAAACAAATTATAATTTGGTCACTCAATCCATCACAGGTTATAGGACACTGCTTTGTGTAATTGCATTTCACCCACTATATACACAGTCATTACACTTTACAGAATATCCTGCGAAGCGCTTTAAGGCGTCTTAATGACGAGATAAGGCGCTATATCAAATGCAAGGATTATTATTGATAATTATATGCACCTATAATTCGCTGTGGAATGATTCACAATCAAAATACATCGCTACACATTACGGTATATCCCGTGAAGAATTTTGGGTTATCCTCCCTACGTAGAAGACCCCATATCAAAGGCCAGAATTATTATTATTATATCTTGGCCCCTGTATTATGCCTCTGGTGTACAGTGATTGTTGACTATTCTATGTTGCAGGATTCCAGCAGCTGATCCCTGGAGACCAGAGGGTTGATCCTTGTCTGTGGCTCCTCACCTGGGCTGGAATGAAGCCCGATGTTTGTTGTGTTCTGTCCGCAATCTGTTTCCTGCTGTGTGGTTCCGTGGGCAGCCACGCCATCCAATGGCTGTGAGTATCTATCTCTGGGATCAGGGGCCTGTTGTGGACTATGTTAGAGCGCTCGCCTCGCAAGCCAGAGGATAATAATAATCCTTGCATTTAATATAGCGCTTTTCACATTTTATCGGTGTCTCAATGCATTTCACAGAATATACAGTAAAATGAATTGACTGTATATTTGTGAGTGAAACACGGCAGCCAATTGCGCACAGCAGTGTCCCACACAAACAGTCATGGAATTAAATGACCAATTTTTTTTATTGGAGGGATTATTATTAGGTGCATGTGGAGTAAGGAAATTTGCCCAAGGTTTCACCCTGACTTGCCAGGATTCGAACACGGGTCTCACGCTTGTAAGGTGAGTGCTCTAACCACCGAGTTCCACAGAGAGGATCTGGGTTTGATTCCAGTTCAGGGTGAAATCTTAGGCAAGTTTCCTTACTCCACACACACCTCTGTTTACCAGCAGGGAGTAGGGACCCAGTTGTTAGTCACTTTTCCTTCTCTGTTTGATTAGCTCAGCTGGAGCTTTAATGTCCACCAGAGCAGGAGACGGGATTTTGGTCCAACATCTGACCTCGGTCTAACATCTCACAGGAAGGACAGCAACTCTCACAATGACAGGTTACTGATGTTAGTTGACCGATTGGCTGTTTTCATTGGTTTGCTGGTTTGGTTGGTTAGTTTGGTTGGTGAGTCCATTGGTTGGTTAGTTGGTGAGATAGTTGGTTGTGTAGGATGTTTGGTTAGTGCTGGTTGATTGGGTTATTTGATGGATCAGTGACAGCAGCAACATGACAAACAACATCAAGCTATGTCTGTATGGAGCCCTGTATGTCTCTGAGCATTGACCCTGGGCGGAGTTGCAGAGAGAGAGAGAGAGGGAGAGGGAGAGCAGCCGCCAGGAAGGAGGAAGGCGAACTGCATGGACTTTGGTGTATTTCTGTCTGGCATTTCTTATGTTCTTTTGCATTAGTGCTATCTCAAAGTGCGTCACAGAATAAATGGTAAAGTGAATTGACTATGTTTGTGGGCAAAACGCGACAGCCAATTGCGCAAAGCAGCATCCCCATAAACAGTCATGAGTTGAGTGAACACATTTTCCCTTTTTGTTTTCTTAACACAGCACAGAGGCGGCCATTCGGCTCATCGTGCCTGTGCCGGCTTTTTGAGAAGAGCTTTAACAAATCAATCCCACTCCCCCCGCTCTCCCCTCATAGTCCTGCAAACCTGTCCTCGCAAATAACTATCTATGGCACTATCACTTTAAAGACCATTCACGTCCTTGCCCGCGCCTATCTCTCTGACCTGCTGTCTCCCTATCAGCCTGCTCGCACCCTCTGTTCAGCGGGCTCTTGCCTGTTCCATGTCCCCCACCCGAACTGCCCTACCATTGGTAGCCGGGCTTTCAGCCTCTCTGCTCCCACACAGTGGAACTCCATCCCGCAATGCCCTCGCCTTGCCTCCTCCCTTTCCTCCTTTAAGGCCGGTCTCAAGACCTTCCTCTTCAACTGTGCCTTCTGCTGCCCTCCTAACTCTTCCCCCCTCTCCTACTCTCCGTCCCCCTACCCCGACCCTTCCCCCACTGCTCGCATCCCAACCTAACTGTTCAGCGACTTGGGACATCCTCCCAACATGAAAGGCGTTGTAGAAATGTAATTTTGTTGTTGTATGGGTAGTGAATTGATTGACTATTGTATGGGTGAAATGTGGCAGCCAATTGCGCACACCAGTGTCCCCCAAACAGTTATGGATTGAGCAACCAAATTATTATTATTATTATTTTTACGCAAGGGATTGTTATCATCCCCAGGAAAGTGATTCCACCCATCCATTAACAACTGGATTCCTACTTACTGCTGGTAAACAGAGTCGTGTGGAGTAAGGATATTTACTTATGGTGTTGCCCTACCCAAGAATCAAACATAGGTCCTCTCACTTGTGAGGCCAGGGCTCCAACCACTGAGCTACAGGACTGTGGCTAGCGAGCGAGGCCAGGGCTCTAACCACTGAGCTACAGGACTCCATGCTTTATGTATGAGAAGTCAAAGTGAGGTTAGATGGTCAAAACGCTCTGAGACGCCGTCCGGCATGGATGGTGCTATACAAATCAAAGTTGTTGTTGTGTGTAGTGAGTGTGTGTGACAGTGTGTGTGATTACAGAGCTCTGGCCACCGTCGGGCCCTCCATGCCCTTCAACCAAACTCAGAGCTGCAAACACTTGGATGGCTTAGTGTCTGCGCAGGTGCAGCTCTGCCGCAGTAACTTGGACCTGATGCCAAGTGTGGTCCAGGCCGCCAGGCTCGTCAGGAAAACCTGTCGCAAAACCTTCTCCGACATGAGGTGGAATTGCTCCTCCATCGAGCTGGCTCCCAAATTCAAACCCGACCTGGAGAGAGGTAAATACTCATCATAATAACAAATAATTATCTTAATAATAACAATCCTCTCTTCTGTTATGGCCCCTTTATCCTCGGAGGGGATGTGTGAAAGCTTTTCCCCAGATTCACTGGGAAGTGTAGGGACTGTGTTACTGGTGGCCAAACAAGCAGGCGATTTTGTGCTCGGCAATATGGGTGGGGTAGGATTGATGGGCAGTGGTTGAAAGCACGTGAATAGACGTGAGGTGAACAAGTGATTTTATTTGGGGGATTGTTGGCCAGGACACCAGGAGAGAGAGTGAGAGAAACTCCCTTCTCTTCTTCGACAGCCCCGCGGGATCTTTAACATCCACCTGAACAGGTACAGACGGGACCTGGGTTTAATGTCTGATCCGAATACAGTAAATCTCTCCCCCCATCATACAATAATAATCATCAGATAATTCATAATCTCACACAGAAAGCACGGAAATTTAGTGACCAACTGCTCGGTCTCACACACACACAAGCAGACTAACCCATACCTCTCATACTCTCACACTCATCCTCTTACACAGTTACACACCTCTCACACACATACACACTCATTCACCTCACACACACCCACTCACACACCCTCTCACACACTCCCATATGTGAGAGCCGTGCCCTACACAGAGACAGTGTGAGCGAGCGCGAGAGAGAGAATGAGAGATTCCCACTCCTGCTCTAGTATCCACAGGAGTGCCTCGACCCTCCTCTTCGACCGAGCCTTCTGCCCCCTCCCCTCCCTCTCCCTCCCCACTCTCTCCCTCCCCTCCCAACTCTCTCCCTCCCCTCCTCCTTACCCTGCCCCTCTCCCTTGCTTGGGTCCCGTCCTGGCTGTTTAGCATCTTGGGACGTCCTCCCGACATGAAAGGCTACTCTATAAATGTAATGTTGTTGTTGTACAGTGTCAGACATGCTTCAGATCTGAGTCTGTGTATGTGTGTGTGTGCGCGTGTTATTAATGTCTGTATTAACCTTGTCCCTGTCTGTCTCAGGGACCCGGGAGACAGCCTTTGTGTATGCCCTCTCCGCTGCCTCCATCAGCCACACCATAGCGAGAGCGTGTACCACTGGGGAGCTGAGGGGCTGTTCCTGTGGCCCCATCACCTCAGAGCTGCAGGGCCCCGGGTATCGCTGGGGGGGCTGCGGAGACAACCTCAACTATGGCCTCCTGATGGGATCCAAGTTCCTGGACTCGCCCATGAAGGTTAAGAGGTCGGGGTCGCAGGCCAAACTCATCAACCTGATGAACCTGCACAACAGCGAGGTCGGCCGACAGGTAACACACAGTCACTACACTACACAGTCATCAGTCACTACACACACATACACAAACAGTCACTACATACACACACAGTCATCACTACACACACAAAAGTTACTAGTCACGACACATACTCAGTCACTATACACATTCACTACACAGTCATTACACTACAGTGATCAGTCACTACACTACACAACAACAAATTACATTTATAGAGCGCCTTTCACGTCGGGAGGACGTCCCAAGGCGCTGCACAGGAGGCGTGTGACCCGAGCTGAGAGGGGAGTGTTTGGGAAGGGGTGAAACACGAAGGGGAGGTAAAAAAGTTTGGGGTGGAACAAAAGGCACGGTCGAAGAGGAAAGTCTTCAAACCGGCCTTGAAAGATGAAAGGGAAGAAACGAAACGGAGGGATTGAGGGATGGCATTCCATAGGGTGGGAGCGGAGAAACTGAAGGCCCGGCCTCCGATGGTGGGGCGGTTCGGGCGGGGGGCTTGGAGCAGGTCAAGTCCTGTTGAACGGAGGGTCCGGCTGGGCGTGTAGGGGGAGAGTAGATCGGTTAAATAGGGCGGGGCAAGGCCGTGTAAGGCCTTGTAGGTGAGGACGAGGATCTTGAACTCGATCCTCTGGAGGATGGGGAGCCAGTGGAGACGGGCGAGGGTGGGGGTTATGTGGTCGCGGAGGCGGGTGCGGGATAGTACACGGGCTACAGAGTTTTGGATGACCTGCAGCCTGTGAATGGAGGAACTGGGGAGGCCGACGAGGAGAGAATTTCCGTAGTCCAGCCGTGAGGTGATGTATGTGGGTGCACGAGTGTTTCGGCAGCGCGGGGGGTAAGATAGTTGCGGAGCCTGGCAATGTTGCGCAGATGGAAATAAGCGGTGCCGGTCAAGGCGCGGATGTGGGGGAGGAAGGAGAGTTTTTGATCGAACATGATGCCGAGGTTCCTGATTGGCTTTCTGAGGTGGAGAGTGCAGCCTTGGATATTGAGGCTGGCAGCGCCCGATGTGCGGAGGCGCTGGCTTGAGCCAATCAGGAGGGCCTCGATCTTACTCACGTTCAATTGCAAAAAGTTGTCCCTCGTCCAGGACTCGATGTCGGACAGACATGCTGTCAGAACATCGATCGTCTGGGGGTTGAGGGATGAGGCAGAAAGGTACAACTGCGTGTCGTCCGCATACATGTGGAAATTTACCCCATGTTTGCGGATGACGTCGCCCAGAGGGAGCGTGTAAAGGGTGAAAAGGAGGGGGCCTAAAACAGAGCCCTGAGGGATGCCGTGAGAAACTGTGCGGGGGTTTGAAGAAAAACCGTTGGAAGAAACAAAATGTAAACGGTGGGTCAAATAAGAATGGAACCAGTCAAGGACTGTGCCTTGAAGGTTGAGGTGGGATGAAAGACGTTGAAGGAGGATGGTGTGATCGACTGTGTCAAGGAGGACGAGGAGGCAGAGGGAGCCCTGGTCACAGGCGGTTAGGATGTCATTTGTGACCTTAACCAGGGCCTTACACATTCTTACACATTCACTACACACACACAGCCGCCAGTCACTATAACAGTCACTACACTAGAGCCAGTCACTATACTGTGGCCAGTCATTGTATTTTAATGACACTGTCTGTATCCCTCCCTCTCTCACTTCCTCCCTCACTTCCTCCCTCGTGCCCACAGTTGCTGAGTGGTTCTGTGGAGATCAAGTGTAAGTGCCATGGAGTGTCTGGGTCTTGCTCTGTCAGGACTTGTTGGCAGGGGCTGCAGGAGCTGGGGCTGGTGGCCTCCGACCTGAAGGTCCGTTACCTCTCGGCCACCAAAGTGGTGCATCGCCCGGTCGGGACCCGCAAACAGCTGGTCCCTAAAGACATCGATGTGAGGCCGGTGATGGACACAGAGCTTGTTTACCTCCACAGTTCGTCCGACTTCTGCTCCAGGAACGAGAAGCTGGGATCATCAGGGACCCAGGAGAGGTCAGAATCGCCCCCACCCTACATCCGGGACCTCCTAACCCCCCCTCACCAACCTGTCCACCCCCTCCCTCCACTCAGCAGGCTCTAGCCTGCTCCACAACCCCCAACCTACCCACCCCATCATTGTTGAGTGAGCCTTTAGCCACTCTGCCCCCAACCTCTAGAACTCCATCCCGCAGTCCCTCCGCCTCATCCCCTCCCTGGCCTCTTTCAAGTCTCAACTCAAGACTCTCCTCTCCAATGGATCCATTGGCAATTCCTTATCCCACCCCCCCACCATTCCCTCCCCCCCCCACCCTCCACTTTCCTCAGCTCGGGTCTGAAGCAGTAACTGTGCCTTGGGACATTCTCCTTATGGGAAAGGCGCTATACAGGGGTAATTTTGTTGTTGTATAATGTTCATAATAATTAATAATCCCTTACATGTGATACAGCAGCTTTCACATTCATAATAATAATCCTGGCGTGTGATGCAGTGTCTTATCACGTCTTGAAGACGTCTCAAAATGCTTCTTAGGACACATTTTAAAGTGTAGTGACTGTGTACAGTATTCTGTGGGTGAAACACGGCAGCCAGGAAAATTGACCAACAACTGGGTTCCTAATTGCTGCTGGTAAACAGGGGCGTCCCTCTGCGCGGGAATCAAACCCGGGTCCTTTGACTTGCGAGGCGAGCGCTCTGACCACTGAGCTACAGGCAGAACTTAAAAGTGCTTCACAAGATTAACTGTCAATTGTGTGTGTTTGTAAGTGAACACAGCAGCAACAGGGAGGGGGTGGGGGGGTGGCTGGGGTAATATCTCTGATCCAAACAAATCTCTTACCCAACCCCATCGCCCCGATCCCAGATAAAGCAAAGTCTTGTTTGCCAAGACACGATCTGCTGGTAAGGGAGACGTCCGCAGGACTGACTTCACCGGCTCACAATCCCTGACTCACATCCCTCAGTCGGCCACTCAGTCACAACACAAACAATGGGGGAGACGCACTCATGGGGAAAGAATATGCTGTGAGTGAGTGAGTGAGTGGAAATTTGTTCTCCATGTAATCTGTGTTGTAAGAGATGGAGCCTGGAACTGCCCTGTAAACTGTGTCAGGGAGTTTAATTGAACAATGTTATGTGAGTCCTGTCGCTCAATGGTTAGAGCGCTCGACTCACAAACGAGAGGACCTGGGTTTGATTGCCGGGCTGGTCAGAGAGAATCCTAGGCAAGTTTGCTTACTCCACACACCTGTTTATCAGCAGTCAGTAGTGACCCAGTTGTTAGACGATTGACGGATCGCTATCTGGGGGGTGATAATCCCTTCAATAAAAAAAATGTATTCAATACATGACTGTTTGTGGGGACGCTGTTGTGTGCAATTGGCTACCGAGTTCCATCCACAAAATATATACAGTGAATTCACTTTACAGTATATTCTGTGCTTTGAGACATCTCAAAGAAGTGATAATGTACTGTATCAAATGCAAGGAATATTATTGTTATTGCTGGGAATGTGTAGATGTAAATTGTTGTGATGTGTATTGCACATTTACAGAACTGAGAATATCTATTATTTTTGCCATTGAACCTTATTTTGGTTAAGGATTAAAGATCAGTCTGGATTAGAGAATCCTCTTATTCTCAGACATTGATAGAATATTACAGCACAGAAGGCCATTCAGCCCATCGTGTCTGTGCTGGTTCTTACATACAGCTCCCCAACCACTCCCCTGCTCTTACAGTGGAGCCCTGTGGCTCACTGGTTAGAGCACTCACCTTACAAGTGAGAGACCTGGGTTCAATTCCTGACAGGTCAGGATGAAACCTTCGGCAAGTTTCCTTACTCCATACACATGCCTAATAATAATCCCTCAAAAAAACAATAACGATTTGGTGGGGATGCTGCTGTGCACATTTGGCTGCCGTGTTTCACCCACAAATATACAGTCAATTCACTTTACAGTATATTTTTTGAAGAGCTTTGAGACACAGTCTGGAAGATGTGAAAAGTGCTCTATCCAATGCAAGGATTATTATTATTACCCCAAACACTCCCCACTCCCTCGCTCTTACCCCATGTCCCACTCCCCCTTCCCTGGCTAATTATTTTCGGATGAATCTGTTTCCATCCCTTTTAATGCCGTGCATTCCTGAGGGTAACAAATCTCTGGGTAAAAACATCACTGCAGCTGGTCTCCCCTTGGGTTGTTTCACGAAGTCAGAAACTCCCAGGTCAGGGCTGTGAGCTCACAGTGTATCTCTTTCTCTCTCTTGCTCTCTCGCTCGCACTCCCCTTCCCTCTCTCTCTCTCTCTCTCTCGTTTTCTCTCTCTCGCTCTCCCCCAGTGCCCCCTAACGTAATGTGTTGTTGTTGTTGACTCTCAGACAGTGTAACAAGACTTCTTACGGCAGTGACAGTTGTGACCTGATGTGTTGTGGACGTGGCTACAACCCTTACACAGAGACTCTGGTGGAGAGATGTCACTGCAAATATCACTGGTGTTGCTATGTCACCTGTAAGACGTGTGAGAGGGTGGTGGAGCGCTACGTGTGCAAGTGAGACATCAACCCCATCACCCCCCCCCCCCCCAGGCTCAGCCCCCAAACTCGCCTCACAGGGAGACTTCGGATGTCGAGTTGCCGAGGACTCTGGGCCAAAGTAGAACATCGACATGGACAATTGAAGCTCTCACTTCATTCCTCCTCTCTGCCTTTCCTTCTCTCATTCCTCCTGTCTTCCTCTCTCACAACATCCCCACACACAATCTCCCAACACACATACACACACCCTCCGCCTTCCTCCCCACCACACTATAGATTGGGCAGCTGAATCACTTTCCCTCAGCAAAATATATGTTGCATTCACACACACTCACTGACACACACTCTCACCGACACACACTCTCACCCCCTCACTGGCTCAGGAGTATGTGTAATTTGCGGATGGACAGAGAGAGCGCTATGACCCTCTATTTATTGTGGGGATGGGGGGAATGTTGCTTGGAAACTGAGTACATTGGGGAGGGGGGCGGTGGATTCTGGGTGTTGTTTGTGGGTTGGGGGGGGGGGGGGGGGTGAATAGCAGAGGGCGAAACAAGGTTAAATTGAATATCTAGTGTCAGGGTTGAAGGCCACAGAGACTGAACACCTGTTAATTTGCTCCTGTTAACCCTGCAGCCAAAGCCCTAACTCACTAACTAACTAATGGGGTGGGTGGTCCTAGCTGGACAAGCAGCGGGAAAGCTTGGCCAGACAGTGATATCAATGGCCAAGCTATTGTGTGGGTTTAGCTGGTACTCAGCAGTTACCCCAACACACACTCTGGGCTCCCCCCCGCCCCCCCAACACACACTCTGGGCTCCCACCTTCAAGCCTTGGCTCTTGCCAACCTACGCCTAATACTCTCCGGAATTAGGTATACAGGATGTGTCCCTCCAGGGAGAGAGAGAGAGAGAGAGTGCATGCCATCCCAACAATCTATCTCTGTGTGGGTGGGATGCGGGCAATTCTCAGTTGGGTTTGGAGACTCTTAAGCAGGTGACAGGTTTCCATGTGTGTCAGACAGACACCTGGCTGGGCAAAACAAATGAATCATTAGCTTTAAGCTACGTGTTTGTGTGTGTGTGTAGGGGGAGTGAGTAATTTCTGGTGAATCAGTGACTGAATTCCAGGCCAGCTATAAACACTTGTGTATATATTTCTCAATCTTATACTGTTTTATTATATATTAAAAAAATACATTTTTAAAAAAGGGGGGAAAAAAGTTAATATTTATATTAGAATTTTTACGTTTTCTTTTGGAGACTTAAATATCTGTTATCAAGAAGATTTTTTGCTTTTTTTTAAGGAAAAAATTCAAATAAAAACAATTTGCTATTTTTTACTCGACTGCGATGATAATGTACTTTGTGGCTGTGAAACCGGGGGTCAGAGGGGGTTAAGAGGGAGGGAGAGAAAGCGTTAATATGTGCTGTGCGGTTATTAAAATAATCAATAAAACAATAATATTCCTCACATTTGATATCAGGCCTTTCAACAACAACAACTTCGATTTATATAGCGCCCTCCACGCCAGACGGCGTCTCAGAGCGCTTCACAGTAGCGGGTCCCGGGATCGAGCCAGGGGCAGGGGCAGGAAGGTGACCAAAAGCTTGGTCGAAGAGAAAGGTCTTCAGCTGGGACCTGAAACTGGGAAGAGAGGGGGCGAGGCAAAGCGAGTGAGGAAGGGAGTTCCAGAGCCTTGGGGCGTAGTGGCTAAAGGCACGGCCGCCGAGGGTGGAGCGGAGGACTCGGGGGACATGGAGGAGGCCAGACCCAGAGGAGCGAAGGCAGCGGGTGCTGGGTTGTGGGGAGAGGAGATCAGAGAGATAGGGGGGTGCAGAGGAGTGGAGGGATTTGAAAACAAGGGTGAATCCTCACCCTTGTTTTCAAATCCCTCCACTCCTCTGCACCCCCTTATCTTGAAGTCGATCCTCTCTGGGATAGGGAGCCAGTGAAGTCTGGCAAGGATTGGGGTAATGGGGGAGCGAAGCTTAGAGCGGGTGAGTATGCGGGCGGCAGAGTTCTGGATTAGCTGGATTTTGTGGATTGTGGTGGAAGGGAGACCGGCGAGGAGGGCGTTGCAATAGTCCAGCCGAGAGGTGACAAAGGCGTGGACCAAGGTTTCGGCGGCTTTTGAGGTGAGGTATTGCCGGAGACGGGTGATCCGTTGGAGGTGGTAGAAGGCAGTGCTAGTGACAGACTGGATGTGGGGGAGGAAGGACAGTTGGGGGTCGAACCTGATGCCAAGGAGGTGAGAGCCGTGCAAATGGAGATGTTGACGAGAGCCAAGGAGTATGGCCTCCGTCTTGTCAACATTCAGCTGCAAGAAATTTGTGCTCATCCAGCCCCTGATGTCCGAAAGGCAGGCTGACAGAACATTGGGGGACTGGGGGTCACAAAGTGAAGGGGAGAGATAGAGTTGGGTGTCATCCGCGTACATGTGGAATTGTGCCCCATGTCTGCGGAAGGAGAGACAGGGGAGAAGGAGTGTAGGAAGGGGGTCAAGGTAAGAGCTGAAGGTGTGGGGGGTGAGGGGGATGGGGTGGGGGTGGTAGTGGGAAACGAGAAGCTGGAGGATGATGCTGCCTGGCAGATGTTGTGGATCTTGGAAGAAGTCCATGACCTCCTCGCACTTCGCATTTGAACGTCCAGAGACGTCGCTAAACACTTAAAAGGAAACTTGCCTAATAATAATAATCCATGCATTTGATATAGCGCTTTTCACAATATTATCGATGTCTCAAAGCGCTACACAGAATGTACTAAGGTTTCTCCCACCCCGGGAATTGAACCCGGGTCCTCTCGCTCCCAGCGCGAGTGATCTAACAACTGGACTACAGGACTCCACTTATACAGCACTTTTTGAGACAAATTCTATGTTTTGCTGACATAATAACTATAAGGGATTTAAGATGATCCAGAAATAGCTTCACAGTGTCACATGGGTGAAACACGGCAGACAATTTGCACCCAACAAGTTCCCTGTGACCAGGACGTCTCAAAGTGCTTCACAGGAATTCCTACAAAGTGCAGTGACTGTTTCGTGGAGCGGAGGGATTGGGCCAGGCAAAGCCTCCAGGTGTGAACACTGAGAGGAGCTCTGCTTACAGTGTACACAGGTCAGGGGCAGTTATAGCCTCCCATTGTTTACACTGGTCATTAGGTGCTCATTACCACTCCTACCCCCCACCCCTTTGCGCACACACGCCATCTCACACCCTCTCAACACGTCACCACTCAATAAATAACATTGAATGGCCTGAAATGGAGTGTATGTTCCAACCCTATTGTACACAATTCCAAATCTCTAACCCATTCACTCACTCCTCGTGACAACAATAATAACAATCCTCACATTTGGTGAGGTGCCTTCTCACATCAGGAGGATGTCCCAAAGCACTTCACACAGTATAGTGTATCACTGAGTGTGAGGCTTCACACAATATACAATAATGTAACATTGAGTCTGAGGGTTCACGCAATTTACTGTATCGCTGTGGGGTTTCTGTGAGGGTGAAACACGACAATGTCCAACAAACAGCCATAGAGAGGGAGTGACTTCATTTTATTTGGGGGATTGTTGGCCAGGACTCCAGGAACGAGGGAGAGAGAGAGAGAGAGTGAGAGAGAGAGAAAAACTCGCTTTTCTATCCCAATTGTGCTGCAGTTGTTTTACATTCACCTGAACAGGTACAGACGGGTTCTGATCCCATCGTCTTGGGACGTCCTCCTGACGTGAAAGGAGCCTCAGCAATGTCATTTTACTGTCATTGTCTTGAAAGTGGAAAAGGAGGGAGGGATTGATTCAGAGGGACTTTGTGATGGAGTTCCAGAGCAGGGAGGGGATGTGTGAGGTGGGGAAGGAATTGCAGGAGAGGACACGAGCTGCAGAGTTCTGGATGATCTGCGAAGGGAAGAGATGGGAAGGCCAACGAGGAGGGAGTTTCCATAGTCGAGCCTTGATGTGACAAATGCGTGGACAAGGGGCCTCAGGGGTGAGGCAGTGGCGGAGTCGGGCAATGTTACAGAAGTGGTGGAAGGCAGTGCTGGTCATGGCGCGGATGTGCCATGGCGGGAGGAAAGACAGTTCAGTCAAACAAAACACCCAGGTTCCTGACTGGCTTAGAGAGGTGAAGAGTGTGGACACAACAAGTCAAGCAATGGCCTGGATGGTGGAAGGTGAACTTTGTTCCTGTTTTGTTATTGTTTTGGAGGTTGTGGAGGTAATTAGTGTGCCCTCCCTCACACCAATGGAGGCACTGAGGGTAGGTGGGGACCTCAGACAAGGTCCTGAGACCCATTACAAGTTGTGAAAAGAAAAATCAATGGATTGGAAAGTGAGAGGGAAGCCAGGCTCAACTCCCTCAACTTGCCCAGGAATCCACCAAAATTTTCTGAAAATACTTGGTTGGATACGGCTGACGGCAAATAAACACACAACAGATAACGGACTTAACATTTTGTCTCAAATTGCGGCAATTCAGATAAGCCGGAGGCATGGCAGCCTTGAACAGACACGTCCCTGAGGGAGAGGCTGCCTCGGTGTCACACACAGACAACAAACCCGGAATCAAACTCACAGTTAGTAATAATAGTAATATAATAATAGCAATACAATAACAACAATAATAATAACAATTTAAAAATCCTGTATTTGGTAAAATAGTGAATAATTTGGGTATTACTAATCTCTTCAAAAATATCCAATATTAGCAAAAATATATATATATTTTTGTTAATCATAATTTGGTCACTCAATCCATGACTGTTTGTGGGACACTGCTGTACACAATTGGCTGCTGCATTTCACCCACAAAACACACAGTCACTACACTTTCCAGTAATAATAATAATCCTTGCATTTGATATCGAATTTTCATGTTTTCTAGACGTCTCAAAGCACTTGACACAATATAATGTAATTTGAATTGACTGTATATTTTGTGGGTGAAATGCAACAGCTAATTGCGCACAGCAGTGTCCCACAAACAGTCATGTCTATACAGTATACACATATATCTATATATATATATATATATAACAACATGATAGCGCTATATCAAATGCAAGGATTATTATTATTATTATCATATAGCACATTATCACCTCATTGAAACATTTCAAAGTACTTCACAGGATATAATGTGAAATGTGGTGATTATATTTTGTGTGTGAAATGTGGCAGCCAGTTTGCCTACAGCAATGATCTACAAACAGCCATGGAGGGAGTGAGCAATTTTATTTTGGGGATTGTTGGCCAGGACACCAGGAGAGAGAGAGAGAAAATTCACTGGGGAATCTTTCACATCTACCTGAACACACACAGACAGGACCTTGGGTTAATATAATAATAATAATAATCATCTTTGCATTTGATATAGCGCTTTTCACGTCTACTAGACGTTTCAAAACGCTTCACAGAATAACAACAACAACTTTGATTTATATAGCGCCCTCCACGCCAGGTGACATCTCAGAGCGTAAATATACTGTAGTGACCGCATTTTTGTGGGAGAGCGGAACGTGCCAGCCAATTGCACACAGCAGCGTCCCCACAAACAGTCGTGGATTGAAATGACCAATTTTATTATCGTGAATTTTTTGGTGGGATTATTATAACATCTCAGCCAAAGGACAGCACAACTACATTGGGGCATCGGTTTAGTCTGTGATTCCAAGTCCGGGGCATGGAGTACATCTCCACAAACGGCTTTTCCTCCCGCTCTTACCCAGTGTGTGTCAGGGCTTGGTAAAGACATCTTGACGACATGTTAAGATGTTACATAAAATTCAAGGATGATTATTATTATTACAACGGAAGAATCACAGATTTATCCAGCACAGAAGGAGGCCATTCGGCCCATCGTGTCTGTGATGGGCTGAATGGACACAGTTGTTTGTGAAAGTCACGACGTCCTCTCTATCTGTGACCAGGGCTCCCTCTGTCTCTTTATCCTCCTGGACCGGTCCACTGCGTTCGACACAGTCGACCACGCCATCCTCCTCCACCGCCTGTCCTCCGTCATCCACCTCAGTGGGACCGCACTCGCCTGGTTCGAGTCCTACCTCACAAACCGCCAGCGGTACATCTCCACAAACGGCTGTTCCTCCCGCTCTTACCCAGTTACCTGTGGGATACCCCAAGGATCCATCCTTGGCCCCCTCCTCTTCCTCATCTACACGCTCCCTCTTGGGGATGTCATCTGCAGACATGGGACACACTTCCACATGTACGTGGATGACACCCAACTCTATTTCTCCACTTCACTTTGCGACCCCCAGTCCCCCGATGTTCTGTCAGCCGGCCTGTCAGACATCAGGAGCTGGATGAGCGCAAATTTCTTGCAGCTGAATGTTGACAAGACGGAGGCCATACTCCTTGGCTCTTATAAACGTCTCCATTCACATGGCTCTCACCTCCTCCATCTTCCCGGTCTCCCCCTGAAACTCTCTGAACCTGTGCGCAACCTTGGCATCAGGTTCGACCCCCAACTGTCCTTCCTCCTCCACATCTGGTCCCTCACCAGCACCGCCTTCTTCCACCTCCGACGGATTGCCCGTCTCTGGCAACACCTCACCCCAAAAGCCACTGAAACCCTGGTCCATGCCTTAGTCACCTCATGGTTGGACTATTCAAATGCCCTCTTCGCCTGTCTCCCCTCCATCACAATCCATAAAATCCAACTCATCCAAAACTCTGCCGTCCGCATACTCACCCGCACCAAACTTCGCTCCCCCATTACCCCAGTCCTTGCCAGACATCACTGGTTCCCTATCCCAGAGAGGATCGACTTCAAGATTCTCACCCTTGTTTTCAAATCCCTCCACTCCTCTGCAACCCCCCACCTCTCTGACCTTCTCTCTCCTCATATCAGCACCTGTTGCCTTCGCTCAATTGGGTCTGGCCTCCTCCATGTCCCCCAAATCCTCCGCTCCACCCTTGGCGGCCGGGCCTTCAGGCACTACGCTGCAAGGCTCTGAAATTCCCTTCCTCACTACCTTCATCTTGCCCCCTCTTTTCTCAGTTTCAGGTCCCAGCTGAAGACCTTTCTCTTCGACCGCGCTTTTGGTCACCTTTCTACCTCTGCCCCCGGATCGGTCCCAGGTTCCGCTATTGTGAAGCGCTCTGAGATGCCGTCTGGCGTAGAGGGCACTATATAAATCGAAGTTGTTGTTGTTGTTGATGGCTCTTTGAGAAGAGTTGTCCAAATCAATCCCACTCCCCTGCTCTCTCTCTCTCTCTCCCTCTCTCCCCACTGCCTTGCAAGCTTGAGGTAGGTAGGTGGTCGGGTGGTGAAAACTCTGGTGAAATGAAAATGCACTCGGATAATACAGTAAAGATTTTGCTCCGGAAAGAAGGGAATGATTTCTTTCATGTAAAAAGTGGCGTTCCACAGATTATTTACATTCCTCACTGAACCCATTCAGCATCCATCCCCTGTTACCAGTAACTATTATTCTGAGCACAATATCTCTGTTTAAGATATAAAACATTTTTTACAACCACAGATATTTACACCACAGAAGGAGGCCACTCAACCCCATTCACAGACAAAATACACTTAACAACAACTACAAAATGACACTTGTATAGCGCCTTACACGTCAGGCGCTGGACAATCATTGTTTCAGACCCAAGCTGGGGTTGGGGAGGGAGAGGGAAGGGGGGGAATTTGGGGTGACAGATTGGACCGTCGAAGAGGAGGGTCTTGAGGTGGGACTTGAAGGAGGTCAGGGAGGTGGCAAGGCAGAGGGACTGCAGGATAGAGTTCCACAGGTTGCAGGCAGAGTGGCTGAAGGCTCGCCCACCAACGGTTGGGCAAGTGGGTCGGGGGATGTGGAGCTTAGAGGGCAGGCAGTTTGGTAGGGGGGTTAGGAGGTCACAGAGATAGGGTGGGGCAAGGCCATGGAGGGCTTTACAGTGTATCCAACACACATTACACTACACACACTCTGAACTACTCTCCACTTGTGGAGTCCTGTAGATCAGCGGTTAGAGCACTCGCCTCGCAAGCGAAAGCCTTAGGTTTGATTCCCGGCAGGTCAGGGCAAAATCTTGGGTGAGTTTCCTTACTCCACTCACCTGCTAATAATCCCTCAAGAAAAAAAGATAAAATTGGTCACTCAATCCACGACTGTGTGTGGGGACGCTGCTGTGCGCAATTAGCTGCCGCGTTTCGCCCACAAACATATGGTCATTACACTTTTGAGACATCTAGAAGGCGTGATAACATATCTGGTTGATGATAAATGGAGGTGTTGATGGCTGAGCTCTGGTATTGAGATCTGAATTCAGACCACCTTAAAACACAACTTTGAAACTCGCTCCCTCAACCCCCTTACCTCACCCCCCTCCTTTCCCATCTTCAGGTTGTGTGAGGGGGTGTGAGGGGGTGTGTGTGAGGGAGGGGGAGGGAAGTTGCATTGTTAAAGGTGCTGAAAAATAATAATAATCCTTGCATTTGATATAGTGCTGTTCACATCTTCTGTACGTCTCAAAGCGTTTCACAAAATATACTGTAAAATGAATTGACAGCCGCGTCCCCACAAACAGCTGTGGGTTGAAATGACCAATTTTATTATTATTTTTTGTTTCTTGAGGGGTTATTACCAGACGTGTGGAGTAAGGAAACTTGCCCAAGGTTTCACCCCCACCTGCTGGGAATTGAACTCAGGTCTCTCGCTTGTGAGGCGAGTGCTCTAATCACTGAGCTACAGGACTCCGCTGTACAGCACACCTGTCCTGCAGCGTCAATTGACTATAACCAAGTTGTTGATCACTGCTGGTAAACAGAGGTGTGTGTGGAGTTAAGGAAACTTGTCTAAGATATCGCACTCCCCGGGAATCGAAACCGGGTCCTCTGGCCTGTGAGGAGAGCACTCTAACCACTACACTGCAGGCTCCACATTCCCGTGACTCCTCACCAGCCTCTTCCGATGTGTTTTTCTCTGTATCTACAATATCTCTTTGCCAAAATAAACATCAGCGCTAACTCTCAGCACTGACCTGGATCTTGTTTACTCTGGAGCTGAGTGGAGACATAAGCGATCAGCCCTCGCTCACTCCTCAGCTCTCCCTCAGACCTCCCTCGCTCCTCCCTCAGACCTCACTCTGCCTTCCCTCAGCCCTCGCTCACTCCTCCCTCAGCCCTCGCTCACTCCTCCCTCAGCCCTCCCTCACTCCTCGCTCACTCCTCCCTCAGCCCTCGCTCACTCCTCCTTCAGACCTCCCTCACTCCTCCCTCAGCCCTCGCTCACTCCTCCCTCAGCCCTCCCTCACTCCTCCCACAGACCTCGCTCACTCCTCCCACAGACCTCGCTCACTCCTCCCTCAGCCCTCGCTCAACCCTTGCTCTGTTCTGCTGGCCAGACTGACTGACTGACACGTGGAGAGGAGAGCAGAGAGGATTGGCATTTTTATATCCTTATCCACCTCAAATCGTCTAAAAGCAGCTTCACAGCTAATTACTAGTTCAGCAGAAACTATTTCACGCACATCTGAGGGTAGGGTGTAGGAATCTGGGCTGGGAGCGGGGATTCAGACACAATTCATATTGACTTCAAAAGGGGATGAGATGAAAATCTGGGGAAAATGACAGGCACGTTTCTCCCCCAAAACAGCACAGACCTGACTGGCTGAATGGCCTTCCTCTCTGCTGTAAATATCTATGGTTCTTTGGAGGGCACGAGGGGGAGGGGGAAGAAGGGGTGAGGTGGAGCGGGAGAGAGGGCGAGGTGGGGAGTGTGACTCCCAGAAGCTCTGTCCCTCCCTCTCCACCTCGCCCCTTCCACCTCATCCCCCCTCTCGCCCTCTGCCTCGTTGCTTCTCCCCCTCTGCCTCTCCCCCTTTCCCTCCGCCTCGCTCCCCCTCATCCCCCTCGCCCTCTCCGCCTCACACCCCCTCCCTCTCGCCCCCTCACCTCCTCGGCCTCGCCCTCCCCTCCCCCTCGCCTCCTCTCCCCCTAGCCCCCTCTCTCACTCTGCCTCGTCGCCTCTCCCCCTCCACCTTGCCCCCTCCCCTCGCCCCCTCTTCCCCCTCGCCCCCTTCACAGAACCATAGATATTTACAGCACGGAGGAAGGCCATTCAGCCAGTCAGGTCACACAATGAGAGATCCTCTGCTGGGCCAAGCTGTAAACAATAACCTTTGAACAGTGTATAAACCATGGAGGGGGCGGAGGGGGCGGGGGGGGAGCCCAGCCTGATAAATGAAGCTCCCCCACCCCATAGTGAGTGGCCTCCAATGACCTGACCATGTGGAGAAGCCTCTCACTCTACCCCCACTCCTCTCCATAGAGGCTGGGCCCAGCAAGGCACAGGAGACAGCTGCTAGATTCTGTGATGTGGGAGGTTGAGGGGTAGGGCCGTGATTTGAAGGGGGATGGGGGGGGCAGGGCTGTGATTTGAAGGGGGAGGGGGGGGAGGGCAGGGCTGTGATTTGAGTGGGGGGGGGGGCAGGGCTGTGATTTGAGTGGGGGGGGGGCAGGGCTGTGACGTGATGGGGGAGGGCAGGGCTGTGATGTGGCAAGTGGGTGGGGGGGTTTAAGGGGCTGGGCTGTGTTGTGGGGAGTCGGAGGGTGGGGTGGGGGGGGAAGGCTGTGGCTGAAGAACCTACTTACGAAAATAATCTTTGTATTTGACGCAGTTTTTTATCATGTCATTGAGGCGTCTCATGGCGCTTCCCAGGATACAGTGAGGCCCCAACACAGAGCTGTCTGGGGGGGAATCTGTGAAGCGCTTTGAGACATCTCTAGGAATATAAGGTGCTTTATCAAGTGTAAGAGTTATTATATTATTATAATCCCCCACGTCAGAAATTGGAATCACATTGTGTAAGATGATGCTCCAATACAGAGCTGCCTGGGGAGGATTGCTGCATTATCGGAGGCACTGTCCTTCAGAGGAGACATTAAATTGAGATAAGTCTGCCTGTTCAGGTGATGTCCTCTCTCTCTCTCGGTGTCCTGGCTAACAATTCCTACATTGAAGTTTGTCACTCACTCCATGGCTATTTGTGAGACATTACAGTGCACGCAAACTGGTTGATGCGTTTCGCCCGCAAAATATAGTCACTACACTTTATATTGCATTCAGTGAAGTGCTTTGAGACATCCTCCTAACATGAGCTCCTGTAAGTTTCCTTATTCCACACACACGCCTAATAATAATAATCTCTCCAAAAAACCCTTTAAAATAATAAAATTGGTCATTTCAATCCACATGGGAACACCGTTTGTGGGGACGCTGCTGTGAGCAATTGGCTGCCGCGTTTCACCAACAAATATATGGTCAATTCACTTTACAGCATATTCTCTGAAGCACTTTAAGACATCGATAAGATGTGAAAAGCGCTATATCAAATCGCCCACAAATATATACAGTCAATTCACTTTACAGTATATTCTGTGAAGCGCTTTGGGACGTTGATAAGATGTGGAAAGCGCTATATCAAATGCAAGGATTATTATTATTATTATAAATGCAAAGATTATTATTATGAAGTGTGCAATATCAAAGCCTGTGATTATTATTAAATTATTATTATTTTTGAAGTCCGATGTATTATGTCATAGGACACACAGTCAAACAATATCACCCAACACACACTCTGGACTCCCCCCAACCCAACCCCCCCACCCCCCACCCAAAAGCCTTGGCTCTCGCCAATCTGCGCCTAATATTCTCCGCAATTTGGTAAACAGAATGTGTCCTTCCAGGGAGAGAGAGAGAGAGAGAGGATTCCATTCCAGACATAAGGAGACTCCACATGTAGGTGACTAACACATGTGGATGTTTTGGTTGGATTTGGGCGTCAGTGAGGGAGGAGCTTGTTTGATACCCAACTGACCCCCAAAATGGTTTGGGCAACACTATTGGGAAACGTTGTGGGGGGTGCGGGGGGTGGAAAGAGTTGGAAAGGTAGCCATTGAGTGGAACAGCCCATTAGATGTTTAGCACAACGTGAAGCCCATTTTCCACTCTGGGAAAACTTTCCCAAATATCTCCCTGGGAATCACATGAGTCAGTCCATTTAGGAGATCACCCGGAGAACATTCCAGAATTCATGGTCACAACAGTGATCCCCCCCAACCTAAACACACTGCACAGTCCAGCGTAAACACAGCCGGGAGGGTCAGTAAACACACAGAGTAAACACAAGGAGAAGAGGCACCAGGGACAACAGTCTGTGACACACAAACAGAGCGGCCAGAGCCGCAAGGGAGGCATTTGAATGGCGCACGTCTTAAAGGGACACAGCCTTCATTTCATGGGATCCCGTCACTAATAATAATAATCCTGGCATTTTCATACAGCGCTTTATCATGTCTTCTAGACTGTGTCTCAAAGCGCTTCACAGAATACACTGTAAAGTGAATTGACTGTATATTTGTGGGTGAAACACGGCAGCCAATTGCACACAGCAGCGTCCCCACAAACAGTCGTGGAATTAAATTACCAATTTTTTTTGAGGGATTATAATTTAGGCGCGCGCGCGCGCGCTGGTGTGTGTGTGTGCGTGCGTGTGTGTGTGGAGTAGGGAAACTTGTCCAAACGTTTTGCCCTGTCCTGCCTGGAAACGAACACAGGTCTCTCACTTGTAACCACTGAGCTACTGAAACTCCACATTACTCCGACAATATCAGAAACGCACTGAGTTGTCCATTCCATTCCAGACACAGGGACATTTTCATGTGTAGATGGCATCCGTACTTGGGATTGTTAGAGCAGCTCAGAGACTCTGAAACACAGAGATGGGTTTCCGCACTCAGTCACCTGGCTGACAAGGAAACACAACCAAAGCGGACGGGTGATCTAGAGCAGATCAAACACACAAGCCTCTCCTCTGATCTAGTCATCAAAACAAGGTGTAATTCACACCTCGCTGCTCAGACTGAGACGCTGCGTCTCAGCCTCAGAGATAAATCCATTGGCGAGGCTGCCGGCTCCTCAGGAATGAAATACTCACTTGGCACCAGAACGCTTCAACGACATTCCTCTCTTTCCTCACATTGGGAAACAGACTTGGCTTTCAGATCACAAAGAGACATATTCTCTCTCTCTCTCTCTCTGACGACATCACAACGCACTGGTCAGGCTGCTCAGCTGTTGTTTATAAGACACGGCAAGCCCTCAAGCTGTGACAATCATAATGCAGGGCTGGGTGGGAGCTGTGTTCAGGTGTCTTGTCAGCCCAATTCAGCCAGTATTGATCTCATCTCTGAGCCAGGAGATCTCAGCAACGTAGAGCTTGTACAGTCCACAATACACTGTTGAAAATACACTGCAGAGCATGAATTGTTACCAGGGCTGATCTTTGGATCGGACATTAAACTCCTGTCTGTGTCCTGTTCAGAGAGATGGTGGAGATTGAATATAATAATAATAATCTTTGCATTTGATACAAAACCTTATCACGACTGAGAAATCGCTAAGCGCTTCACAGAATATACTGTAAAATGAGCTAAACACGGCAGCCAATTGAGCACAGCAGCATCCTCACACAAACAGTGGTGGAGATTGAGAGACCACATTTTTTGGTACAGTTTATTAACCCCTGAAGCCAATCGATAACAACAACAACTTGCACTTATACAGAGCCCTCCACATCATTGACTGAGCCTGACTCCCAGCCCCGGGTGGGGGTGGGGGTGGGGGTGGGGCAGGAATAAACACAGTGCAAGGTGGAGGGATTGAGGGAGAGTATTCCAAAGTTTGGGGGCGTAGTATCTGAAAACCTAACTCAGGTGGACATTCAGACAGTCACCAGGATAAACAGTTCCTTTCATGGCTGTTGGTTGCGCGTTGCTGTGCACAAATTGGTTGCTGTATCGCCTACAAAATACACAGTCACTACCCTTTACTACACGTGCACTAAGCGCTTTGAGACACTAACGTGAGTGGAGGGTACTATATGTATGTGCGAGTTGTTGTCAAAACATCTCAAAGCTTCATATTTGCTGTCAAGTATAGATTGCGTTGTTGTTGTTGTTTCACAGCATTATCAACATGCGCCTGGACAGGAAATCAGATTAAAATCCCAACAAAGAATATTTCCATATGTACAACAACAACAAAATGACACTAGTGCCTTTCATGTCAGGAGGACATCCCAAGGCGCTGGACAGTCACTGCTTCGGACCCGAGCTGGGGTTGGGGACAGGGAGGGGGGAGAGGAGGAGATTTGGGGTGACTGATGGGACCGTCAAAGAGGGTCTTGAGGCGGTATGAAGGAGGCTAGGGAGGGGGCAGCTGCGGGATGGAGGGACTGCGGGATGGAGTTCCAGAGGTTGGGGACAGACTGGCTGAAGGCACGCCCACCAATAGTGGAGCGGGGCAGTTGGGGACGTGGAGCAGGCCACAGCCTGCTGAACGGGGACGGACAGGTTGGTAGGCAGTTAGGAGGTTGCAGAGGTAGGGTGGGGCGAGCCCATGGAGGGCTTTGAATGTAAGGACCAAGATCTTGAATTGAATTCTCTGGATGATGGGGAGCCAATGGAGTTGGGCGAGGATGGGGAAGATGGGATCACAAAGCTTGGAGCGATAGAAGACATGGTTCTGCAGAGTTCTGGATGATCTGCAGCTTGTGGAGGGAGGAGTAGGGAAGGCTGACAATCAGGGTGTTGGTGTAGGTGGGACGGAGGGAATTCTCAGCTTGGTTTGGAGAATGTTAAGCAGGTGATGGGTTTCCGTGTGTCAGACACTTGCTGATCATTGCACCCCCGATAAACAGGTGTCTGACATTCCATGCCCCCACCACCAGCCCTACCCTGGAGACCAGAATGTTACAACAGCTACAACAACTTATATTTATATAGAGCACTCTTTCCTGGGGTAGCACCAGAGTCTGAGATATGACGGTTTCAACCCTAAACCTTCTGAACCCGAGGCCAGACTGTTACTGACTGAGGCTCCTGAGCCAGTCAATAACAACAGCAACAAACAACATTTACACACACAGCGCCTTTCACACGGGGAGGACCTCCAACGGCGCTTGGAATTTGGATTTGAGCTGGGGGTCGGGATCAGGAGGGGAGTGGGGGGGAGAGGACAGAGAGGGGTCCTCTCACTTGCGAGGCAAGTTCTCTAATCATTACACTACAGGACTCCACATATTCACAGCACAAGAAACTAATAAACCTAAAACAGAAATGGCTGGGAACCCTTGGCAGGTCAGGCAACATCTATGGAGAGGAAAGTGAGTCAACATTTTGGGTCCACAACCCTTCATCTGACGAGTGTTTCCACCTGCTGAAGGTTCCCAGCGATTTCTGTTTTTGTTTGATTTCCAGAAACTGCAGGATTTTTATAAGGAAACAAACTAAAGCTGGGTGGGGGTGGGGGTGGGGGGTGTTGCCCAGTGATCTACTGCTCAGCCCCATGCCCAACCCCAGCATCAGCCAGGAGGCAGTTGGCTATTTACCTGTTCTCTGAAACTCCATCTTGGACCTGCCCACACCCTCCGTTCAGGGGGCTCCAGCCTGCTCTGTGTCCCCCTCCCGACCATCCCCTCTCTGCCTCCTCACTCTGGAACTCCATCCTTCAGTCCCTTTGTCTCCCTCCCTCGCCTCCTTCAAGGCAGGTCCTCTTCAATCATGCTTTCAGATCGTGCCTCCCACCTCTGTCCCTCCCCTCCCCCCCTACACTGCAAACCCACCCACCCATGCTCAGGTCCCGACCCGACTGTTCACTGCTGTACACAATTGGTTACTCCTTTTCGCTCATAAATATACATTCAGTTCACTTCACAGTATATTCTGTGAAGTGCTTTGATAAGGCGATGTATCAAATGCCAGGATTATTATTATTATTGTTGTGTGTGGACCCTGGTGAGTGAACAGGAGCTGCGGTCAGTGCCTCTGAATGTGTCACTGTGCAGTTGGAGGAGGGAATGGGAGGAGGTTGGTGGGACTCAGGGTGACAGGGCTATTCCCCCCCCCAGGTGTGTGCTGTCTCACTTGGCCCCCTCTCCCCACCCCCTACCCCCCCCCCCCCCTCCCCTCCCCCGTTCCCGGGAGAGATTGGTCCATTTTTTGGCTCAGGTTTTTGTGGCACCCATTATTCATACTTGGACAAGACGTTAGAATAATAAGCCGAGCCAGCTGCTAATTTCAGGTCAATCCCTGGTTTGATTAGAGACTGGGTGGTCCCCGCCTGCCCACCCACCCTCCTCCACCCCACAGCCTCCGCTCCTTTAACATTTCCTTTAATTAAAGTTGCACAACTTTCCCTTCGATTGGGACACATTCAATTGGTGCAGTGTTTGCTGTGTCCAGTGAGATTAATCACCCACCGCATAGAAATAATAATCAGAATCCTTGCATTTGATACAGCACCTTTTCGCATCTTCGAGACGTCTCTAAGCACTTCACAAGTATACACTGTAGTGTCTGGCGATATATCGGCATAATTTTTCATATCGATATGCCGATATTGGAAATTGAAATATATCGATATATCGAAAAACTCGATATGAAAAAAATATTGATATATTGCAAATATCGGTATATCGTGTCCAGCGATATATCGGTATATATCGGTATAAAGCAAACTTTTTCAACTTACCTTGTCGCCGGCATTGCAAACCTCCTGGGCCTAGAGCACGGAATGCGCGTGCACATCCGAATGCGCGCGCACACCGGAATGCGCGCGCACACCGGAATGCGCGCATGCGCAGTACAAAAACCCCCAGAGATATCGATATATATCTATATGAGCCAACCGATATATTGATATTGGAAAATTTCCATTTCGATGGACCCTACTGTAAATTGAATTGACTGTTTTGTGGATGAAACGTGGCAGCCAATTGTGAACAGCAGTGTCTGTCCCTCACTAGTGCATTGAGTGATCAGATTTTTTGTGAAGGAATTATTACCCCTGGAAAGCGATCTGCTAATCGACTAACAAAAAGGTTCCTACTTTCTGCTAAGTAAACATAGGTATGTGGAGTAAGGAAACTTGCCTAAGGTTTCTCTCTATCTGGGAATCAAACCCAGAGCCTCTTGCTTGAGAGGTGAGTCCTCTAACCACTCACTACATTACAGGACTTGTCCCTCTCTCACTCTCTCTGGAGTCCAGCTTTGATCAACATTAGCATCTCCTTCCCCCTCAGGACATTGCTCCAGTATCCATGGCCTCAATAATCCTTTAGTCTGGCCTGGGAGAGAGGGTGGGCAGCACAGCAGGGAGGGTAGTCCTAGCTGGACAAGCAGTGGGAAAGCTTGGCCAGACAGTGATATCAATGGCCAAGCTATTGTGTGGGTTTAGCTGGTTAGACTCAGCAGTCTAACCCCAACACACACTCTGGGCTCCCCCCACAAGCCTTGGCTCTCACCAACCTGCGCTTAATACTGTCTGGAATGAGATGAACAGGATGAGTCCCTCCAAGGAGGGAGGGAGAGAGAGAGAGAGAGAGAACATCCCATCCGAACAATGTATCTCTGGGGTTTCCATGTGTGGGTGGGATGTGGGGAATTCTCAGTTGGGTTTGGAGAGTATTAAGTAGGTGATGTTGTGACAGACACTGAACACAAACCAATCCATAGCCCACCTACCCCCAACTTGAATGAAAGGAAATGTGAAATGTGGAGCCAATTGCACACAGCCGTCTTTCACAGTCATGGATTGAGCTAGTGACTCAATTTTTTTTAAGGAATTATTACCCAGGGAAAAGCAATCCGCCAATTGACTAACATGTGGATTCCTAGTTACTGCTATGGACACAGAAGCGTGTTGAATCCCCATGTGAGACTAATCGCTACACTATGGATGGGGTGAAGGAGGAGGAAGAGAGTGGAGAAAAAGAATGAGGGATGGAGAGAGAGAAAGCGAGAAGGGGGATAAATATCCAGTTAAATAAAACCATTTTCAGACAAAATATAAGAACAAGGCTTGACAAAGCGTCAGAAACCACAGCAACATTTTATGGTAAAACAATATTTTATTATATATCACGTATCAGGGTTTATTTTTTCCTCCACTTCCACCCTTCCCTCTTTCCCATACCATCAACCATCAGCCAGCCTGGATCAGTATCGGCAAACTAGTGCAGTCTTCACTGTGAAGAGCAACTATGATAAATCTTTTAAATAAACCGCTCTACTTTCTTTGAAATAAATATAAATCAAAAAGTGACGTGATGGGTGGGGGGGAGGGGCAGGGGCGGACGACGACGATGACAGGACATAGACATGATGACACGATGGTGGCCACTAATAGTCCATAGTGTGTGAGTGCTGGTTGGTCCTCCCTCTATCTCGGGGTCTATCAGGCGGCCTAGCCCTAATGATGTTGCTGGTGTTTCTGGTCGAGCTCCACATTCTTCCTTTAACACCAGTGAGAAATACTCCTCTCGGCTTATTAAATACTGTACATATATTTCACTCATTTTTGGCCGTTGTTGAGACTGAACCATCCCCGTGTTTTCACCATCGATTCCCCAAACTGTCCCGGAGCAAAGATTCTCCTCAATGAATGGAATAGGGAGGTTATGAGGGAATGGTATAAAGACTGAGCTCAAACACTGGCCACAGGTAGTGGAATTGGATGCATTTCCTCATTGCAGTCGCAAATTAAAAGCCGTAAACTGCCTTTGAGGTAAGTGGGGTATATATCCTTGTGTTGATGTGGCACCTCAACATGCAGAAACATTTGAAAGCACAGTTTTCAGCAAAAACTGACTCTGTAATTGTAGGAAAACATGCCAGACAATTTGCACAGGAATGTCCCAGAATTGAACGGTCAATCAATCGGGGTGGGGGGAAGTTGTAGGCCTCGAAGTTTAGAGAATGGAATTGGGGTTCAGAATTGTTGTATAGTTTTAGTTATGTACAGAATCATCAAAATATGAATGATTTTCCAATTGGGAGAAGACAATTAGCATCTAAAAGATGAAATACTTGAGAGCTGTAATTAACAAGAATCTTTCATTGTTTAAAGGTGTTTTTAGATAGTGGGCGGGATCTTTATAACTCCTACCTGAACAGGAAGACATTCATTTGGTTCAATGTCTAATCTGAAGCACAGTATGTTTAGCCTGCAAACTCCCAACACTGGACTGAACTATCTACTCTGGCTGCAAGTTTGAAGCCAAAACCACTCTCTCTCACACACACATTCTCTGGGGGTTGGGTTTGAAACCATAACCTTTTGATCAAAGATGAACAAGCTACTCGAGTCAGGCTGAAACCTACAGGCGTTTCCTGAACCCCAAACCAGAGCTTTGGTGACAAGCATCTAATTCAGACCTGAGCCCCTGGAGCACAAATGTGTCAGAGACGACATCTACCCTCAGCTGTTGTCCCCTCCGTTAGGTTTGAGTTGATGATGAACAAAATGGTGGGATAGGTAGACAGCAGTCTCTTCCTGTCCATTCAGCCACTGCCATGAATAATACTAGCATAGGGGAGAGGGTCTGTGGGTGGGGATGAGAGGGGGACAGTGTGTGGGGTGAGATGTGGGCAGTATGTGGCAGTGGATGGGAGTGGTTGGGGTGAGAGAGGGGGATTGAGGGATTAATGATTACTGTAGAATGTTTCCTAATGTAATGAGTGAGAAGTTGCAGATCCTGATGTTGTAAACTAGTGATTGTTGAGCCAGACTGGAAGGCGAGCGGGATAGAGGCTGCGTTAGTTGTGATGTATTTTATGAACCTTTGTGTCATGTTTGCAGTAACTGAATCAGTGGAAAGGGAAGAGTCAAATGCTATTATTTTGTGACCGCTATTAATAATCCTTTCATTTTATCATAACTTCAAAACGTCTCAAAACACTTCACAGGATATACTGTAAAGTGTAGTGACTGTGTATTGTGTACTATATAAAAATGCCAAATTGTCAGAGCTTTATAGTAATTATTCCCTGATGCAGTGGGTGAGTGTGGCAGTGTGTGTGTGTGGGTCAGTGGCAGCTCCCCCTGTGTGTGGCTGTGTGTGTTTTAGTGAGTGAGAGGTAGTCTGTGTGTGTGGCAGTATGTGTTAGTGGGTGTGTGGCAGTGTCTGACTGTGGCAGTCTGTGTGTGTTAGTGCGTGAGTGGCAGTCTGTGTGTGTCAGTGGGTGAGTGGCAATCTGTGTGTGAGAGTGGGTGATCGATAGTCTTTGTATATCAGTGGTTGAGTGGCAGTCTGTGTATATCAGTGGGTGAGTGGCAACTGTGTGTGTCAGTGGGTGAGTGGCAGTGTGTGTGTGTCAGTGGGTGAGTGGCAGCCTGTGTGTGTCAGTAGGTGAGTGGCAGTCTGTGTGTGTCAGTGGGTGTCAGCATGTGTTAGTGAGTGGCAGTGTGTGTGTCAGTGGGTGAGTGGCAGCCTGTGTGTGTCAGTGGGTGAGTGGCAGTGTGTGTGTGTCAGTGGGTGAGTGGCAGCCTGTGTGTGTCAGTAGGTGAGTGGCAGTCTGTGTGTGTCAGTGGGTGTCAGCATGTGTTAGTGAGTGGCAGTGTGTGTGTTAGTGGATGAGTGCTAATCTGTGTGGTAGTCTGTGTTTGTGGCAGTCTGTGTGTGTCAGTGGCAGTGTGTATGTGTGTGTGTCAGTGGGTGAGTGTGGCTTGTGAATGGTTTGGTGAAGATTAGAGACGAGATGAAGTGTTTATACTTGTGGGGTTGAGTCTGGTCTTGTTTAACGTGTGTGTGTGTGACAAACAATTAACATTAGCATGTCTCTCCACATTAATGCCATCTCACTGGCCCGAAATCTCACAAACATCATCCCCTGTCAGACAGCCCATCTACGCCAGGCCGGCAAATGTTTGAATTTCTTCAAAGTTGTTCCTTGTTAAAAACAACGCTCCCAATCTTACATTAAATGGGCTACAGTTGGGGGTGGGGGGGGGGGGGGGGGAGGGGGAGGGAGTACAGTCTCAGGCTATATCAGGGCAATAAATCAGCCCAATCACAAATCGCCAAGATTCTGGGCATTTTGGGAAACAGTTATTTGTGAGGATGGCCGGAAGGTGTAACTGTTGTTGTGATGGTGACAGACAACAAGAGGCAACCTGCGAACATCAACAAGCTGACAGTGTGAGGGCGGGGACGCATTACAAAGTTGTTTGGTTTAAAAATAATAATAATAATCCTTGCATTTGATATAATGCCTGGATATTCTGTGTTTATTGCTAAACTGGTTAGACTCCAGCAGTTCCCCCCAATGGACACTCTAGTGTCCCTCAAGCCTTGGCTCTCGCCAACCTGTGCCTAATACTCTCTGTAATTAGGTAAGTAGGTAGTGTCCCTCCAGGGAGAGAAAGCGTGCCTCCCATTCCAACAATCTCTCTGTGATGGTTACATGTGTAAGTGAGATTAGGGGAATTCTCAGTTTGGTTTGGAGACTCTTAAGCAGTTGATAGGTTTCTACATTTGATATAGCGCCTTATCACGTCTTCTAGACATCTCAAAGCGCTTCACAGAATATACTGTAAAGTGAATTGACTGTATATTTGTGGGTGAACCAACAGCAGGTTAAGAACATCAGATAGTTTGGGTGTTGGATATTTGAAGGTGGAGTGAGGAGCTTGGGGTCTCTGAGCTGAGATATAAACAGTGAATGACAGAGGAACTCATTGCAATGTACAACACCTCAACTAAAGACGAGTGGAGACCCACACTAACAAGGGAAACTAAACCTCAAACATGTTAATTATCAGTAATATTCTAACCCTGAGATGATCTGGAAACAGGTAAGTGTCACTGTGGTTGTCAGCCAAGGGGCAGAGATTCCCGGGATGGGACCAGGCTGGCAAATTACTGGAATTGACTGACTGGCAAAGGAGGATTCCCTGTGTGTGAGCAACACCTCACAGGAACTGAACAACTGACAGGAAGACAGTGGAATCCTGAGCTAGATTAACTCCACTTCATCAGGGGGTGTGTGTCACTATGAGACATCCACAGAACAAATAGGGGTACAGACAGAGTGAGAGACAGAGAGACAGAGGGACAGAGGGACAGACAGACAGACAGACAGACAGACAGACAGACAGACAGACAGACAGACAGACAGACAGACAGACAGACAGACAGACAGATGAACGGGCTGGTGTTCACTATCACTGCACCCCCCAGGTAACAATCATTATAAACAGCCTGTAGATCAGTCACTAACTCTCGCTCACATTAAGCAGGACTTGGTGGGACAATAAGCAAAACTGGCACCATTTTAAAAAGAATTCTCGCCTCCCCCCCACCCGTAGAGAAGCCATAGCCTCCATAGCATCCAGGTAAAGACATTGATCTGACCTTGAAAGAAAGACGTGAGGTCAGCCAGAGTTCACAGGCCGGCTCCTTGGATTAGTTATAACAAAGGAAAGGTGGGCAGGAAAAGGTGTTGGGTGTTTAAATGAAGGGAAATTGAACGGTAATAATTTTCACTGAGAGTCGCCCGGGAGGCAGAGAGCTCCTCTGGTTATAATAAATCCTGGAAATAAACAGTGTGTAATTAGGCAAACATCCGGCAGCAAATGCGTTTGTCACTGGAGAAACCAGCGGCCCATCGACAGGACGCCCAACACATGTGGTGCAACAGAGAGATTGGTGATGCAGAGAGAGACAGAGAGAGAGACACATAGTCACACACACACACAGGCAGAGATACACAGACATAGATAGACTGAGAGATACAGACACAGAGAGACAGACACAGTCAGGAGCAGTGAGTGTTTGTGCAGAGTTACAAACAGCCAATATCTGGAGAGTTTGTGGAATAGCTCAGCGTTTGGTTTGAAAACATTTTCTCCGAGTGTGGGGACAGTGACACTGAACACTGGGTGCTGTCTCTGTGTGGGGACAATGTGAGGATACTGATCACTAGCCAATAAAATATTGCAGGGAAGGCAATGCTTTCCTTTCACACTGAGACAAGATACTTTGCTGCCTTTGTTCAGTGAGTATCGGGGAAAACCTCCACAAAACAGTGACAGGTTCGCTCTAGTCTATCACACACAGGGTCGTCCGAAAACAAGTTGTCAGTAACTGTGCCTGGGGGTGTGGTTGGAGGTTGCAGATTAGGGTTGTGGCTGGGGTTGGGGTTGTCACAGTGTAAATGTGGGAACATCTCCATCCAAGCCCAGAGCCGTGTTACTGACAGGTATTGGGTGAGATGTCCCTGTGTGATTGATAGGTATTGGGTGAGGTGTGATGGCTGCTGTGATGGTGATGATGGTGGAAGGAGGGGGGACAACTGTTCTGCCTCTGATCTGTGGCCAGACTATACATTTGCCTCAGTTTACAGTTATTGTCCTTATTGTTCTGTAGCTGGCCCCCTATCACCCTCACCCCACTCCCCCTCCTCTGACAACCTCACCCTGAGAACAAGGCTCATAATCTCACAGTTACAAGTGCTCAACAGTCTGTGTGGAAGTGCCAGGAGATTCCCAGGCTTTGCCCCTGTCTCCCCCTCCGTCCGTCCTTCCGTCCCTCCCTCTCCCCACCCCTCCCAGACAGACAGACAGACAGACAGTCTGCTTCTCACTTATCGGAGCCTTTGCGATGCCGGCGGAAACTAGAAACGTTCTCGTTCAGTGCAAAGATTCTCTTGGAGAATTCCTCAAAGCCCTGGGCGTCAAGCTCCCCCAGGACCTGGTCATCACTCTCCACGGCCACCGCCGGCTCCACCGGGATAAAGTGGAAACCTTCCAACTGCTCCTCCGGCCCCAAACCCGTGGCCTCCATCCCCATGATCTCCTCGGCCCTCTCCACCGAGCAGAACCCACCGACACCCACGGCGAGGGCGGGGGTGGGGGGGGAGGCGAGGGGTGGGGGGCTGCCTGTCCCATTCATGGTGCTGGACAGCTGAGCGGTGGTGGGTTCCTCACTACCATCCTCTCCGCTGTCAACTCGCTCGGCCTGAGTCTGCTGTTGGTATTGATGGGCGGGAGAGACACGCTGAGAGTGAGAGCCCTTTGGTGTGGAGGCGATGGTTAGAGCTTGTGTCAGTGACGAGTTGTAGCTGGAGGGCAGGTCCTCCTCCGAGCTCTCCTGCGATGGCCTCCAGGCTTTCTGTGGGGACGATACCTCACCGTGGTACAGAGAATCAGGGCCAACACATGAGATGTGTGTTTGCTTTCGAGGCACAGGGATGGCGTTGGAGAGGGATCGCTCACTGTAACAGAGAAACACAGAGAGACACAGAGGCATAGAGAGACAGAGACACAGAGAACCAGAGACACAGACAGCCACAGGCACAAAGCAACACAGAGAGAGACAGACAGAGAGACACAGAGACAGACACAGAGACAGAGAGAGGGTTTTGGGGGAATGTTAGTGACAAAATGTATAAAACTGTGATTATGATAATGAAAATGATGACCCCAATGGAATTGTTTATCACATTATAGAAAATTCCACACAATTAGCGTCCATATCAACCCCTCACATCCCCCCACCCACCCACAATCCCCACCCACCCCACCCTCACCACACCCTCACCAACCAGTCACCCCTCACATCCCCATCGCCCCACCCCCAGTCATTGTGCTTTAGCTGCCGAGGTAACATAAGAAGTAATAATAATGCTTGCATTTGATACTGCGCCTTATCACATCTTTGAGTCTCAAATAGTGAATTGACTGTATATTTTGTGGGCGAAATTTGGCAGCCAACTGCGCACAGCAGCGTCCCACAAACAGCCGTGGATTGAGTGACAAAATTATTAGTTCTTTAAACATTTTTTAAAAAGGATTAAAAAATGATCCACCATTGATTAACAACTGGCTCCTACTGACAATGTCATTTTGTTGTTGTTGTTAGGTAAACAGGAGCACATGAAGTAAAGAAATTTGCCTAAGTTTTTGCCTTGCCTGGGAATCAAACCCAGGTCCTCTTGCTCATGAGGCCTGCGCTCTAAACAATGAGCTACAGGACACCACATAGTGACACAATGAGCACTGGACTAGCTGGGCTCAGGAACCATAGTGGAAACTTCCGGTCAATGGGTGTTTACAGAGCCCCATTCACTTCAGGGGGACGTCCCAGAGGTCAGGACCCAAACATGGGTGGGGGGGGGGGGGGGGTGGGGGGGGCGGGGGTGGAGTGGGGCATTGTTTAGATAAGGGAGGGCAGAGAGGTGGGGACGGGGGCTGAAGTTGTAGTCAAAGAGGAGGGTCTTGAGACCGGCCTTGAAGGAGGCGAGGGAGGGAGTGAGGCGAAGGGACTGTGGGATGGAGTTCCAGAGTGTGGGGGGCAGAGAGGCTGAAAGCCCGTCCGCTGATGGTGGGGGACATGGAGCAGGCTGGAGCCCACTGAACGGAGAGGTCGGGGAGGTTTTTAAGGAGACAGCAGGTCAGAGAGGTGGGGGGAGGGGGGGGGGGGGGGAGGGGGGTGCAAGGCTGTGGGAGGCAAGGCCTTGAAAGTGAGGACATTTTGATGAACTCCGAACAGAGACATGATGTCAGGATCTGGGTTTTTTATGAACTAACATTCTCCACAATACTTATTTATCCCAAAGTTTCCAATATAAAACAAGTTACAACAAACGACAAACAGATAATCACAAACATCTCAATGTGCCCACATCTTGGAGACATTAAAGTGCTGATAATAAAAGCAGTAATAAATTCTACTGGTTCATTTGATGGAAATTTAAAACTTGCTCCCAGGGCAATTGCCTTAATGACTGTTTGCCTGTGGTCAGGAAGCCAGTGAATCGTAACAAAACGGATGCTTATTCAAACTGCTTGTGATTGAGGCACCAGAGGAGAGCACACATTCATATCAAACCCTCAGCAAATAACCTGGGAAACCCAGAGCACATCACCCGGCCTCACGTGATTCTGACCCTGACCTCAGCGCTCACAAGTCAGTGCAACAGAACAATACTGTATAACGCAAACTTACAGTTCATATAATTATACAGCACAGAGGGAGGCCATTCAGCCCATTGTGTCTGTGCCGGCTCTTTAAAAACAGCTGTCCAACTCAATCCCACTCCCCCGCGCGCTTTCTCTCCCCGCAGCCCTGCAAACTTGTCCTCCCCAAATAACTATCTACTTCTCTCGTAAAAGCAGGTATAGGATGGGCTCTCACCCTTTTTCAGACAATGCATTCCATTATACATTTACACATGATAATTTAATTATACAGTGCCTTTCACGACGGGAGGTTGTCCCAAAGCCCTTAACAGCCAATCATCCCCCCCCCCCCCCACTACACTTCTGATCTGGGTCTGCTTAGAGCTGAACTGGCCCCAAGATGACAAGCCTGAGCCAGGAGGGTCCACAGTAATCCAGGGCTTTCCTTCTCCCAGCTTGGCTCACAGACAGGACCTGGGGAGGGAGTCAGGGGAGTGGGGCTGAAGAGTCTCTTATTATACTTGAAGAGTTAGGGAAAGCCATGGAAATTAGATCAGATAGATTGCCATGGAATTACCATGAACTGATAAAAAGGCCAGACTGGATGGGCTGGATGTGGAGAGATTATAACAATAATAATCATAATAATTTTTCTATTTGGTATTCAGTACATTTTCACATCGCTCGGATGCCTCAAAGTGCTTCACAGAGTATACTGTAAAGTGAATTGACTGTGTGTTTTGGGACATTCACCTGACGTGAGAGGCACTATACAACTGTCGATTTTGATGTTGTTTTGTGGGTGAAACATGCAGCAAATTGGGCACAGCCGTGTCCCACACACAGTTGTGGATTGAGTGACCAAATAATTATTTGGAGGGATTGGTACCCCTGGAAACTGATGCGCCAATTAATTAACATGCGGGTTCCTAAAGACTGCTGATAAATAGAGGTGTGTGGTGTAAGGAAACTTGCCTACAGTTATGCCCTACGCGGGAATAGAATCATGGTCCGCTCTTGCGAGGCGAGAGCTCTAACCACTGAGCTACAGGGCTGTGGCTTGCGATGCAAGACCAGGTCTCTAACCACTGACCTACAGGGACTGTGGCTTGCGAGGCCAGGGCTCTAATCACTGAGCTACAGGACTCCACTTGGTAGAGAAATCAGAGGCGCGACAAATTACTTCTTGTATTTATCCAGCACACCTTTAATGTAGGAAGAAATGTTTCAAACGACTTCACAAAGATGGAAGGAAGTTGAGTGAAATCTAAACAAACTTCACTGGGAACATTCAGCAGGTCAGGCAGCATCTATAGAGAGGAAAATTAGTCAACGTTCAGGCCCATGACCCTTAGTCAATGACTCACTTTCCTCTCTCTATAGATGCTGCCTGACCTGCTGAGGGTTTCCAACCAGTTCTGTTTGTATTTCAGACTTCCATCATGTGCAGTATTTTGTCTTTAGAGGAAGTTGAGTGGACAGAGAGTGAGGATGACTTTATGACAGACTGTGAAAGCTAAAGTGGGACTATTGATTGACGGGCCAAATTGGCTAATTTCACTCAGGTCTGAGCCTTCTCAACTCAACACGTGATCTACTTAATAGTTTTTGTGTTGGATCATATTGTTCATAAGGTGAGACAACAGAACCTGGACAAGAAAATAATGATAATAATCCTTGCCTAAAGTTTCGCCCTGGCTGGGAATCAAACCTGGCTCATCTTGCTTGCGAGGCAACAGCTCTAACCACTAAACTATAGGGTGGTCACTAGGCTAGCTCTAAGGACTTACTCCTATCCTCTGATCAATACGACTGGTCACAGGTAAAGACTTATACATGTTTTCCTCTAATCCTGAGGACATCAATGTAAACCTCGGAATACCATCTGTAATAATAATAATCATCCTCCTTTACATGTCTTCCAGCTGTCTCAAAGCACTTCACTGAATATACTGTAAAGTGAATTGACTGTATTTAAGAACATAAGAATTAGGAGCAGGAGTAGACCATTCGGCCCTTGAGCCTGCCCCACCATTCAATAGGATCATGGCTGATCTCCTGACCTAACTCTAATTACCTGCCCTATCCCCATATCCCCTAATCCCTCTATTTTTTAAAAAAAATCTATCAGTCTCAGCCTTGAAAATGTTCAAGGACTGAGCATCTACAGTCTTCTGGGGTAGTAAATTCTATAAATTTATGTGGGCGAAACGTGGCAGCCAACTGCGCATAGCAGCGTCTCCCACAAACAGTCATGGATTGAAGTCACCAATTTACTATTTTTTCCAAGGGATCATTATCAGGCCCGTGTGTGTGGAGTAGGAAACTTGCTCAAGGTTTCTAACTGCATATCTGGCTGATCTATATCTGATAGAGTAAAGTCTCACAGTTAAGTGATTCAGAAAAAAATGATGTATTGTGTAGTTATCATTGTGTTTTGTATAAAAGCACTTTGTAATTGTCTGCGCACTTTACAACAACAACAACAAACTGACATTTATAGAGCGCCTTTCACTTTATGAGGAACGAGTATTCAAATGGTTGAGAAGAGACGAAAGGGAAATACTGACTCCAGCTCAGTGTTGGCTGTTTTTATTGCATTCTCTGAAGTGCTCCAAACACATCAAGCATTACATGGCTTCCTGAGGACACAAAACACTGAGTCCAATTTAACTCTCATGCTCTGTAACAAAGAGGGTTAAGCGAGGATCTAATAGACGTCTTTAAGATTCTGAGACGTAAGATAGTGAAAGATTATTACGCTGCTTGGAAACAAGGACATCGACTCAGAGGAGAGAAGGGCCAGTTAGACAGATCAGCACATAGCAATAATAATAGTTATTATTACTGTGCACAGCAGTGTCCCACAAACAGTCGTGAATTGAACTATCAAGTTATTATATTTTATTTATTAATTGGAAGGGATTATTAGCCCTGGAAAGGGATTGGCAGACTGACTAACAACAGGATCTTACAATCACACAAACTCCAGTCAAAATTTCAAAGGCTTCTTTACTATAAATACAAGTAGACACAAAGCAACTTAGCAAATGTTCAGGGAGCAGGGAATAGAAACAGGAATAGAGCAGGGAATGGACAAAGAGCAGGGAAGGGGCAGGAGTGTTGTACAGTCCTCCAGCAACCAATAAAACATTCCCAATTGGCTGCCCATTCACACACTGCCTTTAGTACCATTATTAACAAATAAATAGTAATAAATAAAATAATAATTTGGTCACTCAATCCATGACTGAGTGATATATAATATACAGTCAGTTTTCCTGCTCTCCGTCCCCCTACCCCGACGCCTCCCCTTGCCACCTCTACCCCTTTACCCCATTTTCCCCCTTTCTCCCGTAATCTCACTTCCATGACTGTTTGTGGGACACTGCTGTGCGCAATTTGGCTGCCGCGTTTCGTCCACAAATAGACAGTCAATTTTCCTACTCTCCTTCATCCTGACCCGACCCTTCCATCTCTGCTCTTGTCCCTACCTAACTGTACAGCGCCTTGGGACGTCCTCTCGACGTGAAAGGCGCTATATAAATGTAAGTTTTGATTGATTGACTGTTTGTGGGACAGTGTTGTGTGCAACTGGCTGCTGTGTTTCGCTCACAAATATACAGTCAATTTACTTTACAGTAAATTCTGTGAAGCACTTTGAGACATCTAAGAAGACATGATAAGGCACTGTATGAAATGCCATTTGTCTAATCCTCACAGACCTGACAAGCATCTTCTAGGGCTGTTGTGGAGTGATATATCAACCATTTTTGATCATAATACTTCATTCTAATGTGAACTTAAACCAAAAGAGAAACAAGCTGAGAAAGGAATCCATTACCTAGAGGACAGAAACTTACCATCTCACCATCAGTCCATGTTCCATGAAGTTTTTGAGGTTGGGGAGGCTCTGCCTGAGGTCTGGTGTGGACAGGCCATGCTGATACCTTAGCTGGAAACACAAACACATCAGGGTTTCTGGATTCATACGTCACAATGTCCTGCCCACCGCCAGGGCCCAAATCAACCCTAACTCAAATTTCACACATCTGATTCACAGCAACACCTTTGTACAGCGCCTTTCACATCAGGCGAACATCCCAAGGTACTGGACAGTCAGGGATTTGGATCCGAGCTGAGGGTTGGGATCAGGGAGAGATGGTGGGGGTAGGAGGGTGACCAAAATAGTCAAATAGTAAGATCTTGAGAAGGGCCTTGAAGAGGGCCAGGAAGGGTGCGAGGCAAAGGGTGGAATACCAGTGGAGGAAGGCTGATTGCATAATGGGTGGGGCGGGGGAATGTGGAACAGGCCAGAGCTCACCGATTGGAGGGAGCGGGCAGGTTAGTAGGGGGTCAGCCGGTGACAGAGGTAGGTGAGGAGTAAGGCTGTGGAGGAATTTAGGGGTGAAAATTTTGAACTCTATCGTGAGGGATGGGGAGTCAGTGAAGTCAGGCGAGGGTGGGGGTGATGGGGTCATGGAGCCTGTCGGGGGGAGAGGACACGAACTGCAGAGATCTGTCTTGATTGTGCATTTGTGGCCAGGACACCAAGAGCCACATGAAGATGATCTGATGACTGATTATACTTCACAGTCAACACTGTCTGCTAAACATTGACGTGTGATCGACAGCAGGAGGGAGTTTGTCTCTCCCAGTGACTGGTACAACAATCCCTCCGATAAAATAGGTCACGCACTTCAGTCTATGACTCCCTTGCCGACCATTTTGAAAACAAAACAAGTGGGATAGTGTTTATGGGACAATTGTGTAAATTGGCTGCCCCATTCAGCTACAAATACACAGTCACTACACTTTACAATAAAATCCCATGAAGCACTTTGAGAACTCCTGTTGATTTGAAAGCCGCTGTATCAAATCCAGGGATTACAATGGAGCCCCGTGGTGTAGTGACTGTGAAGTCCTGTAGTTTAGTGACGCTGCTTGCGTTCAGCAGGCTCTGGCCTGTTCCGTGTCTGCCGTGCTTCACACAAAATACATGGTAACTTCACTTTACAGTATGTTTATTTTGTAAAGCGCTTTGAGACATCTCAACGATGTGATGAGGCGCTGTTTCAGATGCAAGGATTATTAATATATTATTATCACTGCAGTGAAACATGCTGTGCTGCAAACCTGCAAGTCCATCCACACATTCTGCTCTGCACAGCATTGACTGACAAATAACCTGCATCTCAAGACGATCTCATATTTATCACAACTTTCCACTTATTAATGCCAAGTCTATGACTCCCTTGCCGACCATTTTGAAAACAAAACACCCTCTTCTATAACATGCCCCGCGCTGTAATGCACTTTGCTTATGGCTCCCAGAGGCCACGTTATGAAGAGTGGCTATTGTACAATCATTATTTCAAACATAAGATTAGGGATTTTTTTCTGGCACGAAAGGCAAGCTCAACTCTACAAAGAGTCAAAGTGTTCAAGATGTCCACTGAGCAATAAAAGATGGACGCGCATGTTTTACGTGTCTCATTTGTAAATTCTGGAACCAAAGCAGCTAAAACAGCCAAACCTCTGCAGCTAACAGAATAATTACAAACAGCAGGAGCAGAATCTGCACATCTGGGCACAAAGGAACCTCACTGGCAAACTGTCTGTAAACGGCTGATTCATGTACTGCACATCACACAGCAATCTGAGAACTTTGTACAGCATGGCGCTCATCACGTTAAAACAACTCAAAGCACTTTGAGCGAAGTGACTATCTTTTACAGTCAAACCTGCTGCAAAGTCTCACAATCAGCCATCAGATGATCGACCAAACAACAATGCATGTTGATATATCACTTTATCATGCCTTCTAGACGTCTCAAAGTGCTTCACAGAATATACTGTAAAGTGTGGTGACTGTATATTTTGTGGGCAAAACACAACAGCCAATTGCACACAGCAGCGTCCCATAAACAGTCGTGGATTGAGTGACCACATAAATTTTGGGGGGATGAGTTATTACCCCTGGAAAGTATTCGGCCAATCGACTAACAAGCGGGTTCCTACTTTCTACTAGGTAAACACAGGCGTGTGGAGTAAGGAAACTTGCCTAAGGGCTGTCCCTGCCAGATCTGCTCTAAATACTAATTTACTACAGGACTCCACTTGTACATTTGTTTCACCCAACTGAATCCGGGTGACCTAAACCCAGGGTGGAGCGCTGAATATGTCAGTGTAAAATTCTGCATCATTTATGTCATTAAAAAATATATTTTGCATCATGTGAAAATGCCATTTCATAATAATAATCCTTTTGACCACAGGTTATCTGAAAGCGCTCCATAAGATATCCTGAAAAGTGCGGTGATTGTCGCTTGTAGAAATGGTTGTAACTAAAGTAAAAAACAGAATACCAGACCATTAATATTATACAGTATTAATAATCATAATAATCCTTGCATTTGATGGAACAACCACAAAATTACACGTGTATAGCGCCTTTCAGTCGGGAGGACGCACCAAAGCACAGATACAGTGGCTTATCATGTTTTCAAGACGTCTCAACGCACTTCACAGAATGTATTGTAAACTGAATTGACTGTATATTTTGTGGGTAAAACGCGGCAGTCAATTGCTCACAAACAGTCGTGGATTAACTTCATGAACCCCTCTCTCTATCTCTCTGAAATCCATGTTGCAGGGCTATTTTCACAAACAGAGTGAAGTGTGGAGTCCTGTCGCTCAGTGGTTACAGCTCTTGCCTCGCAAGCAAGTGGACCTGGGTTCAAGTCCAAAATTAGAATGAAATCTTGTGCAAGATTTCCTTACTCCACTCGTCTCTGTTTACCTAACAGTAAGTAGGGCCCCAGTGATTAGTCAATCAGCAGATCACTTTTCTGGGTTTAATAATTCCTTAAAAATAATGTGGTCACTAAATCCCTGACTGTTTGAGGGACACGGCTGTGCACAATTGGCTGCCACGTTTCAGCCATAAAATAGCCTCTACACTTCACAGTATGTTCTGTGAAGCGCTTTGTGACGTCCTCCCGACGTGAAAGGTGCTCTATAAATGTAATTTTGTTGTTGTTGTGTCTTGAAGACATGCTATATCAAAAGGATTATTATTATTAGATGGCTATTAATTTACTGAGATTGTGTTTGTAGACTTGAATTTCAGTTGCTGACCCTACGTCTGCCAGCAGTAAACCGAGTTTCCCCAAAGCTGGATTTACTGTTTGAAACCCAGTGGAGTGAGCTGATGAATTAGCTCCGTCCCCCACATTCCAGCAGCTCCCAATTGATGCCAAATTCAGTTGTTCAGAGAAAAGCTCATTGCGGCAGTTACTGACAAGTTCCTCCTGTAAAACAGCAATCTACCAGCTCCATCTGCTTACACGCAGGCAGGCAGGCAGGCCCTCCTGATAGATTGGGGAGTTTTAATGTGGATTCCTCACCTCAAGTTGCTCCACTAATTTCCAACGCTGTCAAATGTGCTTGAGTTGGGAGTTGGCAATGGCTGCTCTATACATTTCAGGTAAATTACGGGGCAGGCTCGAGGGGACGAATGGCCTACTCCTGCTCCTAATTCTTATGTTCTAAATGGTCAGCAGTTTCCTGGTTTGGAAGGAGAGGGATTAGAAGTGAGACACAGATGTCTCTGTGCTCCACATGGTGGTCACAGTGAGGGGTCAGCACACAACCTCTATAGGTTTAATAGACCCTCTGGTCAAGACCCCAAATAAGAGGGTTTGTGTCAAAGATTATAATGTGGGTTCAGGCCTCACAACAGAGTTCAAGATCACAGTGTAGTAGTCAGGAGGCTCCAGCGCAGAACTGCGAGAGTTACATTTTGGCTATCGCTGTCAGGTGAGATGTTAAACTAAGAACTAATTTAATAATAATGATAATTGTTGTGTTTGATATAACAGCTTATCAGGTTGTTCAGACGTCTCAAAGCGCTTCAAAGCATATACTGTAAAGTGAATTGACTGTATATTTTGTGAGTGAAACGCGACAGCTGATGCTCCACAAAGAATTGTGGATTGAGTGAGCAGTTATAACCCCCTGGAGCATGATCCGACAATCGAGTAACAATCGTGGAGTAAGGAAAGTTGCCTAAGGTTTTGCCCTGCCCTGGAATCAAACCCGGGTCCTCTCAACTGCAAGGCAAGCGCTCTAACCCCTGAGCTACAGGACTCCATATTTACACCTTCAGGTGGATTGTAAGGATTGAATGACATTACTGAGAGGGGACGAGAGGGATCTTGGATGACAACCCTCCAGGTAACATGTATACACAATATACACACAGGTTAGTTAATGACCAGGAAGGCTGGCTGCGGCCAGGACACTGGGACTCATTTGATTCTGGGAGGATGAAATATTGAGGATTCTGCCTATTCAGGTGGACATTAAAAATCCCAAGTCCTTGTTCACCCAGCATCTCGGCCAACAATCCTCCAAATTACATTAGTCATTGAATTCATGGCTGTTTTAGGGACACTGTTGTGTGCAAACTTGCTGCTGCATTCAGCTACAAGATAAGAACAACAATAACTTTGATTTATATAGCGCCCTCCACGCCGGACGGCGTCTCAGAACGCTCCAAGATACACTGTCATTACATTTTTGGCCACAAAATACATAGTCAATCCACTTTACAATATATTCTTGTGAAGTGTTTTGAGATGTCTCAATTATGTGATAAGGCGCTATATCAAATGAAGGGATTATTATTATTAAATCCTATGAAGGCGCTTTGAGAAGCCATCCTGATGTGAAAGGCTCTGGATTAAATGGTAAGAATTAAGAGTTTTATTTTAAATGAGCTCAAAGGTCTTTATTCAAACCACTCTGTGAACCTGTGTTAGTCACTGCGCAGAAAATGGTTGCCATGTTTGCGAATGAACAAAGTGAGTCACAAGAGGCTACAGCAGTTACCAGCACGATTGGCTGCTCTGTTTCACCTATAAACTTTAAATGAGGTTAAAACAGTAAAACCTAGTCAATATTTTAGGATGTATCAAGGTAGTAATAATAATCCTTGCATTTGATATAGCGCTTTTCAAGTCTTCTAGATGTCTCAAAGCACTTCATAGAATATATGTGAAGTGAATTGACTGTATTTGTAGGCGAAATGCGGCAGCCCATTGCACACAGCAGTGTCCCCTCAAACAGTCATGTTTGTGGGGACACTGCAAAATTACCAATTTTATTGTGTTTTTTTTGGAGGGATTATTATTAGGCGTGTGTGTGTGTGGAGTAAACCTTGCCCAAGGTTTCGCCCTGACCTGGCTGGATTCGAACACAGGACTCATGCTTGTAAGATGAGTGCTCTAACCACTAAGCTACAGGACTCCACAAAGCATAAGACAATATAGGTTTAGAGCAATTTCAGGACAGATATGAAGGGGTTTTTCTTTATACACAAGGGAAGTAACAACTGGAACAAATGCCAGCAATGGTGGTGGAGGCCGGATTCTGGGAGTCCTGTAGCAATGTGTAAATAATAATAATCTTCACATTTGATGTAGTGCCTTATCATGTCATTAATAGTTTCAAAGCTTCACAGAATATGCTGTAAAGTGGATCGACTGTGTAACAACTGGGTTCCTACTTACTGCTGAGTGAGCAGAGGTGCTATGTGGAGTAAGGAAACTTGCCTGAGGTTTTACCCCACCCAGGAATCAAACCCAGGACCTCTGGTTTGTGAGGGGAGGGGTCTCACCACTCCACTAGAGGTCTCTTGTGATACAAATGGTTCTGCGCTAGGCCAGGCCTCTGTTTACCAGCAGTCAGTAGGAACCTGGTTGTTAGTCGATTGGCAGATCGCTTTCCGGGAAATCAAACCCTCCGAAATAAATTAATTAATTGGTCATATCACCCCACGGCTGTTTGTGGGGACGCTGCCATGCGCAATCGGCTTTGTGTTTTGCACACAAAATAAACAGTCAATTCACTTTACAGCGTATTCTGTGAAGCGCTTTGAGACGTCTGAACAACGTGATAAGGCGCTCTGCCAAACGCAGGGGATTATTATTAAAAGCTCAGTCTGATATCCCATATTGCCCTTTGGGTGAACTGCCTGATGTATAAGGCGTCTCAAGATTTGATCCCACAGAACATTAGAAGGAGATGAGGTCATCTCACACCAGCCACTTGTGGGGTTAGACCCACGCTGCTATGGAAATGTGGCTCTCAGCTCACAAACAGTAATGAGATCTGCAACAAAAGCCGCGTGAAAAATAATAGTGCACTGCACGGGAATGTTACAGTTCATTCAATATCACGGTTTTGTGTTGCTGGATATTGTAGAGGCTTTTATTACAGCCTCGAAAACAATAATCATTTCAAACCCAGAGAATCGTGATTGTATTTCAGCCCATTTCAGAGAAACAAAAATCCGTTAAAAGACCAGCTTAAAGCTGTTGGATTTAAGTGTGTGTCTGTGTTGGGGAGGAGGAGGCCGGGCTGAATAAAAGGAATGTGGCTATGAGAACATTGCTTAAGAGGTGGAAGAAGCGATTAGTTTTACAGGATCCCTTTAAATGTGGAAATCATTGTGCGAGGGGAGGATAGCGAGGGCAATTACTAGAATAACCAATTTCTCACACAGCACCAGGCTTCACACACACACACACACAGTACCAGGTTTCACACATACACACACAGCACCAAGCTTCACACATACACACACAGCATCTGGCTTCACACATGCACACACACAGCACCAGGCTTCACACACACGCACACACAGCACCAGGACCAGAGTGGTGCAGGACACAGCACAACAAACAGCTGGGAGCTTTGTGGAGTTTTGTGGCCCCAACATCTGTGCTGCTCGGGAAGAATGTGCAAACCACAAAATCAATAAACACAAATAGTCAGAGCAGCAGCTCTCAAATGGGGGAGGGGGGGGCAAACAGAGGGGGGAGGGGGTGCGCGGGGGCAAAAACGGGGGGGAGCAAACAGAGGACAATATTTGGGAGGAGAAGAAAAGGCATAAGAATGTTCGATGATGAGGGTCCTTGAGCTCATTTGTCCTGAACTCACTTCCCGTTACAGCATGATTAGGCAGATCTTTCTTAAATCTGTCCCTCCATTCTAGTCTGTGCCACTTTTTGTCAGAGTCCTGTCGTGCAGTGACTGTGAAGTCCTGTAGCTCAGTGTTTATTCGCATGTGATAGGACCTGGACCTGGTTTGATTCCTGGACAGGGTGAAGCATGGGGCAAGTTTCCTTACTCCACATGCCTTTGTTTACCAAGCAGATAGTAGCAACTTGGCTGATTGGCGGATCACTTTCCGGGGGTAATAATCCTGAAAATTGGTCAATCAATCCACGACTGTTTGTGGGACACAGCTCTGCGCAACTGGCTGCTGCGTTTCACCCACAAAATAAGTATTGTCAATACACCAGGGAGTATTGTCAATTCACTTCATAATATATATTCTGTGAAGCACTTTGACATGTCTCAATGTGGTGATGAGGCATCGTATCAGATGTAAGGATTATATTATATATTCTAGAGACTGTACAAACACAGATTATAGTGTTCTGAGAAAACGGCGAGACCCCTCACTGGCTGCACCACCCACTCCCCTCACTGGCTGTGTCCCCCCACCCACCCACCCACCCACCCACCCACTGTAACCCCCGTCGCCTGCAGTATCTCCACCAATGAGCCTCTGGGTGTCGCTTTTCAGATCTAATAATAATAATTCTTGTACTGTAGTTGATTTGTCTTCTTATCACGTCATTGAGACATCTCAAAGCTCGTCACAGAATATACTGTAAAGTGTGGTGACGATATTTTGTGAGTGAAACGTGGCAGCTAATTGTGCACAGCGGCGTCCCCACAAACAGTCATGGATTGAGTGACCAGTTTATTATTTTTTCAGGGTTTGATACACCAGTAAAGTGATCTGCTAATTGACTAAAAACTGTACTTACTGCTCGGTAAACAGAGGAGTGTGTGGGGGAAGGAAACTTGCCCAGGAATCAAACCCAGGTCCTCTCACTTGCGAGGCGAGCGATCTAACCACTGAGCTACAGAAATCCACAAATGTTGCACTGTCACATTCTCATTCCATGTCTCATTCCATCTACTTCTAACAGTAGGTTGGGAAAGTTTCCTTACTCCACAGGCATAATGCCTCAAAAATAAACAATAATAAACTGTTCATTTCAATCCACGACTGTTTGTGGGACACTGCTGTGCGCAATTGGCTGCTGCTTTTTGCCCACACACACAGCACCAGGCTTCACACACACATACCCACACCACCAGGCTTCACACACACACACAGCACCAGGCTTCACACACACACACACAGATCGCTAAAGTCTCTACGACTTGCCCCAAGTGATCTCACCAGAACCAGTTACAATTTGACAACTTTAATAATTTACTGTTAGAACAGTTAGCAACAGCACTCAACCCATTGGCTCTGAAATTCATTCTCTCTGTGTCTGAGACCATCCCAGCCAGCAAAGTGCCTTTCTGAAATATAAGCCATTAACTGGAAGAAAGATTAACATAATCCATTCACTGAAGGAAACAGAAAAAGGAATGTCCAGGTGATTTGGAGTAAATTATAGATTGTCAGCCTGGCTCAGTGGTAGTGCTCGCTCTCTCTCATCTGAGAAGTCCTGTAGCTCAGTGGTTAGAGCACTCACCTTACAAGTGAGAGTCCCGGGTTCGATTCCAGGCAGAGTGAAACCTTGGGCAAGTTTCCTTACTCTGAAACAATGACGTCCAGCACCTTGGGACGTCCTCCTGATGTTAAAGGCGCTATACAAGTGTAATTTTGTTGTAGTTTTTGTTGTACTCCACATGCCTAATAATAATACCTAAAAAAAATTATAATTGTTCATTTCAATCCATGACTGTTTGTGGGATGCTGCTATGCACAATTGGCTGCTGTGTTTTGCCCACAAATATACAGTCAATTCATTTCACAGTATATTCTGTGAAACGCTTTGAGACGTCTAGAAGATGTGAAAACCGCTATATCAAATGCAAGAATTATTATTATCTTTTTTATCACTAACAAATGTGGTCTGCCTTTGAAACTGTTGAACATTCCATTCTCCTACACCATCTCTCCTTCCTCCTCAATCTTCACGGACTTGCCCTCACCTGGTTCGACTCCCATCTCTCCAATCGACTTCATTTTGTCACCACGAACGGCTTCTCTTCCAGCCCCCGCACTGTCACCTGTGGCATTCCCCAGGGCTCTGTCCATGGACCCCTACTATTTAATATCTACATGGTTCCATTTGGTGGCATTATCCTCAGACATGGGGTCAACTTCCATATGTATGTGGATGACACTCAACTCTATCTTTCAGCCTGCTCTTGATTGGCTCGCGCCAGCGCCTCCATACATCAGGCACTGGCAGCATCAACCTCCATGGTGTACACTCCACCTCACCAAGCCATTTAGGAACCCAGGTGTCTTATTTGACCCTCAACTGTCTTTCCTCCGCCACATCCAAACCATGAGTCGCTCCACCCTCCTTCACCTCCTAAATATTGCCCGACTCCACCACTACCTCACCACTCAAGCCGCTGAAACCCTCATTCATGCCTTCATCACATCCCAGCTCGACTACGCCAATGCCCTGCTTGTTGGCCTTCCCAACTCCTCCCTCCATAGGCTGCAGATCATCTCCCCCATTCTCCCCCGACTCCATTGGTTTCCCATCACCCAGAGGATTTAATTCAAGATCTTGGTCCTCACATTCAAAGCCCTCCATGACCCACCCTACCTCTGGAGAGTAATGGAAGGTGTGTGTAGTCTAATGTGTGTAGGATACACTGAAAAACCCTCCATGGCCTCGCCTCACCCTACCTCTATGACCTCCTAACTCCCTACCAACCTGCCCGACCCCTCCGCTCAGCAGGCTCCTGCCTGCTCCATGTTCCCCGACACACCCGTCCCACCATTGGAGGGTGAGCCACTCTGCCCCCAACCTCTGGAACTCCATCCCGCAGTCCCTCCCCCTCGTCCCCTCCCTGGCCTCCTTCAAGTCCTGCCTCAAGACTCTCCTCTTCGACGGTCCCATCGGTCACCCCAAATCCCTCCTTTCCCTCCACACTCTCCGACCCTGTCGCCAGCTTGAGTCTGAAACAATGACTGTCCAGCAGCTTGGGAAGTCCTCCTGATATGAAAGGCGCTATACAAGTGTAATTTTGTTGTTGTTTGTCCTTCCCCCAAACCCCCCCACCCCCCCCCCCCCACACACAGAGCACAGAAACCACTGTAAAACAAGCTGTTACCCACCACCCTTACAATAACAGTGTCCAGAAATGTATAAAACCAGTGACTACTTTCCCACAACTATTCGAGAACTGTTGGTCTGATCAATTATGGCACCAAAGGAAAAAAAATATCTTCCCGGCCAATTTTAGATCAAACCAGAGCTGACCTTGAGTGAGTTATTAAAAAGAACTTTCCAAACGAGAACGTGCCTCAGATCCCCAAGTGGATACAAAGCTCACAGCCCAGCTCACAACCAATGAAAGCTTGGGCTGAGATAAAAGAGGATTTCAAACTCCCGATATAATATCAGACTAATCTAAAAGCCCAAACCTACCACACACCAGCTGGCCTCCACTACAAAGAGACCATATTAAGTAACAAGCCAAAATGGCAAGGCTAGTTTCATCAACACCACTGTGTTCAGCAAAGCAAAGCAAGGCTTGCTCACATTAACTCTTACAATAGTACAGATGGCATGTCAAACCCAGGTCTGTTCAGGTGGATTTGAAACGATTTGAAACGAGAGGGAGTTTGTCTCTCTCTCTCCTGGTGTCCTGGCCAACAATCCCCCAAATAAAATTGCTCACTCGCTCCACGGCTGTGTGTGGGACATTGCTGTGAGCAAACTGGCTGCCACCTCACAGTAAATCCTGTGATGTGCTTTGGGACGTTCTCCTGACTACCACTACCAACAACAAATGGCATTTACACAGCACCATTCACATCGGGAGGATATCCCAAGGCGCTGGACAGTCAGGGATTTGTACCCGAGCTGGGGGTTGGAGTTGTGGGTGGGTGGGGGTTCCTGAAACTGCTGCTGTGCTGGAATGTGTGGAGGAAGAGAGAAAGAGAGGGAAAGAGAGAGGCTCACAAGTGCCTGGAATTGTATTCAGCGTCTCTGGAATGGCAATATAAAGCAGCATGGGTGGTGCACCAATGATTTAACATTAAAGAAGTGGAGGTGGGGATGAGGGCCGGGACTTCAGAGTGAAATACGCCTTCCTCTAAACAGTAAGCGAGTTATTGCAACCATCATTCATTGGGCAGCACAGTCTAGACGGAGATTCATTGGGACCTCGTCGCTCCCCGTCTTGCATTCTCCACAACCAGCCAAACCCACCCTGGCTGTCAGGAGCTGCGGGTGAATTGTGGGCTCGGGAAGAGCTCGGGAAGTTTCCTGTTGTTTTTATGTTGGTTTCATTGTTTTCAGGTTTGAATTTATCTGCCGTCTCGTGGAGGATACACAGATCTCAAGGCTCCTGACCCTAGAGGATGGAAACTATATTAAGTGGCCAGAGGCATTCCATAAAACAATAGGTTGTAGTGCAGAGATAGCCTCTGAGAAAGGGATCACAGCCAGTGGGCAATGGCAAAGGCATCACAGGGAACGCTTGTGGATCAATAAACTTCCCCCCCACTCCTCCACACTGCCGCCCCCCCCAAATACATTCTCCCCCCAACTCCTGTTTGGTGAGATGGTGACCAGAAGACACGGATTTAATTAAGATCATTGGCAGAAGGACTGGAAGGCAGATAAGGAGAACTATTTTTATGCAGGGAGTTGTGATGGTGTGGAATTCCCGACCCGAAAGGGTGATGGAAATGGATTCAACGGCAGCTTTCAAAAGGGAATTCAATAGTTACTGGAAAACGAAAAATTCCTCCCAATATGAACTGGTCAATTCAACCCACGACTGTTTGTGTGGACGCTGCTGTGCGCAATTGTCTGCCGCGTTTAGCTCACAAACATACAGTCAATTCACTTTACAGTATATTATGTGAAGCGCTTTGAGATGTCTAGAAGTTGTGAAAATGGCTACATTAAATGCAAGGATTATTATTATTACTGATGTCATTTTGTTGTTGTAGTTGGGGCAAGAGTGGGGCTAGTTTGGATCAGTGAGGCTAGTTGAGGTAAGAGCAGGGAAGTGGGGGCTAGTTGTGGTAAGAGCGGGGGAGTGGGGCTAGTTGGGGTAAGAGAGGGAGGAGTGGGGTCTAGTTGGGGTAAGAGCGGGGGAGTGGGGCTAGTTGGGATAAGAGTGGGAGAGTGGGGACTAGTTGGGGTAAGAGCGAGGGCTAGATTAGTAGCTGTTCCACGGGCAGAATACACTGGGCTGAATGTGCTGTCAGATTGTATGAACTGTACCCGGCTGAGAAAAACAAGCCTTCAATACAATAAAGTTTCTTCAAACATACAATCTTCACCAAATAACTTTAACTGGAACCACTGAACCACTGGCTAGTTACACTGAACCATTGGCTAGTTACAGTGAACCATTGGCTAGTTACACTGAACCAGTCGCTAGTAACAGTGAACCAGTCACTGGTTAGACTGAACAGTTGCTAGAAACAGTGAACCAGTCACTGGTTAGATTGAACCAGTCGCTAGTAACAGTGAACCAGTCACTAGTTAGACTGAACCAGTCGCTAGTAACAGTGAACCAGTCGCTAGTTAGACTGAACCAGTCGCTAGTAACAGTGAACCAGTCACTAGTTAGACTGAACCAGTCGCTAGTAACAGTGAACCAGTCGCTAGTAACAGTGAACCAGTCGCTAGTTAGACTGAACCAGTTGCTAGCAACAGTAAGTGGTTTGCCTGGATCACCGCTTTGCAGAATATAACCAGGGATTTCAGGGCAGGGTGGCACCTGCTCAGGGCTTCAGACCCGCTGTGTCAGGTTACCTCAGACACAAGTTATAAATAAAAATTCATCTCCAGTTGGATAATACTTCAAAGCCTGTTTGCTGTTCCCGGCCTCTGGCAGCTGGTCTGGGATCAATTTTAGACACCGCACAAAGGACATTTTAGTGAAATGAAAGGTTTTGAGGAGAAAAACAGTTAGAAACGCTATATTTTAAACAAGTTATCTCTCGCCTGAAACACATAAACTGGGTTTGCTGCAGAGACAGCAGTCCAGTCCAGTGCGGGGTCAGGCTGGGCTGGTCACTACACTCAGGGCTTCAAAGCCGACAGCAAAGGCCGAGGATTACCTAGTTGTTAGGGTTACCTTCATTCTCTGAATGCAACACATCCTCCACATAGCACTGGAGTAAGTCAGGCTTCCAGCCCAGATGCGAGAGAGCAGAGGAGACAATGTGCTGCCACAATGCTTTGATCTCCACCATGTTGTGACACTGGTAACCAGCCTCTTGTCCTTTGTGTAATCTTTTCCGGCCCCACAGCAGCACAGGTCCCCACTTGGCAATCACTAAAGCTCACAGACAGGCAGAGGCAGCTCTCTCACATTCTCCCTGGGAATCCAGTCTATAACATCTGATGTCACACCTTCACCGTTTGAAGACCTTATCACGTCTCAAAGCTTTCCGCAGAATATACTATAACAATGGATTCTGTATCTTTGCGAGTGAAGGGGGGAAATTCAGAATAAATCCACGCAAACACTATTTTAGTGAATGAATAGTGAACCTGTGGAACAGGCTCCCTGGGGAGACGATTGAAGGAGGAAAGTGCTGATACTACTTTCAAACAGATTAGACAGTTTTCTTTTAGGAAATAATATTGTGGGATATTGTCCATGTGATGATATGTGACCGCCAAGAAGGTGGAAGGTCAACCCGATGAACTTTGGTCTATTTCCATCCAGTATTTCTTATGTCTTATATTTTGTGGGCGAAATCCAAGAGCCAATTGCACACAGAAGTGTCCCATAAACAGTTGTGAATTGAGTGGCCATATTTTTTTTTGAGGGATTATTACCCTCCAAAAGAGCAATTCATCAATTACCAAAACTAAGTTACTCCCCTACCTGGGAATCAAATCCAGGTCCTCTGACTTCCCAGTCAAGTATTAAATCAGCTTCAGAGAACATATATTATATGAGTATATTTGTGGGCGAAACACGGCAGCTAATTGAGCATAGCAGTGTCGCACAAACAGTAGTGGATTGAAAATGACCAATTTTTATTATTGTGTTTTTATTTTTTGACAGACTATTATTAGGTATGTGGTGTAAGGAAACTTGCCCAAGATTTGGCCTTGATCTGCCTGGATTCGAATGCAGGTCTTACGCTTGTCAGGCGAGTGCTCTAACCACTGAGCTACAGGACTCCACAGGAGTATACTCCCCCAAAGGAGTATATTCTATAAAGCGCCCAAGGTTTTGCCCAGAAACAAAGCCAGGTCTCTCTCTCACTTGTGAGGCGAGTGCTCTAACCACTGAGCTACAAGATTGCACATAATAATAATCTCCCATTGTGAGCCTAATAATAATAATAATAATAATAATCTCTTGTGACGAGGCTAGGGTGGGATCAGGAGAACGGCACCTGACTGTGAGTTCACACTTCATCCCGTGGCCTCCCTCGAGCTGTGGCTGCTCTTAGTGTGACTGCCTGACGTGTGAACGCATTGCCAGGCTGTCTGACAGAGAGAGATCAAGGCGTCACTGTGGCTCCAGTGAATGAAAGGGACCGACCGGAGTGTTTGTGATAAAAGGTTTGAACCCTGCCCACAGGTAACGCTCACTTTATACCGCAGCACTTTGCACAGCAAAGAAGTGAAATCCAACCCGTCATGTTAATGCTACAGCCATCATCATTTTAGTTTATATTCTTATTGGTTTTCCATGGGGAGACCATTTGATCTGTTAATTACATTTTGACTTCTTTTCTTTCCCTTTGATAGTATGAGAAAGAGCTGAGACTGAAAGTTTCCACTCCAACCTTATAGATTCCAGGCAATTGCAGGGGGAGGGAAGGAGGGAGGGAGGGAAGGAGGGAGGATCTTTTTTGTATGGTGCCTTCCGAAAGCAGTTTAGAAATGTGCTTCCCCTCCATTCATTGCCAGGAGCTGAGATCACATTTCTCAAGTTACATAAATGTTCAACAACAAAACCTGGATAAAGAGTTTGATTTCTCAGAAAACTTTCCTGGTCTCTCTCTCTCTCTTTCGTTTTCTCCACCTTGATGATGGAGCATTGTGTGGAGTTTTGTAAAGAGCAAAATAGGAGATAATAATAATAATCCTCGCATTTGATACAGTGCCTTATCACATCATTGCAATTTCTCAAAGCGCTTCACAGAATATATAAGTTAATTGATTGTATATTTATGCGCGAAACCCAGCAGCCAATTATGCACAGCAGCGTCCCACAAACAGGCATGGATTAGGTGCCAAATTATTATTGTTGTTTTTTGAGGGATTATTACCCCCAGAAAAGTAAACCAACAATTAACTCACAACGAAGTTCCTACTGACTGCTGATAAACAGAGGCTTGTGAATAAGGAAACATGCCTAAGTTTTGCCCTGCCCGGGAATCAAACCCAGGTCCTCTCGCTTTTGAGGCGAGTGCTCTCACCAATATACTTCAGGACTCCACTGTAGATGGTTAGTTTTGGAAATGGCGAACCTTGAGTTTGAAATCCAGCAGAAACATGTGGTAACTGTTAGAGAGGACTTAACACACAACACAACAGATGGCTGGCCACTGATGCTAACAGTGGGAGGAGGGGGGTGCAGGAGGGATGATTGTTCATTAAAGCATATCTCTTAAAGAGACAAATGACCTTGTGAATTCCACCAGCTACAATACATTGCAGTGAAGCTTTTCAGACGCACCTACGGATACACCTGCTTTTAACAATTCACACGTTTAAAGCAGTAAAAATACATCTTATATTCAAAGTTCAGTAACAATAGTGAGATCTAAGGCTTGGCTGGTTCTGTAGTAAGTTCAAAGTCACAAATAATAATAATCTGTACATTGACACAGTGCGTTTCACTCCAAGCGCCTATTTACTTAGATCTCCATATGTGTGTCAGCCTGGCTCAGTGTGTGTGTGTGTGTGTGTCAGCCTGGCTCAGTGTGTGTATGTCAGCTCGGCTCAGTATGTGTGTCAGCCTGGCTCAGTACCAGCTCTCTCTCTCTCTCGTCTCTCAAGCAAAAGGTTGTGGGTTCAGTCCCAAGGTCAGTGCTTGGAATTACAGTCTAAGATGAGGCTCCAGTGCAGCGCTGGGGGGGTGTTACACTGTAGGAGGGGCTGTCCTTCAGATCAGATGTTAAACCCAGCTCCCGTCTGCACCTGTTCAGGTGGATGTTAAAGATCCCGCAGGGCTGATGGGGAAGACAAGGGAGTTTCTCTCTCTCTCTCTCTCTCAGTGTCCTGGCCAACAATCCCCCAAATGCAACAACAACAAAATGGCACTTATAAAGCGCCTTTCACGTCAGGAGGATATCCCAAAGAGCTGAACAGTCAGGTTGGGATCCGAGTGGTGGGGTGGGGGGAGGGTCGGGGAAAGGGGAAGAAGAGGGGGAAGAGTTAGTGGGGGAGCCGAAGGCGCGGTCGAAGAGGAAGGTCTTGAGACTAGCCTTGAAGGAGGAAAGGGAGAAAATAAGGCTGAGGGGCTGCAGGATGGAGTTCCATAGTGTGGGAACTGAAAGCTTGGCCGCCAATGGTTGGGCGGTTAGGGCGGTAGACGCAGAGCAGGCCTGAGTCTGCTGAACGGAGGGGCGGGCAAGCTGATAGAGAGACAGGTCAGAGAGATAGGCGGGGGCAAGGCCATGAATGGCCTTGATGGTGAGGACGAGGATCTTGAATTCGACTACAAATACGAGTCACTCACACCTTGGCTGTTTGTAGGTGTATTTGGTGTATGCAACTGGCTGTTGTGTTTCGCCTACAAATTCAATCCAATTTATTCTGTGAAGCCTTTGAGACAGTTCAATGACATGAAAGGAGAGATATCAAATACAAGGATTATTGTTATTTAACATGACCATTTAAAGCCAAAGGACAGCCCGTCCAATCACACATTACATCCCAGCACTATGATAGGAGTGTCAGCACACAATAAATAGGCTCCAAGTCCTGATTTTGGGCTTCAATCCACAATAACAACTTAGTGGCAGGGCAGGACACTGAGGGGAGGTGGTGTCACCATAAACACAGTAAGAGGAAGATCTTCAGGCACAATCTGAAAATGAGGAAGGAGAGGACAACTTCTGATACAAGGTGAAGGTGTCAACTGTGCCAAACATTCTAGACAGGGATTCCCCCAAACTGTACACAATACAGAGCTTGGGGCATATTTACAGAGAAAGCTCCAAGTTAAGGCCACTCTTGTATTTATTAAATTCAACTGAAACTTGGAAGAATGAAGCTCTCGGGCTGTAGAGACCAATTAACAAATGGTTTTCAAGGAGCCTGAGTGACAATAACAGCAAGGTCACATTTTATTTGTACTGTTATAATAATAATATAATAATAATGATCCTTGCTTTTGATCTAGTGCCTTGGCACGTCTTTGAGACATCACAAAACACTTCATAGTGAAGTGTAGTGACTGCATATTTTGTGGTTGAACCGAATGAGTGACTAAATTATTATTATTTCTTTTGAAAGTTTATTACCCCCAGAAAGTGATCCCCCAATCAACTAACAACCAGTTTCCTACTGACTGCTCAGTAAACGAACAGAATTGTGTGCAGTAAGGAAACTTTCTAAAGGTTTCAGCACCTTAGGACGTCCTCCCGACGTGAAAGGCGCTCTATAAATGTAATTTGTCATCGTTGTTGTTTCAATTTAAATTGGCTGATACGGCGGATGCTTCTTAAAAGTTTATTTGAAAAAATTGTTTCAAGGAAATAACTTATAAACTCAGTATATGTGAGCAGCTTGAGGTACCCGGGCTTTCATGAAATTAATTCTGCAAGTTTTAAAATGGAACGGAGATACGTTATGGCAGACAGATGGATAATAAAATGAATAGCACCCTTTTAATGAGCCTGGACATTGCCATTTGGGTTCTTAAAACCAAACATAATATATACAAAAACATCAACATTTTACGTATGAGGTGCAGGTGCTTACTTTCAAACTAAGTGTTTGACTCTGAAGCATAATCACAGATTGGTCAACACTTAGTGTAGAACCTGCAAAAGCCATCCACTGTGGAGACCTAAGTTACCAAAGCTCGAGAGACCTGCAGTGAAGAGCCAGAGCCTGCTCCCCACAGTGACCGCACTGAGTTATGAGGAACAACAAGGTAAACGACTCCTCAATCTTAAAAGGAAATGTCGGAGAGGGGCCTTGGAGACAAACAGAAGATGGCAAATCAATTACAAAATCAACCCAGAACAGTGCTTTTAAACACACATAGGAGGCAGGACAAGAGCACGAAGTTCAGGCGTGTGAGGGCAATTTGAGGAGAGACACTAAAATGTATTTGTTTACAGAGCAGGGATTATGGTATGAAACAAGGTGAGCAGGAGGGGTAGTTGAGGCCAGGATGCTGACATTCATTTAAGAAACAACTTGATGCAGTGCTGTGGAATATGTATTGTGGAGGACCTGGGTTTGATTCCTGGTCAGGGCAAAACTTTAGGCAAATTTCCTTACCCCTTACACTTCTGTTTACCAGCAGTAATTAGGGACCCAGTTGTTAGTCTACTGTCGGATCCCTAAAAAAAATACTAATTTACTAACTGAGCTCCTGTAGCTCAGTGGTTAGAGCACTTGCATTACAAGCGTGAGACCTGTATTCGAATCTAGGCAGATCTGGGCGAAACCTTCAGTAAGTTTCCTCATTCCACAAGCCTACTAATAGTCCATACAAAAAAACCCACAATAATAAAATTGGTCATTTCAAACCACAACTGTTTGTGGGACACTGGCATGCACAATTGGCTGCCGCGTTTTGCCCACAAATATATAGTCAATTGACTTTACTGTATATTCTGTGAAGCGCTTTGAGGCATCGATAAGATGTAAAAAGCACTATATCAAATGCAAGGATCATTATTATTATAATTTGGTCACACAATCCACAACTGTGTTTGTGGGCACCACTGTGCACAAATGGCTGCCATATTTCACCCACAAAATACAATTACTACACTCTGCTATATATTCTGTGAAGCCATATAATAAGGTGCTTTATCAAAGCAAGGATTATTATGATTATTGTATATATTTGTGTTTTAAATAGTCTGTGAGAATACTGTAAATTAAAAAATACAATATTTTGTATTGTATTTATAATTTTTTATAACTACAATGCGCTGTATCAAAAAACATTTTTTTAAAAAAGTGGCTTGAGAATAATAATTGCATTTGATATAGCGCCTTGTCATGTCTTTGAGACATCTCAAAGCTTCTCACATCTTCACTGAATATACTATAAAGTGAATTGACTATATATTTGTGGGCGAAACGTGGCAGCTAACTGCACACAGTAGTGCTCCCACATTCATAGAATCATAGAATCATAGAATCATAGAATTTTACGGCACAAAAGGAGGCCATTCGGCCCATCTAGTCTGTGCCGGCTCTTTGAAAAGAGCGATTCAATCCCATTGCCCTGCCCGCTCCCCATAGCCTAATAGACCCGTTCTTCCTAAATAAAGATCTAATTCCCTTTTAAAAGTTGTTATCGAATCAGCCTCCACCACCTTTTCAGGCAATGCATTCCAGATTCGAACAACTCGCTGAGTGAAAAAATTTCTCCTCAGCTCCCCTCTACTGCGCCTTGAAACTATTTTAAATCTGTGACCACGAGTCACAGATTCACCCACGAGTGGAAATAGTTTTTCTTGAGAGACATTGAGAGAGAAAAACACTTTCTGCAGCGAATTACACAGGAATCACCAAAATACTAAGGTATTACTTGGTCTATACTGGGATGCTTTACTTGGCCATTTGAATACATGGTTCTTTTAACAGTACAATTTTTAAAATATATAATTCATTCACTCACAAAAGGGGATTTAAAATAAAACCACACAGGATGCTAATCAGGCAGTCAGCACAAGCCTTTGCTTATCTGAACTTACATCAATGTCATTAGTTATGCTGGCTTCAAGTCTTATTTTGTAGCGAAGACTAATAAATTTGGAAATGCCTAAAGTTCAATTAATAATCCTTGCTTTCGATTCTGCGCCTTTAACACCAAGAATCTAAACCTCTTAAAGGTAATTGCCATGATATCTAATGCCATTATTTGTAGGAGAATACCAGACGATTTCTGTAAAGCAACACCTGAGTCATGAAGTGATAGTTCAATTATTCTGAATAATAATAACCCTTGCATTTGATATAGTGCCTTACCACATCTTCGAGACGTCACAAAGCGCTTCACAGCATTGTTGACTTGAATGAAGATTGTTGGCCATTACACTTAGAATCAAATAATTATCCAGCACAGAAGGAGGCCATTCGGCTCATCATGTCTATGATGGCTCTTTGAGAAGAGCTTTTCCAAGTCAATCCCACTCCCCCCGCTCTCTCTCTCTCTCCCCCCACAGCCCTGCAATCTTGTCCTCCCCAAATAACTATCTACTTCTCTCTTAAAAATTGTTATCGAATCAGCTTCCAAATGCATTCCAGATCATCACTGACAAAGGGTTGTGGATCTGAAACGTTGACTGACTTTCCTCTCTCCACAGATGCTGCCTGACCTGATAAGGATTCCCAGCCATTCCTATTTGTGTTTCTGATCTCCAGTATCTGCAGTATTTATTATGTATTTTGATACACAACAGTATTTATTCACATTTTGAAGGTCTAAAGTGTCCCAGTCGATACTGAGTAAATGTCAACAACAACTTCGATTTATATAGTGCCCTCCACGCCAGAAGGCATCTCAGAGTGCTTCACAATAGTGGATCCCGAGACTGGGGCAGGGGTAGAAAGGTGACCAAAGGCGTGGTCAAAGAGAAAGGTCTTCAGCTGGGATCTGAAACTGTGAAAAGAGGGGGCGAGGCGAAGGGAGTGAGAAAGGGAATTTCAGAGCCTCGGGGAATAGTGGCTGAAGGCACGGCTGCCAAGGATGGAACGGAGGATTCAGGGGACATGGAGGAAGGCTGGACCCGGTGGAGAGAAGGCAACGGGTGCTGGTTTGAGGAGAGAGGAGATCAGAGAGGTAGGGGGGTGCAGAGGAGTGGAGGCATTTGAAGACAAGGGTGAGGATGTCATAAAATGTCTAATGTTAAAGCGTAAGAATCCACATCCCTGGCAGCATGAGCAGAGCAGGCAACGGGAAGCTAACAATACAGTACAGTCTGATAATCATCAGGTTCCATTTCATCCCCTCCACTCTCCCCTCCTCACCATACGGACGAACGTGCCACACACACACAAACACACACACAATACTAGCGACTTGTGCTTAGGTGTGGTTTTAGTTTACTCATTCTATGAACCCCCTTCAATTGCTGTAGGCAGCACGGAAACCCAATTGGAGCACAGGAAACTGCTCTGGTTAAGCTAACAAATGACATCCTGACCATTTGCGACCAGGGCTCCCTCTGCCTCCTCGATCTATCCGCCGTCTTTGACACCATGGACCATGCAATCCTCCACCACCGCCTCTCCTCCCACCTCAACCTTCAAGGCTCTGTCCTTGATTGGTTCTGGTCATATTTCTCACACCACCTTCATTTTGCCTCCTCCAACGGCTTTTCCTCCAGCCCTCGCACAGTCTCATGCGGTGTTCCTCAAGGCTCTGTCCTTGGCCCCCTCCACTTCACCCTCTACATGCACCCCCTCCTCAGTGACATAATCCGCAGACATGGGGTAAATTTCCACATGAATGCGGATGACACCCAAGTCTACCTTTCCGCTTCCAACCTCGACTCCAGGATTACTGGGGTTCTGACTGCGTGTCTGTCCGACATTTGAGTCCTGGACGAAGGTCAGCTTCCTCCAACTAAATGTCAAAAGGATGGAGGCCCTCCTGATTGGCTCGCAACAGTGCCTCCGCACCTCAGGCGCTGACAACATAAGCATCCAAGGCTGTACTCTCCATCTCTCAAAGCCAGTCAGGAATCTGTGCATCTTGTTTGACCCTGAACTGTCCTTCCTTTCCCAAATCTGTGCCATGACAGATATTGCCTTCACCAACTCTGCAACATTTCTAGATTCCGCCACTGCCTCACCCCCCACGGTGCTGAAACACTCATCATTCATCACATCAAGGCTCGACTACGAAAAATCTCTCCTTGTCGGTCTTCCCAGCTAATCCCTTCACAAGCTGCAGATGATTCAGAATTCTGCAGCTTGTGTACTGTACTGCACTAGGCTCCGTGACCACATCACTCCCACCATTGCCCGTCTCCACTGGCTCCCCATCCCCCAGAGGATCGAATTCAAGATCTTCGTCCTCACCTTCAAGGCCATTCATGGCCTTGCCCCCACCTATCTCTCTGAGCTACTATCTCCCTATCAGCCTGCGTGTCCCCCTCCGTTCAGCGGGCTCTGGCCGGCTCTATGTCCCCTACCCGAGCCGCCCCGCCATCGGTGGTCAGGCTTTCAGCCTTTCTGCCCCCACACTTTGGAACTCCATCCCACAATCCCTTCACCTCGCTTCCTCTTTGACCGTCCCTTCTGCTGCCCTCCTAACTTTCCCCCCTTTCTTACTCTTCTTCCCCTTCCCCCTACCCCAACCCTCATCCCTGCCCGCTTGGATCCTGATCTAACTGTTCAGTGCCTTGGGACGTCCTCCCAACGTGAAAGGTGCTCTATAAATGTAATTTTGTTGTTGTTGTTGTTGTAGTAGTTGTGCCTCTACCCACAAATCCAGGATCACTGCTGTCCTCACATAGACAAATGAGAGTCCTGGTTGAGAGCTAACTTTTTACAGCTGAACATCAACAAGCCCGAGGCCCACCTGATTGGCTTTTGCCAGTGCCTTCACACCTCAGGCATTGGCAGTATCAACCTCCATGGTTGCCAACCTCCACCTCACCAAGCCAGTCAGGAACCTAAGTGTCTTGTTCGATCCTCAACTGTCCTTTCTCCCCCACATCCAAACCATGACCTGATCTGCCTTCCCTCACCTCCTCAACATTGCCCGACTCCGCCACTACCTCCTCCCCCAGATCTGCTGAAACCCTCATTCATGCCTTCATCACCTCCAGGCTCGACTATGCCAATGCCCTGCTTGTTGGCCTTCTCAATTCCTCCCTTATAGGCTGAAGATCATCCAGAACTTTGCGGCCTGTGTCCTCTACCACTCCATGATGCCATCTACCCCATTCTTGCCCGATTCCATTTGCTCCCCATCACCCAGAAAATTCAATTCAAGATCCTGGTCTTCACCTTCAAACCCTCCATCGTCTCACTCCACCCTTCCTCTGCGACCTCATAACCCCCTACCAACCTGCCCGCTCTCTCCGCTCAGCAGGCTCCGGCCTGCTCCATGTCTCCCGATCCACCCACCTCCCTAGCCTCTTTCAAGACTTGCCTGAAGATCCCCTTTTCAATGGTCCTATCGGTCACCCCCAATCCCCCCCTTTCCCTCCACCCTCCCAGATCCCGTCCCCAGCTCGGGTCTGAAACAATGAGTGCCCAGCGCTATATAAGGCACTGTATGAAATAGAAATATATATAAAATAGAAAGACGCTATACAAATGTAATTTTGTTGTTATTGTTCACTGAATGAGATTCCATTCCCAGGTCAGGGAGAAAACCTTAGAATAATAATAATTCTTGCATTATTATATATATAGCACTATTGCACTATTCATATCCTCTAGACATCGCAAACCTTAAGACACGTTTCCTCACTCTACATGTCTCTGTTTACCAGCAGTAATTAGCATCTCAGTTGTTAGATCGCTTTTCTAGGGGGTAATAATCAGTTCAGAAAATAAATAACTGAAAATAATAAAATTTGGTCACTCAATCCTCAACCGTCTGTGGGACACTGTTAATTCGCTTTACAGCATATTCTTACTGCAAAGTGGATTAATTAGTACGTCTTACTGACAAATGACAGTCAAGTGTCAGTGATGGAGCAATGTGTCCCATAAATAGACCAAACCAGTTAGTAACCAGAAAATAAGGTGTAATTGTTGGTGAGTAACTAATTGACAAGTAGTTCTTAAACCCTCTCTCTCTCCCCACAGCCCTACAAACCTGTCTTCCTCAAACAACTATCTACTTCTGTCTTAAAAGTTGTTATCGAATTGGCAAACCAAATATAAAGTGAAGTCCTGTAGCTCAGTGGTTAGAGCACTCGCCTTACAAGAAAGAAAACGGGGTTCGATTTCTGACAGGGAAAATCCTTGGGCAAGTTTCCTTAATCTACATGCTTGATAATAATCACTCAAAAAAACATTAATAATTTGGTCACTCAATCTACAACTGTTTGTGGGGACACTGCTGTCTGCAATTCGCCAATTTGCCCACAAATATACAGTTACTTCCATTTACAGTATATTCCGTGAAGCGCTGTGAGATGTCTAGAAGATGTGAACAGCGCTATATCAAATGCAAGGATTATTATTATTATGATTTTGTGAAGGGCTTTGAGATATCTCAATGTGATAAGTGGGGTATCAGATGCCAGGATTATTATTATTATTATTATTGTAACTGAGAGTGAATCTGAAGCTGTTGCCTGGTAGGTATTTCCACACATGGCCGGCCACACACCAGGTAACTGTGGGCACAGTCATTGTGCTCTGTCTGTATAGACTGTGTGAGGAGTGGCTCCCCTCACCCCGAGTTATTGTCAATATTCCACCAATGACTGGAGTGTCTGACGGGCTCCATGAGCCATAACATTTATACAATGACTGGGCACAGAGACAACGAGGCTTAGCTGGTGAGTATCCTACACAGGAGTCCGCCCCCCCCAACTCCACAGTCACCCCTCCCCAGCACCCCCACCCCACCACTCCTCAGGTATTAAACACCTCAATGCTATTTGCTGAATGTCAGGCCAGTGATCCTGTAGCTCATTGTGTTGCAGACACAGATGCGAGTGAGGCTGGAATGTGGCCACATCTGGATTTGCTGTAATTAGTGATCAGTTTCCTTCTCAGCCACATAATAACTCATCCCCCGCTGCTCTCACTGTGCAACAAGTGAAATGGAGATTTTGAGTTATGTGCATGGTGTTAAATGGTTTCACAGCTGCGCTGCGCTGTACAACACTACATTAGAGGCTCTTTCAACTGATCTGGTTTCAATGACCTGGAACGATGGCTGCAGAAGTAGGTGATAATCCAGGGTTCAACCCGGCTTGTTGCTCACATGTTCCATCCCTGCTTCCTGAGGGTCAGGATTTAGTGTTCACCCCTTGGCTCTGTGGCCTCTTGCTGGGGTTGGGGGTGGGGTTGGGACTGGGGTTTGGACTGGAGCTGAGGTGCTGCTCCCTCTCCTCTGCCCACTGTTGGCAGACATCATCAATCAGTCCCTCTCCTCAGGATCAGTCCCTGCCCTCTCAAAACTGCTGTCATCACCCCCTCCTCAAAAAACCTTCCCTAGATCCCTCAAGCCATAGTTACTACTGCCCCATAATAAACTTCATTGCCCTTCATTGCCAAAGTCCTAGAAAGCATTGATGCCAACCACCTCCGCGCACACCTCTCCCTCCACTCCCCTTTTGAAGCCCTCCCTGTGGATAATGCCCAATTCTACTTTTCCACCTCAATGTGTGACCCCCAGTCCCCTGATGTTCTGTCAGCCTGCCTGCAGGACATCAAGACCTGGATAAGCGCAAATTTCCTTTGGCTCAATGTTGACAAGACAGAAGCCATACTCTTTGGCTCTCATTGACATCTTCAATCCCATGGCTCTCAACTCCTCCACCTACCTGACCTGTCCCTAAAACTCTCCGAACCAGTACGTAAATTAGGCGTCAGATTTGACCCCCAATTATTCTTCCTCCTCAACATCCGGTCCCTCACCAGCATCGCTTTCTTCCATCTCTGACACATTGCCCGTCTCCGCCAATACCTCACCCCAAAAGCTGCCGAAACCCTGGTCCATACCTTTGTCACCTCTCGGCTGGACTATTCCAATGCCCTCCTCGCTAGTCTCCCCTCCACCACCATTCATAAAATCCAGGTTATCCAAAATTCTGCCGCCCGCATTCTTACTCGCACCAAACTCCAATCCCTGATTACCCCAGTCCTTGTCAGACTGCACTGGCTCCCTGTCTTGGAGCCGATCGATTTCAAGAACCACACTCTTGTTTACATTTAATATAGTGCTTTTCACATTTTCTACAACAACAAAATCTTCTAGACATCTCAAAGTGCTTCTCAGAATGTACTTGACTGTATATTGAAGTAGAATTCGAACTAGATGAGTGCAGTCCCACTGAGTTGGATGATGGAGGACAGGTGAGGAGGATGGCATGGGGTCAACTAGGGTCCGGCGATATATCGATATATCGCTAAAACCCGATATAATTTTCATATCGATACGCCGATATAGGCATTTCAAAAAGATCGATATATCGAAAAAGTCAGAATGCGCACACACTGAACTACAAGACCCAGAATGCTCATCTCTATACACAATGCACAAACCGAGGTGCAAAGCCGCCATATTGTATTCATAGTACTCGAATACAATATACAGGTATGCAAGGGGTGATGGGGGGAGGGGGGGAGAGAGACGGCGGGGGGGGTGGGAGAGAGGGACGGTGGCGGGGAGAGACGGGGTGGATGTGATAATATACAGATAGATAGAGATGGGGGAGATGTGAGAGAGGAGAGAGACACAGAGACACAGACAGAAAAACACAGAGATGGAGAGAGTGAGTGTGAGAGACACAGAGAAAGATATTTACCTCCTGAGGAGATAGGCCCCGAATGCGCGCGCACCCCGAATGCATGCGCAGTACGAAAACCCCGAAAATATAGATATTTTGGTATATCTCGATATGAGCCCATCGATATATCTAAATCAGAAAATTTGCATATCGACCGACCCTAGGGTCAATTGTGTCGAATGTAGTGGAGAGGTCCTGGAGGACAAGGAGGCAGAGTGAGCCCTGGTCACAGATAGAGAGGATGTCATTTCACAAGCGCTGTCTGCACTGTGGGCAGAAGCTGGACTGGAAGGGCTGGAGTTGGGTGTGGAGGGAGAGCTGTGGGCAAGAATTCCAGAGCTTTAGCAAGGAAGGGCAGGTTTGAGATAGGGCCCTCAGGGAGTGGCTGAGGGTGGAAGGATCGAGGGTAGATGTTTTAAGGAGTGGGTGATGACGGCGGTTTTAAGTGGGAGTGAGACTGACCCTGAGGAGATGGACTGGTTAATGGTGTCTGCCAGCAGTGGGCAGAGGAGGAGGAGCTGGGTGGGAAGGGGGTTGATGCAGTAGCTGATGGGTTTCATTATGGTGATGGTGGATGAGAGGGAGAAAGAAGAGATGGAGGAGAAAGAATGTAGGACGGAAGCCGTGGAAGAAGCTGTGGGCGGGGTGGGTGAGGGAGATGGAATTGGGATGGTGGTGGGTGACACAGTGCAGGAGGATGAGGCTGTCAATTGGATGTTGTCAATTTTGGAGGTAACGAAGTCCATGACCTATTTGCACTTGGTGTTGGATGTGATGATTGAGCGCAGGGCACAGAGGAGATGGTGGGTGGTACAGAATAGGATCTTGGGAGTTATTGTTGGCCTCCAGAATGATATGAGTAGTGGCTGTTTGTGCTTGTGACAGGGAACGGTGGTAGCTGTGTAGATGCTCGAGCCACAGCTGGTGGTGAATCCTGAGGCTGGTTTTGTGCCACCTGCGCTCGAGTAGCCGGGTTTGGGATTTTAGGGAGAGGAGACGGCCACTATACCAGGACTAGCTGGTGGGTTTGGAGCTGGACCAGGATTCCAGGGGAACGAGGAAATTGAAGTGGAGGACGGCAGCTTCAGGATCTCTGCGGGTGGGAGATCAGAGGGATAGTAGGTCTGAGGATGACAGGGTCTTTGAGAGGGTCTCGGGGGGAAGCATGTCTCATGGGAAGAAAAGTATGGTTCAGGCCTTAATGGAAGAGAGAGGGATACAAGAGGAGGAGATGAGAAAATGGCCTGAGATGGCCTTGTGTCCGTGATGCACAGGGTGGAGATTTCATGTGAGATAATGAGGTGTCTGCCTTGTGGTGTGAGTGAGTGATGGGACAGTTGGGGCATTTTCAGGGGGAGCGGCTCAGGTCAGGACGGCAGCCAAAACCTGCAGAGGCCGGGAGCGAGCGATCAGCAGGACAGCATCAGCCCGCAGGCTACAGGTAATGGCTGAGATGTGAATTCCTCCATTAGTTCAGGCATCAGCAAAGCTGCACTGACATACTGGCCAGACAAGCCAAACCTTCAGTCCATCCAGTACCCGGCACTCTGCCTGCCTGTGTCCGGAGACTGATTCAGGTGTGGTGGAAGGAGCCCTCTACTGCCTGCATATTGACTCACACTAAACCCTGTCCCCATCACCCCAGCCCTCGCCAGGCTCCCTGTCACACACTAAACTCTGTCCCCATCACCCTAGTTCTCGCAAAGATTCACTGGCTCCCTATCACCCACATGAGGAGGGAGAGAGTAGGGGGGAAGCAAGAAAGCAGGTGAGGGAGGTGGTGAGCAAAGAAGGGCGTGAGGGAGGGGGCAAGGGGGGGGTAAAGGAGGGCAAGAGGGTGGGGAGAGAAGTAACGGGAGAGGCTCCAGGATAGAGGAGTTCCAGAGAGCTCCCTCATAAACTATTCTTTTGTTAAGCCTTCCCCTCCCCACCCTCAGCTCGTGTGCCAAGCCAGGATTGTTAAACGCCTTGGGATGTCCTCTCGAAATGGAAGGCTGTGTGTAAATATAGACTTGTACAGTATAATAACTGATGGCTTGTTATGACTTGCTGTATCCTAGTAACAGTAAATACAGTCCATTGAGTTCCTCTTCACAGATTGTTTGCTTTGGTGCATCTCCCTGTCAATCTAACAATCCTGATTGCTGTAGGTGACAGGAACATGGTGAGATCCTGTTCCTGATTGATTATGGTAATTGGCTGAGTCGGGAATGCTGTCCTGGTAAAGTGCGTTCTGCTCTACAAACCTGTAGCTCAGTGGTTACGGCACTCGCCTTACAAGCTTGAGACCTGTGTTCGAATCCAGGCAGGTCAGGGCGAAACCATGGGCAAGTTTCCTTACTCCACACACACGCTTAATAATAATCTCTCCATAAAGAAACAATAATAAAATTGGACATTTCAATCCACAACTTTGTGGGATACTGCTGTGCGCAATTGGCTGCCGCGTTTCGCCCACAAATATACAGTCAATTCACTTGACAGTATATTCTGTGATGCGCTTTGAGATGTCTAGAAGACATGAAAAGTGCTATTTCAAATGCAAGGATTATTATTATTAAGCACAAGTTGTTTAGGTGCTCTGATCCACGGACCTATCACCAGCTTTTGCTCTTACTTTTTTTTCTTACTATTTTTGACGCGGCAAAAAATATTTGTAATCTTATATATTTTATATATCTCGAACCAGCGGGGTTCTGCCAGCCCGGCCAACCCTGCCTCACAGCCTTGCAATCAATTCAGTCGTGCTCCACAGCCCCTGACACCAAATTAATATGCTCTCGGAAACTGCACAACTGCTCCAGATGTGAATTATAAAATCACTTCTCAATTTGTACCTGACAACTCAGCGGTACAAGGAGTCATGTAAGGTAATGGTTAGATGTCTCAATGCATGAGGGAGAGTCCTGGGTTCAATTCCCGTCCGGGCAAAGTCTTAGGCATGCTTCCTTCCTCCACTATACAAATGTAATTTTGTTGTTGTTCTGTTTACCAGCAGTAAGTAGGAACCCAGCTGTTAGTCAATTGGTGGATCGCTTTCTGGGGGTAATAATTCCTTCAAAAATATATATATATTTGAACACTCAATCCACGACTATTTGTGGGGACGCTGCTATGTGCAATTGGCTGCCATGTTTCATCCACAAAATACAATCAATTTACTTTACAGTATATTCTGTGAAGCGCTTTGAGACGCCTTGAAGATGTTATAAGGGGCTATATCAAAATGAAAGGGTTAGTATTATTAATCACATCCGAACATTCTGTTTGCTCTATTAACCATGCAGGAATAAAGCCTGCACAACAAGCGCAAGTATTTTCTTTTAAATTCTGAGTGGTTGACACAGGCTGACAGGTTTATTTATACCACAAATGTGTCAGTAAATAATGAAATGACTTCCTAAAAATGTTAGTATTCCCAGAGAAGCAGACCATTGCCAGACAAGGCAAAGCGAGGTTCTGGGAAGCTGTCTTGTTACCAGCTCCATACTGGATGAACATGATTTAATAGTCGCCGGGGAATAGCATTGTGTATACCGTGGCCCAGTCTTACATTCAAACACCATATAGTACACCACAGAAAATCCCTGTTAACATAAGTGTAAAATAAATTACATTTTTATAGCATTTCAAAGTGCTTTATAGTATTTACTATCAGTTAGAGTCAAGTAGTGCAGTCGTTAGCGCGCTCGCCTTAAAAGAGAGAGAAACTGGATTCGATTCCCGGGCAGGGAAAAACCTTACACAAGTTTCCTTACTTTACACGCCTGTTTTACAAAGCTACATTTGTAAAGTGCCATAAATGGCAGAGGCCGTCCCATGGCACTGAACAGTTGGGGATGAAGAAGCTGGAACTCAGTTGTTAGTCAATGGACAGATCCCTTTCCGGGAGTTATAATGCCAAAATGGTCAATCCACAACTATCTGTGGGACACTGCTGTGCACAATTGGCTGCCTTGTATCGTCCACAAAATACAGTCACCACAGTATATTTACAGCATATTAGGAAAGCTAATGATATGTTGGTGTTCATTGCAAAAGGCTTAAGAGTACAAGAGTAGGGAAGTCTTGCTGCAACTGTAGAGGGACTTGGTGGGACCACATCTAGAATATTGTGTGCAGTTTTGGTCTCCTTATTTAAGAAAGGACATACTCGCCTGAGAGGGGATGCAGCGTAGATTCACTAGGTTGGTTCCTGGGATGAGGGGGTTGAGCTATAAGGAGAGGTTTGAGTAAACTAGCCCTATATTCTCTAGAATATAGAAGAATTAGAGGTGATCTTATAGAAACCTATAAGATTCTTAATGGGCATGACAGAGCAGATAGTGGGTGACTGTTTCTCCTGGTTGCAGAATCTATAACTAGGGGTCAAATCTTAAGATTAGGGGGTCAGCCTTTTCAAACAAAGTTGAGGAAACACTGCTTCACCCAGAGGGTAGTGAATTTATGGATTGCTAATGGATAGAGGGATTAAGAGATATGGGGATAGGGCTGGTAAATGGAATTAGATTAGAAGATCAGCCATGATCCTATTAACAACAACAACAAAATTACATTTTATAGCGCCTTTCACGTCAGAAGGATTCGAGGGGCTGAATGGCCTACTCCTTCTCCTATTTCTTATGTTCTTTTTCTGTGAAGCGCTTTGAGAAATCTCAACAATATAAGGCGCTTAATAAAATGCAAGGATTCCTTTCAACTTAGCTGCTGTGTTCACAAAATAGCCAGTCACCACTTTGTGTGGTATCTTGTGAAGCAGTTTCAGATCTAATCCCGAGTTTAAAGCAACTGCATCACAAAGGAAGGATTGATCCAGCGTTTGTGAACACAAACCATGACATTGCCTTCTGGTACGTTAGGGCAGACTGGAGGCTTGGAATGCTTGAAGGTGTTCTGTAACAACCTAGAAACACACCCGACAGTTCGATTAGAGCGCGGAATTGAAAAGAATACCAAAGTTAAAACAAGAAACTTTACTTTGCTTTGGAGGATAAGGATGACAGTGGAAATTGAGCCAAGCCAAGGCTGTCAGAGGAAACGCACACTTCACGTCTCCCTCGAGGCTTCGCTTGCACACTGCAGTCATAAAACATGGTGAGCCGACCCACTTTGAAAATATGCTGTAATAATAATAATCCTCACATTTGACACAGCGTCTTATCACATCTTCTAGACTGTGTCTCAAAGCACTTCACAGAATGTACTGTAAAGTGAATTGACTGTATATTTGTGGGCGAAACGCAGCAGCCAATTGCACGCAGTAGCATCCCCACAAACAGTCGTGGATTGAGTGACCAAATTATTATTTTTGAATGTTTTTTCTTTAAGGGATTATTACCCCTGGAAAGAGTTTTGATATGGGCATCTTGGGGATGGGGAGGGGGGGTGGGGGGAACAGACAAATGACTAAATAATTTGAGACACTAATTATGTCAGGACCTAATTATTCCCCAAACCCACCACCCGTTGTTTGTTTAGAACCTTGCTATAAACAAGCTCTATTGAGCAGTGTAGGTGATTTGCTTTCTTCTTAGCAGGGAATCGTGACCTTTGTCTAGTCAAGAGACTGAAAACTTGGTGCATTTGCCATTAGAGCTGTGAAGATTAATGCTGCCACGATTGAGGTTTTTACTTGTACAACATACATAGGCTGTGCCCTCCATCACTCCAGTCATCGCCAGGCTCCACTGGCTCCCTATCACACACACTAAACACTTAGCGGCACTTATCAGAAGTAGGATAACGTGAGCACAAGATACGTGCACTGGCTGCTGCGTTTCTCCCACAAATATACATTCAATTCACCTTACAGTATATTCTGTGAAGCGCTTTGAGATGTCTAGAAGACATGATAAGGCATTGTATTACTTATTACTTCTTCATATCTCTTCCGCAGCATTTGGTTTGATCAATTTAAATTATTCTGAACTATATCTCGATATGGAAGCATTATTGTGATGTATTCTTTTAATTACGTATAACTATAACTAATCTTAATTAATAAACATCTATATTTTTGCACAACATTTGTGTCCGTCCTCACTTCATCGCAGGGCCATGAATTTAAATGAACACTTACAATCTAATTTATATTTGAAAGAATCAACACTTTCTGCTTTCACTGTCTGCCTCCCTTGGGAGCTTGTTCCATGGATTTACCACTCGCTTACTGAAACAGTGTTCCCAAAGATTTGCTCCGAGTTTATCCCTCTTGCAGGTTGTGTCCTCTGGTTCTACTGTTCTGGACAAGATAAAACAGGCCTACATGATCTACACCCTTCGGTCATTTCTACATCTTCAGAAACCCACACAGCTCCCTGCTATCACGGCTCATTCTCCCACGTACCTGGGCGATATTCTTGTTTAGTAGGTAGACTCCGTATTCAAACTGAAACCTCTCTCCTCCTCGCGGGTACAGAGGGAACCTGAGAACAGACGTTAAACAAGGTCAGCACCGTGGTGATGGGGATGGATTGGGGTGTGAAGAATTCAGAAGTCAGGAGGTGCCAGAGAGAGGGTGCCAAACAACAACATCACATTCATAGAGCGCCTTTCACTTTGGGAGAATGATGAGGATCTTGAATTTGATCTCAGAGGGATGGGGAGTCAGTGTTGCTGGGCAAGGGTGGGGGAGATGGGGTCACAAAGTCTGGTGCCGGAGAGGATTCGAGCTGCAGAATTTTGGATGATCCGCAGCTTATGGAGGGAAGAGTTGGGGAGGTCGACAAGGAGGGAGTTTCCATAGTCGAGCCTTGAGGTGACAAACTCGTGTGTAAGGGTTTCAGCTGCCTGAGGGGTGAGGCAGTGATGGAGTTGGGCAATGTTGCGGAGGTGATGGAAGGTGGTGCTGGCCATGGTACAGAAATGAGTGAGGAAGGATAGTTCAGGGTCAAACAAGACATCCAGGTTCCTGACTGGTTTGGCGAGGCGGGTTGCGCAGCCATGGATGCTGATGCTGACAGTGCCTGATGTGTGAAGGCGCTGGCGCAAGCCAATCAGAAGGGCCTCGATTTTTCTGACATTCAACTGTAGAAAGTTGTCTCTCATCCAGGACTTGATGTCAGACAGGTAGGCTGTCAGGACAGAAGTGGTCCTGGAGTTGAGAGTGGAGGCAGAGAGATAGAGTTGGGTGTCATCCGCTTACATGTGGAAATTTACCCCATGTAAAGAGAAACCGTTGGTGGAGACAAATTGGAGACGGTGTGAAAGATAAGACGTAAACCAGTCAAGGACAGAATCTTGAAGGTTGAGGTGAGAGGAGAGGGAGTGAAGGAGGATTGAGTTGGGTCCATGGTGTTGAAAGCAATGGAGAGGTCGAGGAGGACAAGACGTACAGTGCTCACAGGTGGACAGGATGTGGTTTGTGACCTTGACCAGAGTAGTTTCCGTGCTCTGAGCAGCACAGAAACCCGATTGGAGGGGCTCATTGAGGGAGTGGGAGGAGAGGAAAGACCGAAGCTGGGAAGCAATGACTCTTTCAAGGACCTTGGAGAGAAAAGGAGGTTGGAGATGGGCCGGTAGCTGGAAAACAAATACCATCACAGTTCATTTCATGTCATAATTTACTAAACTTGTCCAGAAATGAGAAAATTAAATTTCACGTTGGGAGGCTGTCTCAAGGTGCTGGACAGTCAATCTTTCAATCTCCAGAGACAGCTGGAGTTGGGATTGGGAAGGTGTAAGAAATGGAGGGGGTTTGGGGTGGCTGATGGCACCGTCAAAGAGGAGGGTCTTGAGACGAGACATGAAGGAGGCCAGGGAGAGGGCGAGGCAGAGGGACTGCGGGATGGAGTTCCAGGGGTAATCACACAAGAGACAATACTTTAAGAGCAATATTGATCACACTCAATAACACATTCATTGTTCAATTCACTTTACAAAGGGCTGAATGAGCCAAGAGTTTAAAAGGCCTATCAGTAAAGGCCTATCACTGTCCAGACCATCCACATTGCCGAAAGGGGAAGCAGATGAGGCCTGTGACTGAGGGTAGAATATTTAGTTGCACAATCGTGTGCAATATTACCTGAAAAGTGAATTTATCTGAGTTAAGAATATCACATACACACACACTTGATCTAATAATGATTCACACACACAAATGAGAAGACAGTGTGAACGAGAGATAAAGAGAGAGCGTATCCACAGACAGGGAGAGTGAATGAGAGGAAGGGGGTGTAGACAGACACACACACACAAAACACACACACACACAAACACAGAGGGGTACAGTATGACCGAGAGAGAGCTAGAGAGAGGGGTGTACACAGAGAGACAGACTGATGGTTAGACACACACAGTGTGACCGAGAAAGAGACAGTGACAGAGAGGCGTACACAGAGAGACAGAGGGTCACACACACAGGGTACAGTGTGACTGAGAGAGAAAGAGTGACAGATGGGTGTACATAAACAGACACCCTCTCTCTCGGGAAGACACATACTCAGGATACCAGCCCTGTTTTCCTATCCTCAGTACAATTAGCAAGTTGTAAAGTTTCCTGTTGCACGATGAGATAAATGAGTGGAGTCTGTAACCGCAGAGATTTTTATTATTAACATGTTATTGATATTTCAGATTGTGAAATTACAAGAGGAAATGGTCAACAATCTAGACAAACTAGAATTAAGCCCAACATAAACAAATAGTCATTAAACCGGACGCAATGTTAGAATATCACTAATTTCGAGTGGAGTGAGGCTTTGCAGCACAGCAAACCATCACATAGTAAAACTATTCCTGGGCATATAAACAACCAGATGTTTGTGGACAACAGAGGAAACAATTGGGTTTGTGGAGGAGTTTACACACTGACCTGAGCAAAATGGCAATTCAACATTTGTGAAAGTGACAGTGCCCCTTTAAGTCAGAACTGGAATCCTGTAGTGTGCTCAGTAATTAGAGCGCTCACCTCGCAAGCAAGATCACTCAAGTTCGATTCCCGGGCACAGCAAAACCATCGGCAAGTTTCCTTACTCCACACAGCTCTGTTTACTAGCAGTAAGTGGGAACCTGGTTGTTAGCAATTGGTAGGTCGCTTTTTCAGGAGTAAAAATCCCTCCAAAAAATAGTGCCCAAACTATCACACTGTTAATGGGATACTGATTGTTGTACACAACTGGTTGCCACGTTTAGCCCACAATATATACAATCAATTCACTTTGCAGTATATTCTGTAAACATATTGAGATGTCTCCACAATGTTATAAAGCTCTACATCAAATGCAAGAATTATTATTAATCATTCTGCTCCGAAAATCTCCACAAATCCCTCTTCTTGCACCCTCTCTGCCTTCAACATCTGCTGAACACAAATCTTTGAACGCTTTAGTCAGCATTCTGTTTCCACCTTTTCCAAATGCCTCTCTGCTCAATGGTGAACTTAGTATTTTAGCCTCTCTGCCCCACTCTTTGGAACTCCATCCCACAATCCCTGCCTTAACCCCCCTCCCTTGCCCTTCAAGGCCCGACTCAAGACCTCTTTTGACCGTGCCTTCAGCCACCCACTCTATTCTCTCTCATCCCAACCCTGCCTCTCCCTACTATGCAAAAGTCCTGCTCCCTTACTGTTCAGCGCCTTGGGACGTCCTCCTAACATCAAAGGTGCCCTACGGATGTACTTGTGGTGTCATTGTTGTGTTGTAGTATTTGGGAAGCGCTTCCAAAATGTTAATTGTGGGTAGACAGCACAACTCTTTCATTAAAGTAGAATGATAATAATAACTCTTTAAATAATAATAATAATTCTTTAAATAATAATAATAACTCTTTAAATAATAATAATAATAACTCTTTAAATAAACCTTTGACATGTCGCTGAGCTGTCTCAAAGCACTTCACAGAATATACTGTAAAGTGGATTAATTGTATATTTTGTGGGCAAAATGTGTCACCAATTTGCGCACAGAAGCATCCCCACAAACAGCTGTGGATTGGGTAACCACATTGTTTTTTGGATTGATTATCACCCTCGGAAAGCAATCCACCAACTGCCTAATAACCGGGTTCCTTGTTAGAGCTGGTAATTAGGCGAGTGGAGTAAGGAAACTCGCCAGCACTCTGAGGCTACCCGTGTGAGAGGCGCTATATAAATGTAAGTTGTTGTTGTTGCCTAAGGTTTCACCTGCCGGGGAATCGAACACTGGACTTTGTTTGTTGGGTGAGTGTGCTAACCACTGCAATATAGGACACCACAGGATACAATCTAAACATGGTGGACTGAATGGCTTGCTGCTGTAGGGTAAAATTCTAAACTAAAACCCTTCAGTTTTGCAACTTTGCTATTGGCTCTCATGTGGTTGCACTATAGAAAGTTCAACATATTGACCCCATTAAACTCCAGATCTCACTAGACCTCACTACACACTAGCCCACACTGGATCACACTATACACTAAACTCACCATTTGGCCTCTGGGGAGCAGATCGCTTTCTGAGGCTAATAATCCCACCAAAGAAATAACAATAATAACAACAATAATAATAATATTTTGGTCACTCAATACACAACTGTTTGTAGGATACGGCTAGGCGCCCACAAAACATATAGTTAATTCACTTTACAATGTATTCAGTTAAGCGCTTTGTGACGTCTCACCAACATGATGAAGTGCTATATAGTAAATGCATATTCAATAATCCTCATCACATTGTTGAGGTGGAGTCCTATAGCTCTGTGGTTAGAGCACTCGCCTGGCAAGCAAGAGACCTGAGTTTGATTCCAGGCAAGGATTATTATTATTATCTAGAAGTGATTTATAATAATATAATCCCTGCATTTGATATAGTGCTTTTCACATCTTTTAGACGTCTCAAAGCACTACACAGAATATATTGTAAAGCCAATTGACTGTATATTTATGGGCGAAACACGGCAACCAATTGCACACAGCAGTGTCCCACAAACAGTCGTGGATTGAAATGACCCATTTGTTTTATTACTGTGTGTATTTTTGGAGGGATTATTATCAGGTGTGTGTGGAATAAGGAAACTTGCCCAAGGTTTTGCCATGACCTTCCTGGATTCGAACACAGGTCACATGTTTGTAAGGCAAGTGCTCCAACCACTAAGCTACAGGACTCCACTAGATTTACAGAATATACTGTAAAGTGAGTTGACTATATATACTGTGGGCGAAACATGGCAGCCAACAGCGCACAGCAGTGTCCTACAAACAGTCCTGGATTGAGTTACCCAATTTTTAAAAAGGCATTATTACCCCAGGAAAGCAATCCGCCAATCGACTAACAAACAGGTTCCTACTTACTGCTAGGTAACCAGAGGTGTGTGGAGTAAGGAATCTTCCCTAACATTTTGTCCCACCCGGGAATGGAACATGGGTCATCTCACTTAACATGCGGTACAGGATTCCAAGTTATCATTTAGACTGACACACTGAATTAGTTTCAAAGCTGTACATATATTAAATACGTCAGTTCTAGGGTAAGTTTTTGAGGAGAAACGTGCGTTTTTGTTGTTGTTGCTACCAATCAAACAGCCGGGACAGAGTGCCACAAAACAGCACCATTGATGTGAAGGACCTTAACCCCTCAGCGCAAAATAAACAGTATTTTCAAAACAGATTACATTTCAAAATGGAGTTATTGCAAAGCAACACTTTGCGTTTTTGAACTTTCAAACCTTTGTGGGCAAACAGCGATTCCCTGCATGGTGGGAGTTCAAGGCTACACGGCCTCAGGGGAGAGAAACACAAGCCCTGTGATCACAGCGATGGAGACACAAGTCAGGGGAACAAGTTTTTTTAATAATAAGTCATCTTGCATTTGTTACAGTGTCTTATCACGTCATTGAGACGTCTCAATACACTGCACAGAACATACTGTTAATTAACTGTACATTTTGTGGGTGAAACGTGGCAGTCAATTGTGCATAGCAGCGTCCCACAAACAGCCGTGGAATGAATGACCAAATTGCTACTATTATTTTGGATTACTCCCGGAAAAGTGATAAGCCAACGGACTGACAACTGGGGACTCCCACTGACTGCTGCTAAACAGAGGTGTGTGTGGAGTAAGGAAACTTGCCTAAGATTTTACCCTGATCTGCCCAGGAATCGAACCCAGATCCTCTTACTTGCGAGGCGAGTGCTCTAACCTTTCACTTGGATGACCTCCTTTCTGTGAAAGTAATTTTGTTGTTGTTGTTAACCAGTACACTACAGGACTCCATAAGCTTTGGAGCAATATTGGCTAGAGCAACTGGGCTTACACACATTCTTTTCAACTACTGCTAGTCACAATGCTAGTTTGTGTTTGGATGTCCTCCCGATGTGATAGGCACTATACAAGTGCAAATGAGTATTGTATTGTAATGCTGGTGAAGGGCATGAGGGATGAGTGTTTTAGCAACAGTTGGGGGAGGAGGTGTAGATGTCTACAGTATGTGATGTGATGTGAGAGATAAACAATCTACATGTTCACAGTGGGAGGGCATCTCATAGCATTAACGCAGCTGACTGTGGGAGTAATGCTTAGTGCTCACAAGTAAGAGGATTCATATTCAATACCTGCGCAGGGTGAAACCTTAGGTAAATTTCCTTACTCCACACACCCGTCTCTATTTACCTATTCGTAGCAACTCGTTAGGTAATTGGTAGCTCACTTTCTGGGGGTAATAATCCCTCAAAAAATATTAGTCTCTCAATCCACGACTGTTTGTGGGACAATGTTGTATCACATTTCACCCACAAAATACAGTCACTCCACTTCACCATATATTGAGACATCTCAACAACGGGATAAAGCGTTATATCAAATGTAAGGATTATTATTGTTAAATTCCTGTTGTTAAGTGCTTCAAGATGTCCTCCTGTTATAAAGGGCGCTGCATCAAATGCAAGGATTAAATAACACACTGAATAAATCTTACCCACAACAAATGACTGAATCGACTTTTTTAAAAAAAAGTTAATAAATCTCATCAAATTGTACCTTGGTCACTAATGAATCTAATAATAATAATAATCCTTGCATTTGATATAGTGCTTTTCACGTCTTCTAGACTGTCTCAAAGCACTTCACAGAATATACTGTAAAGTGAATTGACTGTATATTTGTGGGCAGAAGGCGGCAGCCAATTGCGGACAGCAGCGTCTTTACTAACCGTCGTGGATTGAAATAACCAATTTTTTTTGAGGAATTGTTATTAGGCATCTGGAGTAAAATTTTTGCCATAACCTGCCTGGAATCGAACCCAGGTCTCTCGCTTTCAAGGCGAGTGCTCTAACCACTGAGCTACAGGAGCTCCACAGATCTGGGTTGTAAATGCTCACCTACTCAGCTGGGTGGTATCCTCACCACGCCAAATACATGCCAATCGCTCCATTATATACTAACCACAGCAACAGCTTCTACAGCCGATATTTCCTGTCACAAGCAGAGAAAGACCGCTGAGCGGGTCAGTGACAGGAATGTAAGATCATCAGCTCAGTTACTTCTATTAGGCACAAACGTGTGGGATTACCGCCAGCCCGGCTTTCCCAAACCTTTATCTTTTGTGCAGTTTTTATGATGATACTTTGTCTTTCTTCCTCCCCCCCACTCCCCCAGCAACACAAGTGACTAAACATAAAAGGAAGATTACCCCAGGAGTGAGCTCTTCAGTCATTCAGGATAATAACATCCTGTGCACATCACACCACCAGGTTCAGCCATTTCCAGAGGGACGTGTCCCCTTTAAAACTATGTCATTACATCCATATGAACAATGACTGTTTAGGCCATTGAGTGTGTGAACTGTATCAGAATCACCTGGACTTTCCTCCCACTTCCCCTAAAGGCAGTAACTCACGCTCAGGCTGCTTCAGTACGCAGCAGAGAACCATTGCAAACCACGTTGCAGCCTAGAGCACGGCTATTAACACATCCTCTCCTCAACGGTGTTTCCCAGTCAGATTAATGGCTGATTATTGTTATCCCCTCTTCATAATAATATAGCCTTGATATTGGAGCAAACTCTTTGGCAAGTTTCCTTGCTCCACACATAAACGCCTCTGTTTATCCAGCAGTAAATAGGAACCCAGTTGTTAGTCGATTGGTGGATCACTTTCTGGGGATAATCCCTTCAATGAATAATCAATAAATCGATCATTCAATAAATTGCCTCAGGAGTCAGAAGGTTGTCGGTCCAAACCCCTACCCTCCCCTCCCACCCCCGAGGCAAGAGCGCAAGCTCTGAGCCAGACAAACACACAAATACTAAATACATTTGCAAATGTGCTACTGAGCCATACAGGAAAATCCAAGATTTGTCACCTTGTTTGTGCTGAGTGAGTTGATAACAGTATATATTATACCAGCCAAATATATACTGCAGGGGTGTGTTTGCCTACAAATACAGTCACTACAGTCACCCACAAAATAATAATAATCTTGGCATTTGATATAGTATCACAATAGTGAGACATCCCAAAAGGCTGCACAGAATATAGTGTAAACCACTTTATTGATTATATTTGTGGGCAAAACAAGGCAGTTAATTATGCAGTGTTCCCAAAACAGCGGTGGATAGATAGCATGACCAAATTTGTGTTTGAAAGGATTATCACCCTGGAAAGCAATCCCCCAATCGACTAACTAACTGGGTTCCTACTTACTGCTGGAAACAGAGGTGTGTGGAGTAAGGAAACTTGCCTAAGGTTATGCCGGCCGGGAATCCAATCCAGGTCCACTTACTTGTGAGGCCAGCACTCTAACCACTGATTTATAAGCCTGTCAGTGAGCGGCAGGTGACAACACTGGATAAACCACCGAGCCTGGGCTTGGCTGTTGGTGTCTCGGTACTGTGCAGAGGGAGTCACACCGTCCTCAGCCCCAGTTTGGCTACTGACTGTGGGATGGAGTTCCAGAGTGTAGGGGCAGAGAAACTGAAAGCCCGTCTGCCGATAGTAGGGCGGGGGACATGGAGCAGCCCGGACCCCCTGAACGGAGAGGGCGGGCAGGTTCATAGCGGGACAGTAGGTCAGGGGGCAAGGCTGTGAATGGCCTTGAAAGTGAGGACGAAGATCTTGAATTTGATTAACTGGGGATGGGGAGCGAATGGAGCTGGGCGAGGGTGGGAGTGATGTGGTCACGGAGCTTGGCGCGGGTGAGGACACGAGCTGCAGTTCTGGATGATCTGCGGCTTGTGAAGGGAAGAGCCGGAAAGGCCGATGAGGAGGGAGTTTCCATAGACAAGTTGTAGCATTTAAATCTAAAGAAAAACAAAATGTCAACTCACGTAATAAAATCACTTAATTCATAATTTCTCTCCTTTTCTCGGGAAAATAAACTGTTCTGTGTCAAACCAGTTGAGGTTTTCCCTTTGAAGAGATCAGGAGTTAGCTCTGGGAGGCACGGCTTGAATGTTAAAGGCTGATTGTGTGCCAAGCTGCCCTTGGGCTGAACATGGTTAATTCATCACCTGCCTATGTAAGTGGGAGTGTGATGGGAGCTTGTGAGGTGTGGTTTACATTGGGAACACAAGAGTGAAAGTCAGCAACACAAATTAAAATAAACCACAAAACCATTTATAATATTAACCCTCACATTTGATACACCACCTTATCATGTTGTTCAGATGTATCAAAGCGCTTCTAAGCGCTCTGAGATGCCTTCCGGCGTGGAGGGCGCTATATAAATCAAAGTTGTTGTTGTTGTTCACAGGACCCACTGTAAGTCAAATTGACTGTGTATTTGGTGGGTGAAATGCAACAGCAGCGAGTCACAAACAGCACCTCTCCTGTGATTTCAGGTCCACCAGTGACCTGCCTGTCAGACATCAAGGCCAGATAATCTATAATTTTTTGCAGCTAAATGGCGGGGGGAGAAGGCGAGAAGAAATGAGAGTGGGGGAGACAAAGGAGAAATGGGAGGGGAAAGGGGGTGGGGGAGAAATTTGGTCACCTCCTGGCTGCTGGAATACATACATAGTTTGGTAAAACAACAAACAGCGTTGACAGAAGCCTTATAGCAGGCCTCCCAATCTTCTCTCCCTTTCATCTGTGCAATGATGTGGGCTTCAAAAGGCTACCAAGAAATATCGCCATGACGATATTATCCTGGGCAACAATCCCACTGATAAAATTCATCATTACTGCACTGCTGTTTGAACACTGACTGCCCCATTGTAAATACAGTCACTACACTGCACAGTAAATCTGGTGAGGTGCACTCGAGTCATCTCTCTGAAAAGTGTCATTTCAAATGTAAAGAGAATTATTGAGATGTACAAAATATAATAATAATAATAATAATCCTTGCATTTGATATAGCACTTTTCACGTCTTCTAGACTGTGCTTCAAAGCGCTTCACAGAATGTACTGTGCAATACTCCTATCTTACTGTAAAGTGAATTGACTGTATGTTTGTGGGCGAAACGATTTTCCCCCCAGATTAGAGAATCAATCATGTTCCCTCTCAGTCACTATCTATCCAGTGGCCAGGGGAGCTGATAGGGTTGTGCTTGGCTGCTGGATGTACCCTCAAAGTGGGGACAGGGACTGAAGCCCCCATCACCCAGTGGGCTGAACGGTAAAAGTAGAGTTAAAGGGAAGAGAGAAAACAATATGTGCTGACAGTAACTGATCTGCTGTGGCCTCCATTGCTCCCTCATGTCCTCCGTTCTACCATCGGTGACCGCGCGGTTTCACTCACTATGTCCCCAAATTCTGGAACTTTCTCCCCCTCTCCCTCCGCCTTTCCCCCTCCTTCCCTATCTTCAGATCGTGCCTCCACTGCGTTTATGATCACCTCCCCTGGCTTGGAGTCATGCTCCGTCACATTTGATACACCGCCTGTCTTCCAAACATCTCAAAGTTCTTCACAGAATATACAGTAAAGTGAAATGACTATATTTTACGAGCTAAACATGGCAGCCAATTGTGCACAGAAGTGTCCCAACAACAGGCATAGATTGAATCAACAATTTATCATTTTTATTATTTTTGAAGAAATTATTACCCCCGGAATATTGATCCACCAATCCACTGACAACCGGGTTACTGCTTACTGCCAGGTAAACAGAGCCATGTGGAGTAAGGAAACTTGCCATAATTTCGACCTGCCAAGAATCAAACCCAGATCTCTCACTTGTGAGGAGAGTTCTAACCACTAAACTACAGGACTCCATGCTCTGGGACGCTACCATGAGTGAGCAGCGCTGTGTAATGTGAGTTGCTGTAGTTGTAATGTTTCTGACACCACTCTCTTTATAATAATCCCTACAATTTGATACAATGCTTTTCACATCATCAGGACCATTCAAAGCGCTTCACAGTTAATTTAATTAAATCTAGATGAAGGGAAATGGTATCCAGCTGAAAAATTCAAAGCAATTCAGTGCGATAAGCTGCTGTATCAAATGAATAGATCATTAATGTAATAAATTGTTATTTCAATTAAGAGCCATTATGAAATATGATTATAAAAATTACATTTATAAATCATCAGTATTCATTTCATTTGTATGTTTCTTAATCCCACAGTAGAAACTACTGTAGCCCAGGCCAGTCATGGAACGCCTTGCCATTAATACTGGTTGAAATGAATACATTAAGAAAGTTTAATTGTAGTTTACAACCACTGGCACTATTACATAATGTAAGGTAATAAGGGAATCCTACAAGTTGCAATAAAAATGTCGAAAGACTATAAACACCCGTAATTTACATCCTTGGTATTTCTCAAACTTGTTTTTTTCCTAAACATTAAAAAAACCCTTCAGCGAAATGGAAATTGATAGAATGAACCTTCAGGCTTGTAATTGGAAACAAATGGTTTTGTGGCAGAACATTGTCCACAAAAATTATGACTTGACATTTTATGAATCCTTATCCATGCCCCTCACTCCTCCATTATATATTGCCTCCCAGATCTGGTCCTCTTTATCAGGGAGCAGCTAGGAATCCTCTTAGATGACAGACCCGACATTTAAGGATGTTTTATCAATTATAAAAAATACAGCTTTATTCTGACAGTTGAGTCAGATGGCGCCTTTTCCATATAAAAGCACTCGGACTCGGAAGCGCATTGAGAATTAAATGTTCACCAACAAACACACAACGCTATTATTACCTCTAGGGTATTTATGGCAATAGAAAAGTAGAAACAGGATAAGGCCATTCAGTCCCTCCAGCCTGTTCTCCTATTCTATAAAGTCATGGCTGATCTGTCCCTCAACTCCCAATTCCCCGCCCTTGCCCCGTATCACTTGATACCCTGACCCAACAAACATCTTCCCACCTCAGCCTGGGCAATGGGAATGGATCCAGCCATAACCCACAGCCTTTTGGGGGAGGGAGGCCCAGATTCCCACTGACCTTTGGGTTGAGTGAAAAACTGCCCCTGATTTGACTCCTAAATGGCCTGGCTCTGATTATAAGTGATGTCCCTTGTTCTGGATTCCCCACCAGAGGAAATAGTTTGTCTGTAGCTGCCCTATTCAATCCCTTTATTATTATAAACACCTCAATCACACCAGCCTCAACCATCTCAACTCAAGGGAATACAAACAGAGCTTATGCGGTTTGGCCTTGTGGTTTTACCCTTCATGCCCTGGTAGCATTCTGGAGAGTTTGCGCTGCCCACCCCCCTCCAGCTAATATATTCTCCCTGAGGTACAATGCCCAGAACTGAACACAGTCTCCAGATCCACTCTGACCAAGGCTCTGTACAGTTGAAGCATCACTCCCTTTCCTTTATATTCCAGGAATATACAGTAAAAGCCAGTTTATCTGGCACCCGATCAACTGTAACTTCCATATAACCGGCACCTAAAAAAAGTCTGCATTCGATTAACCGGAATTCATCAGGAAAAATGCATTAAAATTTTTTATTATATATATATTTTTGCGTTTTCGGCCGAATATCCGGAACGTGCTTTAACTGGCATTGGCCAGGTCCCCAGGGTGCCAGATAAATGGGCTTTTACTCTAGTAGGAATATTGCTTTTCTATTACAGTATATTATAGGAATTTATATTATACAGATATCCCTCCCCAACCGCGGGGGATACGTTCCTGTAAACCTTCGCGGTTGAAAAAATCGCGGTTGGAAAATGCAGGGCCCTATGGGAAACATGGAGATGGGGGAATACGTTCAATTTTTTGCAGTTGAGAAATGCAGGGCCCTATGGGAAACATGGGGATAGGGGGAATACGTTCAATTTTTTGCAGTTGAGAAATGCAGGGCCCTATGGGAAACATGGGGACAGGGGGAATAAGTTCGCGTTTAGTAAAACTAAACACAAAAAAATACATACAGTTATAACATACATGGGGATAGTTTGGGCGCATCTGCAGCAATCCATGAGGCTGTCTGACTGACTGACTCCCTACAAAGAGAGAGAAACGTGGAGGGCTGGGGGGGCTGTCTGACTGATTGATACAGACAGAGAGAGAGAGGTGAGGGGGGTGGGGGAAAGAGAAGGTGAGTCAGAGAGAGAGAAGGTGAGAGAGAAGGGTGGGGTGGGGGGAAGAAAAGGTGAAATAGAGAGGTGAGAGAGAAGGTGGAGGGGGGGGGGGGGTGGGGGGGAAAGGAATAATAAAAGGAAAGGTGAAATAGAGAGAAGTGTTGTATTTACCTTAATCCTAAAAGAGAAGCGTTGTCGCTGGTTGATTGCAACATAGCGACCGGGTCCTAGTGCTATACGCTAGCTGTTCTCATACTCACAGTACCTGTAGATCCACGAGTGCAGCTAGACCACGTGGGGTAGTAAAGATGCTGATAGGCGGGAACCACGGAGCGGATGAATACACACTAATACGCGGATGAATGCGGTCCATTGTTTTGAGGAGTGAAACTTGAAAATTTAAACCCCGGATGTAAATTGCGGTTTGCGAGGGTTGTCGCATTTAGCAAACCGCGGATGCGAGCGTTTCGTGGTTGGCGAGGCCGCGGTTGGGGCTGGTTACCTGTATATTATATCATATATTGAGATTAAAGGCCAACTTCCCATTATGCCTTGTTGGCACTTCCTCCCGATGTGAAAGGCGCTATATTGTAATTTTGTTGTTGATAACAGTTTGCATATGTAAGTTTATTGTTAGTGATGTGTGTCCATGGATAAACCCTCCACAGTTCTTAGTTTCTCACCATTTAGAAAATATTCTGTTTTGCTATTTTTGATTCCATAGTGGATGACCTCACACTTTCCCACAATTAATTCCAAATGCCTTATTTTCCCACTCACTAAATCTATATAAGATTAAGTGGTGTCCTATAGCTCAGTGGTTACTGTATTCACCTTGCACGTTTGAGACCTGGGTTTGATTCCTGGCAGCGCCTTATCATGTCTTGACTGTATATTATTATTATATTTATGGGCGAAACGCAGCAATCAATTGCGCACAGCAGTGTCCCACAAACAGTAGTGCATTGAAGTGACCAATTTTTTTTTGAAGGATCATTATTAGGCGTGTGGAGTAAAGAAACTTTCCCCCACACTCTGGAACTCCATCTCATAGTCCCTTCGCCTCGCTTCCTCCCTTGTTTCCTTCAAGGCCGGTCTCAAGGCCCTCCTTTTCAATCGTGCCTTCTGCCACCCTCCTGACTCTCCTCCCACCCCTCTCCTTACCCTGACCCTCCCCCCTGTGCTCGAGTCCTGACTGTTCAGAGCCTTGGGACGCCTCCCAACGTGAAAGGCACTCTACTCTGTAAATGTAATTATGTTTTTGTTGTTTTCATTATTAATTTCCACAAGGCCAATGGACCTTCAGTTAGAAACTGTCTGGAGCAATCATCAACATTTGGAATCAAAAAAGTTATTCTTTTCCAAATTTGAATGAGAAGCAATGAAACTCTCAGCTGGTTCCGTTGATTATTGCCAGATAGTCAATATTTGGACAGAATTTCAGGTCTAAATAAATACAGTGTATTAAGCCTATCAATCTCAGCCACATCCAGCAAACTGTCAAATCCTCTCCATCTCCACCCTACACTGGCCCAGACTTGCACCCCTCACTCTGGGCCAATTTACAGGGTGTTTGTTCACAAAGTGCTGTTTCATTTCTCACCATCAATGTTTATTTCCTGTTGCTGGTGATTGTCAGTGTAACAAAGTCTGTCACCAGTAACTTCCTCCTCAGTCACTCCTTCCATGTTACTGGAGATGTCACCACAAACATGGCAATCGATCATTATCTGCCATGAAACTGATAGTGCTCACACACACACTCTCTGACACACACAGACACTTACACACACTCTCTGACACACACAGACACTTACAAACACTCTCAAACACAGACAGACACTCACATACACTCACCACACACTCAAACACTCACTCACATATACTCATACACACACTCTCACACACACTCAAACACACTTACTCTCTCACACAGCATCTCACACACACACGACACATACCATACACTCAGTCACTCACACACACATCGATCCTCTGGATGCTTAAATACAGTTAAAATACTTATACTGAATACAATAAAGTAACTTCTAAATACAATTATCATTGTTTCGGGTCCACGACCCTTCATCAGAACTCACTGTATATACTGTATTATTTTAATGATAAGGGGGGAGCAGCACCGTCCACTGCTGCTCCCCCCTTCACCTTGCAGTCAGATTGTCCCCTTGTGCCACCCAGTTAATAAACTAGCAATTACCCACAACATACCCTCTGTACCCAGCTGCTCCACACACTCCCTGCCATGAAACACAGGATCTTTAATGTCCACCTGCACAGGCAACAACAACAACAACAACAACACAATTACAATTGTATAGAACGCCATTCACATCAGGAGGATGGGACCAGGGTTTAATGTCTCAGCAGAAAGAATAGCAAGTCTCTGAAAATGTAATGTGGCCCCACTGGAGTGTCAGCCTGACGTGGAGCCTGAACTGACTCAGTGACTCAGACACAAGAGTGTTATCAACTGAACCAACCCGTCTCGTCTGAACGCACAACACATCATCTGTTGAGATGAGCACAATCACGTTTAATCTTCCAGCACCTTACACACTCGGAATAATAATCCATCAAAAAAAACCCACAATAATAAAATTGGTCATTTCAATCCACCGCTGTTTGTGGGGACGCTGCTGTGTGCAATTGACTGCCGCGTTTTGCCCACAAATATACAGTCAACTCACTTTACAGTATATTCTGTGAAGTGCTTTGAGACACAATCTAGAAGACGTGAAAAGTGCTACATCAAATGCAAGAATTTATATTATTACCATTGCTTTCACTGCTGTTTCAGGGATTTGAATCACGGAATATTAAATATATAAATATAAATAATATTACAGACTGAGGAGGATAAATATTTGTGAGGCTAGGGTATCAAAGGAAATTGGGCAAAAAAGGGTAATTGAGTTGAGGTACAGATCAGCCACAATCGCATAGAGGGGTTGAATGGCCTCTTCCTGTTCCTATACATATTAATAATAATAATCATCTTTGCATTTGATACAGCACTTTTCACGTCTTCTAGACTGTGTATCAAAGCACTTCGCAGAATGTACTGTAAAGTGAATTGACTATATATTTGTGGGCGAAACGTGGCAGCCAGTTGCGCACAGCAGTGTCCCCACAAACAGCCGTGGATTGAAATGACCAATTTTATTATTGTGGTTTATACACAGCATAGAAATTGCTCTACATGATTCTGAACTACAGCAGTCAATGCCTGGCTTCAGAAAGCGTGTGAAGATGTACTTCAGAAACTCTCTGTGATAGGCAAGGATTGTATAGGAAAAGGTTTTACAATTAAATACATGAATGGAGCTGGACAAATATTTAAGGAGACGGCTTTTGTAGCGCCCCAGCCTGTGGCATTCCTTCAGCCATTTACACACAGAATCTTTGGCCGGCACTGAAAGGAATCACAGCCCGTGTGGCAAAGGATCAGTGAAAGGCTGGTATCTGGATAGCCGGTAACCTAGGAGTGACAGTCTGGCAGGGAATAATCTGACTTGAGCCATTAGGCATTAAAGCGGTGGCTGAAAACTAATCACTGACTGGCAGCAGACACCAGAGCAAAGAAGGTGAACAGGGAATATTACAGACGGGTTAAAATTAGGAAAGAATTTGAGAACCTCTAGTTCTCCCCGTTACCTCCTTCAAAACTGGTCTCAAGACCCTCCTTTCAACTATGCCTTCAATCACCGTGCTGCCCTCTCTGCCCTCCCTCAGGCCAACCCTATACCATCCCCTACTTTCTGTCTTATTATATCGTTGAGGCAAACCAAAGCGCTTCACAGAATATACCGTAAAATAGATTGTGTGTGTTTGTGGGTGAAACATGGCAGCTAGTTGCGCACAGCAGTGACAAGACAGTGGATTGAGCGATAACATTTTGTAAAAGGGATTATTAACCCCGAAGAAAGCGATCCGTCAATCGACCAAAAACCAAGTACCTACTCACTGCTGGGTAAATAGGTGGGTGGAATAAGGAAACTTGCGTAATGTTTTCCCCTGCTCAGAATGTACCCGGGTCCTCTAACTTCCGAGGCCAGGGCTCTAACCACTGAGCTACAGGACTGTGGCTTGCCAGGCCAGGGCTCTAATCACTGAGCTACAGGACTCTACTATAGTTCTAATGGAGGTCTGCACCGTATCAAGGAACCTCTCTCTTAGATGCCAGTTGACCTGCTGTATATTAAGCAGCTTTTCTGTTTTTATTTCAGATTCCAGAGACTGCCATCCACCCAGCAGGCGAGTGAGTAATGAAAGGGATGGAGAGTAACGAGCTGAACAATTCAGGGAAGCATTGGGTTAAGCTGGCATTAATAAGTGCAAAACAGGCTAATTTATCAAAAATAAAAAAACTCCTTAAGTTGTATATTGGAATCAACTGTTAGCAGACGCAGCCACCTTGGAACCTGCCTTCAATCTGCAAGATAAATTAGCGCTCATTTGAAGAGTTGTGGGCACGGCTCATTCAAAACATTGAATTTATTTACATACCAGGGAAGTTACTGCAGCCAATTTAGTTTAAATAAATACTCCACATGATGGTGAAGTCTTCACATGAGAGCACACATTAATAAGGTCCAGCGTTAAAAGCCACTTGTCACCCTCGATCCCCCAATGAAGAATCAAATTAAGGGCAAAGAATGATGATACTCAGAACCCTTTCACTTTAGCCTTTGTGCCATTGCTACCCCCACCACCATCTCAATATGATTCAATTTAAGTACTGTGTTTCCTTTCCCAAATTCTTAATAATGAGAATTCATTATTCTTCCAAGTGCCTATTACATCAAAATGTCTCAGAGCGTTTCACAGGTGCAATAAAGCGCTATATCAAATGCAAGGATTATTATTTTAGAGTACAGCACAGTCATAAAGTACGATGGTATCACAGCCAAGGCTGGTGGCAAGGACACTGGGAGAAATATTAATAATCCTTGAAATTGATATAGCAGCTTATCACATTGCTGAGACGTCTCAAGGTGCTTAAAAGAATATACTGATCACTGATTACTGTGCACTGATTCGCCCACAAATATACAGTCAATTCACTTACGTGAAAAGTGCTATATCAAATGCAAGGGTTATTATTATTATATATTATTATTGTTCACTGATCAGAACCATTATAGATGCAGTAAATACCTGTTAGGCAATATCTTTTGAAGTGGGCTGGAATTGTGAATTGACTCTATATATTATGGGCGAAACACGGCAGCCAATTGCACACTGCAATGTCCCACAAACAATCATGGATTGAGTGACCACATTTTGTTGTGGAGGGATTAACTATTGTGCGCAATTGACTATTTTGTTTCGCCCGCAAAATATACAGTCAATATACACTTCTTTTGCCAAGGAAATACTTGTGTTGTAAATCTCAGCCACTTGAATTTCACTTACAAACCTGCCTCATTTCCCTCGTTTTTGTACAAAATGAGGAGCTAGTGATCCAGATCACTTGGTTAACGTTGGCTCTTAGCAAACAAAAGCCAGTGGCGTTTGTTTAAATGCTTTGCAATCTGACACGGTTGTTGATCATAAATGTCACTTCAAATATTTATCTGATTTCTTCAACTCACTGAAAGAGTGTCTGCATTGCTAAACTTTGAAACAAGCTAGGAAACAGATATTTTTAGCTGGTGAGGATAATTTTAAAAGATTAGCAGTTTCCTTTTAGCCAAAGCCCAAAAGCTTTTGTTTGAATTCCTCCTGAACACTTTGGCTTGATAAATTCTGAATTCTATATACAGTACCACATAATAATAATCCTTGGATTTGATATAGTGCCATTGAGACATCTCAAAGCGCTTCACAGTATATACTGTACAGTATAATGACTGTATATTTTGTGGGCAAAACACAGCAGCCAATTGCGCACAGGAGTGGTCCTCACAAACAGTCATGGATTGCGTGACCACGTTAAAAAAAATGTTTTGAAGGGATTATTCCCCCATTAAAAGGGATCTGCCAATCGACTAACAACCGGGTTCCTACTTGCTGCTAGATAAACAGAAAACTTGCCTAATTGTACAGTTTTGACAAGCTAAGGCACATTGCTGGTCCTGGTACAAGGCAGATGCATGTTTGACACCCAATATACTGGAGGTGCATTATACTATACAATATCTGGATTCCTGTACACAGAGTGAACTCAATGCCCACTGCTATGTTGGGAATTATGAGCCAAGACTTGGGAGAAATGTCTTTGTTAAACTCTGAGGTTTGTCAGCGGAGGTTTAACATCCACATGAACAGACGGATGTTCAAAATGTCTCATTCGAATGCTGGACCTAATATGTTTGTTGCTGTAATAAGTTTTTTTTTAACCTTGTAGAGATTATTGATGAAGCCAAATACTCTGTACAGACCATCCTTCAAAACAACACAGGACCAATGACAAACCTGTGGAGGAGGTAAGCAAGGGTTTGTGAGGGATTAGGTAAGCAGAGGTGTGTGGAGTACTAAACCTTTTCTAAGATGTCCCCCTGCCTGGCTCACAGTCACTCAAATGGGACCCACTGACATCAAACTACAGATGGGAATCCTTGGCTTTTTGCTGCCAGTGCAATAAGTGATAAGATTTCCTTGGTTCCAAAAAGCAGCTGGTAATCAGAAATCTAGTTAAAATAAATAACTGTTTTGCCACATTCCAATCTGAAATGACAAAACTACTGCCCACAAAAAAGGCCCTTATTTTTATGCTGCTGCTTAGCTACCGTCCAATCCACTGATTAATCATCCTTCAGAATGTAGGCAGCAAAGAAATCATCAACACAGATATATCCTTCAGAGGAGATAAGTATGCGCAAGAGAAAAACACCTGAAAGGCAACACATTGAAATCTTTTATCTTCTTTTACCATCAGAGATGGGTATTGTGCTGAAGAACTGTATACCATCAATCTCCATAGCAACAACACCTATATAAAGGGAGTGAGTGGGCGCTGGCTTAAAGGCAATTTATTTTTATAATATAACATAATACTAATCCTTGCATGTGAAATAGCACGTTATCGCATCTTCGGAATGCCTCAAAGAACTTTGAGGGTCCACTGTAAAGTGAATTGACTGTATATGTTGTTGCTTTCTATTCCACCCACCATCAGGTTTCACCACATTAAATGCAAACTCCTTTTACTACGCTCACAAGTTATTGGAAGTTGAGGAATAGGCTAATACTTCAGTCTGAGAAGGAGGAGACCAGCATTGAGGCAATGAACAGGGAAAGAGCAAATTTTGTGGGAATGAACAAAGACTTGGCACAGAGATTGTGTGGAAGGAAATGCTGGTCAGGAATCAATGCAATTTACGACACAATTTACATTTATATAGTGCATTTCACGGGAGGCCGTCTGAGAGGATGGCTGATCATCAGGGATATATTTAAAGGAGAAACAGAAAAGCCATAACATGTTAGGAGCTGACTGTATCCCACCATCACTGCTACACCCCACTCCACACACACACACACATCATATTCCACCATCACTGCTACATTCCTCTTACAGTCAGGAGATCAGAATTAGCTTTAAATGTAGTCTAAGCAGATAGTGGAATCCTCTATAGACTGGCATTGGCTAGCCCCACCCATCCCTGGCCCTATTGTCTTCTCTGGTAATTTAGATGAAAATGTGGTTACTGCGGACACTGGCTGGTTACTATGGACACTGGTTGGTTACTGCGGACAATGACTGGTTACTGCGGATACTAGAACTAACCCACATAGTTTGCCATTCTGAGCACTGTCTGTTGGACAGAATGATCAATTAATCTGTAGGATTGTTGGCCATAACATCGTAGGGGATGGAAAGACTGGAGCAGGATATGGTGGAGGCAAACAGGTTATTGATCCAAGCAAATTCCATTCCATCATTCACATCCCACCACAGGAGCCGAGTGTCACCGAGTCTCCGAATTTTCCTTCCCATAAACCACATCCATCTGATATACAGTGAATCAATTAAATCATTGGTGGGGTGGATGCACACAGTGGGGGTGGCAAGTGGGATTCTCTGACAAACACAATTATTGAGGCAGCATCCATCAACTCTTCTAAAAGGGAATGAAATCGAAGTTTGAAAAGGAGGAATATTAAAGGGAGGAAAAGCTCACAGGAAGGAAAGCATCAGTGAATTGAATGGCCTGAATTCTGGGCTCTCACATTCGAATATCCTATGAATTGGTCCAATTCTCTTTGTCTTTGTGAGTGATACTTCTTGTCGTTGTTGTTGATGATACGAATCGGGACTTGGAACTCCCAGAGTCTAAGCTAACGCTCCAATGCAGTGAATAAGGGTTGTTACTGACAATGTCCGTTCAGATGAGATGTTAAAGCTTCGGCAGCTCTATTCCAGAATATAATTGGTCATTTACTTCATGGCTATTTGTGGGACGTTTCTCTGCACAAATTGTCTGCCCCGTTCATCCTCAACACAGTCACTCCACTAAACTCTGGATCCTGTGAAGCGCTTTGGGACATCTTGCTGACATGAAAGACGCTGTATCAAAGGCAAGAATTATTCATTGTCTTTCCCATCCAGAGGATGTCACACGATTGGAGTGATATTGTGCAATGACTAATTTATAGGTGATCACAGCAACTAATTGTGCACAGCTGTGTCCTCACAAACAGCTATTAAATGAAGAATCATTTTTTATCTGGGAGATTTGCTGGCCAGGATAGTGGGAAGCTCTCACTCCTTCCCTCTCTCTGCTCCCACACTCTGGAACTCCATCCCATTCCCTTCACCTCGCTCCCTTTCTCTGCTCCCACACTGGAACTCCATCCCCTTCGCCTCCCTCTCTGCCTCTCTCTGCTCCTACACTCTGGAACTCCGTACCACAGTCCGTCATCTTGCTCCCTCCATCTTTCTGCTCCCACACTCTGGAACTCCATACCACAGACCCTTACCCTCTCTCTGCTCCCACACTCTGGAATCCTTCAATGTCCAGCTGCCAAGACCTCAGTTTAATGTCTCCTCCAGCAGATGGCACATCAGACATAGCAGTGCTCTCCCAACACTGTATTAAGAGTGTCGGCCTTCTCATGTGTAGCTTGAACCCACAACCTCATACAGTCCTGTAGTGTAGTGGTTAGAGCAGTTGCATCGTCAGAGAGGACCTGGGTTCAATTCCAGGGCAGGGCAAAACTGCTTTTAAGTTTCCTTCCTCCATATGCCTTACCTTTACCTCGCTGTAAGTAGGAACCCTTTTGTTAGTAGATTGGCGGATAGCTTTCAGGAGGTAATAATCCCTTCAAAATGAATAAATAATAATAATTTGGTCACTTAATCCACAACTGTTTGTGTGGACAGCCCTCGACGGCCTTGCCCTACCCTACATCTGTGACCTCCTAAACCCTTACAAACCTGCCTGCCCCCTCCGCTCAGCAGGCTCCAGCCTGCTCCATGTCCGCCGACCCACCCCACCATTACTGGGCGAGCCCTCAGCTACTCTGCCTCCAATGTCTGAAAATCCATCCCGCAGTCCCTCCACTTCGGCCCTTCCCTGGCCTCCTTCAAGACCTGCCTCAAGACCCTCCTCTTCGACGGTCCCATTGGTCATCCTAATTCCCTCCTTTCCCTCCACACTCTCCATCCCCGATCCCAGCTCGGGTCTGAAACACTGACTGTCCAGCGACTTGGGACGTCCTCTATACAAGGCTCTATACAAGGATAATTTTGTTGTTGTTGTTGGACACTACTGTGCGCTATTGGCTGCTGTGTTCGTCTACAAAATATATAATATTAATCTTTGCATTTCATATAGCACTTAATCACGTCTTCTAGACATCTCAAATAGCTTCACAGAAAATACTGTAAAGTGAACTGACTATATATTTATTGGCAGAATGCGGCAGCCACAGCCACAGCAACAGCCCACAGCTGTGTCCCACAAACAGTCATGGATTGAGTGACCATGATTATTATTGTTTTTTTTGAGGGATTATTATCAGACATGTGCAGTAAGGAAATTTGCCCAAGATTTCAACTTGACCTGCTGGGAGTCGAACCCAGTTCTCTTGCTTGTCAGACGAGTTCTCTAACCACTGAGCTACAGGACTCCACAGAAATCAATTCACTTGAAGGTATATTTTGTGAAGCACTTTGAGTTGCCTTGAAGACGTGATATGGTGCTCTATCAAACGCGAGTATTATTATATTATTATTCTGCCTCAACAATAGTGCAACCAACTGTGGCAACTAAGACCGACCGATTGTGCAATGGCTGTTCAGCAATCAGCTCAATTTATGGCTTATTGATGCGACTGCCAACTGATATATTAGAAGTGACTCGCGCTGGAAACAGTGGCAAAGATTCTAAAATAGATTGAAACGAAATTACATAAACAGAGCGAGCAGCAGCACAGCACACATTTATTACTCATGAACTTTTGGTCTTATTATAAGCTGGAAGGCACCCAATTTTATACAGATAATGTATGTTCAGTCATAATAGTTAAAGGAGCATAAATAAACCCAAGTCTGGTTAAATAATCACGAACATCGCCCAACAAAATAATATTCAGTTCCCATCGATATTCCCTCAAATAAAAAAAAACCTTGCATTTGGTATAAGGTTGTTCACATCAGGAGGATTTCTCAAAGTAGGTCACGGGTTTGGGGTATCAGTGTATGATACAAATTCAAATGTAGAGCTTGAATTCACAATTATAATAATCCTTGCCTTTGATATTGTGCCTCATCCTGTCATTGAAACGTCTCAAAAGCACTTCACAAGATTTACTGTCAAGGGAATTGCTACCAACACAATGTTCCACTAACAGTTGTAGACTGAGTGACCAAATTATTTTTTAAAAGGAATTATTATCCCTGGAAAAGGGATGTTTGTCCCAAATCAACGAATGAACTGGCCCCAGAGAAAACAAATAAAAAGCTGATCACTCACCCCACAACTGTTTGTGGGGACGCTGCTGTGTGCAATTGGCTACCACGTTTCACCCACAAATATGCAGTCAATTCACTTTACAGTATACTCTGTGAAGCGCTTTGAGACGTCCAGCAGACGTGAAAAGCGCTGTATCAAATGCAAGGATTATTATTATGGTGAGACTTCCTCGTGTTGCTATTATTATGGTCCAGACCATACATTTATTTTACTTAAAAGGCAAACCACTTGTTTCATCTTCTGAAAAAAAATCCAATGGTTTTTTCTCGTTTGGGTTTCGGTTTTAATCTTCCCTCGAGGTCTCAACACACACATCAGATTGTTATTTCTGATCTTAACCTTTAGTTTAGTCCTGTGGAGTCCTTTGTGGAGTCCTGTAGCTCAGCGGTTATAGCATTCGCCTTCGAAGTGGGAGACTTGGGTTCGATTCCTGGCTGCGCTAAAACTTGGGCAAGTTTCCATACTCCACACACACACGCTCCTACTAATAATCCCTCAAGAAAATAAACAATAATAATTTGGTCACTCAATCCACGACTGTTGTGGGACACTGCTGTGTGCAATTGGCTGCCGTGTTTTGTCCACAAATATACAGTCAATTCACTTTACAGTATATTCTGTGAAGTGCTTTGAGACACAGTCTAGAAGACATGAGGGAAGGAGGGGTAAGAGGGTGCCTGAAGGCATAGTCGAAGAGGAGGATCTTGAGACGGGCTTTGAAGGAGGCGAGGGAGGGGGTGAGGTGAAGTGGAAAACACGAGGTGAAATGTGAATATGCCAGATAATATACCAGCAGTGAAATGAGGGGAATAGTGCACAAAGCAGCGGGTTCCCTCAGACAAGCAGCAGGCTGGAAATCAAACCGTAGGAATGATAAGAGAATAAATAGGACCCAGTCTCACAGCGGGGGTGGACTTTATTAAACATTCGCTTGCAATAATTTTTCCCAAAAGGGAGAGATCACACTGAGAATCCCATCAATTGCGTGGAGTCATGTAGCTCAGTGATTAGAGCACTCGGCTCACAAGCGAGAGGACACAGGTTCAATTCCTGGCAGGGCAAAACGTTGGACAACTTTCGTTACTCCACACACCTAGCCATTCTTTCAAAAAAACATTTGCCCCTAAATTTAGGACTGTTAGTGGGACACTGGCAATTGGCTGCCACGTTTCGTCCACAAAATACACAGGCAATTAAGTTTACAGAGTATCCAGTGAAGCGTTTTGAGATGTCTCAAGAAAGTGATAAGGTGCTGTGTCAAATGCAAGGATTATTATTATTAATTCCCAAGGACGGCCAAGTCTGGGACCAACGTCAAGGGAGAATTGAAACAGGAGGAGAGAGAGAGAGAGACAGAATGACAAAAAGAAAAATAGAAAGAGAGAGAGAAAAAGAAAGGGAGAGAAAGACACCTCCACCCACACAAGACACTGGCACACAAACACACAGACACTGACACAACACACCTGTATCAGACATTCGCGATTTTTGATCCCATTCAACTTCCAATTGTCAGTATATAATAAAAATAATAATAACTATTATAAAGTATAAATGGGATTACTGCCAAATCCTTGACTGTGCGGAGCTCAGCTGCTCAATCCTCCCAGTTACTATTACCGGTAGTTTATATTGGTAAACACTTACCCTATCCTCAGCCAATATTTACCTTCTTGTAACATATATTCTGTGAAGCACTTTGAGAGTCTCAAAGGCGTGACGAGGCGCTATATCAATATGCAAGGATTATATATATATATTTCCAATCTGCTGCCCTATCTCCCCATCTCTTAAGAACCTAGGAACAGGAGTAGGCTATTCAGCCACTCAAGCCTGTTCCACCATTCTAAATCATGACTGATTTGTACCTAAACTGCATTTACCCACCTTTGCTCCATATCCCTTGATAATAATAATCCTTGTCTTTGATATAGCGCCTTATCATGACTGTGAGATGTCTCTAAGCGCTTCACAGAATCTACTGTAAAGTGAATTGACTGTAGATTTTTTAGGTGAAACATGGCAGTCAATTGCACACGACAGCATCCCACAAACAGTCATGGATTGAGTGATGCCATTTTTAAAAAAGGGATATTACAACTGGAAAGCAATCCGCCAATTGATTAATAACCGGGTTTGTACTTACTACTAGGTAAACAGGCATGTGGAGTAAGGAAACTAGCCTAAGGTTTCACCCCACCCAGGAATCAAACCCAGGTCCTCTCGCTTTTGAGGTGAGTGCTCTAACCATGATGCTATAGAACTCCAAATCCCACATGTGAGGTACACACGCAGCACTAAATTTCAGTTAAACTACTTTCAGCCCTTTCCAGATAGTGCTTACATTAGCTGCAACTAATATCCTCCTGACTGAGGCTGACTGTGTTAATGGCATTCTACAGGAGGGTCAGAATGTGCCTGGTTGTGCCAACACAAACCTGCTTAATTACAAGACAATCAGACAGTTAATTGCAGGCAGAACCCTGCTGATTAAACACAAATTACATGTATTTATTTAACCACGAAAGCCCTAATTCCAAAGGGTCAAAAACATTCACCTCCGAACCAGCAGCAAAGAGCCCTTTGCAGATCAAACAGACTCAGTTTGGCTCAGTCTGTCTGTCTGTCTTTATACTGAGGACTTGGCGGCAATGACCAGATAAAGTCCTGTCTTGGGCTGTCAGACACCATCTCATCCATCCCCTTTAAGCACCATTCTTTTCAGGTGGCAAATTTAAAATCAGTGCCCAAAAGAGTTAAAGGGGAGGTCAGATGTATGGAGGGGTGGGAATATGAAATTCTCCACCACACGGTATGGTTGAGCAGAGACCATAAATTATTTTAATAGAGAATTGTATAAATGCTTCAAGAGGACGAATATTAAAAGCAGTGAGGAGAGGAAGCCAGAGAGTGGGGTCACGCAAGGTGAGTCATCCTTTACGTAACATATTAAACAGAAGTTTCATCCACCAATTCAAGTTTGACGTTACTAACAACTCATGGCAGTATTTGAAAAGTGCAGGGAGTAATTCGTTTTATGGCTGTTTGTGGGACATTGGCTGCTGTGTTTGCCTGTGAAATACAATCACATTCTGTGAAGCACTTGAGATTCTCCTGACATGAAAGGCACTGTATCATGCGCAACAATGATTATAATTACAATAATAATCCTTGAATTTGACAGTTCTTTTCACGTCTTCTCGACGTCTCAAAGCACTTCATAGAATATACTGTAAAGTGTAAATATGTGGGCGAAACGTGGCAGCCGCTTGAGTACAGCAGCGTCCCACAAACAGTCGTAGATTAAAATGACCAATCTATTATTTTTTTGTGAGTGATTATTATTGGGTGTGTGGAGTAGGGAAACTTGCAGAAGCTTTCACCCATTCCTTATTTGGAATTAAACTTAAGTCTCTCACATGTAAGGTGAGTGCTCTAACCGCTGAGCTACAGGACTCCAGCAATGCACACTTGGTGGGTTGAACGGCCTATTTCTGTGTCTCAAACACCCTACAGCATTTTAGGTGGGAGAGGGTCCAAGTGGGATTCTTCTTACTCAGCTCCTGTTAACCCTGCAGCCAAAGCCCTAACTAATGGGTTGGGTGGTCCTAGCTGGAAAAGCAGTGGGAAAGCTTGGCCAGACTGTGATATCAATGGCCAAGCTATTTTGTGGGCTTAACTGGTTAAGACTCCAGCAATTACCCCAACAGACACTCTGACAGAGATTGTAGCATTTAATTCCAACACACAGGAATCTCCATATGCAGAGCTTGTGTGGAACCCTCAGTTTGGTTTGGATACTTCTAAGCACATGTCAGACACCCTGGACAAGAGGACAAGCTCTCAACTCTAACCCCATTCCCTTCTCTCTCTCGATTGTTCCCCCACTGGAGTTCTCTATTCTAACCCCATTCCCTTCTCTCTCTCGCTCACTTCCCCACTGGAGCTCTCTACTCTAACCTCATTCCCTGCTCTCTCTCTCCCCCCGAAACTCTTTACTCTAAACTCTTTGATACCATGGACCACACACTCCTTCTCCATCGCCTCTCCTCCCTCCTCAACCTGCAAGGCTCTGTCCTCGAATGGTTCCGGTCCTATCTCTCCCACCGCCTTCACTTCGTCTCCTCCAACGGCTTCTCCTCCAGCCCCCGCACAGTGACATGCGGCATTCCCCAGGGCTCTGTCCTTGGCCCCCTGCTCTTCACCCTCTACACTCTCCCACTGGGCGACATCATCCGCAAACATGGGATAAATTTCCACATGTATGCGGACGACACCCAACTCTACCTCTCCTCGTCCACCCTCGACTCCAGGACCACTGGCGTTCTGACTGGATGTCTGTCCGACATTGAGTCCTGGACGAGGGCAAATATCCTACAGCTCAATGTCAACAAGACAGAGGCCCTCCTGATTGGCTCATGTCAGCGCCTCTGCACCTCAGGCGCTGACAACATCAACGTTCAAGGCTGCTCTCTCCACCTCTCAAAGTCAATCAGGAATCTGGGCGTCTTGTTCGACCCCGAACTATCCTTCCTCTCCCACATTCACTCCATGACCGGCACAGCCTTCCATCACCTCTGCAACGTTGCCAGACTCCGCCACTACCTCACCCCACATGCCGCCAAAACTCTCACCCACGCCTTTACCTCTTCCAGGCTCAACTACGGGAATTCTCTCCTCTTGGCCTTCCCAGCTCTTCCCTTCACAGGCTGCAGATCATTCAGAACTCTGCAGCTCATGTACTCTCCCATACCAGGCTTCGCTACCACATCGCTCCCACCCTCGGCCATCCCCACTGGCTTCCCATCCTCCAGAGAATCAAATTCAAGATCCTCAGCCTCACTTTCAAGGCCCTGCTCCGCATCCACCGCCCATAGCCCAACGATCGGTGGCCGGGCTTTCAGCCTCTTAGCTCCCACACTGTGGAACTCCATCCCACAGCCCCTCTGCCTTGCTTCCTCCCTTTTCTCCTCCAAGGCCGGTCTCAAGACCTTCCTCTTCGACCGCGCCTTTGGCTCCCCCACTAACTCTTCCCCCTCTCCTTCCCCCTACCCTGCACCCCCCCCCCCCCCCCCACCCGCTCGGGTTCCGACCTAACTGTTCAGCACTTTGGGACGTCTTCCCAACGTGAAAGGCGCTATATAAGTGCAATTTTGTTGTTGTTGTAAACCCATTCCCTGCTCTCTCTCTCTCCCCCTGGTATCTGTGCTGGTGATTGCCCTCTACTCCAACCTCAGCACCTTTCAATTAAATGCACGTCCTCCCCAGCTCAGGATGGCAACATTGGGATGTCCTCCCGACGTGAAAGCTGCTACACAAGGGTAATTTTGTTGTTGTATATTACCCTCACTCGTGCATAACTGCAGGAGGCTTTTATTAGCACAGGTAGCCCCCCACCCCACACACACACACTCCTCTGTTTACCAGCAGTAGTTGGGGACCTGGTTGTTAGTCGATTGGTGGATCACTTTCTGGGGTAATAATTCCTCCAGAAAAAAAATGTTTAACAATTCCGGATTGTTTGTAGGATGCTGCTGTGTGCAATTGGCTGCCGTGTTTTGCCCACAAAATATCCAGTCACTACACTTTGCAATACATTCTGTGAAGCACTTTGAGACGTCCCAACAACGTGATGCGCTATATGAAATGCAAGGATTATTATCATTGGCCCTCATCCTGATCCAAGATAGCTCCTTTGCTCACTGGCTCCCTCTAGAGATTAAATTCCACAAGAAATACAGTACCTAAAAGGTTCAGCCACATTCGGTTTATAAAAGTATTCAGATAAAATTCACCACGTTTGCGTGGTCAATGTTAACCGTTTATTCTAAGACAACCACAGACAACTGCAAGGCCAGGTATTAGTATTCTTCACATCATGCATTCAGAGTAACAATAATGAACCTTGCGTTTGATATAGTGCTTTATCACATTATTGAGGTTCAAAGCGCTTCACAGAATATACCGTACAGTGTACATTTGTGGGTAAAATGCGGCAGCCAATTGTGCACAGCAGCGTCCCCATAAACAGATGTTTGACTGACTAAATCATTACTTAAAAAAATTTTTTTTTGAAGGGATTACTACTGCTTATTATAATGTTTTATTACTAATCTAAGCAATTTAGGTTTAGGACATAAGTGCATGAGGCTGCCAGATGGTGGGAAGCAAACTAGATGGTTCTTGGTCTTTGTTTATTTAGCATTTTGCACCTTCTTATGCCACCGACTGAATCCTTTTAGTTACTTTACTATTTACTGCTAGGTAAAGAGGTGCATGGGGTAAGGGAATTTGCTTAACGTTCTGTCCTGCCCAGGAATCAAACCCAGGTCCTCCGGATTGCAAGACGAGCGCTCTAACCACTGAGCTACAGGATTGTGGCTTGTGAGGCCAGGGCTCTAACCACTGAGCTATAGGACTCCACGTAGGAAGCACACTGCTGGTTACAATCTGCTGCACTCTATGCACCAAGTTTTGAAAGCAAACAAAATCTGCTTTTAATTTGAGTGCAGTGTGTTAAAAAGGTTTTCAGCAGTAAAATTGACATCGATGGCTACAAACTAAATTCTGTTTTACTGGTTTAGAGAAAACATCTGTGGAAACAAAATCTATCTGTTGACTGAATAAACTTTAACCCCTTAAAAACATTATTCCTGCTTGGGTCCCATGCAAAGACCTCGGATTCAGATTTTCTGTTACGACATCTTAGGTTTTTTTGGGTCAGCCGGATGTCCGACACACACGGAAACACGTCACCGTGATCAGCTGGGTGTCTGTCACATGTAGAAACCTAAACCAACTGAGAATATCTACACATGGAAATTCTAGAGAGAGACTGTTGGAATGGAATCCATCTCTCTTTTTCTCTCTCCTTGGAGTGGGGGTCCCTGTTTATTCAATTCCAGAAAGTACTGCATTGGGTGCAGGTTGGTAAGAGCCGGGGCGGGGGGGGGGAAGAGAGTTCAAATGTACTGTGGAGTGAGGAAACTTGCCTAAGGTTTGGTTCTGTGAGGGAATTGACTCCAGGTTCTCTTGCTTGTGAGGAGAGTGCTCTAACCACTGCACTACAGGATTGTATGAGGTGGGAGCAGTGAGCGATGCTCCCAGGTAAATGTGACAGGCTCCTGGACTTGCCCCCTATCCCCTGACCATATTTCTTGTTTCTATGTATCTATCCCTCAATATTTTTATTGCTGTTTTTACTATTGTTGTTTCTGAGACGCTACTGGTGTGAAGAGCACTGTGTAATTTCAGGGCTTATCCAATTCCCTTTCGAACAAATCTGTTGATCCAGACTCACAGAATGAACAATGGTAAGAAACCTTTTAAAAATAAACTCGTTAGAAATATATATAAATGTATATATATATATATATAAAAGCTAAGTGAAACACCATAGCAATCTCTCTCAGCAAAGGACAGGCAGGCAGGAGGGCTGAGCACTAGGTCAGAGAACACCTGTAAAATCATCGATAGCTGTCCGTGCACCTCTGTAAAGTGAATTGACTGTATATTTGTGGGTGAAACACAGCAGCCAATTGCACACAGCAGTGTCCCACAAACAAAAACAAAATTGCCCTTCTGTAGCGCCTTTCACGTCAGGAGGATGTCCCAAGGTGCTGGACAATCATTGTGTCAGACCCAAACTGAAGACAGGGAGGGAGGAGTGAAAGGGGGGGGATTTGAAGTGACCAATGGGACCATCGAAGAGGTGGGTCTTGAGGCGGGGACTTGAAGGAGGCCAATGAGGGGGCGAGGTGGAGGGACTGCGGGATGGAGTTCCAGAGGTTGGGGGCAGAGTGGCTAAAGGCTTGCCCGCCAATGATGGGGCGGTTGGGTCAGGGTAGAGCAGGCTGGAGCCCGCTTAGCAGAGAGGGCGGGCAGGTTGGTAGGGGATTAGGAGGTCGCGGATATAGTGTGGGGTGAGGCCATGGAGGGCTTTGATTGTGAGGACCGGGATCTTGAATTAGATCCTCTGGATGATGGGGAGCCAATGCAGTCGGGCGAGAATGGGGGAGATGGGTTTACGGAGTTTGGAACAGTAGAGTTCTAGACTATCTGCAACCTGTGGAGGGAGGAATTGGGAAGGCTGAGAAGCAGGGCGTTTGCATAGTCAACCCAGGATGTAATGAAGGCATGAATGAGGGTTTCATTCAGTCACTTGAAATAGTCTGAAGGATTGAAGTGACCAATTAATTTTTTCTGAGGGATTATTATTAGATGTGTGGAGTAAGAAAACTTGCCCAAGTTGCCTGGAATCGAATACAGTATCTCCCTTGTGAGATGAGTGCTCTAACTACTGAACTGCAGGACTCCGCCTAGTTGCTCTCCTCTATGTAGCTTCTAACGCCTGCATAGCCTCCTCCTATCACAGGGACTATCCCGGCATACACAATGTTAGGATTCCAGCCAGACTAAAGCTCTGCACAGTCAGATGATTTATTGCTGCTTGACACTGTTTGGATGTGGTGAGTGCTAATATCCTTGAAACACTTTCAATTTGCCCTCCGCATGTATATCTCATCTGTGGACGCGCAGGCTTATTTTCTCAATGTGCAACAAATCGTATTCATCTACGCAAACCCTCACTTGTCAGTGAATATTGACCATCTCTTGTAAGATCTCAGTCAAGTCCTGTATCTGTTTGTTCTCCCCTCCATGTAATAAGTACATCCTCTTAACCAGCCCATTGCTTGTAGCAGACAGGGGGGTGAGGGTCTCAATCTCATTAGTGACTGAGCTCATTTTGACTGAAGCTCCTTCAACCAATTCTAAATCCACTCGACACCTGACATCAGGTTGTAACAAAATCTTACGTAAGGTTCTTGAGTCTCTTACCCTATCTCCACAAAACACTGTTATCTTGTATAACAAACACAGCAAGGTGGAAGCTAGCTGTCAGTGCAAATCCCTATTAGATTCATTCAAATTTACATACATGTACTTGTGGAGTCCTGCAGTGTTGGGGTTAGAACTCTTGCCTTGCAAGTGAGAGGGACTGGGTTTGATTTCCGGACGAGGCAAAAACCTTAGCCAAGTTTCCTTACTCCACACACCTCAGCTTACCTGGCAGTAAGTAGGAAGCGGATTGTTAATCAATTGGTGGCTCTCTTTCCGATGGTAATAATCCTTTCAACAAATAAATCAATGAAATAATTTGATCACTCACTCCATGACTGTTTGCGGGATGCTGCTGTGCTATATAAATGCAAGTTGTTATTGTTGTTGTGTGCAATTGGCTGCCGCATTTTACCACAAAACATACAGTCAATTCACTTTACAATATGTCCTGTGAAGTGCTTTGAGACGTCTCAACAATTTGATACTAGGGATATGCCGATATAGGCATTTAAAAAATATCGATGTATCGAAAAATCAATATCGAAAAAAATCGGAATGCGTGCGCACTGAACTGCAAGACCCAGAATGCTCATCTCTATACACAATGCACAGACCGAGATGCAAGCCGCCATATTGTATTCATAGTCCTTGAATACAATATACAGGGAGGGGGGGAGAGAGACAGGGAGGGGGGGAGAGACAGCGGCGGGGGGAGGGAGACGGGGAGAGAGATGGGGGGGGGGAGAGAGACAGGGTGGGGGGGGGGGGGTGAGAGAGACGCGGAAGGGGGGGGGGGGGGAGGAGTGGGGAGAGACAGGGAGGAGGGGGGTAGATGTGATAATATACAGATAGATAGAGAGATAGAGAGATGGGGGGGTGATGTGAGAGAGGAGAGAGACACAGAGTCACAGACAGAAAAACACAGAGATGGAGAGAGAGTGAGTGTGAGAGACACAGAGAGATATTTACCTCCTGAGGAGATAGGCCCCGAATGTGCGCGCACCTCCGAATGCGAGTGCACCTTGCAACGCGCGCACATGCGCAGAACGAAAAACCCGAAAATAGCGATATATCAGTATATCTCGATATGAGCCCATTGATATCGAAATCGGAAAATTTCCATATCGACGGACCCTATTTGATACCCTATTTGCAAGGATTATTGTTATTATTGATTCTCTCTGTAAGTTCAGGTAACTAGAGAAAAAGTTTTTAAAAAAGTACTTGCAGGAACATCCATCTTTTATAAAAAAAAATTGGTGCAAAATGTTAATTAGCTACCTACCTTGTTAGCTAGCTTGTTAGATAGTTAGCTAGCTTGTTGGTTAATTAGTTAGTTAACTTGTTCTAGCTGGTTTGTTCGCTGGCATCCTGGCTGTTGAACAGAGATCAGACTAGAATTGTCCAATGGGAGGGGGCTCCCTCAGATTCCCAGAACTCTCCCAAGTCAAACCCAAGACTGTCCACGCCTTACCTCACTACTTACCCCACAGATAATTAGCGGTTTATCATCCCTAAATAGCCCTCTAAATAACTCCACACACTTCTATTTACTAAGCAGGAAGTAGGAAACCAGCTAATAGTTGATTTAGCAGATCAATTTCTGGGAGTAATAATCCCCCGAAAACAATAATAATAAAAATAGTAATAACTTGGTAACGCAATCCATGACTAATGGTGCGACACTGTTGGCACAATTTCCTGCTGCGTTTCACCCACAAAATATACAGTCAATTGAGTATATTCTTAGAAGTGCTTTGAGAAATCTCAACGAGGTGATAAGGTGCTGATTCTGATAGTAATAATCCTTGTTCTGTTCAGTGCCTTGGGACGTCCTCACAACGTGAAAGGCGCTCTATAAATGTAATTTTGTAGTTGTTGTTGTTGACTTCCTGACATGAAAGGCGCTATATAAAACAAAAGGGTTATTATTACGTTACAGAAGTTATGAGTACTGGGGAGTGACTTATAAAGGCCTGAGGTCCTGCAGATCTGTATTTGCCATTGACCAGAGACCACATTCATCTAAAGTAAACAAGGCTCGCTTGCACAATCCCATGCCCACACATTTCACATGTACAATATTTATTGAATGAATCCAAATTTTTCACTGGAAATTAACGAGAAACCATTAAAAAAGGGTTTCTCCCCCATTGATTCTCATTCTCACATTCAAATCCCTCCACGTAAGAATAATCTTTGCATTTGATATAGCGCCTTATCACATCTTCAAGACGTCTCAAAGTGCTTCACAGATTATACTGTAAAGTGAATTAATTGTATATTTTGTGTGTGAAATGTAGCAGCCAATTACACACAGCAGCGACCCACAAACAGCTGTGGATTTAGTGCTCAAATTATAATTTCTTTGATTTTTTTTGAATGGATTATTACCCCAGGAAAGCGATCCACCAACCGGGTTTCTACTTACTACTGGGTAAACAGAGACATGTGGAGTAAGGAAACTTGCGTCAGGTTTCACCCTGCCCAGGAATCAAACCCTGATCCTCTCACTTGCTCTAACCACCGAGCTACAGGATTCCACATAGGCTACGTCAGTCCCCCTAGCTCTGTGCCTCCCTGTCCCCTTTGCTTCTCTGCTCAGCGAGCACTGATCTCCTCACCGTTGTAGGCCGAGCTTTCAGCCTTTGTGCCCTGCTCTCTGGAGCTCCATCCCAGAGTCCATCTGTCCATCCCCCACTCCGTGCTTCCCCACTTAAAACCTTCCTTACGATCCATGGTATTGACTTGACTTTCAGTCCCCCTCCACTCAGCTCGGAGCCAGGCCGCTCTGTGAAGCGCTTTGAGACGTTCTCCTGACTTAAAAGCCTCTGAGCAAACTTTATTGGATTGTGTGCAGCATATGATGTTTTTCTTTCCGTAATAAATAGTTTCAGTTGCCAATTGCAACAATAGCTCTTTGTAGAACAATCTATGCAATTTAAATAAATGAGCCGCATGAGTATAATAGTAAATTCATAATAATAATCTCTCAAAATGTGCCATCCAGTCAAAGGGTTGAGAGGCTGAAAACACTATCAAGCTCAAGCACAGCCAGTCCCTTCTCCACAATTACTTTCTTCTTCAACACATTCTGTTCTTTCCAGATTATAAGAACAGAATGTATCCTGGGACACATTTACATCCTGAACAATACATCAACATCAAAGCTGAAATGGAATTGATGTTTCACATGTGGACATTGGAGCTGACATTTATTACCGACAGACAGATTCCCCACAGATAACAGGAAACAACCTGGCCAACAAACTCACAGCCTGAGCAACTGCCCAATGTTTCTCTCTCAACATAGTTGATGACAACACTTTCAACTAATTCCAGAATATGCAATGACTAGCTGTCTGTGCTGATGCAGTGAATGGAGATCAAAACATACAAAACATCAAATGCTATCAAATAGCTTGGTTCTTTGCCACCCTTATTCAATTTGATGGAGTTCTGTAGTTCAGTGCTGGTACAGCACTCGCCTCAAACTTTTCCAAGGGTAATAATCCTTAAAAACAATAATAATTTGGTCACTCAATCTACAACTGTTTGTGGGACACCTCTTTGTAATGAAGGTCCCATATATATATATATATTATATATATAGAGAGAGATATGTAGAGATATATCTGTTATGTAGATATATATATATCTACAAGGGTACAAGTGCAATTTGTTGTTGTGTGTATATGTGTGTGTGTGTATATATATTTCCACTACCTGCTTTCCCCTCATGTCCTCCGTTCCTCTTTCAGTGGCCACGCTTTGAGCCACTACACCCTGAAACTCTTCCACTATCCCTCCACCCGGCCCTTTCCTTCTTCCATATATTCAAGTTGTGCTTTAAGACCTTCCTCTTCCACCTTTCCTACGACCACCTCCTCTGGCTAAGCATCCTCATGCCAGCTGTTGTTTTCATCCTAAATCTGCTTCTGCCCTGAGATGTTAATTCTCCTTACAGTTTAATGCACTGAATTATGAATGGTTTTGTACTTACTCTCGCTCCTTCTCTGAAAGCTTGTCTGTGATGTTGTCCCTGATGATGGATCTGGAGCCCTTCTGGATGATGGGATACCTCAGTGGCACTTGTAGGAAGTAGGATATCATGAGCACGAGATGTGCCGTGTAACCCAAGGCAACAGCAATACTTCCATCATCCTTTGCTTTAGAAGAAAGAGAATACCAGGCAATAATCACTAATTCCAAGTAGTCATTGAACACAACCATGATTCAGAACCTCCGCTGACCGTGTAGTCACCCACACTAATGTCCGTACCAGCCCCCCCCTAGGATCCACAAGTCACATACTAAAGTCTGTACCCCCATCACACCAGTCCTTGCCAGGCTCCATTGGCTCCCTATCACAGAATGTATTGATTTCAAGATCCTCATACTCATCTACAAATCCCTTCATGCTCTGACATGCCCTTTCTGACCTGCTTACTCCCTAACCCATTACCCGCTGCCTCCGCTTGACTGGCTCCAGCCTCTTGCTTGGGACGTCCTCCCGATGTGAAAGGCACTCTATAAATGTAATGTTGTTGTTGTTGTCTCTCATTCCCAATACCCCACCATCAGCGGCTGTGCTTTCAGACACTATATCACAAATCTTTGGAACTCTTTTCCCCAATTCCCCCTTTCTACCCCTCTGTTAGATCACAACTTGAGACCTTCCTCTTCAACCGTGTTTATAGCCAACTCGCCCCAGCCCCAGTTTGGAATCATACTCCGCCATTGTTAAGCCCTACATGAAGCTCGCTTTGAAAATGCAAGTTGTGGTTGTTATTCCATCATAACAGAACATCACATTGTCCACCTCCGCCCAAACATGGCCAAAATCCATATTCACACCTTTAACTCGTGCCTAGACTTTCCGAACGCACCCGACTGGTATCCCTGGCTGCACACACTTCAACTCATCAGAAACATCGCTGCTCACATCCTCCCCTCACTAGCTCCATTACCTATCACAGCAGCCTTGCCCTGCCCCCTCTATCTCCTCACGGTTTCAGTTGCTCTGCCCCACCCTCCTCTTGACAACTCTGGCCATAAACCAATTTTATCCAACTACCTACTGACCCCACCCTCCTCTTGACAACTCTGGCCATAAACCAATTTTATCCAACTACCTACTGACCCCACCCCCTCCCCTACTGTCACTTCCCCTAATGTAACTCAGTCACAGTAAAGTGCTCTCTCTCACGTTACCCAAGGTGAAAGGCGCGATACAAAAGATATAACATTGTGAAAGTTTACATGGTGGGTATCATAGTGCTATACCTACATTCTACACACATCTACGATTTACCAATGTTAAATTATACATTCTCTATACTTTAGAGTAAATCTGTGAAGCACTTTGAGAGACAACCTCCTGACACGAAAGGCACTGTAACAAATGCAGGATAACTATTATTGTTTTCAAAAATCCAACTTTCGATCTTTCCCCTTAGCCTTAATACTTAATAGCTTTATCTGAGTCCCTCTGGGCACCGTGTTATCTAGACTCCACGTCCCACAGAGGGGAGACTGCCAGCCAAGCCTATTAGTCTGTACTATTGCGATATGGTCCTTAATTCTCAAATCTCAGTGATTGCGATTTGCTAAGGCACCAAATAAAGATTATTAAAAATAAAACAGTAGAAAACAAAAGTCCACAAAATGGCTTTGGGAGCTGTAGGTCACACACGCCTCACAAAACTGCAGGAATTCTTCCAGGAAGCAACTAAATTGGGCGAGGAAGGCAATTCAGTAGATACAATCTACCTGGATTTCAGAGGGCACAGGTGAGGTTTATATATTAAAAAGCAGGTTGATGAAATTAATGAAAAGTTAGCTATTCTAAAATGGGCTCCAAAGCATATAAATTCACAGAGATTCACTGAGATAGAGGTTTCTTTTTGCCCTGGTGTCCGTCAAATGCAGAAACCCAGCACCTGATTAAGAGTCTCCAAACCAAACAAAGATTTCCACACATAATCACTACACATGAAAATCCCAGAGATAGACTGTTGGGATGGAATGCTGGAGGGACACATCCTGGTTACCCAATTCCGGAGAGTATGAGGCGGAAAGCGGACAGTGCCCTGGAATACTGCGGATCTGTCTGGCTCAGGACCTGGACTAGGGATCATCACAAACTCGATTTCCACATTTTGTTGACAAACATGTCATCTTGGGGCCAGTTCAGCTCCCAGGATGAAACTCCTGGGACAGGAAATGTACTGACAGGAAATGCGCTAACCAAACCAAATAATCCACCGAACTACAAGACTCCACTCCTCCATCCACAGTTGGAAAGCAAGCTGATACTCAGTCAAACGTCAACACCTGATTGAGAGCCAGTTAGCACAAGGCAATTGGCACATATGGAACTGTATTACCAGCGGGATAAGAATTCCATGAACTCCAGTGAAAAGAGACACTCATGATTTTAATGTTGCTGCCTGGCTCCTGTAATGGCGATGTTCTCTAAGTTCTAATAGTAATTACGAGGCTGTTCAGGTACCCACGAGCCAAACCATCCAACATCAAACCATTGGAGTGAGCCCCATCCAGTATACCAGACAATGAAATAGTTCTGCATTACAGAAACCCCAGGTCTTCTTATGGGGTCTAAATTAATATTCCTCCCTCATTCAAAAATAATCAGTCATCTATCCCACGTTATATTAGACATACAGTACACTAAATACACTACAGTTGGAGAGTCCTGTAGTGTGTGGGCTGATTTCTCGTTCTGTAAACGAGAGGACCCAGGTTCGATTCCCAGTAGGGCAAAACCTTAGGCAAATTTTCTTGTTCTACATGCTTCTGTTTACCTTGCAGTAAGTATGAACCTGGTTGTTAGTTGATTGACTGTTTGTGGGACACTGCTGTGCGCAATCACTGCCACATTTCACCCACAAATACAGTCACTCCACTTTACAATATATCCTGTGAAGCACTTTGAGACATTTCAAACACGTGACTAGGGACTGTATCAAATGCAGGGAATATTATTATATCCTGTAAGGTGCTTTTGAGATATTCTCCTGATGTGAAACAACAACAACAACAAAATTACATTTATAGAGTAATAAATCGCGTCAGGAGGTCATCCCAAGACGCTGGACGGTCAGGTCGGGACCCAAGCAAGGGAGAGGGGCAGGATAGGGGGAAGTAAGGGAGGGAGAGAGTTAGGAGGGATGGAGAAAATTGGGAGGGCAGCAGAAGGCACGATTGAAGAGGAGGGTCTTGAGACTGGCTTTGAAGGAGGCGAGCCAGGGAGTGAGGTGAAGGGACTATGGGCTGGAGTTCCAGAGTGTGGGGCAGAGAGGCTGAAAGCCCGTCCACCGATTGGAGGGCGGGAGACATGGAGCAGCCCTCTAAATGGAGGGGGCGGAGAGCTTCATAGGGGAACAGCAGGTCAGAGAGGTAGGGGGGGGAAAAGGCCATGAATAGCCTTGAAAGTGAAAAGCACTGTATCAAATGCCAGGATTATTCCTTATCTCACCACTGCTTGTAAGATATGCTATTGCATTTCCTGCATAAATATTATGTGTGTATATAATGATGATTATATGTGTAGTCAAGTGCGGCAGCCAATTTGTGCATGACAGTATCTCACAAAAAGCCATAGAATCGTAGAATTTCATGGCACAAAAGGAGCCCATTCGGCCCATCTAGTCTGTGCCTGTTCTTTGAAGAGAGCAACTCAATCCCACTGCCCAGCTCTCTCCCAATAACCTAACAGACCTGTTCTCCCTAAATAAAGATCTAATTATCTTTTAAAAACTGTTATCGAATCGGTCTCCACCACCTTTTCAGGCAATGCATTCCAGATTCGAACAACCCGCTGAGTGAAAACATTTCTCCTCAACTCCCTTCTGCTTCATTTTGAAACGATTTGAAATCTGTGATCAGAAGTCACAGATTCGCCCACCAGTGGAAAGAGTTTTTCCTTATTCACCCTGTCGAATCCCCTCATGATTTTATAAACCTCTATTAGGCCTCCTCTCAACCTTCTCTGTTCCAAAGAGAATAATCCTAGCCTTTCCCCATGATTGAAGTCCCTCAATCCTGGTACCATTCTAATAAACCTTATTTGTACCCTTTCCAATGCCTTAACAGCTTTTCTATAATGTAGTGACCAGAATTGAACACAGTGCTCCAGCTGAGGCCTAACCAAAGTTTTATAGAGGTTAATCAGTACCTCCTGACTTTTGTACTCTTTACTTCTATTTATAAAGCCTAGTATCCCATATGCCTTCTTAACGGCTTTGTCTACCCCTCCTGCCACCTTCAAAGAGTTGCTAACACAAATCCCCAGGTTTCTCTGTTGTTCCCTCACACCACTTAAAATTATACTATCTAGCCTATATTGCCTCCCCTCATTTCTTCTCCCCAAATGTAACACCTCACACTTCTCTGCATTAAACTTAATCTGCCATGTGTCTGCCCACTTTACCATTTTATCTATATCTTCTTGCAGATGGTTACTATCTTCCGCACTATTTATTATTCTCCCTAATTTAGTATCATCTGCAAACTTGGAAACTGTGGTCCCTACACCCAAGTCCAGATCATTAATTTTTATGAAAAAGAGCAGTGGTCCCAAAACCGATCCCTGGGGGACACCACTGCTCACTTCCCTCCAGCCTGAAAAACAGCTGCTCACCACAACTCTCTGCTTTCTGTCTCGCAGGCAGTTGTGGATCCATGCTGCCAACTGTCCCTTTAACGCCGTGGGCCTCTACTTTCCTAATAAGCCTCTCATGTGGCACTTTGTCAAATGCCTTTTAAAACTCCATGTAAACTACATCAACTGCACTACCCTCGTCCACCCATTCCATTACCTCATTGAAAAATTCTATCAGATTTGTAATGCAAGATTTGCCTTTAACAAATCCATGCTGGCTGACTTTTATTAGCCTATATCTTTCTAAGTGAAGATCCATTTTGTCCCTGATTATAGACTCTAGAAGTTTGCCCACTACCGACGTTAGACTGACTGGCCCATAGTACCCAGGTTTATCCTTCTGCTCCTTTTTATACAGGGGAGTAACATTAGCAACCATCCAGTCCTCTGGCAGCACCCCTGTGTCTAAGGAAGATTGAAAGATTGTGGCCAGAGTCTCTGCTATTTGCTCCCGTACTTCTTTTAGTAACCTAGGATGCATCCCATCTGGACCAGGGAGTGGTGACTTATCTACCATGAATTGAGTGACCAATTTTATCTGGGAATTGTCAGCCTGGACATCAGAGAGAGAGGGAAACTCTTCTGCAGTCGTGTCATCTTTAAAGTTCACCAGAAAAGGCACAGACAGGATCTTATTTTAACATCTCATCTGATGGACAGCGACTCCAACAATACTACACACCTCCAGGATTGTATTGCCCACAAAACATACAGTCACCACACTTCACAGCATATCCCATGAAACATTTTGGGATGTCCTCCCGATGTGAAAGGGAACCTATAAAATTCAAACATTACAAGATTGGCTTGTCAGCCTGGCCTGTGAGCTCAACATCTCTTCTTGAACCCAACCCACTGCCTTCCAACTGAGGGGCCAGACTGCTGCCCACTACTCTTGGCTAGCACGTATTACTGCATTTCAAGGACATTTTCACATGATGAGCAGATGCCAAATGCAAATCAATTTTGATGAAAATAATATATTTTTTGAGACCAGCAAAATCATTCCTCATTGAATCCGTATATGAATCTGTACATATTTTATATATAGATATGCAAGGCGCTATATCAAATGCAAGGATTATTATTATTTTAAACTGATAGATATTAAAGATCTGACGACACAAATGGAAAAGAGCAGTTTCTTCTTGTCCTTGCCAACAATCCTTCAGATAAATTAGTCATTCATCTACCTCATGGCTGTTTACGACGTATTGCCGTCGCAAATACCTATAAAATCGGCCGCCACAGTTGATGGTAATTATTATAAAGCACTTGTGGAGTTTCAACAGAAGGTTATAAAAATGCAAGTTCATGGTTTCCTGAAAACTCTCGGCAGTGTGGTGGCTTACTGCGCTGATTTTAAAGTTCACACAGGAGAACCTGAGAGCGGTTTAAATCCTTCAGCAAATCAGGAACAAAGTTTATCATGTCAAGAGAGCTGCCTGTTAAACAACCAATCAGGAAATTGTGTGGCTGGAAAGACAGTTTCCGGAAGGCTAAGTTTGTGGTATATTTGCAGTGTTTGGAATCTACCTTGCTTGATATTCAGAGATAAACAGCTGTAGCCTGACTTATGCTCTGGGAGGTAGGAGGAACCACTCCTCTACTGGGAGGAACAGGGTAAAGGAACCTAACCTCAGACCCCACTTAAACTGGACAAAATGTCCATTCCCGATGTGCCGGCCTCCCAGCCATCATTAATAAACGTAGGCACTAATCAGTAATCTAAACTAGTAAAACAATGCCTGTCTGCTTCAGGAAGGATCTCAATAACTGATTGACGTAGAGACATCGGAAAGGTCTTGCACCTAGGAGTGACCTGGGCATATTTGTTTGGAGGCATCTCTTGCCTTTCATGTGTTAGGTTCAGTTTGCGTTTCTGCTGCAGTTACACCTAATGGCAACCAAGTCAGTGACGCTGAGGCATCCTGCGTCACAAATCACAAACTGTAGCCAAATGGCAGGAAAAAAACCAAAATTACATTTTTATGTCGCCAAGTCCTCCCACTGAGTCCAAAAGAAGTCCTCCCACAGGAGTCCTCCCAGATGACTATAGATAAAGATGAAATGTCTGTCTGTGTCAATCTATATACACATTAGATTGTTTGGTTGCAAGAGAAGCTACTTTGGGTACAGTTAGTCAGTAATAATGCCAGGTACCAATCAATCATTAGTACTAAACTTACGTACTAATATAACGTGATGATTCTGGACTCCACAGCAACAACAACAAAATTAGATTTGTTATAGCGCCTTTCTCTATACAGAACAACAACAACAACAAAATTACATTTATAGAATGCCTTTCACGTCAGGAGGACGTCCAGAATGTGGGGGCAGAAAGGTTGAAAGCCCGTCCACTGATGGTAGGGCGGGGGAGATGGAGCAGACCGGAGCCTGCTGAATGGAGGGAGCGGGGAGGTTCCGACGGGGAAAGCAGGTCAGAGAGATAGGAGGGGGCAAGGCCATAAATGGTTGTGAAATGTCAAGTAAAAATTGCTCATTCATTTCAAGATTTGTTTATAAGATACTGCTGTACATAAATGAGCTGTCATATATTGTATTTGCTTTCCAAATACAGTCACTCCAGTTTATACTAATAATAATCCTTGCAATTGATCACATTGTTGAAACATCTCAAAAGTGCTTCACATGATATACTGTTAAGTGGATTGACTGTGTATTTTGTGGGGGAAACTCAGCAGCCAATTGCGCACAGCATTGTCCTACAAATAGTCGTGGATTTTAATTTTCTTTTGAAGGGATTATTACTATCAGAAAGCGATTTGCCGATCAATTAACAACCGGGTTCCGACAGTACAATCTTTAATGCCTTTTGAGATGTGAAAAGGTACTGTAAATGCAAAGCTTATTATTACGTGTAAGTAAGAGCACAGAAGGAATTACAGATTATGTAATTAACTAATGAAAAGGATTGATTATGCAATTAACAACCAGTGCTTATTACACAATTGAGGTCACTTGTAATTGTATATGTAAACGTGGTTTACACCTGATGTATAATCATAGAATGTAACGGCACAGAAGGAGGCCATTCGGCCCATCGAGTCTGTGCCGGCTCTTTGACCGAGCAAGTCACTTTCATTAACCTCAATCACCAACTTTCTCCCCATAACCCTGCAAACCCGTCTTCCCCAGATACCTATCTAGTTCTCTCTTAAAAGCTGCTATCGAATCGGACCTCACTACCCTTTCAGGCAGATCATTCCAAATTCGAATAATACACATATTAGTTCTCTGATAATTAACTATTGCACCTAAAACCAATTCCGAACCAACAAACGCTCTCCGACATTAGCAATAATAATCCTTTCATGTGGTATAGTGCCTTTCACCTTGGGAGGACGTCCTAAAGCACTTTGTGATTTACTTTGAAGTGGAGTGACTGTGCCAGGCAAAAACACAAACAGCTGTGAAACAAGAGATTAATTTTATTTGGGGGGTTGTTGACCAGGGCATCGGGAGAAACCATTGGTATCTGAACAGACAGGACCTCAGCTAACATCTCATCCGGGCACCGAAAACAATTTAACAAGTCCCCACTACTACTCTGGAGTTTCAGCTTAGACTATACGAGTCTAAGTCCCGACATAGAGCTTAAGCCTCCTGACTCAGAGATGAGTGAAGTTACTGTTGAAACCCTTGTCACTGGGGAAGGTTAGACATGGGGTAAGTGGTCAGTTACACCTTTTTAATAAAGTTATAAAGGATCCGAATGCACTGATTTCAGGATCCCCGGACTTGGCTTCAAATCCCTTCATGCCCTGGCACCTCCCTACTTCTCTGACCTGACTACAACAACAACAAATTACATTTGTAGATTTACACGTTTCAGGTCAGGAGAATGTCGCAACCACTCCCCAACCCACAACCCGCTGCCTCCATTCATGACCTCCCCCGGCTTGGTATCGTGCTCCGCCACTGTTGAACGTTCTGGGATGCTATCCTGTGTGAGGAGCGCTGCATAAATACAAGTAGTTATTGTCGAAATGCCCTCATCTGTGTCCAAAACCTATCTACTGCTTAATAAATCAGAATTGGAAACAAAGCTTTTTTAAAAAAAAATTTGAAGTAAAATCACCAATATCTATTTATCAGCCTTTTTGAAGGCTTTTTCTCTTGTAACATTTTCAATATGGTTTCAATTTAATTTTTTTGTTTGAGATACATTAACACTCCATTTATTCAGCTAACCTCTGAAGCTACGAGACCCAAATATGTGACCTTTTAATGAGAGCAAAGTAGTGAAAAACTCCCACTTGCTATATATTAAAACCCAAATGCTTCATCATTCTTCGGCATCAATTCTTCTTGTAAAACTGTGTTTAACATTTACATCCTTGTCACATTGAATTCTAGCTTAATAACAGACCCCAGACAGTTCAACAGATATTATATATCTATATATAATTCTTCCCTTTGAGATAGTGCCTTATCACGTTGTTGAGTCATTTCAAAGTCATCTCACAGTATATACTGTAAAGGGAATTGGTTGCATATTTGTTGTTATTGTTATATATATGTATGTATACACACAGACATGTATATCAAGATGTGCTTCTATGACCACCATTCGGATCACTCTCCCCTCCCCACCCCCAACTCAGCTGCCCAGCCAGCAGTGTAGTGTCAAGTGCTTTGAGACATCCCCCTGACATGAAAGACAATGTAAATGTAAACTGTAAATGTAATGTATATGTACGAACGCTGGAAGTGAGCAGCTTGTGCACATTACGACCTGCCATGGCTTAGACATTAGTATGAACATTTGGGAAATGCATCACAGGTGTGGGATAGGAGGGATGAACTACAAGTTTTTATTGGGTCAAAAATAACATGCAAAATAACACGTGAATGTTCATCTTAGGGCCTGATCTCACTGAGTGTTTCTGTAAACCACAATAAGTACCGGCTGCACCAACCCAAGTCAGGTCAGCCACTGTGACAAAGCTGGCTCTAATTATCAGCTTAGCCTTTGAAGTGTCGCTTTCTCGTTTGAAAAAAAGATAAATCTAATTCTTACCAACATGGGGCTTGACGCGGAGGAAATTGGATGAGTAACACTTTCCAAACGGAAAACAATATTTCTTTATGATTAAGTTTTCTCTGCGTTTCAGCAGATGGTTAAAAGACAAGTTGAAGTTATGAGATAAACAAGATTTAAGACAAAACAATAAATATTAGAGCGATTTGAGGAAAGAAGGCTTGAAATTGCTCCACATTATTGGAGGTCATCACTGTCCAACATAACAAGCAGTATCGTGGCCATGCCTGGGAAGCTTATGTGATGATTCAGGACGTGAGCCCACAATGTTCCTATTACGAGGGAAGATAATAATAATAATAATAATAATCCTTGCATTTGATATCATGTCATTGAGTCGTCTCAAAGCGTTTAACTGACTCGATTGTAAAGTGGATTGACTGTGTATATTGTGGGCAAAACGTGGCAGCTGTGTTCCACAAACAATCCTGGAGTGAATGGACACTTGTATTTATGTTATTCAATCATTTTTTAAGGGATTATTACTCCCGGGAAAGCAATCTTCCTGGAAATCAAACCCAGGTCCTCTCACTTGTGACGCGAGAGCTCTAACCGCTGCACTCCAAGACTCCTGGTACCGAGTAAGATTGTTTAAAAAATAATTGTGAAGCAGGAAATCAGAGCCTATACTAACACAGCGCAAACTAACAACCTCACCAGCTAGCAAACTCACCAACTAACAAACTCACCAACTGAAGGCTGCCAGGGAGATCAGGCAGGTGACTGCAGTTGTCACTTCCTGCCGGCTGGCGAGTCAACACACAAACAGGACCACAAATGTGCTGTAACCCCAGCCATAGCATGTACCCTAGATTGTACCCCCACCACACTAACCCAGACCATACCCCAGCCACACAAACCCTGAGTTGTACCAAACACAGGCCAGACCCTAACTCTATATATGTTTCACCCACAAAATACATAATGTCAATCCACTGAATATCTGTATAAGGAAACACGTGCAGGGTTGTTGGGGAGTGAGGAGTAGTTGGAGTTAGAGCGGGGACTAGTTGGTAGCCCTTTCAAAGCCCTGGCACAAGCATAATGGGCCGAATGGCCTCCTTATGCACTATGAGATTCTTTGATATCCTGTGAAGTGCTTGGAGATGTCTTGACAACATGTTATGGTACTGTTATGGTATGACCAAAAGAATCACTGAGTTTACATTCAGCTGCAGCTCAGTGAATCAAACTTGCTTAGATGTCAAATGAAGAATATGTCTTGCGTACCTTGAAAATCTTCAGAATTGGGCAGCCTGACTCCACATATGATGTAATCCTTCTGGTCAGTCTGCATAGAAACACAATAGGATTTACCTACACAGTCAGTTAACAGTTTAACAGCCGGCTCGACAGCACTTACAATACAATAAAATTAATAAATTGGTCACTCAATCCATGACTGTTTGTGGGGACACTGCTGTGCGCAATTGGCTGCCGTATTTTGCCCCCACACTTTACAGTATATTCCGTGAGACCCTTTGTGATAAGGCGCTATATCAAATGCAAAGATTATTAGTATATAACACCCTGGGTTTGATTCCCAGCCTTACTCCACACGCCTAATAATAATCCCCTTGCCCACCGCAAAATAAAAATAAATTGGTCATTTCAATCCACGACTGTTTGTGGGGACACCACTGTACACAATTAGCTGCCGTGTTTCACCCCAAATATACAGTCAACAAACTTGCATTCTATTCTGTGAAGCGCTTTTAGACATCAAGCAGACATGGAAAGTGCTATATCAAACAAGATTATTATTATTGTTCTAATGCAAATTGACAGGTATCCAGCGTCTGTGGAGGATGTCCCTGGAGGTTACTGTACACAAAGGATGTCGGGATCTTAAAGAATTAGTCGGGGAAGATCCTGAAGTCAAGGTTTAATTGATCATTCAACTTGTGTCTGACAAACAACGAGGAACAAGCTTCTTGAGTGGAAGACATCATAAGAACATAAGAATTAAGGAGCAGGAGTAGGCCATTCAGCCCCTCGAGCCTGCTGCACCATTCAATAAGATCATGGCTGATCTTCTAATCTAACTCCACATGCCCCGCTTTACCCCATATCCCTTAATCCCTTTATCCATAAGAAATCTTATCAATTTCAGTCTTGAATACGTTGAAGAACTGAGCAACTACAGCCTTTCGGGGCAGAGAATTCCATAAATTCACTAGCCTCTGAGTGAAGAAGTGTTTCCTTAACTCTGTGCGAAAAGGCTGACCCCTAATCTTAAGGCTATGACCCCTAGTTACAGTTTCTCCAACCAGGGGAAAGAGTCCCCCACTGTCTACTCTGTCATGCCCATTAATAATCTTATAGGTTTCTATAAGATCACCTCTGATTCTTCTATATTCCAGAAAATATAGGGTAGTTACTCAATGACTCCTCACAGCTCAACCCCCTCATCCCAGGAATCAACCTAGTGAATCTACGCTCCACCCCCTCTAAGGCAAGCATGTCCTTTCTTAAATAAGGAGACCAAAACTGCACACAATACTCTAGGTGCGGTCTCACCAAGCCCCTATACAGTTGTAGCAATACTTCCCTACTCTTATATTCTAATCCTTTTCTAATGAACGCCAACATACCATTAGCCTTCCTAGTTCCTTGCTGTTCCTGCAAACTAACTTTTTGCGATTGGTATACAAGGACACCAGTCATGATGGGAGTGAGAGGACAACTCAACAGAAACAGATGGTGTCGTGCACTAGGTCTCTCTCTCCTGCCCCATGTTTTAGCTTTTCTTGTGTTGAGACGGTACCCACTCTGTCCCTGTGTCTTCAAAACAACAGCAACAACAAAATTACACTTGAATAGCGCCTTTCATGTCAGGAGGACATCCCAAATCACTGGACAGTCATTGTTTCAGACTCGAGCTGGGGTCGGGGACATTGAAGCTTTCTTCTGACCAGCAGTTCACTATGTTATTGAAGCATTGTGTTGTGGATCTGCCTCAGACAAGAAATATTTACTACCAGTGACTGTGGTTGGTAGAGTATGCAGTAAAACTAAATAAAATCAAACTCTCGGATAATAAAGCAGACTGAAAGAAAGGAGCCATAAATTCACTTGACAGGCTCCCACTTTTACCTTGAAAAGTCAAAAAGCAGGTTTGTAAAATCAAATGAATTCAACAACACAGGAGGAAAAGGCAGGAATTATTCTAATAAAATTAATACATTCTACATTTGATGCAGCGTCTTTAAACTTAATATGTTACAAATTGTCAAAAATTTACTTTAAGGTGTAATGACTGTTATGTTTCCAATTCCTCCCTCCACAGGCTGCAGATAATCCAGAACTCTGCAGCCGGTGTCCTTTACCGTTCCAAACTCTGTGACCCCATCTCCCCCATCCTCGTCCAAATCCACTGGCTCCCCATCATCCAGAGGATCCAATTCAGGATCCTGGTCTTAACATTTAAAGACCTCCACAACCATGCCCCACCCTACCTCCATCCCCTTACCAACTCTCCCATATCCGTGCTGTGACTAGCAATGCCTTCCACCATCTCCGCAACATTACCCGACTCTGCCACTGCCTCATCCCCCAGGTTGCGGAAACCCTCATAATAATAATAACCATTTACATTTGATATAGCACTTTTAATATCTTATTTATTTGTGGGTGAAATGTGGCAGCCAATTACACACAGAAATGTCCCACAAACTTGTGGATTGATGTGACAATTTTTTTATTTTTTGGGGGAGGGATTATCATCAGGCACGTGCAGTAAGGAAAGTTGCCCAAGGTTTGCCCTGCCAGGAATCAAACCCAGGTCTCTCGCTTGCGAGGCGAGTGCTCTAACCACTGATTCCACTGATACATGCATTCGTCACCTCAAGGCTCGACTATGGAAACTCCCTCTTTGTTGGCCTCCCCAACTCTTCCCTTGAAAAGCTGCAGATCATCCAATACTCTGCAGCTCGTTTGCTCTCCCACACTAGGCTTCCGTGAGCCCATTACCCCCACCCTCGCATGATTCTCCTCACTCCCCATTCCTCAGAGGATCAAATCCCAAATCCGTGTCCACACTATCAAGGCCCTCCATGTTCTTGCCCCGTCCTACCCCTCTGACCCCTTATCAACCTATCCGTTTCCTCCATTCAGCAGGGTTCCGGTCTGCTCCATATCTCCTGCCTGACCTGCCTACCATCGGTGGCTGGGCTTTCAGCCTCTCTGCCCCAATCCACAAGCCCTTCGCCTTACTCCCTCCCTGGCCTCTTTCAAAGTCAGTCTCAAGACCCTCCTCTTTGTCCCGTGAAAGATGCTTTACAAATGTAATTTTATATTGTGTGTGTGTATGTATCGGTGTGCACATGTGTATGTATGTGTGTGCATGTATATATGTGTGTATGTATGTGCATGTGTCCGTGGAAGTGTGGGAGTGTATATGTATGTGCGTGTATTATGTGTGCGTTTGTGTGTGTGCACGTGTGTATGTGTGCGTGTGTGTATGTGCATGTGCGTATGTGTGTGAATGTGTGTGCGTGTGTGTATGTGCGTGTGTATATGTGTGCATGAATGTTTATGTGTACATGTGTGTGTACGTGTGTTCGTGTGTGCGCGCTCCAAGCTTCCTGTGTTCATGCTCAACAACAATAAAGAGTCTTTCACAAGAGGATTATCTCACAGCGGGATACAACAACAACAACACAAAATTACATTTATAGAGTACCTTTCACGTTGGGATATTATTGTGTGGAATCACCTAATGGGAGGTAATGTGAAGGGAGTTCAGTGTTTTAAGCAGAGGAAATAGGAGGCAGAAACTAATACAAAGTGGAGGAAAAAAAACACATAAAGAAAGAAAAGTGTAATCTTACCACTTCAACCGGGTAAATGTAAGAGAGTTCTGACAGCAGCTGTCGACATCGAATATTCAGTTGAGCGTTGGCTTTCAGAAACAGCTCCCTGTCACATAAAGAAAGAGATGCCAGTCAGTGACTGTGACTGGACCAGGCCAGGGTGACAATGAAAAAACAGTGACAACCCTCACTGTCACGCCACAGGATTCTGGTTAATGGGAGAGGCTGCATACAAACCATTCAAACACATTAATAATTATTATTATTATTGTTATAGTGCTTTTTGTGTTTTCTAGACACCTCAAAGCGCTTCACAGAATATAAAGTGAATTGACTGTATACTTGTGGGTGAAATTTGGCAGCCAATTTTCCCAAAAGAGTTGTGGATAACCAATTTTTGAAATGACCTTTTTTTTAGGGATTATTATTATTAGGCATGTGGAGTAAGGAAACTTGCCCAAGGTTTTGCCCTGACTGCTCTAACCACTGAGCTACAGGACTTCACAAAGCTCCACAAGTAAGGAAACTTGCCTAAGGTTTCACCCTGTCCGGGAATCGAACCTCGGTCCTCTCGCTCACGAGGCAAGCGCTCTAACCACTGCACTACAAGATTGATATGAACCTTAAATAGAAATGGGAAGGTAGAGCACAAATCAGTGCAGGCAGCTCGGCCGTGTGGCTGACTGCGGCCTCTACAGGGATGGTTTATTTTCTGAAGTTTGGGATTAAACAGCCATCAAATCTCTAAAGGAAGCTTGCCCACAGCAGACTGTATCCATGTATCAGATGGGACATGAAGGAGGCAATAGAAGGGGTGAGGCAGAGCGATTGCGGATAAGATTTCCAGAGTGTGGGGGCAGAGATGCTGAATGCATGAGCACCAATGATGGGCGGGAAGTGAGGGGTATCTGGTGTCCTCCGAGCAGAGGAAGCTGACAGGCTGATATGGGGTTAGAAGGCTGGGGGGAGTGTTCCAGATTTTTAGGTGAAATACAGCAGCCAATTGTGCACAGCGGTGTCCCACAAACAGTCATGGATTCAGTGACCCAATTTTTTTTTTTAAAAAACCATACAATTGTCCATGAATTGATTTAATAACCGGATTCCCAATTACTGCTGCGTAAACAGACGTGTGGCATAAGGAAAGTTGCCTAAGATCTCGCACATACGGGAATCAGACCTGTTTCTCGGCCAGGAAAAGACTTTCAAACTAAATCTCGTCTCTCCCTCAAAAGGCTGTAAAAGCAAAAATAATTTGCTGCTTGTAAAAAAAGTATTTCTTGAAGAACTTTGTTTCATCAGCCGGGTGTCTGACACGCGGAAACCCATCAATGTGCTGACTCTCCAAACCACACAGGTTCTACATGTGTATGGACCTACACATTAGAATGTGCACTTTCCCCTGGAGGGATGGGCTCCGTTTACCTAATCCCGGAGAGCATTAGGCACAGGTTGGCAAGAAGCAAGGCTGGGAGACCCCAGAGTGTGGATTGAAGGGGAGTAACAGCTGGATTTTAACCAACTAAAACCACATAACTTGCCACTGAGAGCACTGTAGACAGTGAAGACATTTCATGCAGTAACACACACAAGCACTATTTCTGGATGAAATCTACACTGACAAAGACATGTTGAAAAAAAATTCAGTTTTGACATTTGAAGCTGGGGAAGGCCAAGAAAAATAAATCTCGCCCCAATTTTATATTTTTTCAAATATTACGAGCTTTATTTGTGTTGGAATAAATAAAATCTTTTCCATGACAACATACTATTGTAATGGTCACATAACGGGAAGAGTTATGACAGATCAATCAATGGTTTTATAGCTGTAACTGCCTTCATCCTACTGGAGGTTCCCAATTCACCATCCATCATGTACAGAAATCAACAGCAAGCACGCATCCACAATAAATCACACAAAATTTTAGACAATTTACCTCTTAGCTATGCACTCCTTCCTATCTTCGTTTATAGTTGACTCCTGAGTTTGTAAATGATGACGCTTGCTTGTGAATAGGGTATCTGTAAGAAAGAGGGTGGAAGAGAAATTAAATTTAGTCCCATAGTGTAATGGTTAGAGCACGCACCTCGCAAGCGAGAAGAACTGTGTTCAACAACAACAAACAACAACAACTTTGATTTATATAGCGCCCTCCACGCCGGACGGAGTCTCAGGTCTGTCTCAGGCAATCTCCTGGCAGGCAGGGCTCAGCCTTTAGCCAGTTTTCTTGCCCCACCTACACCCCTCTGTTTACCAGCCAGCAGTAAGTAGGCATCTAGTTGTTGGTTGATTGGTGGATCATTTTCTGGAGGTAACAATCACTCTAAAAGTGTTATTTTTTAATTTGGTAAATTAATCCATGACTGTTTGTGGGATTAATCTGATGCTGTGTGTAATTGGTTGCCGTGTTTCACCCCAAAAATACAGGGTCAGTTCACTTCACAATATATTCTGTGAAGAGCTTTGAGATGTCTTATTGGGCGAAGGTGCGTCGAAGAAGAGGGTCTTGAAACAGGCCTTAAAAGAGGCAAAGGTGGGAACAAGGTGGTGGGAATGTGGGATGGAGTTCCAACGGGTGGGAACACAGAAGCTGAAGGCCTGACCCCCGATGGTGTGGTGGGCTTGGCAGTGGGTGTGGAGCCTACTGAATGGAGGATTGATATAGCATTAGATGTCAAAGATTTATTCGAAACAGAAGGGAGTTTCTCTTTCCTCGTGTTCTGGCCAACAATCCCTCATATACAAATTGGTCATTGACTTCATAGCCGTGTGTGGGATACAGCTGTGTGTGGGATAAGGCTGTAAAAAAATTGGCTTCCATGTTTACTCACGTAATACAGTTCACCTTTACAATATATCCTGAGAAGCTCTTTGAAATATCTTGATTATCTGATAAAGCGCTATATCAAATACAAAGACTGCTATAAATACAGTCACTACAATTGACAAAAAGCACTTGGGAGATGTCTCTGTATAAAATAGTTATACTACAATAAAAACTTGTTCATACAGCACCCAACCAACCGGAACGCTCAGCCAACCAGTATCTCCCAATACAATTCACCATTCCAACAAACGGATCTCATACCGGAGCCATCCGGGACATTCGAGAGTATGCTCACTTTGCGCATGCGTACAATGTGTGCACATGCGCACTTATTAAACTTAACGAATGCTGGAATTTTTATTTTACCGATCATTTTACCAAGCGTGCTGGAAGGCTTTATTGGTACGTATCCATACAATATTCTATTATTATTTAGTCTATTATTAATTTGGTATGTTTTAAAATAAGTACATTTTTTTGTAGGATTTTCGGCAACTTGTCGCTGGAATATACGGCGTATTTAATTAACCGGCACCGGTCAGGTCCCGAGGGTGCTGGATAAACAAGCTTTTACCGTACTAATAATCCTCAAATTTGATACAGCGCCTTAACACATCATTGAGCTCTTCACAGGATAATCTGTAACGAAAATTGACTGTAATTTGTAAATTAAAAAAATATTTATTTATTTAACCTAAAAATTTGGATGACTGGTATTTGCCCCAGCATTAATAAAAATACTGAAATCTATCCCAAATACTGGATTCCTTATCTCAAGGAATTTTCCAATCAGTCATCAGCATTGGACAAGTGTGAGTGCCTTCTTTACTTAAACAAACAAACAGCTGCTCAACCAACATTCAATCTCCTCAACTTTGTATGAAATTTGTCCCTGAAGAGATGTCAGTTAGTGTCGGACCTGGCAGTTTGTGCTGACTGCAACCAGTACAGTATGGGCTTCTTTATGTGGTGGGAGGAGGCTCTAAAACCAGATCAGATGAAGTCATTGGCAAGTCCGGATACATCTGGGATTATCTCAGCTCGGGAGGCCAGCGTTCAGCCAGTGTCTGTCACAATCAACTTTACACATACACTGGCCAGAGCATTCAGAGGGGGAGGGCGAGAGGGAGGGGAGGGGGAGGGCGGGAAGGGGGAGGGAAGGGGGCTGAGGGGTGGAGGGAGGGGGGAGGGAAGGGCAGGGGGAAAAGAGACTGGAAGGTAGGAGGAGGGGAAGGAGGAGAAGCGGGAAGTAGAGTGGGAAGAGGAGGAGGATGAGAGGTTGGAGGGGAGGGGGAGAGTGGAGAGGAATGGGAAGAGAGAAGGATGGGAAGAGGGAAGGGAAGGGGAGGAGAGGCTGGAGGAGATGGAGAAGAGGGAGGAGGGGAGGGGGAGGAAGGGAGGGGAGTGGGGGGAGGGGGGTGGAGAGAGGATCATGAAATGATAGAATGTTACAGAACAGAAATAGGCTTTATGGCCTCCATTAAATCTGGTGTTTTTTTTCTTTCCAATATGATCCACCCAAACCTCAACCCACTTGTTCCACATTCGCTTTAAAATGTTGGAAAGAGGCCTCAAACTGCTTCCAATTCTTTTTTTAAAGGGCCTACAATGCCCTTCAAGCCAGTCTCCCCAGCTCCACTATTATACAGATCCAGCACATTCAGAACTCTGTCCGGGATCAAACTCTGTACCCACATTTCACCAGATCTGGCTCCTCATCATTGGGGATCAATAATAATAATAATTATCAATATTATCAACTTCAAGATCCTCACACTCGTGTTCAAATCCACTCACTCCATGGACCTCCCCGCACCCCTCCCTCCCTCCCTCATCCACCGCCTGGTTAGCTCCTCTGATCGATAGGCACCTTGTTCTTGCTCGTCCCTCACACCCTCCGCCCCATTATCAGAGGTTGCGGCTTTTAGCCGCAACCTGAACTCTGGAACACTCTCCCTCAATCCCTCCGCCTTGCCCCCTCTCTCCCCTTTTTCAAGTCCCACCAGGGAGTCTGGCCAAAACCGGTGAGATATAGGTATGGAGTTTGTTCCGGGTAAGTAATAACTTGTTGCATAAAAAAATATTGTCTCCCCTATGGTTCTCTTGCCAATTATCCTGAATCTTTGTTGCCTGGTTATTGACCCACCCACCAGAGGAAACTGTTTCTTTCCATCTACTGTATTAAAATCCCTCATAATTCTGAACACCTCTGTTAAATCTCCCCTCAACCTCCTCTGCACTAAGGAGAACAATCCAGCCTCTCTTGTCTCCCCACATTACTGAACAAATGATTTGCTGCTCTTAAATCATAGTGATCATTTAAAAACAGCGCCTTATCATATAATAGACCATAACAAGATGTTTCATCTTGTCCGGAAGAACCAGGGGACAGGCAGGGCCTGCGATTGAAAACTATTTCAGTGAATGAGTAGTAAATTGAATACAGTAATAATGATAATAATAACCATGATATTCCCTAAGGAGTTAGTGGAAGCAGAAAATGTTGATTCTTTGAAATGCAAATGAGATAATTTTGGGGAATACAGTATATCAGGAGATCAGGACATGACAAGCGACTGCCAGGATGGTGGAAAGTGAACTAGATGGACCGTGCCTTCTTTTGACTAGCGTTTCCTATATTCCTTGAAGGGCTTCACAAAACTTACTGAACAGAGACTATTAGTAGGCGAACAAGGCGAACAGTCAGACAATGCGCCAAGAACAGCCAGGAGGTGAAAGACTTTTACCTGGGAGATTGTTGGCCAGGACACTGGGGGAGAGAGAGAGAAAGAGTTTGATTTTCAAAGAGGGCTGAGGATCTTGAACATCTACCGAACAGGGGAATGGGATCTTGGTCTGAACCGAATGTCTTACCTTAATATTGTTGCTTTCTCTCCCACTTCCCCCCCACCAGGTTTACCACTTATACACTGTCCTCCCTCTCCCTGTGGAAACACACTGAGCACATACTTTCCACTACTTAATCCTTACACAACAGCTGGAGCCAACATCAATGGGGATTAAAAAAAGCTTCCAACGCTCCAATTGAATGAGAGCATAACTGACAAGATATTGCCCCTTCCAAACCTGCCCCCTCCATCCTTGCCCCTACCAAGGCCAGGGCTGATACAATCTTTTGGCTTCTCTGCAAAGGGAAACGATAGGTCATTAAAATAATGTGAAGACACTTTTTTCATCTGACAAGTTGCACCCTGTGTTAATCTATTAATCTAGTGTTTAGTATCAGATCATCACCTGGCTAAGATATCAAAGTCTGTAAGTGACAGACACGCATGCTGGTTCACTTCAGTACATTTGCCTGGCCTGGAAAACCCCCATTTATAATAATAATAACAATCCTTACATTTGATATAGCATTTGTCACATCTTCTAAATGTCTCAAAGTTCTTCACAGAATATACTGTAAAATGAATTGATTGCATATTTGTGGGCAAAACGCGGCAGCCTGCGCACAGCAGCGTCCCCACAAACAGTTGTGGGTTCAGTGACCAAATTATTATTGTTTATTTTCTTGAGCGATTATTATTAGGCGTGTGTGTGTCTGTTTGTCAGTGTCTGTGTGTGTGTGTGTGTGGAGTAAAGAAACTTGTCCAAACCACGGAGCTATAGGACCCCACAAAGGACTCCATTTGTGTGCAAAACTATATTGACTATATTTGTGGGCAAAACTTGGCAGCCAATTATGCATCACAAACTGTCGTGGATTTAAATTACCGATTTAGTATTGTATTTTTTTTGAGCGATTATTATCAGGCATCTGGAGTAAGGAAACTTGACTAAGATTTCGCCCTGACCTGCTGGGAATTGAACCCAGGTCTCTCACTTGAGAGACGAGTGCTCTAACCACTGAGCTACAGGACTCCTGTCACCTGTGACGTCCCTCAGGGCTCTGTCCTTGGCCCCCTACCTTTCAATATCTACATGCTCTCCCCTTGGTGACATCATCTGCAGACAAGGGGTCAATTTCCACATGTATGCGGATGACACCCAAGTCTATCTTTCAGCACCTACCCTCGACTCCAGGACCACTGCTGTCCTGACAGACTGTCTGTCATCTCCAGGCTCGACTACACCAACAGTCTGCTTCTCAGCCTTCCCAACTCTCCCTCCATAGGCTGGAGATCATCCAGAACTCTGCGGCCTCTGTCCTCTACCACTCCAAGCTCCATAACTCCATCTCCCCCAACTCCATTGGCTCCCCATCACCCAGACGATTCAATTCAAGATCCACCCCAAATCCCCTCCACCCTCCCCAATCCTGACCCCAGCTCGGATCTGAAACATTGATTGTCCAGTGCCTTGGGATGTCCTCCCAGTGTGAAAGGCACTACATAAATGTAATTAATGTAATTACATGTAATCTCCTATTAAGAGAAGATGGAGTAGATATAATATATATGATATAATATATAATGTAATTTATAAGTGTAACATATAAAAATATTTCCTATTTTTCCATAATGTCTCAAAAGGCTTTTTTTTAAATCCAAGTTTGTGTTCCTATTGTTATTGTTGTAATACGTTTATCATTTCACCACCGTGCGACACCCAAATTTCAAATTTCAACCAGCGCAAATATATGTAAAGTTCTTAAATTATTGAGTCCTAATTTGGAGACTGGTTTTCAACAGCTTTATCTGGAAAATTGGTGTCCAAACAAAGACAATTTAAAATTTGTCCACAATTTTGTAAGTTTTTAAAAATCAGTTTGAAGATCTAATAGTCTTAAAGGCTAATAGTTGGTAGTTGAAATAGACATTTCAGGCGTTATATTGGAAAGCCACTTGTATGCGACTGCATCACTTCCACGCTTGCCTGTCTCCACTGGCTCCCCATCCCCCAGAGGGTCAAATTCACTTTAAAGGCCATTCATGGCCTTGCCTCCGCCTATCTCTCAAACCTGCTGTCTCCCTAGCAGCCTGCATATCCCCTCCATTCAGCGGGCTCTGGCCTGCTCCACGTTCCCCTGCCTGAACTGCCCTACCATCGGCGGCCGGGCTTTCAGCCTCTCTGTCCCCGCACTCTGGAACTCCATCCCGCAATCCCTTCGCCTCGCTTCCTCCCTTTCCTCCTACAAGGCCGGTCTCAAGATCTTCCTCTTCAACTGTGCCTTCTGTTCCCTCCTAAATCTCCCCCCTCTCCTACTCTCCTTCCCCCTACCCCGACCCTCCCCCCACCCCCGTTCGGGCTCTGACCTAACTGTTCAGCACCTTGGGAAGTCCTCCCGATGTGAAAGGCATTCTATAAATGTAATTTTGTTGTTGTTGTTGTTGTTGTAACATATTCTGTAGTCCTGTAGTGTAGTGGTTAGAACACTTGCCTTGCAAGAGAAAGCACCAGGGTTTGATTCCCGGGAAGGGCATAATCTTAGGCAACTTTAAATTTAGGGTAATAATCCCTTCAATAAGAAAATAATAATGAGGTCACTTAATGCCTGACTGGTTGTGCGACACTGCTATGTGCAGTAGGCTGCTGAGTTTTGCCAACAAAATACAGTCACTGCATTTTACAGTATATTCTTTGAAGCGCTTTGAGAGGTCTCAATTACGTGATACGGTGCTTTATTAAATGCAAGGATTATTAGTACTAAGACTAAACGGTTTTTGGTGAGACTTGGTGGCATTTCAGACGTTATGTTTCTAGCAGTAACATATTCCAGACTGGGCAGCAAACCTAAGCTTGGGTTGGGCTGAGAGGATAGTAACCTTCCTTACTACATGTAGAGTAACACCATAAAGCAGGCCCGTACGCAGGATTTTTAATGGGGGGGTGCGAATTGCTAGTGATGGGACCAACAATGGCCGGCGGCTTGGGGGGCTGCCCACGAGGACCCCTGGCGGGGGTGAAGGGGGCAAAGCCCCCTCGAGGCTCCGACGTTTTACACAGTTTGAGGTCATATTTTACACATTTTTGCGGTCATTTTTTTTTGCATGCCAGTGGACGTCTCTAAAAGCAATTTTTAATTACAGGAATACATTTTTAATAATATAAATCAAATGTGATAATCAAGACAAAACAAGAAACATGATATTTCAGAAACACGCCTATCAAAACTTAAGTCATTTTTACTTACATTTATCAGATTAAAATATGATTTCAGGTTCCACAAAGTGGTGCTACCTTTTTATGTAGTGACTGTATACGGGATGATTTCCAATTGACACACCACGTAGACATAGGCGCTAAAGCATAGGCCTACGTCCATGAGTATTTTTTTTAAACATAGGCATATATAACTTTTTTGTTGGGTTCTCAAAAGCTTTAATTTTTCAGAAGCTTGTAAATATGTTGTCATTGTTTGCTAGCATTACAGTCACATCTCTCAAAACGTTAGTAATTTTTACTTACGGTGATCAGATGAAAAGATGATTTTAACTTCCAGAAGTGGTGTTACCTTTGTGGCTGTATACGGGATGATTTCCAAACGAGGATGGATTTGAGTCTTGGCGCGCGCCTATGTTTACGCGGTGAGTCACAGACTCGCCGCGTCATTGACTAGCGCGTCTATCGACGCGGTATGTTTTGGGTAGACGCCAATTCTGGTGTGCGAGTAATTTTATATTAATACTAAATCATTCAAAGATGTGTATTTATAAGTAATACATAGTTTTGAAGAATTAATTGTTACACAAATGTTCAATACATTTACTTGGTGTTTAAATTTGATAAAAATACAATTCTCTACCCCGGAAAATGTGGACCTTTTATAATTTGGGGAGTGCCTACGCACCCGTCGCACCCTCCCTGCGTACGGGCCTGTAAAGCACCATCTCCAACACTCCCCTCATGTGCATTTCAACAATTTCTAATAGACCTAATTCCTTACAAATAACATACACAATGCCTACAGTATCAAAATGTCTGAATTGTGTTGTTGTTATGATCTAGGTAAGCTCGACTTCAATAAGGTGGATCTGTCCTTCTGGGCACCACACGTCAGAAGCAAATATTGGCTGCAGGGGATTCAGCGCAGATACACACAGAATATTACCGGAGTGTAAAGGGTTAAATGTCGAGGACAGTTTGCATAAACTCGGACTCTGTTGCCTTGAGTTGAGAAGGTTGAGGCTACTGTGAATGAGGTGTTTATAATAATAAAGGGATTGGACAGGGCAGCTAAAGGCAAACTATCTGCTCTGGTGGGGAATCCAGTACAAGGGACATCGCTTATAATCAGAGCCAGGCCATTTAGGCTCTGATTGGCTCTGAAAAATCGGGGGCAATTTTTCAATCACCCAAAGGCCAGTGGGAATTTGGGACTCCCTCCCTCCCCCAAAAGGCTGTGGATTATGGCTGGATCCATTCCCATTGTCCAGACTGAGGTGGAGAGATGTTAGTTACCTGCACTTGCCCCATATCCCTTAAGGGTATGAAGGGATAATAATAATAATAATACTCCTTGCATTTTAAGGGCAAGGGCAGGTAATTGTAGTTGAGGTACAGATCAGCTATGATCTTATAGAATGGTGGAACAGGTTTGAGGGGCTGAATGGCCAACTCCTGTTCCTATGTTCCTATCTCTGAGAAGCTATGAACAACAACAAAATTACATTTGTAAAGAGTAGGGTCCAGCGATATATCGATATATCGGTAAAACCTGATATAATTTTCATATCGATATGCCGATATAGGTATTTCAAAAATATCGATATATCGAAAAAGACGGTATATCGAAAAAATCGGGATGTGCGCGCACTGAACTACAAGATCCAGAATGCTCATCTCTATACACAATGCACAGACCGAGGTGCAAAGCCGCCATATTGTATTCATAGTCCTCGAATACAATATACAGGTATGCAAGGGATGGTGGTGGGGAGAGAGACGGCTGGGGGTGGGGGGGTGGGAGAGAGGGACGGTGGCGGGGAGAGACGGGGTGGATGTGATAATATACAGATAGATAGAGATGGGGGGGATGTGAGAGAGGAGAGAGACACAGAAACACAGACAGAAAAACACAGAGATGAAGAGAGTGAGAGACACAGAGAGAGAAAGATATTTACCTCCTGAGGAGATAGGCCCCAAATGCGCGCGCACCCTGAATGAAAGGACGTTCCAAGGGACTGAAAAGTCAGGGTTTGGGACCCGAGCTTAGAGGACAGGGGTTGGAGTGAGGGCGAGTAGAGGGGGCGGGGGGGGGGGGGAAAGAATGGCAGCTGAAGGCACAGTCAAAAAGAAGGGTCTTGAGTCATGCCTTGAAGCAGGCAAGAGAGGGAGCAAAGTGAAGGGATTGTGGAATGAAGCTCCAAAGGGTGGAGGCAGCGAGGCTGAAACCTGGACTCCGATGGTAGGGCAGGTCGGACGGAAAACATGGCCAGAGCCTGCTGAGCAGAGGGAGCGGACAGGTTGATAGGGGGGCAGCAGAGAGGTGGGAGGGGGTAAGACTGTGGAGAGAGAGTTATGGTGAGAGAGGCGAGAAATTCAGATGACTCCAGGCCAGCTGCCCTGGAGTCAGCTTTCTCCAGGGGATGCAGAGGATGCAGGTGGGTTTGGTGATGGTTGGGAGAGGGACTGAGTTGTTAAAGGGGACAAAGTAGTGATTGGAGATGGCCTTGTCGGTGATTGTGACATCCAAGACACTGAGGCCTTGGGTGATCACCAGGTTGAGTGGGTGGTTATGAACGTGGATGGCAGAGTGGATGTGGAGGGAGACGTTAAGAGAGGAAAGGGGAGAAAAGTCCAAGCATATAGCGGAGGAGGGGGTGAAGGTTGAAGCTGCCGAAGATGAGGAGGTATTTGGAGCAGGGCCAGAGGAAGCCAGAAGGTTGGCAAGGTCAGAGATGAAGATGGAGGTGGTAAATGAGGAATTGAATCCCTGCTCTGGACACAATTATAATAATCCTTGCATTTGATACAGTAGCTTATCACATCATTGAGTCATCTCAAAGTGCTCCACAGGATATATTACAAAATGCAGTGACTGTATTTTGTGGGCCAAACATGCCAGCCAAATGCACACAGCAGTGTCCCGCAAACTGGGTGGACTGAGTGACCAAATTATTATTATTTTTGTTGGAATTATTACCCCCGGAAAGCGAACCACCATTCGACTCACAATCAGGTTCCTACTGATTGCTGGTAAACAGAGGAGTGTGGAGTAAGGAAAATTACCTAAGGTTTCGCCCAGCACTCACTTGATAATAATAATCTTTTCATTTGATAAAGCTTTGTTTTACGTCATTGAGATGTCTCAAAGTGTTTCACAAAATATACTGTAAAGTGAATTGACTGTACAGTAAAACCTGGATGATCCGGCCCGGTTAGTTTGGCCCACTCACCCCCCGGATTTCGGAGTTTGCTGGTATATAGAAACCTACTAAGAAATGGCTGGGGAAGCCCTGAAGCCAAACAATGGCCGAGCTCCACCCACAGCGCCTGGCGACACAGCAGCCACACTGGGAACTACAAGTCGCTGTTCCCAACTGCGGGAGATTTGCTGACATCGGGAAAAAATCTAATATTGTTTGTATTTTGAAATCTTGCTGGCTTTCGGAATGTCGGATTATCAAGGTTTTACTGTATATTCTGTGGCCAAAACTCTCTTGAATTAATAACACAGTGTCTCACTCTATTGCGCTGTGACCTCTCTATCAGCACCTCTGCATGGTGAAAGCCGGAAGATCCCGAGAGAAAGGAAGGGAGGGAGAGAGGGAGGTGCCTGAAATCCACTTAACCAAGGCTTTGAAAAAAAGAGAATACATTTTAGGAAATGTACCAGTGATCAAAATAAATGATGGAGGTGGTCAGGGCAGTCAACCACAGCAACTCCAATTACAAGCATAACACCAGCATCAAGTGTCCTTTGTTAAGAGATTACCTTCAGCACAGGCCACAACTGCTGCAGCCCTCAGCCTGGGAGGGTTTCAAGCTGTGGATCAGTGTTAAGTTACTCAATGGCTTTCATGACACAGACAGCAACTGTGTTATTGCTTTTCATTAGATAGGATTCTGGCAGTCTCTCTTTCTCTCTCTCTCGATATTTTTCTCTTTCTGCCTCTCTGCCTGTTTACGATCGTTTGTGGGACATTGCTGCACAATTAATTGGCTGCTGAGTTTCACCCACAAAATACAGTTACAGTATATCTCCGCGTATAAGGCGCACTTTTTTTCAGGTCGGAAGATCTCGAAAGTTGGGGGTGCGCCCTATACACAGATACAAGCAACTTTGAGCCTCGGAGATACAGTAAACAGGGGGGGCGGCCGGCGCTGTCAGCCGAGGTTTGGTCAGTGTCCAGCGGGGGTTGGGAGGAGCGGATGACGGGGCTTCGGCCTCGGCCTCGGCCGCCCGGGCAGCGGCAGGAGCAGCGGACTTCAGTGCTGTGCTTACCTTCTGCCGAACCCAGTCTGCCTGCCTCCCTCCCTGCCGCTCTCTCTCCCTGCCTGCCTGCCTCTCCCTCCCTCCCTCCCTCCCTGCCTGCGTGCCTGCCTGCCTCTATCCCTCTCTCTCTCCCAGGCTGCCGGCCTGCCTCTCTCCCTCCCTCTCTCTCTCCCAGGCTGCCGGCCTGCTGCCTCTCTCCCTCTCTCTCTCCCAGGCTGCCGGCCTCCCTCTCTCTCTCCCGGGCTGCCGGCCTGCCTCTCTCCCTCTCTCTCTCCCAGGCTGCCGGCCTGCCTCTCTCTCTCCCGGGCTGCCGGCCTGCCGCTCTCCCTCCCTCCCTGCCTCCCTCTCTGGCTGCCTGCCTGCCTGCCTCTCTCTCTCCCTACCTACCTGTCTCTCCTGTCTCTCCTCCCTTCTGCCGGCAATATCATTGAAAATGCTTCCGTTTTTTTTCACTAAGAAAAGGTCAAAAACGGGGCGTGCGCCTTATACGCGGGTGCGCCTTATACGCGGAGATATACGGTATTCCATTTACAGCATTATCCTGTGAAGTGTTTTGAGACATCTCGATGAAATGATAATGGGCAGTATTAAACATAAGGATTATTATTATTATTACAGTACTAGGTAATGTCAAGAGAGGAAAAAAGCCGACATTTAAAGAAAAATACTTTTATAGACTTCTTTCAGTAATAAAGCTTTTTCTGCCCCTTAACTACCTTTATTTTCCTCCTCAAACATTCAAAGCCCTTGGGAAAACAGATAATAATAATACTACTAAGTAAGGAAACTTGCTTTTTAGTGGAGTAAGGAAACTTGCCTACGGTTTTGTCACTCCCGGGATTTGGACTCAGGTCCTCTCGCTTGTGAGGAGAGTGCTCTAACCATTACTCTACAGAACTCTACAACCTCAGATAAAGTCTGTGAAACTCTGCTAAGGAGAACAAGATTTGATTAAAGCCAGTTAAATAATAGATCAATTGACATATTTCTGCGCTCCATGACACTGAGCTACCTGGTGGGAGAGAAAACTGGTTGAAGACAGCTCACATTGCAGTTGGACAGCAGTAAACTGCTGGTAACCCTCTGAATTATGAAAATGTTAAGTGGCAAACTTGCAAGATTAATAATTGCCAACAACATTGTACTATTTTATGGTGAAAACTAAAAACAAATCACTTAAGCAATGTTAGAAGAACATTTGGGCTGCAGATGTGATGGGTGTCGTTACCCTCCCATCAACTGAGTAGAAATGTTAAGAAAAAGCCATTCAGCAAATCAAACCCATTCCTTCCAACAAGCCATGTACAATTTATAGTAACATCGATTCTCTCAAGTTTATGCCGTCTCTTGAGGGAGCTGAACAGCAGGCAAAGTTCCAAGAATATAAAACTGATGAGAATTCTCTCTCGGCACTGAAGCTAATCTGGTGATAACTCCAGGATGTCAGTCTAACATTACCAAGTCCATTGTTCCAGCTTTACACACTGCATTCTGTAGATGACATTCTTATTATAAGGACTGGAATCAGTGATCAACAGTCAAGTATTGAAATATAATCGTTGAATCACAGAATTATCCAGCACCGAAGGAGGCCATTCGGCCCATCGCGTCTGTGCCAGCTCTTTGAGAAGAGCTTTTCCAAATCAATCCTACTCCCCGCTCTCTCTCTCTCTCTCTCTCTCCCCACAGCCCTGCAAACCCGTCCTCCCTAAATAACTATCTACTTCTCTCTTAAAGGTTTTTACAGAATCAGCTCCCACCCTTTCAGGCAATATATTCCAGATCCCAACTCGCTGCATGAAAAAAATTATTCTCACCTCCCCTCTGTTTCATTTAACAACTATTTTAAATTGCTGTCCTCGGGTTATCCACCCACTTACCAGTGGGAATAGTTTCTCCTTGTTCACCCTATCGAATCTCCTCATAACTTTGAGAACGATTAACTCTCCTCTTAACCTTCTCTGCTCCAAGGAGAATAATCTTAGCTTCTCTCTGGCCTCTCCTGATAACTGAAGTCCCTCATTCCTGGTACCATCCTGGGAAATCTCCTCTGCAATGCCCTGACATCCTTCCTAAAGTGTGGTGCCCAGAACTGAACAGTCTCCAGCTGAGGCCTAACCAGCATTTTATATAAAGGTTCATCATAACTTCCTGACTTTGTCTCTATGCCCCTATTTATGAAGCCTAGTTTCCTGTATGCTTTTCTAATAGCTTTATCTACCTGTCCTGTCATCTTCAAGATTTACTTATATGAACCTCCCAGGTTTCTCTGGTCCTTCACCCTTTAATATTCTACCATCAGCGTGCACTGCTATTCCTCAGTTTTCCTTCCAAAATGCATTATTTCACATTTCTCCACAATAAACTTCATCTGCCACATGTCTGCCCATTTTCCCAGTCTGTCTATGTCCTCTTCCAGTCGGCTACTATCCTCCTCACTGTTTACTGCTTTTCCCACGTTGTATCATCTGCAAACTTGGAAATTGTACTCGCTATACCCAAGTCCAGATCATTCATACAGATCAAAAACAGCAGTGGTACCAATATTGACCCCCTGGGGACATCACTGTATGCTTCCCTCCACCCAGAAAAACAGCCATTCCCCACCACTCTGCTTTCTGTCTCCCAGCACTTCAATTGGCTGCAGCATCTCACTCACAAATATAAAGTCAATTCAATTTATAGTATATTCTGTGAAACGCTTTGAGGGTTCTAGAAGACGTGAAAAGCACTATATGAAAATGCAATTATTATTATTATTAACCCCACACGCCACCCACCTCACCGCCACCCCCCCCCCCCCCACCCCAATCATCCCCCCCATCAGACAATAGTTTTGATCAAGCCACAGCTGAAACGAGTCTCTTGTGCAGAGGCACATCTGCAGTTTATTAAATGAGCGAAAGTATACAGCTGATGGAAATGTGAAGGGGATCCAAATGTTTTCACCTGGATAGTAAGATTTTGGCTCTTCATCAGTTGTCTGGAAAATTCAGGTCTGATAATGCGCCCAAGCCGGAAACATTTGCCAGTATGTCTGGGAACAGGAGAAGCTCGTTTGACCCGTCCTAACAATTTATTAGATCTTTTAATCTTATTTCCCTGCCTTTTCCCCTCAATACCCTAGCTTGCTAAGTGGTTGACATTTCCACATTTAACCATCCCAGTTGCTTCTCGATGGCTTCTCTGGGACACCATTCATTGGGAAAAAATGTGCCCCCACCTCACTTCTATCGAATTTTAAAATGTTGTTGTTTTGTCTGGATCGTTTTAATAGGAACAATGGAACAGGAGGAGGCCATTCAGCCCTTTGAGAGCCTGTTCCTCCATTTAATTAGATCACAGCTGATCTATACATCAACTAATCCTTTTAATTCCAATTTCCCGCTTCCCCCCACATTCATTCGTAAAACAGGCAATTCACTTTACAGGATATTTTGTGAAGCTCTTTGAGACGTCTCGAAGACATGAAAAGCATTGCATCAAATGCAAGGATTATGATTATTATTATTATCATATTATATCTTATACCCTCCCTGACCTATCAAAACATCGGACAATCTCACTCTTGAAGGTGTGGATGGATCCAGCCTCCGTGGTCTTTGGTGAGGGTGTGGGGGGAGGGAAGGAGAGATTTCTACCACCCTATGAGTGAACAAATGCTTCCTGATTTCACTCTGAAATGGCCTGGTTCTAATTTTAAGACTATTCCCCCTTGTTTTGGATTCCCCCACCAGAGGAAATAGCTTCTCTGTATCTACCCTATCAAATCCCTTTATCATCTTAAATGCCTTAATCAACTCACCCCCTCAATCTTCTGAACTAAAGGGAATACAATCCAAGTTTACGTAGCCTTTCCTCGTAACTTAACCCTTTTAGGCCTGGTAATATTCTGGTGAACCGGTGCTGCACCCCCTCCAGGGCCAATATATCTTTCCCTGAGGTTTGGTGCCCAAAACTGAATGCAGTCTCCAGATGGGGTCTGACTAACGTTCTATACAGCTGAAGCATCATTTCTTCCCCTTAGTATCCCAGGCCTCTTGAGATAAAGGCCAACATTCCATTCCCATTTTGATTACTTTTCACACCTGGGAACTAGTTTTTAGTGATTTGTGCATGAACACCAAAACCCCTTTCCTCCTCCACAGTTCTCAGTATTTCCACCAAAAAAAACTGCTTTATCTTTTTTTGATCCATAGTGGATTACTTCACATTTCCGTATTGATCTCCGTCTGCCACAGCTTTGCCCACACACTTAATCTGTCTACAACAGCAACAACAAAATTACATTTGTATAGTGCCTTTCACATCAGGTGGACGTCCCAAGGCATTGTCTAAGGCCCTTTATAACTTTCTACTCCTATCTACACAACTTACTGAGTCTTCAAGCATAGCGTCCTCAACAAACTTGGATATAAAAATTTGTATATATATATATATCCTTCAAGTAATTTAGATTTACATGGCGAATAGCTGAGGTCCCAGCACAGACCCCTGGGGGACACCACTTGTCACGTCCGCCAATCAGGCAACATTCCCTTTATCGCTACTCTCTGTTTCCTGCCTCCTTACCAAATTACCAAGGCATGTAACAAGGTTACCTCCGACCCTGTGCGATTCCATTTTGGCTAATAATCTTTTGTGTGGAACCTCATCAAATGCCTTCCGAAAGTCCATATAAATCACATCCATAGATACGCTCTTAACTACCATCTTAATGACCTCTCCAAAAATTCAACTAGATTAATCAGACACAACTTACCCATCACAAGCCCACACTGACTCTTTTGAAGTAGCTCATACCTGTTTGAATGTTCAGTTACTCTGTCCCTCATGATTCCAGCATTTTCCTTACAATGGGACGTCCTCCTGACGTGAAAGGTGCCATACAAGTGTCATTTTGTTGTTGTTGTTAGCTGACAGTCTATAGTTTCCTGGTTTCTCCCTCCCTCCCATCTTAAGTAATGGGCTGACATTCACAATTTTATAATGAAAGAGCACAATTCCCTAATCTTGTCAGCATTGAAAAATTATGACAAATGCATCTGCAATTTGCTCTCCTATTTCCTTGAACACTCTGGAAACTATCAGGTCCAGTAGATTTGTCTACAACAAATAACAACAAAATTACATTTGTATAGCACCTTTCACGTCGGGAGGACGTCCCAAGGATGTCTATCTTGAATCTCATTATTTTCTCCATGACCATTTTTTATTGACATTAATTTTATTAAGCATTTCTCTGCGATTTACTGGTATTTTGTCCTCATCATCTACTGTAAAAACAGTAGCAAAGTGTGTATTTAACAAGTCAGCCATTTCCTTATTTTCAATTATAGTTTCACCTACTTCTGTCTTTAACGTGCTCACATTCCCCTTGGCCATTCTCTTAATATATCTATAAAAGCTTTTACTATAAGTTTTAATATCCCTTGAAAGTGTTTTTCATACGCCCCTTTTGCTCCTCTTATTACTTTCTTTGTTCCCTCTTGCCCTTTGTAGTTCTCCCAGGCTCCTGCATTCCCACTTTTTATTGCGTTTGAGTTAAACCTCTTCTTTCAGCTTGATATGGTCTCTAACCCCTTGTCTCCACCAGGGTTGCTTAATTAAACGATTTGATCTTTCGCATTTTAGGGTTATGTACTTGTTCTGTAATATATCAAATCCATTTTTGAATACTGTACTCCCCATTGTTTATCTGTAGGTTTGCCCACTGGCAATTCAGCCCAGTTTCCTGCGATCAATATATTTGTCATCCCATCAAAGTTTGCCTCAGTTAAATATAAAACCTTAGGTTTGGGACTACCCATTCTCTTTTTTAAATCTAATATCAAATTCAATCATATTATGATCACTATTTGCAAGATGTTCCCTTACTGTCTGATTGTTAGCTAGTTCTGGCTTATTACTCATCACCAAATCCAATCTGGCTTGTTCCGGTGTTGGTTCCAAAACATAATTGTTCCAAATATACTGTCTTGAATACGTTCTAGAAATGTGTTATTTTTACTACCTGAGGTTTTCTGCTTTTCCCAGACAAAGTGAAAATTAAAATCTGCCATTACAACCACATTGCTTTTGCTACATGCTTCCCTGATCTCTGTATTTATACATTTCCCCACGACATGCCAACTCTCTGAAGGTCTGTAAACTACTCCCAACAGAGTCTTACCTCCTTTGCAGTTCCTTGATTCTCCCCACAATGTTTCCACTAGCTGAACGTTGCGAGGAAATGTTGGACTTCCTCGAGTCCAAAATAGAGAGAATCAGCTCTGCGGTTTCCACCCCCCACCTCTCCTCCACCTCCGCCCCTCCATCCGTTATTTCAACCCCCACCCACCCCCTCTTTCATCAACCCCACCACCCCGTCTTTAGTCACAAAAATAATCACATCCATGAAACCAACCACGTGCTCATTGGACCCCATCCCCACCCCCATCCTCCGCACCCAGCTCCACCTTCTGGCCTCGCTCATTTCTGACAACATCAACCTTTCCCTCTCCTTAGGCACTGTCCCTACCTCCCTTAAAACAGCCACCATCACCCCTATCCTGAAAAACCCCTCCTTTGATGCGTCGCAGCCATCAAGCTACCGACCCAACTCCAACCTCCCGTTTTTATCTAAGGTCCTTGAAAGAGTGGTTGCCTCTCAGCTCCGCTCTTTCCTCTCAATTCACTCACTCCTTGAACCCCTCCAATCAGGTTTCCGCCCTGTTCACAGCACGGAAACTGCCCTGGTCAAGGTCACTAATGACATCTTAACCGCCTGCGACCAGGGCTCCCTCTGCCTCCTCGTCCTCCTTGACCTGTCTGCTGCATTCGACACAGTCGATCACACCATCCTCCTCCAACGTCTTTCCTCCCACCTCAACCTTCAAGGCACAGTCCTTGACTGGTTCCATTCCTACCCGACCCACCGCCTACATTTTGTATCTTCCAACGGTTTCTCCTCAAACCCCCGCGCAGTTTTTCACGGCGTCCCCCAGGGCTCTGTCCTCGGCCCCCTCCTTTTCACCATTTACACGCTCCCTCTGGGCGATGTCATCCGCAAACATGGGGTAAATTTCCACATGTATGCGGACGATACCCAGCTGTACCTTTCTGCCTCATCCCTCAACCCCAGACCATCGATGTTCTGACAGCATGTCTGTCCGACATTGAGTCCTGGACGAGGGACAACTTCCTCCAATTGAACGTGAGCAAGACCGAGGCCCTACTGATTGGCTCAAGCTAGCGACTCCGCACATCGGGCGCTGCCAGCCTCAACATCCAAAGCTGTACTCTCCACCTCACAAAGCCAGTCAGGAACCTCGGCATCACATTCGACCATAAACTCTCCTTCCTTCCCTACATCCGTGCCTTGACCGGCACTGCTTATTTCCATCTGCGCAACATTGCCAGGCTCCGCAATTATCTTACCCCCACCCTCACCCGTCTCCACTGGCTCCCCATCCTCCAGGGGATCGAGTTCAAGATCCTCGTCCTCACCTTCAAGGCCTTACACGGCCTTGCCCCGCCCTACTTAACCGACTTACTTTCACTCTATAAGCCCACCCGGACCCTCCGTTCAGCAGGTCTTGGCCTGCTCCAAGCCCCCCGCCCGAACCGCCCCACCATTGGAGGCCGGGCTTTCAGCTTTTCCGCTCCCACCCTGTGGAATTCCATCCCCCAATCCCTCCGTCTTGTTTCTTCCCTTTCCTCTTTCAAGGCCGGTTTGAAGACTTTCCTCTTCGACCGTGCCTTTTGTTCCCCCCCGAATTTTTCGACCTCCCCTACGTGTTTCACCCCTTCCTGAACACTCCCCTCCCAGCTCGGGTCACACGCCTCCTGTGCAGCGCCTTGGGACGTCCTCCCGACGTGAAAGGCGCTTTATAAGTTTAAGTTGTTGTTGTTGTTGATGCCCTGACTGAAATCTTTCCTTTCCACCACTTTAATAGTGACTTTATCAATATTGCTGCTCCTCCTCCTTTCCCAATGTCCTTGACTTTTCTAAAGACCTGATAGCCTGGAATATTTAGCTCCCAGTCCTGCTCAGGTCTCTGCTCTGTAATGGCTACTACATCATACCCTCAAGCTAATTTTATATCTTATGCTACGTGTAAGATTTTTTAAAAATGTTTTGGTTATGCTAAACCAGAATTTCTCAAACCGTGTGAATTTCCCTAAACCAAGAAAGTTCACCAAGACAAAACAAATAACCCCCCAAAATCCCAGATTCCTCAAGAATACAAGCAGCAAAGTTGCTCAGAAAAAGCTCTGATCAGTTCAATTACAATAAGAGTATGAGTGACAAAAGTACAAATTCTACTTCACAAAGCATACTCTGTGCTATCCCAAGGCTGTCAAAGTAGAACACAAATCACAGCAGCCAAAACAAAACTGCAGAAAACCCCCCAGGAAATCAAATAACTCAAACCATAGCCATCAGTCTCACCCCCAGCAGTGGACCTCAGGGTTGCCGTGTGGAAACAGTCGCACCCCCAACAGTGGACCTCAGGGTTGCTGTGTAGAAAGGTACATCAGAACATGAGAAATGCTGGATGAATCAAGACCCAAGTCCCTCTCGTTGACCTTCCACTTTCCTGGTGATCGCATGCACATATGTCCAGAGCCACATATGTACAAAAGATAGAAGGGAGTTTGGCTATCGCCACAAGTGTGTATTCCTGTAGCTCAGTGGGTAGAGCACTCGCCTTATAAGCCGGAGACCTGGGTTCAATTTCAGGCAGGGTGAAACCTTGGGCAAGTTTCCTTACTCCACACATATGCCTAATAATCATTGTTCAAAAAAAAGCAATAATAAATTGGTCATTTCAATCCACGGCTGTTTGTGAGGAAGCTGCTGCGAGCAATTGGCTGCTGTGTTTCGCCCACAAATATACAGTCAATTCACTTTACAGTATATTCTGTGAAGCGTTTTGAGACATTCAGAAGACGTGAAAAGCGCTATATCAAATGGAAAGATTATTATTATGTGAATTTGTGTGCATAACTCTTATTTGGGTAACTGTCTCCAACACCCTGACCATGTTCTTCTCTCACTTTCTAAGATATAGAGAGGAGATGATTGCTTGCCAAATCTCTCTTTGTTTTAAACATGTCCATTAGTCATTCCTCAGCCTCCATATCTCTGAGAAATATAATGAGATCTGCATTTGATATGGCACCTATACATGTAAAAATAAAGTATGTCAAAATGTTTCATAGATAATTGCATTTAGGTGTAGATGCTGTACGATGTACACCATAACAACAACAAATGACATTTATACAGGACCTTTCACGTCAGGAGGACATCCCAAATCAGGGATTTAGACTCTCACTGGCGGTTGGGATCAGGAGGACAGGGAAGGCAGGGGTACGAGGGTGACTGAAGGTACGGTCAAATAGGAAGATCTTGGTACCTTGAAGGAAGCAAGGAAAGGACCGAGGTGAAGGGACTATGTGATGCAATTCCAGAGGGTTGGAGTAGAGAGGCTGAAGGCCAGACCGCAGATGGTGGGTTGGGCAGGGGATGTGCAGCAGGTCAGTGTCTGCTGAGCAAAGGGAGAGAACAGGTTGATATCGGGTTAGCAGGTCACAGAGGTGGGAGGTGCACAAAGAGCTCTATAAGTGAGGACAAGGATTTTGAACTGCATCCTCTTGGGGATAGGGAGCCAGTGGAGCTGGGCGAGTTTGGGGGTGATGGGGAGCCAGTTGAACTGGGCGAGTGTGGGAATGATGGGGTCACAGAGTTTGGTGTGGGAGAGGACACAAACTACAGAGTTCTGGATGATCTGCAGCTTGTGAAGGGAACAGCCAGGAAGGCCGACGAGGAGGGAGTTTCCACAGTCGAGCCTTGATGTGACGAATGCATGGACAAGGGTTTCAGCGGCCTGAGGGGGTGAGACAGTGGCGGAGTCTGGCAATGTTACAGAAGGCAGTACTGGTCATGGCATGGATGTGGCGGAGAAAAGACAATTCAGGGTTGAAGAAGAAGTGGAGAGTGCAGTCTTGGATGCAGATGCTGCCAGCGTCTGAGGTGAGGAGGCGCTGACGTGAGCCAATCAGGAGAGCCTCAGTCTTGTTGACGTTAAACCCGAAAACCCATTAGTTATTCTGATCGCTTTCTGAATCTTAAACTAGATTTGACGAATTTTGAGTACTTGGACCCCCTAAATTTCTCTATCCTTTCATCACCCCGCAAAGTTCCTCATTCACAATCAATTTCCATCCGTCATTCTGAAATCTGCATCCTGACACTTTATTACTTCAACCCACTCAGTTAATCTGTCTTTGTCTCTTCGCAGTTTTCTGCTGGCTTCTTGATAATTTACGATAGCTTCCAGCTTATACTGCTCTATTGGTACATACATGCAGCTTTATTTCTACAACAATGTGAGAAGCTGAGGCTCCAGCACAGGTCACTAGGGAACACCACTTGTCACTGCTCTGCAGTAAAAGAACAAACTATTTCCTCCAACTCTGCCTTACTGTCTTCCAACGAATTTGCTGTCCGGGTCACAGTATTTTTCCTCAATTCCATGTGCCCTCATTTATCTTGTCTGCAAATTCCAGTAAAAACTACACCCGTAATCCTTCAGAGCTTTGTTGAAGAACATTATGGAATAGCTCAGTGGTTAGAGCCCTCACCTCACAAGCCCCAGAGTCCTGTAGCTCAGTGGTTAGAGCCCTGGCCTCACAAGCCACAGTCCTGTAGCTCAGTGGTTACAGCCCTGGCCTCGCAAGCAAGAGGAACCAGTTTAGATTCCCAGGCAGGGCAAAACCGTAGGCAAGTTTCCTTACTCCACACACTTCTATTTACCTAGCAGTAAGTAGGAACCTGGTTGTTAATCAATTAGCAGATCAATTTCTGGGGCTAATATTTGCTCAACAAAAATGGTCACACAAGCCGTGCCTGTTTGTGGGACATTGCTGTCTGCATTTAGCTGCCGTATTTCTCCCAACAAAATACACTGACGTGTATGAAGCACTCCAGTCATTACTCCGCGTGAAGGCAGCTATAATAATAATCCTTGCATTTGATATTGTGTTTTCAACATTTTCTAGCCATCTCAAAACGTTGCACAGCTCCATGTCCCCCGCCTGAACCGCCCTACCATCGGTGGCCGAGCTTTCAGCCTCTCTGCCCCACACTCTGGAACTCCATCCCGCAATCCCTTCACCTCGCTTCCTCCCTTTCCGCCTTCAAGGACAGTTTCAACACCTTCCTCTTCGACCGTGCCTTCTGCTGCCCTCCTAACTCTCCCCACTTTACTACTCGCCTTCCCCCCGCCCCTACCCCAACCCTTCCCCCCACAACTGTTCAGCGCCTTAGGATGTCCTCCCGACATAAAAGGCACTTTATAAATGTAATTTTGTGGTTGTTGTACACTGTAAAATGAATTGTATATTTTTTGGAGAAAGCTGGCAGCCAATTTCACACAACAGTGTCTCTCAATGGATTGAGTGACCACATTTTAATTAATTTAAAATTTTTTCCTAATTATTATCAGGTGCGTGGTAACTTACCGAAGGTTTCGCCCTACCGGGAATCGAATTAGGGTTTTCGCTTGCTCTAACAACTGAGCTGTATAACTGTAAGTTGTTGTTGTGATAAGGTGTTAAATCGAGACCGAGGCCCTCTCGATTGGCTTGCGTCAGCGCCTCCGCACCTCGGTCACTGGCAGCATCACCATCCATGGCTGCACACGACCCCTCAGCAAACTAGTCAGGAACCTGGGAGTCTTATTTGACTCTGAACTGTCCTTCTTCACCCAGGTCCGCGACATGACCAGCACTGCCTTCTACCACCTCCGCAACATCGCCAGACTCCACCACTGCCTCACCCATTAAGCTGCCAAAACCATCACATCAAGGCTTGATTATGGAAACTCCCTCCTCGTTGGCCTTCCCAGCTCCTCTTCCCTTCACAAGCTGCAGATCATCCAGATCATCCACTCTGCACCTCATGTCCTCTCCCACACCAGGCTCCACGCCCCCACCATTCCCACGCTTGCCTGGCTCCATTGGCTCGCCATCCGCTGGAGGACAGAATTCAAGATCCTTGTCCTCGCTTTCAAGGCCATTTATGGTCTTGCCCCTCCTACATCTCCAACCTGCTGATTCCCTTGCAACCTGCTTGCTCCATCCGTTCAGCGGGCTCTGGTCTGCTCCATGTCCCCCGCCTGAGCCCCACCCTACCATCGGTGGACGGGGTTTGAGCCTCTCTGCCCCCACACTTTGGAACTCCATCCCACAGTCCCTTTGCCTCGCTTCCTCCCTTGCCTCCTTCAAGGCTGGTCTCAAGAACCTCCTTTCCGACCATGCCTTCAGCTGCCCTCCCATCTCTCTGCCTCCTCACCCCAATCCCTCCATGCTTGGAGTCCCGGCCCCTGACTGTTCAGTGCTATTGGACATCCTCCCAACCTGAAAGGCGCTCTTTAAATGTAATTTTGTTTTGTTGAGAATTATTATTGCTATATATCATATTGCTCCATTAGATAAAGCAAAAGTGATCTTCCTCCACAAATCTAGGCTGACACTTCCAAGTCAGTTCATATTTATTTGAACTGACCTGTTGTTATTTCAGCAATTTTTCTTCATTTCGTCACCAGTCCTGATCTAGTTTAGATTGGGGGAGATTACATTGGTCTAGAAGTCTGGCCTCTTTTACTTTGTTGCAGAATACCAGACATTACAATGTTTACAACATACCTTTTTGGGAACTGAAATAAAGCTTTCTTTTGAAGATTAAAAAAAAATTCCCTTACCAACAACAACTTTGATTTATATAGCGCCCTCCAAGCCAGACGGCGTCTCAGAGTGCTTCACAATAATGGATCCCGGGGGCGAGCTAGGGGCAGGGGTAGAAAGGTGACCAAAGGTGCAGTCGAAGAGAAAGGTCTTTAGCTAGGACCTGAAACTGGGAAGAGAGGGGGCGAGGCGAAGGGAGTGTGGAAGGGAGTTCCAGAGCTTTGGGGCCTCATGGCTGAAGGCATGGCCGCCGATGGTGGAGTGGAGGATTCAGGGGACACAGAGGAGGCCAAACCCGGTGGAGCGAAGGCAACAGGTGCTGGTTTGAGGAGAGAGGAGGTCAGAGAGGTAGGGGGGTGCAGAGGCCAGTAAAGTCTGGCAAGGACTGAGGTAATGGGGGAGGAAAGTTTGGTGCAGGTGAGAATGCGGGCAGCAGAGTTTTGAATGAGTTGGATTTTATGGATTGCGGTGGAGGGGAGACCAGCAAGGAGGGCATTGGAATAGTCCAGTCCGAGCGGTAACAAGGCATGGACCAGGGTTTCAGCGGCTTTTGGGGCAAGATATTGCCAGAGACGGGCAATCCGTCGGAGGTGGATAAAAGCGGTGCTGGTGCAGGACCTGATGTGGGGGATGAAAGACAGTTTGAGGTCGATCCTGACGCACGGGGTCCGAGAGTTTTAGGGGCAGACCGGGAAGATGGAGGAGGTGAGAGATGTGCGATTGGAGAAGTTGACAAGAGCTAAAGAGAATGGCTTCTTGCGACTGGGGGTTGCAAAGTGAGATGGAGAAATAGAGTTGGATATCATCCGCATACCTGTGGAAGTGTACCCCATGTCTACGGATGACGTCCCCAAGTATGCCCATGATACTCCCTCAGGCAAGACCTTTTTGATAACTCATGTTTCTACATTGATGATTATTGCGTTCTTGGCGGAGACACACATATTTTGTCTTAGACATTGTGGATTTATTTACAGGTATCCCTCCCAAACCGCGGGGAATACGTTCCTGAAAACCTCCGCAGTTAATAAAACCGCGGGTGGAGAATACAGGGCCCTATGGGAAACCTGGGGACAAGGGGAGTATGTTTGCTTTGTCACGGTTGGAAAATTCAGGGCCCTATAGGAAACATGGGGATAGGGGGAGTAAGTTTGGGCACATTGGCTGCCAGGATCGGCAGCAATCCGCGAGGCTGTCTGACTGACTGATCTTCACATAGACCCAGAGAGAGAGAGAAACCAACGGAGAAGGAGGTATGGTGGGTGATACGGGGGGGGGGGTGATGCAGAGAAGGTGGTGTGGTGGGTGACACGGGGATGTGGAGAAGGTGGTGTGGTGGGTGACACGTAGGGGGGGGATGCGGAGAAGATAGTGTGGTCGGTGACACGGAGGGGGGGATATGGAGAAGGTGGTGTGGTGGGTGACATGGGGTGGGGGTGGGATGTGGAGAAGGTGGTGTGGTGGGTGGCATGGAGTGGGGGTGGGATGTGGCGAAGGTGGTGTGGTGGGAGACATGGAGGTGGGTGGATGCGGAGAAGCGACAATAAATTCATGCTATTTACCTTAATCCTAAAAGAGACGCGACATCGTCGCTGGTTGATTGCGACATCGCAACTGGGTCCTAGCCCCAAACTCTAGCACGAAGCGACATCGTGGCTGGTTGATGCAACTGGGTCCTAGAGCCAAACGCCAAATCCTGTTAGTGTTAAAACCCATGGATAAGCAAAACCCAGTGCCGTGGTTAGCAAGGATTGTCACAGCGAGCCAACAGTGGATAAGTGAAATTAGTGATAGAAAAAACCATGGTGCTTGGAGTAAGGCTATTTGCCAATGGTAATGCACTGCCTGGGAATCAAACCAAGGTTCTCTGGTTTGTGAGTTGAGGGTTACATGATTCTACAAAGCTCCTCTTTTGTATACCGGCTCCTTTAATGCCTTCACCGTAACTAAACAACATACAGTAAAAGCCTGTTTATCATAGAATCATAGAATCATAGAATTTTACGGCACAAAAGGAGGCCATTCGGCCCATCTAGTCTGTGCCGGCTCTTTGAAAAGAGCGATTCAATCCCACTGCCCTGCCCGCTCCCCATAGCCTAATAGACCCGTTCTCCCTAAATAAAGATCTAATTCCCTTTTAAAAGTTGTTATCGAATCAGCCTCCACCACCTTTTCAGGCAATGCATTCCAGATTCGAACAACTCGCTGAGTGAAAAAAATTCTCCTCAGCTCCCCTCAACTGCGCCTTGAAACTATTTTAAATCTGTGACCACGAGTCACAGATTCACCCACGAGTGGAAATAGTTTTTCTCTATTTGCCCTGTCGAAACCCCTCATGATCTTATAAACCTCTATTAGGTCTCCCCTCAATCTTCTCTGCTCCAGAGAGAATAACCCTAGCCTATCTAGCCTCTCCTCATAGCTGAAGTCCCTCAATCCTGGCACCATCCTAGTAAATCTTCGTTGTACCCTTTCCAATGCCTTCACATCCTTTCTGTAGTGTGGTGACCAGAATTGAACACAGTATTCCAGCTGAGGCCTCACCAAAGTCTTATAGAGGTTAGTCAGCACTTCCTGACTTTTGTACTCTATACCCCTATTTATAAAGCCTAGTATCCCATATGCCTTCTTAACAGCCTTGTCTACCTGTCCTGCCACCTTCAACGAGTCACTAACACAAATCCCCAGGTCTCTCTGTTCCTTCACACCATTTAAAATTGTACTATCTAGCCTATATTGCCTCCCTTCATTTCTTCTCCCAAAATGCATCACCTCACACTTCTCTGCATTAAACTTCATCTACCATGTGTCTGCCCACTTTACCAATTTGTCTATATCCTCTTGCAGATGGCTACTATCCTCCTCACTATTTACTATTCTCCCTAACTTAGTGTCATCTGCAAACTTGGAAACTGTACTCCGTACACCCAAGTCCAGATCATTCATGTAGATTACAAACAGCAATGGTCCCAAAACTGATCCCTGTGGCACACCACTGCTCACTTCCCTCCAATCTGAAAAACAGCCGCTCACTACAACTCTCTGCTTTCTGTCTCGCAGCCAGTTGTGGATCCACGCTGCCACTGTCCCTTTTACGCCATGGGCCTTTAATTTCATAATAAGTCTCTCATGTGGCACTTTGTCAAATGCCTTTTGAAAGTCCATGTAAACTACATCAACTGCGCTACCATTATCCACCCATTCCGTTACCTCATCAAAAAATTCTATCAGATTTGTAAGGCAAGATTTGCCTTTAACAAATCCATGTTGACTGTCCTTTATTAGCCTATATCTTTCTAAGTGAAGATCTACCTTGTCCCTGATTATGGACTCTAGAAGTTTGCCCACTACCGACGTTAGACTGACTGGTCTGTAGTTACCAGGCTTGTCCTTCTGCCCCTTTTTATACAAGGGAGTAACATTAGCTATCCTCCAGTCCTCTGGCACGACCCCTGTGTCCAAGGAAGATTGAAAGATCGTGGCCAGAGTCCCTGCTATTTGCTCCCGTGCCTCACTTAGTAACCTAGGGTGCATCCCATCCGGACCAGGTGACTTATCCACCTTGAGCGACGTCAACCTTTTTAGCACTTCCTCTCTGGTTATAATTATTCTATCCATTTCTCCTACCCTTTCCTCTAATACCATGGCATTGGCTGTATCATTTTCTTTTGTGAAGACAGAGGCGAAGTACTCATTCAGTACATCAGCCATGCCCTCTGCCTCCACAATGAGATTTCCTCCAAGGTCCCTAATTGGCCCCACTCTCTCCTTGACCAACCTTTTACTCTTAATATGTTGGTAAAAAACCTTAGGGTTCCCCTTAATCTTACTCGTTAATTGTTTTTCATGCAGTCTCTTTGCCCCTCTAACTTCCTTTTTTAGTTCTATCCTACACTTCCTATATTCTGCTTTGTTCCCTTCTGAATTTTGAGCCTGACACTTATCATAAGCCTCTTTTTTTTGTTTTATTTTGGCCCCGATTTCCTTAGTCATCCAGGGAGGTTTGGATGCCTTACATTTCACCTTTGTGGGGATGCTTTTGAGCTGTGCCTGAACTATCTCCTCTTTGAACGCTGCCCACTGCTCGTTAGTTGTCTTACCTGCCAATTTTTCTTTCCAATCCACCTTGGCTAGGTCCCACCTCAACTCATTGAAATTAGCCCTTTTCCAGTTGAGTGTCCTCACCTGTGATCGTTCCTTATCCCTTATTATTATTCTGAATCTAATGATATTGTGGTCACTATTCCCTAGATGCTCACCTACAGAAACCTGTTGAACTTGCCCTACCTCATTTCCCAAAACTAGATCCAGCAATGCTTCTTTCCTCGTTGGACTGGAAACATACTGATCAAGAAAGTTGTCCTGCACACACTTCAGGAATTCTTCTCCCTCCTTGCCCTTTACTCTACTAATCTGCCAGTCTATGTTGGGATAATTGAAGTCACCCATTATCACTACTCTATTAGTTCTGCATTTCTCCGTGATACGCTTGCAGATCTGCTTGTCTATCTCCTCCCCACTATTTGGTGGTCTATAGTATACCCCTAACAGTGTAACTGCACCTTTTTTATTCCTCATTTCTAACCAGATAGATTCGGTTTTTAGTCCTTCTTCCACCTCGTTCCTTTCTAAGGCAGTCACTGAGTCCTTAAATAAAATTGCCACCCCGCCCCCTTTTCTCCCCTCTCTATCCCTCCTGAATACATTATAACCAGGAATGTTCAACTCCCATTCCTGCCCATGCTGGAGCCAAGTCTCTGTTACTGCTATAACATCATATCGCCTCGCAGCAACCTGAGCCTGCAGCTCAGGTTTATCCATGACTCGATCAACCAGAATTTCCGCATAACCGGCACATCAAAAAGAAGGTCCCCATTCGATTAACCGGATGTTATCTGGCCAAATCGCGGTGGCGTATTTAATGAATCGATTGTCGCACGAGAGTACTATACAGGTATTTCGGCTTGCCGCTAGTAGAGCCTTAAAGAAGTGCTGCCATTTTTTTCCCTTGCGTGGCATCCGCCATTGCAGAAGTTATCGATAGGCTGTACACCTCTATCCCAGCATCATGACTTCAAACCAGGCATCTACCAACAAAGGTGATTTTTAGGTGAATTTTTAGGTCAATAACAAAGGGCTATTATTATCTGTTATTATATAGTTTTTTATTAATATGATATGTTAAAATAAGTTTTTTTTTTGTGTTGGGTTTTCGGCGTCGGATCCGACCAAATATCCGGCATGCTGTTCAGCCGGTATTGGCCAGTTGCCGTGGATGCCAGATAACCGGGCTTTTACTGTATTAATTTGCCATATAATCTAGAGTGTGACTATTTATACTGAATCAGGATTGCCTCTGACAGGGAGCATGTAGAATACAGCCTGTCCTGCAACAAGTTCAAAATCAAACCAGAAAAAGAACAGTATTTGTGATCCCTGTCACTACCCAATTCCCTTGTATTTCAACATGTAAAAAAAATCCACACTGACATCATTTGCTGTGGGAAGATTTAAGAGAAATATATTGGCAAATACAACACCCACATTTGTTAGTGGGAATGAATGGCTGCTCCAGCCACCTGCAAAGGTTATGATCTTGTTTGGTTCCTGGGACAGACTCCAGGGGGTCCTCAACCTGGCATTAGCTTTTATGTATATCCTGTAAAAGCTTATTTGGCAACAGAAGACCTCTCACATTAAACATAGATAAGTGAAGCCCTGTAGCTCAGTGGTTAGAGCATTTGCCTCACAAGCGAGAGGACTCAGTTTCAAGTCCTGGGCAGCGCAAAACCTTAGGCAAGTTTCTTTATTCCACACGCCTGTTTACCAGTAGTAAGTAGGAACCCAGTTGTTGGTTGATTGGCCAATCACTTTCCGGATAATAGTCCTTTCCCCAAAAATAAATAATAATAATATGGTGACTCAATCCACAACGTGGGGACGCTGCTGTGCACAATTGGCTGCCGTGTCTTTTCCCACAAAATATACAGTCAATGCACTTTACAGTATATTCTGTAAAGAGCTTTGGGACGTCTGAATGATGTGATAAATACAAGGATTATTATTATTTAAGTGAATTTTTGTATCTGACCATTAGATGCCAGATGGCTGTCAGATGGCAAGATAACTACCAGAATGTACAGTTTTAGGGCCAGGAACAAAACTAAGGATAGGTTGGCTTACTGTATAATTACTGTATAATTCTCTAGCAACAACAACAACAAAATTACACTTGTATTGTGCCTTTCATGTCAGCAGGACGTCCCAAGGAGCTGGAATATCACTTTAAGATAAATGTTTTGGCGAGATATATCAACTTTCAAGTAAATACACTGGGGCGTAGAGGAAGTTGGCCAAGTGGGCAGTTAAAGCGTAGGGTGTTGAGGTGGAATTTGAAGGAGGCGAGGGACGGAGGTTCAGGGAATGGGGGAGATAGAAAGCTCTACAGGTTCCTGAGATAGTTACTAATTAAATCATCTTGTTCCATATGTGAACAAACGTTTTAATTCTAAATGTTATGACCCGTTTTACCTTTCGATTTATAAACTAGAATGGATTTTCAATGCTAGGAAATTCCATCCTTGTCATCACTAGTAAAAATACATTTGTTACAATAATAATTATTGTATTTGATATAGCAGTTTAGTACATTACTGAGAAGTTTCAAAGCGCTTCACCGAATATACTATAAAGTGGAGTGACCCTTCTCCGCTCACTTTTCCAGTTTTCTTTTCAAGAGCAGAAACTGCTAATTCAGCCTGACCAGACTGAATTAAAATAATTAATTTATAATTTATTAACTGACTGTATATTTGTGGGCAAAATGTGGCAGCCAATTGCGCACAGCAGTGTCCCACAAAGAGTTGTGGATTGAAATGACCAATTTTTTTGAAGGGATTATTATCAGGCATGTGGAGTAAGGAAACTTGCCCGAGGTTTCGCCCTGACCTCCCTGGATTCGAACACATGTATCACACTTGTAAGGTGAGTGCTCTAAACACTGAGCTAAATGGCTCCACATTGGATCCTCATCCTAATCCTACTCCCAAATCCCTCTTTTCCATTCTGCCTCACGTACGTAAGTTTCCTCTTAGACACTTTCCAGTTCAACCACAGCCTCCAATAGTGAGCTCCATTTTCTCACCAACTTCTGCATGAAGAAGTTTCTCCTAGAACCATAGAAATAGTACAGTATAGAAGGCAGCCAGCCTTTGGCCCATGGTGTATGTGCTGAATCCTTTAACACCAATCCTGTCAGTTGCATTTTTGTCCACAAAACACAGTCACCACACTTCACAGTATATCCTGTGAAACACTTTAAGATGTCTCAACAACGAGACAAGGTGCTGTATCAAATGCAAGGATTATCAATAATATTAATACTAAAGTTTGTATAGATTTGTTTCTTTAGCATTTCCCACACACACTACCATAGGAAACTCCAGGGTGTTTTCAATGTCCCTTTAAAAGTAAATAAATCTACAAGTGGCACATTGGAGCTCAGGATAATTTTGAGTAACATTACCACATCAGGTTGTCTAAAAAAAACACAAATCGTACCCTTGAAGCCTGTATCACAGCCAGAATCTCAATTAACAAAATAGAATCCTTTGTTTCTTCCCCCTCCTAAACACACTCCCATAATAACTCAAGATAAAGTGAACCACGAGGAACACATTCCTTGTCTAAGTGTTAATAGATCTGTTGAAAAAAAACCTCAGCAACAGTTCTGGAGCCGATTGATATTCATACTTTTGTTGATTTGTGAGCCAGAGAAGGTGACCCCAATTCCTTATGATTGTACAGTTGTGAGATCGGTCTTTGCTGACTGTGGCTGGGTAAGATGTTCATGCAAACCACCAGGTCCCTTTCCTGTTGTTAGTAACAAGGCTTCTGGGTGTCAGAGTCTCAAGCCAATATTTAATCAGAAACTTGTGTTTCCAGTTATACGTCAAAATCCATCTTGGATGTGTACAGGAGGTAATGTTCCGCTTATCTCTAGGGGTATCAGTAATAAAATACCCTACAGCCTGGAAAGCTATACAAACCGTAGAAACACTGGGAGACAGGCTGGTTATTTGATGATAAAAAGGCAACACTTGAACAAAAGGCTAACAATATATGAACAGGAGGAGGCCATTCAGCCCCTCAAGCCTGTTCCGCCATTCTATAAGATCATGGCTGATTTGTACCCCAACTCCAATTTACTGTCCTTGCCCCCACAGACCTTAATACCGCGACCTAACAAATATCTATCTTCCTCAGTCTTTACAATGTGAATGAATCCAGCATTCACAGCCTTTGGGGGAGAGAGAGGTTCAAATTTCCATTACCCTTTGAGTGAAAAACTGCCCTGATTTCATTCCAAAATGGCCTGGCCCTGATTATAAGATGATGCTCCTTGTTCTGGATTTCCCCACTATCATAGAATTTTACAGCACAAAAGGAGGCCATTCCATCCATCATGCCTGTGCTGGCTAGAGGAAAGTTTATCTGCATCTACCCTATCAAATCCCTTTACTATTTTAAACACCTCAATTAGATCATCCCTCAGCCTTCTAAACTCATGGGAATACAGACCAATTTAACCTGTACAGTGAAGACCACATCTTCTCCACCACCTCTCCCTCAGAGCTTCTCTTCAAAGCAGTAACCCACAGACAGGTACCAGCACCCACGATAGACATGATCAGTTTGTTCCCAGCTTTGAACAGACAAGCTTGTTTCAGTTCAAAATAAGACAGCCAGTCATGATAATGATAATAATCCCTGCACTTGATATAGCTCCTTATAACATCTTTGAGACGTCTCAAAGCGCTTCACAATTTTTGTACAGTGAACTGACTGTATATTTTAAATTTTGAAAATAATAATTTGTCACTGCTGCTCACAATTGGCTGCTATGTTTTGCCTACAAAATACACATTTGTCCACAAAGGACTTTGAGACATCTCAAAGACGTGACAAGGCATCACATCAAATGCAAGGATTATTATTATTTTGTGGGTAAAACAGAGAATTGTGCACAGCCATGTCGATACCTTCAACAAATTAAATTTGTAAACCGCCTTTCATATTGGGAAGAAATGGAGTGGGGTGGGTGGATGGGGGATGGCAGGGCAATGAGCTAGCAGAGCGACTGAAGTCACGGTCAAATAGGAGGTTCTTGAGTCATGCATTGAAGGAGGCAAGAGAGGGAATAAGGCAAAGGGATTGTAGAATGGAGTTCCAAACTTTGGAGGAAAAGAGGCTGCAAGCCCGGCCGCCGATGGTAGGATGGGTCGGTTGGGAGACATGGAGCAGACCGGAGCCTGCTGATGGAGGGAGTGGACAGGTTGATAAGGGGTCAGCAGGTCAGAGGAGTATTAGGGGGCAAGGCTGTGTGGGGGCCTTGAAAGTGAGGACATAGATCTTGAATTCTATCCTTTCAAGGATGGGGAGCCAGTGGAGCTGGATGACAGTGGGAATAATGGGGGTCACAGAGCTTGGTGCGGGAGAGGACACGAGCTGCAGAGTTTTGGATGATTGGCAGCTTGCGGAGGGAAGATTTGGGGAACTCAACAAGGAGGGAGTTGCCATAGCCGAAACAAATGCAAAGAATATTATTATTTTGTGGGCCAAACAAACCAGCCAATTTCACACAGCAGTGTCCCACAAACAGTCAAGAATTAGGCGACCAATTTCTTTGAGGGAGCGGCATTATTAGCAAGGGTAAACATTTACAAAGAATCTGCATTTTTTAATAAAAAACTATACATTAAGTAGTGTTCCTTGTGGTTTATCACCTATTTTTGATCTGCTATTTTCTTGAAACACTATCAATAAAGATGGCAGCTGACAGGACTTCAAACACCCTCTTCACAGCAAGATATGTGAAAGATAACAGGAAACTGCTTTCAGGTTGATCATTTCCAAGTCTGAGCACCATCGGCCAATATCGACCCAGCACGTTAGCCCTGGGTTTTACCTGGAATCCTGTCAGCTTTCTGATGCAGTTATAGATTAAGCACATTGCTCATAGAGATGGTGCACATTCACTCTAAGCTGAACTGGCCCCAAGGTGACAGACAACAACAAAATTACACCTGTATAGCGCCTGTCACATCAGACGGATAGCGCCTGTCACATCAGACGGACGTCCCAAGGCGCTGACCTGGCAAAGGAATGTCAGAATCGAGCCAGCCCACTATACTGGTCTACTCTGGGATTTCCATGTGTAGGTGGGAGGCATGGAATCTGTTTGGTTTGGAGACACTTAACCAGGTGATAGGTTTCCACATGTGTCAGACACCCGGATGAGAAAAAATAATTGACTGAGACGATACCGGGTGAAATAATGGTGAGAGAGGCGGCTGTTGTTTTTTTGGCACAGAGGAGACTGATGGGGTATATATAATACGGGTCATTTATGACAAGTTAAATATTGGCAGAAAGATAATGCTTTCAGTTGGGGAAATGCATGACAAGGAAGGCCTCACTGTCAGGATTGCTAGCAAAAGAAGCAGGGGGAGACGGGAAGGAATCACTCACTGCGAGCATTGCTAAAGCGTTGAATTCATTATCTCATTAAAGTTGTTATTGAGTCAGGAGAAATAAAATTGTGCAAAATGAAATTGGATGAAGTACTTGAGAAGAGATATGGGGAAACTGCTAGAAAATCAGATTATAATAATCCTTGGATTTGAAATAGCGCCTTAACATATCACTGAGATGTGTCAAAGCTCTTCAAGTACTACCTTCACTGTACAAGTATTTAGCTGCTACATTCGTCCAGAAAATGCACACAACCCTCACCACTTTACACTATAGAATATTTACAGCTATACTGTATTGTGAATTGACTATATTTTGTGAGCAAACACAGCAGCCAATTGCACACAGCAGTGTCCGACAAACAATCATGGAATGAGTGAGCAAATTATTATTATTTGATTAATAATAGAGCTTTCTTTTTTTAAAGCTAAAGAGATTAAGGGAAATGGAGATAGGACGGGTAAATGGAATTAGGATAGAAGGTCAACCATAATCTTATTGAATGGCGGAGCAGGCTCGAAGGGCCGAATGGCCTACTCCTGCTCCTATTTCTTATGTTCTTATGTAATAGAGGCATCCATGGTACAGAAACGATGGGCTGAATGGCCCCTTTTCTGTGTGCTGAAAATGTCTACCTTTGCTTCTCTTCACTGATCAACAGAAAACTAAAAATATGAAATTTACAATCTTATGTTTCGAAGGGAAAATAATTAGAGGAACAATTAACTGCTAGAATACAACAAACAACAACAAAATTGCACTTGTATAGTGCCTTTCATGGACAGGAGAATACGTTATAAACTGCTCATGGAAAGCAAGAAAAAAACGTTATACGTGTTGTTCATATCATATGTTTCCATTCACAGGGATTCTCTGAAAAGCCCTCTCTGTAGTCATCATTTCAACTGTGAAATAAATAACCCAGTGAGTCACACAGTTTTCATACAGACTGTTTGCTCTCCCTCTGCCAAGTTATTACTGGCTTTTCCCAAACTCAGCAGATTTGAGGGTGCACTATTCTCAACCAGAACATTCAGAAGTGTCCAAATCGATCGGCTTCTCTACTCCAAGCTAGAGCCACGGCACATTAAACAACCACAAATACTATGGTTATTTAATAATGATCCTTTCATTTGATATATAGCCTTACTACATCATTGCGACATCTGAAAGCGCTTTACAGAATATACTGTAAAGTAAATTGAATGTATATTTTGAGGACAAAACTCGGCAACCAATTACGCACTGCAGTGTCCCATAAACAGATGTGGATTGAGTGACAAAATTATCATTATTATTTCTTTATTTTAAAGGTACAGGTAGTTTAACGTTGTAGTTTGGTTCTTGGAAAGTGCGACTTTAAGCCATTCGACGTTAGGCGAATACATTTTTCCCGTAAGAATGAATGTAAAAACTGCAGTTAGGTTTTTTTGGACATTTTTTGTCAAAATTTCCTAAAAAAATAGTACTTGCTCCCTGACTGCCCACGCGGCTCACTCACTCGCTTCCTGACTCACTCACTTGCTGCTGGTCTCACTCACTCGCTTTGGTCTCACTCGCTGCCGGCCTGGCTCACTCCCAGGGCCTAGCACCATCGTGCCCATTTTCCACCCACTGGCGAACGACATAATAGCGAACGTCGCAACGTTAAATGAATATATGTTCCCAATGTATCAGCACCGTAATAACAAAATAATTTTAACGGAGGCGACGTTAAGCGGGGTATATATTACTATCCAATCAACTGACAATTGGGTTTCTATTTACTGCTCGGTGAACAGAGGCATGTGGAGTAACAACAACAACAAGATAAGTTGCCGTTGTTGCATATGGAGTAAAAAAAACATGCCTAAGGTTTCACCTTGCTGGAGAATCAAACTGAGGTGCTCTAACCAATCCAATACAGAACTACTAAATTTTCTCCCACTGGGGCAAGCTTCTTGAGAAAATCACCAGTTAGGACACCTCCTTAAAAATTTAAATATTTACGGGACCCATAAGAAACATAAAGTTTCTTTACTGTAAAGTTTGTATACTATAAAGTGGTGAAAGTTTCTAAACTGTAACTGCTGATGGTTGTGTGCATTTTCTGCATGAATTAGCAGCCAATACACGTACACTGGAGGTGGTACTCAGCAAACCGCAAACCACCACTGCTTACAACCCTAGGTTAGGCAGCAATTAAAGGCTAGACAGCCTCCAATCATACTATTGAGCTAACTGCACAACAATTTCTTCCCCCACCCCCCCCAACTCCTGGCCTCTTAAAAACTACCTCCACATTATTCTTCAGAACATGTTCACAAAACAGTTTATTCTGTCTGAGTCATCTCCTCAGGAAGGTTTCAGCATCTGAGTTAACACGATTGCAATGAATAGACATCTGACATGAGGCGCACATTCTATTAGAACAATCTGCACATTCTGGCACACGAACATACAGAGAATATTTCAGCACTGAAGAAGGACAATTCCCATTGGAAAGCCAACATTCTTTAGGGAACAGCGATAAAGAGTTGTATGTATTAGGTCTTTGGCCTTCAGCTTGTTAAATGCTTTGTGAACGCAGAGTAGAATCAATATACTACAGGCTAAGGGTTAAGGAATCTCTCTTCTCTCAGGGTAATAGTAGTGGCAGCTATTTTAATATGGCTCAATGGAGTAGGCTTCATTGTATTGCCCATGTCTATTACACATATTCTATTATCTTTGCTACCACCTCGAGTTAAAGATCTAATAGTCACCAAGGGAAAATTGTTAGTTACACAACTCACCAAAATTAAGATTTTCACAATTTCTTGCTTAAATTGTCATGTTCCAGAATGTAAATTGCTCCTTCCCATCCTCCCACCTACCATCTGCAGACACTCATAGCACAACTGACCATTTCCCTTGGCCAAGTAACGTGCACTCTGTCTGAAGTCAGATATTACACAGTTAAGAAACAATCTCAGCCAGCACAGTGGCATTACAACACAGAACAACTACAACAAAGACAAAATTACATTTATAGAGCGCCTTTCACATCAGGAGCACAGAAAAAGGAGGTTGGAGATGGTCCAACTTGAAATTCGAAAGCTACAACAACAACTACAACTTTGATTTATATAGCGCCCTCCACGCCGGACCGCATATCAGAGCACTTCACAATAACAGATCCCAGGGGCGAGCCTGGGGCAGGGGGAGAAAGGTGAACAAAGTCGCGGTCGAAGAGAAAGGTGTTTCGCTGAGACCTGAAACTGGGAAGAGAGGGGGAGAGGCGAAGGAAGTTTCAGAGCCTTAGGGCTTATTGGCTGAAGGCATGGCCGCCGAGGGTGGAGCGGAGGATTCGGGGAACAAGGAGGAGGCCTGACCCGGTGGAGCGAAGGCAATGGGTGCTGGTTTGAGGAGAGAGGTCGGAGAGGTAGGAGGGTGCAGAGGAGTGGAGAGAGCAGAGGAGTGAAAGCCCACGCACCGATGGTAGAATGGGTCGGGCGGGAATCTTGGAACAGACTGGAGACTACTGAATGGAGGTTTTTAGGGGGTCAGCAGTTCAGAGAGGTAGAAGGGGGAAAAGGACGTGGAGAGCCTTGAAAGTGACGACGAGGATCTTGAATTTGATCACCTGAGGAATGGGGAGCCAATGGAGCCAGGTGAGGATGGGGTTGATGGGGTAGCGGAGTCTGGTGCGGGACAGGTCATGAGGTGCAGAGTTTTGGATGATCTGCAACTTGTGGAGGGAAGAGATGGGGACGCCAATAAAGAGGAAGTTTCCGTAGTCAAGCCTTGAATGACAAACACATGTGTAAGGGTTGCAGCAGCCCGAGGGGTGAGCTAGTGGCGAACTCGGGCAATGTTGCAGAGGTGATGGAAGGCTGGTCATGGCACAGAAATGGGGGAGAAAGAACAGTTCAAGGTCAAACAAGACAACCAGATTCCTGACTGGCTTGGTGAGATAGAGCGATTATTATTTTGTGAGTGAAATGTTACAGGCAATGTTCCGGCGTCCGGCGATATATCGATATATCAGTTATATCCGATATAATTTTCATATCTATATGCCGATATCGGAATTAAAAATATATCCATATATCAAAAAATTTGATATCTAAACAAAAATTGATATATCGCAAATGTCGGTATATTGTGTCCGGCGATATATCGATATATCGGTATATATCAGTATAATGCAGACTTTTTCAACTTACTGTGTCGATATCCGAATGCGAGCACACACCGGAATGCGCGCGCATGCGCATGACAAAAAAAAAAACGCGATATCAATATATCGGTATATATTGAAATGGGCAAACCGATATATCGATATCGGAAAATTTCAATATCAACGGACCCTATTGTGCACAGAAGTGTCTATATCAAATGCAAGGATTATTATCAGCATTATAATAAAGTGTTTTAAGGTATTTTACGCAAAAGATGTTATATGTCACTTACATTTCAAGAAATAAAATGGGTTGGGGATAGTGTGTAAACCCCAGCTCATGAACACAATGACAAATGAAAGATGTGAGCAACAACAACAACAAAATTACACTTGCAATGCAAACACCACAGAGTGCCTTGACAAGCAGTATGTTTAATGCTCTGAGCGGTAAGCAAGCTAAACCCCAGGTAAATTGGATTTCATTAAACATCTGAAACAAAAGACGACCGTAAGCATAGGTTACATAGAAATCAATCAACTCAGTGATCAGCAGCTTCCAATCCCACAGAAACCCCAAACACAAGCTCCCCTTCCACTCTGCTCCATCCCTCATTTACCCTCAAGGTAAAATGTCAATTGTGGGGCTGCCATGCTTGTAATCTTTGCATTTCATATAGAGCCTTATATTATTTATTTGTTTGAAGGGATTATTACCCCTAGGAAAGTGATCTGCAAATCGATAAACAACCAGGCTCCCACTTACTGCTAGGTAAACAGAGGCGTGTGGAGTAAGGAAACTTATCTAAGGTTTTGACCTGCCCAGAAATCGAACCTTAAAGACTCTCACATGATTATTTCAAAAAAACATGAGGTTTGAGTGAAGGACATTTGGCCATTTGATCTCATCCCCACAGAACACATCCCCACAGAATACATACCAAAAATTGAGGGGAACCAAGAAGACAATGTTAGCGAGCAACTTAGGGAGATTAACATTAGTAGAGATGGTTCTAGGTAAATTGTCGGGTCTTAAAACCGATAAATCCCCTGGACCGGATGGCCTGCATCCTAGAGTTTTAAAGGAGGTGTCTACTGAGATAGTGGATGGCATGTCTATAATCTTCCAAAATTCTGTGGATACTGGAAAAGTCCCCATTGATTAGAAGATTGCAAACGTAACTCCACTATGTAAGAAGGGTGGGAGAGAAAATATGGGAAACTATAGACCAGTTAGTCTGACGTCAGTTGCAGGGAAAATTTTTGAGTCCTTAATAAAAGATGTGGTTATGGGATACCTTGAAGACCATAAAAAGATTAGGCAGAGTCAACATGGCTTTATCAAAGGGAAGTCATGCTTGACTAATCTTCTAGAATTTTTTGAGGATGTATCCAGCAGGTTGGATAAGGGGGAACCAGTAGATGTGCTATATTTGTATTTTAGGAAGGCATTTGACTAGGTGCCACACAAAAGGCTGTTACTCAAGATTAAGGCCCACGGGATTAATGGGAAAATATTAACATGGATAGAAGAGTGACTATCGGGAAGAAAGCAGAGAGTAATGATCTCGAATTGGCAGGATGTAACTAATGGAGTGCCACAAGGATCAGTGCTTGGGCCTCAGCTATTTACATCAATGATCTAGATGAGAACATTGAATGTAACGTGTCTAAATTCGCAGATGACACTAGACTAAGTAGCAGAGTGAGCTCTGAGGATGATGCAAAAAGATTGCAACAAGATATAGATAGGCTAGGGGAGTGGGCAAGTAGGTGGCAGATGGAATTCAATGTTAGCAAGTGTGAAATTATTCACCTAGGTAGCAAGAATAAAAGAATAGATTATTTTCTATAGGGGGAGAAGTTAGATAGTGTTAGTATTCAAAGGGATTTGGGTGTTCTTGTACACCAGTCCCAAAAAGTTAGTTTGCAGGTGCAGCAAGCAACTAAGAAGGCGAACGGCATGCTAGCGTTCATTTCAAAAGGTTTAGAGTATAAGAGTAGGGAAGTCTTGCTGCAACTGTATAGGGCTCTGGTGAGACCGCACCTAGAGTATTGTGTGCAGTTTTGGTCTCCTTATTTAAAAAAGGACATACTTGTCTTAGAGGGGCTGCAGCGTACATTCACTAGATTAATTCCTCGGATGAGGGGACTGACCTATGAGGATAGGTTGAATAAACTAGGGCTGTATTCTCTAGAGTACAGAAGAATTAGGGGGAACTTATTGAAACATATAAGATTCTTAAAGGGCTAGATAAAGTAGACACTGAGGAACTGTTTTTCCTGGTGGGAGAATCTATAACCAGGGGTCACAATCTTAAAATTAAGAGTCAGCCTTTTAGAACAGAGTTGAAGAAACATTTCTTCACTCAGAGGGTAGTGAATTTATGGAATTCACTACCCCAGAAGGCTGTAGATGCTGAGTCCTTGAACATTTTCAAGGCTGAGACTGATAGATTTTTGAAAAATAGAGGGATTAGGGGATATGTGGATAGGGCAGGTAATCAGAGTTAGGTGAGAAGATCAGCCATGTTCTTATTGAATGGCGGAGCAGGTTCGAAGGGCCGAATGGCCTACTCCTGCTCCTAATTCTTATGGTCTTATGTTCTTATACATTTCTACAGCAGCTGTTCAGTAAATCAGCCCCAGCACCCGCTAGATTTCGCCCCCCCACCCCCGGTCCCTTGTCCCAGTTCCCCTAGAAACTCCCTGGCAAGATCGCCCCACTCTACAACAACAACAATTTGGATTTATATAGCGCCCTCCACGCCGGACGGCATCTCAGAGCGCTTCACAATAATGTTGGAGATGGAAGAAAGCAGTGCTGGTGAGGGACTGGATATGGGGGTGGAAGGATAATTGGGGGTCAAACCTGGCGCCTAGGTTGTGTACGGGTTCGTAGAGTTTTAGGGACAGGTCGGGTAGGTGGAGGAGGTGAGAGCCGTGTGATTGAAGACGTTGACGAGAGCCAAAGAGTATGGCTTCTGTCTTGTCAACATTTAGCTGAAGGAAATTCACGCTCATCCAGCTCCTGATGTCTGACAGGCAGGCTGACAGAATATCAGGGGACTGGGGGTCCCAAAGTGAGGTGGAAAAATAGAGTTGGGTGTCATCCGCATACATGTTATCTAGCCAACACCATCCAGGTTTGCACTTCCAAACAGATTATAAATGAAAATATTTCTTCCTTGGCCATCAGTTAACTGAACCGTTCCCAGTCATACCACTCCCCAAAGGTCAATCCCACCTTTTTCATGGAACGAAAGCCGCTCCTTCTCCAATGTTTCCAATCCGCGGCCAAGTGCCCGCTTCTGTCTCTGCAATTCATTCTGAAGGACCAGGATCTTCAATTGCAAACGCTCCCGCTCCTTCTTCTATCATGGAAAAATAACAATAATAATTCTTGCGTTTGATACAGCGTTTTATCACATCCTCAAGATGTCTCAAAGCGATTCACCGAAAATACAACAATAACAACTTGCATTTATATAGCGCCCTCCACTCCAAACGGCTTCTCAGTGCGCTCATATGCTATAAAGTAAATTGACTATATATAACATGTGGAAGAATTATGAAATTGTATTTAGAACTTACTTTATTGAACTCAGTATATGTGTTTAACTGTATTTAAAAGTAGTTTTGGGGGCAAAACATGGCAGCCAATTGTGCATTGCAATGCCCCATAAACAGTTGTGGATTGAGTGACCACATTTTCCCCCAAAACATTGATGTGAAGGGATTATTACCACTGGAAAAGCAATCCATCAATTGACAATAACAACAATTTGCATTTACAACAACAACAACTTCGATTTATAGAGCGCCCTCCATGCCGGACGGCATCTCAGAGCGCTTCACAATAGCAGATCCCAGGACCAAGCCAGGGGCAGGGGTAGAAAGGTGACCAAAGACGCGATCGAAGAGAAAGGTCTTCAGCTGGGACCTGAAACTGAGAAAAGAGAGGACAAGACGAAGGTAGTGAGGAAGGGAATTTCAGAGGCTCGGGGCACAGTGGCTGAAGACCCGGTCGTTCCCCGGTCCTCCCTCGCCTCCTTCAAGGGCGGTCTCAAGTCCCTCCTATTACATTTGTCTCGCGCCTTTCATGTCAGGAGGTGCTGAGTAACAGAATTGCTTAAACACAAATGCTCCAACACTTTTCTTTCACAGACTTAATGGTCTAATTGCAGCATATTGGAACAGGACTTCTGAACAAGGGAGCGGGAATTCAAACTCAACTCTTGAAGCAGATAGTCAGAATTAGTGGAATTAAAAATAAAATGCAAAATCCGGCAGATGCTGGAAATCTGAAACAAAAACAGAAATGGCTGGTAACACTCAGCGGGTCAGGCAGCATCTATAGAGAGAGGAAAGGTGAGTCAACGTTTCGAGTCAACGACCCTTTGTCAGAACTGTGGCACATTGGGAGGGAGAGGCATTTAAGGATTAACGTGGAGAGGGTGAGGCAGGGCAAGGAAGACAAAAGAGAAAATGGGGTAGAGGTCAGGAGATGATGGGTTATTGAGGTGTTAATGTTGTAAAACAAAAGGGGGAATTTGCAACAAAACTGCAGCGAAGAGGTGTTAATAACTTTAAAACAAAAGGGGGGGAAATTGCCAATGAACTAGCAGATCAGATGGTTGCAGAAGAGGGGGAAGGTGAGCTGTTATGGCATGAAATTGCTGCCCACAGCACAGAAATGGCTCTGGTCAAAGTGACAAATAGCATTCTGTCCGAAACCTGCTGTCCACGGCTGCACGCTCCATCTCACGAAGCTAGTCAGGAATTTGGGTGTCTTGTTTGACCTTGAACTGTCCTTCCTCCCCCACATCCACTTCATGACCAGTACTGCCTTCCACCATCTCTGTAACATTGCCAGACTAGAGACAGCACTGCTTCCTTCCTCATTGGACTAGAAACATACTGATCCAGAAAGTTGTGCTGCACACATTTCAGGGATCCTTCCCCCTTGTTACCCTTTACCCTGTTATTTTGCCAGTCTACGTTAGGTTAACTCCTTGTCCTTGCTTGTCAGCCTCCCCCACTCTTCTCTCTTCAAGCTGCAAAACTCTGCAACTCATACCCTCTCCTGCACTAGGCTCCGTGATCCCATCAACCCCCACCCTCGCCCAGCTCCACTGGCTCCCCATCCCTCAGAGGATTGAATTCAAGATCTTTGTCTTCACTTTCAAGGCCCTCCACGGCCTTGCCCCTCCTACCTTTCTGACCTGCTGTTTCCCTGTCAACCTGCCCGTGCCCTCCATTCAGCGGTCTCCAATCTTCTCCATGTCTCCCGTCTGATCCGCCCTATGATCGGTGGCCAGGCTTTCAGCCTCTCTGCCCCCACATTCGGGAACTTGATTCCTCCCTCGCCTCCTTCAAGGGCGGTCTCAAGTCCCTCCTATTCGATCGTACCTTCTGTTGCTCTCCCAACTCTCTTCCTCCCCTCCACCATGCACAGGTCGTAAACCCTAACAGTTCAGAGCCTTGGGACGTACTCCTGATAAGAAAGGTGCTCTATAAATGTAATTTTGTTGGTGTTGTTGTTGTTCTTGCAGACTTGTAAGCAAAAGAGAAGCCTACGATAATGAAGGCACAGTGGCAGCATGGCTACAGAACTGGCTGGGAGACAGAAAGCAGAGAGTGGTGGTGAATGGTTGTTTTTCTGGCAGGAGGGAAGTGTGCAGTATTGGGACCACTGCTGGTTTTGATCTATATAAATGATATGGACTTGAGTATAGGGAGCACAATTTCCAAGTTTGCAGATGATACAAAGCTGGGATCAGCAGTAAACAGTGAGGAGGATAGTAGCCAACAACAACAACAACAACAAATTACATTTATAGAGCGCCTTTCACGTCGGGAGGACGTCCCAAGCCGACTGCAAGAGGGCATAGACAGACTGGGAAAATGGGCAGATATGTGGCGGATCAAGTTTAATGTGGAGAAATGTGAAGTAATGGATTTTGGAAGGAAGAATGAGGAGAGGCAATATAAGCTGATGGTAGAATCGGTCGATGTTTCAGAGCTGGGGATGGCAAAGCAGGTCAAGCCATGGATGTGGGGAAGAACGGATAGTTGCATCCATGAATGGTGATGCTGTCAGCCTGCTGACAAATATAATTCTGACTGTTATAATTCCTAACAGAATTGCACACAATGTGGCGAGACAGATTTAATGTCTCCTTGAACCCGAACAATGTTCAATGGGGACAGGGTATGGTGTACCTTAAGAGTACGAAATGGCTTCAATTAAAGGGTGACCATAGTGCTGAGGAATGAGACCTTGCCCCCTGATTTTAAGGTGGTTTATTCTCACTGCTGCCCTCTGCACAGCAGACTGTCAGTGTGTGAACAGCGCTGTCCATCACTGCTCACGGTTCAGACCTTGCTGAACAGGCCACAGACGGTGCTTTTACTGATCCCTGGAACTGACAGCACGCTCCTGTTTTCACAGATGTCTGTATTTAACAAAAAGTATCAAATCAGCAAATGCTCATGGAGAAGGAATGACTGGTGGCAAATTGCTGTGGTTCTGAAACTCCTGCAGCTGTAACCTAGGCTGGAAAGGACAACAGAGATTTATACATGTGGACAAGATGAATGGCCTTAATGTAATCAACTGTATGACTTTACAAGGCAACAGTCTGAGCTGCTGATCTGGGAGAACGTGTGCTGTAGATTGCTGCTCCTCTGCCTTAATTGGTAACACTGCTCTACACCACCTAAGGCTGAACATTTCTGGGAAAAGCCAGAGGTTTGAGAATACCCTCCAAATTTGGCTGAAAGTTCCAACAAAGGAGTGACATTTTTTAATACTAACGTAAAATACCTCTGGTTACTCTGAGGAGATAGAACCTGGTTACAACAAAAATCACAAGGAAATGAACAATAACTTGCAAAGGTTCCTTCACGCGGGGCAGCAAATCACAGTGTTTAACATTGGCAGAGTGTTACCAAGCCATGGAGAGGGGAGGGAGGGGGTTGACCATAGGTATGGTCTGAGCGGAAGGCCCTCGGTCATGATACGGAAGAGGAGATGGAGGGGGCAAGGTAGAAGGACTGAGTGAGAGACTTCCATAGCTTCTGAGTCGTGGCTGAAAGCGAGGCATTAGACAAACATGAGAAATACTAGATGAAAAATAGACCGAAGTCCATCGAGTTCACTTTCCCCCTTCCTGGCGGTCACTTGCACATATGTCCCAAACACCCTATATACTGTAGCCCATAATGTTATTTCTTAAAAGCAAACTATCTAATCTGTGTTTGAAGGAATCAACATTTCTTGCTTCAATCGTCTACCTAGGAAGCCTGTTCCACAGGTTTTCTATTCTCTCATTGAAATAATATTTGCGTAGATTCATTCTGAATTTACCTGCCTTCAATTGCAGTCCATGTCCTCTGGTTTTACTATTGTGGACTACTTGAAACAGTTTATCATGATCTTCATTTTCTAGCCCCTTTGGGATCTTACAAACAGCAACAATAATAAATTACATTTGTGTAGCGCCTTTCATATCAGGAGGACGTCCCAAGGCCCAAGCAGAAGGCCATAGCCAAGTGGAGGCAGCAGATAGTGGAGGGGAAGAAAGCAGATCAGAAAGATAGGCAGGTACCAGGATGTGAAGGGATTTCAAGTAGAAAGGCACGCTACGCATTAGTATTGAGGATAACAATTTTTTTTGTCAACTGGATGACTGACATATGCAGAAACCCATTCCCGTGCTTAAGAGTATCCAAACCAGACACAGTTCCACAAACATCCGCCACCTACATATGGAAAACCAATAAATTATGTAAAACAGCATTGTTATTCCAGCTCTTATCATAGTAATAATCCTTGCATTTGATATAGCCTTTTCTCATCATTTAGACGTCTCAAGTGTTTCACAGAATCTACTGTAAAGTGAATTGACTATATTTGTGACCGAAATGCAGTAGCCAACTGCACACAGCAGTGTCCCCACAAACAGTTGTGGATTGAAATGATAATTTATTACTGTTTTTTCCTTCAGGGATTATTATCAGGTGTGTGAACTAAGGAAACTTGCTGAAGGTTTCACCCTTCATGGAATCGAACCCAGGTCTCTCGATTGGAAGTTGAGTGCTAGATCTAACAGCTGATCCACGGGTCTCCACGTTTGGGTCATGACATGTCATGGCACTGCCAGGATGGTGGAAGGTGAACTGGAGGAATCGTCGAACAATTCTTATGATCTTAAGCACCTGCTGGAGGTCATCGTTTGGTTTAAACATGGAACAAACCAGCCAGTAGGAAGTGAGCATAACACTGTCTGAGCCTAGTTAAAAACAAACAGCTATCACACCTAGTTTCACCCACAAAATACACAGGCAATTCAGTTTACAGCATATTCTGGGAAGCACTTTTGAGATGTCACGAATATGCGAAGATAATTACTATTATAGCATGGTTTTGAATTTTATGGCTCCAAACACTACATATTACATGGCTCCACTTTATAAGCTTACCTTACATATATACTAAAAATAAACTTACCAACTTTGTAGTGGAAGCAGTTAGTCTTAACTTCTCCTCGATTTCATTGCCTACTTTCTGAACGGTTACCTGAGTCTGTTTTATTGCACGTTGAGCAGTATGAAGCCTGTAAAATATGAGAAAACACATCAGAAAAATAATAGATAGCTTCTCTTTTAACATCTACTAATAATAATATAGTACTTGCATTTGATTTAGCGCCTGATCACATCATTGAGACATCTCAAAGCACTTTACAGAATATACTGTAAAGTGAATTGACTGCATTTTGTGGGCGAAATACGGCGGGCAATTGCACACAGCTGTGTCCCACAAACAGTTGTGGATTAAGTGACCCAATTTTTATTGAAAGATTACCCCCTGTAAAAACAGCCGGGAGAGGGGGGAGGGTGATGGAGAGTCAGTGGAGCCGGGCGACAGTGGGGAATGACAGGGAGCCAGTGGAGCCAGGCAAGGGGTGAGGTGATGGGGAGCCAGGCAAGAGGGGAGGTGATGGGGAGCCAGTGGAGCCAGGCAAGGGGGGAGGTGATGGGGAGCCAGTGGAGCCAGGCAAGGGGGGAGGTGATGGGGAGCCAGTGGAGCCGGGCAAGGGGGAAGGTGATATGAGTGGAGCCGGGCGAGGGGGGCGCGGAGGGTGATGGGGAACCAGTGAGCCGGGAGAGAGGGAGGGTGATGGGGAGCAGGGAGAAGGGGGAGGTGATGGGAGAGGAGCCGGGGGAAGGGGATGGGAGAGGACCCGGGCGAGGGAGGAGGGTGATGTGGAGCTGGGCGAGGTGGGTATGTGATGGGAGAGGAGCCAGTGCAGGAGAGGACATGTGCTGCCGAGATATTGATAGTCTGCAATATGTGGAAGGAAGAATTAATGTCTAGTGAGCAGAGAGTTGGTGTTGTCCAACATGGACATGTTGAAAGCCCAAGCTAAGGAAGCCCTCTGTAAATATGTAATTTCTGAGTAACATATACAAGCCCTAAAGCATCACCTCTTTAGGGAGAGGATCCAGGTTTGATTCCCAGGTAGGACAAAACCTTAGGCAATTTACCTTACTCCACATGTCTCCTGTGTTTATCTAATAATCCCTTAAAAAAAATTCACTCAATCCTCGACAGTTTATGGAAAAATTTGTATTTATAGAATAAAATTCAATTTGTATCCTATGCAAGGATTATTTTTATTATTATACCCTACTGTGTGCAACTGGCTGCCAGATTTGAACCACAAAATATGCAGTCAATTAATTTTATGGTATATTGTGTGAAGTGCATAAGATAGTTTCCTCAATGACGCCATATCAAATGCAAGCATTATTGTTACAAGCCCTACAACAATTGGCAAGAACGTGTCCTGCTCCCAGTTCAAGCCCTTGCAGTTATATAGCTCCCTTCCTGCAGGGAAGCACTTCAGAGCGCTTCAATCCAGTTTGAAAGTTTCTTTGGCCAAACACTGAGCCCCTTTGCAGCTGTCAAGTCTCCCTCATTTGGGCTTAAAACATGTGAACTGTTTTATATACATTCTCACTCTGAAAAGTAAACACCTCTCACATTTAATAGCTTTGCTATTGGCCACAATCTTTCTCATCATAAATCTCAATTTACACATTCGGACAGCGCTGTGTACAACAGGGACCAAAGGACAAAGACATATTAGAGAGAACAAAGAAATTGTGGCCCATTAGCTGTGCTTCACAAATGGTGGTAATATTATTTTTCATGCAAAATTCAAATTGATTCGATAATTATAGTATAACTTCTTTATACAGTAATAATCCTTGCATTTGATATAGTGTCTTATCAAGTCTTCAAGACGTCTCAAAGCGCTTCACAGAATATACTGTAAAGTGAACTAACCATATTTTAATAGGCGAAACAAGGCAGCCAATTACGCACAGCAGTGTCCAACAAGCAATCGTGGATTGAAGTGACCAATTTATTATTTTTTTCGAAGGAATTATTATTACAAACCAACTTGCATTTATATAGCGCCCTCCACACCAGGTGGCCTCTCAGAGTTTAAACCATATGAGCAGTAAGTAGGAATCCAGTTGTTCGTCAATCGGCATATCGCTTTCCGGGGAAAATAGTTGCTCAAAGAAAACTAATAATAATTTGGTCAATCAATCCATGACAGTTTGTAGGACACTGCTGTGTGCAATTGGCTGTCATGTTTCTCCTTCAAAATATGCAGTCAATTCAGTTTACAGCATGTTCTGTGAAGCGCTTTGAGATATCTAAATGACATGACATAGTTGTTATTTGAGAACATAAGAAGTAGCAGCAAGCATTCAGCCCATCGAGCCTGCCCCACCATTCAATCATGGCTGATATTCCATTCTAACTCCAGCTACCTGCCTTATCACCATCTCCTTCATTTCAAATGCAAGGATTATTATCCTCCCAAAGTGAAAGGCGCTCTAGAAATGTAATTTTGTTGCTGTTGTTGACTTTATGAATGCAAGTTGTTGAGAATTCAAAAAAATTTCTATGCAGTATCTCCTATTGGGAGTCCTGTAGCTCAGTTAGAGCTACAGGACTCCCTGTAGAGCGAGTTAGAGCACTCGCCTTACATTAGTGTTATTATTTATTTGTCTGAAGGGATTATTCCCCCCCACCCCCAAAGCGATCATCCAATCAACTAACAACCAGGTTCATAATTACTGCTAGCAAACAGGGTCGTGTGGAGTAAGGAACCTTGCTTAAGGTTTCGCCTGGAAAACAAACTCCGCTCCTCTAGCTTTCAAGGTAAGTGCTCTAACCACTGAGCTACAGGACTCAACTCAGTGGCTGATTGACTGCATGCACTCAGTGCTTGCCACATGACCTTCTGATGTTTACTCAACCTGCCCATTTGCCTTTCTCTAGCCTATAAAGGAGCTCTTTCAGATCAGTTAGTAAGAGTTCTGGTGAAGTGTCATATCTGAATATCACTTTTTTTTTCTTTCAAATGGTGTGACTATTGTTGCATTTCCAACATTTTGTGTACTTTATCACATCAGTTGAAGTACTCCAGTGATTGCTTCTCATCGCCAGGTAAGACATCCTCTTTACCCTGAGAGTTTGGGAAACGGGGGGGTGGAAATTAAGCAGAGTTCTGGTTGGAGCTGATCTTGGTCCAAATTTGGCAATTGAATATCAGAATAGAATGCACGCTCTGTGGTGGGTGATCATAGAATCATAGAATGTTACGGCACAGAAGGAGGCCATTCGGCCCATCGAGTCTGTGCCGGCTCTTTGACTGAGCAAGTCACTTTTGTTAACCCCAATCACCAGCTTTCTCCCCATAAACCTGTCTTCCCCAGATACCTATCTAGTTCTCTCTTAAAAGCTGCTATCGAATAGAACCTCACTACCCTTTCAGGCAGATCATTCCAAATTCGAACAACACGCTGAGTAAAAAAAGTTCTTCTTTTTTTCCCCCTCTGCTTCTTTTGGTAGATATCCTAAGACTGTGACCACGGGTTACAGCTTTTCCCGATCTAGTCTGTCGAAATCTTTCATAATCTTGAAGACCTCTATCAGGTCCCCGCATAACCTTCTCTGCTCTAATGGGAAAAGTCCTAACTTCTCCAACCTGTCCTCATAGCTGAGGTTCCCCATTCCTGGTATCATTCTCGTGAATCTCCTCTGCACCCTTTCCAGTGCCTTAATGTCCTTCCTGAAATAAGGGTGCCCAGAACTGGACGCAGTACTCCGATTGAGACCTAACCAGTGTTTTGTATAGATTAACCATAACCTCCCTACTCTTATACTCTATGCCCCTACTAATAAAGCTCAGTACACAAATGCCTTTTTTACTGCCTTATCTACTTGCCCTGCAACCTTTAATGATTCGCTTACTTGAACACCCAGATCTCTCTGTACGTTCACCGCCCTTAAGATTGAGCTACCAAGTCTATATTGCCTCCTATCATTTTTCCTACCTAAGTGTATCACCTCACACTTTATCCACATTAAAATCCATCTGTCACATGTCAGCCCATTCCACCAATCTGTGAATGTCTGCTTGCAGTTGGTTACAGTCCTCCTCACTATTTACTACCCTACCTAACTTTGTATCATCTGCAAACTTGGAAATAGTGCTCTCTATGCCCAAGTCCAGATCATGCTGATCTCAGCATGTTGCAGTATATGACATAATATATAGGAATAATAATTCTTGCATTGGATATAGCCCTTTATTCAAGCACTCTGAGACGCCGTACGGCGTGGAGAGCGCTATATAAATTGAAGTTGTTGTTGTTGTCTTTATTATGTTGTTGAAACATCTTTCAACAAACGTCTTCACAATTATATTATAAAGTGAATTGACTATATTTTGTGGGCCAAACAAGACAGCCCACTGTGCAGAGCAGAATCCTACAAACAGTCATGGATTGAATGACCAAAGTAAGATAATTATCCCTTCGAAAGGGATAATAATCCCAGAAAGCGATCTGCCAACTGACTATCTACCGGGTTTCTACCTCCTGATAGGTAAACGATCTGGCTACCCTGGTCTGAGGTAGAGTGGGTCCAATTAGGGATCCAAGTGGAAATCTTCTTGTGGAAGGCGAGGGCATGGCTGATGTACTGAATGAGTACTGTGTGTATCTGTCTTCACAAAAGAAGACGATGCAACCAGTGCCATAGTATCACAGGTGTGTGAATAGAAATTGGATATAAAAATCAACAGAGAGGAGGTATTAAAAAGTTTGTTGGCTCTCAACATAGATAAGTCACCTGGTCTGGACAGGCTGCACCCCACATTACTGAGGGAAGTAAGGGTGGAAATAGCGGAGGCTCTGGCCACAATCTTTCAATCTTCTTTGGACACTGGAGTGGTGCCAGAGGAATGGAAGGTTGCTAATGTTACTCCCCTGTAGAAAAAGGGGCAGAAGGGAACTAAAGGCCAATCAGCCTGACATCATCAGTGGGGAAACTTCTGAAGACTATAATCCGGGACAATATAAATTTGCACTTTATTAAACCAAATATGGTTTAACAAAGGATGGTCAACACAGATTTATTAAAGACAGATTTTGTCTGACAAAACGAATAGAATTTTTCGATTAAGTGACTAATAGGGTGGATGCAGGTAGTACAGTGGATGTAGTTCATCTGGATTTTCAAAGGTATTTGACAAAGTGCCACATAAGAGACATATAAACAAGATAGAAGCCCACAGTATTAAAAAGACTGTAGCAACATGGATCCAGAAGTGGCTGGGAGACAGAAAGCAGAGAGTGGTAGTGAATGGTTGCTTTTCTGACTGGAGTGGTGTACCTCAGGGGTCGGTATTGGGCTCTTTCTGATCTATAAAAAAACTTCTGGACCTGGATATAGGGAGCACATTTTCCAAATTAGCAGATGATACCAAGCTAGGAAAAGTAATAAATGGAGAGCAGGATAGCACCAGACTCCAAGAGGACTTAGACATATTGGTAAAATGGGCAGAAACGTGGCAGATGCGGTTTAATGTGGAGAAATGCAAAGTGTTGCATATTGGTAGGAAGAATGAGGAGAGGCAGTAAAAGCTGATGGTACAATTTTAAAGGTGGTAAATGAACATAAATGGACCTTGGGGAGGTCCATATAAACAAATCTCTGAAGGTGGCAGGACAAGATAAAGCTATTAAAAAACCATACGGGAAACTAGGATTTATAAATAGGGGCATAGAATACAACAGTCAGGAGGTTATGATGAATATTTATAAGATGCTGGTTAGGCATCAGCTGGAGACTGTGTTCAATTCTGGGCAACAAGAACAACAAAATTACACTTGTATAGCACCTTTCATGTCAGGAGGACACCACACTTTAGGAAAGATATTAAGGCAATGGAGAGGGTTCAAAGGAGATTTACCAGGACAGTACCAGGAATGAAGGACCTTAGTTATGAGGACGGATTAGCGAAACTAGGATTATTCTCCCTAGAGCAGAGAAGATTAACAGGGGATTTAATAATGGTTTTCAAGATCATGAGGGGATTTGACAGGTTGAACTGGGAAAAACTGTTTCCACTGGCATGTGGGTTGGTAACCCGAAGACACGATTTAAAATAGTTGTTAAAACAGGGGAAGTTAGGAAAAAATGTTTCACCCACTTAGTTGTTTGGATCTGGAATGCATTACCTAAAAGGGCAGTGGAAGCCGATTCAATTACAACTTTAAGAGAGAAGTAGTTGGGTATTTGGGGAGGACAAGTTTGCAGGGCTATGGGGAGATGGCGGGCCAATGGGATTGAGTTGGAAGGCTCTTTTCGGAGCCGGAGCAGACACGATGGGCCGAATGGTGCTGTGCTGTATTCTATGATTCATTCCATCCTCTCCTGCCTCTCCCTTTATGAGCCACTCTAATTCAGTTTCCACGCTGCCCACAGGATGGAAATTGCTGGGGTCGAGATGACAAATGCCATTCTGTCTATCTGTGACCAGGATCCCCCCTGTCTCCTCAAACTCTCAGCTGCTTTGGACACTGTGGACCACTCAATCCTCCTTCACCACCTCTTCTCTCATCTCAACCTTCAAGGTTCTGTCCTTGACTGGTTCAGGTCTTATCTTTCACATAGTCTCCAATTTGTCTCCACCAAAGGCTTCTCTTTCAGCTCCCGCACCATCTTGTGCGATGTTCCTCAGGGCTCTGTCCTTGGTCCCCTCCTCTTCTGTACTTACATGCTCCCCCTAGGTGACATTATCTGTAGACATGGGGTAAAAATCCACAAGTATGTGGATGGCACTCAACCCTACCTCTGCACCCTCGACCCCAGGACCACTGATGTCCTATCAGACATCAAGTCCTGGATTACAGCCAATAGTTGAATGTCAGCAAGACCGAGTACCTCCTGATTGGCTTGTGCCAGTGCCTCCGCACCTCAGGCATTGGCAGCATCACCATCCAAGGAAGCACATTCTACCCCACCAAGCCGGTCAGGAACCTGGGTAACTTCTTTGACCCTGAACTGTCGTTTCTTCCCTATATCCGTGCCATAACCAGCACTGCCTTCCACAACTCCGCAACACAATCCGACTCTCCTCCTAGGCTGCCGAAACCCTCGTAGATGCATTTGTCACCTCAAGGCTCCACTACGGAAATCCCCTCCTTGTCGGCCTCCACAACTCTTCCCTCCACAAGCTGCAGATCACCAGCACACTGCAGGTTGTGTCCTCCCTCACACCAGATTCCATGACCCCCATCTCCAATACCCTCGCCCAGCTCCACTGGCTCCCCATCCATCAGAGGATAGAGTTTGAAATCCCTCACCTTCACAGCCCTCCATAGCCTTGCCCCTTACTACCTCTCGGATCTTTTAACCCCTTATTAATCTGTCCACTCCCTCTGCTCAGCAGTCTCCAGCCTGCTCCATGTTCCCTGTCCGTCCTGCTCCATCGCCCCTTCAAGTCAGGAGAACACTTTGAAGCACTTCACAGGATTTACTGTAAAGTATAATGATCGTGTATTTGTAGGCAAGTTTATTTATGGTAAGCACTAACCAACGACAATAATAATAATCCTTGCATTTGATGCAGCATCTTATTTCATTGCAATATCTCAAAACACCTCACAAAAGTCGGTGTAAAGTGGATTGACTGTATATTTTGTGGGCAAAAAGCTGCAGTCAACTGCACACAGCAGTCTCGCACAATAGTTGTGGATTGCATGACCGAATAATTTTTTAAGGGATTATTAACCCAGGATCTGCCAATTGACTAACAACCGGGTTTCTGTTTATTGTTAAGAAAACAGAGGCATTTGGAGTAAGGAAACTTGCCTAAGGTTTCACCCTGCCCGGGAATCAAACCAAGGTCCTCTTGCAAGGCGAGAGTTCTAACCTTGGGAGTTACAGGACTGCACAATGCTCTTTGACTTGTATCGTATATGCCTTGAGACAGGAAATTATCATCAATGAGGAAATTTTGCAGGCCAGATCTAGCAAAGAACTGAATGTTCTTTGAAATATTTTATTGTAGCTCTGCTGTTAAGATCTCAAATCAAGTTCACTCCTGTTCCTTTCTTTACTGTCAGGACTGCACCATAAAACACTCCTTCCTGCACAATCATCACACTTAATTACCCATGCCGCTACCTTCTGAATCTCTGCTAGAATCCTACTCAGTTCTCCCTCAAACCTTCCAAATCTGGCAAGATAATAATAATAAGCCTTATATATGATGTAGCACTTTATCAGGTCTTTGAAATATCTCAAAGACTTCACAGAATGTAAAGTGAATTGACTATATATATTGTGGGTGAAGCACGGCAGCCAATTGCACACAGCATGCTCCCACAAACAGCGGTGGATTGAGTGCCCAAACCACTGTTTAAAAAAATATTAATAATAATAATCCTTGTATATGATATAGTGCTTTTCACATCTTCTAGACGTCTCAAAGCGCTTCACAGAATATACTGTAAAGTGAATTGACTGTATATTTGTGGGCAAAATCTGACAGCCAATGGCATTGTGGATAGAAATGGCCAATTTGTTTTATTATTGTTTTTGAGGGATTATTTTAGCGTGTGGAGGAAGGAAATTTGCCTAAGGTTTCTCCCTGACCTGCCTGGATTTGAACACGGGACTCAACCATTGGCAGCTCCTTATTGCCCCCTTCCCTCCCACCCACCCTGTCCTCAGCTCGGGTCTGAAGCAGCAAAGTTTGGGACAAGACATTTCAAGCGGTTGTCAGGATGGTGGAAGGTAAACTGGTTGGACCTTTTTTTTTGCCAGTAATGTTCTAATATACTGTAAAGTTAATTGAGCGTACTGTACAGTAGACCCTTGCCAAACGCGGGGGTTATGTCCTGGAAAACAGCATACTCGGTAAAAATTGCATTCGGTAAGCTTAATAAGTAATGGGAAAAAGGGGGTTAGGGGAATCCATGCACAGGCTATCCAACCTCAAGCCTCCAGGCACATCCACACCCGACCAATGCAAGGTACATACTGAGGCGGGCTACAGCTGGCTGGCCCACTCTCCCCACTTGTCATTCTCCCCGCTCTCATTGACTCACTGGAGACAATAAAACAGCACCTTACACTACCACAACTTGGCCAAATTATTTTACCTTTGGTCCTCGAAGTGTTACGAGACTCTCTCTTTCTCTCTCTCTTCTGTTTACCATACAATGCCATCAGGTTACTCAGAGGCCGAGGAATCATCGGACTTAGGCAGGAGCTGGCAGCGTCCTCCCAACTGTGCATTGCGTGCGGGGCTGGCATCCTCCCAAATGCGCGTGGGGCAGCCAGCGCATATACCTAAATTTTAGTCACGTTACGCAAAAGTATAGGCATTTATTTCTTCGCGTATAGGCAAATCCGGAGTCGAAGGTCGAGTTCAGCAAGGGTTGACTATATATTTGTTGGCTTTCTACAGTTGACATTCGACAAAACTGAACCCTACCTGATTGGCTTGTGCCAGCGCCTTCACACATCAGGCACTGGCAGCATCAACCTCTATGGTTGAGGTCAACCTCACCAAGCCAGTCAGGAACCTAGGTTCTTTTTTGATCCTTAATGGTCTTTCCTCCTGCACATCCAAGCCATGACCCACTCTGCCTTGCCTCACCTCAGCAATATTGTCCGATTCCGCCATTACGTCACCCCTCAGGCCACTGAAACCCTGATTCATGCCTGCATCACATCCAGGCTTGACTACGCCAATGCCGATTGTCTGCCTTCCCAATTCCTCCCTCCGTAAGCTGCAGATAATCATTCATCGTCCTTCACAGTTCCTCCATCTAGCCCCCTACCTAGCCTCCTTTAAGTCCGCCCTCAACACCCTCCGCTGTGACGGTCCCATCAACCATTCCAAATCTCCTCCTTTCGCTCCACCCTTCCTGTCCCTGACCTCAGCTCGGGTCTGAAACAATGACTGTCCAGCGCCTTGGGACGTCCTCCTGATGGGAAAGGTGCGATACAAGTGTAATTGTATCTTGTTCGTGAAACTGATGGGAGAATTGGCGAGTTCTGGGGAATGTTGGGGGTCTGGGTGGGGGCATGATGGAGGAACAGAGAGGAGTTGGAGAAGGCGTAAATATCTCCTCAACCCTACAAGCAAAGCCCTATTGGGTAGGATAGACTGATCGGAATTCCTGAAAGGCACTTGTGACTCGTACTGGTAAACTAAGCTGTTAGGATATTGTTTGAAGCTTTTAACCAAATCAGTCCAGCTGTCCCATTATAGTCTTTGCTGCGGCCACTATCTAGCTCTTTGATAATCCTCTCGGTTTCCCTGGCTGTTTGCTGATCAACAAAGTAACAGACCTTGAAGCTCATCTCTGTTCCTAAGTAGAATGAAGTATTTCTCCGTTCCCTGGTGTGTGCTATAATTGTAGGTGGAATGCACAACTGTTCACAAACTAGGCTAATAGAAATCTAACCTTCACATTGCTTTATTTAGAATGACTGACTATATAATAAAATACACTTGAATGGACTGGTTGTATTCAATTATTTTTGATAATGAAAATATTAGTTTAGCAGTTAGTAGAATCCCCTCTAAATTAGAAGGTTGCTGATTCAAGCTAAACTTAAGAATTTGAACTCATTCGAGGGGTTTACCTGCAAATAAACAGTTGACTAAATTATACCGTATATCCTGTAGAATAATGTTAGCACTCTCACCTCACAAGCAAGAGGACACAGGTTTGATTCCCGGGTGGGTGAAACCTTAGGCAAGTTTCCTCACTCCACAAAATATACAGTCAATGCAATACTTCCTGTGAAGTCCTTTTAGACTCTCAGCAACATGATACGGTGCTATATCGAATTCAAGGATTATTATTTCTGTTATTATCCTTTGAAGCGCTTTGAGAAATACACCTGAAGGAAGAATTAATTTTTGCCCCCAGTACAGTATGGGGGGGGAGATTTCTTGATTGCCAGAGGTGCAATCCTTCTAATGAAATATTCAGCCAGTTTTCAATATTCTAAGAGAGAAGGGAACGTTTTTTACCTTGTTTCCTGATTAACAATGCCCCAAATAGAGATCGGCCATTCACTTTATGGTTGTTTGTGGGACATTGCCATGTGCAAATTGGCTGCCGCATTCACCCACAAAACACCCACTACATTTTACTGTAAAGCACTTTGGGTTTGCTGTGAAGCACTTTGGGATGTCCTCCTGACGTGAAAGACCAAAGTTCGAGACTGTACCAAATACACATCACATCAGTTGGGCCATATATTTAATATGACTAATGAAAAGTATGAGTTATATCAAGCTTTCACAGAATATGAACTCTTGAATGGGTTTGGGCAGGCATATGACATAGGTGATTATACAATTTATACAGATGAATTATTTTATTGTACAGTATAAGAATTATTATCTTTAGATTAATTTGTCATTCACCTCAATGTTGCTGATAGGAACTTGCCTGTAAACAGTTCCTGTTTGACAGAAATTACGTGTAAAATTCTTTGGAAGATGTTTCGCCATAAGACTAATGAGGAGTGATTCGATAAACTGGGCGTGTTCATGCTGGAGAAGAGAAGTTTGAGAGGGGCGATATGATTACAGCCTTTAAGATTCTGAATGGAATAGATATTGTGGGTAATGAGAAGCTGTTTTATCTTGCACTGAACAGAACCAGGGGACACCGCCTACAGATGGAAAGGGTTGCAGAACCAACCTGCGGAAACACTACTTCAGTGAAAGAGTATAACAGCAACAAAATTACATTTATAGAGTGCTTTTCACATTGGGAGGATGTCCCAAGGCGATGAACAGTCAGGACCAAGCGGGGGCAGGGGGTGGTGGTGGTGGAGAGGTATTGGGCATAAGAGGAAGTAGAGTAGGAGAGGTGGGAGAGTTAGGAGGGGAGCAGAAGGCGCAGTCAAATAGGAAGGAAGGTTTTGGACCGGCCTTGAAGGAGGAAAGGGCAGAAGCAAGGCGAAGGGACTGCGCGATGGAGTTCCTGAGTGTGGGGCAGAGTGGCTGAAAGCCCGGCCACCGGTGGTAGGGTAGTTCGGGCGGGGGACGTGGAGCAAGCCAGAGCCCGCTGAACGGGAGGCTGATAGGGAGACAGCAGATCGGAGAGCTAGGCGGGGGCAAGGCCGTGAATAGCCTTGAAAGTGAGGATGAGGATTTTGAATTCGATCCTCTGGGAGATGTGGAGACGGGCGAGGGTATGAGTGATGTGGTCGCGGAGCCTAGTGCGGGAGAGTGCACGAGCTGCAGAGTTCTGAATAATCTGCAGCTTGTGAAGGGAGGAGCTGGGAAGGCCAACGAGGAGAGAGTTCCCGTAATCAAGCCTAGATGCGATGAATGCGTGGATGAGTGTTTCGGCAGCATGGAGAGGTGAGGTATTGACGGAGTCTGGCAATGTTGCGGAGGTGGTGAGGATTTGGGGAGGAAGGACAGTTTGGGGTCGAACAAGATGCCCAGAGTATGGCAAAACTTATGCAAAAAGCAAAATACTGCAAATTCTGGAAATCTGAAACAAATGCTGCCTGACCTGCTGAGTGTTCCCACTGACTTCTAATTTTGTAAACGTATGGAACAGGCTCCCACTGGAGCAGGAAGATGGGAAAAGCAGAAAGTGTTGATTCATTTAAGAACAAATACATTTCTGTTAGGAAATAATAGCTGGGGAAACAATATATAGTTTGGGACACGTCAAGCGACTGCCAAGTTGGTGGAAGGCAAACTGAATGGAGCCTAGCCTGATTTTCTTTTTTCTATCTAATTCTTATGTTCTTATAAAAATACATGGTCTTTCTTAGGTTTTGAAAACTCTGAATGTTGATGTCTTTTAAGAAATAATAATAATAATCTTTGCATTTGATATAGTGCTTTCATGTTTTCTAGATGTTGCAAAGCGCTTCACAGAATATGCTGTGAAGTGAATTGACTATATATTTGTGGGCGAAACATGGCAGCCAATTGTGCACAGCAGTGTCCCACAAACAGTTGTGGATTGAAAATGAACAATTTTATTATTATTTTTATTTTTGAGGAATTATTATTAGACGTGTGGAGTAAGGAAACTTGCCCAAGGTTTCGCCCTGATATGCCTGGATTCGAACACAGGTCTCATGCTTGTAAGGCGAGTGCGCTAACCACTGAGCTACTAGACTCAAGAAGACCATAAATAGGAGATAAAAGATAAGCCAGAGATAAAATGACATTTGATGAAGCATAACAATAAGAATTTGATTTGCTGTGACTACCTACACAGAATCACAGTGTGCTTGTATTGTCAAATTGAAATGCCTTCTTGATTAGACACGGAACTCAACAATAAAACTGATTTTTATACAAGCTTATAGTCAGACACCTTTTTAAATATATTTGTACATATAATTAAGGCCTTTCTGAGGAGGTTGATAAAGACATGGATCACATCTTCTAGATGTCTCAAAGCAATTAACAGAATATACTATAAAGTGAATCAGCTGTAGATTTTGTGGGTGAAACGTGGCAGCCAATTGCACACAGCAGCATCCCACAGTCGTAGATTGAGTGTTCAAATTATTACTTTTATTTATTTTGGAAGGATTATTACAGCGGAAAACGATCCGCCAATTGACAAACAAGCGGGTTTCTACTTACTGCGAGATAAACAGAGTCTAGTAATGAAACTTGCGTAAGATTTTGTCCTGTCTGTGAATCAAACCTAGGTCCTCCCTCTTGTGAGGCACTCTGACCACTACTCTACAGAACTCCATATTAAGGCCCTTTTTAAAAACTTATTGTTAGAAATTCAAACCCTTTGAGTGTGCAGCAGACATGAAAAGAAAGCCTGAAAGAATTAGGACCATCTTTAGAAATGCTGGAATGTAAAATCTGCAAATTTGAGGATGTAGTTATAGAAAAATCAACAGCATACACCAAAGTGAACAACAAATGACATCAATAAACCACCTGCTCAGATGGTTTAGCACAGTCCATTCTGCATGTGTAGCTTCAAAGAGACAATGTCTTGATGGCTCGTGACAGCTAGTCGTCAGAAAAGTATACAAATCATTTTCTTTATGATGACTTTCTATCATTGGTTACAAAAGGACAGATCAAAGCATGCCAATGTCAGGATTCATTCCCCAGTTGTCCAGCAACAACCAGTGTAGTTATTAGGTGAGTCTTTAAGAGCAATAGTTACACAGGCCACCTGCAACCCACTGAGTTCAGTCACCACACGAGGTGGAGGCAGATGTTTAGTCCATGCAGCAACACAAACACCAATGGGGTTTTGGGCTTTATATTAATAGAACCATAAGATCATACAGCAGAAGGAGGCCATTCGACCCATTGTGTCTGCTCCGGCTCCGAAAAGAGCTCAATCCCACTGGCCCGCCGTCTCCCCATAGCCCTGCAAACTCCCAAAATACCCATCTACTTCTCTCTTAAAGTTGTTATTGAATCGGCTTCCACTATCCTTTCAGGTAATGCATTCCAGATCCAAACAACACTGAGTGAAAAAAATCTTCCTAACTTTCCCTCTGTTTCTTCTGGCAACCATCTTAAATAGTGTCCTCGGGTTACTGACACACTCGCCAGTAGAAACAATCTTTCCCGGTTCAACTTATCAAATCCCCTCATGATCTTGAAAACCATTATTAAATCCCCTGTTAATCTTCTCTGCTCTAGGGAGAATAATCCGAGTTTCGATAACCCCTCCTCGTATCTAAGGTCCTTCATTCCTGGTACCATCCTGGTAAATCTCCTTTGAACCCTCTCCAATGCCTTGACATCCTTCCTAGAGTGTCGTGCCCAGAACTGAACACAGTCTCCAGCTGAAGCCTAACCAGCATTTTACAAATATTCATCATAATCTCCTGACTTTTGTACTCTATGCCCCTATTTATAAATCCTAGTTTCTGCTTTTTTCATAGCTTTTTCTATCTGTCCTGCCACCTTCAGAGATTTGCTTATATGGACTCCCAGGTCTCTGTTCATTTACCGCCTTTAAAATTGTACTATCAGCTTTTTACTGCTTCTCCTCATTCTTCCTCCCAAAATGCAACACTTCGCATTTCTCCACATTAAACCTCATCTACCAAGTTTCTGCCTATTTTACCAATTGGCATCTGGTGCTATCCTGCTCACCATTTATTACTTTTCCAAGCTTAGTATCATGATTAGCATCCCCACTTCAATGATTTTTCATAATAATCCTTGATTTGATACAGTGCCTTATATCTTCGAGACATTTCAAAGTGTTTTGCAGAATACACTATAAAGTGAATTGACTGTATTTTGTGTGGCGAAACATGGCAGCCAATTTTGCGCGGGCCTTAAAAATCATTGAAGTAGGGAAGCTAATCGAGGAGTTTAAAATTAAACAGGATTCAGTAAGGTTCATTTAAATAGGCTGTATCCCTCATTTGGGAAGTCGGTAACCAGGGAACATAGTGTAAGATAGTGACGGGGTGGTCTAATGAAAATTCAGAAGGAACTACTTCACACAGAGGCAAGTGAGATTATGGAACTCGCTATCTGAAGTGGTGGTGAATCAGAAAGTGTAGATAAAGATTAAGAGGAAACTACAACTTCACATAAGGTAGAGGGTGTGCAGAGGGAGGAATGTAGAGGGTAAGGGAGGATTGAGGGAAGACTGGGACAAGTATAAACATTGGCATGGAATGGTTGGGGTGAGTAATCTGTTGTAAATTCTTTATAAATCCTTTTTAAACACCGTTTACACATAACCATATACAAAAGTACACAGCAGAATGGTCAGTTCCTCCTGCATGTTTCTACTGAAGAGACCCCTATTCTTCCTGACCATTTAGATTTCTCAGGTAACTTGCTGTTTTGGTTCATTAGTGTTTATCTTAAGAGTAGCCCCGTACTTCATCTTCAAATCTTTTCATACCCTGACCACCCCCGAGCTCCACACTCCAGCAACCACTGCACTCGGCACTGGCACCTCCCTGCTTACCTCCCACTCAACAGCAATCATTTCCATTTATTTAGCACCCTCCATGCCAGGCAACATTTCAGAATGCTTGATCTTTTCATGCCCTGGAGCACCTCCTGAGCTCTCCTCTCTGACCTGCTTACTCCCCACATCTGCTGCCTCCGCTCGACTGGATCCTGCTTGTCCCTTGAACCCTCCGATCCACCATTGGTGGCTGCACTTTCAGCCACTATGCCCCGAAATTCTTTAACATTCTTCACCACCTTCCAAATCTTCAGGTTGTGCCTGAAGACCTACCTTTTCAACTGTGCCTATGGTCACCTCCTCCGTCCCCCCAGCTCAGCCTAGTGTTCCGCCACTCTGAACCACCCTGGGATGCTACTCTAAATGAGGAACGCTGTTTAAATGCAAGTTGTTGGTGATGATGTTACTAAGTGCCTTGATACGGCATGAATTTGTTGATATAATAACTCTCCTGATCCTTGAAGTGTCCCCAGCATAGACTGGATGCTGCCTCATGATTGTTAGCAACACTCAACAGTTCTGGGGAACAGGACATGTAAGTGCTCACTATGAGCGTCTTGCTCAACCCTCAACTGTCCTTTCTCACCCATATCGATGCTATGACCAGCTCTGCCTTTCCTCACCTCCACAACATTGCCTGGCTCTGCCTCACCCCTCAGGCTGCTGAAATCCTCATATATGCCTTCATTACACCTAGGCTCAAATACACCAACTCCCTACTTGTGGCCTTTCCAACTTTTCCCTTCACAAGCTGCAGATAATAATAATAATAATCCTTGCATTTGATATAGAGCTTTCCACATCTTATCAACGTCCCAAAGCGCTTCACAGAAAATACTGTAAAGTGAATTGACTGTATATATTTGTGGGCGAATCGCGGCAGCCAATTGCACACAGCAGTGTCCCACACACAGTCGTGGATTGAAATTACCAATTTTATTGGTCACTCAAAACAGTACAGTTTGTGTCCTCTCCCACACTAGGCTCCCTGACCTCATTGCACTTACCCTCGCCCGGCTCCACTAACTTCCATCTCTCAGAGGATAGAGTTCAAATTCCTCCAAGGCCTCGCCCCCTCCTACCTCTCCAACATGCTCACCCCTTATCAACTTTTCTGCTCCCTCTACTCAGCAGGCTCCGGCCTGCTCCATGTTCCTATTGAGTGTTGGGCTTCAGCATCTCTGACCCTACCCTCTGGAACTCCATCCCAAAAGTTAATTATTTTCTTGCTAAACTTCAATATATAGGCATTCAACCCAAGTGGTAGCATCTTGCAGTCCTAAATCTCAGAGCACTTGCCTCATAAGTGAGAATATCTGGGTTAGATTTCTGGGCAGGGCAAAACGTTGAGCAAGTTTCCTTACTCCATTTGCCTCTGTTTACCTAGCAGTAAGTTAGTCGTTTGGCAGATCACTTTTCATGGAGTAATAATTCCTTCAAAATAAATAAACCATTATAGTCACTCATTCTACGATTGTTTATGGAACACTGCTGTATACAGTTGGCTGTTGTGTTTCGCTCACAAATGATACAAGCAATTCACCTTGCAGTGTATCCTATCAAACACTTTGAGACATCTCAATGATATGATAAAAATCTATATCAAAAGCAAGGATTATTATTTGCTCCTCACTCGACTAATTCTTAGGTGGAAAACTGGTGTTGTTTCACTGGCTAGAAATAAGCTTCAATCTGTCTCAAGACAAAACAGTTGGAAAAACACTTTAAAATAGTCCAAAGGGAGCCTAGCAGTCTTGTCCTGACAAATATTACAAGATGTACATTGTTTATATATCTGTAACGTGGAGAAATCATAGGCTAAAGGTTTCAGAAACTGTTCATTTGAGATTGAGAGTTCAAGGAGATTGTAAAAAAAATTAATTACAGACCTTCAGCTGAAATCAAAATGTAACTTTTATTTGCAATGGCAATCAATCTCTTGACTTCAATGTTTGAAAACTGACAACCTTTGAGTTAGAGAAGTTTGTGTGACCTATACACCGCACTTTAAAAACAACTGTTGAAGGACAATGCAGGGTTTTTTGGCGGGGGAGAGGGGGCAGATAGAGCAGAATAAGCTTTAATCTTTTCAAGTAACTACTGGAATCTCACTTATCTTACGGAAGAAATCTAAAACCTTCAAATAATTCTGCTAAATATGATAATCCTTGCATTTGATGTAGTGTCTTATGTTTTTGAGATGTCTCAAAGTGCTTCAAAGAGGGTATACTGTATAAAAGTGAAGTGAGTGTACATTTTGTGGCTGAAATATTGCCAAATACATTTAAATTCTGGAACATGCCATTGGGTTAGACTTCATAGTTACCTGCCCTTGCATCTCGAAGGCAGCATTATTCTCGCACATCATAAACCAAGCGATAAAGTAATAAATGAGCAGCACATCCTCTGCCACATGACGTTGCTTTTTTAAAATCTGTTCTGAACAGCTGATCAACAACAACAACTTGGATTTATATAGTGCCCTCTACACCAGACGGTGTCTCAGAGCGCTTCACAAAGCAGATCCCAACAACTTGTATTTACACAGTGCCCCTCACACAGTGACGCCGAGCGCTTGACAGTTGCGGAGCACGACACTGAGCCAGCGCGAGGTGACCATCCATATGGCCTGAAGAGGAATGTGTTCAGGCGAAACCTGAAAATAGGAAAGGAAGGGCCAAGGCTGAGAGATAGAGATAGAGTGTTCGGGGTGAAGTGGCTAAAAGTGCGGCAAATGATAATGGAATGGAGGGCACAGAGAGAATGAGAAACCTGAGGCTCATAAAATAATTTTTACGCTTAAACTGTGGTAGAAATCTGGAATTCTCTCCCCCAAAAGGCTGTGGATTCTGAATCCGTCCACACCTTCAAGAGTGAGGTTGAGAGATTTTTGGTAGGTCACAGTATCAAGGAATATGAGTACAAAGTGGGAAATTGCAATTGAAAGAATCAGTTGAGGTACACTAACCAACTAAAACCCGTGTTTGCCATTGAGGCACAGTTTGGCAAGTTTCCTGCTCACTCCATCTCACAAAGCTAGTCAGGAACCTAGATGTCTTGTTCGACCCTAAATTCTCCTTCGTCCCCCACATCCGTGCCATGATCTTCCACCACCTCTGTTACATTGCCACACTCCACAATTGCCTCACTCCTCAGGCTGCCAAAACCCTTGTCCACACATTTGTCACATCAAGGCTTGACTCCCTCTTCGTCAGGCTTCCTGGCTCTTTCCTTAACAAGCTGCAGATCATCCAGAACCCTGCAGCTCATGTCCTCAACCACACCAGGCTCCGCAACCACATCACTCCCACCCTCACCTGGTTCCATTGGCTCCCCATCCCCCAGGATCGAATTCAATATCCTGGTCCTCACTTTCAAGATCATTCACAGCCTTGCCTCTTCCTATCTCTCTGACCTGCTGACCCCCTATCAACCTGCCCGCCCCCTCCATTCAGCAGGCTCTGGTTTGCTCCGTCCTCCGCCCTACCATTGGTGGCCAGGCTTTCAGCCTCTCTGCCCCCATACTTTGGAACTTCATCCAAAGTCACTTTGCCTCGCTTCCTCTCTTGCCTCCTTCAAAGGTGGTCTCAAGACCCTCCTGTTCGATCGGGCCTTTCGCCACCCTTCCAACTCTCTCCGTCCCCACCACCCTGCTCCTCCCTCTTGCTCGGGTCCCAACCTAACTGTTCAGCGCCTTGGGACGTCCTCCTGAGGTGAAAGGCACTGTATAAATGTGATTTTGTTTTTGTCTAAATTCACTAGAGAACCTCCATATAGAACAGTTCATCTGTCTTTACTCTGTGCTGAAATCTAGTGTCTTGTACTAAAACACTCAACATAATAATAATCCTTGTATCAGTTGCTCAAGTAGCACATTAGTATTGGATGAGCTTTGAGATAATACTACCATTAGTAGGGTCCGTCGATATGGAAATTTTCCAATATCGATATACATCGATATCACCGAGTTTTATATCCTGTGTATGCGCGCGCATTCGGAGGTGCGCGCACATTCCGATATGCGTGCTCTAGGCCCAGGAGGTTTGCAATGCCGGTGACAAGATAAGTTGAAAAAGTTTTATATATTATACCGATATAACCGATATATTGCCGGACATGATATTCTGATATTTTTCGATATACCGATATATTAAAATTTACAATATTGGCAAATTTATATGAAAAATTATACAGATATAACCGATATATCGCCGGACACTAACCAATAGTAATTTAGGTTTTGACTCTAACCACAAATGTGCCATTGATATGGTGCCTGATCATGTCATTGAGCCATCTCAAAGCATTTCATAGAATATATTTTGGGGTGAAATGCAGCAATTTACAATTTTTTAAAAACATTCTGTACATTCATAAAAATGAACATTAAAATATATGGACAAACTCACAAAGGTTTCCCCAGAATTGACTAAGAAAATAAAAAACAATCACCTGGGAATATTTGAGATCCTGCATCGCAAATCACTCTCCCTCCAGGCCCTACGCTAGGCAGGGGCTTCAAACAGAAGCAGACATTTAATATCATAGTAGTAAGAAGAAAACCATTGTAAAGATAATTTATTACTGTCACCTGGCTTCCACTTAGTGAATTTAAGATGGTTCTCCAGATCTTGTGTTTCAAATGATAGTAATAAAAAATCAGCCAAGGTTGAGTCTTGTTGTTTATGTGTGTAACTCCCCTCACTAATCCAGTGTCCTCTCAGGTGGGACCCTCCAGAAGGCATTTGTAACAGTTTAGAGCCATTGGCTTCTTCACATTCAACATCAATTCACACATTAATCTGCTCTTGAATAACATTCCAGTAGTTAATAATAATCCTTGAATTCGATATAGCGTTTATCACGTCCTCTAGATGTCTCAAAGAGCTTCATAGTATCCACAGTAAAATGAATTATCTGTACATTTGTGGACAGCCAATTGCGTACAACAGTCTCCAACAAATAGTTGTAAATTATTATCAGATGTGTGGAGTATGGAAACTTGCCCAAGGTTTCGCCCTGACCTGCCGGGAATCGAACCCAGGTTTCCTGCTTGCTAGGCGAGTGCTAAGGCCTCATCAGGTCTTCTAGATTTCGCAAAGAACTTCACAGAATATACTATAAAGTAAATTGACTGTCCATTTTGTTGGTGAAATGCGACAGCCAATTGCATACAGTAGTGTCCCACAAACCGTCGTGGAATGATTGACCAAAATATTATTTTAATAATTTTTTAGAAGGACTATTACCCCGGAAAGGAATCTGCCAAACGACTAATAAGAAGGTTTCTACTTACTGCTAGGTAAATAGAGGCATTTATATGAAATGTGTATTTATATAGAATTTATGTATTTAGATCCCATTTGTTATAACTTCTTTGTGCTCCAGTACTACTGTAAGCATTGTAAGGAGACAGGTTGCAAGGAACCAGTTCAGTCAAAGCATTGAGCTGAAACTTTCATTGGGAAGAAAGAAGGTCAACTACAAAGAGAGAGGTTTCATATCGTCTGCAACTTCACATGAGGTAATAGTAGGATTCCAAAAGACCAGATGAATAGTACTTGTGTGAGCACAATAGTGCTGGGTGGATTACTGCCCTTCACCGTACTGTACTGGAGATGCTTTTCAAGCAGAGAACAAAGCCATCTCCTATTTATGCTGCACTGTAACGGGCTCCATGGGACGGGCTCCGGGGGGTTTAAAATGGAAGCAGTGCTTAGGGAACACCTGTCAAATGTCACTTTGCTATTGTACAGGGGCCTAGAATACAGCCTCACACTGAGATTACAGCCTCACACTGAGGGTATAGAGTACAGCCTCACACTGAGGGCAGATCAAGCTATGCTCAGCTGCCATTTTGATATTACAGTAAAAGCCCATTTATTAGGCACCCTCAGGACCTGGCCAATGTCGTTAAAGCACGTGTCGGATATTCGGCCGAAAACACAAAACAATTAATTTTTTTTTTTAAATAATGCATTGTGCCAGGTAAATTCTGGTTAATCGAATGCAGACTTTTTTTTGAGGTGCCTGTTATAAGGAAGTTACGGTTGATCGGGTCATGAATAAACAAGATTTTACTGTAACTTCAGACTCTCAGCAGCAAGGGATTTGCATATGCACAAAAAACAACCAGCAGCACAGACAAAATTATACTAATACCAGTCACGGGATGTGAAGCCCTTTGAGACATCTGCTTGACGTGATATTAATATAATCTATTGTATAAGTAAACTTCTAATGGCTTTATGCACATGCAAAAACCGGGAGGAACTGCCTGCACCCGAACCTGCTACACAAATGATGGCAACAACTATGAGCTATTCAAGACCACGGGACTATCCTCTGTCTGTTCTGATGCCAGTTTCATTATTTAAATATCAGAGATCATGAAAATAATGATCCCACTGGCTCCTTGCACATCTACGAGGGCATTCGGCATCAACAATTGACTGGATTACAGGGCCTTTCTTGTCTCTCCTGCTTTTGTTCACTCCACAATTTAATCTCCTCAAAGGAGAGGTCATGGGAGATCGAACTTCAAAAGCGTTTAGCCCACATTTGCTGGCAAGGCATTCAGCCTATTCTCTCTGCCAGTCGCTTGCTGGAGGCAACTTAGTAATAAAAAGCACTGTTATTGTATAAAGTGTACTTGCAACAATAACAAATGACAAGCGCCCTTCACCTTGGGAGGATGTACTAGGGTACTGGTCAAGGATTGGATATGAGCAGGGGGTTTGGATGATGAGGGAAGGATTTGTGTAGGACAGTGGCTAAAGGTGTGGTCAAAGTGGGGGATCTTGACATGTGCCTTGAAGGAAATGAGAAAGGGTTGAGGCAACGGGAATGTAGGATGGAGTTCCAGAGTGGGGGTTGAGCCTGAACGCCTGCCAATGGTGGGATTTGGTGGAGGACATGGAGCAGGTTGAAGCCCGCTGAGTGGAGGGAGTGGACAGGTCAATGGCAGCAGAAAAAAGCAGGCACATTGAAAACATTACACTGTAATAAACAAGTTTAATACCGCTTGCGGTAAGAGACCCCACAAACTCATCACTTTAGATACTAAATCTTGCCTGTGTATTATTTTGTATGTTTTGTATATTATTTTGTGTGTTTTGTATGATGTTTTAGAGGGTTTAAGGTCTGAACATTTTGTCAAAAGCATCTTTGGTTATATAATGGGACCGCATGGAAAACCATGTTCCGATTTACGACATTTCGATTTGCATGACATTTTTCAGGAACACAACCCTATCATAAATTGGGGGATATCTGTATCAGTAAAAGAACATATTCTTGCCCACAGCAAGACAGTAAGCGGCCTATAAAACAACAGTGGAAAGAATTTCACCTCAGTCCACTCTAACAACCCCTTATTGGCCAGTTTCAAAGTGGCACTGACAACAAAATTACATTTGTAGAGGATGTCCCAATTCACTGACAGATACCAATCCATCCGACATCCGTGCAAACTGGCGACATTAACAACATAATGTCGAGACCTGGAATCACAGTCTAAGGTGACTTGCCAATGTTGCACTGGGTGTTGCATTGTTGGAGGTGCTCTCCTTCGGATCAGATAAACTGAGAACCCATCTGCTTGACCAGGAGAACTTTACTATCAGAGAAGGGAATCTCTCTCTACCAGTGTTCTGGACAAAAATCTCCCAGATACGATTGTTCACTCACTTAATGAGTCTGCGCAAACTGGCTGCTGTGTTTCACCTACAAAATACAATTAATCCGCTTTAGTGTGCCATGTGAAGCACTTTGAGACGTCTCAGTTAGGGGATAAGGTGCAATATCAAATGCAAAGATTATTATTACATTATTAAGTTTAAATCACTTTACAGAGTTAATTTATAAGCGGTTTTCAGTGAGTCAACCAGACTAATATCACTGCCGCATTATATATGAATGAATGTTACTTTTCTTTGCATATTAAGAACATAAGAATTTTGGGGGCAAAAGACAACCGAGGTCCATCTCGCTCATCTTATAATAATATTCCTTGCATTTGACATAGCACTTTTCATGCCTTCTAGATGTCTCAAGGCGCTTCGTAGAATATACTGTAAAGTAAATTGAATGAATATTTTTGGGTGAAATGAGGCAGCCTTTCACGCACAGCAGCATCCCCATAAATAGTTGTGGATTGAAATGACCAATTTATAAAAAAAATTCTTCGAGGATTATTATCAGGCATGTGGAGTAAGGAAACTTGCCCAACGCTTGCAAGGCGAGTGCTCTAACCACTGAGCTACAGGTCTTCCACCATACTGGTAGTCACTTGATCCACACTATCCTGAGATATTTTGCCCACATATATGCAATCACTTTATTCTGAGATGTCTAGAAGATCTGAAAAGCACTATATCAAATGCAAGGATTATTATTATATTATTTTCTAGCAGAAATCTATCTAATGTTTTCTTAAAACAAATGACATTTTCTACTTTCCCTGTCTCCCTAAACAGCCTGTTCTATGTTTATTACTCTCTTACCAAAGTAGTGTTTCCACGTATTTATTCTGCATTTACCCCCTAAATTCACTAGGTATTTTGTCGAACTACTTTTGAATAGTCTTATTAACATTGCCAGTTACAGCAATGATTAAGGAACAATGTTTTAAACAGCCACATAAGTCAACATTCAATGTGTAGATCCACATATTTCTTGATCTTCTCCAGTTCCTTATTTTTCATGTTGTAATCACTTGGGATAGTTACATCAATAATACTACATATACAATCTTTGTGTTTTTATATAATATCTGATCTGTTACACTGTTTGTTTACAATGTCACAGTTGCTGATTGATGATCATAACAGGTGATCTTTACATCAATATCAAAGTGTTTCAAAATTTCAGTGAATATATTGCAAATTGTCCAGTGAGCTTTACTATGTCTAATATATTTAGCTTGAAATAATAATATGCATTACAATAACCTACTACAGTAAAAGCCCGTTTATCCGTGACCCGATCAACCGTAACTTCCATATAACCGGCACCTCAAAAAAAAAGGTCCCCATTCAAATAACCGGATCTTATCCGGCACAATCGCGGTAGCGCATTTAATGAGTCAATTCTCGCACAAAAGTACAGTACAGTTAGTTCTGAATGCTGCCAGTAGTGTCACTTCCAAGTTTTCATCTTAAAGGTGCACTGTTTTTTCTCTCCCTCTCTCCTATTTCTCTCTCTCCCTCTCCATCTCTCCCTCTGACGGATACTACGTATTGCCTGTGTAGCCTGACTGTATCGTGGGTTTATACACTTGTTTTGGTGGGGGGGGAAGAGAGGGAAAGAGGGGTGTAGGGAAAAGAGAGAGGAGTGAGAGAGTGAGAGAGAGGTGGGGGATAGAGAGGGGGGTTGGGTTTGGAGCCATTGAGATGTCAGACTGAGGGTGTGTGAGTGCCCCTTTAAGAAGTAAAAAAAAACCTCTTCCGTCCGCCATTGTAGAAGTTTGCTTTGTGATTGTGTGCTGTGTTTATAGATTGTAATCAATATTTATTGCTATATTGGTAAGTATTGATACAATATTCTGTTATTATTTAGTCTATTATTAATATGGTATGTTTAAAAAAAGTTTTTAAAAATTGTGTTGGGTTTTTGGCAGCTGGCTACCCGAACATCTAGCACGTAGTTTAACCGGCATTAGCCAGGTCCCGAGGGTGCCGGATAAACAGACTTTTACTGTACTATAATATTCCAGTCTGCCTAAAATGATTTCCTTGTCTTTGTTGTAGAAATACAAAAAGTCATTAATAATTTGAACAATTTGAATATTTCCACAAAGGATTTTAATGTTTGTTCCTCTTGTGAGCAACGACAAATCCTGCTCGAGACTCACTATCATTTAATTATTATTTGCCAGAGCCATCCATGTGCACTCGAATGAGCAACAAATCCACAAATGTGGCTTTACTGCCATCCAGTGGTGGGGAATAAAATGATCCAGTTCCTAACTGGGTCCCTGTCAAGAACAATAATCTTTATACAGTACAGTATTTGACAGCACCTTATCACCCCATCAAAACATTTCAAATCCTTCACAGGATTTATGGTAACGTGCACTGAATATACATTTGTGCGGAAATGCAGCAGCCAATATGCGCACAGCAACGTATCACAAACATGCATTAAGTTAGTAATAATACTAACAATCTTCCTGGTATTTGATATACAGTACTGTAGTGGCAATCATCCTGGTATTTGATATACAGTACCATAGTGGCAATCATCCTGGTATTTGAGTCAGCGCCTTGAGACATCCTCCCAACATGAATGGTACTGTACATTTTTTTGTTGTTGTAGTGTCGTTGAGATATACTGTATACCGTGGAATGACTATTTTGACAAATAACCATGTTTATCTTGGTGGATAGTGGGCCAGGACACGAAGGGGGTGGGGGGGAATAGATAGAGAAACTCCCCTTTTTGTTTTGAAAACTGCCACAGGATCTTTAATTTTTACCTGAACAAGCAGATGGCAGCACCTGATCCTCATGACCTGATGTAGTGCAGTTAATCCCCTTTACCAAACACCAGAAATAATACTAATCCTTGCATTTGATATAGGACCTTAATATGTCATTGGGAAGTCTCAGAGCTCTTCACAGAATAAACTATAAAGTGTATTTGTGAATGATAGAATTTTTTGATGAGGTAACGGAATGGGTGGATAATGGTAGCGCAGTTGATGTAGTTTACATGGACTTTCAAAAGGCATTTGACAAAGTGCCACATGAGAGACTTATTAGGAAATTAAAGGCCCACGGCGTAAAAGAGACAGTGGCAGAGTGGATCCACAACTGGCTGCGAGACAGAAAGCAGAGAGTTGTAGTGAGCGGCTGTTTTTCAGATTGGAGGGAAGTGAGCAGTGGTGTGCCACAGGGATCGGTTTTGGGACCATTGCTCTTTGTAATCTACATCAATGATCTGGACTTGGGTGTAGGGAGTACAGTTTCCAAGTTTACAGATGGCACTACGTTAGGGAGAATAGTAAATAGTGAGGAGGATAGTAACCATCTGCAAGAAGATATAGACAAATTGGTAAAGTGGGCAGACACATGGCAGATGAAGTTTAATGCAGAGAAGTGTGAGGTGATGCATTTTGGGAGAAGAAATGAAGGGAGGCAATATAGGCTAGATAGTACAATTTTAAATGGTGCGAAGGAACAGAGAGACCTGGGGATTTGTGTTAGTGACTCGTTGAAGGTGGCAGGACAGGTAGACAAGGCTGTTAAGAAGGCATTTGGGATACTAGGCTTTATAAATAGGGGTATAGAGTACAAAAGTCAGGAAGTGCTGACTAACCTCTATAAAACTTTGGTGAGGCCTCAGCTGGAATACTGTGTTCAATTCTGGTTACCACACTATAGAAAGGATGTGAAGACATTGGAAAGGGTACAAAGAAGATTTACTAGGATGGTGCCAGGATTGAGGGACTTCAGCTATGAGGAGAGGCTAGATAGGCTAGGGTTATTCTCTCTGGAACAGAGAAGATTGAGGGGAGACCTAATAGAGGTTTATAACAGCCAATTGCCCACAGCAGTGCCCCAAACAGTCCTGATTGAGTGACCAAATATTATAATCATTTTTTTGAAGGGATTATTACCCCCTGGAAATAGATCCATTAATCAACTAACAACCTGGGTTCCTACTTACAGCCAGGTAAACAGAAGCGTGTGGAGTAAGGATATTTGCCTAAGGTTTCGCCCTTCCAGGGAATCAAGCCTCGTCCTCTCGCATAAATGTAAAGCAGCAACTAGCAGATCTAACAGGGAGTCAGAACTTTTTGAGGAGGGAATGCGAATGTGGCAGAAGCTGTTGTTGGAGCAATAAGCATCAATGTACTGAAGAGGAAACTTATAAGAGGGAAATAGAGCAGAATAGAAGCGAGGATTAGGAGGGTGAAGCCTTGTTTGGAGTATTAATACCAGCAACTAGAATAGCCCATTTCTGTGCTCTAACATTCTATATCTTTTGAATAACATAAATTGCTCTTGCAGTACTTGGTGATTCCCACCAGACACTGGCGATTCTTTAACCCTGCGGCTTTATCCACTGAACATCTCCAGTTGGGACCTCTCTATCATTTGAACACTTCATCACAACCCCACTTCATTTAACAAACGAGAAATAACAGCAAAACTAAACTGATTGGCTCTGCTTTGCATAAATACACCTACGTGTTAAGAGATAATACCATTACCAACTTAGGGATGTCCACTTGACGTGAAAGGCACTCTACCAATGTAATTTTGTTGTTTCACTTGGAGGAAACCCAAAAGTGCTTCACAGGATAAAGTGCAATGTGTAGTGACTGTGTGCACTTTTAGTACTGGCCTGACACAAGATTAATGGTTATATATAGTGGAGTTCCTGTAGCTCAGTAGTTAGAGCACTTGCCTTACAACCATGAGACCTGTGATCAAATCCAGGCAGATCAGGGCGAAACCTTGCGTAAATTTCCTTACTCCACACACACGCCTAATAATAATCCCTCTAAAAAAAAACCCCACAATAATAAATTTTGGGGGGTAATTTTAAATCCACGACTGTTTGTGGGACACTGCTGTGCACAATTTGCTGCCACGTTTTGCCCACAAATATAATCAATTCAATTTACAGTACATTCTGTGAAGAGCTTTGAGACGTCGAGACATCAATTGCAAGGATTATTATTAAACACTGCAGCCAGTTTGCATAATGATGTACCACAAACAGCCATGAAGTGAATGAACAAGTTTTTCTTATTGGCGGGACTGTTGGCCAGGACACAGGGGGCATAGTGGAGGGATTGAGGGAGAAAGTTTCAGTGTTTCTCGACAGAGTCGCTGAAGGCATGGCCACCAATGGAGCGGATGAGGGACAAACAGGAGACTGGAGCCAGCCAAGCAGAGGTCGTGGGTGGTGGAGTGGGAAATAAGCAGGTGCGAGAGGTAGGGAGGTGATAGGGCACATAAGAATTGGAAAACCAGTGAGATGATCTCAAAATCTTACCTCCTGCGAGGAAAATAGAAGCGTGTGTAAGGAAATTTACCTAACGCTTTGCCCCATCCAAGAATCAAACTCGTGTCATCTCGTTTGCGAGTTGAGCGCTCTAATCACTACACTACAAAACTCCACAACCTGGCTTGAATTCACAACCTTCAGATTTAGACATTAAAGAGCTAATTGAGCCAGGTTTGGGGATGACAAAAGACTGACTGTGAGCTGGAAGGATTGTATCCTAGCATTTGTGCAGCAAAGATTAAATTCATTGAAAGATATAAAGGTATTTTAAATATCATCTCTTATTTATCTTCTTCCCTCACACCTAATAATCCCTCAAAAAAGCAATAATAAATTGGTCATTTCAATCCAGGACTGCTTGTGGGACACTGCTATGCACAACTGGCTGCCGTATTTCACCCACATATGTCAATTAACTTTACAGTACAGGTACCCTGCCCCAACCGCGGCTTTTTCTACCGCTAATTTCACTTATGGCTCGCTGCGACAACCCTTGCTAACCACGGCAATGATTATTGCTTAATCCTTGCTTATCCACGGGTTTTAACACTACCACTAGCATTTGGCACTAGGACCCAGTTGCATCAACCAGCCACGATGTCGCTTCGCGATAGCGTTCGGCACTAGGTCCCAGTTTCGATGTCACAATCAACTAGTGACGATGTCATTTCTCTTTTAGGATTAAGCTAAATAACATTCATTTATTGTCGCTTTTCCACATCCCCCACCTCCGTGTCACCCACCACACCACCTTCTCCGCATTCCCCGCCCCTCCCTGTCACCCACCACACCACCTTCTCTGTTGGTTTCTCTCTCTCTGTGTGTCTGTGTGGAGATCAGTCAGTCAGTCTACCTCGCGGATTGCTGCAGATCTTGGCAGCCAATGCGCCCAAACTTACTCCCCCTATCCCCATGTTTCCCATAGGGCCCTGCATTTTCCAAACACGACAAATAAAAACATATTCCTCCTATCCCCATGTTTCCCATAGGGCCCTATATTTTCAGGTATTCAGGAACGTATCCCCCGTGGTTGGGAAGGGTTACTTGCATATTCTGTGAAGCGCTTTGAGATGTTTAGAAGATGCGAAAAATGCTAAATCAAATACAAGAATTATTATTATTATTTCCTGAAACCAATTACACAGATTAACAAGCAGCTAGAAATGAGATACAGAAGATCACAAGACTGAAACAAAAAGGGGAGGGTTTAAACTCACACTCCCATTCAGAGGCTGATCTCTCCATCCATGATCTCCTGCATTGTTCCAGTGATCCATAGCGAAAGCTTGAGGAACAGCCCCTTACCTATCTGCTGGGGACCTTCAGCCCTCTGGCCTCAATATTGATTTCAGTCACTTCAGACCATAAGAGCTCCCCCTTTCCCATCACAATCATCAGTCCAGACACCCCTTGCCTCTCTGGTGTGTTGCCTGCTCTTCACTATTAACACCTCTTCTCCTCAGTTTTGTTTAAACCCACCCCTTTTTGTTTCACAACCTTCTTGATGTGAAAGGTGCTATACAGTATACTGTAAATGTAAGTTTTGATTCATTGATCACCTCTTTAACCCATCAATTAACACATTTTCTCCTTTGTCTTCTTTTTCTGTCTTCTTTGTCTCCTTTGTCTTCCTTGTCCTGCCTCGCCCTCTCTAACTTGTCCTTAAAAACCTCTCCCTCCCAACAAGCCCCACTTCTGACAAAGGGCGTGGACCCGAAATGTTGATTCACTTTCCTTTCTCCATGGATGCTGCCTGACCTGCTGAGTTTTCTCAGCAACTTCTGTTTTTGTTTCAGATTTCCAGCAGCTGCAGTATTTTGTGTTTTGTTCCCCTCCATAGATGTTGCCTGATCTGATGGGTGTTCCCAGCCATTTCTGTTTTTATAAATTCCAGATAAAACTGGTTACCACAATCACCTACAGATATACACAGTGACTGACAGAAACCTTCTACTAGTACTTGAAAGATATTTTGATAAATAGATGATTTCAGCGCCTTGGGACGTCCTCCTGATGTGAAAGGCACTATACAAGTGTAATTTTGTTGTCATTATTCTATTATTACTTGGAAAATATCATAATTATTCCACCAGAATTCGTCACCATCACAAAATCATAAATGCATTACTGATGTATTTCATTAATACCAAAATCCTTGCTATAATGAATTTTGGTTTGAATAAAACTTAATCAATAGTCAAGAAACTGAAATGCTGGAAACTTACAATCAGTCAATCAGCATTTGCAAGAGATAGCTAGATTGTATTGACGGATCATGTCTGCAACACCAACCCTTTATCGGATGTTGAGTGACCATTGCGACAGGTTGTCCACACAGTTCTGTTGTGCCCATATGCACTGATCAACAACTGAAACATGTGGCAGAATGGTGATAGTTGTATTTAGAAGTACTTCAGTGTATTCAGTACACGTGTTTAAGTGAATCTGTGTGTGATGAGTTAATGATCCGTCGCCATGTTCAGTGCCATATCAGTGGCACTGATGCATCTCTGAAGTTTATTTCAGCTACTCTAGAGTCTCGTATCGCTGTTTTGTAACCGGGTTAACGGGATTTTGTGGATGTCCTATAGATTTCCGCATTGAATTTAAGAGTAGTTGCTTCAGTCAGCAGCCCCTACCTCAGTAAAGAGAAGACACTGTAGGAGTTCCTCACAGAGGATTGATCCACCTGGAGAAGACTGCTCCTCTTCTTTTCAATCAGGTCCTGAGGAAAGGGACAATTGTTTATTAAACGGTCAAATATGAATCTATTTCTAGAACCAAGACTGCAAAATGAAAATCATTCTCCATTGATTGAAAAACATGGAAAAGAAACATGCTGTGGTTTCAAGAGAGGTTCAGATGAACAACAAATGACATTTACACAGTGCATTTCATGTTGAGAGGATTCCCAAGCTGCTGGATAGTCAGGGATTCAAACCTGAGCAAAGGGTTGGGATCAGGACAACAACAACAACATTACATTTTGCTTAGAGCGCCTTTCACATTGGGAGGACAGGTAGAGGGCAGGGAGGATAGGGATACGAATGACCGAAGGCAAGGTCGAAAAGGAAGGTCGTGAGACAGGCTTTGAAGGAGGCAACATGAACGTGAAGAAGGCTCTCTGGTCCATTCTTGTCAATACAGAATACCCAACCAACCAGCTTCCAATGTCAGCTTCAAGCCATTTCTTAGAGAAGGAAAGTGGCATAGCCTTCATCAGACCTTTGCACTTCAATGACTGCAGGAAAGTCACTCTGTGAAGCACGGATCTCACACAGCTTAAGTAGTGATGAAACCTGCTTCTGTGCAACACCCTCAGAACCACATCAAACATCCTCATCGGTGCCTTCATACTTCACAATATCTGATATCCTGCTATTGAATGGCTACACAAGACAGGCTCAGCTGTCATTGCAATTAATTATACCACACATCTGGTGCTGGTGTATTGAGTTAAGTCATGGCCCTGACACTGCACCTAGATATGGTGCAGATCTTTACACTTAATATTTAATGCTGCTTAATACAGAATGCTTCCATCTAATTCACAGCAATTCCTACTGTCAAAAATCTACATTTCAGGGTGTTTCTCCCAGTATGTAATAGGCTTCTGATGTAAGTTAGGCAAAACCACCAGCAGATTTTGCTCAGCAAAAACCAAACCAGATTTTCCCACAATGGAAAGTGAAAAAAAAATAATCTTTGCAATTGATACAGTGCCTTATCACGTCGTTGAGACGTTTAAAATGCTTTACAGAATATACTTTAAAGTGTAGTGACCAAATTGACGGTATATTTTATGAGCTAAATGCAGCAGTGAATTGCGCATAGACAGCAGTGTCCCACAAACAGTCGAGGATTGCGTGACTAATTTATTTATTTTTTGGGAGGGATTATTACCGTAGCAAATTGATCCACCAATTGACTAACAACCACTTTCCGACTTACTAAACAGAGGTTTGTGGAGTAAGGAAACCAGGTTCCACCTTGACCTGCCCGGGGATCAAATCCAGGTATAAATATCAAAATATAGTACTGTATATATAAATTAAAAATCCACTCACTCTAGAATGCCAGGGATTTATTTATTGAGCAAATGAGGATGGTGTGGGAGTGTTATGTGACCTATCAAGTCTGTACTACTCTTTGTTCTCCCTCTGGAAATTACCAATTCTAATCTCATTTCCAGCATTGATTTTCAGATGAGTATGCAGACCACATTCCCACATACACATAGGAAACGGTGTTGCAGCAAAAAGGGGAAGAAAATCTAGAAAAAAACATAAGGGGAGAGAAAAGGGAGAATACTCTCAAATGTTTTAAAAGATTTTAAAACAGGCAGGTCACTAATAAACTCTAAACATTTGGAAGCCAGCACACTAAAGCAAAATTCCATTTGCGGAATAAATCAGAATCTTTTTCATTTGATATAAGTCCTTATCACGGCTTTGAGACAAATCAAAGTGCCTAGCATTGCGCCTTGCTTGGGAATCAAACCCAAGTCCTGTCGCTTGTGAGGCAAGTTCTGTAACCACTGAGCTTCAGGACTCCACAAAATAATATTGCTGAAATGGGTTTGATTAAACCCAGACAGAAACATACTGTATACTGAACTCCCAATCCATCAGACTGCAGTTCCAATCTCTGCAAATGCTCTGCTTTCTGACTGAGTTGTCGGGTAGCAGCTCACACCCACTAAAACACCACTTCACAGCGGTGCTGTCAGAGGGCAACACTGAGCACAAGCCAGGCTACTTGGAGGGAAGAGACTAATAAAAGGCCAGTGGCCCTGGACGCTCTCACGCACCTCCAAGTGGCGGGCTCAGGGGATCCAGCTTGCCCTCACACTCTGGTCCTGCTCAGACCTGAAGACAGGAGAGAAAATACATTTTAAATACGTTGTAAAATCCCACTATTTGGCTCTCCCTCAAAGTAGGATCTGCACCAGCTGGACACAAAAGTGAACGTCAGGAAGCAGGCAGGGCGGCCGGCTTCTCAGTCATCTGAATTAGGAACTATTAACGGCAAGAGGCCCAGGTCACCCTTCTTACTGAGAATAGCAGAATAAGAAATGGAATTTCATTAATAACACCGTAAAATCTGGATAATCTGGCTTGGTTGGGCCCACTTACGTCCCAGATTTTGTTGGTATTTAGAACCTATCATAGAAATGGCCGGGGAAGCCTTGCCCCATACACCACATGTGCTGTAAACACAGCCCTGAAGTCATAAGAACATAAGAATAGGAGCAGGAATGGGCCATTCAGCCTCTCAAGCCTGCCCTGCCATTCAATAAGTTAATGGCTGATCTTCTAATCTAACTCCATCTGCCCATTTTATCCCCATATCCCTTAATCCCTTTATCCATACGAAATCTATCAATTTCTGTCTTGAATATGTTCAAGGACTGAGCATCTACAGCCTTTTTGGTAGAGAATTCCATAAATTCACTACCCTCTGAATGAAGAAGTTTTTCCTCAACTCAGTGCGAAAAGGCTGACTCCTAATCATAACACTATGACTGACCCCTAGTTATAGCCAAATTATGTCCGTGTAGAAACCACAGATAGAAGAGCGGAGTCAGTGGGAACTGCAGGTAGTTCATCCGAATTTGGGGGGATTTCATAGAATTTTACGGCACAAAAGGAGGCCATTCGGCCCATCTAGTCTGTGCCGGCTCTTTGAAAAGAGCGATTCAATCCCACTGCCCTGCCCGCTCCCCATAGCCTAATAGACCTGTTCTCCCTAAATAAAGATCTAATTCCCTTTTAAAAGTTGTTATCGAATCAGCCTCCACCACCTTTTCAGGCAATGCATTCCAGATTCGAACAACTCGCTGAGTGAAAAAAATTCTCCTCAGCTCCCCTCTACTTCGCCTTGAAACTATTTTAAATCTGTGACCACGAGTCACAGATTCGCCCATGAGTGGAAATAGTTTTTCTCTATTTGCCCTGTCGAAACCCCTCATGATCTTATAAACCTCTATTAGGTCTCCCCTCAATCTTCTCTGCTCCAGAGAGAATAACCCTAGCCTATCTAGCCTCTCCTCATAGCTGAAGTCCCTCAATCCTGGCACCATCCTACTAAATCTTCGTTGTACCCTTTCCAATGCCTTCACATCCTTTCTGTAGTGTGGTGACCAGAATTGAACACAGTATTCCAGCTGAGGCCTCACCAAAGTCCTATAGAGGTTAGTCAGCACTTCCTGACTTTTGTACTCTATACCCCTATTTATAAAGCCTAGTATCCCATATGCCTTCTTAACAGCCTTGTCTACCTGTCCTGCCACCTTCAACGAGTCACTAACACAAATCCCCAGGTCTCTCTGTTCCTTCACACCATTTAAAATTGTACTATCTAGCCTATATTGCCTCCCTTCATTTCTTCTCCCAAAATGCATCACCTCACACTTCTCTGCATTAAACTTCATCTGCCATGTGTCTGCCCACTTTACCAATTTGTCTATATCCTCTTGCAGATGGCTACTATCCTCCTCACTATTTACTATTCTCCCTAACTTAGTGTCATCTGCAAACTTGGAAACTGTACTCCGTACACCCAAGTCCAGATCATTCATGTAGATTACAAACAGCAATGGTCCCAAAACTGATCCCTGTGGCACACCACTGCTCACTTCCCTCCAATCTGAAAAACAGCCGCTCACTACAACTCTCTGCTTTCTGTCTCGCAGCCAGTTGTGGATCCACGCTGCCACTGTCCCTTTTACGCCATGGGCCTTTAATTTCATAATAAGTCTCTCATGTGGCACTTTGTCAAATGCCTTTTGAAAGTCCATGTAAACTACATCAACTGCGCTACCATTATCCACCCATTCCGTTACCTCATCAAAAAATTCTATCAGATTTGTAAGGCAAGATTTGCCTTTAACAAATCCATGTTGACTGTCCTTTATTAGCCTATATCTTTCTAAGTGAAGATCTACCTTGTCCCTGATTATGGACTCTAGAAGTTTGCCCACTACCGACGTTAGACTGACTGGTCTGTAGTTACCAGGCTTGTCCTTCTGCCCCTTTTTATACAAGGGAGTAACATTAGCTATCCTCCAGTCCTCTGGCACGACCCCTGTGTCCAAGGAAGATTGAAAGATCGTGGCCAGAGTCCCTGCTATTTGCTCCCGTGCCTCACTTAGTAACCTAGGGTGCATCCCATCCGGACCAGGTGACTTATCCACCTTGAGCGACGTCAACCTTTTTAGAACTTCCTCTCTGGTTATAATTATTCTATCCAGATATCAGAATTTGTTTTACGTTGTTTGTATTTTTTAATCTTGCCGGTTTTAGGGAGTTGCCGGGTTTTGGAATGTCAGATTATCGAGGTTTTACTGTAAAGCTTGTCTTTGATACCACATCTCATCACATCTTCGAGACGTCTCAAAAAGCTTCACAGAATATACTGTAAAGTGATAAATCTATTTATTGAATTCTGTTGTTCCTTATTCTGCTAGTCTGAGGAGGACAAGACAGAAGTAGAATTGTTCAAAAGAATAAGGACTTGAGCAGTTAAATCATGATGGGATGTGCCATCGGATTCTTCTTTTTTTTTAAATGTAGAAACCAGGTAGTAATGTCACCGACACAGTGGCCCATATGGATCCCCTCTGTAAAGAAAATATCGGTTTCTCTCTCGCGAGGATCAAGCTGGCTGCAGATCATACCAATAAATACGGTAACATCTATTGTTCTCTAAAGAAGAACATCAGCTAAAAGGAAACAAGCTGAATTTTAATATAGGAACGTAAGAAATGCGAGATGAAAAAAGACTATCTAGTTAACTTTCCACCATCCTGCCAGTCGCTAGTCAGGAAATGTCCTGATCTACTGATATACTGTATCCTCAAATATTACTTCTTTGAATAAATCATCTAATTTACACGATAGAATCGACACTTTCTCTAAACCCATAGAAAAAGCTCCCCATCCCCCAATACTACGTATGAAAAGGTCCTCGTCTTCTTTACCATCCGCCTGTCCGCCGTTTTCCTCACTACCACCTGACCATCACTATTCTCCTTAGAAACCCACTCTCCAACCCCAAATGTTTCAACCTCCACTGCCAACTCGAGGCCCCTCCAGTCATTTTCCACATAGACAGCGCTAGTCAAAGTAATAAATGATGTCCTCTCTCTGTGTGGCCAGAACTCCCTCTGCCTCCTCGTCTTTCTGGAACTCTCTGCACAGTCAATCACGCCATCCTCTTCCACCACTTGTCCTCCATCATGCATCTCAGTGGCTAATGGTTTATCCTCTCACCCAGTCACCTGTAGGTTCCAACTTTGCGCTCCCCACCTTTTTTCCTCATCTACGTGTTCCTTCTCGACGATGTCATCCATAGACATAGGGTCAACTTCCACATATATGCGCCTTGGGAGGTCTTCCTGGCATGAAAGGCGCTGTACAAGTGTAATTTTGTTGTTGTTATGTCCAAATTGGATATCAAGGCCTGGATAAGCACAAATTTCCAGCAGTTGAACACCTTCGTCACTTCTGGGCTGGATTATTCCAATGTTCTCCTTGCTGATCTCCCCAGCTCTACCATACACAAAATCCAATCTTTCAAAACTCCAATGGCCATTCACCCATAAGGAGTTGTATCAAATGCAAGGATTATTGTATTATTGTGGAGTCCTGTAGATCAGTGGTTAGAGCACTCGCCTTACAAGTGGGAGACCTAGGTTCAATTCTAGGCAGTTCAGGCTGAAACCTTGACAAATTTCGTTACTCCACATGCCTAATAATAATTCCGCAAAAAAAACAATAATTATTTGGTCATTTCAATCTTCGTCACCTCACGGCTGGAGTACTCAAATGTCCTCTTCGCCGGTCTCCCCTCCACCACAATCCATAAAATCCAACTCATCCAAAACTCTGTCACCCGCATACCCACCCGCACCAAACTTCACTCCCCCATTACCCCAGTCCTTGCCAGACTTCACTGAGGCTCCCTATCCCTGAGAGGATCGACTTCAAGATCCTCACCCTTGTCTTCAAATCCCTCCACTCCTCTGCACCCCCTACCGCTCTGACTTCCTCTCTCCTCAAACCAGCTCCTGTTGTCTTCGCTCCACTGGGTCTGGCCTCCTCCATGTCCCCCGAATCCTCCGCTCCACCCTCGGTGGCCGTACCTTCAGCCACTATGCCCCGAATTCCCTTCCTCACTACCTTCGCCTCACACCCCTCTTTTCTCAGCTTCAGGTCCCAGCTGAAGACCTTTCTCTTCGACCGCACCTTTGGTCACCTTTCTACCCCTGCCCCTGGCTCGGTCCCGGTATCCACTATTGTGAAGTGCTCTGAGACGCCATCCAGCGTGGAGGGCGCTATATAAATCAAAGTTGCTGTTGTTGACTGTTTGTGCTTAATTGGCTGCCACATTTCGCCCACAAATAGACTCAATTCACTTTACAGTATATTCTATGAAGTGTTATGAGATATCTAGAAGACATGGAATGTGCTATATCAAATGCAAGGATTACTATTATTATTACCTCATCACACCAGTCCACTGGCTCTCAATCCCTGAACAGATCGATTTCAAGATCCACTCTCGTTTTCAGGCCCTCATACCTCCCTAACTACCCAACTTGCTCCACCACCCACTGCTTCTGCTCGGCCAATTCTGGCCTCCTGTTTCCCTTTTGTTCCCTCCACCATCAGCTGCCATGCCTTCAACCACTAAACACTAGAACACTCTCTCCCTCAATCCTTCCACCTTGCCCACTCCCTCTCCACTTTCAAATCCCACCTAAAGACCTTCCGTTTTGATTGTTCTTAGTCACCTCCTCCCTCCCTCACCCCGACTCTGAGTCGGACTCCTGCACTGTCAAGTGCTCCGAGACGCTACCTCGCGTGAAGGGCGCTGTATAAATGCAAGTTGTTGTTGTTACCTTCCTCCACTGCTGCCTCTCCAGTCTACTCACAACCCCCTCCTCTACCCGCTGCATTTTCTCAGATCACACAGATCTTAATAATAATAATAATCCTTGCATTTGATATCGCGCTTTTCACATCTTATCGACGTCCCAATGTGCTTCACAGAATATACTGTAAAGTGAATTGACTGTATATATTTGTGTGTGAATCGCAGCAGCCAATTACACACAGCAGTGTCCCCACAAACAGTCGTGGATTGAAATGACCAATTTTATTATTGTGGGTTTTTTGGAGGGATTATTATTAGGCATGCGGAGGAAGGAAACTTGCCCAAGGTTTCATCCTGACCTGCCTGGATTCGAACACAGGTCTCTCCAGCTTGGTCTCCCCAGCTTGCAAGACAAGTGCTCTAACCACTGAGCCACAGGAGCTCCTGAAATCTCAGCTCCTGACATCTTCTGCATATCCCTCATCCCTTTGCTCGATTTTGATTGATATCTCTTTTACTCCTTGCCTCAAACCCTCTACTTTGCCCCTTCTCTGCCAGACTTCAAATGATACCCGAAGACTTTCCTCTTCGACCGTGCCTTCCATTTTGTTGCCACCAACGGCTTCTCTCCAGCCCCCGCACTGTCACATGTGGCAGCCCCCAGGGCTCTGTCCTTCTCCTCCCTAACATCATCCGCAGACATGGAGTCAACTTCCCACATCCAAGCCATGACCCGCTCTGCCTTCCCTCACCTCCGCAATATTGCCCGATTCTATCACTACCTCACCCCTAAGGCAGCTGAAACCCTCATTCATGCCTTCATCACATCCAGGCTCGACTACACAAATGCCCTGCTTGTCAGCTTTCTCAATTGCTCCCTCCACAGGCTTCAGATAATCCCAAACTCTGTGGTCCATGTCCTCTACATTGGCGGGCGAGCCTTCAGCCACTCTGCCACCAACCTCTGAAACTCCATCCCGCAGCCCCTCCACCTTGCCCCCTCCCTATCCTCCTTTAAGTCTCACCTCAAGACCCTCCTTTTCCACGGTCCCTTCGGTCACCCCAAATCCCCCCTTTCCCTCCACTCTCCCCAGCTCAGATCTAAAACAATGACTGTCCAGCACCTTGCGAAAAACTCCTGACGTAAAAGGCGCTATACAAGTGTAATTTTGTTGTTGTTGTTGCCTTCGATAACCTATATGTGGGGGAAGGGGGCAGGATAGAAGATCAGGCCACTTGCTAACAGTTCCGTGGCGCTGGCCATGTGACACATGCTTTATAAATGCAGGTTGTTGTTGTTTAGATTTTTTTTAAAAACAGGTGGGTTTCCCAGGTCCATGGCCACCCACTGGATCTGATTACCCAAGCCCTCAGCGACTCTCATCCCACCATCACTGACAAAGCCATCTCAGGCAATTATACTTAATCTCCCTTACCTCCTCAATCCTTCTCCCCACTGCCACCCAGCCCACCTCCATCTGCTACCACCCATCGGGAAAAAAAACACCTCCCTCTCCGTAGCCTTAGGAGTCATTTGAACTCCTCCTCCTCTGGACTTCCTCTGGCAATGACATATCCCAATCATTCTCTTCCATAACTCACTCTCCTCTCCACCACACTCAATGCCCTTGCTCCCCTCACTTCCTGAACAATCTCCTACTCACGGATATCACCCTAGTACATCAGCCACCTACACTCCCTCAATGCACAGATGTATGCCAATGAATGCACCTGGTTTAAAATCCAACCTAACAGTGCATCCTAACAGTCCATCGGCACATCTGGCTGGACCTTATCAAATCCTACAGGAAGGCCATCACCTCTGCTAAATCATCTTTTTAAGACAACCTTGGAGCCAAGGACAACCCCAGGCTCCTTTCTCTATTACTAGCTGTCTCCTCCACCCACCCTCAGAAACCTCACCCATCCACTCCTCCAACGCCAACTGTGAAGAGATGCTAGACATACTCAAAACCAAAATCGAGGGCGTCTGCTCAGCTGCGTGTCCTTCCAATAACTACCCACCTCCCGTCTCTCCATCACCACATGAAAACGACCTCCTGCTCCTTTGGCCCCATCCCCACCTCTCTCCTTACCTTCCAGCTCCACATCCTTGTTCCCCTACTCACAGACAACATCAACCTCTCCCTGCCCAATGGCACCATTCCCAACCATTTAAAAAACAGCCATCATCACACCTATGTGACCCTCCCTGGACCCATCCCTGCTTTCAAATTACCACCCCATCTCCAACCTCCCTTTCCTTTCCAAGATACTGGAACAGCAACAACAAAATTACATATGTATAGCGGAACAAGTCGTTGCTTCAAAGCTTTGCTCCATCCTCTTCCCGACACTGCCTTCTCAAGCCTCTCCAATCAGGTTTCTGTGCCACCCATAGTACACAAACTATGGTCAAAGTGATAAATAACATTTTGTCGATCTGCGACCAGGGCTCCCCGCCTCCACATCCTCCTGATGTGAAAGGCGCTGTACAAGTATAATTATGTTGTTGTTGTTGACCACGCTATCCTCTTTCAACACCTCTCCTCTAACCTCAGTGGTTCTGTTCATGAATGGTTCAGATCCTACCTCTCACATCCACTCCATCTTTACAAATGGCTTCTTCTCCAGGGCCAACACCATCTTGTGCGGTGTTCCTCGGGACTCTGCCTTGGTCTTTTCTTCAATATCTACATGCTCTCTCTTGGTGACATCATCCACAGCCATGAATTAACTTCCACATGTGTAGATGATACCCAACTCTATCTCTGCCTCCACTCTCGACTCCAGGATCATTGCTTTCCTGACAAGACTGTCTGTCAGACATCAAGCACTGGATAAAAGCTAACTTTCTATCGTTGAACAACAAGACCAAGGCCCTCCTAATTGGCTCCTGTCAGAGACTCCACATCTCAGGCACTGACAGCATCATCATCCAAAGATGCACACTCCATCTGACTAACCAGTCCAGAAGCTGGGTATCTTGTTTGACCCTCAACTGTCCTTTCTCCCCCATATCTGTTCCCAGACCGGCTCTGACTTGCCCCACAATACTCCACAATATTGCTCGGCTCTGCTATCTTTTGTTGTTTTGAGAATCCTCATCTACGCATTCATCACATCTAGGCTTGACTATACCAACTACCTGTTTTGTCGGCTTTCTCAACTTATCCCTCCACAAGCTGAAGATAATCGAGAGCTCTGCAGCTTGTGTCCTCTACCGCAGTAGGCTCTGTGACCCCTTCACCCAGATCCACTGGCTCCCTAACCCCCAGAGGATAGAGTTAAAAATCCTCATCTTCACTTCCTAAGCCCTGCACGACTTTGCCCCTCCATACCTCTGCAAGATGCTGAGCCCATATCAACCAGTCCGTTCAGCAGGCTCTGGCCTGTTCCACGTCCCCCATTCGGCCAGCTCCACAATAGGGGGTTGGGACTTCAGCCTTTGTGTCCCCATTCAATGAATCTCCATGGGGTCCGACATTCCCTTGGCCTCTCTCCCTCCCTTCATCAAGGCACGTCTTAAAACCCTCCTCTCTGACCGAGCTGTGGCCACCCTCCGACCCTCCACAATCGAGTCCAAATCCCTGACTGTCCAGTGGGACGATCTCCAGACATGAAAGGCGCTGTACAAATGTAATTTTGTATTGCATTGTACCTTGTGATCGAAGGGTGTTCCATAATAGCCATCATTTAATCCAAATATAATCTCGTTGGGATTGTATGCCCGAATCTAAACAAACAGAGAAGTGTTGATTAGTCACAAATATAATGCCATTTAATGTTAGAAAAAAAAATCTACTTCTCTTTGCCCTCCCACGACTCAGGTAGAAGTGGTGGGGAAGAGAATTGTGGTTTAGTATTTGCCACAGACTGATGCTCTGCTGGAAATACAGCACAACCAATAAGTTAATGCCCTGCTTGACAGCCTTTCCAGCTCTTCCAGCAAGGTGCTTGTGTCCTCTCCCACACCAGGCTCCGTGAACCCATCATCATACCCTCGCCACAGCTTCTACTGGCTTTCCATCTCTCAAGAGGATAGCATTCAAATTCCTCCTTTCCCCACCCTCCCGGATCTCCACCTCTTCTGATTCCAAACCTCAGCTCAAGTCTAAATCCCTGACTATCCAGCGACTCCCGATGCCTTTTAAGCACTATACAAATGTAATTTGTATGTTGTTTAAAACAGATTATCCGCAGTGCTAAATTGTTATAAGGTGGTCTAAGCAAAACAAGCAGCAGGAGGCTGGGCTGTGTCTGTGATGGCAGTACCTCAATACTGGGACAACCAAGCTCTTGTCAACCTGCAACTATTAGTTCCAGGATTAAATAGGAGGACGCTCCTTCAGAGAGAAAGTGCACATTCCATTCCAGACAAATAGTGACGTTTCATTTGTAGTTGGCATGCATTATACACAGTTACTCCACTTTACAGTATTTGAGTGCTTTGAGACATCTCAACAACAAACAGGTGTTAATGGTGCAAACCAAAGAGGGAGATTACGAATAATAATCCTTGCACTTGATATACTGCCTTATTACGTCTTCAAGACTTTTCAAAGCGCCTCACAGAATATACTATAAAGGTATACACTACTAGGTAACCAGAGGCGTCTGGAGTAAGAAACCTTGCCTAGTATTTCGTCCTGCCTGGGAATTGAATTGGGGTCCTCTAGCTTGCAAGGAGAGCACTCTAACCACTGAGCTACAGGACTCTACTAATGTTGAAACATTAACAACAATTTTGAGAATGGCACTATTCCATCTGATGTTTCTCTAAATTACTCTCCTTCCAAAGGCTCCTAATGGCAATTATCCGATAGACATCAAGTGGGCATTTGTCATCTAGTGTTAATCCAATTTCCTTCTAAATGCTTTTGTAGACTTGCCTTCCAGAGCTACTGGTGGTGACCTATGGCAAATTCAACCAGCTTCACCACAAAGCTAGCAGGAAAGGCCAATAAAGAAATGCAATTGATTTTTATATAGTGGATACTTGTAGATGCACTAATTCTGTTTATAATAGAACCATTATGTTCCCTTGAATTGTCTTTCCATAATTTCTAATAATGATGGAGAACTGCTGAGTTCAAACGTTGGTTGAAAAGGGGCTAAGGAGCAGAAGTGTAAGGATTCACAGAATAGAGACATTTGATTAGATTCTGGTTTTCCCGGGTGTCTGGCACATCAATGTGCGGAGTCTCCAAACTCAACTGAGAATTCCACGCAGGTTGGCAAGACCCAAGGCTTGGGGACAGCAGAGTGTGCATTGGGATAACTGCTGGAGCTTAACCAGCCGAAACAAGATAGTTTTCCATTGATATTGCTGTCTGATAAGCTTTTCTACTGCTTGTCCAGTCCTCCCATTAGGGGTTTGCTTGAAGGGTTAACAAAAGCTGAGTGGGATTTTTCTCTGTCCCCAGTGACTGGCCTGTCCTTCCAAGTCCTGCCAGGTTATCAAGTCTGCACTGATACAACTAACAAATTCAACTGCCTCTAAATTCCTCCCAATGTTATTCAGGAGATTCCTGTGGCTTCCACAATAGGCTAGAGATCTTTCCCCTCTTCCTCCCAGCATAGAATGGTGCTCCTCCCAGTGGTGCCAGAAAGTCTGGTTCTAGATTCTTTGGAAAATAGTCGAAAGAAAACTATGTGCTCCCTCTTGACATACTGAAACTCTTAAGTTTCTCTTATTACAAATACTCTGCAAGGACATTGGGGAATCATTTCTCGGCATGAAAAGGCTTGGAGAATCCCTCTGGAGTTTGTGATGGCAGGGTCAGGTAGTTATAATAATCCTTGCATTTGATACAGCGCCTTATCAAGATGTCTCAAATAATTCACAGTTCATACTGTAAAGTGAATTGACTGAATATTTTATGGGAAAAGTTACCGAGGAGAGGGTAAAACATTCTCACTATCAGACACATACAGTACCTTCTGGTCACAAGTCCGGCTTTCTTCCAGTTCTTTTATGCAATAGAGTTTGTTTTTAAGCGTCTGGTATTCTCTAAATGTCTGGATGAATGTGTTTAATGACTGATATCTACTCTGGACTATGTCTGTCTTGTGAGTTTTGAGCACTTAAAAAGGGGATTGACTGTGCATTTTGTGGGCAAAACACGCCAGCCGCCACACAGCAGGGATTGAGTGACCAAATTATTATTAATTTTATTTATTTTCTGGGGAGGGATTATTACCCTCAGAAAGTGATCCATCTATTGACTAACAACCAGGTTCCTACATACTGCTGGGTAAATAGAGGCATAATTCTTCCAAGTAGACACAAATGCAAAATAAAATTACCTGCTGACCCAAGTACTTGAGCCCATCAAGATTCACCTTCCATTCAATGAGCAAGCAGTACTGTCCCATCTTCCCACCCCAGATCCTCACTACTATGCAGGACACTGAGGTATCAAGGCGATCTGGCATTAAGCCAAAGTCTAGACTTCTCCATGTTGGATTCTGCACAATGGGAATAAAAAAACATTTAGTGGAACTGATCATTGAAAGTTACAGCAGAAATTCATTAAAAACGCCCATTTGCGATATTTTCTTCATCTCTGTACTTACTCAGTACTTATTTCTATCTTGCCAACTCCTTTCCCAACCCTGTCCTCCGCACCCCATGCTCGTGTCTTAATCCCTGACTATTCAGTGTTTGGGGCATCCTCCCAACCCGCAAGGCATTCTACAAATGTAATTTTGTTGTTGTTGTCCTTCCAACTCGAGAAATACCCATCCCTTGTCACAACACCAACTTGCATGGGTAGCAACTCAAAATTCAGTCAATGATATGTATTCTGTGAAGCACTTTGCAACCTCCCAATGATTTGATAAGGCAATATATCAAATGCAAAGATTATTATATGACTTGTATGCTGTTACAGTGAAGCCTATACAATCAGGTTGGCCTCAGATACGATCAGAGAGGACCAGTGTCATTGCTATGTTATGCAATAACTCAGTTATTGAACACAGAGGTTTTTGCGATGCAGTCACACCCAAACTACAGACCATGGAGTTCACAGAGCTCATTAAAATAGTAGATGACTTCACACTCCTAAAGTAGATGCATTAGTCAATATTTCAGTTTCTGCAAAAGCTGAACAACACAAAATTTCCATTGTGAGCAAACCCTTTACACCACTATCTAAAGGGGGTTTGGAGGAAATACAAATACAAGGGAAATTTTACTAGTTCATGGAAAATTGTCACCAAGCACATTTCAATTCAGCTCTTGTGATCTCATGTTGTTAAAGTGGCAAAACAACAGGATAAAAATGTGTTACTGTTGAAATGACTGGAATATGCTGATACTGTGGGGCTATATATATATAGCTACTCAAGACTTGCATTTGTATTTACTATTCTTGGTTCAGAGTAGTGTCAGGAGTGAACAGTGATGCAGTTTGATGCCAAAACAGTGAGAGAGGGGAGGTGATCAAAGAGGAATGTCTCCATAGGGACATAGGCCATTCAATCCTTCGAGCCTGTTCCTCCATTTAATAAAATCATGGCTGATCTGTATCTCTACTAATCCTTTCAATTCCAATTTCCCGCTTTCTGCCCGTAACCCCTAATTCCCTGACCTATCAATAACTTATCAACCTCACTCTTGAAGGTGTGGATGGAAACGACATCCATGACCTTTCGAGGGAGAGAATTACAGATTTCTACCAACCCTTTGAGTGAAACAATCCTTCCTGATATCACTCCTAAATGGCCTGGTTCTAATTTTAAGTCTATGTCCCCTTGTTTTGGATTCCCCACCAGAGGAAATAGCTTCTCTCTTCAGACATGATGTGAAGACAGACTAGCAGGGGGCAGGGTGGAAGGAGGATCCCAACTTCTCACAACGACAACAACAAAATGACATTCTGTATGGCACCTCGCACTTCGGGAGGACGTCCCAAGGCGCTGAAAGGAGGTTATATGGTCTCAGCCTGGCCCAGTTAGTAACACTCATAAAATCAAGCTATAAAGAGGTGCTTACTGCTAATATTAAGGTCAAAGATTGAAAAGTGATGTGTCCTGGCCAACAATCCTCAAATGCAAGGATTATTTTAATCCACCAGATAAAACTCTCATTGATTTTGTGGGAAATTTCTGTGTGCAAATTGGCTGGTGGATTCACTAATAATTAGAATCAGTAATAATAATAATTATTTTACAGTAAATCTGGTTAGGGCTGTCAAACGTAAAATGCAGATATCAAGCTTGGGGGCTGGTGTAACGGGCATGATGGGCTGAATGACTTCCTGTCCCTATTTTCCTACACAGAACCCGCCCGCCGCCCGACCGTCTTACTGGGTATCCGCAATAGCAACCAAGCCTGTCTGGGCCCCAAACTGAAAAATTTAAACAATATTTCTATGTATGTAGACTCCCGGGGACCTAGTGTACATCAACACCAATGAACTAGGGTTTAAATGGTATTCCTATTTAGAGACATACTACCAATATTAAGCTACACTGCTAACATCAAAGCTATATTATCACGTCACTGCAATCATCTGGCAAAGGTGATCACAGTTAGTACTGAATTGTAGGTATCAGCCTGGCTTAGTTAGAAGCACTCTTCATAGAATCATATAATTTTACAGCACAATAAGAGGCCATTCAGCCCATCGAGTCTGTGCCTGCTCTTTAAAAAGAGCTATTCAAAGTCAATCCCACTCCCCGGCTCTCTCTCCCCATAACCTCGCAAACCCGTCCTCCACAAATAATCATCCACCTCTCTTTTAAAAGTTGTTATTGAATCGGCTCCCACCACCCTTTCAGTCAATAAATTCCAGATTAGAACAAATTGTTGCATGAAAATTTTTCTCTTCACTAACCCTCTGCTTCTTCTAGAAACTGTTTTAAAACTGTGACCTCGAGTTACTGACACACCCACCAGTGGAAACAGTTTTTCCCTGTTCACCTTATCAAATCCCCTCATGATTTTGAAAACCTCAGGTCATCTCGTAACCTTCTCTGCTCCAATGAGAACAATCCTAGCCTCTACAGCCTTTCTTCATAACTGTAGTCCCTGATTCCTGGTACCATCCTGGTAAATCTCCACTGCACCCTTTCCAATGCCTTGACATCCTCCCTAAAGTGTGGTGCCCAGAACTGAACATATCACTCTAGCTGTGGCTTAACCTTATTTTATACATGTGAATCGTAACTTCTTGACTTTTATACTCTATGTCCCTATTTATAAAGCCTAGTAACCCGTAGTTTTTTTTAACACTCTTGCCCAAATCCCATGACAGGATTTTGAACTTATTTAGAATAACTAAATACAGTAAAAGCCTGTTTATCCGTGACCCGATCAACCATACCTTCCGTATAACCGGCACCTCAAAAAAAATCCCCATTTGAATAACCGGATCTTATCCGGCACAATCACGGTGACACATTTAATGAGTTGATTGTCACAGGAGAGTACTGCACGATTAGTTCTGAATGGTGCCGGTAGTGGCACTTCTGGGTTTTCATCTTAAAGATACAGTACACTGTTTTTTCTCTCCCTCTCTCCTATTTCTCTCTCTCCCACTTTTTCTTTCTTTCTCTCCCTCTCCTTCCTTCCTCTCTATCTCTCTTTCTCTCTCTGATGGATACTACTTATTGCCTGTGTAGCCTGACTGTATTGTGGTTTGTTTTGGTGGGGGTGGGGGGTGGGGGGTGGGAGAAGGAGAGAGGCAGGGAGAGAGGGTAGGGGGGAAAGAGAGGGAAAGGGGGTGGGGGGAGAAAGAGAGAGGAGTGGGAGGGGGAGAGAGAGGCAGGGGAAAGGAGGGGAGAGAGAGGGCGGGGTGAGTTGATTAAATTAGATGGAAAATGAGAGAAGTGGAGGGGGGTTGGGTTTGGAGCCATTAAGATGCCAGACTGACTGAGTGTGTGTGTAACCTTTTAAGAAATAAAAAATTCTTCCATCCACGATTGTAGAAGTTTGCTTTGTGAATGTGTGCTGTGTTTGTTGACTGTAATTGATATTTATTGCTTTATTAGTAAGTATCCATACAATATTCTGTTATTATTTAGACTATTATTAATATGGTATGTTTAAAAAGTTTGTTTGTTTTTGTGTTGGGTTCTCGGCAGCTGGCCGCCCAAATATCTAGCATGCGGTTTAACCGTCATTGGTCGGGTCCTGAGGGTGCCGGATAAACGGGTTTTACAGTACTCCCAATGCACTGCTGTGGATGTGTGGTATTGTTTGAGGTGCCATTCTTCAGATGATCCATTACACTGAGGTCGGTTTGCCTTATTTATTATATTAAATATTGCTGTGTACAAATTGGCTGCTGGCTTCAACTACAAATACAATCACTTAATCTTTACAGTAAATCCTGTGAACGCTTTGACACGATGGCAGCGACCTAACATTTTCAAATGAAACTTAAAGACTTTGGCCATGCCTTTGGTCACATCCCCTCACTTTCCAGCTGATAAGCTCTCTGAGACACCTACCCTTGTGAAGGGCGCAATAATAATAATCCTTGCATCTGATATAGCGTTTTACATTTAGAGAATTAACTAATCAAGTTGTTTCTTAAATGACTCAGGTGTTCTGTTAATCCCTTCCCGCTGGTCAATAATAACAAAAATAATAATACTTGCATTTGATACAAGGCCCTATCACGTCATTTAGACATCTTAAACCACTTCATAGAACATATACAGGGCAAAGCCTTGGGCAAGTTTCCTTACTCCACACATCTGATAATAATTCCTCGAAGAAACAATTAAAATTTGGTCATCTGAATCCACGACTATTTGTTGGACGCTGCTGTGCACAATTGGCTGCCGCGTTTTGACCCCAAAATATTCAACCAAATCACTTTACAGTAGGGAACGGCGATATATCGGTATATCGCTAAAACCCGATATGATTTTCATATCGGTATGCCAATATAGACATTTTAAAAATACCGATATATCGAAAAACGATATATCGAGGTGAAAAATCGGGATGCGAGCACAATCAACTACAAGACCCAGAATGCTCATCTCTATACACAATGCACAGACCGAGGTGCAAAGCCGCCATCTTGTATTCATAGTCCTCGAATACAATATACAGGTATGCAAGGGGTGGGGGGAAGAGAGACGGCTGTGGGTGGGGGGGGTGAGGGGAGAGAGACGGCTGGGGGGGGGGGGGTGAGGGGGAGAGAGACGGCTTGGGGGAGGGGGGGGGTGAGGGGGAGAGAGACAGCTGGGGGGGGGGGGAGAGGGGGAGAGAGACGGCTGGGGGGGGGAGGAGAGGGGGAGAGAGATGGCTGGGGGGGAGGAGGAGAGGGGGAGAGAGACTGCTGGGGGGAGGGGGAGATAGACGGCTGGGGGGGGGGGGGAGAGGGGAGAGAGACGGCTGGGGGGGGGGGGAGAGGGGGAGAGAGACGGCTGGGGGGGGGGGAGAGGGGGAGAAAGACGGCTGTGGGGGAGAGGGGGAGAGAGATGGCTGGGGGGGGAGAGGGGGAGAGAGAAGGCTGGGGGGGAGATGGGGAGCGAGACGGCTTGGGGGGAGAGGGACGGCTGGGGGGGGGGGAGAGGGGGAGAGAGACGGCTGGGGGGGGGGGAGGAGAGGGGGAGAGAGACGGCTGGGGGGAGGGGGAGAGAGACGGCGGGGGGGGGGGGGGGGGGGAGAGAGAGACGGCGGGGGGGGGGGGGGGGGGGGAGAAAGAGACGGCTGGGGGGGTGGTGGGGGAGAGAGACGACGAGGGTGGGGGGTGCGAGAGAGGGACGGCGGGGGGGTGGGGGGGAGACGGGGTGGATGTGATAATATACAGATAGATAGAGATGGGGGGGGGATGTCAGAGAGGAGAGAGGGAGAGAGACATAGAGAGACACAGACAGAAAAACACAGAGATGGAGAGAGTGAGAGACACAGAGAGAGAAAGATATTTACCTCCTGAGAAGATAGGCCCCGAATGCGCGCGCACCCGGAATGCGCGCGCACTCCGATGCTCGCGCGCATGCGCAGTACGAAATAACTGAAAATATCGGTATTTCGGTATATCTCGATATGAGCCAACCGATATATGCATATCCGGAAAATTCCCATATCGCCGTTCCCTACTTTACAGTATATTCTGTGAAGTGCTTCGCGACATCTTGAAGATGTGAAAAGCGCTATATCCATTGCAAGGATTATTATTATTTTTATATTGTAGTGAATTACTGAATATTTTGTGGGTGAAACACGACAGCCAATTGCATACCATTATCCCACAAACAGTCTTAGATTGAATGACCAAATATTTTTACTGTGGATAGTACAATTATCCTGTTCAATATTCCAATTTGTTTCTGAGATATTAATAGCGCAGATTTATCTTCCCAATTTCAGACATCATTAAGTTATTTCTCAAACCTGATTTCCTCTAAGTGTCTCACTGGGCTTCTCAGAACCTGGGGACAGTCTCCTCATGCTGTGATAGTCAGATATATGGAAGCAGTCCTGATGGGACCATTATACAGCTGGAGCTGGTCACCTCATACAATATATATTATGATATTGCCAGCATTCTGTTTGCCTTACTTACTGCTGAACTGTGTGGACATGATGACTGACAGATCAATACATCATATGTAATTATACTGTAGTGAATTACTGTATATTTTGTGGGTGAAACACGACAGGCAATGTGAAAGACAATATACATTTAGTGTAATGTCCTTCACATCAGATGGACATCATAAATTGCTGCACAAGATATACTGTAAAGTGCAGTGGCTGTATTTGTAGGAACATAGCAGCAAATTTGCACTCATTGCTTGCAAGTATGCCCACACTATGCAGTCAATCCACGTCATAGTATATTCTGTGAAGCGGGAGACGTCTTGAAGATATGAAAAGTGCTATATCAAATGCAAAGATTATTATTATCAAACACAAGTTGTTGTTGTAGCTGGGATTGGGTTAAAGTCATGCTTGCTTGATAGGATCTTGTAGTCTTCTCTTTAAAAATAAGTCCCTAGAATCTAGTCGTCGGTATCTTCATTTCCCAATTTCAACTTACACAATGCTTTCATTTTGCTGCAGTCACAATGACCAACACAACTTCACTACATTCAATCTTTTATTTTCATCCTCTCAACTTTATGCTCTAGGCTTCCACGAGGAAGAAAGGAACGTGTTATTAGAGTAACAACTTGCATTTATAAAGCACCCTTCACTTGGGGCATTGTCATAGAACGACCTTTAGATGGGACCTAAACCTTCAGACCATCTGCCCAGATGAATGTCAAACATTGCTGTCTAACGAGGCAAAATAAGGGAGACTGGTCCATTATTCCTGCAATTAGATTCTTAGCAGTTTGCATTGCTGTGGGGAAATTGGCTGCTGTTTTTCTGATCAGCCCGGTGTCAGACACATGCGAAAACCAATCACCGTGCTTAAGAGTATCCAAACCAAGCTGAGAATTACATGCATCCCGCCTAATAATAATAATCCTTACATTTGACACATCTACACATGGAAATTACATAGATTGTTGGAATGGAATCCGCACTCTCTCCCTGGAGGGACATCTTGTTTACCTAATTACAGAAGGTATCAGGCGGAGATTGGCAAGAGCCAAGGCTTGCCCCATTGGGGTAATGGCTGAAGTCTAACCAGCTAAAACCACATAGCTTGCCTTTAAGAGCTCTGTCTAGTTAGCTTTCCCACTGCTTGTCCAGCTAGCTCTATACTACCCGTTAGGTCTTTGGTTTGCAAGGTTAACAGGAGCTGAGTGGGATGACTTCCTGCTCCCAGTGACTGGTCTGCCTTCCCAGGTACTGCTGATGCCATTTGTCGCACAGAGTTACTGCAGCCAAACAGTCAAATATTACTGCACCAGAAATGCGCAGAATTTACATGTTCAGAGTATTCATTTGTTATTAAAATATGACAATGTAAGGGAATTAATCAAGTTTCTTTGGCTGTGAATTCGGTGAGCATCCTAAGAAGTCACTAGGTACAAGAATGCTCCATAATAGGTTTATCCCAAAGTTTCCATGCAAGCTTGTTTTTTTTTTAAAAGACCCAGTAAAACACTAAATGCATTAAAGTTATGGGCAACATAGAATCATAGCATCCCACAGCATAGATGGAGGCCATTAAAAAGTCCTGTAGCTCAGTGGTTAGACCACTCGCCTTGCAACGAGTGACCTGGGTTCAACTTCTGGCAGGGTAAAACCTTGGGCACATTTCCTTACTCCACACGCCTGATAATAATCCCTCAAAAAAAATACAATTGTAATTTGATCACTCAATCCGTGACTGTTTGTAGGACATTGCTATGCACAATTGGCTGCCATGGTTCGCCCACAAATATACAGTCAATTCATTTTACAGTACATTAATTGAAGCGCTTTGAGACGTCTAGAAGACCTGATAAGGCGCTATATTAAATGTAAGGACTATTATTATTTTTATTTAGGCCCATGATCATGCCTGTGCTAGCTCTCTGAAAGAACTACCAACTGGTCCCAATCCCTAGCTACTCTATTATCCCATAACCCCGCATATTTTTCCTTTTCAAGTAGCTATCCAATTCCTTTTTGAAAGATATTATCAAATCCACACCCTTTCAGGCAGTGCATTCCAGACCACAACAACCCTCCAGTAAAATAATATCTGGTTCTCCTCTGGTTCCTTTGTCAATTATCTTAAATTTGTGTCATCTAGTTAACAATCTAGCTGCCAGAGGAAAAAGTATCTCTCTGTCTACTGTATCAAAACCCCTCATAATTTTGAACACCTCTATTAATTCTCCCCTTAATCTACCATTCTCTGAAGAAAACAACCTCAGATTCTCTAATATCTACACATAATTGTAGTCCCTCACCTTGGTATCTGGTAAATCCTCTGCACCTTTTCCAAGGCCCTGACATCCTTCCTAAAGTATGATATCCAGAATTTGACACAATAGTCCAACTGAGACCATCTAGTGATTAGTAAAGGTTCAACATAGTCAGACAGCATAGAAGGAGGTCATTCTGCCCATCAAACATAACTGCTTTTGTACTATCTGCCTCTATCCATAAGGCCATGGATCCCATAAGCTTTTTTTTAAAAAAACACAGCTTAGTCAACTTTATCTTGCCACCTTCAAAATTGTGTGTATGTGAACTCGTAGGTCTCTCTACTCCTAAATCACCTTCAACATTGTACCATGCATCTTATATTGCCTCGTCTCATTTCTCCTCCCAAAATGCATCACTTCACAATTCTCTATAAAAATTTCAGCAGTCTGTCGATGTCCTCCCGCAGTCTGCTACCAGCCTCCTCACTGTTTACTACCTTTCAAAGGTTTGTATCAACTGCGAACTTCAAAACTTTGTTCTCTATATCCATGTCCAGGTCATTAAATATGTATTAAAAAGTGCAGTGGTCCTAATACTGACCACTTGCATTTGATGCAACGCACTAACATGTCAAAAAGACCTTTCAAAGCGCTTCACAGGATATATCTAAAGTGGAATGACTGTGTCTTTGTGATCAACTGAAGTGGTCAGATGAAGCTACGTTAATTCCTTTTTTAAAAAATTAGGCATCAGGTTTGACCCCCAATTATCCTTCCTCCCCCACATTCAGTCCCTCACCAGCACCACTTTCTTCCATCTCCGATACATCGCCCGTTTCTGCCAAATTTGCACCCCGAAAGCTGCCAAAATCCTGGTCCATGCCTTTGTCACCTCTCGGCTGGACTACTCCAATGTCCTTCTCGCCGGTCTCCCCTCTGCCACCGTTCACAGAATCCAACTTATTCAAAATTCCGCCGCCCACGTTCTCACCCGAACCAAACTTCACTCCCTGATTACCTGTCCTTGCCAGACTTCATTGGTTCCCTATCTCAGAACGGATCAATTTCAAGATCCTCACTCTTGTGAGGATCTTGAATCCCTCCACTCCTCTGCACTCCCCAACCTCTCCGACCACCTCTCTCCTCACAACAGTACACGTTGCCTTCGTTCCACATGGTCTGGCCTCCTCAATGTCCCCTAAATCCTCCGCTCCACCATCGGCGGGCCTTGCATTCAGCCACTAAGCCCTGAAGCTCTGGAACTCCCTCCATCACTCCCTTCGCCTCGCCCCCTCCTTTCTTATTTTCAGGTAGCGCCTGAAGACTTTTCTTTTTAACCCCGCTTTTGGTCATCTTTTTCCTCCTCCTCCGCCTCCTATCCACTTTTTGAAGTGCTCTGAGATACCGTCTGGTATGGAGTGAGGGCTCTATAGAAATAGAGGCCAGTTTTGGACCATAAAAATGGTCCAAAACTTGTCTTGTCTGCTGGAACGTATTGAGAAGTTAATCCTAGAATCAAATCATACAGCACAGAAGGAGACTATTCAGCCCATCGTGTCTTGAGTCCAAATACATTTTTTTGATTTTTGAGTCCAAATCAATCCCATTCCTCATTGTCTCCACATAACGCTGCAAACTTGTCCTCCCCAAATAATTATCTACCTCTCTCTTAAAATTTGTTATCGGATCGGATTCCGCCACTCTTTCAGGTAACACATTCTAGATCCGAACTCACTATGTGAAATAATTTCTCCACACCTCTGGTTTCTTTCAACAACTAACAATTTTAAATCAGTGTCCTCGGGTTAACGACTCATTCGCCAGTGGAAATAGTTTCTCGTTGTTCACCCTATCAAATCCCCTCATAATTTTTAAACCTTTGATTCTCTGTGGTTAATGTAGCCCATTTTGGCGTAATGCATCTAATTTACATGTTCAGAGTGACAATTTACTATAAATTAAGGCAATGGGAGGTGGTCAATTTGCTTTGGCTGGTTTGTGCAGCTGATGAAAGAGTTTGGTGAACACGACAGCCTCTAAAACGCTTACTTTCAAATACAATTCTGCATATCACAACTTAATTTTCTTAGTGAAGGGTAGCTAATTTTCCCTGGCTACATTATTTGTTACAATATTGAACAAGCCACAATTATAAAAATAATCCTTGCACTTGATATGCCCCCTAGCTCAGGTTCAAACCTACCACCGTCCCCAGCACCTTGGGACAATTTGATGTGACAGGCAATACATAAAATATAATTTGTTGCTGATATAGTGCCTCATCATAAAATAATAATCCTTATATTTGATACGCGTTCAAGAAGCCTCAAAATGCTTTACAGAATATACTCTACAGTACCGTAAAATGTATTAACTGTACATTTTGTAAGTGAAACATGGCAACCAATAGCACACTGCTGTATCTCACAAACAGTCATGCATTGAGTGACCATTTTTTTTTGAAAAGAGATCATTGCCCCAGAAAAAGGGATCCACCAATCGACTAACAATCAGGTTCCAATTACTCTTAGGTAAACAGAGGAGTCTGGAGAAAGGAAACTTGTATTTTGCAGATGAAACAACTACAACAACAAAATTACATTTATAGAGCGCCTTTCACGTCAGGGGGATGTTCCAAGGTGCTGATCAGTAAGGTCAGGACCCGAGCAAGTGGGAGGGTCAGGGTAGTGGGGAGGAAGAGAGTTGTGAGGGGAGGGAGAGAGTTGGGACGGTGGCAGAAGGCACGATCAAAGAGGAGGGTCTTGAGACCAGCCTTGGAGGAGGCGAGGCGAAGAGACTGTGAGATGGAGTTCCAGAGTGTGGGGGCAGAGAGGCTGAAAGCCCAGCCCGTCCACCGATGGTAGGGCGGATTGGGCGGGGGACATGGGGCAGACCAGAGCCCGCTGAACAGAGGGGGCGGACAGGTTCATATGGAGTCAGCAGGAGAGATAGGAGGGGCAAAGCCGTGAAAGTGAGGATGAGGATGTTGAATTCGATCCTCTGGTGAATGGGGAGCCAATGGAGCCGGGCGAGGGTGGGAGAGATTGGGTCGCGGAGCTTGGTCGGGAAAGGACACAAGCTGCAGAGTTCTGGATGATCTGCATCTTGTGAAGGGATGAGCCGACAAGGCAGACAAGGGATGAGCCGACAAGGCAGACAAGGAGGGAATTTCCATAGTCGAGCCTCGATGTGAAAAATGCGTGGGCAAGAGTTTCAGCAGGGGCAGAGTCTGACAATGTTACGAAGGTGGTGGAAGGCAGTATTATACAACAGTGTCGTACAAACACAATAGCAATTACAACAGTGTTGTACAAACCATAGAGTGATTTTATTTGGGGCATTTGGTGTCCAGGACACCAGGAGAGAAACTCCCTTCCTCTTTCAAATAGTGCCAGCGGATCTTTAACATCCACCATAACAGGCCGAAGGACAGCACCTCCTACAATTAAACACATCCCCAGCACTGCAGTGTCAGTTAAGACAATGTTAAATTCCAAGTTCTGTCAACCTGACAACACCTAGGAGCATTATTTGGCTTGTTGCTCACTATGTCAAAACAACAACAAAATTACATGTGTGTAACAATGTGAGGCAACAAAGGCAGCCAGTTGTAAAATTTATTCTAAATTGACTGTCTTGTGTAATGACCCACAGGAACACTTTCATTCATTTTGTAATGGAAATTGGGGGAGATGAAGGGAGGAAGAGATGCTAATAGAATGCCTCAATAGGTTTTCCTGACTTATTTATTCTCTGCTCAATGGAGAAGAAAACTATTCATCTCAATTACGCTCAACTCATGTCGTGACCTCAGAACAAGCAGAACATGCACTCTGGAGATTGGATCATTCACAGTGAACACAATAGTTCACAGCATGAACCAAGCTGAGTGTTGTAAACACGGTTTAGTGCTGTTACACACACAGCAAAAGCACCAATTAAGGGTAAGGCGATCACGGTACTTCTGAAAAGGTTATCAGTCCACTCACGGATATGGCTATTAAGCTGTGATATGAATGATCATTGCACTTTAAATGCTCAACCACCACAGAGCTGGTGCAATGGCAATTGTTTTTAATATTGCTATTCTAATAACAATAACAACAAAATTACACTTTGTATAGTGCCTTTCATGTCAGGAGGACATCCCAAGCCGCTGTTCAGTCAATGTTTCAGACCCAAACTGGGGTCAGGGACAGGGAGGGTGGAGGGAAATTGACCCACTAGATTAGCATGAGATGTCTACACCAGTTGCAGTTGGACATGTAGTCGACCAGCTTTCAGACTAAAATAGACAATTTCCAGGTCATTATGTCACTAATAGTGTCCTGTTTACACTTGTGCCCAGGTCACTGTCAACATAACTTCCTGTTTTGTACAAGCAGAGCAAACAAAACAAACCGTTAGCATCCTGAGTACCAGGAAATAGCCGGTACATGGGGAGCGAGTCAGCAGGCCAGCCAGCTAATTGTGCACACCAGCAGTCATCCTCCCATAGTAGGCACAAATTGATATGTTTTGGATCTCAAAAACCAAGTTATATCAAGACATTTACATTTCATATACAAATCTTTAAACAGGGTCACAATTAAAATAATATAATAATAATCCTTGCATTTCATATAGCGCTTTTCATATCTTCTAAACATTTCAAAGTGCTTCACAGAATATACAGGTATCCACCACTTAACAAAAGGGTTAGGGACTTCAAAACCCCTCATTAAGCGAAAATTGCGTTAAGTGGGCGGGGGGGAGGTCCCTACTGTGTTTCCGTTTATGAAAAAATTTGTTCCCAGTAATGCCTTGCACCTAGCCTAGCGCTAACATTTACAGTGTATCAGCGACGGCATAACGTAGGTAGCACTGCTATTGAAGGCAGGGAAAGAGAGTTAAAGAGAAAGAGACTGAGATAGAGAGAGACAGAGAGACTGTGAGTGAGATTGTGACAGCCAGAGACTCAAACGGAGAGAGAAAGAGACAGAGAGAGAGAGAGAGAGAGAGAGAGAGAGAGAGATACAGAGAGGGACAGAGAGAGCGAGAAAGAGAGAGCACGACCCAGACAGACAGAGACACGGAGAGAGAGAGAGAGAGAGAGAGAGGGAAAGAGACACAGAGAGAGAGAGAGAGACAGAGAGGGAAAGAGACATGGAGAGAGAGAGAGAGAGAGACAGAGGGAGAGAAAGAGACACAGAGAGAGAGAGACACACAGAGGGAGACTGAGACAGAGAGAGAAACTGAGAAAGAGAGACAGAGAGGAGAGACAGACAGACAGAGCATCCTACCACTTAAGCTCCTCCCTAAGCTTTCTCTTGGATTACTGGCGCTAAAGTAAGTGTGTGTATGTATGTGCGCTTGTGTTGCGGAGGCTGCCGGGAGACAAGAAGTGCGCGAGTTTTAAACTTTTGTTATAGAGAGCACAGCCTTCGCTAAGCACATAGAGAGGTACAAATAGAAAATAGTGAAGTTTCGTTGACAGGGTGTTCGGTAAGCGGGGACTACCTGTACTGTAAAGTGAATTTACTATATCATAGAATCTTACGGCACAAAAGGAGGCCATTTGACCCATCGAGTCTGTACCGGCTCTTTGAACAGAGCAATTTAATCCCACTCCCCAGCTCTCTCCCCATAACCGAGCAAACCCGTCCTCCCCAAATAAATGTCTACCTCTCTTTTAAAAGTTGTTATCGAATCAGCCTCCACCACCTTTTCAGGCAATGTATTCCAAATTCAAACAACTTGCTGAGTGAAAAAAAATTCTCCTCACCTCCACTCTGCTTCTTTTAGAAACTATTTTAAATCTGTGACCTCGAGTCACTGATACACCCACCAGTGGAAACAGTTTTTCCCTGTTTACCCTGTCGAATCCCCTCATCATCTTGAAAACCTCTATTAGGTCTCCTCGTAACCTTCTCTGCTCCAATGAGAATAAACCTAGCCTCTCTAGCCTTTCCTCAGAACTGAAGTCCCTCATTCCTGGTACCATCCTGGTACCATCTTCTCTGCACCCTTTCCAATGCCTTAACATCCTTCCAAAAAGTGTGGTGACCAGAATTCAACATAGTACTCTGGCTGAGACCTAACCAAAGTTTTATAGAGGTGAGTCAGAGCTTCCTGACTTTTGTACTCTATGCCTCTATTTATAAAGCCTAGTATCCCATATGCAACTGCTTCAACTACCTGTCCTGCCACCTTCAAAGAAATACTTACACAAACCCCCAGGTCTCTCTGTTCCTTCACACCCCTTAAAATTGTACTATCTAGCCTCTATTGCCTCCCCTCATTTCTCCTCCCAAAATGCATCACCTCACATTTCTCCACATTAAATTTCATCTGCCATGTGTCTGCCCATTTTACCATTCTGTCTATATCTTCTTGCAGGTGGCTACTATCCTCCTCACTATTTACTATTTTTCCTAACTTTGTGTCATCTGCAAACTTGGAAATGGTACTCCCTATACCCAAGTCCAGATTATGAATATAAATTAAAAAGAGCAGTGGTCCTAATGTCCCTAGGGGACACCATTGTACACTGTTCCCTCCAGTCAGAAAAACAGCTGTTTACTACAACTCTCTGCTTTCTGTCTCCCAGCCAGTTCTGGATCCATGCTGCCACTGTCCCTTTAACTCTGTGGGCTTCGATTTTCCTTATAAGCCTTTTATGTGGCACTTTGTCAAATGCCTTTCGAAAGTCTATATAAACTACATCAACTGCATTACCCTCATCCACCCATTCTGTTACCTCATCAAAAAACTCTTATCAGATTTGTCAGGCAAGATTTGCCTTTAACAAATCTGTGCTGGCTGTCCTTTATTAACCCATATCTTTCTAAGTGAAGATCTATCTTGTCACTGATTATAGTCTCTAGAAGTTTCCCCACTAACCCCATCTAACTGATGTTAGATTGACTAGCCTGTAGTTCCCAGGTTTGTCCTTCTGCCCCTTTTTGTACAAGGGAGTAACATTAGCAACCTTCCAGTCCTCTGACACCACCCTCTGTGTCCAAGGAAGATTGAAAGATTGTAGCCGGGGCCTCTACTATTTGCACCCAAACTTCCCTAAATAACCTAGGATGCATCCCATCCGGAATGGGCGACTTATCTACCTTGAGCACTGTCAACCTGTTTGGTACTTCCTCTCTGTTTATACTTATCCTATCCATTTCCTCTACCCTCTCCTCCGGTACTGTGGCATTGGCTGCATCCTTTTCTTTTGTGAAGATAGATGCAAAGTACTCATTCAGTATATCAGCCATGCCCTCTGCCTCCACAATAAGATTTCCTCCTTGGTCCCTAATTGGCCCCACGCTACCTTTGACTAACCTTTTATTCTTGATATCATAGAATCATAGAATGTTGCGGCACAGAAGGCCATTCGGCCCATCGAGTCTGTGCCGGCTCTTTGACCGAGCAAGTCACTTTTGTTAACCCCAATCACCAGCTTTCTCCCCGTAACCCTGCAAACCCGTCTTCCCCAGATACCTATCTAGTTCTCTCTTAAAAGCTGCTATTGAATCGGACCTCACTACCCTTTCAGGCAGATCATTCCAAATTCGAACAACTTGCTGAAAAAAATTATTCTAACCTCCCCTCTGCTTCTTTTGGTAGATATCATAAGACTGTGACTACAGGTCACAGACACACGTACCAGCGGAAACAGCTTTTCCCTATCTAGCCTGTAGAAACCTTTCATAATCTTGAAGACCTCTATCAGGTCCCCGCGTAACCTTCTCTGCCCTAATGGGAAAAGTCCTAACTTCTCCAGTCTGTCCTCATAGCTAAGGTTCCCCATTCCTGGTATCATTCTCGTGAATCTCCTCTGCACCCTTTCCAGTGCCTTAATGTTCTTCCTGAAATAAGGGTGCCCAGAACTGGACGCAGTACTCCAATTGAGGCCAAATCCATCTGCCACGTCAGCCAATTCCACCAATCTGTGTATGTCTGCTTGCAGTTGGTTACATTCCTCCTCACTATTTACTACCCTACCTAACTTTGTATAATCTGCAAACTTGGAAATAGTGTTCTTTTTGCCCAAGTCGAGATCATTACTATATATTAAAAAGAGCAGTGGTCCCAATACAGATCCCTGCTTGTAAAATACCTTAGGGTATGTTATACATATGCTTGTAAAATACCTTAGGGTTCCCATATATTTGTGGGCGAAACATGGCAGTTATTTGCACACAGCAATCTTCCACAAACAGTTGTGGATTGAAGTGACAAATTTATTATCTCTTTTTCTTTCTTTTCAGCTCATTCCAAAATGAATATGGCTGAGAAAAGTCTATATATCACAGCAAACCCAATCCTAGCATGCTTAGCTCCAAAACACATTAATGGAGTAGTTGGCACTGGCATAATGAGGCAAACAACTTCTTGAATTCCATGATTCCCAAACACAAATAACAACAGCATTTATATATTGATTTTCATGCATTGTAGTGTCCCGGAACACTTCACATAGGCAGAGTCTGACAAGGAGCCAGGGGGAGGGGGGTAGTGACCGGAAGCATGATCAAACAGGTAAGGTAGTGTTTAAGCAAGATTTGAAGGTGGGGAGGGAGGAGGCAAGGTGGAGGGATCAAGAGAGAGTTTCAGAGTCATCTTCCTGTCACTTACCATCTTGTGGGTGTATATGAGGGAGGGAGGGAGGGAGAATAGGAGGGAGGGAGAATAGGAGGGAGGGAGGGAGGGAGGGAGGGAGGGAGGGAGGGAGGGAGGGAGGGAGGGAGGGAGGGAGGGAGGGAGGGAGGGAGGGAGGGAGGGAGGGAGGGAGGGAGGGAGGGAGGGAGGGAGGGAGGGAGGGAGGGATTGTATAGATTTGTATTGCATATTATATTGAACCTGTTCCAGGCTTGGGACGTCCTCCTGATGTGAAAGGCGTTCTATAAATATAATTTTGTGGTGGTTGTTGTTGATCCACAAGTAGAAGCTAGCAGAGTTAAATGATTCAAAGGGTAAACCTGGATTTTAAATACACAATGCACACAATTTTTGAACTTACCAAAGAATCCTTTACGACTTCACTTGTGTAAAATGCTGAGAAGAAATGAAAAAAGTGTCAGTAATTTAATTTAAAAAACACTCTGAAGGTTAGCTTCTGTTAATTTATGAAGTCCCATAGCTCAATGGTTAGAGCACTCGCCTTACAAGCGAGAGACCTGGTTCAATTCCAGGCAGGTCAAGGTGAAACCTTAGGTAAGTTTCTTTACTCCTCACGCCTGATAATAGTCCCTCAAAAAAATAAATTGGTCACTTCAATCCACAACTGTTTGGGGGGACACTGCTGTGAGCAATTGGCGTTTCTTCCACATACATACATACAGTCAATTCACTTTATAGTATATGCTGTGAAGTGCTTTGAGACGTCCAGAAGAATGCAAGGATTATTATTATTACTACTGTACCTAAAGATTACATTGTCAAATGGTGAGTAACTGATTACTCAGCAATTGTGACTGCCCAGAACCTGTCTCCAGGAGCAGCCACTCAATCAATCTTCCTCCCACCCCCGCCATCTCTCTCCCCCACCTCCCCCGCCGTCTCTCTCTCCCCCCCTCCCCCCCCGTCTCTCTCGCCCCCCTCCCCCCCCGTCTCTCTCGCTCCCTCTCCCCCCCTCCCTCTCCCCTCCCTCTCCCCCACCTCCCTCTCCCCCCCCATCTCTCTCTCCCCCCGTCTCTCCCCCCCCCCCCCCCCCCCGTCTCTCTCCCCTCAGTCTCTCCCCCCTCACCCCTTGCATACCTGTATATTGTATTCGAGGACTATGAATACAATATGGCGGCTTGCACCTTGGTCTGTGCATTGTATATAGAGATGAGCATTCTGGGTCTTGTAGTTCAGTGCACGCGCATTCCGATTTTTTCGATATATCGAAATTTTTAAAATATGTGTATCGGCATATCGATATGAAAATTATATCAGATATAATTTTCATATCGATATATGAGTACTTCGCCTCTGTCTTCACAAAAGAAAAGGATACAGCCAATGCCATGGTATTAGAGGAGAGGGTAGGAGAAATGGATAGAATAATTATAACCAGAGAGGAAGTGCTAAAAAGGTTGACGTCGCTCAAGGTGGATAAGTCACCTGGTCCGGATGGGATGCACCCTAGGTTACTAAGTGAGGCACGGGAGCAAATAGCAGGGACTCTGGCCACGATCTTTCAATCTTCCTTGGACACAGGGGTCGTGCCAGAGGACTGGAGGATAGCTAATGTTACTCCCTTGTATAAAAAGGGGCAGAAGGACAAGCCTGGTAACTACAGACCAGTCAGTCTAACGTCGGTAGTGGGCAAACTTCTAGAGTCCATAATCAGGGACAAGGTAGATCTTCACTTAGAAAGATATAGGCTAATAAAGGACAGTCAACATGGATTTGTTAAAGGCAAATCTTGCCTTACAAATCTGATAGAATTTTTTGATGAGGTAACGGAATGGGTGGATAATGGTAGCGCAGTTGATGTAGTTTACATGGACTTTCAAAAGGCATTTGACAAAGTGCCACATGAGAGACTTATTATGAAATTAAAGGCCCATGGCGTAAAAGGGACAGTGGCAGCGTGGATCCACAACTGGCTGCGAGACAGAAAGCAGAGAGTTGTAGTGAGCGGCTATTTTTCAGACTGGAGGGAAGTGAGCAGTGGTGTGCCACAGGGATCGGTTTTGGGACCATTGCTGTTTGTAATCTACATCAATGATCTGGACTTGGGTGTACGGAGTACAGTTTCCAAGTTTGCAGATGACACTAAGTTAGGGGGAATAGTAAATAGTGAGGAGGATAGTAGCCATCTGCAAGAGGATATAGACAAATTGGTAAAGTGGGCAGACACATGGCAGATGAAGTTTAATGCAGAGAAGTGTGAGGTGATGCATTTTGGGAGAAGAAATGAAGGGAGGCAATATAGGCTAGATAGTACAATTTTAAATGGTGTGAAGGAACAGAGAGACCTGGGGATTTGTGTTAGTGACTCGTTGAAGGTGGCAGGACAGATAGACAAGGCTGTTAAGAAGGCATATGGGATACTAGGCTTTATAAATAGGGGTATAGAGTACAAAAGTCAGGAAGTGCTGACTAACCTCTATAGGACTTTGGTGAGGCCTCAGCTGGAATACTGTGTTCAATTCTGGTCACCACACTACAGAAAGGACGTGAAGGCATTGGAAAGGGTACAACGAAGATTTACTAGGATGGTGCCAGGATTGAGGGACTTCAGCTATGAGGAGAGGCTAGATAGGCTAGGGTTATTCTCTCTGGAGCAGAGAAGATTGAGGGGAGACCTGATAGAGGTTTATAAGATCATGAGGGGTTTCGACAGGGCAAATAGAGAAAAACTATTTCCACTCGTGGGTGAATCTGTGACTCGTGGTCACAGATTTAAAATAGTTTCAAGGCGCAGTAGAGGGGAGCTGAGGAGAAATTTTTTCACTCAGCGAGTTGTTCGAATCTGGAATGCATTGCCTGAAAAGCTGGTGGAGGCTGATTCGATAACAACTTTTAAAAGGGAATTAGATCTTTATTTAGGGAGAACGGGTCTATTAGGCTATGGGGAGCGGGCAGGGCAGTGGGATTGAATCGCTCTTTTCAAAGAGCCGGCACAGACTAGATGGGCCGAATGGCCTCCTTTTGTGCCGTAAAATTCTATGATTCTATGATTCTATGATAACCGATATATCGATATATCACCAGACCCTAGCTATCAGCATGCACAACTCAGACACGCTTCCATTCCTCATCTGGCAGAACAACTCATTGGGATTGCACTTGGCCATCAATAATGAGATGGCATACAGACAACCCAGTGACAATTTAACAGGTCAAAAGGTACTCGTATCATTTTATAATATAGCGCCTTAGCACGCTATTGAGACGTCTCAAGGTACTTCACAGTATATACTGCAAATGACTTGTGTATTTTGTGAACAAAATGTAGCAGCAGTGTCCCACAAACAGTCATATTTGGAACATTGTCCTTGCTGCTTCATTTAAGATCACAAATGCAGGCTTTTTTTAATGTAATTTGCTGCCTCAATGAAACTAATTCACTATCCTTGAATAATTAATCTTCTATTTAATTAGCTAAGCGACTGAAATGCTGTCCGCATTAATGGGCTGATAGAAATATAACTTGCTACTACTGCATACAAGACCGATACCAGCAAAATAAAACAACAACAAAATTGCACTGATAGAGCGCCTTTCATCGGGAGGATGTCCCAAGGTGCTGGAAAACAGATGGAAGTGAAGAGCACCCAGAAGTGGAAGTTTCAACACCATTTAAGACGTTCAAATTACTAAATTATTTGTTAATAGTTTAAGTGAATAACAGAATGTGACAATATAATAATAATGCTTGCAGTTGATATATCGCCTTATTACATCTTCGAGGTGTCTTAAAGCACTTCACAGAATACACTAGAAAGTGTATATTGTATATTTTGTGAGTGAACCCAGCAGCCGATTGAATAGCAGTGTTCCGTATTCTTTACTTTGTTTTTTGAAACGTGCTTGACTGATTGTCAATCAAATGTGAAATACTCAGCAAATGTGGAGTCCTGTAGCTCAGTGGCTACAGCAATCAACTCGGAGTGACCTGCACGGAATTCCCGGCAGGGCGAAACCTTGGGCAAGTTTCCTTACTCCACATTCCTGATAATAATCCTTCAAAAGAAAAGAATAATCGGTCACTTCAATCCACAAATGTTTATGGGACACTGCTGTGTGCAGTTGGCTGCAATCGTCAATTTACTATACAGTATATCTGTGAAGCACACGAGACGTCTAGATGACGTGAAAAGCTCTATATCAAATGCAAGGATTATTATTATTTTTAACTGGAGTCCTACCTACTGCTAAGTAGAGGCATGTGGAAATGTGCCTACAGTGTCGCCCAGTCTGAGAATCAAACACAGGTTTAGAACACAAGTGCTCTAACTAATATGGTAGAGGACTCCACATTTGCTGAGTATTTCACATTTGATTGAACAATCAGTCAAAAAAGCTTCAAGAAACTCTGACAAAACAAAGAAATAAATGCATAGAGACCATCTATGCCTGTTCTATCAGCCTATTAATCCCACCATCCCCTCCTATACTCCACTGATAGGTACTTTCCAAGTATCTATCCACTTTTTAAATGTGGATAGATACTTGGTTTCTGTATCTGTAGGTTTTTTGGGTATTGCATTCCACATCTTCACACCCCTTGGAGTGAAGAATGTTTTTCTGAATTTACTTCGAGTCCAACCTTACAAACCGCCAGCACTATATCCCTGCAAATGGTTCTTCTTCTCATTTTCGTCCAGTCACCTGCTGGATACCCCAAGGATCCATCCTTGGCCCCCTTTTCTTCCTCATCTACATGCTTCCTCTCAGTGATGTCATCCACAGACACAAGGTTAACTTCCACTGTATGTGGATGACAGCCAACTCTACTTTTCCACCTCCAGATGCGACCCTCTGTCCCCTGTTGTTCTATCTGCCTGTCTGTCGACATGAAGAGCTGGATGCGTGCAAATTTTGTGCAGTTAAACATCAACTAGACAGAAGCCATACTCTTTGGCTCCCATCGACATCATCTATCCCATGGTTCTGATCTCCTCATCCTACCCGTCCTGTCCTTAAAACTCTCTGAACCCGTACACAATTTAGGCATCAGGTTCGATCCCTAGTTATCCTTCCTCCCCCATAGCCGGTCCTTCACCAGCACCGCGTTCTTCCATCTTTGCCACATTGCCCGTCTCCACCAATACCTCACCCCAATAGCTAGCGAAACTCTGGTCCATACCTTTGTCACCTGTCAGCTGGACTACTCCAATGCCCTCCTCACCAGTCTCTTCTCCACAAAATTCAGCTCATACAAAACTCCGCCACTCGAATTCTCACCCAAACCAAACTTCTCTCCCTGATTACCCCAGTCGTTGCCAAACTGCACAGTCTCCCTTCCTTTCCCATTGAAGATGACCGTAAGCACAGTCAAAGAGAAAGGCCTCGGCCATTGTGAGGCACTCTGAGACGCCACCCGCCATGGAGGGGGGGCGCTATACAAATGCAATTTGCTGTTGTCCTAATTGTAAAAATTGGGAAGATGATAAGAGAGCTGAGCTGAAGTGCTCAGCCACAGATCTTCAATGGGAATCCAATGCTATCCACACCTCTTAAGACACAGGTTGAGGTGATTATTCCCTTCATTACTTTAAGCCCACAAATATACGGTCGGTTTTTCTGCTCTCCTTCCTCCTACCCCGGCCCCTCCCATTACCCTCCTTTCCCCCTTCTTCCCCAAACCCCACTTCCACAACTGTTTGTGGGACACTGTTATGTGCAATTTGGCTGCTGCGTTTCTCCCACAAACATACAGTCAATTTTCCTACTTTCCTTCCCCCAACCACGACCCCTCCCCGCCCTGCTCTGGTCCCAACCTCTTTTGTCCCCTTTCTTCCCTCTTGTCTTCTCCCTCCCCTCCTGCTCTGGTCCCAACCATGGGACGTTATTGTATTCTGTGAAGCGCTTTGAGATGTCGATAAGACATAGAAAGTGCTATATAAATGTAAGGATATGTAAGAAATAAATTTTTCCTTCAAAAAATTATAAATTGGATACTTCAATCCAAGACTGATTGTGGGACACTGCTTAGTGGAATTAGCCACCATGTTTTGCTCACAAAATATAGTCAATTCACTTTACAGTATATTCCATGAAGTGTTTTGCGATGTCTCAAAGACGTGATAAGGCACTATATCAAATGCAAGCATTATCATTATCTATCCACCTCAGTCAGTAGAACATCCATTGCCATTTGGAGGAGAGAGTTCCAGATTTCCATTATCATTTGGGTGAAAAACTACCTCCTGATTTCACTCCTAAATGGCCCAGTTCTAATTTTAAGATGATACCCCCTTGTTCTGGATTCCTCCACCAAAGGAAATAATTTCTCTGCATCTAACCTATCAAATCATTCTATTATTTAAAAAACCTCAATTAGATCACCCTCAACCTTCTAAACTCAAGTAAGTTTAGATTTCAGTAAATTAAATTCCGGTAAATTATCTGCTGGAATGTTAAGCCTTGAAAATATGTTAAACTCTTTGCTGTAACACAAGGCATAATACAAACACTGGGCTCACAGATTCTTAACTGAACTAATCAGGCACAACAAATCCATCTGTAACACAACCTTTATATGTGTCTTACTGCACTATACCTTTATAAGGACAAACCAAAGAGGGGGAGGCAATGTACAGGTATGGCAAGACAGAGGAATAGAGGAAGAGTGTTCCAGAGTTTCAGGGTGTAGTGGCTGAAAGCACTGCCACTAATGGTGTACAGAGGGGCGGGGGACATGCAGGAGGCTGGAGCCAGTCGAGCTGAGGTAGCGGGTTGTGGGTTTTCCCCTTTAAATAAACTTTTTTTAAATTTGATTGCTAGAAACTCCCCCACAAAATTACAACACTGAAAATTATTCGAATAGTGTCAGCCATTATGGTTAGTCAAGATAACTATTGATCAGGCAAATCATTTTATCTGTTTAAATGCACATTAAAAATATGAAGTACAGGTATTCCTCCCCAACCGCGGGGTACACTTTCCTGAAAACCTCCGTGGTTGGTAAAAAGCGGTTGGAAAATACAGAGCCCTATGGGAAACATGGGGATAGGTGGAGTACGTTTGCTTTGTCGCGGTTGGAAAATGCAGGGCCCTATGGGAAACATGGGGATAGAGGGAGTAAGTTTGGCTGCTAGAATCTGCAGCAATCCACGAGGCTGTCTGACTGACTGATCTACACACAGACATACAGAGCGAGAGAGAGAGAGAGAGAGAGAGAGAGAGAAATCATGGTTGGTTACACGGAGGGTGGTGGAGGGGTGGTGCAGAAGGTGGTGTGGATAGGGGGAGTAAGTTTGGGAGCATTGGCTGCCAGGATCTGCAGACACAGAGACACAGACACAGAGAGAGAGAGAGAAATCAACAGAGATTTACCTTAATCCTAAGAGAGAAGCGACATCTCGTTGGTTGATTGCAACATCGCAATTGGGTCCTAGTGCCAGACGCTAGCGCGAAGCTGGTTGATGCAACTGGGTCCTAGCGCCAAACGCTAGTGTTAGTGTTAAAACCCGTGGATAAGCAAGGGTTAAGCAATAACCATTGCATGGTTAGCAAGGGTTGTCGTGTTTAGCAAACCGTGGGTAAGTGAGTTTCGCAGTTGACGAGGCCGTGATTGGGGCAGTGTACCTGTACTGTAATTTGAATAACAACTGATGAATTTGAATGTGAATGAACCAAATGTGTAGTTTAACTATCTGGGTGCTCATGATGTAAATTATCTAGTCCATTTACTCAAGCTGCATAGGATCAGGAGGAGGCCATTCGGGCCCTCAAGCTTATTCTGTAAGATCATGATTCAACTCCAATTTCCCACCTTTGCCCCATATCCGTTGAACCTTGATATAACAAATAACTAACTATCTACCTCAGCCTTGAAAATGTTAACGGATCCAGCATCCACAACATTTTGGGGGAAGAGAGTTCCAGATTTCCACTAGCCTTTGGGTGAAAAAATGCCTTGTGATTTCACTCCTAAATGGCCTAATTCTAATTTTAAGATAATACTTGTTCTGGACTCCCCATCAGCGGAAATAGTTTCTCTGTATCTACTAGGGAACGGCGATATGGGATTTTTCCGGATATGGATATATCGGTTTGCTCATACCTGCTTAAACCGATCTATCGAGTTTTTATACTGCGCATGCGCGTGCATTCGAACTGCGCGTGCATTGATGGCGCGCGTGCATTTATGGTGCGTGCTCAGTCGCGGTGCACGCGCATTGACGGTGCGTCCGCACTGACGATGCACGCGCAGTCGCGATGCACGCACATTTCGAAATGCGTGCTCTAGGTCCAGAAAGTTTGTAATGTTGGTGTCAAGGTCTGTTGAATTATACGATGTTGTTTGCTCCCTACCTCCCCCTCTCCTTCTCTCCCTCCTCTCCTCTCTCCTTCTCTCCCTCCTTTCCCCTCTCCTTCTCTCCCTCCTTTCCCCTCTCCTTCTCTCCCTCCTTTTCCCTCTCCTTCTCTCCCTCCTTTCCCCTCTCCTTCTCTCCCTCTCTCCTCTCTCTCCTCCCTGTCTCCTCTCCCTCCTTTCCCCCTCTCCTTTTCTCCCTCCCTCCCTCCTTCTCTCCCTCCCTCCCTCTCTCCTTCTCTCCCTCCCCTCTCTCCTCTCTTCCTCTCTCCTTCTCTCCCAACTTTCCCCCTCTCCCTCCCTCCCCTCTCTCCTTCTCTCCCTCCTTTCCCCTCGCTCCTTCTCTCCCTCCTTTCCCCCTCTCCTTCTCTCCCTCCCTCCCTCTCCTCTCTTCCTCTCTCCTTCTCTCCCTCCTTTCCCCTCGCTCCTTCTCTCCCAACTTTCCCCCTCTCATTCTCTCCCTCCCTCTCCTCTCTTCCTCTCTCCTTCTCTCCCAACTTTCCCCCTCTCCTTCTCTCCCTCCATCTCTAAACACAAAATAGAACACACACACACCAAAAACAAAATCTAGAGATTTATTCTCCTCCATTTCTTGCTTGAAACTAGCATGTAATGTCCACGTGTAAATGAGATCTATTACAATAGAAAAGAGAGAGACAGACAGTCTGACTGTTAGAAGCCAGATTATCACTGTTTCTATGTGTGTGCCTGACTAGACACACACATAGAAGCAGTGATAATCTGGCTCCTAACTCTCTCACACACAAAAATAACACTTACAGCCACAAAATGCCACTTATTTTTATGTAGTCTGAATTAATGTCCTTCGCCATCGGCAAGCTCTCCTTTGCTATGCAAAAAGTGACAGCGTTCGTGATACTTTGCCACTTTTTGTCCCCTCTCTGGTACAATGTTCTCCTCTTAAATAAAGCAGGAATTGTTTGAGCTGCACTGGCCCCACTACCTGTCGCTTTCTCCGAAGCGCTGGTTCGACTTCCTGCTGTTGTCGACAATGATTTCGCTCTGAGGGCAGCGTGCTGGGCGGGGTGGTGCTGCTTAATGTGTTGTCACAGGTTGCTCATGCTCGAATCAGATGTCTTAACCAAGACCTTGCAAACTGTACATCTATACACACCATTACTGACTGCATTGTTTTCAAAGTAGTCCCATACGGGGCTTCTTTTCCCCATGATGAGAAAGGTAAATTTTCAAACTACAATTTTCAGCGATGCGACTTTGTTAAGACGCCTCGACTCACGTCGAGTATACACAGTAAAGTGTGCGTGCGCATCGGATGTGCGCGCCCGTTAATTGTGCGCGCGCACCGAATGTACGCGCATTCCATGCTCTAGGTCTAGGAGGTTGCAATGCCGGCGACAAGGTAAGCTGGAAAAGATCGCATTACACTGATAATACCAACAATATTGATATATTGCCAGGAACGATATTAAAAATATAACGATGTATATTTTTTTAATCGAATCTCTCGATATAACATTTTTTTTAGAATCACCATATCGGCATACCGATCTGAAAATCATATCGGGTTTAATCGAAAAACCGATACATCGCCGTTCCCTAGTATCTACCCTAACAAATCGAGAGAAATTGTCCATTAATACACAGGATAAACTAAAGAAAATGGAATGTGAACCAGAGCTCCCACCAACAGACAAATCTGTAGTTCATTTTCTTCACTTAATCATATTTCACAACAACAGTGGTCTGAACTAAAAACTCAACAGCCTATCATCCATGCCTTCCTTCAGCTACACCCACATGACCTAGGGTTAGCTCTTGTCAGCTCCTCTCCCACACTATATCCCAAACCCTGTACTCCTCAAACAATAACAACAACTTCCACGTATATGGTGCCCCACATGCAGGGTAGCATCCCAGAGCATGTAAACCTATGGATGGCATCACCATCCACATTCTCTGCTTCCTATGCTCCTCAAAATCCAAATTAAACCTATCAGCTGTATATAGCGTGAGTTAGACCCAATTTGGAATACTGTCTCAGTTTTGCCTCAGGAAAGATACATCGGCCCTGGAGCAGGTGCAGCGCAGGTTCACCAGAATGATACCTGGTCTAAAAGGGTTACGTTACAAGGAAAGGCTACATAAATTTGGATTGTATCAAGCGCTCTGAGACGCCGTCTGGCGTGGAGGGCGCTATATAAGTCGAAGTTGCTGTTGTTGTTGTTGTATTCCCTTGAGTTTAGAAGATGGAGGGGCGCAGTGTCCGACAAACAGTCGTGGATTGAAATAACCAATCTTATTTTTTGTGAGAGATTATTATTAGGCGTGTGGAGTAAGGAAACTCGCCCAAGGTTTCCCCTGTCTGGAATTGAACCCAGGTCTCTCGCTTGTAAGGTGAACGCTCCAGCCACTGAGCTACAGGTTTCCATTCCTATTAAGGGGGAAATTGCGGGAAATTTAAATTGAAAGGATTAATTAAAGTACAGATCAGCCATGATCTACTTAAACGGCAGAACAGGCTCGAAGGGCTGAATGGCCTACTCCAGTTCCAATGTTTATATGATCTCTGTAGTAGTCCTGTAGCTCTCTTTCACACCCTCCCACCCTTCCTTCCCAATACCCACCCTCCTTCCCTCCCCTCCCACCCCTCACACACTCACCATCCCTCCCTTTAAAACATTTGATAAACTACTCTTGTGGTAAAAAGCAAACAGCTGCTGATTTTACTCAAAGTCACCAAGAATTATTTTTCTGCAGTTAAGCAATGTTGACCCCACAATTCAATTTACCTTTAAAGATCTTTGTGGCATCACAAAGGTGCAGGCTAAAGTACGTGTCCAGAAGATGGAAGCCATTCTTGTTAACTATATTTCGGGCTGCAATACTTCGTAGATGTCGAAGGCGTCGCTGAAATAAAGTAAACAGTTCAGATTTATAACAGGTTGTACATTTAGTTTTCACTGTGTTCATACAATTGCATTTGTACACATCATGCTTTAATATTAATAATTCTTGCACTTTATACAACACTTTATCATGTTATTGAGACGTGTCAAAGTGCTTCGCAGAATATATTGTAAAGTGGACTGATTGTGTATTTTTCTTGTACAGACTGGAAATGTATTCTTGTGCAGCATAAAGAAGTTGGGAGATCCTTTCCCAACACCGGGAAATAGTTGTAGGTGATACAATTTACACCTGTGCAAGTGACACACCCAGCACAAATCACACTGGACCCACTCTCACATACCTGGTTTCAAGGCCTCTTTCACTGGGGGCAGGAAACTCACTCAGCTCCAAACAAACAAAATAATTTGTATAGTGTCTTTCATGTCGGGAGGACGTCCCAATGTGATGGACAGTCAGTGTTTCAGACCCAAGCTGGGGTTGGGATCGGGGAAGGTGGAGGAAAGGGGGTGACTGATGGTTTTAAGAGTAGGATCTTGAGACGGGACTTGAAGGAGGCTAGGGAAGGGGGAGGTGAGGCGGAGGGATTCCAGGATGGAATTTCAAAGGTTGGGGGCAGAGTGGCTGAAGGCTCGCCGATGGTGCGACATGGAGCAGACTGGAGCACGCTGAACGGAGCGAGCAAACAGGTTAGTAGGAGGTTAGGAGGTCATAGATGTAGGGTGGTGCAAGGCCATGGAGGGCTTTGAAGGTAAAAGCCAAAGCCTAACAGATAGGATGGTCCTTGCAGGACAAACGGCAGGAAAGCTTGCCAGACAGCACTCTCATTTGGTTTTAGCTCCTGAAAGTCTTACTTACTGCCGGCCTGCCTCGCTCTCTCGCTGCCGGTCTCACTCACTGCAGGCTGGCTCTCTCTCTTGCTGCCTGCCTGGTTCATTCCTAGGTCCTAGCGCAGTCGTGCCCCCTTTTCACCCGCTCGAGCAATGTAATAGCGAACATCGCTAAATGAATATATGTTCCCAATGTATCAGCAACGTAATAACGAAAAAACGTTAAGCGGGTCTACCTGTGTATATATATATATATATATATATATTTTATATAAATCATGTTTGTATGTCAATCGGTTATTGCGTTCTTAGCGGACACACAGACACACAAAAACACAACCAACTGACATAAGAGTCCTCCCAACCAGGACTCCTCCCCACATTTCATCTGCAACAAACAGTTAGTCATTCCCACTAAGTCTTAGTGACTAAGATGCACAGTATCAAAGCTGCTGCTGCCAGAACAAGCACCAAAAAAAACTATAAAATAAAAATGACTGCAGACCAGGCTTCCAGAATGTTCACAGGTCATTTCTCCAATCATGTGTCAGCCTGGCTCAATGGTTGCGTTCGTGCTTCTGCGTCAGAATGATGATGGTTTCGCCCGCAAAATATGCAGGCAATTTTATTCTGTGAAGCGCTTAGAGACATCTCTAGGAATATAAGGTGCTTTATCAAGTGTAAGAGTTATTATATTATTATAATCCCCACGTCAGAAATTGGAATCACATTGTGTAAGATGATGCTCCAATACAGAGCTGCCTGGGGAGGATCGTTGCATTATCTGAGGCGCTGTCCTTCAGAGGAGACATTAAATTGAGATAAGTCTGCCTGTTCAGGTGGATGCCTTCTCTCTCCCTCAGTGTCCTGGCTAACAATTCCCCAAATGAAATTTGTCACTCACTCCATGGTTATTTGTGAGACATTGCCGTGTGCAAACTGGTTGCCGAATTTCACCCACAACAACAAGAAAATTACATTTGTAATTCGCATCGGGAGGCACAAAATTATACAGGCAATCCACTTTGCAGTATATCCTGTGAAGTGGTTTGAGACATCTTGGCGATGTCATATGGACTAAATCAAAGCTATTGATTATTATTCATCCCCAAATGCCTCCAACTATAATGATGCTTACATTTGATATAGCGCTTTTCACGTCTTCTTGACATCTCAAAGCGCTTCATAGAATGTACTGTAAAGTGAAATGAGTGTATATTTTTGGGCAAAACGTGGCAGCCACACATAGCAGTGTCCCACAAACAGTCATGGATTGAAGTCACCAATTTTATTATTGTTTTTTTTGGAGGGATTATTATTAGGCATTTGGAATAAGGAAACTTACCCAAGGTTTCCCCCTGACCTGCCTGGATTTGAAACACAGGTCTCTTGTTTGTGGGCGAGTGCTCTAACCACTGAGCTACAGGACTCCACTAAGAATGCAAGCAGATAATGACAAAAATAGTTGATGGTTTAATCACACCTCGATTTGTCCACTGTTGCAATCAGAATTTGCATAAATCCTTCAATTATAATTTGAAAAATCCCCAAGCCAATTACATTATTTCCAAAATTCAAGCAACTTGACATTTCACATACCCTTCAGTCTATTTTTTTTAAATGCAGCTATTTGAAAGACTCCAACTAGAGCTGTTCTCTACTAAAAGTAACAACAAAATTACACTTTAACTCTAAGGGTCTTTAACTCAAAAAGTGAAAGGGATGCTCTCAATGTCAGCCAACAATCTCTCTTATAAACTCATCACTTCATGACTGTTCCCAAATTGGTCGCTGAGTTCACTTACAAATATAGTTACTGCACTTTATAGTGAATCCTATTGAACACTTTTGAGATGTTTCAACAACTTGAAAGGTATTGTATTCAAATGAAACGATTATTTATTATGTGGCAGGTAAGGTATTAATCATCACTAAATTCTGAATATTTAAAGGTGTAAACAGTTTGATAGTGATAACATAGTTTGATAATTAAAGTCCTGTAGCTCAATAGTTAGAGCACTGGTCTTGCAAGTGAGTGACCTGGGTTCAATTCCCATCAGGACATAACCTTGGGCAAGTTTCCTTACTCCACATGCCTGATAATAATCCCCCAAGAAAAACAAACAATTATAAATTGATCACATCAATCATTGACTGGATCCACAGTCAATTCACTTTACACTTTGAAGCGCTTTGAGATGTCGATAAGATGTGGAAAGCACTATATCAAATGCAAGGATTATTATTGTTATTAAGACTGTTTGTGGGGCACTGCTGTGCATAATTGGCTGCCGTGTTTTGCCCACAAATATTCAGTCAATTCACTTTCCAGTATATTCTGTGAAGCGCTTTGCGACATCTAGAAGACATGAAAAGAGCTATATCCAATGCAAGGATTATTTATATTATTATTATGGATAATGTGGCCTGTGGGTCCCAAATTGGCCATCCTTAGATTAGATAAAATAATACTCGTATTGCATTTGATATAGCGTCGTATTGTGTTATTGATAAGTGTTGCACAAAAAACTGTATTTTACAGTGAATTGACTGTATTTTGTGGGCAAAACACCCAAAAAACGCAGCAGCCAATTTTGCACAGCAGTGTCTCATAAACAGTCATGGATTGAGTGATCAATTTTGTTTTTGGAGGTATTACTTTCAATGCAATCCACCAATTAATAAACAGGCGTGAACATGTTGCATAAGGAAAGATGCCTAAGGTTTTGCCCTGCCCGAAAATCAAACTTCTTGTTTGTTTTCCATGTGTTCGTTGAATGCATGGAAATCTCAAGTTTGGTTTAGACACTCTTAAGCACGGTGGATTGGTTTCTACGTGTGTCAGATTGAGCAAAAAAACCTTCAGCCTCTCTGTCCCTATCCTTTAGAACTCTATCACAGTCCCTTCGCTCCCTCAAGGCAGTCTCAAGACTCTTCTCTTCAACCGCGCCTTCGGCTACCCTCCTACCCCAACCCTTCCTACTCTCCACCCCTCTTGATCAACTCTTTGCTCGTGTCCAAATCCCTGGCTATCCAGTGACTTGGGATATCATCCCGATGTGAAAGGTGTTGTGTAAATGTCATTTGTTTTTACCAAACAGTTATCCAATAGAACATTTTGAACAGCATCCACACTGCAACTTAAAATAAAGCATTGATTCACAAAAAAGGGAACATCTCACTCAGCAGCTCTCCACTACAAAGACCAAATATACTAATCAGTTAATCTTTAAATGACCAGGTCTTTTGCAAATATTCCTAGGACACAGCATGGATTCAAGTTTAAAAAGGAACCTCCCCGCACACCCTGTATCCTCAGCTTTCCCTACTTTAGTTCTGAGTTTACTGCTTTCAGCCAGGGTTGCATAGGAACATCCTGTCATTCAGATATTATGATGGATTTTTTTAATTCAAAGGAGACATATAACATACTGGTTGGAGTACTTGCCTCACAAGTAAGAGGATCCGGGTTCAATTCCCAGGCGGGGCAAAACCTTAGGCTAGTTTCCTTACCTTTACTTGCCAGCATTAAGTAGGAACCTAGTTGTTAGTTCAATGTTGGTTCTCTTTCTCAGGGTAACAATCCCGGCGAGATCATGGATTTCTTTTTCACTAAAATAAATAATATTCGCCAGACAGCCTCATCCTCCTGCCTCTTGTTGCCCACCACCACCCCCTCTCTGTCCCCCTCACCCTCCCCATCATCAGCTCCTACCACGACCCCATCCTACATTCCTTCCTCCCCATCTCTCCCTCCTCCTTCTCGCCCACCATCACTTTGAAGAAACACACTAACTGCTGCCTCAACCCCCTTCCCACAAATTGCTGGTCACCGAGCTCCCCGTTCTCTGCTCACTGCTGGCTGACGTCATCAATCAGTCCCTCTCCTCAGGATCAGTCCCTGCCCCACTCAAAACTGCTGTCATCACCCACTCCTCAAAAAACCTTCCCTAGTTCCCTCAAACGCCAGCCACAACCACCCCATTTCAAACTTGCCCTTCATCGCCAAGTCTCAGAACTCATTGTTGCCAACCAACTTCATGCACGCCTTTCCTCCAACTCCCTCTTCAAACCCCTCCAGTCCGGTTTCCGCCCTGCCCACAGTACAAAGACTGCGCTTGTGAAAGTCACAAACGACATCCTCGCTTATCTATGACAAGGGTTCCCTCTGCCTACTTGTCTTCCTGGACCTCTCCGCCGCTTTCAACACCATCCTCCTCCACCGCCTGTCCTCCGTCATCCACCTCAGTGGGACTGCACTCACAGTCAGGTTCGATTCCTACCTCACAAACTGCCAGCAGTACATCTCCACAAACAGCTCCGCCCTCCCCGTCCCCAACCCCAGCTTGGGTCTGAAGTAATGACTGTCCAGCGGCTTGGGACGTCTTCTGGATGTTTTTCTTGAGGGATTTATCAGGCATATGGAGTAAGGAAACTTGCCTAAGATTTCACCTCTGCCGGGAATCAAACCCAGGTCTCTCACTTGTAAGGCGATTGCTCTAACCACTGAGTTACTGTTGCTGATCTTAAGCACTAATGGGACTAATTTCATGGGCCCCACCCCACCCTACTACTCACCCGTGCCCCACGCCCCCATGCCCCACTCCTCACCCCCCCCCGCCCCCCACTCCTCGCCCCACCCCCACCATTCAGCGGGTTCGTCTGTCCCATGTCTCCAGTCCGATCCATCCAACCAACGGTGGCTGGCCTTTCAGCCTCTCTGCCCCCGCCTCTGGAACTCTAATCCCACAGTCCCTTTGTGTTGCTTCCTCCCTTGCCTCCTTCAAGGCCGATCTCAAGACACTTCTTTTCGATTGGGCCTTCTGCCGCCCTCCCATCTCTCCCTTCCTCACCACACACTGCCCCTCCCCCATGCTTGGGTCCCAACACCTGACCCGTTTCTATCCAAGGTCCTTGAAAGAGTGGTTGCCTCCCAGCTCCGCTCTTTCCTTTCAAATCACTCACTTCTTGAACCCCTCCAATCAGGTTTCCGCCCTATCCACAGCACAGAAACTGCCCTGGTTAAGGTTACAAATGACATCCTAACCGCCTGTGACCAGGGCTCCCTCTGCCTCCTCGTCCTCCTTGACCTATCTGCTGCGTTCGACACAGTCGATCACACCATCCTCCTTCAACGTCTTTCCTCCCACCTCAACCTTCAAGGCACAGTCCTTGACTGGTTCCACTCTTATTTGACCCATCGTTTACATTTTGTTTCATCCAATGGCTTTTCTTCAAAACCCGCAGTTTCCCACGGCGTCCCTCAGGGCTCTGTCCTCGGTCCCCTTCTTTTCACCCTTTACACGCTCCCCCTGGGCGACGTCATCCGCAGACATGGGGTAAATTTCCACATGTATGCGGATGACACCCAGTTGTACCTTTCTGCCTCATCCCTCAACCCCCAGACGATCGATGTTCTGACAGCATGTCTGTCCGACATCGAATCGTGCACGAGGGACAACTTTTTGCAATTGAACGTGAGTAAGACCGAGGCCCTCCTGATTGGCTCAAGCCAGGGCCTCCGCAGATCGGGCGCTGCCAGCCTCAACATCCAAGGCTGTACTCTCCACCTCAGAAAGCCAATCAGGAACCTCGGCATCATGTTCGATCAAAAACTTTCCTTCCTCCCCCACATCCGTGCCTTGACCGGCACCGCCTATTTCCATCTGCGCAACATTGCCAGGCTCCGCAACTATCTCACCCCCCGCGCTGCCGAAACACTCGTGTACGCATACATCACCTCAAGGCTGGACTACGGAAATTCTCTCCTAGTCGGCCTCCCCAGTTCCTCCATTCATAGGCTGCAGACCATCCAAAACTCTGCAGCCCGTGTACTATCCCGCACCCGCCTCCGTGACCACATAACCCCCACCCTCGCCCGTCTCCACTGGCTCCCCATCCTCCAGAGGATCGAATTTAAGATCCTCGTCCTCACCTACAAGGCCTTACACGGCCTTGCCCCATCCTACCTAGCCGATCTACTCTCCCCCTACACGCCCACCCGGACCCTCCGTTCAACAGGACTTGGCCTACTCCAAGCCCCCCGCCCGAACCGCCCCACCATCGGAGGCCGGGCCTTCAGTTTCTCCGCTCCCACCTTATGGAATGCCATCCCTCAATCCCTCCGTTTCGCCTCTTCCCTTTCCTCTTTCAAGGCCGATTTGAAGACTTTCCTCTTCGAACGTGCCTTTTGTTCCACCCTGAACTCTTTTACCTCCCCTTCGTGTTTCAAACATTCCCCTCCCAGCTCGGGTCAAATGCCTCTTGTTTAGCGCCTTGGGACGTCCTCCCGACGTGAAAGGCGCTATATAAATGTAAATTGTTGTTGTTGTTGTTGTTGACTGTTCAGCGTCTTGGGATGTCCTCCTGATTTGAAAGGCGCTCTATAAATGTAATTTTGTTTGTTGTTGTTGTTAGTAATAACAAGTTAAACCAGGGCCATGTTATCAGGAGTTTCCTGTTTACCTATGGATCTTACATCACTTTTGAGAAATTCAGTTTAATCTTTTCATGGTATTGATCAATGATTTGAGCCCTGTGTCAGCCCTTTCCATACAGCATTTCCAGGCTTGAAGGATCAACAGACTGGTTCCAGTTGAACAGAATATGAATGAACTGGTCATTGTCTGCTGGGCTTCCTCTTTGCTTGTCAGAATGGTTTGTAGGATCTGCTGGACTTTCTCTTTGGTTATGAGAATTGTCCCAATGTCCGAAACAAAAATAGAAGTCAGAACAGACGAACGGTCGTGGATCCAAAACATTGATTCACTTTCCTTTCTCCATAGATGCTGCCTGACCCGCTGAGTGTTCCCAGCGATTTCTGTTTTTGTTTCAGACTTCTAGCATCCGGAGTGTTTAGGGTTCTGGTTCCCAGTGTTTGAATGGGATGTCCTCCCGACATTAAAGGTAAATGTAATTTTATTGTAGTTGAATGGTTCCCAGTGTGGCTGGCAAGCTTCACCAGTGAAGCGTTCGGTTGGATTGCATGAACCAATTTAGTTTAATGGAAAGCAATAATACTTTCTACCTGTTGCCTGAAAAATCCAATAGCAAGAGCTCTGAACAGAACAAACATTGATTACGTGATGGGAGTCAGTCCCTTTGCTGTGTCAGGCTTCAGTCACACTGTGGTTCTTATTTCACCTTCCAATCGTTATAACTTTACCCCTACACATCTACTGCTACAATCTAGAGAGTGTCAAATCACAAAACACAATCAACCATTTTTGTTTTCGAGCAATAAGGTACAATTAAAGCTTTGGTCAGAGTTAAGCTATTTTGAAAGCCTATAGTGCTTTATAGCACAACTGGAACATTCATTCTGACCATTAGTGGTTACAAACTCAACTAATTAATTGTGGCTGATACTGCTCAAAGAATATAAGAGCTGCCCTACTGTATCCGCCAACCGGGTCACAGGAATTCAATAATCCAAAGATTTTATGGTAATGGAGTCACTGGCAATTCCACTGACTCAACACAACATTGGCACTCACATTGACTCAACAACAACAACAAAATTACATTTATAGCGTGCCTTTAATGTCGGAAGGATATCCCACAGCACTCAGCACAACACTGGCACACACACTGAGCACAATGTGAAGAGTCCAAAAATCATAATCCAGCATTGTAATATTCATTAGGGCAAAAATGAGGCCATTAAAGCATGAATCCTTCATTCACTCTACCCTTTGGAAAAGTGCACAAGTTAGGTTATTACATTGGTAACTGCTGACCTATGCACATTAGTCCAGAAACTAGTACAGTAGTATATGAAAACAAAATTACATTTGGAGAGTGCCTTTCACATCAGGATGACATCCCAAGCCAGGGGTCGGGACCCGAGCGGGGAAGCGGGGTGGGGGCAGGGTATTGATGAGGGAGGGCAAAGAGGATAGGAGGACGCCTGAAGGCACAATCAAAGAGGAGGGTCTTGAAGAATATAGGATCAGGAGTAAGCCTTTCAGACCCTTGAGTCTGTTCAGCCATTCTATACGATTAAGCTGATCTGCACCTCAAGTCCAATTATCCGCCTTTGCCCATATCTCTCCCTTGATAATAATCTTTGCATTTGATATAGCGCTTTTCACGTCTTCTAGACCTCTCAAAGAGCTTCACAGAACATACACTGTAAAGTGAATTGACTGTACATTTGAGGGCAAAACACAGCAGCCAATTGCAAACAGTTGTGGATTGAAATGATCAATTTATTGTTTTTTTGAGGGATTATTATTAGGCATGTGGAGTAAGGAAAGTTGCCCAAGATTTTTCCCTGCCTGGTATTGAACTCGGGTTACTCGCTTGTAAGGCAAGTACTCTAACCACTGAGCTACAAGACTCCACAATTTACCCCAACCTAACAAATATCTATGAACCTCAGTCTGAAACAATGACTGAACAGCGCCTTGGGATGTCCTCCTGACATGAAAGGCACTATATAAATGTAATTTTGTTGTTGTTGATGCATTGTGTTGTTTTGGGTACACCTCCTGAAGAAAAAACTCTGCTGCTTTTGGAGCAGAGCAGCAGTGATTCATCAGGATAACCGAGATGAAAGAACTTAACTAGGATGAGAAGCTGAGTAAACAGATTGCATTTGAAGTTGAGGAGATTGAGCAATGATATCATCGTGTTGTTCAAATTGATGAAAGGCATTGACAAGGGAACAACTCTTCACTCTAATCGGGAAATCTGGGTCAAGAGGGCTTATCATAAAGATTGGGAGTTATAAAAGGGAGTCCAGAAATAAATCTTCAAAGGGTTATTGGAATACACACAGATAGATGGCAGTCAATTGTGGCATTCAGACAAGAGATAGATAGTTGGTAAGTAAAGATTACAGAATCTAAGGAAAAAAGCAGCAAAAATAATTAATATGAGTTGCCTGGCAAAGCAGTTAGATGGTTAAATGATCTACTTTTGTTATTACTGGCAAAACCATTATTGTTTTATGTTTTGATATTCTAAATAAAAAATTATTTCAGATCCTTCAAATTCTTATGAAGACATGACAAATATTTATGGAATGTAATTTACATAAAGGAAACCGGCAATCAGAAAAATGATAATCTGGAAAAATTACGTTTTAATTAATCCATTACAGAGGTAATCCTGGTTGATTTGGTAATCCTTGCACAAAGCCTTCAGACGTCTCCAGGATGTGATATCTGTCAGAGGTTATTGGTTGAAGTCCCACAGCAGGACTGTGAGCCTAGGCTGACACTCCAATGCAGTGCTGAGGGTACACTGCACTGTCAGAGGTGTCAGCCGTTGGGTGAGACATAAACAGAGGTCCAATTTACCTCTTTCAAAGATCACTACTTTTAAAAAAAAGTAAAATTCTCCCTGTGCTTAGGTCAACAATCATTCCAAAAAATTGGTATTTACTTCAAGACTGTGATCAAATTATGCATCACATTTGCTTACAAGTACTGTATACACACACTCATTACACGAAACTCTTTCTGAGACATTGACCTGATATAAAACATGTAGATTATTAACATAGAATGTTACGTCAGCAGCTATTCGGCACAAGCATCATCCCTACGAACTCATCCGTAGTCAACTAAATTGAATATTTTGAGGAAATAATTTCAGAACCATACGATAATTCCCTTTTCCATAATTAGTTTTTGCAGTTTTAGAAAGGGAGTTTCCATTCAAATCTACTTCTTCCCCCAAATTTCCAGCAACCAAAAAGGATCTTTTAATAGTTTTATACTATCACTTCCTTTATAAGTGAAACCATTCTCAGCACAATAGAAATAAAATCAACTATGTTCACTACAATGTTCAGTATAGTATTTTTGTTAATTTAAAAGGTTTCATCCCCAACTCTTCCTGTTTTTTAAAAAAACTACATTGAATGCCAATAAACAGGCCAGTTCAAACAAAAGTATACAAATGACATGCACCAAGTGAGGCCAAACAAAACAAACCAGAGTACATTTACGGCAATAATAACCTTTGCATTTCATATAGTGTATTATCACGTCTTCAAGATGACTTAAAGTGCTTCACAGAATGTACTGTAACATGAATGGATTGTGTATTTTGTGTGAGAAACGTTGCAACCAATTGCACACAGCACTGTCCCACAAATAGTCGTGGATTGAGAGACCAATATTTTTTAAGGTATTACCCACGGAAAAGCAATCTGCAAATTAAGTAACAACTGGGTTCCCACTTACCGCTAGGTACAGAGGCTGTGGAGTGAGAAAATTTGCCCCAGGTTTCACCTTGCCTAGCAATCCAGTATATTAAAGCGAGGTTTGGATCAATACTCAAGGGTACAGCATCAGCACAAACATAACAGGGTAAGTGCATGGGAAAAATAACAATAATCTACGCATTTGATATAGCGCTTTTCACCTCTTCTATTTGTCCCAAAGCGCTTCACAGAATATGCTGTAAAGTGACTGTATATTTGTGGGTGAAACACAGCAGCCAATTGCAAGCAGCAGTGTCCCCACAAACAGTCATGGATTGAGTGACAACAATTATTATTTTTCTTGAGGGATTATTATTAGGCGTGTGGAGCAAGGTTTCGGCCTGACCTGCCGGGAATCGAACCCTGGTCTCTCAAGTGAGAGGCAAGTGCTCTAACCACATGAATACCACTGCACTCAAGTCCTGGCTGACACTGAGGGGTGCAGTGCAGTACTGAGGGGATGGGGTGCTGTGGAGAAAGAGAGAGCTGCATTTTCAGAAATATCACCTTCAAGCAATTGAGACGTCTCCAAGCGTTCCTCAGGAACACCCCTCTCCATAACAGCAAAGGGACGTTCTCCCAACATCTTGAACCATCAAGTAAATGTTCTCATTTTCACTTTGTGGTTATGCAAGCAGGGCCCTTGATGTGTGCAAATTAAACCATCGTGCATGTCCAGCAACACACAGTCATGACACTGGAGCAGACAGCATAAGGACAGACACAATAATGGTTAGAGCACTCGCTTGTGAGAGGACCTGGGTTCAATTCCCGGACAGGGTGAAACCTTTGGCAAGTTTACTTACAACAATAACAACAAAATTACATTTATAGAGCGCCTTTCACGTCGGGAGGACGTCCCAAGGCACTGAACTTACTCCACATGCCTATGTTTACCTAGCAGTAAGTAACCCGCCTTTCTAAAGACCTTCCTTTTTGATCGTGCTTATGGCCACCTCTCCCCCTCTGCTAATGTCAAGCTCTCCGGGACACTACCCTGCATGAAGGGCGCTACAAGTTGTTGACTCCATTTGTTCGTTAATTGGCGGATTGCTTTCCAGGGGTGATAATCCCTTCAAAACAAAAAGTAATTTGGTGCTGGAACTGTTTGTGAAACGCTGCTGTGTGTGTGTGTGTGTGCAATTGGCTGCCACGTTTCGCACACAAAATACACAAGACAATTTACTTTACAGTAATAATAATTCTTGCATTTGATATCGCGCCATATCATGTCGCTGAGATGTCTCAAAGCGCTTCACAGAATATGCCATAAGGTGGATCGAGTGTCTCCCGTGAAGACATCTTAACACTGTGATAAGGCGCTAAATCAGATGCAAGGATTATTATTATGATGATTATTATTAGGGGAGCAGGGAATGGGTTAGAGCAGACAGGGCTGTGTTTGGTGCTTACCTGCTGGGAGGTCAGCTCTACATGCACGGCCCGAGATGAACCCACGTCCCTGGGGTTCATAGCAACGGCTGGAGCCCCCCTCACTCCCCCTCACACACCCCTCTCTGTCTCCCCCCTCCCCTCACACACACCCCCTCTCTCAGTCTCCCCCCCTCCCCTCACACACACCCCCTCTCTCTCTCCCCCACCCACTCCCTCTCTCTCCCCCACCCACTCCCTCTCTCTCCTCTCGCTCCCCTCCTCTCCCCTCACACTCTCTCTCTCTCCTCCCCTCCCCCCCCCCTCCCTCCTTTCACATTGACTCCAGTCCGATCCTGAAGTAATTATTAAAGCCTCTCTCTCTGTGTTACTGCTGTTTTTCCCCTTGAGTCGGTCAATCAGCCGCCGCCGACATTAATTCCCACTTTGACGCCGCCGTCAACCGTCAGCAGCACGCGACCCCCCGCGCGCAACGTAATAGCGTCATCAGCGTCTACACGTGATTAGCGCGGTCGCCCTCGAGTGATCGACGTCTCCGGTAGCCAATCGGAGGGTGGGCCGCACCAGCGGAAGCGTAGCCTCCGATTGGCTACTAGAGACGTCGGTCATCGTCAATCAGCTACCGCTTGGCTACGATAGACGCCATTCATCGTCAATCCGCTTCCGATTGGCTGCAGCGGACGTCGATCACCCCACGACTGAACGCATCGCGCTCTCCTTCCCATTGGTCGGCGTGCCCTCTAGGCGGGAGGGAGGATGGGTCGAATGCCGCCCTGAGCGCGATTGGAAGCCACAGCTATCCATCAAGCAGCAGAGGGTCAGGTCAGGTGGTTGCCTCGGGGAGGAGGGGCTGTAACAGCCAGAGTGAAGTGGGGGAGGGAGGATATGGGGGAGAACGGCCAACAACGAAACGACAACAACAAAATTCCCTGTGTGCAACAACAACAACTTGGATTTATACAGCGCCCTCCACGCCGGACGGCTGCGGAGCAGTGATAATAACAATCCTTGCATTTATAACAATCCTTGCATTTGATGCAGCGCCTTATCACATCTTCTAGACATCTCAAAGCTCTTCATGGAATACACTGTAAAATATTATTAACAATATTATTAGTAGTAGTATAAGTGAATTGATTATGTATTGGTGGGCGAAACGCGGCAGCCAATTGCGCACAGCAGCGTCCCCACCAACAGTCGTGGGTTGAAATGACCAATTTATTACTATGTATATTTTTTGAGGGATTATTATTAGGCATGTGTGTGATGGAGTAAGGAAGTTTGCTCAGCATTTCACCCTGACTTGCCTGGAATCAAACCCAGGTCTCACGCTTGTAAGGCGAGTACTCTAACCACTGAGCTTCAGGACTCTGTAATATAGTGCCTTTTACATCAGGAGGACGTCAGTATTTCAGACCCGAGCTGGGGTCGGAATCGGGTGGATGGAGGTAAAGGAAGGGAGAGGGAAACAAGGGGATTTGGAGTAACCAACGGGACCATCGAAAAGGAGGGTCTTGAGGTGGGACTTGAAGGAGGCCAGGGAGGGAGCGAGGTGGAGGGCAGGATGGAGTTCCAGAGGTTACACAACAGCCAACAATAACAGTTTGTATTAACCTGGCACCCCACACATAGGGCAGCGGCTCAGAGCTGGACAGTGGGGGAGGGGAGCATGACACCCAGCCTGGGGGAGCAGGAGGGTCTTCAGGGGCAATCTAAAAATGGGGCAGAAGGGAGAAAGGGCATGAGGCGGAGAGGGCAAGGCAGAAAGAGAGAGGGACAGAGCTTCGGGGGGTAATGGCTGGAAGTGCTGGAATTGCAGGGAGTAGGGTACGAGAGACAAACCGGAGCCAGAGCCAAGTGAAGGGATGGAGGAGTAATAATAATCCTTGCATTTCATATAGCGCCTTTCACATCATCTGGATGTCTCAAAGCGCTTCACAGAATGTACTGAAAAGTGAATTGACTGTATATTTGTGGGCAGCCAATTGTGCACAGCAGTGTCTCCACAATTCACAGTCGTGGATTGAAGTGACCAATTTTTTGGGGAGGGATTATCATTAGGAGTGTGGAGCAAGGAAATTTGTCCAAGGTTTCACCCTGACCAGACTGGATTTGAACACAAATCTCACGCTTGGAAGGCTCTAACCACTGAACTGCAGAACTCCACAAAAAAAGTAGTGAATTTCTGGGTGAAACACAGCAGCCAATTGCGCAGAGCAGTGGTCTACAAACAGTCGTGGATTAAAATGACCAAATTGTTATTGTGTTTTCTTTTCGAGGGATCATTATCAGGCATGTGGAGTAAGGAAACTTGCCCACAGTTTCACCTTAACCTCCTGGGAATTGAACCCAGGTCTCTCGCTTGTAACCACTGAGCTACAAGGCTACACAAATAGGTTGGGAGATGCCAAAGAATGTGAACCCCAAGCGTGGTCTCCCCTGAGCTGATAGAAGCCCCACCCAAGCCCACCCCACTGAAGCTCTGTACTCAAACCGCATTTACTGCTCTCTCTATTTGTCTGTGCTGAGCCTCCCACCAACCTCCACTCCACCCCACAATGCACAGACCGAGGTGCAAAGCCGCCATATTGTATTCATAGTCCTCGAATACAATATACAGGTATGCAAGGGGTGGGGGTGGGGGAGAGAGATGGCTGGGTGGGGGGGAGAGAGGGACGGCAGCGGGGGGGGGGGAGAGAGGGATGGCGGCGGGGGGGGGGGGGGGGGGAGAGGGACGGCGGCAGGGGGGGGGGGGGAGAGAGAGGGATGGCGGCGGGGTGGGGTGGGGGGAAAGAGGGACGGTGGGGGTGGGGGATAGACGGTGGGGGGAGATGGGGTGGATGTGATAATATACAGACAGATATACAGACAGATATACAAATAGATAGATATACGGATAGACGGATGGGCGGGCGGGCGGGCGAATGGACGGATGGATAGATAGATATACAGACAGGCAGGCAGACAGACAGACAGACAGATGGGGGAAATGTGAGAGAGGAGAGAGACACAGACAGAAAAACACAGAGATGGAGAGAGTGAGTGTGAGAGACACAGAGAGAGAGAGATATTGACCTCCTGAGGAGATAGGCCCCGAATACACGCGCACCTCGCGCCGCATGCGCAGTACGAAACCCCCGAAAATATCGATATATCGGTATATCTCGATCTGAGCCCATCGATATATTTAAATCGGAAAATTCCACATCGACAGACCCTAGTTGGCTCATATCGATATATACCGATATATCAATATTTTCGGGTTTTTTATACTGCGCATGCGCGAGCGCATTCGGAGGTGGGTGCGCATTCGGAGGAGCGCACTTTCGGGGCCTATGTCCTCGGGAGTAAATATCTCTCTCTCTCTGTGTCTCTCACACTCACTCTCTCCGTCTCTCTCTCTGTGTCTCTCTGTCTGGTCTCTCCCTCCCTCTCCCTCTCCACCATCTCTCCCTCCCTCTCCCCCACCTGTCCCTCTCTCCCTCTCTCCCCCACCCCCCCCCCCCCCCCCACCCCCGTCTCTCCCTCCCTCTCCTCCAACCCCTTGTATACCTGTATATTGTATTCGAGGACTATGACTACAATATGGTGGCTTGCACCTCGGTCTGTGCATTGTGTAGAGATGAGTATTCTGGGTCTTGTAGTTCAGTGCGCGCGCATTCAAGGTGCGCGTGCACTCGGATGTGTGCGCGCATTCCATGCTCTAGGCCCAGGAGGTTGCAATGCCGGCGACAAGGTATCGATTTTTTTTTATATCGAATTTTTCGATATATCGATATATTTTAAATTCCGATATCGGCATATACATATGAAAATTATATCGGATATAACCGATATATCGATATATCGACAGGCCCTATTCCTCAACTCCGTTCTAAAAGGCTGACCCTTAATTTTAAGTCTGTGACCTCTGGTTATAGATTCTCCTACCAGGGGAAACAGTCCCTCAGTGTCTACTTTATCCATCTCTTTAAGAATCTTATGTTTCAATAAGATCTTCCCTAATTCTAGAGAGTACAGCCCTTATTTATTCAACCTATTCTCGTAGGTCAGTCCCCTCATCCCAGGAACTAACCTAGTGAATCTACGCTGCACCCCCTCTAAGGCAAGTATGTCCTTTTTTAAATAAGGAGACCAAAACTGCACACAATACTCTAGGTGCGGTCTCACCAAGGCCCTATACAGTTGCAGCAAGACTTCCCTGCTCTTGTTCTCTAAACCTTTTGCAATGAAAGCTAATATGCCGTTCGCCTTCTTAGTTGCTTGCTGTACCTGCAAACTAACTTTTTGTGACTGGTGTACAAGGACACCCAAATCCCTCAGAACAGTAACACTATCTAATCTCTCCTCTTCTAGAAAATAATCTGTTTTTCTATTTTTGCTACCTAGGTGAATAACTTCACACTTCCACATATTAAATTCCATCCACCACCTACTTGCTCACTCCCCTAGCCTATCTATATCCCATTGCAATATTTTTGCAACATCCTTAGAGCTTACTCTCCCACCTGGTTTAGTGTCATCCGCAAATTTAGATACATTACATTCAATGTCCTCGTCTAGATCATTGATGTAAATTGTAAATAGCTGCGGCCCAAGCAGTGATACTTGTGGGACTCGACTAGTCACATAAGATGCAGCATCAAAAGCAAGGATTATTAAAATTATTTGTACAGCGCCTTTCATATCAGGACGTCATTCCAAGGTGCTGGACAAGCAGGGCTTTGGACTGGAACTGGGGTTGGTAACAAGAGAGGTGGTGGGCAGGGAACGTGAATGGAGGAGGGTGACTGAAGGCATGGTCAATGATGAGGGTCTTGAGACCGGGTTTGAAGGATCCTGAAATCGATCCTTCTGGCGATTCAGAACCAGTGGAGGCTGGCGAGGGTAGCTGTGATAGAAGTATGGAGTTTAGTGCAGAGTTTGGGATTGACTGGAATCTGTGGCTAGTGGACATTGTGAGATTAGTGGTTGAATTCTGTTGCCAAACATGTCGGCTTGGAGCCCGTTGAGCTACGAGGAGGCCCCACTTACCATTCCCTCCCATCCCCCGCTTACCTTCCCCTCTCCACACACCCCACCACTCCCCCACCCACCCCTCGTTGGTCTTTTTCCATTCTGAGTGAGGTATAATTATCTTTGCACTTGAAGTAGCACCAATTAACTCTGAATGTTGAATGCTGTTGTTATTGTTAACTCTGAACTTCTGAACACAGCTTCACAGGGAATTGCTATCAAACAATAGAAAGTGACTGAATTACATGGGCCAACACTGAACCAGTGGAACTCTCATGGAAACAGAGTTCTGTGCAACACACTTACACATGGAAACCTGTGAGCTGAAATCTCACCATCCTGGTAACTGCTGCTCACTCGGCTTACATCTCTTCAGACTGTTTATTGCTGGGTTTCTTCAGATACATTTGAATGCATCCAGAACCATTTATAACCACAAGGAATCAATAATAACATCTGAACGTAGTCTTCATACTCATCACGAGGGACCTGGGTTCGATTCCCGAGTGGGTCAGAGTGAAACCTTCACGTTTCTACAACACCAACAACAAAATCACATTTATAGAATGCCTTTCACGTCGGGAGGACGTCCGAAGGCGCTGAACAGTCCGATTAGGACCTGTGCAAGGGAGAGGGGCAGGGTAGGGGGAGTGGCAGGAGAGAGTTAGGATGGGAGGGAGAGAAGAGAGTTGGGAGGGGAAGAAGAGAGTTGGGAAGGGAGGGAGAGAGTTGGGAGGGCAGCAGAAAGCACGATCGAAGAGGAGGGTCTTGAGACCGGCCTTGAAGGAGGCAAGGGAGGGAGGGAACGAGAACGAGGCAAAGGGACTGTGGGATGGAGTTCCAGAGTGTGGGGGCAGAGAGGCTAAAAGCCCGTCCGCTGATGGTAGGGTGGGTCGGGCGGGGGACATGGGGCTCCCTGAACAGAGGGGGCGGGGAGGTTCATATGGGAGTAAGTAGGAACTTGGTTGATAGTGCCAGAGCCCTGGAATGTCCCCCTGAAGTGATAGGCGCTATAGAAATGTAATTTTGCTGTTGTTGGCAGTCTCAGGCTTCCCTGGCTGGAGGTCACCTCCTCACCCCCAGTGAGAGCTGTAACTTCTGGTGCTTTGGCTGCTCCCCATCTCACCCCCTCATGTCCATCACCCGTCAATTCCAGAGGATTGGGCTGCACTGCTCTGTGGCTCCAACCACTTATTTTATCATTTCTTTATCTTCTGTGCTTTGCCGCAGAAAAATTCTCCTCCCTCTGCTGGGCTCAGTGCTGGGAATTCTCTCTCCTCTGCTTCGCTCAGTACTGGGAATTCTTCCCCGTCTGCTGGCTCGACTCTGGGAATTCTCTCCTCTCTGCTGGGCATGGTGCTGGAGATTCTTTTCCCTCTGCTTTCAATGGTCTGCCATCTTGTTCCCTGAGCACTGGTATCCTCTCCACCATGGCATCTTCACCTTCTTCACTCTCCTTCCGGGCCTTTGGGTCCTGCTTGTTCTTCTTTATGGTTTCCTTTTGTGGCTTACCTCCTCTGGCCCACAGCTTCCCGCTGCGGCTTTGGGTCCTACTTTCACTGCCTCACAGCTTCCACCACATCTTCGCCATCATCCACTTTCAACTCCACTTCCTTCTCGGTTTTCACAATCGTATTTCCCGCCCACCCCTCTCTGCTATTTCCCTACTTTGCCTCACTGCAGCTTCCTCACTTTTCTCCTCTCTTTTCCTCACTTTCTCAGACCTATTTTTCTCTCCTTTCCCCTTTCTCCTCCATTCCTCTGCTTACACTTCTCTTTTCACCACCACCATTACTTGTCCCACTCTCCATCTATTCAACTTCCTTGCCATTTTCATTCCTACTTCTTGTTCTACACTCACTGGCACTTTCATATACCTTTTCCTCTACTATTTCTCCTACTGCCACTTTACTGCCCCTTCTCTCTCCACTTCTTCTCTCTCTCCACTCCTTCCCTTTCCCACTCACTTTTTTCCCTCATGACTGGGCAAACATTTTTTTACCTGGGTTTCCCTAAACAACAACAACAAAATTACATTTCTATAGCATATTTCACGTCAAGAGGACATCCCAAGGCGCTGGACAGTGACTGCTTCAGATCCGAGCTGGGGACGGGGACGGGGGTGGGGGTGGAATGGGGGGGATTAGGAGTTGCCAATTGGTCCATCGAAGAGAAGAGTCTAAATAGGGTAAAACCCATGCTTTTGCCTGTCCATTGCTTAATCTCCTCTCAGGCTTGGATTGATCTGAGACCCCTTTTTCTCTCTCTTTTTTTCCCCCCTTACTTCAAAATGTTATCTCTGTTATTCTCAGCTCAAAAGTTACATATCAAACAATCCAACCAAAATCCTTCTGGTCAGTTCTCTATTTCCTGCTTTTCTGCCCTCCTGATCCCCTTGCATTGGCGCTCGTCAATTGGTCCTTATTGCCTTATTGGGTATCCAACATATAGAGTTTGATACCTGGAGTTTGTTGGTTAGAGCGCCCATTAATCTACGCGCTTCAGTTTACCGGTAGGAACCCAGTTGTTAGTCGATCGGTGGATCGCTTTCCAGGAGTAATAATCCCTTCAAAAAATATAATAAAAATAATTCAGTCATTCAATCCTCGACTGTGTGTGGGACGCTGCTGTGTACAATTAGCTGTTATGTTTCACCCACAAAATATACAGTCACAGCATTTTGCAGTATATTCTGTGAAGTGTGACGTACAACACTTGTTTAAGATTGCGCCCACCCAGGCTTTGAGAATCACAACAACATATATCAAATGCAAGGATTATTATTATTATGTAGAAGGGGGTCTTTTCTTGCCTTTTTTGATGATTAGCCTCTCACAAGAAACCTTTTATAGTGAGCACAAAGAGCACACTTCCTTCCTATCACACTCAGTTGTTTGTGCAACAGGGAAGTACAGGATTGCAAGTTGATACAGACTCTCTGTGGCTGTCAGGCCTTAACAACCACAGTACAGTAAAGCATTCAATAAAAAGGCCCAGATCATCAATTGGGATCTCAATATGGATTCATCTTAGTCAAAGCCAATGGAGTCGGGCGAGAGTGGGGGAGATGGGGGTCACAGAGCTTAATGGGGGAGAGGACACTGGCCACAGAGTTCTGGATGATCTGCAGCCTATGGAGGGAGGAGTGTGGGTGTGGGGGAGGAAAGAACATTGAGGATTGAACAAGACACCTAGGTTCTTGACTGGCTTGGTGAGGTGGAGTATGCAACCATAGAAGTTGATGCTGTCAGTGCCTGGTGTGTGAAGGTGGTGGCGTGAGCCAATCAGTATAACAGTGGTTCCCAATCTTTTTTTGCTGTGACCCAAATTAACCACCAGCAGGTCCTCGAGACCGAAACTTTTTTTGCTGCGACCCAAATTAGCCTCCAACAGGTCCTCCCACCACTGGGATGGGGAGCGATATCACGATTGAAGCTCAGCTCAGCCAAAACGTTATCTCTGTCTCTTTTGTGGACTCAGTGTAACTCGTAAGTACGCTCTTTCATAAAAATTGGTTGGCAGTGTCACCTCGAGCGCTTTTTGTAGTGTTAAAAAAGCATTTTCAACATTTAAAAAAGGAAAAAAAAAAAATCGGATGACCCTTCGCATCCTTACTGAGGACTCTCACGATTCTAATCCAAGCCTCTACTGCAGGCTCTACTGCAGTAGAGCCTCGGTCTTGTTGACATTCAACTGTAGAAAGTTAGCTCTTGTCCAGGACTTGATGTCTGACAGACAGTCTGTCAGGACAGCAGTGGTCTGGAGTCGAGGATAGAGGAAGAAAGATAGAGTTGGGTGTCAATCTGCATACATATGGAAGTTAACCCCATGTCTGCGGATGATGTCACCAAGGGGGAGCATAAAGATATTGAAAAGTAGGGGGCCTAGGAAAGAGCCCTGGGGGACGCCACAGGCGATAGTGCGGGGGCTGGAGGAGAAGCCGTTGGTGGCAGTAAAGTGGAGACAGTGGGAGAGGTAAGGATCAAATCAGGTCCATGCAAATTGAACTGCGAGGAGAGGCGGTGTAGGCAGATGGAGTGGTCGGCGGTGGAGAAGATGTGAAAACACTATTTCAAATGCAAGGATTATTATTAACAAACAGATTGCACACCCTCAATGCAAATAGATTCCACTTCCCCAGTGCAGCAGCTCAACCAAGGCTCCAGCACAGAATTTGTGATTTGAGAAGGACGGTTGCCATCTGTAGGCTGTTAATTACCTCGTTAAACCTGTGAGCTAACTGTGTAGGTGCAGATGATGTTCTGTGTGTGTTTATAGTACTGTAACTTCTCTCTTTAAGAGACTAGCAACAACACATCACGTTTACACAGCACTATTCACGTCAGGACATCACAAGGCACTGGACAGTTAGGGATTTGGATCTGATATGCAGATTGGGATCGGGGTGGGGGTAGGTGGGGGGTCAGTGCAGTCGAAGAGGAATATCTTGAGACAGGCCTTGTAAAAGGCAAGCGAGTAGCAAGGCAATGGGACTGTGGGATGGAGTTTCAAAGGATGGGGCAGAGTGTTTAATGTTTAATACCTTTTAATGTTTGACTGCTGATGGATGGCCAGGCAGGGGACATGGAGCAGTCCAGAGTCTGTTGAGTGGAGGTGAGGACCCAAATTTGATACCCGACTAGGCGAAACATTCAGCAAGTTTTTTTATTCTGCATGCCTCTCTGTCCTCAGCTCGGGTCTGAAGCAGTATCTGTCCAGCACCTTGGGACCTCTTCCTGACATGAAAGGCGCTATACAAATGTAATTTTGTTATGTTGTTGTATCCTGTGAAGCGCTTTGAGACTTCAAGAAGATGCCAAAAAAGCTCTTTATTAAATGCAAGGATTATTACTACTTGTTGCAACTAGCTGCTGCATTTCACCAACAAAATACACAGGTAATTCACTTGACAGTTTATTCTGTGACGCACTTTGAGACTCTCGAAGACTTGATAAGGCACTATATCAAACAATAATAATTCTTCACAAAATATACCGTAAAGTGAATTGAATATTTATTTCATATTTTGTGGGCTAAATAACAGTTTAGGAAGGGATCCGCCAATCAGCTAATAACTGGATTGCTAATTACCGTTAGGTGAATGGAGGTGTGTGGTGAAAGGAAATTTGCCCACGTTAAATGCAAGGATTATTATTATTTATATCCAACTGAACAGTGAGTGATTAGTGAGACTTTGGTTTCAACATCTCACGTGAAGAATAGCACTTGTGCCGAGACAGCCTAGATGGGGGCTCGAGTTTGTGTGACTGGAGCGCACAACCTTGTGACCCAGAAGTGACTGGGCTGCCAGCTGTGCCAGGCTGACAGTGTGTGGGCGAGTGTGGAGGAGACAGTGAACATCCCATTTCCTGCAAGCCCCAGATTGGCATTAATATAGGCACTTGGCAGCTGGGAGCTTGGTGTGGCTCAGGCACAAGGCTGTCAGCTTCACAGCCACGTAATCCTGGCTTGCAGGTCTTTAAACATCACAGCTGTGATGGCAAACCGTCAGGTCTGTGTGGGTGTGAGAGGCTGTGGGAGGCAAGCTGCCCGTTCTGGCTAATTGTAGAGTTGTCGCCGTTTCTCAGTGAGATCAATGTGCACTAAAGCTTGCTCCCGCTAATTAAACTATCATTGCTATCAGAAGGTCTCTCTGTAATACAACAGCTGAAAGTATTGTAAAGATTAACTTATCAGTTCCACTGTGGGTTTTTTGGGGGGAAATGGAGCTCACACTTGTGTTTAACATGTCACTGAGTGCCGCCCGGCAGCTCAGACGCGAACAGTACCATGGAGTTCAGGTCACACACAGATCAATACTGATCACACAGGCTCACTGATTTTAGCTATAATAATAATCATCCTTGCAGTTGGTATAGCGCCTTACCATGTCAGAAAGCCGTCTCAAAGCGCTTCATAGGATTTACTGTTGTGATTTACTGTTATTGTTCACTGAACAGGTAGATGGCATCTCAGTTATACGTTTCATCCAAAGGACGGCACCTCCGGCAAAGCAACACCCCCCCAACTCTGAATTGTAGCGTTAGCTTAGACCTTGTCAATTTTAATTGTTTTAAATTGTACACCCACCCCACCATTGGCGGGTGAGCCTTCAGCCGCTCTGCCCCCAACCTTTGGAACTCTAATCCGCAATCCCTCTGCCTCGCCCCTCCCTAGCCTCCTTCAAGTCCTGCCTCAAGACCCTCTTCTTCAATGGTCCCATTGATCCCCACTAATCCCCTCCTTTCCCTCCACCCTCCTTTTCCCCGACCCCAGCTCGTGTCTGAAACATTGACTATCCAGTGCCTCGGGATGTCCTCCTGACGTGAAAAGCCCCGTACACATGTAATTTTGTTGTTGCAGTTGATATTATACAAACTAGCTTTGAAAAGCTGGGATGTTGTGGACATCAACATTAGCAGCTTGTCCCACCGCCCTGATCGCTCCAATAGGGTGTTTTTGTTCAGGCAAAAACCATTTTAACAAAGGCGGAGGTGGAACTGGGGCCAGTGTTACCCTCAGCCGCTGCAGAATGGGTCACGTCAAGGAGCAGATTGTACCATGATGTGATAATTATCATAATTATCTCCGGTGATAATTATTGCATCATGTGCACATTTGTCACCTAATCCTATGGTTTCTGTGCTGCTGGGTCCAGAGAGAAATGTGAGGGGACGGACGGTAGATTTGAATTGGGAAAGGCGTGCATTCGCTCTATTAACTTTCAGGTTCTCATGCTATTTCATAATAATAATACTACTTGCATTTGATATCACAATAATTATAATCCTAGCATTTGATATGACAATAATAATCCTTGCATTTGTTATAATAATCTTATATTAACCTATCCTATTATATTATCCTGTCTTCCCTCTCCCTTTGTTCTAACCGCCTCCTTATCTTAGGTGATTTCAACCTCCACTTCATCCCCTCCTGCTCTATCTCCGGTGACTTCTCCTCCCTCCTCACCTCCCTTAATCTCTCCCTCCACATATACTCCGCCACCTACACCCATGGCCTCCCGCTCACCTTAGTGATCACCCGGGGCCCACCACCTTGGACATCACCATCACCGACAAAGCCATCTCGGATCACCATTTCATCTCCCTTAAGACCTCCACAAAGCTGTCAACCCTCCCGATTTTTGTGGAAGACTTACGCTTTTACATGCTCCCTTCCGCCCTCCCGATCCCAGATAAATAATGTCCAATTTTTTGCCATTTCATAATTTAAGCTAAATCCCCCTTGCACCACCTATGTTCAGTAGGGGAAGGATGGAAGAAATCAGTTTAATGGAGAAGAGAAAGTGAAATACTATTGAGAGAAGCGTTGTATTTACCTTAATCCTCAGAGAAAAGTGTTGTCGCTGGTTGATTGCAACATAGCAACTGGGTCTGTGCTATACGCTAGCTGTTCGCACACACACAGTACCTGTAGATCCACGAGTGCAGCTAGACCACATGGGATAGTAAAGATGCTGATAGGCGGGAACCGCAGAGCGGATGAATACACACCAATATGCGGATGAAATCGGTCCCTTATTTGGAGGAGTGAAACTTGAAAATTTAAACCACAGATGTAAATCGCGGACGCACAAAATTAAGGTGTCCAGGGTGCCTGGATACCTGTTAATTTCGAGCCCTGGCTTAACTATTGGCTGATATTGAAGTGATAGAGGCAATAACAAAACCCTTCCTGAAAATGTAACAAACCTTCCTGAAAGATTACTACAACCTTCCTGAAAATCTTCCTTGAAGGTTGGCAGCTCTGCCTCCATTCCTCTTCCCCCTAATCAATCCCCTACCATCACCTATTGCCCGTGGAAAAGAATATCCTCCCTCTCTGTTGCCCTAGAACTCCTACCCCTCTGGCCCTCACCAACTGACCTACCCTCTTTGCTATCCTTTCTGCACAAATTCCTCTCCTCCTACTACTCCAAGTTAATCTTGGAGGCCAGGATAATCCCATGCTCCTCTTCAGCATAAACCATTTCCTCCATCCACCCTCCCAAGTCTCACCAATCCTCTCCTCCAACTCCAAATGTGAGGTGATCCTGACTTCTTTGAATCTGACCAATTGAGGGGTCCATTCAACCACCTTTACCCATACACTACTATCCCTCCACTACTTCTCCCTAAGGGATATCCACCCCCCCTCCCACCCCATATTACACACTTTTGACCCTATCTCTCCCTCCGCTGTCTCAGCTTTCATCTGGAAAATGAAACCCACCACCTGCTCCCTCGACCCCATCCCTACCTCTCTCCTCATCTCCCAACTGCACCTCCTAGCCACCTTCCTAACTCACATCATCAACCTCTCTCTATCCACCGGAACTGTCCCCATCCCTCTAAAAACATCCGTCATCGCCCCCATTCTGAAAATCGCTTCACTGGATCTATCCATACTCTCCTGCTACCACCTCATCTCCAACCTCCCATTCCTCTCCAAGGCCTTGGAATGAGTCATTGCTTCCCACCTTTGCTCCTTTCGCTCTTGCCACTCCCTCTTCAAACCCCTTCAATCTGGCTTCCATGCTGCCCATAGCCCTGGGCAAAGTCTCTAAAGACATTCTTAACATCTGCAATAAGGTTTTTACCTCCTTGTCCTCCTCAATCTCTCTGCCACCTTCAACACTGTTGACCATTCCATCCTCCAACATGGCCTCTGCTTCCAACTCAATCTCTGAAGAACTGCCCTCACCTGATTTGACTCTTACCTTTCTCACCATCTCCACTTTGCCGCCACCAATGGTTTCTCTTCCAGCCCTCGCATTGTCATCTGTGGCGTCCCCCAGGGCTCTTTCCTTGTCCCCTTACTTTTCAATATCTATATGCTTCCGCTTGGTGACATGATCCACAGACGTGCAGATGACACCCAACTCTATCTTTCAGCCATACCCTCGACTCCAGAACCACAGCTGTCCTGTCTTTCATCTGATAGATAGACTTTTGTTGTTTTTTAACTGGACAAGTGGCTGGTTTGTTTGTTGGTAAAGAAAAACAGTTTATTTACTTTGATCAAAGTTAAATTTCTCTGCCTCCTGCATGTCCCTCATGCTCTTCGTTCCACCATTGGTGGCTTCACTTTCAGCCACATTCCTCAAAACTCTGGAATACCCTTTCCTCTATCCTTCCCCGTCTTCATGTCGTACCTGAAGACCTTCCACTTCAACCGGGCTCAAGTGGAAATCAACTCTGAAATCTGGTTACCAGATGGTGGCGCTTGTGAGCTATACACGTGAAGGAAGGCTGGAGAACCAGGAAGTAACGGTTTTCTAGGGTACCATCATATCCAAATGTCTCAAAGCACTTTACAGCAATTACTGACAAGTGCAGTGACTGTGTATTGTAGGCAGACAGAATAAGCATAAGGTGAATGACCAATTTCATCCACAAAATACATAATCACATCACTTTACAATGTGGACCTTACGCCACAAATATCTATTTACCAAGCAGTCAGTAGGCACCTCAGTGTTAAAATGATTGGTGAATTACCCAATAAATACTGTAATAATAAATGGCTTGATGAGATGCTGCATCAAATGCAAATACTATTATTGTTAAAATGTTACTAACTGTCAATGCTGAAGAAACCCCATTGACCTTGTGCAGCACTTTGAGATTTGGTCCTCCTGACATGAAAGACGCCACACAAATGTAGTTTGTTGTTGCTGGCTTCTCGCTGGATCCCCAACTGCTTCAGATGCCCGGACTTCCCACCCCACTATTGGCGGTCGAGCATTCAGCATCTCTGCCCACCCACACTGAATCCTTTCAGGCAATGTATTCCAGATCCCAACAACTCGCTTCATGAAAACATGTCTCCTCACCTTTCCTCTGTCTCTTTTAACAACTATTTTAAATCACTGTCCTCGGGTTACCCAACCACTTACCAGTGGAAATAGTTTCTCCTTGTTCACTCTATCGAATCCCCTAATAATTTTGAAAACTTCTGTTAAATCTCCTTTTCACCTTCTCTGCTCCAAGGAGAATAATTCTAGCTTCTCTCTGGCCTCTCCTGATAACTGAAGTCCCTCATTCCTGGTACCATCCTGGGAAATCTCCTCTGCACCCTCTCCAATGCCTTGACATCCTTCCTAAAGTGTGGAGCCCAGAACTCAATACAGTCTCCAGCTGAGGCCTAACCAGTGTTTTATATAAAGGTTCATCATAACGTCCTGACTTTTGTATTCTGTGCCTCTATTCATAGTTGCATGTATGTTTTTTTTTAACAGCTTTATCTACCTGTCCTGCCACCTTCAAAGATTTACTAGTATGAACCCCAAGGTCTCTCTATCCCTTTACCTACTTTAAGATTCTACCATCTAACTTTGCGTTTATCCACATTAAACTTAATCTGCCATGTGTTTGCCCATTTTACCAGTCTGTTTGTGTCCTGTTATGAAAATTTGCTTTGTCCTGGATTATATTCTGTGGAAGTTTCCCCAAGACTGATGTCAGGCTGTCTAGCCTGTAGTTCCCAGGTTTATCCTTCTGCCCCTTTTTGTAGAGTAACATTTGCAACCCTCTAGTCCTCTGGCACCACCCCTGTGTTCAAGGGGGATTTTTGGTTGTGGCCACAAAGGTTGTGGCCAGAGCCTCCACTGTTTGCTCACTTTCCTCAATAACCTGGGGTGAATCCCATCCAGAGATGGTGACTTCTCTACCTTGAGCACCAACCACCATTTTAGTTCCTCCAGTTTATTCTTATTTTATCCAGTTTCTCTACCCTTTCCTCCGATACAGTAGCTTTGGCTGTATCCTCTTCTTTTGTGAAGACAGATGCAAAGTACTCATTCAGCCATGCCCTCTGCCTCCACAAGAAGATTTCCCGTTTGGTCCCTAATTGGTTTTTTTTGTTGATCCCAAGTAAGGTGACCATTATTGGTCAGGACATTGGAAGAAGATGCTTCCCAGTAAACATCGCAGGATCTGTAGACTAATTTAGCCCAGGATTCCCTGATTAACAACAATTTACACTTAGATACCATCTTTAAAAGTTGTTGACTAGGCGTGGTATAATAATAATCATCTTTGCATTTTATCATTCTATATGATTGTTACTCATGGCTGTGGAGTAAGGAAACCCTTCACCTTCCCTGGAAACCTTACCGATATCCTCTGGCTGGCGAGTGAGGTATGTATTCTAACCACCAGTTCTTGCTGCAGTGGTTCTTGTGTGGCGGAAGGGAAGTGGGTGGGGGGGAGGGGGGGAAGAGGGGTGAGTCTGTGTGGAGATGGTGGGGTGTTTGTGGGAGGTGGGTAAGAGTGTGTGGGATTAGGGTTGTGGGTTGGGCAGAGTGTACTGGTATGTGGGGCGGGAAGTGTGTGGGGCATGGATGTGTGGGGGAGTGAGTGCATGTGTATGGGAGGTGGGGAGTTTGTTTATGTGGGAATGTGCATATGTGTGGGGGCGTTGGGGTTGGGTTGTGTGTGTGCTGAAGTTGAGTTTAAATGGACAGAGAGACAAATCGTCATTTCAGATTTTATTTCAAAGATAATCTCAACAGGTCTCAGAGTTATGTTGCATTATCTTCCCAATGCCATTCCCAATGTGGTCAACGGATGATCACGGACAATAATAACCCCCTCCTCCCTCCTCAGCCTCAGTGTCTAGTTGACCCTTGATATATAACTTGTGCCTTTCATCTCCATAACAGGACCAGTGAGTTGTGGTACCCAATACACGTATCACTAGTTCCCATTAAAATAGCTGCCAGCCCCCACCCCCACCCCAGGTGGGGGGTAACCACCTTATAAAATTGTCAACCAGTAGACTGAAGGGTCTTAACATTCAAACTCCTCAAGTTTTGAAACCAAATACTGGATTTTAAAAATATTTGTTCCCATAGAACAACAAATGACATTTACACAGCATCTCACGTCAGGAGGACGTCACATGGCACAGTCAGGGATTTGGACCCGAGCTGGGGGTCAGCATCAGGAGGTGTGGATGATGGGAGCATGTGGGGTAGGAGGGTGGTCGAAAGCGCTTTCCTGTAGTAATAATCTCTCAAGAAAATAATTTGTTCATTTCAATCCATGACTGTTTGTGGGACACTGCTGTACAGAATTGGCTGTTGTGTTTCGCTACACTGTACCATGTATTCTGTGAAGCGCTTTGAGACTTCTCAACAATGTGATAAAGCACTGTTTCAAATGCAAGGATTGTTATTATAATTATGTGCCGCTAAATAGGGTTAGTGATTGGTGCCACTGATACCTTATGCTGAAGTAGAGGGGAGGTGAGGAGAAATTTTTTCACTCAACGAGTTGTTAGAATCTGAAATGCATTGGCTGAAAAGGTGGTGGAGGCCAATTCAATAACAACTTTTAAAAGAGAGGTAGACATTTATTTGGGGAGAATGGGTTTGCACGGTTATGGGGAGAGAACTGGGGAGTTGGATTGAGTTGCTCTTTTTTTCAAAGAACCAGCACAAGCTCAATGGGCCAAACGGCCTCCTTTTGTGCCGTAAGATTCTATGAAGTGGGGAGGTAGGGGCGGAGGGAAGAAGTCTAGAAATAAATAAGTGAAAGATTTTCACAACCAGTTTGACTGTTATCAAATTAGTACAAAACACTATGTTTTCAATTTATCTCATTGGCTAACATTCAGCAAAAAAAAATGTAATTTCCAATTAGACGGCCCAGGCCTTTTCATCTTATTTTTTGGCTCAAAATGTTATTTAACTTAAATTAATAATCCTTGCATTTAATATAGCACCTTATTGCATCTTCGAGATGTTTCAAAGTGCTTCACAAAATATACTGTAAAGTGAATGGGCTGTATATTTTATGGGCAAAATGGTCATTCTCAAATTGCTGCCACATCCCAGCCCAAAGCTACCCCAACTGGAGTGTTTTGTGAAGATAAGATATTCTACTTTTTTGTATAACATTTCCCCTTTTGGTCTCTGTCAACTCAGGCTTGTCAAGCACTGGACACTGAAGCCAAATGCCTACAGCTCATCATTCAACTTGTCTCCCTTGGGTTTTACCAATCGCCCAATGAAAAGGATCGACTTGGTCTTCTTGTCCTTCACCAAAAAGATGAACGGATGGTCTGCGTAGAAGACCTTTGGATTCTTCAGTTCCTCCCGGCTGTAGATGTTAGCATCGAACATGTTTCCCTCAACGTCAAACTCCAGAGCAGTGCCATGTACAACATTGGCCAGATACAGGTCCTTCTTCCCTGACATTCTGGACAGGTCGGCCTTACTCTTGTCAACAGCTTCAGTCAAACCGATGTTTGCCAGATGTTTCTATTGAAATAAATATCTACATGTAGCTCAGTGGTTAGAGCGCTCGCCTCACAAGCTAGAGGACTTGGGATCTATTTCCGGGGAGCACAAAATCTTAGGCAAGTTTCCACACACTCCATACATCTCTGCTTATTTGGCAGTCTGAGACTCTGGGGGAAGGGAGTGGGGACAGTGGGAGGACTCTGAGGAGGGAAGCCAGATTGGTGTTCCCTTGACACCATGCCATTGAGATCCAAATTTATTTCAACAACAACAAAATTACAATTATACAGCGTCTTTGAAGTCAGGAGGACGTCCCAAGGTGCTGAGCAGTCAGGGGTTAGGACCCGAGCAAGGGGGAGGGACAGTGTAGGGGGTGGGGAGGGAGGTGAGTGGGAGGGGAGGGGAGGTGTCGAGATGGGAGGGAGGCAGAAGGCATGATCAAAGAGGAGGGTCTTGAGACCGGCCTTGAAAGAGGCAAGGGAGGAAGCTAGGTGAAGGAACTGTGGGATGGAGTTCCAGAGTGTGGGGGTAGAGAAGCTGAAAGTAGAGCAGGTTGGGCAGGAGACATGGAGCAGACTGGAGCCCGCTAAATGGAGGAGCCGGGCAGGTTTGTAGGGAGCCAGCAGGTCAGAGAGGTAAGAGGGGGTAAGGCCATGGATAGCCTTGAAAGTAAGGATGAAAATCTTGAATTCAATCTTCTGGGGGATTGGGGGAGGATTGGGCAATGGAGGAGGGAGGATATGTGGAGAGAAGAGATACTTGATGGGTTTCCAGGCTTACCTCAAGATGATGGCTAACTTCCACGCTGACTCTTGGTAAGGAGATGGCCACAGGCAGGTTCTTCATTTTATTCAACCAGGTGTTCACCTGCTTCTTGGTCAGGAGCTTCTCCAGCCTGTCCAGTGGCTCGGGGCCAAAGGGCATGAGAAAGACCATACTCGAGAGCTTGTGAGCCAGAGGCATCTCCAAAATATCCACCTTGTTGGCATCGTCTTTGTAAAAGTTGTAAAAACCTGAGCAGAAACAGAAGATCTTTGATTGACGTTGATTGACACCAAGCCAAACATTGCTGGACCTGCAGGATGAAACTCCCATACATATCAATTCAAGATCTTCTCGCTCATCTTTAAATCCCCCCATGCCCTGGCACCTCCCAATCTGCTTACCCCCCAACCCACTACCTGCTGCCCGCGCTTGCCCGGCTCTGGCCACCTGCACATCCCTCATCGCCTCGGGACGTCCTCCTGACATGAAAGGCGCTCTTATAAATGCAATTTAGTTTTTTTGTTGCCTCTGTTCCAATATCGGTGGCTGCACTTTCAGCCACTATGCCCCAAAACTCTGGAACTCTCTCCCTCAAACCCTCCGCCTTGCTCGTCCCTCCCCATCTTCAGGTATCTCCTGAAGACATACCTCTTTAACTGTGCTTATGGTCACCTCACCTCCCCCGGCTTAGTGATTATCAAGCACTCTGTAAATGCAAGTTGTTCTTATAAGTGACTCCAGGAAACTGGTTGTGCAGTGTTGGGGACATCTGTCTTGTATATAAAACACATAATAATCCTTATTTTGATGTAGTGCCTTATCCTGTTGTTGATGCATCTCAAAGCGCTTTACAGAATATATTGTAAAATGAATTGACTGTATATTTTGTGGGGTGAAATGTGGCAGCCAATTATGCACAGCAGTGTCCCACAAACAGTCATGGATTAAGTGAACAAATTATTATTTTTGCAATCAATCATTAACTCTGGGAAAGTATTCCACTGATCAACTAACAATTGGGTTCCTACTTACAACTAGGTAAACAAAGGCGTGCAGAGTGAGGAAACTTGCCTAAGATTTCACCCTTCCCTGGGAATCGAACCCAGGTCCTCTGGCTTCTGAGGCAAGCACTACACTGCAGGACTCCGCTCGCTCTGAGCCACAGGACTTGACGCTGCTGTAACTTACCGGTGCGGTGCATCATTGTGATTCCAACGGTGAACGAAGGTTTTACCATGAAGCCACGGTTGTCCACCATTTTATGGTGGAATTTCTCGTCCCAGTGAGCTGAAAAGCAAATAACAAATGGTGATTTACACCTCTCTGTCTCTCTCTATAAATGTATTTATACCCACCCTATCTTTGTGACCTTCTAACGCCTTACCAATACGTCCGCTCCCTCCGCTCAGCAAGCTCCGGACTGCTCCATGTCCCCAGACCCACCCGCTACAGCATTGGCGGGCGAGCCTTTAACCACTCTTCCCCCAACCTCTGGAATTCCATCCTGCAGTCCCTCTGCCTCGCCCCCCTCCCTTGCCTCCTTAATGTCCTGCCTCAAGAGCCTCCTCTTTGTTCACTCCTAAACCCCCCTTTCCCTGCACCCTCCCTGATCCCGACCCCAGCTTGGGTCTGAAACATTGACTGTCCAACACCTTTGAGCATCCTACTGACGTGAAAGGCGCTGTACAAGGGTAATTTTGTTTTTGTTGTTAAGCTGTTCCAAGATGCTGCCCTGCGTGAAGTTAAATGTACAACATTTGGGGGTGTGCTGATAAAAAATAAAGTCAATCCACTTCACAGAGTATCCTGCGAAATGCTTTGAGACTTCTCTAAAACGTGATAAGGAGTTGTGCAATGCCAGGATTATTATTATTATTATTATAAAAGCCCGCAATGAGTTAGGCAGAAGTTTACGTTTGAAGAACATGGCGTTGGCAATTGTGGCTCCGTCAGTCTTGTCCAGCTCAGTGGTAAGTGCCGGCAGTTTGCCGTCTGTGGCTTGTGCCGCCCACTCATTGATGGACATCAACGCGCTCTTCTTGTCCTTGAAATTGAGCTTGGAGTGGTCGCAGCTGTAATGTTCCTTGCTCCTCTTCACAAAGTCTCCAGTGAAGCTCGCTGACGTAGGGCCGTACAGCCGGCTGCCCAGCCTCCAGGTCACATTCCGAGTGGTGACGTTGCTGACCTCCTGCAGTAGCTCGGCCAGGGCCTGGTTGAGCTTAGTATCTGGGACCTTGTCCATGCGCAGCAAGGTCTTGGCCTGGGAGGCTGTAGAGCCTTTGCCGCCCATAGACACCAGCCCCAGAGAGCAGGCCACCACCACGGGGGAGAGGAGGATATTGTCGGTGGCATTGTCCCCTGACACCGTGTGGTACAGATCGAGGGCCAACTGGATACTGTGCTCCCCCAGGGCCACTGCGTCTCTGCTCAGCTTCTTTTCCTCACACATCGCCCCGGCCAACAACACAACTACAGCCACCAGCTTCATCACCCACAGCCCGTCTGCAAACGCCATCTCAATGGACCTAACACACAGGAAAGAAACAGCAACCAGTTACTCATAGCCAGGTGTCTGACACACACGGAAACCTGTCACCTGCCTAAGAGTCTCCAAACCCAACTGAAAATTGCCCACATCCCACTTACACATGAAAATCTCAGAGACAGATTGTTGGGATGGAATGCGCTCTCTCTCTCTCTCTTTCCCTGGAGGGACACATCCTGTTTACCTAATTACGGAGAGTATTAGGCGCAGGTTGGCAAGAGCCAAGGCTTGAGGTGAGGAGCCCAGACCAGAATATGTTTTGGGGTAACTGCTGGGGTCTATCCAGCTAAACGCACACAATAGCTTGGCCATTGATATCATTGTCTGGCTAAGCTTTCTCACTGCTTGTCCAGATAGGACCACCCTCCCAGTTACTTGGTTGGTTAGTTGGTTGGTTGGTTAGTGCTTTGGCTGCAGGCTTAACAAGAGTTGCAGTAGGAGGATTCCCTGCTCCCAGTGACTTGTCTGCCACCAAGTCTCCTGCCCAATCTGCCCCATCATCAACTGCTACATTTTCAGCCTTTCTGTCCCCCCTTTCTCCCTGCCCCCTGCTAGCCCTCCCTCCCACCCACTCTCCCTGCTCCCCCACCCTCGTGCCCCCCACTCTCCCTGCTCCCCCCCACCCCAGTTGGCCCTCCACCCCCCCACCGATTGGGACCACCTCCCAATGGAATAACCCCAACAAATATAATGTTGTATAGACGCATTGTTTATTTTTATCTTGTTAGTGATTGACTGTAATGTCAGCCTGGATCATGAGTTTCTCTGTGTGGGTGTGTGGCTTATACTGTATATACTGCAGCCAAACTGAGCCATGCCATCTGGAATCCACATGAAGCCTGTTTGTAATTGCTTCAATTAAGTCAGATTGTTTATCAGTCCCTTGTTACAGTGGTTAGAGTGCTCGCCTCACAAGCGAGTGGACCTGGGTTTGATTCCCAGGACCAGCAAAAACATGGGCAAGTTTCCTTACTCCACACGTCTCTGTTTACCAGCAGTAAGTAGGAACCCAGTTGTTAGTCGATTGGCGGATCGCTTTCCGGGGATATAATAGTCTCCTCAAAAAAATGTTTTAATGAAAATTTGGTAATTCATTCCACGACTATTTGAGGGACTTTGCTGCACACAATTGTCTGCAAAGAATTATCCAGAAAATACTCAGTCAATTCACTTTGCAGTAGTATGAAGTTCTTTTAGACATCTAGAAGGCATGAAAAATGCTACACCAATGGCAAGGATTATTATTATATCAAATGCAAGGATTATTATTATTTTTTGGTGTAAATAAAATGAAGAGAATAATTATCATAGCACATTTTCTTGTTAGGATATTTTAAAAGGATTTACTGTGTATTTTGTCAGCAAAATATGCCATTTACATCGACTGCAGTTAAAGTTTCCTCAGGCAGCACAAAGAGCAATGATGCGGCTCATTATCATTGCCTCTGAAACCACTCCCGCCCACATTCCAGTGAGGGCTAAACCCAAAGCTTCCCTCCTCCTCCTCCCGATCCCTCACTTCAGTCTTCTCACCCCTCACCCCACCCCCAGTCTCCTGTCTGCGTGGCAGATTCAAGGGGGAATAAATCTGCAGTTTCCCCAGGAATCTGGAGCCGCTCACACACTCAGCAGAAAACCAACTGCCAAGATGTCCAAGTTGAATGAGACACACTCTTAACTCTTTCATCACCGTCTGACAATCTCTTCACCCACCAAACCTGCCTGAAACATTGTACTGTGAAGGGAAATTACATATAGGAAATGAGGCGACGATGGATGTGGGGTGGGGGGGGGGGGGGGAGGGACTGTATCAAATGCCAGAATTATTATTATTATTTTGAGGCTTACATCCTTTATGAAAAGTGATGAGCCCAAGTTGTTGTTAAGAACAGGTTAACACACAACAGAAGCTTTGTGTATCTCCACAAGTCAAAAAGAACATAAGAATATGCTGGCAATAGAGGACCAAGGCTCTGGCCATCGCTGGACATGTCTTGTCCTGTACATTGTTCCTGTGTGTGTCTATAGGCTTTATCCCCAGATATTATTTCCTCACAGAAATCTTGTCTCATTTGCTAATTAGTCTTGGATTAATTACAGTTCTCTCGGTTTGAGAAGTGTGGGAAGTGTTAGCGAGAAACCGCCTGGTTTGTTGGGAGAAAGTTAGATTTGGTTTCTACACTACACACTTAACAACCGCACGAGAAGTCAACAATGCACAACTTTCCTTCACCATCACATTAAAACATTCTCCCCCCCCCCCCCACCCTCCCCGCATCCCCCCCAGCTGAACAAATCACCACACCAAATCAGCAGGGAATTAAGAGGATGAAATAAGAGAAGGACAGATTTTGATTTATTTTTTAATCGTTTTTCATTGACTTCCTAACAAAACTCCCCGTTCTCCGCCTTCCCCTCCCCACAGTGCGTTTAACATGTTCTGGCCAGTGACGTGCCAAATCCATCGCTCTTTTATCTTTCACATTCTCCTTTTTAAAGAAACATACCAGCCAGACATTCTTGAGTTGATTTGATTAGAATAAACAAGCCCCCTCTTGTCCATGTACAGTATTTCCCTCCCCCCACCACACCCGACCCTCCTCCAACTGACAAACCAGTGAAGCTGATAGAGGAGATTTGCTGTTTGCTGTTGGGACTCAACGCTGTACAAAACTTCACTGTCCGATACTCACCACCATCACACCAGCCCTTGCCAGACTCTACTCGCTCCCTATTGCCGAACGGATTAATTTCAAGATCCTCACACTCATCAACAAATAGCTTCTGTCCTGACACCTCCTCCATCTCTCCCATCTGCTTACCCCATAACCCACCACCCACTGTCTCCACTCGACTGACTCCGGCCTCCTGTTTGTCCCTCATTTTCTCCATTCCACCACCACGCCACTACACCCCAAAACTCTGGAACACTCTCCTGCCCCATCTTTTAAGCCACGCCTGAAGACCTTCTTCTTAGACCGTGCAAATGGTCACCTCCCCCTCTCCCTCCCCCTCTGGGTCCACCACTATCAAGCGTTCTGGGTCTCTACCCTGTGCAAGCAGGCGCTGAGTAAATGTAAGTTGTTGTTCCCACAGGAATCGGAGGAAGTCATTCAGACTCTCAAGACTGTGTGGCCAATCTATTGCATCATGGCAGAGCAGGGCTCAAGGGACTGAATGGAGTCCTGTAGCTCAATGGTTAGTGCGCTCGCCTCACAAGCGAAAGGACATGGGTTTGAATCACTCACAGACAGGGCTACTCACTCTCGCTCCCCTCATTCCTCTCTCTCCTCATTCACTCTCTCTCTCTCCTCATTCACACAAACACACATCTCTGTCAATCAGTGGATAGCTTTTCGGGGAAAATAATCCCTCCAAAATGATAATTTGGGTCACTCAATCCACGACTGTTTATGGGGCACTGCTGGGCACAGTTTCGCCCACAAAATACAGACAATTCATTTCACAGTATATTTTGTGAAGCACTTTGAGACGTCAACAACAATGTGATAAAGCGCTGTATAAGTGCAAGGACTATTATTGTTGGGTGGAGGGAAAGGGGGCTCATGGGTGATATTTGCGAGAGAGAGAAGGATACGGGAGGAAGGAAAGGAAGAGGAAAAGGGAAAGAAGGAAACATCTGTCAGGAACTTATGTTTTTTAAATAAATATTTTTCACAGGTTTTGGGGAAGGAAATAAACAACAACAACATAACTCTTACAGAGCACCTTTCACGTCGGGAGGAAGTCCCAAAGTGCTGAAGGCTGCACATCAACTGAACAGAGAAAGTTTATTAATAATACCGGTAAGAAGTATTTTGTGGAATTCTAGATGGAATGCTATGATCCGAGCTGATGAAATTCTATTTTAAAACAAATGATTTCATTGCACAAATTCAAATGTAAAATGAATCTGGTGCAAACACAATAAATAGAAACATCGGTTAAACTAAAGAAAATTCCCCGTCTCTCTTCCCCTCCCTCCCCTCTCTCCCCCCACTCTCCTCTCTCCCCCCACTCTCTCCTCTCCCCCCACTCTCCTCTCTCCCCCCACTCTCTCCTCTCCCCTTACAACACTCATTAAGTACAAAATTCATCCAAAATTTTCTGAAACTTTCTTCCCACCAGCACATTAGCTATAATACAAGGAATCTGAGGGTAATGAAATCTAAAAGTTTGCGCTTGTTTCTTGTGAATCTGCGTGTGAGAAAGTCTGTCTGTGTGCAAAGCTTTGTCTGTGTGTGAGAATGTCTGTCTGTGTGTGTGCATGTGAGTCTGTCTATGTGTGAGAGTATTTGTCTGTGTGTGAGCATGTCTGTGGATGTGTATGTGAGTCTGTTTGTGTGTGAGAGTCTGTGTGTTTTTTATAGGCATCTCTCTCACCTACTCGCTGTGTCTCTGTTCTCAGTCTCTCTGTCGTTCCAGCACTAGGCTCCCTGTCTCAGATGCAGGCTGATATATCCCGGAGCCTGGAAACTTCTGGAAGTTCTGGCCAACATCTCAAAAGCCAATTTATAGTGAACTTTGAACTGGGAAAATCTGCATCTGAACACCTCCCACCCGGAGACCTCAGCCAGTGTGTCTCACACACACACACTCATTCACTCACTCATGCAGTGTACACACACACACACACTCATTCACAAAGTCAGAGAATCACAGAATTATACAGAACAACAGGAGGCCATTCGGCACATCTTATCTGTACCGTTTCTTTGAGAAGAGCTTTTCCAAATCAATCTCTCCCCCTAGCTCTCTCCCCTGCAAACCTGAACTCCCCAAATAACTATCTACTTCTCTCTTAAACACTGTTACCGAATCGACTCCCACCCTTTCAAAAACAACAAGATTACACTTGTATAGAGCCTTTCACATCAGGAGGACGTCCTAAGCTGCTGGACAGTCAGAATTTCAACCCGAGCCGGGGTCATGATCAGAGAGTGTGGAGGGAAAGGAGAGGATCTGGGGTGACCGATGGGACCATCGAAGAGGAGGTACTTGAGACGGGACTTGAAGGAGGCCAGGGAGGCGGCGAGGCAGAGGGACTGTGGGATGGAGTTCCAGAGATTAGGGGCAGAGTGGTTGAAGGCTCACCCGCCAATGGTGGGTTGGATGGGACATGGAGCAGGTAACTGCTATGGCTCTCATCTCCCGGTCCCCTCTCGGCCTTTCCCCTTACTCCTCTGGAACCTTCCCTTCCATTGAGCACCTTATTCTCCACCACCCCTCCAGTTTCGCCCTCAAAATCCTCCTTCTTCTATCAGTCTCTGAGCCCTCCCCCACCGAGCCCTCATGCACCAAGCTTCGCTCCCTCATTACCCCAGTCTTTGCCAGACTTCAATGGTTCTCTGTCCCTGAGAGGATCGACTTCAAGATCCTCACCCTTGTTTTCAAGTCCCTCCACTCCTCTGCACCCCGCCCCCTACCTCTCTGATCTCCTCTCTCCCCAAACCAGCACCCGCTGCCTTCACTCCACTGGGTCTGGCCTCCTCCATGTCCCCCGAATCCTCCGCTCTACCCTCGGTGACCGTGCCTTCAGCCACTACGCCCCGAGGCTCTAGAATTCCCTTCGTCACTCACTTCGCCTCGTCCCCTCTCTTCCCAGTTTTAGGTCACAGCTAAAGACCTTTCTCTTCAACCGCATCTTTGGTCACCTTTCTACCCCTACCCCTGGCTCGGTCCCGGGATCCACTACTGTGAAGCGCTCTGAGACGCCGTCTGGCATGATGGGTGCTATATAAATCAAAGTTGTTGTTGTTGTTGTCCTCTCGGACGTATCCACCCTCCTGTCTTCCCTCTCCCTTTACTCTGAACGCATCCTCATCTTAGGCCACTTCACCCCCTCCTGCTCTACCTCCGGTGACTTCTCCTCCCTCCTCACCTCCCTTAATCTCTCCCTCCACATCCATTCCCCCACCCACATACATGGCCACCTGCTCGACCTAGGGATCACCGACAAAGCCATCTCGGATCACCACTTCATCTCCCTTAACACCTCCATATCCCTTCCCCCACTCAATCCTCTACCATCACCTATTGCCCTTGGAAATAACCTCCCCCTCTTCCTCTCTCCTGCCCGAGAGTCATCTGAACTCTTACCGCTGTGGCCCTCAATATCTGACCTACCCTCCTCATCATCATTTCTCCACAAATCCCTCTCCTCCATCCTCAACAACAACAAAATTACATTTATAGAGCGCCTTTCATGTTGAGAGGACGTCCCAAAGCGCTGGGACAATTTTGTTGTCCTCCCAACCTCAACTCCCTTGCCCCCCCTCACCTCCCAAACTGCCTCTTATTCCCGTAAAAAAAACCCTGGTACACCAGGCATCTCTGATCCCTCAAAGCACAAATGCAAGTTGCCAAACGCACTTGGACCAAATCCAAATAACGGTCCATTGGCAGATTTGGCTGGATCACACTAACACCTACCACTCCGCTCTTGCCTTCACCAAGCCCTCCTACTACTGCAAATTAATATTGGGATTCCAAGGACATCCCAAGGCTCATCTTCTCCATCACAAACTGCCTTCTCCATCCACCCTCCCACACCTCACCCATCCTATCCTCCAACTCCAACTGCGAGGAGATGCTGGACTTACTCGAATCACAAATCGAGGGGATCCGTTCAGTCACCTCTACCCCGTCCACCACTACCTCCCCATTATCCTTCCCCCAGGATTCACCCCCTCCCACCCCCCATTTCACACCTTTGATCCTATCTCTCACTGTCCTCTCTGCTCTCCAAAAAATGAAACACACTACCTGTTCTCATGACCACATCCCCACCTATCTCCTCATCTCCCAGCTCCATCTTCTAGCCTCCCTCCTGACATCATCAACCTCTCTCTATCCACCAGCCTATTCTCACCCCTCTAAAAATAGCGGTCATCACCCCCATTCTGAAGAAACCCTCACTGGGTCCATCCCTACTCTCCAGCTATCACCCCATCTCCAACCTCCCATTCCTCTCTAAGGCTCTGGAATGAGCTGTTGCTTCCCAGCTTTGTTCCTTTCTCTCTCGCCAGTCCCTCCTAGAACCCCTTTAATCTGGTTAAAGTCCTGGTTAAAGTCTCTAACGACATTCTAAACATCTGTGATCAGGGCTTTCTCTGCCTCCTTGACTTTTGCTGCCTTCGACATTGTCGACCATCTCACCATCCTCCTACACCGCCTATCCTCCCTCCTCAATCTCCGCGGACCTGCCCTTGCCTGGTTCGATTCCTACCTTTCTCATCATCTCTACTTTGTCGCCACCAATGGCTTCTCTTCCAGCTCCCACACTGTCACCTGTGGCATCCCCCTATTTTGGTTATAAGTTTCTTATGTAGCACTTTGTCAAACGACTTTTGAAAATCCGGATAAACTATGGACACTGCTCTATCTGCATCGACTGCCACATGTATGTGGATGACACCCAATTCTATCTTTCTGTCTCTCCTCTCAACTCCAAGACCACTGCGGTCCTGACATACTGTCTGTCAGACATCAAGTCCTGGATGAGAGCTAAATACAGTTGAATGTCAACAAGACCAGTTGAATGTCAACAAGACTCCTGATTGACTCGTGCCAGCACCTTCACGCATCAGAGCTGGCAGCATGAACTTCCATGGTTGCCCACTCCACCTCACCAAGCCAGTCAGGAACCTAGGTGGCTTGTTCAATCCTCAACTGTCTTTTCTCCCCCACATCCAAGCAATGACCCGCACTGCCTTCCCTCACCTCCACAATATTGCCCGACTTCGCCACTACCTCAGGCCGCTGAAATCATCATTCATGCCTTCATCACATCCAGACTTGACTATGCCAATGCCCTATTTGTCGGCCTTCCCAATTCCTCCCTTCATAGCCTGCAGATCATCCAGAACTCTGCGGCCCGTGTCCTCTACCGCTCCAAGCTTTGTGACTCCATCTCCTCTATCTTCACCTGACTCCATTGACTCCCCGTTACCCAGAGGATCCAATTAAATATTGTGGTCCTCACATTCAAAGCCCTCTATGGCCTCGCACCACCCTATATCTGCAACCTCCTAACATCTATGAACCTGCCTGCCCCCTCCTCTCAGCAGGCTATGGACCCACCACCCACCCCTTCCATAGGCGGGCGAGCCTTCAGCCACTCTGCCCCCCAACCTCTGTAACTCCATCCCACAGTCCTTCCGTCTTGCCCCCTAACTTGTCTCTTTCAAGTCTTGCCTCAAGACCCTCCTGTTCGACGGTCCCATCGGTCACCCCAAATTCCCCCCCCACCCCTTTACCACCACCCTCCCCATCCCCGACCCCGGCTCCGGTCTGAAACAATGACTGTCCAGTTGGGATGTCCTGGGATGTCCTCCTGACGTGAAAGGCGCTATGCAAGTGCCATTTTGTTGTTGTTGTTCTATAATTCTTTGATTCTTTATTCTATGATTCTATGATCTTATAGAATGAACAGGAACAGGCTCAAGGGGCTAAATGGCCGAGGAACATAGGAACAGGAGTAGGCCATTCAGCCCTTCGAGCCTGTACCATCATTTAATTAGATAATGGCTGATGTGTACCTCACTGCACGCTCTTTTGTTTTTGGGAAACTGCTGTGTGCAATTGGCTGTATGTTTTACCTACAAAATATAGTCACTACACTTCACAGTGTATCATGTGAAACACTTTGAGGCGCTTTGTATCAGCCCGCACCTTGGGACATCCTCCCGATGTGAAAGGTGCTATATACAAAGGTAATTTTGTTGTATCAAATAGTAGGATTATTATTATTACGTAGTTATTATAAAGCCACTTAATTGAAACAGATGGAAACTCCTGGTAGATTGACAGTGCCGCCATCTGGTAGCCATTCTGTGTAAGTGCAGCAGGGCCGAGTTTGACTGAACAACAACAACAAAATTACACTTGTATGGCGCTTTTCACTGACTGAAGCTCCGGATTGAGATAAAGATGAAAATCTTTACAGTTGGTAGAGAGCCTCATCACATCTTTCAGACGACATCTCAAATCTCTTCACAGGATACACTATAAAGTGGATTGTCTGTGTGTTTTGCGGGTGAAAAACGGCAGACAATTGCACACAGCAGTGTCCAACAAAGTCATGAATTGAGAGACTATTTTTTATTTGGGGATATAAATGGAAGTTGCTAGGAATACTGAGCAAGTCAGGCAGCATCTACAGAGGAAGGAATATGTTCTGACAAAGGGTCATGGACCAGAAACATTGACTCAATTTCCTTTCTCCATAGATGCTTTCCGACCTGCTGCATGTTCCCAGCAATTTCCATAAGAAATGTTAGATGAAAAAAGATTAGTACCAGCCTCTTACGAGGAACTGCATCAAAGGACTTTCTGAAATCCAGATATACAACATCCACAGCCTCATCAAGCCCCATTTTCATTCTTGTCAAGGAAAATCAATAAATTAGATTAGTAAGACCTCCGCTTCATGAACTAATATTGGCTGTCATTTATGATTTTATTTCTGTCCAGATGCTCCATAATTTTATCCTTAATAAGTCACCATAATTTTACCCACAATGGACATTAAACTTACTGATCTGTAGTTTCCTGGGTCACTTTTGTTATCTTTATTAAAAATAGGAGTAACATCAGCCTTTCTACCCACCACCTAACCTTAACCTTCCACCTTAACACCCACCACCACCTTCTACTGTCCATGGAAGAAGATCTCTCCACAATCCTTCTCCGCTGCCTTGGAGTCCTCTGAACTCCTCACCCTCTGGCCCACCTCCCACACCGATCCATCCTCCACACTCATTCTCCTCCACAACACCCTCTCCACTACACTCGATGCCCTTGCCCCCATTACTTCAAACCGCCTCCTGGTTCACCAACCACCTCTGTTCCCTCAAGGGCCAGGTGCGGGCTGCTGAACGCACCTGGCTTAAATCCGGCCAAACGGTCCACCGGCATATCTGCTTGGTCCACATCAAAATTTACCGCTCCACTCTGGCCTCCGCCAAATCACACTTCTAATCCTGGAGGTGAAGGGCAACCCCAGGCTCCTGGTCTCCACAACAAACCGGTTCCTCTGCCCACAGCACACCCCCCCACACCAGCCCCCGTGCCTCGCCTATTCTCTCCCTTAACTCCCACTGTGAAGACGCCAAGATGGAGGGAATCCAGCCGCCTCTGCTCTCCCAACTGCCACTCCTTCCCCATCTACAATCCCTACCCATCCCTCCTTCCACATTTTCCAACCTGTCTGCCCCTCCTCTGTCATCACTACCACGAAGCCAACCATCTGCTCCTTTGACTCCACCCCCAATCCTCTCCTTACCTCCAAGCTCCAATCACTCGCCGCCCCCTACTGTCCGACACCATCGATCTCTCCCTATCATCTGGCACCATTCTCGAGCCAGATGATAGGGAGAGATCGATGGTGTCGGACAGTAGGGGGCGGCGAGTGGTTGGAGCTTGGAGGTAAGGAGAGGATTGGGGGTGGAGTCCTCAAGAAACCTTCCCTGAACACTTCCCTGCTCTCCAATTATCAGCCTATCTCCAACCTACCCTTTTCGTTCCAAGATTCTTAAAAGAGTCATTGTTTCCAGTTTCTCTCTTTTCTCTCCTCCCACTCCCTCCATGAGCCTCCAATCAGGTTTCCATGCTGCTCACAAAATGGAAACTGCTCTGGTCAAGGTCACAAACCACATCTTGTCCATCTGTTCGGCTCCCACTGCCTCCTTATCCTCCTTGACCTCTCTGCCGCTTTGGACACTGTGGACCACTCAATCCTCCTCCACCACCTCTCCTCCCATCTCAACCTTCAAGGTTCTGTTCTTAAAGAAAGAAAAGAAAAAAAACGCAAAGTATTGTGGATGCTGGAAATCCCAGTTCTGACGAATGGTCGTGGACCCGAAACGTTGGCTCACTTTTCCTTTCTCCATAGATGCTACTTGACCTGCTGAGTGTTCTCAAGGTTCTATCCTTGATTGGTTCAGGTCTTATCTTTCACACAGTCTCCAATTTGTCTCCGCCAACAGTTTCTCTTCCAGCCCCCACATTGTCTCGTGCAGTGTTCCTTAAGGCACTGTCCTCGGCCGCCTCTTCTTCACTCTCTACATGCTCCCCCTTGGTGACATCCGCAGATAACTTGGATCAATTCCCAACTCTATCTCTGCCTCTACCCTCAACTCCAGGACAACTACTGTCCTGACAGCCTGCCTGTCAGCCATCAAGTCCTGGATGAGAGACTATGTTCTAGCTTTTTGCTAGCTGAACACTAGCAAAACGGAGGCCCTCGTAATTGGCTCATGCCAGCGCCTTCACACACCAGCTACTGGCAGCATCAGCATCGAAGGCTGCACTTTCCATCTACCCAAGCCAGTCAGGAACCTAGGCGTCTTGTTTGACCCTGAACTGTCCTCTCTCCCCCATATCCGTGCCATGACCAGCACCACCTTCCACCACCTCCGCAACATCATCCATCTCCGTCACTGCCTCACCCCTCAGGCCACTGAAACCCTCACACACGCGATTGTCACCTCAAAGCTTGACTACCCAAACTCTCTCTTTGTCGGCCTTCCCCACTCTTCCGTCAACAACCTGCGGATCATCCAAACATCAAATAATAAGTTTTTAAAGAATAATCGAATAACATAGTTTAATGTTTAACTAAGTTAGAGTTTTCTAAACACCACAGGAATGGGCAGGAGGAACTGTATACGTCAGCCTGTTAAAGGGGAAGTGCTCCTCCTGGCATATTATATAAGACTGCTGTTACCCTCCCCTTTAATAAGCAGCTGAGGACAGTCTCAGCTCAAGCTAATCTTAGCAAATCCACTTATAGAATCTCAGCTAAACATCATCTGCTGTGAGAACCAAGCACCCAGCTTCCTGCTGTGGCCGTCTGTGTGTGTGTGTGTCCGTGAGTGTGTGTGTGTATCCGTGTGTGTCAGCCCATTGGGACGTCCACCCAATGTGAAAGGCGCTATACAAATGTATTTTTGTTATTGTTGTTGTTGTTGTGGATATGTTTGTGTGTCTGTGTTTCTATGTGTGTGTGTCTTTGAGTAATCAAGCAGTGAGTGACTGTCCGGTGCTATACAAGTGTAATTCTGTTGTTGTTGTTGTTGTTGTTTATGTGGAGAGGTGGGGAAGTGACACTGACACACAGTTTCGTCGCTCTCTCTACCACAAGTTTCAACAACAACATCAACATTGCATTTACATAGCACCTTTCAAAACACACATCCACCACACTTTAAGGTATATTCTATGAAGCGTTTTGAGATGTCTCGAAGGCAGTGTTTCAAATTCAAGGATTATTATAAAAATGTCATGAAGTCTCAAAGAATTTACCGTAGAGTGTAGTGACTGTGTAATTCAAAGGCAAAAGTGGAAACATTTGGAAATCCCTCAGGTTTGGAGACTCAACAACAACAACAACAACAGCAGCTTCCATTTCTGTGTCGCCCTCACGCAGGGAAGTATCTCACAGCAATGGACAGAGTCCACTGGTCTCACCTGTGATCTCACCTGTGATCTCACCTGTGATCTCACCTGTACACTGGTCTCACCTGTGGTCTAACATTCTATCAGCCTGTCTGGCAGATATGTGGATAAATGAAAACTTCCTGCAGCTGAATATGGACTAGGGGGAAGCCATACTCCTTGGCTCCCATCAACACTTTCACTTATCTGGATCCAAACTCCTCATCCTCCCTGGGCTCTTCCTCAGACTCACTGAACCAGTGCACAATCTAGGGTGTCCGGAGCTGTCCCCCAGCTGTCCTTCCTCCCACACATCCTTCTACCTCCACCTTCTTCCATCTCTGCCACTTGCCCACCTCCGATCATGCCTTACCCCAAATGTGCCCAAACCCTTGTACATGCGTTTGTCACCTCCCGTTTGGATTACACCCAATGCCCTCCTTGCCAGTCTCCCCAGCTTCACCATCTATAAGATCAGCTGATTCAAACTCTGACACCTGTATACTGATCCAGACCAAACTCTGTACCAGTTCTGGCTCCACTGGCTCCCCATCACTGAACAGATCCACTTCAAGATCCTCACCCTCATGTGGCACCTCCTTCTCTCTCTAACCTCCCAACAATCCAATAGCTTGGAGTCCTATAGCTCTCTCGCTTACAAGCGATTCCGGGCAGGTCAGAGTGAAACCCTGGGCAAGTTTCCTTACTCCACACATACACACACGCCTAATAATAATCCGTCAAAAAACAATAATAAATTGGTCATTTCAATTCTTGACTGTTTGTGGGGACACTGCTTTGCGCAATTGGCTGCCGCCTTTCGCCCACAAATATATACAGTCAATTCACTTTACAGTATATTCTGTGAAGCGCTTTGAGACGTCTAGAAGACGTGATCAGGCGCTGTATCAAATGCCAGGATTATTATTATTATTATCCACCACCTGACATCGCTAACCTTCCGCCCACCATCAGAGGTCGCGCTTTCAGCCTCTACCCCCCCAAACTCTGGAAAACTCTCCCTCAATCCCTCTGCCTTGTCTCTGTCTCCCCATTTTTTCAAGTCCTGCCTGAAGTCCTTCCTCTTCGATCGTGAATCGAAGTCTCCCCCTTCGCCCCCTGGCTCGGAATTAGGCTCCGTCACTGTTAAGCTCTGAGATGTCGCCCTGTGGGGAGGGCGCTGTATTATGTGCAGCTTGTTGTCCAGGGTGTTGGGGAGAGAGAGAGAGAGAACTGGATAGAGCGATTGCGTTATCCAGTATGACCAAAAGTTGCCAGCAAAGGCAGGCTGTACCACCCTGATGTTTGAGAACACAAAGTGGGGAGAGAGAGATGTCACCTCATCCCTAGTCCAGAGGCACCGAGGCTGGTGGCTACCCATCGCCTGGCTCTTCAGATAATAACAGGCTCAGTCTGAAGGTCAAACCTTGTCCTGTTTCCCTGTTCGGGTTAAAGATCCCCCAACACTGCTGGAAAAGAGAATGGAGTTTCTCTCCCTCTCTCTCTGTCTCTCCCGGTTTCTTTCCCTCTTTCTCCATCTCTCCTGGTTTCCCGATCGACAATCTTCTAGATACAATCTCTCATTCACTTCAAGACAGTCGCCTTCGCTCCACCAGGCCTGGCCTCCTCCTTGTCCTCCGAATCCTCCGCTCCACCATCGGCGGCCGTGCCTTCAGTCGCTATGTCCCGAGGCGCTGGAACTCCCTCCCTCACTCCCTTCGCCTCGCCCCCTCTCTTCCTACTTTCAGGTCTTGGCCAAAGACCTGTCTTTTCGACCGCATTTTCGGTCACCTTTCTGCCCCACCCCGTGGCTCGGGATCCGTTATTGGGAAGGACTCTGAGACGCTGTCCATCGTGGAGGGCGCTACATAAATCCAAGTTGTTGTTGTTGACGACTGTTTGTAGGGACGTTGCTGGGCCCAACTGGCTGCTGCGTTTCACCCACAAAAAATACAGTCAATCTTTTGCAGTATATTCTTTAAAGCACTTTGAGACGTCTCAATGACACAATGAGGTGCTGTATGAACGGTAGGGATTATTATTATTATTGTTGCTTTCTTTGACATTTGTGGGGCTTGTGGACTGTGCCTTTACTGAGCAGAGAGAGAGAGGGAGGGGGAGGAGAGAGGAGGAGGGAGGGGGAGGAAAGAGAGAGAGGTGTGTGTCAGAGGCTGGTTAGATGGGAAGAACCTCCCAGCTGTGAATCAGGATCCATTAGGAGCAGGTCACAGAGGGAGAGAAAGAACAAGGCACACACACACACACACACAACCAGCTACACATGCAGAATACACACACACAACCAACTACACACACACACACACGACCAGCTATACACAGAAATAGACACAGAGACACACACACACACACACTAGGCACTGGGAGGAATTGCTTTCATGATAAAAGCAGTTCAAATCTGTTCTAGGTTTCAGTTGTAGATTGTACAACAACAATTGGATACAACATTTGGCCTAGAAACAGAGAGAGAGATAGAGACACACACACACACACACACACAGAGAGAGAGACACAGACACTGGGAGAGACAGAGAGAGACACACACACTGAGACAGAGTGACACAGACACACACTGAAGAGACAAGGAGAGTAACACACAGGGTGAGACTTTTGAGATGTAAGAACGTAAATCACGCGTTTAACTAAAATTAAACATTGTGTGTCTTGTTAGTTTCAGTAACAACTGGAGGGGGAGAGAGAGAGAGGGAGGGAAACTATTCCAAACCAATCACATATTCCAGGGAACAGGGGGAGTTGGAAAGAGAGAGGGAGAGAGAGAAGGAAAGGGAGGAATCTAAAATAGAACCTGACCCCTTTTTGTCCCTGTATCTCTCTCTCCTTCCCTATTTTCCCACAAAATACACACACACTGGGACACATACACACACACACACTGGGATACAGAGACACTGGGATACACACACACACACACACACTGGGATACAGAGACACACACACACACTGGGATACAGAGACACACACTGACACTGGGATCCATACACACACACACATACACATACACACACACTGGGATACAGAGACACAGAGGTACATACACACACATACACACACAGAGACATTGTGATACATACACACACACAATCTGAAATACAGAGACACTGGGATCCATACACACACACACACAGTGAGATAGACACACAGAGACACAGAGACTGAGACACACACACGGTGAGGTTCAGTGGTACACATTGTTGGGGTAACAAGGTGGGAGGGAGTTTTCTTAAAGGAAAAAACAATTTGGATTTGATTGTGTCAGCGCTGGTGTCGACCAGAGGGAGGGAGGGAGAGAAGGAGAGAGAGAGGGAGAGAGAGGCCAGGCACGATCCAAGGTGAGTGGATTTAATTTCATGTTTGTGATAAACATGTAAATGTATATACACAGAGATGATTGTCTGAGTATTTTAATGTGTGTAATCTTGGGGGGGGGGGGGGATTAATGTGTGTTTTTTGCTGATCTGCTTTGTGTTTGATGGGAAAAGGGGTTCGAGTTCTCGACTTTAATCCGAAACAGAGACCAGAGAGAGAGAGACACACACACACAGAGAGACACACAGAAGGACACAGAGAGACTGAGATAGAGAGAGACATACACACACAGAGATTGAGACACACACACACACAGATAGACAGAGAGACTGACAGAAACACATACACACACACAGATAGAGAGTGAGACTGAGAGTGACACTGAAGTACTGAGACACACAGATATAGAGACACACGTTCACAGACAGACAGGCACACATCCACACACACACACACACACTCACAAAGAGAGAGACAGAGACTTAAAAGAATAATCCTTCGTTAAAACACATTTATACATGCTCAACACACCCTCATACACACTCTCTGACACACACACACACACTTCCACACACTCACTCACTGACATTCACTCATCTGACACACACACTCACTCTGACACACACTCATACACACTCCCTGTCACTCACTCACTCTGACACTCACTCACTCACTCACTCTGACACTCACTCACTCACTCACTCTGACACCCACTCTCTGACGTACATTCATCCTCTGACACACACTCACACACACTCTGTCATGTTGACCCTGAGATGAGATCATTTCAGGGTCTAATCTCTGTTTGACATTACATTGTGTCTGTGTGTGTGACAGTAACAGCCACCCTCAGTGTAGGAAGTGGCCTCACTGAGTCTGTGTAGTGTGTCTGTGTAGTGTGTGTGTTTGTTGGTGTTAAATTAAAGTGAATTGACCGTATAATTTGTGAGTGAAACGCGGCAGCCAATTGCACGAAGCAGTGTCCCACAAACAATCATGGATTCAGTGATTATTAATTACCCCCGAAAAGCCATCCGCCAATCGACCTACTTATTACTAGTAAAAGGAGGTCAGTGGAGTAAGGACAGGTTTCCTGCCCAGGAATCGAACCTGGATCCTCTCGGTGGCCGGTCAGGCGAGCGCCGTAACCACCAGACTACAGGATTCCGCACTCAGATTCAAATACTATATATATAATCCTCTTTGGGACTGGAAAAGAGGTGGGGAGGCGGGGAGAAGGGGCCTGGGTGAGAGAGAGGAGGGAGAGAGTGACGGGGAGAGAGAGAGGTGGGGGGGGGGAAGAGGGGGCACTGTGGGGGAGGGAGGGATAGGGAGAGAGTGACGGGGAGAGAGAGAGGTGGGGGGGGGAAGAGGGGGCACTGTGGGGGAGGGAGGGATAGGGGGAGAGAGAGATGGGGGAATGTGATTGTATCGGGGTGGTGGAGGGGTGGGGGGGAGGAAAAGCTGATTCTCATGTTTACCTTGTGATGTGAGACTTCACTTCAGGGCCACAAACTAACTTTCGTTTTGTGCCTTTGTTTCCACCTCTTCCCGACCCTTCAACTCACCCCCTAACCCCTCTCTCCTCTGCCCCTCTCTCAATCCCCAACCTCCTCCCCCCCCATCCCTCTCTCCTCTCCGCGACTCTCCATCCCCAACCTTCACAACTCACACCACACAATCTAATCCCCACATCTGTCTTCTCCACCCCAACCTTCCTCCCAAACGTATCCCCCAACTACCCCCCCCTCTCTCCCCCCTCGTTCCTCTCTCTCTCAATTCATTTTACTGTATATTCTGTGAAGCGCTTTTAGACGTCTAGAAGATGTAAAAAGCGCTATATCAAATGCAAGGATTATTATTATTGGTATTATTATTATTATCCACCCTCTCTCTCCCCCGGCCCCTCTCTCTCCCCCCTTTGTCCTCTCTCTCTCTCCCTCATTCCACTTTCTCTCTCTTCAAATTTCACCCCAAATTCATAAACATGTTATCCCAGGAAATCTCTTTGTGTTTGTTTGGGGAGGTGAAGGAGGCAGGGAATAGATTGATTTTTCCCCCTAAGTTGTTAGTCGATTGGTGGGTCACTTTCCAAGGCAATTATCCCCCCCACCCCAAACAATGTGGTGACTCAATCCACAACTGTTTGTGGGACACCGATGTGCGCAATTGGCTGCCAACTTGCGCCCATAAAATATACAGTCAATTCATTTTATAGCGTATTCTGTGTGAGTTGTGTTAATGTATTTTGTATACCTGTGAATGTGTGACTTTCTACAGTTGAAAGTCAACCGAGGCCCTCCTGATTGGCTCATGCCAGCGCCTTCACACATCAGACACCGGCAGCATCAACCTCCATAGTTGTACACTCCACACCTCACCAAACCAGTCAGGAACCCAGGTGTCTTGTTCAATCCTCTCCCATTTGCCTTTCCTCTCCCACATCCAAGCCATGAGCCAATCTGCCTTCCCTCACCTCCGCAACATTGCCCGACTCTGCCACTACCACACCCTACAGGTCGCTGAACCTCTCATTCATGCCGTCATCACATCCCGGCTCGACTACACCAATGACCTGCTTGTCGGCCTTCCCAATTCCTCCCTCCATAGGCTGCAGATCATTAAGAACTCTGCAGCCCATGTTCTCTATCGCTTCCATCTTTGACCCCATCTTCCCCCTCCTCGCCCGATTCCATTGGCTCCCCATCACCCAGAGGATCCAATTCAAGATCCTGGTCCTCACCTTCAGTGGTCTCGCCCCACCCTACCTCTGAGACCTCCTAATCCCCTACCAACCTGCCCACTCCCTCCGCTCAGCAGGCTCCAGCCTGCTCCACGTCTCCTGACCCACCCGCCCCCACCATTGGCCTTCAGCCATTCTGCCCCCAACCTCTGGAACTCCATCCTATAGTCCCTCTGCCTCGCCCCCTCCCTGGCCCGCTTCAAGAATCGCCTCAAGACCCTCCTCTTTGACGGTGCCATTGGTCACCCCAAATCCCTCTCTTTCCCTCTACACTCCCCATCCCTGACCCCAGCTTGGGTTTGAAACAATGACTGTCCAGGCCATTTTGTTGTTGTTGTGTTGTGTGTATCTGTCTTGTGTGTGCATGCGTGTGGTGTGCACCTATTTTGTGTGTGTGCATGTGTGCTTGTGTCGTGGTGTGTAGTGTGTGTGCGCATGTGTGTGCATGTGTAGTGTGTGTCTTGTGGAAGGGAGTTTCTCTACCAACCAACGGCAACAACAATTTGCAATTGTCTGTGTGTTTAATGTCAGGCGATTCTCCCGGTTTCCTGCCTGATGATCGTCGTCATTCACTAGAGCTGATGCGGTGTCCCACAGCCCCCGTCCGGCCCACCCCACCATTGGTACCAAGCCTTCAACCTCTCTGCCCCCACTCTCCATTCCCCAGTCGCCTCTCCCCACCTCCCTCGCCTCCTTCAAAGCCCATCTCAAAACTCTCCTCTTCAACCAACCATGCTTTTGAACACCCTACTTCCCACCCTCACTGCACTCCTACCCGCACCCTCCCTGCTCTCTTACCCCCACCCTCCCTGCCCTCCTCCCCCTTCAGTCTGTGTCAGCCTTGCTCAGTTGGTAGCTCTCACCCTCTCTCTCTTCCCTTTCAGTCAGAAGGTTGTCGGTCCTCCCAACCTGAAAGGCGCTATACAAATGTGATGTTGTTGTTGTTGTTGTTGTTGAACCCCTCAACTAGGGGTTGGAATCACAGTCTAAGCTGAGGCTCTAGTGCAAAACTGGGGGGTGTTACACTGTGGGAGGGGCCGTCCTTCAGATCAGACTTTAAATCCAGGACCCGTCTGTACCTGTTCAGGTGGAAGATCCCGCGGGGCTATTGGAGAAGAGACAGGAGTTTCTCTCTCTCTCTATCTCTCTCTCTCCCGGAGTCCTGGCCAACAATCCCTCAAATACAATGAGTTACTCACTTCTCGGCTGTTTGTGGGGACGTTGCTGTACAGAAATTAGCTGCCGTGTTTCCCACAAAATTCACAGTCACTACACTTTACAGTATATCCCGTGAAGCGTTTTCAGATGACGGGGGGTAAAAACTCAACTTGTTGTTGTTTGTTGTGCAAATGCAAGTATTATTGATATGAAAATGATTATTATTAATACTGTTTACATACATCCTTGCACTCACACGTGTACACAAACATACACACAACCAAATACACACGCACAAAAGCACGCACACACACATACGATGTTCCCTCAGATTTCTGTGTTATTATCACACGTGACCTCCAGCCTCAGTGTGAAACTCACAATCCCCATCATCCGCCCAACAATGAGAACTCACCAGCCCTCGTCTACCCAATCCCAGATGCAATACGTCTAATACTCTCTTAGCCATAGCCAAGGCTTGGGCAGGCGCCCAGAGTGTGTGTTGGTGGGGTGGGGGGGGGGGGGGAGCCCAGAGTGTGTGTTGGTGGGGTGGGGGGGGGGGAGCCCAGAGTGTGTGTTGGGAGGGTGGGGGGGGGAGCCCAGAGTGTGTGTTGGGAGGGTGGGGGGGGGAGCCCAGAGTGTGTGTTGGGAGGGTGGGGGGGGGGGGAGCCCAGAGTGTGTGTTGGTGGGGTGGGGGGGGGGAGCCCAGAGTGTGTGTTGGTGGGGTGGGGGGGGGGAGCCCAGAGTGTGTGTTGGGAGGGTGGGGGCGGGGGGAGCCCAGAGTGTGTGTTGGGAGGGTGGGGGGGGGGGAGCCCAGAGTGTGTGTTGGTGGGGTGGGGGGGGGAGCCCAGAGTGTGTGTTGGTGGGGTGGGGGGGGGAGCCCAGAGTGTGTGTTGGTGGGGTGGGGGGGGGAGCCCAGAGTGTGTGTTGGTGGGGTGGGGGGGGGAGCCCAGAGTGTGTGTTGGTGGGGTGGGGGGGGGGAGCCCAGAGTGTGTGTTGGTGGGGTGGGGGGGGGGAGCCCAGAGTGTGTGTTGGTGGGGTGGGGGGGGGAGCCCAGAGTGTGTGTTGTGGGGGGGAAGCCCAGAGTGTGTGTTGGGGTAATTGCTGGAGTCTTAACCAGCTAAAGCCACACAATAGCTCGGTCATTGATATGACTGTCTGGCCAAGCTTTCTCACTGCTTGTCTAGCTAGGACCACCTTCCCCGTTAGATAGTGAGTGAGTGCATGAGTGAGTGCATGAGTGAGTGCATGAGTGAGTGCATGCATGCGTGCTTTGGCTGCAGGGTTACCAGTAGCTGTTGTGGGAGGATTCCCTGCCGAGGGTCCTACTGATGAGCCAGGGTGAGACGTGATTTATTTGGGGGATTGTTGGCCAAACTCCCTTGTGTTTCTTCAACAGCACATCAGGATCTATAACGTCCGTCTGAACAGGGCACAGATGAGAGCTTGTGTTAATGTCTCAGCCTGCCCATCTCTCCCGTCCTCTCTCTCCTGCCGCTCTCCTCCCTCCCCCACTCTCTCTCCCCTCCCCCCCCTATCTCCCCCCTCCCCACCGCTCTGTAATCTCCCTGAGTGGTGGGCCGGTGTGTGGAGAATGGGGGAAGCCTGTGCCCCCCCCCCCCACCCCCTCTCACTGTCCTGACAATCCATGCGATGCTGGCTGTTCCTCTTTTGGGAAGATTTGCTGTCGCTCTTCCTCAAATTCTCTCTCCCCCAACCCCGGGATCTCAGCTACGTATGGCCTCAACAGTTACCCATTGGGAGATAGAGTGGAGGGAAGAGAGAGAGAGAGCATGTGGAGGAGAGAACGTATGGAGCAGAGAGCGTGTAGAGGAGAGAGCATGGGGGGGAGAGAGTGTGTGGAGGAGAGAGAGTGTGGGGGAGAGTGTGTGGAGGGGAGAGAGAGTGGGAAGAGAGTGCATGGGGGGCTGCGGGGAGAGAGAGTTGCATTGACAGAGACGTAGTTAATCCAAAGTCCACTTTGCTGTAAGTGTCTGAGACGTTGCCCTGCCCAGAGGGCGCGACGTAACTGAGAATTTGAGGAAAGGAACAGCAAATCTCCCTGAAAGAGGAGCAGCCATCCAGCATCGCATGGATTGTCAGGGTGGGGGTGGGGGGGGGTGGGGGGGAAAAGGCGGGAGCAGGCTCCCCCTACTCTCCACACACCTGCCCACCAGAACTGCAAGTTGTTGTTATGATTGACATTGAAGACCCTGGGTCCCTATTTGAAGTTTCTCTTTCACAGAGTCATAGAATCTCAGAATTATACAGCACAGAGGGAGCCCTGCAAACCTGTCCTCCCCAAAGAACTATCTACTTCTCGCTTAAAAGTTGTTAAATCGGTTTCCACCCTTTCAGGCAATGTATTCCAGATCCCAATAACTCGCTGCATGAAAACGTCTTCTCAACTCCTCTCTGTTTCTTTTAACAACTATTTTAAATCGCTGTCCTTGGGTTACTCACCTACTCACCAGTGGGAATAGTTTCTCCTTGTTCACTCCATCGAATCCTCTCATAATTTTGAAAACGTCTGTTACAACAACAAAATCACAGAGCGCCATCAAAATTATAGAGTGCCATTCACACCGGGAGGACTTTCACACAAGGCGCTGAACAGTCAGGACGGGACCCGAACAAGGGAGAGGGGCGGGATGGGGTGGGAGCGAGTTGGGAGGGCCGCAGAAGGCACGGTCGAAGAGGAAGGTCTTGAGACCAGCCTTGAAGGAGGCGAGGGAAGGAGCGAGGTGAAGGGTCTATGGGATGGAGATCCAGAGTGTTGGTACCAAAGTCTCCTCTTAACCTTCTCTGCTGCAAGGAGAATAATCCTAGCTTCTCTCTGGCCTCTCCTGATAACTGAAGTCCCTCATTCCTGGTACCATCCTGGGAAATCTCCTCTGCACCCTCAGCAATGCCTTGACATCCTTCCTGAAGTGTGGTGCCCACAACTGAACACAGCTGAGGCCTAACCAGTGTTGTATATAAAGGTTCATCATAACTTCCTGATTGTTGTATTCTCTGCCCCTGTTTATAAAACCAATTGCGCACAGCAGTATCCCACAAACAGTCGTGGATTGAAATCACCAATTTTTATTATTATTATTTGGATTATTATTAGGCATTTGTGTGGAGTAAGGAAACTCACCCAAGGTTTTGCCTCTTATTGTGGCACTATATTATAACAATTACTTATTGTGGAGTCCTGTATCTCAGTGGTTAGAGCACTCACCTTACAAGCGTGAGACCTGTGTTTTGAATCCAGTCAGGTCAGAGTGAAACCTTGGGCAAATCCACCTTAACTTTGACTAATCTTTTATTTGTTATATGCTTATCAAATACCTTAAGAGTTTCCTTTTATGTTACCCACTAATTTTATATAATGTCTTAATCTCTTTTTCAGTTCACCTCTGTACTTTCTATATTCTGTTTGATTATCTTCGGTATTTTGGACTTGACTGTGGAGTCCTGTAACTTAGAGCACTCGTGTTGCAAGCGAGACATGGATTTGATTCCCGGCAGGTCAAAACAAAACTTTGGGCAAGTTTCCTTACTCCACCAGTCTGATAATTCCTTGGGAAAAAAACAATAATAAATTGGTAATTTCAGTCCACGACTGTTTGTGAGGACGCTGCTGTGCGCAATTGGCTGCTGTGTTTCGCCTACAAAATATACATTCAATTCACTTTACAGTATATTGTGTGAAGCACTTCGAGACATCTAGAAGACATCAAATGCATCATATTATTAATATAAATCTGCTTTTTCCAATTTATTTTAATCCCAATTTCCTTAGTCATCCAAGTAGGTTTACCCTATGTGGGAATATATTTGTTCTGTTCCCGAACTATCTCCTCCTTGAAGGCCTAATGATGTTGTGATCACTGTTGCCCAGGTGCTTTCCAACTGAAACCTGCTCCATTTGCCCCACTTCATTCCCCAGAATGAGATCCAGCACTGCTTCCTTCCTCATTGGGCTAGAAACATTACTGATTCAGAAAGTGACCCTGCACACATTTCAGGAATCCTTCCTTCTCCCTGTCCTTTACCCCATTATTTTGCTTGTCTATGTTGGGATAATTAAAGTTCCCCATTATCACTCCTCTATTGGTTTACATCTTTCTGAAATCTGCTTGCAGATTTATTTGTCTATCTACAATATTTGGTTGTCTATTGTCTATAGTATACACCTACCAGAGCAACAGCTTTTCTTTTCTGCTCCTTAACTCCAACAAAATAGATCCTCTGGAACATCATCACTTTCCTGGAATGAGTTGTTGCTTCCCAGCTTCGCTCCTTCTTCTCTCGACACTCCCTTCACAAAGCCCTCTAATTAGGTTTCCGTGCCCCCGACAGCACAGACACAGCTGGTCAAAGTGACAAATAACATTCTGTCCATCTGCGATCAACAACAAAATTACATTTGTATAGCTATTTCTTGTCAGGAGGACATCCCAAGGCGCTGGACAATCAGTGTTTTGGAGCTGAGCTGGGAGTAGGGATTACGGAGGGTGGAGGGAAGGGGGAGGGAAGTAGGAGTGCCTTGAGGCAGTACTTGAAGGAGGTCAGGGAAGGGGCGAGGCAGAGGAACTGCGGGATGGAGTTCCAGAGGTTGGGGACAGAGTGGCTGAAGGCTCGCCCGCCAATGGTTGAACGGGTGGGTCGGGGGACATGGAGCAGGCCAGAGCCTGCTCAGCAGAGGTGGGGGGGCAGGTTGGTAGGGGGTTAGGAGGTCACAGAGGTAGGGTGGGATGAGGTCATGGATGACTTCAAAGATGCGGACCAGTATCCTCTGTGTGATGTGAAGCCAATGGAGTCGGTGAAGGTGGGGGTGATAGGATCACAGAGCCTGGTGTGGGAGAGGACACAAGCTGCAGAGTTCTGGATGATCTGCAGCCTGTGAAGGGAGGAGTTGAGGAGGCTGACAAGCAGGGTGTTTGCATAGTCAAGCCTGGATGTTATGAATGTATGAAGGTTTCGGTAGCCTGTGGTGTGAGACAGTGGCAGAGCCGGGCGATGTTGTGGAGGTGGGGAAGCAGAGCAGGTCAGGTTATGGATGTGGGGTAGAAAGGATAGTTGAGGGTTGAACAAGATGCCAAGGTTCTGGATTGACTCCCTCTGCCTTATCTTTCTCCTTGACCTCTCTGCTGCAATCAAAACCATCAATCACTCTGTCCTCATCCACTACCTCTCCTCTCATTTCAGCCAACATGGTTCCGTCCTTGCCAATGCTTCAGTTCCTACCTCTTACACCAGCTCCACCACATCTCCACAAACGGTTTCTCTCCCAGCCCCTGCACTGTCTCTCGCTCGGTGTTCCTCAGGGCTCTATCCTCGCTCCCCATCCTCTTCAATTCTACACGCTCCCTCTTGGTGACATCATCCGCAGACATGGAGTAAATTTCCACATGCTCATGGATGCCACCCAACTCTCTCTTCTCTGCCTCCACTGTAAAGGAGAGTAGATCCTCGTCCTCACTGTCAAGGCCATGCCTGCGAAGTAAGTGTGTGATAGAGACTGAGCCAGGCCAGCCAAGCGCACAGCCTGCGAGAGGCTCAGCCATGTGGGAGAGAAGCAGTCACATCAAATGGAGGATTATTATTATTGTTCGAGTCACTGACACTCTCAGAGATGGACACGGTTTTTATTTTGGAGTTTACGGTGAAAGTGAAACCGACTGGGTTTTGGTTCTGAACTGAAGTTGGTGATAATAATGGACTGATTTTATACTCCACATCTCAAAGCCCTTCACACAATAAAATAATAATAATCCTTGCATTTGATAAGTCTTAGCAGCGTCTCAATGCGCTTCACAGAATATACTGTGAAGTGAATTGATTGTATATATTTATGTGCGAAACGTGGCAGCCAATTGCGCACAGCAGCGTCCCCACAAACAGTCGTGGATTGAAATGACCAATTTTTATTATTGTGGGTTTTTTGGATGGATTATTATTAGGAGTGTGTGTGTGTATGTATGTATGTGGTGTGTGTGTGTGGAGTAAGGAAACTTGCCCAAGGTTTCGCCCTGATCTGCCTGGATTCGAACTCACGCTTGTAAGGTGAGTGCTCTAACCACTGAGCTACAGGAGCTACAAGTGTAGTGACTGTGGTTTGTGGGTGAAACACAGCAGCCAATTACATGCAGCCAACGTCCCACAAACGGTCGTAGATTGAGTCACCAATTTCTTTTAGGGGGGATTATTATCTCTCTCTTTCTCTCTGTGTGTGTCTCTCTCCCCCCCCCCCCCCCCCCCCCACCACTCCCAGCACCACACTGTAGTCAGGCTGTTAGCTCCAACACAACCTCCTGACTCACAGGTGAGAGCAAGGGATTGAGTCAGGCTGACACGTTATCTAACCAACATACACATGGAAATGTCGCCTTGCGTGGAGATGGATTGCACTTTGCACTTTCTCTCTCTCGCTCTCTCTCTCTTCCTGGAGACACACATCCAGTTACTTAATCCCAGAGAATGAAGAACATCATAATAATAATAATCCTTGCATTTGATATAGCACGTTTCATATCTTATCAACGTCTCAAAGCGCTTCACAGAATATACTGTAGAGTGAATTGACTGTATATTTGTGGGCAAAACGCAGCAGCCAATTGCAAGGCAACATCGCCTCAAACAGTCGTGGGTGGAAATGACCAATTTCATTATTGTGTTTTTTTTGGAGGGATTATTATTAGACATGTAATAATCCTTGTATTTGACACAGCACCTTCACATCGGGAGAATTACTATAAAATGTAGTACTGAACTGTGTTTTGTGGGCAACACATGGCAGCCACTGCTCTCCACACTGTCTCTGAATTATCGTGAGATATTAATCCATCACAATTCTACAGGATTGAATGGAGTGATGTAATGTGTGTGTGTCACGAGTGTGTGTGTGTGTGTGTATCACGAGTGTGTGTGTGTGTGCTTGGGTGGGGGCATTGAGGTACGAGTGAGTGTTAGTGTTGGGGGGTGAGGCTGTTGTGTGGATGGAGTGTGAGAGGCTGTGATCTGCAGCGATGGCCGAGGTGGGGGGGTACCCTGTGGATCTGCCATCTGCTCCTCCCCACGGGGGGGGGGAAGTGTCTCCGTATCTGACACCAGCTGCTGACCTTCAACACAACCTTCTCTTCCTCCATCCTGTGGAATATTCACTTCTATTGTCCCTGCTTTCCCCTCCCCATAACCTCCCTCTCTCCCCCCGTCCGTCCTTCCTACCCTTCTCTCTCCCCCCCCACACCCCCGTCTGCCCCCCTCCCCCTTCTCTCAAAACCTACCGCTCCACTCTGCCCTCCACCATATCCTCCTTCTACTCCAGGATAATCTTGGAAGCGAAGGACAACCCTAGACTACTGTTCTTCACCTCAAACCGGCTCCTCCTCCCTCCACCTCACCTCACCTCACAGATCCTTTCCTCTGATTCCCACTGCAAGGAGATGCTGGATTTCCTCACACACTCTGATTCCTACCGACTCCCCTTTCCACACCTTCGAACCTGTCTCTCCATCCTCTGTCATCACCACCACCTATCCTCCATTAAGCCTACCACCTGCTCCCTGGATCCCATCCCCACCCCTCTCCTCATCTCCCAGCTCCACCTCCTTGTCCTATTACTTGCCGACACAATCAACCTGTCCTTTTCATCCGGCATCGTTCCCACTCCCTTCAGAAGGTTCATAGGGGTTCAGCAGGTCAGAGAGATAGGTGGGGGCAGGGCCATGAATGACCCTGAATATTGAATTCTTGAATTCGATCCTCTGGAGGATGGGGAGCCAGTGGAGACGGGCGAGGGTGGGAGTGATGTGGTCGCGGAGTCTGGTGCGGGAGAGGACACGAGCTGCAGAGTTCTGGATGATCTGCAGCTTGTGAAGGGGAGAACCAGGAAGGCCAACGAGGAGAGAGTTTCCATAGTCAAGCCTTGATGTAACGAAAGCGTGGACAAGGGGTGTTCGGCAGCCTGAAGTGTGAGACAGTGACGGAGATGGGTGATGTTGCGGAGGTGGTGGAAGGCAATGCTGGTCATGGCGCGGATGTGGGGGAGAAAGGGGTTCAGGGTCAAACAAGATGCCTAGGTTCCTGACTGGCTTGGTGAGGTGGAGTGTGCAGCCGTGTAGGTTAATGTTGTCAATACCTGGGGTGAAGATCGGGTGAAATTCGAGAGAAACTTGTGGCTGTGAGAGGCTGACACCAGTTTTGTGCTGAGCTGTGGGGAAAACTGTCATTTCATCCCAACTAAGGAACGAGTTTCATGTTCATTCCCCTCCCTGACCTGGCTGCTTTCCTCCACCTGCGTCCGACTGAACCTCACGCTCAACACACACACAGCTAATCTTCAAATAAGAACTGCATTTGATACAGCGCCTGACCACATCTTCAAGATGTCTCAAAGCGCTTCACAGGGCACACAGTAAAGTGAATTGACTGTATATTTGTGGGCGAAACACAGCAGCCAATGACGCACGGCAGCGTCCCCACAGTCGTGGTATTGAGTGACCACATTTTTTTAAGGGATTATTACCCCAGGAAAAACAATCTGTCAGTCGACTAACAAGTAGGTTCCTACTGACTGATCGAATGATCTTAGCCATGATCTAATTGAATCTGGATCCTCTCACTTGCCAGCGCTGAAACCACTAAACGACAGGCTCCAATTAATATAGTTCACTTCAGGACCGCACGCAAATTGGCCCCAAAACATTTTACAATAAAATCATATGAAGACCTTTGCAACAGACCTATATAAAAATATATAAATACACTGGATTGTGGTTGGATCCATTCCCATTGTCCAGGCTGAGGTAGGGAGATGTTTGTTAGGTCAGGGGGTATGGGGCAAATTCGGGGAATTGGGATTTGAGGGACAGAGCAGTCATGGTCTTATAAAATGGGGGAACAGGCTGGAGGGGCAGAATGGCCTCCTTCTAATCCTATGAGACAAACTCCTTCACACAGAGACTCAGTGAGTTTGCTGCCTGAATTGGCGGTTGAATCAGACAGTGGGAGCGAGACTTTCACAGATAATAATAATAATCTTTGCATCAGATCATATCTTTGAAGCATCTCAAAGCGCTTGATAGTCAATACTGTAAAGTGAATGGCATATTTTGTGGATGAAACCAGCAGCCAATTGTGCACAGACAATATTCTACAGATAGTCGTGGAGTTAGTGACCAATTTTTTTTCTTGTTTTTGGGTGGGATTATTACCCCTTTGAGTGATCTGCCATTGGACTATCAACCGGGTTCCTAATTATTGTTGGTAAACACCGGTGTGTATAGTAAGGAAACTTGCCTAAGGTGTCTCCCTGCCTGGGAATCAAACCAGGGTCATCTCACAAGGTGAGGGCTCTAATCACTGAGCTACAGAACTCCACATGAGGGAGAGGGAACAGGAGGTATGGGAGGGAGGGATGCTGGGAGGCAGGGAGGGAGGGAGGGAGGGAGGGAGGGCTGGGATGCAGGACTGGGATGCAGGACTGGGATGGAAGCTGGGATCCAGCTGGGATCCAGCTTATCCAAAACTGCCGCCCGCATACTCACCCGCTCTAAGCTTCGCTCCCCCATTACCCCAGTCCTTGCCAGACTTCACTGGCTCCCTATCCCAGAGAGGATCGACTTCAAGATCCTCACCCTTGTTTTCAAATCACTCCACTCCTCTGCATCCCCCTATCTGTCTGATCTCCTCTCCCCCCAACCCAGCACCCGCTGCCTTCGCTCCTCTGGGTCTGGCCTCCTCCATGTCCCCCGAATCCTCCGCTCCACCCTCGGTGGCCGTGCCTTTAGCCACTACGCCCCAAGGCTCCCTTCCTCACTCGCTTTGCCCCCTCTCTTCCCAGTTTCAGGTCACAGTTGAAGACCTTTCTCTTCGACCAAGCTTTCGGTCACCTTCCTGCCCCTGCTCCTGGCTCGGTCCCGGGATCCGCTACTGTGAAGCGCTCTGAGACGCCGTCCGGCGTGGAGGGCGCTATATAAATTGAAGTTGTTGTTGTTGTTGTTGGGATTGATGGAGGGAGGCTGGGATGGAGGAAGGGATGGACGGAGGCTGGGTTGAAGGGAGGCTGAGATGGAGGGAGGGAGGTGGAGGGATGGAGGTTGACTTGTGTGGGATGGCACAAACCGATTATAATGTAAAATGTTTGAATGGTGTTTTGTCAGGAGGAGCTGATGGGCTGCTGAGGGAATCCCCACCAACGACTCCCCCTAACTCCCCCTGACCCTGTTGGGCTGCTGACCAGCGATGGTTAAACACCAGCCCCTGCAGTTCTATGAGCCTCAGCTCTGCCTGTCCTGCCTGACGGGGAGTTATGGCTGTCGCTGGAAACGTTACCAACGATCACATGATGACACGACGAAGGTAAGTGACTACCCTGCCTTGCCCTCCCCTGTCCTATTCTACCCTCCCCTGTCCTACCCTCCCCTCCCCGCCATTGTCCTCCTCTACCCTGTCCACCCCTCCCCTGCCATGCCCTCTCCTGCCCTCCTTTCCACTGCCCTCTCCTGGCCACCTCGGCCCTGCCTTCCACTCCCCTGCCCTGCCTTCCCCTGCCCTCCCCACCCCTCCTCTGCTCTGCCCTGTCCAGCCCTGCTCTGCCCATCCCTGCCCAGCACTCCCTTGCCTTCACCAGTCTTGCCCTCTCCTGCCCTCCTCTCCCCTACCCACACCTGCCCCGCCCCCTCCTTCATCCACTAACTACTCCCCAACCCCATCCTCCCCACAATTGCCTGCCATGTTTTTCCTACAAAATATACCAAATGCAAAGATTAGTATTATTGATATTATAAAGCGCTTCACAGAATACATTGGAGTCCTGTAGCTCAGTGGTTAGAGCACTCGCTTGATAAGCGAGAGATCTGGGTTCAATTCCAGGCTGGGTGGGAGGGGGGGGGGACCTTTAGCCAAGTTTCCTTACTCCACACACACGCCTAATAATAATCCCTCCAAAAAAACAATTGATAATAAATTGGCACATTTCAACCCACAACTGTTTGTAGGGACGCTGCTGTGCCCAATTGGCTGCTGCATTTTGCCCATAAATATACAGTCAATTCACTTTACAGTATATTCTGTGAAGCGCTTTGAGACGTCTGAAAGACATGGAAAGTGCTATATCAGATGCAAGCATTGTGATTATTTATTATTTTTACACTATATTTCACGCTGGGGCCGCGTTGTTTCTCAGCTCTTCACTGTAAGGTGAAGGGACTATGTTTCTGGGTGAACCCAGCAGTCAATTTTGTGCACGACAGCGTTCCACAAACAGCCGTGAAGTGAATGACCATTTAAAAAAAACCTGGGCGTTTGTTGACCAGGAGACCTGGGAGGGAGTGTGGAAACTCCCTTCACTTTCCCCAACAGTGACAGAGAGATCGAGAGAGAGTCAACATCAGGTGTCAACACGGCACAGACAAGGAGTCAGGTTTAACATCGCAAACATCAACACGGGTTCACTCCGCCCGGCCCGAGGCTAGACAGTCATCTCGGGGGGCAAGGGTGGGGGAGGCCAGAGCCAGGCCGGGATTCCACTATGGAGATTGGGTGGGGTGGGCAGAGGCTGGTGGGGATGTGGGAGGACAATGAGTTGTGTGGAGGGACTGAGTGTGTTTATTTATATCATTGCTGTTATAATCCGGATTATCCTCAGACCTGGACACTGTCCAGGGATTTTGTGTTGAGCCGCGCTCAACACAACAAAACAATGACATTTGTCAAACGCCTTTCACATCAGGAGGACGTCCCACGAATGGCCTTGAAAGCGAGGACCGGGATCTCGAATTCTATCCTCTGAGGGATGGGGAGCCATTGGAGGGTGGGGGTGATGCGGTCACGGAGAGTACACGAGCTTGGGACGTCCTCCCGACGTGAAAGGCGTTCCATAAATGTCATGTTTTTGTTGTCTCCTCTCCACTGACCAGTGTATATCATTGAGTACATTCTGAGTAAAACAGTAAGCTGCTTGTTTATCAGGGGGCAGCTCAGGGCAGAGGCTGGGGGTGGGGTGCGGGTTGTGGGGGTGGGGGAGTTACTCGCTGGGAGGCTGGGGGCTTGCGGGTTGGGGCGGTTCAGATGGCTGAAAATGGTGTGAGGGTGGGGCGGGGATGTGGGTTGATGGGGGGCTGGGGGGTATGGGTTGGTGGGGGGGCAGTTACTGGGAGGCTGGGGGGGTATGGGTTGGTGGGGGGGCAGTTACTGGGAGGCTGGGGGGGTATGGGTTGGTGGGGGGGGCAGTTACTGGGAGGCTGGGGGGGTATGGGTTGGTGGGGGGGCAGTTACTGGGAGGCTGGGGGGGTATGGGTTGGTGGGGGGGCAGTTACTGGGAGGCTGGGGGTGTATGGGTTGGTGGGGGGGCAGTTACTGGGAGGCTGGGGGGGTATGGGTTGGTGGGGGGGCAGTTACTGGGAGGCTGGGGGGGTATGGGTTGGTGGGGGGGCAGTTACTGGGAGGCTGGGGTGGGGTGCAGGTTGGGGGGAGGTGGGGAGTTGCTGGCTGGTCACTGGGGGGAGCTCAGTGTTGAAATGGAGATCTAATGTGAGCCAGTAATTATTGATGAGATTTCCATTCAGTCACACAGTGTATAGAGAGAGAGAGAGAGAGAGACACACACAGCGCAGGGGGAGGGAGGCAGACGGTGGCAACACTCTCTGTTTCTAGAGTTTAAATTTAAACATGAAATCTTCTCCCGGCAATCCCAGGGGTGCGTTGCCAGGGCGATGGCTGAAAGTGGTGTGAGGGGGGAGCGGGGAGAGGGCAGGAGGATAGATGCGGATGAGGGAGGGGGAAATCCTGTAGTATAGTGGTGAGATCCATTCACAGGCAGAGTGAAACCATAGGCTGGTTTCCTTACTCCACACACATCCCTCTATTCACCTTGCAGTAAATTGGAACCCGCTTGTCAGTAGGTGTCAGTAGGTGGATTGCTTTCTGGGGGTAATAAGAAAGAGTTTATTATTTATTTATACATCATGTTTACTCAGTGTTATCATTAATAATAATAATACCTGTATTTAATACGGCACCTCATCACGTCATTGAGAATTATTATTAATTATTATTGATTAAATATCCCCAAAACAGCAGAACAGCTACATCGCCAATGTTATAACAAATGATTGAACACAGAGACAGACACAGGGCTCCCTCTCTCTCACGGATACAAGCCTTGTTTGTATCTGTGCCCTGCCCTGGATGGTGTGATTGATGCTGTGACTAAATATATGCAAATGGTCAAAACCTGAAAACAAGAGACTTTCTCTGATTTACGGAGAGAACAGAACATACAACACGGAAACACTCCACCCAACCAGTCCACAGCCTCCCCTCCCCCATCCCTGGGGGAGTGGATGTGGAGCGAGAGATTAAGGGCGGTGAGGAGGGAGGAGAAGTCACTGGAGGTAGAGCAGGAGGGGGTGAAATGGAGGTTGAAATCGCCTAAGATGAGGAGGCGTTCGGAGCAAAGGGAGAGGGAAGACAGGAGGGTGGAGATGTCAGAGAGGACGGTGGGGGAGGGCTCAGGGACTGATAGAAGAAGGAGGATTTTGAGGGCGAAACTGCAGGGGTGGTGGAGAATAAGGAGGTCAATGGAAGGGAAGGTTCTGGAGGAGTAAGGGGAAAGGCTGAGAAGGGGACCGGGAGATGAGAGCCATGGGGTTTGGTGAAAGGTGTAGCCGGGAGGTGTGGCCTCGGTCAGGAGGAAGGTGTCGCCTGGGGTCACCAAGGTTTTGGTCAGGGCAAGGATGTCAATGTTTTCATCGATAATGGGGTCTTGTTCGACAGGGAGCAGACATTTTGCAGACTGATGCAGAGGGGACAGTTGGTGGTGGAGGATGTGCAAGATGAGGGGGAGGGTTGACAGGGAAGGTGGGGATATAATAACCCTTGCATTTGATGTTGCGCTTTTCACATCTTATCGACATTTCAAAGCGCTTCACAGAATATACTGTGAAGTGAATTGATTGTATATTTGTGGGCAAAACGCGGCTGACAATTGCGCACAGCAGCGTCCCCACAAACAGTCGTGGATTGAAATGACCAAATTATTATCAATTGTTTTTTTTAAATGTAATACATTTTTATTATTTTTATAAGGGATTATTATTAGGTATGTGTATCTAAGGAAACTTGCCCAAGGTTTCGCCCTGATCTGCCTGGAATTGAACCCAGGTCTCTTGCTTATAAAGCAAATGCTGTAACCACTGAGCTACAGGAGCTGGGTTAGGGAGGAGAGGTTGGCCCCCAGGGAAGGGGACTGGTGGACTTTGTGGCGGGAGTGGAGGATGAGGCTTGAGGGTGGGAGCTGTCGGACAGCCAGCAGCGTCTGCCACAGTGTGAAGGGAGTAGAGGGATGTTGTGAAGGGGTCCAGAAGGGAGAGGAGTCGGGGCGGTCGGAGGGAGAGGGGGGTTCATCGGGAGTAGTGGGGGTTGGGGACAGGGACAGGTGGAATGTTGGGAAAGCAGCTCTCTCACATTCTCCGTCTCGCTCTCTCTATTGTGCTTGCTCTCTCACTCTCTCGCTCTCTCTCGCTCTGTATCGTGCTCTCTCTCACTCTCTCTTTCGCTCTCTCCTGTGCTTTCTCTCTCGCTTTTTCTCATGCTCCCTTTCTCTTTCGCTCTCTCCCTCTCCCTCTCACTCTCTCTTCCCCCCCCTCACCCCCCAGCGCTGTGCTGTGAGATCAGAAGCCAGAGGGAGACAGAGAGAATAAATGTTCTGATCATTAAAATTTAAATCATCTCAAATGGCGATTAAAAATAGCTTTGGGTTTGCGTCAGTGGGTAGATCTCTTATTTATCGTCCCCCGAGCGATGCTCAGCTCACGGTGAATAGAAGGATGAGAGCGTTACAGAGAGAGGGCTATAACCCCTAACAAGCCACAGTCCCTGTAGCTCAGTGGTTAAGAACTGTCACCTCACTTGCAAGCCACAGTCCTGTAGCTCAGTGGTTAGAGCCCTCGCTTCGCAAGCTAGAAGACCTGGGTTAGATTCCTGGGCAGGGTTAAAGCTTTGGCAACCTTTTTCTTTGCTCCTCACGAGTGTTTATCAGCAGTCAGTAGGACGTCTCAAAGCACTTCACAGAAAATACTGTAAAGTGAATTGACTGTATATTTGTTGTTGAAACGTGGCAGCCAATTGCGCACAGCAGCGTCCTGACAAACAGTCGTGGATTGAAATGACCAATTTATCATTTATTTTTTGAGGGATTATTATTAGGTGTGTGTGTGTGGAGTAAGGAAACTTGCCCAAGATTTCGCCCTGACCTGCCTGGAATGTAACACAGGTCTCTCGCTTATAAGGCGAGTGCTCTAACCACTGAGCTACAGAAGCTCCACATACGCCTTGTATCAAATGGGAGGATTATTATTATATTATAATATTATTGTGTGATGTGATTATACTATTGTGTGGTCTTGTCTGGCAGTGGGAATGTCTATGGTTCCTGGTCCTGTGTGTCACCTTCTCCCTGACCCTGATCTGGTGTTACTTCTGGTGGGAGGTTCACAACGATTACAATGAGTTCAACTGGTGAGTGGAATCCTTATGCGTGTGAGTGGGGGTGGGTGTGTGTGGGTGGGTGTGTGTGAGTGGGTGACTGGGTGTGTGTGAGTATGTGTGTGGGTGGGTGACTGGGTGTGTGTGTGTATGTGTGTGGGTGGGTGACTGGGTGTGTGTGTGTATGTGTGTGGGTGGGTGCGTGTGTGTGAGTGGCGGGTGTGTGTGAGTATGTGTGTAGATGTGTGGGTGGGTGTGTGGGTGTGTATGAGTGTGTGTGTGAGTGGATGTGGGTGTGAGTGTGAACACCCATGTGGATGTTCAGGTGGACGTTAAAAATCTCACGATGAAATTGGAAAGGAGAAGAGGAAGCCCTGACCAACAATCCCATCTCACTCCATTGCTCTGCTGTGTTCACTTATCCCAAAATATAGAGTCAATTCACCGTGATCAGCCGGGTGTCTGTGTGTGTGTGTGTGTGTGTGTGTGTGTGTGTGTGTGGAGGGGGGATTGGGTGGCTATCGGGGTATATACCTATGTAACTCTTACCCCTCTCCCCCCTCCCCCAAGGTACATGTATAACAGGAACGGTTACTGGAGTGACTGCTCAGTGGCCGTCCTGACCCTGGCCTTCATCAGCCTGACCTACACCTCCCTGTTACTGGTCAGTGTGGGGGGAGAGTGGGGCTGTGCGTGTGGGGTGCGGTAGGGGGAGAGTGGGGGCTGTGTGCGGGGGGGCTGTGTGCGGGGGGGCTGTGTGCGGGGGGGCTGTGTGTGGGTAGGGGGGAAGTGGGCTGTGTGTGTGGGGGTAGCTGTATGTGTGTGGGGGGGCTGTGTGTGTGGGGGGAAGTGGGCTATGTGTGGTGGGGGGGGGGGGGGTGAGGGGGTTGGGGATCTATAGCAAATCTCCATTATTAGTTTACTGCTCTTGCTATCTATTAATTATCTCGTGTTATCCCGTGTTTGCTCCGTGTGCAGATCCTGGCTCTGGGTCACATCGCGGTTGGACAACAGTTGAACATCCACTGGATACACAAGGTCAGGGGGCCACCCCCCACATAGCCTCCCCCCAACCCCCCACCCCCCCCCCCCCCACCCACCCACACACACTCCCCACACACCGCCACACACCCCCATACACCACACACACGCGTCCCCCCACACAGCCCCCCCACCCCCCCCACACACACAGCCCCCCCCCCCACAAACACCCCCGGACCCCGCCTCTCCCCCCCACTTCCTGACCTTCTGCTGTCTCCCGATCTCTCCCCAGGTGGGGGTCTCGGTGGCCCTGGGCTGGACTCTGGTGGCTTTGCTGATTGTGCGGCAGATGTGGAGCGAGGAATGGGAGGTCCTCCTCATCTCCCTGCAGGTCAGTCTGGGTCACACAGACCCCTCACACTCACATCTCTCACCCCCACTGAGACCCTCACACCTCTCACCTCCCTCCCCCCCCCGAGACCTTCACACCTCTCACCCCCCTGAGACCCTCTCAATCGCTCCCCTCGCTGCCCCCCCTGAGACCCTCGCACTCGCTCACACTCACTCGCACCCCGAGACCCTCACACTCACACTCACTCCTCAAAACCCCCACCTAAGCACTCACGCTTGTTCCCCTCGGCTGTTTGTGGGGACGTTGCTGGGTGCAATTGGCTGCCATGTTTCACCCACACATGTGCACACTCACTACACTTTATAGTGTATCCTGTGAAGCGCTTTCAGATGTCTCAATCATTTGATAAGGCGCTGTGTCAAATACCAGGATTATTATTAATACATCAACTGTAATATTTATCTCTTCCCTCTTCCCTCTCTCCCCTCCCTCCCTACCTCTCTCCCCTCCCTCCCTACCTCTCTCCACCCACCCTCCGCATCTCTCTCTCTCTCTCCTTTTCTCTCACCCCTTGCTCTCACTTGATTTCCCCCTCTCTCTCCCCGGGCTTGCCTTTCACACTCCCCTCTCTCTCTCTCTCTCTCTCTCTTACACTCTCTGTCCTCCCTCCTTCTCTCTCCCCTCCCTCTCTCTCCCCTCTTCCTCTCCCCCATTTCTCTCTGCCTCCCTCCCACTTTCTCTATCCCCTTCCCCTCTCACTCCCTTTGCCTCTCTCTACCCCCATCCTCCCCCCCCTAGGCCACAGCCCCATTCCTACACATTATGGGGCTGGTGGGGGCCACAGGACTGAGCTGGCTGGTGGCTGGACAGTTTGCTCAAGCAGAGAAACTGGGTGAGTGTCTTCATCTCTCCTCCATCCCCTCATCCACCTCTTCATCACCATGGACATGATGGGGGGAGAGAGCGCAGGAAATGGGATGAGAGTAGAGAGCTCCAGTGGTGGGGAGAGAGAGAGAGCAGGGAATGAGGTTAGAGTAGAGAGCTCCAGTGGTATGTGGGATGGGGGTGGGGTGGGGGGTACACTGGCTGTGTTTTCTCACTTATGTTGTATTCTCAGTTTTCCAGATTGTTCTCCTCCTGTCCTATCTGAGTCTCCTGATCGCACTTTACCTGGTCCCATTGTCCATCTATTCTCCGTGTTTTATGGAGAAGAAAAATCTAGGACAGAAGCCAACGATAATAGGCAACCGCGGAGCTCCGATGGTAGGGACAACAACAACAACACATGATAGTGAGAGGGGGTGGTCGTCTGACACCGAGTTGGGGGAGGGCGAGATGATCGTAAGCGCAGTCGAAGGGGAAGGTCCTCAGATGTGATGATAATAATAATAATAATAATAATAATAATCCTTGCGTTTGATATGGAGCTTTTCACATCTTATCGCCATCTCAAAGCGCTTCACGGAATATACTGTAAAGGGAATTGACTGTATATTTGTGGGTGAAACGCGGCAGCCAATTACACACAGCAGCGTCCCCTCAAACAGTCGGGGATTGAAATGACCAATTTTTATTATTGTGTATTTTTGGGGAGGGATTATGATTAGGTGTGTGTGTGTGTGTGGAGTAAGGAAACTTGACCAAGGTTTCGCCCTGATCTGCCTGGATTTGAACACAGGTGTCACGCTTGTAAGGCGAGTGCTCTAACCAGTGAGCTATAGGAGCTCCACGATCTGAAAGGGAGGCAGAGTGAGTGAGGAAGAGAGTGATTAGGACAAAGTGACTTGAGGTGGGGAGAGACAAGTGGCTCTTGCGGTGACCACACAGTTTGGTCAGGGAAGGAAAATCGGTGGATCTGACGGGTGAATGGTGCCACCATGTGGCGGAACTGAGGTACTTCACCCTTCAGACACAGATTCCCAGACTAGATTTGTATTTATATCCTTTTATATTAATAAAGCAATAATGTAATAATAATATATGAACCAATACTATATTACACATTAGTAATATAATAATATATTATAATAATCCTTGCATTTCATTCAGCGTCTTATCTCATTGAGATGTCTCAAAGCGCTTCACAAAATATGTAAAGTGCAGTGACTTGTATTTTGTGATCAAAATTATCCTTGCGTTTGATGCAGCATCTTAACACTTTGGCAAAACATCTCAAAGTGCAAAAGGATTTTACTGTAAACAACAACATGAAGTTAGACTTGTATAGCTCCCTTCACATCGGATAGATGTCCCAGTGATGGATGTCCAGCGCTTTTGGGACCGGAGCTGGGAATTGGGGTCAGGAGGGAAGGAGAGCAGGGGATGGAGAGGGTGCCTGAAGGCACAGATGAAGAGGAAGGTGGTGAAGGCGGAGGGATTGCAGGATAGCGTTCTAGAGTGTGGGGGCAGAGAATGCCTGAGCACCAATGGTGGGACGGGAAATGAAGGGACCAGGGGCAACCGGTGCCCAGAGTGGAGGCAGCGGACAGACAGACTGATATGGGGTTAGGAGGTCAGAGAGATCTGGGGGGAGGAAGACCGGGGAGGCTTTGAAGATCAGAACGAGGATTTTGTACTCGATTCTCTGAGGGCTGGGGAGTCAGGCAAGGGTGGGGGTGATGGGGTCGCAGAGTCTGGTGGCGGAGAGGACACGAGCTGCAGAGTTTTGACTGATCTGCAGCTTGTTCAGAGGAAGAGTTGGGAAGTCTAGTCAGTTGGTGCTGCGATAAGCGAGTGGTTCAGTGTCTCAGTGGCCTGCGGTGAGAGACAGCGGTGGAGACGGGCTTGAGGTGAGGAGGCTTTGCCGGGAGCCAATCAGGATGGCCTCTGTCAATTTTGCCTCTCATCCAGTAATGGTTGTCTCTCATCCAGGATTGATGTCAGATAGACAATTAGCCAGGACATCAAGAGGCCCGGAGACAAGGGTGGATTTGACGAGATAGAGTTGGGTATCATCCATGTACATGTGGAGATTGACTCTATACCTGCGTGTAGTGCAGTGTCTGTGTGTTTTGTGGGTGAACACAGCGACGCCCTCACAAACAACCACAAAGTGAACAAATTATTTTATCTCGGATTGTTGGCCGAAACACCAGGAGAGGGAGAAAGCGAGAGAAACTCCCTTCTCTTTTCCACCTGTGGCGTTGATGGTCTTTGTGACAAAATTACACTAGTTTCCCGGCTCCTTCGCCTCCCCCTGAAGCTCTGAGGGGCACAGAAGGGTGTATGTTTCTCTCAGTCACCGTGTGTGAGTGTGTGTATGTGTGTGGGTGTGTGTGTGTCAACGCTAGTGTTACTGTCGCCACTTCTGTATGCCAAGTGTGGGAGGTCATGGACTTCTTTTCCATTACAATAAATAATATTCGCCAGTCAGCCTCATCCTCCTGCCTCTTGTCACCCACCACCACCCCCTCTCTGTCCCCCTCACCCTCCCCGTCATCAGCTCCTACCACGACCCCATCTTACATTCCTTCCTCCCCGTGTCTCCTTCCTCCCTCTCACCCACCACCATTACTTCGATGAAACCCACTAACTGCTGCCCCCTTCCCACCAACTTGCTGGTCACCGAGCTCCCCCTTCTCTGCCCACTGCTGCTGATGTCATCAGTCCCTCTCCTCGGGATCAGTCCCTGCCTCCCTCAAAACTGCTGTCATCACCCCCTCCTCAAAAAACCTTCCCTTGATCCCTCCATCCCAACTCACTACCCACCTATTTCAAACTTGTCCTTCATTGCCAAAGTCTTAGAACGCGTTGTTGCCAACCAACTCCGCGCACACCTCACATCCAACATCCTCTTCAAACCCCTCCAGTCTGGTTACTGCCCTGCCCACAGTACAAAGACTGCGCTTGTGAAAGTCACAAACGACATCCTCTCTATCTGTGACCAGGGTTCCCTCTGCCTCCTTGTCCTCCTGGACCTCTCCGCCGCTTGCAACGCAGTCGACCACACCGTCCTCCTCCACCTCCTGTCCTCCGTCATCCACCTCAGTGGGACTGCACTCACCTGGTTCGAGTACATCTCTGCTAATGGCTTTTCCTCCCGCTCTTACCCAGTTACCTGCGGGGTACCCCAAGGATCCATCCGTCCGGCGTGGAGGGCACTATATAAATTCAAGTTGTGGTTATTGTTGTTGTGGTGGTGGCGTGTATTTCTGTCTGTGTTGGAGTGTGTATCTGTCTTTGTGTGTGTATCTGTGTGTGTGTGTATGTGTGCGTATGTGTGTGTGTCAACGTTAGTGTTACTGACCCCACCTCTGTGTGTGTGTATCTGTCTCTGTGTGTGTGAGTGTGTGTCAGTGTTACTGACCCCCTCCCGTGTGTGTGTGTTAGTGTTAGTGTCAGTGTTACTGATCCCCCCCCCCCGTGTGTGTGTGTGGGTGTCAGTGTCACTGACCCCCTCCCTCTGTGTGTGTGTATGTGTCTGTGTGTGTGTCTGTATGTGTGTGTGTCCGTGTCACTGACCGCCCCCTCTGTGTGATTGACAGTTGGCTCCGGAGAACACATTGATGTCGTTTCACAGAGCGGCCGAACATCGGGTGGGAGGTTTCTACACTGACGTTCAGATCAGGTAAAGTTCAGATTTCTCTCTCTCTCTCTGTCACTCACACTCGTGTCTCTCACACTCGTGTCTCTCTCACACACACAGGTGTGTGTTTCTCTCTCTCTCTCTCTGTCACTCACATTAGTGTCTCTTTCACTCACACTGGTGTCTCTGTCTCTCTCTCTCTCCCACATTGGTGTGTGTCTGACCCTCACAGCTATGATGGGGTCCCTTTCCTGATGCGAGATCAGACTTTGCGCCGCACGACAGACGTGGAAGGTGTTTTCCCCGAGAGACAGTGGGATAGAGCCGACATGTTCAACTGGACAGACCTGCAGAGTCTGAGCGCTGGCATATGGTTTATACAGGTACAGGGTCTTCATGGGTGTGGGGGGAGGTGGGGGGTTCTGTGTGTGTGTTTGTGGGGGTGTGTGTGTCTGTGTATGTGAGTGTGTCTGTGTATTTATGTGTCAGTGAGTGTGTGTCTGTGTCCTTGACTGTGTGTGCATGTCCGTGTCAGTGTGTATGTGTTGCTTATGTGTGCATGTGTGTGTAAGTCTGTGTATATCTGTGTGTGTCTGTTTGTGCAAGTATGTCAATGTGTGTCTTGTGTTGTGTGTTTATGTATCTGTCTATGTAAGTGTGTCTGTGTGTGTCACAGAATTATCCAGCACTGAGGGAGGCCATTCGGCCCATCGTGTCTGTGTCCGCTCTTTGAGAAGAGCTTTTCCAAATCAATCCCACTCCCCCCCCCCCCCCCCCGCCCCCCTCCACCGCTCTCTCTCTCTCTCTCTCTCCCCACAGCCCTGCAAACCTGTCCTCCCTAAATAACTATCCACTTTTCTCTTAAAAGTTGTTACCGAATCAGCTCCCACCCTTTCAGACAATGTATTCCAGATCCCAACTCGCTGCGTGAAAACATGTCTCCTCACCTCTCCTCTGTCTCTTTTAACAACTATTTTAAATCGCTGACCTCAGGTTACCCACCCACTCACCAGTGGGGACAGTTTCTCGTTGTTCACCCTATTGAATCCCCTCATAATTTTGAAAACTTCTATTAAGTTTCCTCTTAACCTTCTCTGCTCTAAGGAGAATAATCCTCTGGCCTCTCCTGATAACTGAAGTCCCTCATTCCTGGTACCATCCTGGGAAATCTCCTCTGCAGCCTCTGCAATGCCTTGACATCCTTCCTAAAGTGTGGAGCCCAGAACTCAACACAGTCTCCAGCTGAGGCCTAACCAGTGTTTTATATAAAGGTTCATCATAACTTCCTGACTGTTGTACTCTATACCCCTGTTTATAAAGCCTAGTTTCCCGTATGCTTTTCTAACAGCTTTATCTACCTGTCCTGCCACCTTCAAGATTTACTTATATAAACGCCCAGGTTCCTTCACCCCCTTTAAGATTCTACCATCAGCTTATCCAGGCAGGTCAGGGCGAAATCTTGGGCAAGTTTCCTTACTCCACACGCCTAAAAATAATCCTTCCAAAAAAAACACAATAATAAAACTTGGTCATTTCAATCCACGACTGTTTGTGGGACACTGCTGTGCGCAATTGGCTGCCGCATTTCATAGAATCATAGAATTGTATGGCACAAAAGGAGGCCATTCAGCCCATTGAGTCTGTTCTGGCAACAAATTAGCCGAAATTTCACCCACAATATAGTCAGTTCACTTTACAGTATATTCTGTGAAGCGCTTTGAGACCTCAATAAAATGTGAAAAGCTCTATATCAAATGCAAGGATTATTATTATTATACTGCTATTCCTCAGTCTTCCTTACAAAATGTATTGCTTCTCATTTCTCCACATTAAACTTCATCAGTTTGAACTGAAATGTCTGCCCAAGATTAATGTCAAACATGTCTGCCCATTTTCCCAGTCTGTCTATGTTGTCTTGCAGTCGGCTACTATCCCATGCTCTCACTGTCTCTTTAATACCAGGGGCTTATATTTTCCTTACAAGTCTCTTATGTGGCCCTTTTATCAAATACCTTTTGAAAATCCATCTAAATATCATCAACTGCACTACCTTCATCCACCCTCTCCACGGCTTAACATCCCAAAACCCTTCCGGAGTTGTCAGACATGATTTGCTTTTAACAAACCCATGTTGGCTCCTTTATTGAACCATATTTTTCGAAGTGAAAATTTACTTTGTCCTGGATTATGGTCTCTGGAAGTTTCCCCATGACAGATGTCAGGCTGACTGGCCTGTAGTTCCCGGGTTTATCCTTCTGCCCCTTTTTGTACAGAGAGTAACATGTGCAACCTCCATTCCTCAGGCACCACCCCTGTGTCCAAGGAGGATTGAAAGGTTGTGGCCAGAGCCTCCGCTATTTGCTCACTTCCTTCAGTAACCTGGGATGAATCCTGTCCGGACCTGGTGACTTCTCTAGCTTGAGCACCAACAACCATTTTAGTTCCTCCTCTCGGTTTATTCTAATTTTATCCAATTTCTCTACTCTCTCCTCTACTGGCTTTCGCTGCATCCTCTTCTTATATGAAGACAGATGCAAAATACTCATTCCGTACATCAGCCATATCCACTGTCCCCATAAGAAGATTTCCTAATCTGACCCACCTTAGCTTTGACTAACCTTTTATCCTTTATTATAATTATTATTTATATGCTTATAAAATACCTTAGTTCCCTTTTGTGTTACCCACTAATCTTTTCTCATATACGATCTTGTTTCCTTTTTCAGTTCCCCTCTTGAATATCCACATTCTATTTGATCAGCGCTTTGGACGTCCTCCTGACATGAAAGGCGTTCTGGAAATGTAATTTTGTTGTTGTTGCTGTTCATCTTCTGTGTTTTGGATCTGACATTTATCTTAAGCTCCTTTTTCTGTTTTATTTTAATCCTAGTTTTTCCTTAGTCATCCAGGGACTGCCCTACCTTTCCCCTTTGTGGGAATGTATTTGTTCTGTCTCTGAACTATCTCCGCAAAGGTTTCCCATTGTTTGTGAGCTGTTTTACCTACCAATCTGTAGCTCAGTGGTTAGAGCACTTGCCTTACAAGCATGAGACCTGTGTTTGAATCCAGCCAGGTTAGGGCAAAACCTTGGACAAGTTTCCTTAGTCCACACGCTTAATAATAATCCCTCAACAAAACACCCCCCACAATAATCATATATATAAATGCAAGGATTATTATTAATCTTTCATTGGCACCTTGGCTAGGTCTTTGTGTATGTGTTTTTGTGAGTGTGTGTCCCATTTGTGCTCAGGTTTGTCTGTCTTTGACATGTGTGTTTGTGTGTGTGTGCGTGTCTGTCTGTGTGTCTGTCTGTGTGGGTGTGTCTGTGTGTGTGTCTGTGAGTGTGTCTGTGAGTGTGTCTGTGTGTATATATATGTCTCTCCGTTGCCTTGGGAGTTCTGTGAACTCCTCCCCCTCCGGCAAGGACATATCTGACATCAGTGGTAGGGAAAATTCTTGAGTCCTTAATTAAAGACTTTGTTATGGGATACCTGGAAAACCACAAAAAGATTAGGCAGAGCCAACATGGCTTTACAAAAGAGAAATCATAAGAACATAAGAACTAGGAGCAGGAATAGGCCATTCGGCCCTTTGAGCCTGCTCCGCCATTCAATAAGCTCATGGCTGATCTTCTCACCTAACTTTGATTACCTGCCCTATCCCCATATCCCCTAATCCCTCTATTTTAAAAAAATCTATCAGTCTCAGCCTTGAAAATGTTCAAGGACTGAGCATCTACAGCCTTCTGGGGTAATGAATTCCATAAATTCACTACCCTCTGAGTGAAGAAACGTTTCCTCAACTCTGTTCTAAAAGGCTGATCCTTCATTTTAAGACTGTGACCCCTGGTTATAGATTCTCCCACTAGGGGAAACAGTCCCTCAGTGTCTACTTTTATCTAGCCCTTTAAGAATCTTATATGTTTCAATAAGATCCCCCCTAATTCTTCTAAGTCATGCTTGGCTAATCATTTAGAGTTTTTTGAAGATGTATCCAGCAGTTTGGATAGAGGGGAACCAGTAGATGTGGTAAATTTAGATTTTGAGAAGGCATTTGATAAAGTGCCGCACAAAAGGCTGTTGCACAAGATCAAGGCCCAACGGGATTAATGGGAACATATTAACATGGATAGTGGCTAACACAGATGAGTGGCTAACTGGTAGAAAACAGAGAGTAGGGATAAACAGGTCATTCTCGAATTGGCAGGATGTAACTAGTGGAGTGCCACAAGGATCAGTGCTTGGGCCTCAGCTATTTACAATTTACATCAATGATCTAGACAAGGACATTGAATGTAATGTGTCTAAATTCGCGGATGACACTAAACTAGGTAGGAGAGTGAGCTCTGAGGATGATGCAAAAAGATTGCAACAAGATATAGATAGGCTAGGGGAGTGGGCAGGTAGGTGGCAGATGGAATTTAATGTGGGGAACTGTGAAATTATTCACCTAGGTAACAAAAATAAAAAAAAATGGATTATTTTCTAGAGGGGGAGAGGTTAGATAGTGTTAGTATATTCAAAGGGATTTTGGTGTCCTTGTACACCAGTCTCAAAAAGTTAGTTTGCAGGTGCAGCAAGCAACTAAGAAGGTGAACGGTATGCTAACGTTCATTTCAAAAGGTTTAGAGTACAAGAATAGGGAAGTCTTGCTGCAATCGTATAGGGCTTTGGTGAGACCGCACTTAAGAGTATTGTGTGCAGTTTTGGTCTCCTTATTTAAAAAAGGACATACTTGCCTTAGATGGGGTGCAGGTTAGTTCCTGGGATGAGGGGACTGACCTATGAGGATAGGTTGAATAAACAAGGGCTGTACTCTCTAGAGTACAGAAGAATTAGAGGGGAATCTTATTGAAACAGGTAAGATTCTTAAAAGGATGGATAAAGTAGACACCAAGGGACTGTTTCCCTGGTAGGAGAATCTATAACCAGGGGTCACAATCTTAAAATTAAGGGTCAGCCTTTTAGAACAGAGTTGAGGAAACATTTCTTCACTCAGAGGTTAGTGAATGTATGGAATTCACTCCCCCAGAAGGCTGTGGATGCTCAGTCCCTGAACATTTTCAAGGCTGAGACTGATAGATTTTTTTTAAATAGAGGGATTAGGGGATATGGGGATGGAGCAGGTAATTAGAGTTAGGTCAGAAGATCAGCCATGATCTTATTGAATGGCGGAGCAGGCTCAAAGGGCCGAATGGCCTACTCCTGCTCCTAATTCTTATGGTCTTATCCCAATCGGTCATTCTCCTCCACAACTCGCTCTCCACCACACAATACCCTTGCTCCCCTCACTTCCTGAACCGTCTCCTACTCACAGATATCACCCTGGTACACCAGCCACCTACACTCCCCCATCCACAGGGGAGACCCCGTCTGGCGTGGAGGGCACTATATAAATCAAAGTTATTGTTGTGTTTGCCAATGAACGCACTTGGTTTAAAATCCATTCCAATGCATATGTGGTTGGATCTCATCAAATCCTCAGAGGATAGAGTTCAAGATCTTTATCCTCACTTTCAAGGCACTCCACAGCCTTGCCCCCCTCATACCCTCTCTGACCTGCCGACTCCCTATCAACCTGTCCACCTTCCAACCCTTTCCCTCCCCACCCTGCACTCTTCCTGATCGGGTCCAAATCCCTGACTGTCCAGTGCCTTGGGACGTCTTCCTGACGTGAGGTGCTGGGAAAATGTCATTTGTTGTTGTTGCCTCTCACACACTTTCACTGTGTTTCTCACTCACACACAGCCTCTTACAGAGTCTCACTCACTCACTCACTCACACTCTCTCTCTCTCACACACACACATTCTCTCTCTCACACACACAAGAACAAAATTACATTTGTGTAGAGCCTTTCATGTCCCAAGGCGCTGGACAGTTACTGCTTTAGACCCGAACTGAGGACAGTTGAGGGGGTGGGGGGGGAAGGAGTTTCCGAAGGGTCCATCAAAGTGGCGAGACTTGAAGGAGGGCGGGGAGGGGGCGAGGCGGAGGTACTTCGGAATGGAGTTCCAGAGGTTGGGGGCAGAGTGACCGAAGGCTCGCCAGCCAATGGTTGGGTGGGTGGGTCGGGGAACGTGGAGCAGGCCAGAGCCTGCTGAGCAGAGTGGGCAGGCAGGTTGGTAAGGGGATAGTAGGTCACGGATGTAGGGTGGGGCGAGATTGTGGAGGGCTTTAAATATGAGGACCAGGATCTTGAAGTGGATCCTCTGGATGATAGGGAACCAATGGAGTTGGGCAAGGATGGGGAAGATTGGGGCATGGAGTTTGGAATGGTAGAGGACACGGGCTGCAGAGTTCTGGATTAACTGCAGCCTGTGGAGGGAGGAATTGGGATGGCCGACCAGCAAGGCATTTGCAAAATCGAGCCGGGATGAGGGTTTTAGCGGCTGTAGGGGTGAGGTAACGGCAGAGTCGGGACATGTTGCGGAGGTGGAGAAAGGCAAAGTGAGTCATTGCTTGGATGTGAGGGTGGAAAGACAGTTGAAGGTCAAACAAGACACCTAGGTTCCTGACTGGTTTGATGAGGTTGAGTGTGCAACCATGCAGGTTGACGCAGCCAGCGCCTGATGCAAGAAGCCAATCAGTAGGGCCTTGATCTTGTCTTTCACTTCTCACACTTTCTGTGTCCCTCCCACACTTTCGCTCACCCTCTCAAATTCTCTCTCTCCCGCACTCTCTCCCCCTCTCTCCCACACACTCTCTCTCTCCCCTTCTCTCTCTTTCTCTCTCACATTCTCTCTCTCTCTCCCCCTCCCTCTCTCTCCCGCCCTCTCCACGCCCTCTCGCCCTTTCCCTCCCCATCAACCCCTCTCTCTCTCTCCGCAGGCTGACCCCTATGGCAGTGTGGATTCCCTGAGCACCGCTGACCTCTCTCAGGCTGGTAACCAAACTGTATGTTCCTTGTCGTCGCTGCTGTCGTTTGCGGCCGAGACCAACATCTCCGTCATGTTCAGCCTTCGCCGCCCCCCCCCGGCCCACCCTCACCACAACAACTGGGTCAACCTGACCCTCAACACCATCCTACTATCCCGCCTGACCCCCAGACTGGTGAGTATAATAGCCCGCCCACCCACCCACACAGCACCCCCTCCCCCCCCACAGACACACAGCCCCCCTCCCCACACATACAGCCCCCCCTCCCATACACACAGCACCCCCCCCATACATACAGCCCCCCCCCCCCATACAGACATAGTTCCCACCCCACACACAGCCCCCCCAACACACAGTCCTCCCCACCCACACACACACACACACTTGCTCCCCCCGCACACACAGCCCCCCCCACAACCCCTCCCACACACCCACTGCCCTTACGCACACACAGCTGCCCCCCACACACAGCCCCCCCCACCACACACACACACAGCCCCCCTCCCCACACATACAGCCCACCCCACACACATACAGCTCCCCCGCCCATACATACAGTCCCTCTCCCCACACACACACAGCCCCCCCATACATACAGCCCCTCCCCACACACACAGCTACCCCCATACATACAGCCCCTCCCCACACACACAACACAGCCCCCCACCCACACACAGTTCCCACCCAACATACACCACCCCCCCATACATACAGCCCCTCCACACACACACAGTCCTCCCCCCACCCCACACACACACTTGCTCCCTCCGCACACACTCAGCCCCCCACCCATACCCCCTCCCACACACACACACTGCCCCACCCACACACACAGCCCCCCACACACAGCCCCACTCTCACAGCTGCCTCCCACACATAGCCCCCACCCCACCACCACCCACAGCAATGTGTGTGTTTGGGGGAGTTGCTGTATGTGTGCGAATGTGTTTGGGGGATGGGTGTAGTGTATGTGTCTGGAGAGGTGGGGGTGTATGTGTTAGTGACAGCTCTCTCCCCCACCCCCCACCCCCCCGCCCCCAGGTGATGTGGCTACCTGATGAGGGTCGGGGGCTAGTGGATCAAGTGGCCCCGGAATTCCTGCAGGTCTCGGCTTCGCCCGCGAAGCTGAACGTCAGTGACCCGAGTCAACACAACATCAGGACTGTCAGCCTGCGCTACACACAGCTCACCCCCACCCTAACCAGGTACACACACCCTCACACACACCCTCACTCACACATACACTTACAAACACACAGCTCAGCCCCCACCTAATCAGGTACACACTCCCTTACACACCCTCAAACACACACTCTCACACACACATAGCCCCCAATTCACACACCTCCCCACACACATTTGTAACCATAAGAACATACAAAATAGGAGGAGTAGACTACTCAGCCCCTCAAGCCTTAATAGGATCATGAATGATCTTCTAACCTAATTCTATTTACCTGCCCTATCCCTATATCCCTTAATCCCTCTATCCATTAGCAATCCATAAATTCACTGCCTTCTGAGTGAAGAAATGTTTCCTCAACTCTGTTTGAAAAGGCTGACCCTTAAGCCTGAGGCTATGACACTTAGTTATAGTTTCTCCAACCAGGGGACCAACTGTCCTTCCTCCCTCACAACTGGTCCCTCACCAGCACTGCTAATTTTCATCTCCGACGCATTGTCCGTCTCTGTCAATACCTCATCCCGAAAGCTGCCGAAACTCTAGTCCATGCCTTTGTCACCTCTCGGCTGGACTATTCAATGCCCTCCTCGCCGGTCTCCCCCCTGCCACCATTCATAAAATCCAAGTTATCCAGAATTCTGCCGCCCGCATTCTTACCTGCACCAAACTCATCTCCCCGATTATCCCAGTCCTTGCCAGACTGCATTGGCTCCCTGTCCTGGAGAGGATCGATTTCAAGATCCTTACTCATGTATTCAAATCCCTCCACTGCTCTGCACCTCTCTGACCTCCTCTCTCCCCAACACAGCACAGGTTGTCTTCGCTCCACCGGGTCTGGCCTCCTACTTTTGCCACGAATCCTCTGCTCCACAATCGGCGGCCGTGCCTTCAGCCACTATCCCCCAAGGCTCTGGAACTCCCTTCCTCGCTCCCTTCACCTTGCCCCCTGTCTTCCTACTTTCAGGTCTCGGCTAATGACCTTACTTTTCGACTGAGCTTTCGGTCACTTTCCTCCCCCTCCCCCTGGCTCAGGCATCGGATCTGTTACTGTGAAGTGATCAGAGACGCCGTCCGGCGTGGAGTGAGGGCACTATATAAATCCAAGTTGTTATTGAAACAGTCTCCCACTGTCTGGTTCTCCTCAGGTTATTTGAACCCTTGTATGCTCTTCTTTCTGTTTGACTTTGTTCTTGTACTTTATATGCTGAAACCCTCATCCACACCTTCATTCCATCCCAGCTCGACTAAGCAAATGCCCTGCTTGTCGGCCTTCCCAATTCCTCCCTCCACAGGCTGCAGATAATCCAGAACTCTGCGGCCCGTGTCCTCTACCGTTCCAAGCTTCGTGACCCCATCTCCTCCATCCTCACCTGATTCTATTGGCTCCCCATCATCCAGAGGATCCAATTCAAGATCCTGGTCCTCACTTTTAAAGTCCTTCATATCCTCGCCCCACACTACATCCGTGACCTCCTATCCCCTTACCAACTTGCCCACTCCCTCGGCTCAGCAGGCTTTGGCCTGCTCCATGTCCCCCGACTCACCCGCCTCACCATTGGCGGGCGAGCCTTCAGCCATTCTACCCCCAGCCTCTGGAACTCCATCCCGCAGTCCCTACATTCAAAAACATCACAGACTGCTGTTTCTGTGGCAGTTTCATTATATTTACTCTTCAGTCTCCTTCAAACTGTTGCCAATTGTGACTTAACCTTCCGACCAACTGCAGTGGTCTTCGTATCTGGACGTACCTTGGTAGAGCATTTTATTCTGCTCTCTCTGCATTCTGCTTTTCAATCCATATTCCTTCTCGTAGTCTTACTCCAGGTTCTTTTTCCCACTTCTGACACCCTGTGTAGTGTTATTTAATCCACAAACGCAAAGTAGATTCACTCAGTTCTTTAATTCAAACTTTACAAATCAACCTCTTTCACACTCTCTCTCAAATCTGTTCCCAGAATCCTGTTGCACAGTACTGTAATGCATCATCCATATTCAATTGCCACTTATATAATTGAAGCAACTATGCAAAACTAGTCTCTCTCACTCTAGAAAATATACATCCCCCCCAACATATATACAGCCCTCAGCTCCATACACATATACACGGATATCCCCACACACAGCTCCCCCCCACACATATACACCACCCCTCACACACCCACACTCTCTGACACTCTTTCTCTATTGCTGTGGCTGATACCCTAACTATCTCTATCCTACTCTTTCTCTCTCTCGCTCTCTGTCTGTCTGGAAAAAAATCTCCCTCTCCCTCTCTGCTGCCCTAGAGTCATCTGAACTCCTACCCTGTGGCCTTCACTAACTGACTTACCCTCCTCACTGTCTTTTCTCCACAAATTCCTCTCCTCCATCCTCGACTCCCTCACTCCCCTCACCTCCCGAACCACCTCTAGCTCCAGTAAATCCCCTGGTACACTAGCCAACTCCCAACCCCCAAGGCACATTGTGACCCACCGAACTCTTCTGGACCAAATCCAAACTAATGGTTCGTCGGTAGATCTGTCTCTCTCTCTCACTCCCTCTGCCTCCTTCTCTCTCACCCCCCACTCCCCTCTCCCTCACTCCCTCTGCCTCTCTCTCTCTCCCTCACTCCCTCTCTGTCTCTCTCTTTCACACACACTCAGTCACTCCCTCCCTCTCTTTCCCTCACTCCCCTGTGTTTCTCTCTCTCCCTGGCAGGCAGTATGTGGCTTGGAACATTAGTGTGAACGTGTTTGTGGTGAATGTCCAGTGGCTGTATTCGCTGCTATGGTGCGCGGGAGTCCAGTCCGTCACCTCTGACTCCTGTCAGACCCTTAGTCGGGCTGGGAGCCCCAGCTGGATCCTGGTAAGTAGCTCAGTGTAGTGACTGTGAGAGGAGCTGGGGACGGAGAGGGGCTCTGGGAGATATCTCACAGTGCTTCACACGATATACTGTAAAGTGTAGTGACTGTATAAGTGTGGGCGAAACCCTGTGAGGTGACGAGAGCTGTGTGTGGTGACTGGGTTGTGTGTGTGTGAGATGACAGGGGCTGTATGTGTGAGAGATGATGGGGGCTGTGTGTGGTGACTGGGCTGTGTGTGAGGTGAAGGGGGCTGTGTGTGTGTGTGAGAGAGAGGTGATGGGGGCTATGTGTATGTGTGTGTGTGAGGTGACGAGGCTGTGTGTATGAGGTGACTGTGTGTATGTGTGTGTGTGTGATGGGGACTGTGTATGAGGTGACGGACTGTGTGCCCATCCTCTCCTCCAGTGCCCACTGGCACCATTCCCACCCCTTTAAAAAACAGCCAACATCACACCTATGTGACCCTCTCTGGACCTATCCCTGCTCTCAAATTCCCGCCCCATCTCCAACCATTTAAAACCACAATAATAAAATTGATCATTTCAATCCACGACTGTTTGCGGGACACTGCCGTGCGCAATTGGCTGCCGCGATTCGCCCACAAATATACAGTCAATTCACTTTACAGTATATTCTGTGAAGCGCTTTGCGATGTCGATAAGATGTGAAAAGCACTATATCAAATGCAAGGATTATTATTATTATTAACCTCCCTTTCCTTTCCAAGATCCTGGAACAACAACAACAAAATTACATATGTATAGCAGAACAAGTCGTTGCCTCACAGCTACACTCCATCCTCTCCTGACACTGCCTTCTCGAGCCTCTCGGATCAGGTTTCTGTGCCACCTATAGTACACAAACAGCTTTGGTCAAAGTGATAAATGACATTTTGTTGATCTGCGACCAGGGCTCCCCGCCTCCACATCCGCCTTGACCTCCCTGTTGCCTTTGACATCATTAACCAATCTATCGGCTCCACCGCCTCTCCTCTCACCTCAGCCTCCATGGTTCCGCCCTTGACTGGTTCAATAAATAATAATAATCCTTGCATTTGATGTGAACATTGGCTCCTGCCTTCGCCTCCCTATCTCATCCCATTGAGCATATGTTTAAATTGGATGTGGGTGCAGAGAGGTTAGAGGCACCCACAATAGAGAGGGATAGGAACAGGAGGTGAGGTGTGTGAGGTGACAGGGTTGTGTGTGTGAGTGTGAGTGAGTGTGTGTGATTCTGGTGTTTGGGGGGGGTGATGGGCTATGTGTGAGTGTGTGTGGGGGGGATGGGTGATGGTTGTGTGTGGGGGCTGGGTGATGGTTGTGTGTGGGGGCTGGGTGATGGTTGTGTGTGGGGGGTGTTGGAGCTGTGGGTGGGGATGACCGGTGTATGTGATTACAGCCGCAGGAGGAATACTCTGGGATCTGGATAACATCAGACATCATCTCCGTCACCGTCGTCCTGGCTGTCTTCATACTCCAGAAGTGAGTGAATTTGTCTGTCTGTCTGTCTCTCCCTCCATATGGGTGTCCATCTCTCTCTCTCTCCCTCTGTCTGTCTCTTCCTCTCTCTGCTTGTTGTGAATTGCCTGAACCGAGTGGTATGTGTAAACCGTGTGCAGTCCTGAGCCAGCCTGCGGTCCACAGCATACCCGGGGCTCTCTCTCTCGCTGCCGATGACAGAACAGCCCTGACTTATCAACAGGACCTGGAAAGGCAGCCCAGTCACTGGGAGCAGGGAATCCTCCCACTACAGCTCCTGTTAACCCTGCAGCCAAAGCACTAACTAACTAACTAACTGGCTAACTAACTAACTAACTAACTAATGGGGAGGGTGGTCCTAGCTGGACAAGCAGTGGGAAAGCTTGGCCAGACAGTGATATCAATGGCCAAGCTATTGTGTGGGTTTAGTTGGTTAGACTCCAGCAGTTACCCCAACACACACTCCCCACCCCCCCCACCCCCTCCCCCAACACACACTCTGGGCTCCCTACCCCTCACCCCAACACACACTCTGGGCTTCCCCCCCCCACCCCCCCCCCACCCCATAACCCCCTGGGCTCCCCCCCCCCACCAAGAGCCTTGGTTCTTGCCAATCTGCGCCTAATACTCTCCGGAATTAACTAAATGAGATGTGTGTCCCCAGGCAGAGAGCGAGAGAGAGCATCCCATCCCAACAATGTATCTCTGGGGTTTCCATGTGTGGGTGGGATGTGGGGAATTCTCAGTTGGGTTTGGAGAGTATTAAGTATTAAGCAGGTGTGTGTCAGACAGACACCTGGCTGATCACTGACGGGTTTCCGTTTGTGTTAGAAACTATTGAATGACATCTCTCTGACTTGTTATATTCATAACATATATTCATCTTTTTATTCTTCCCTTTTTTCTCTTCTGCTGCCACTGATCTGTATGATCCTATTCTTCCCCTCTCCTTTCCTCCTGTCTCTTTCCCTCTCTCTCCTTATCTTTCCTCCTGTCTCTCTTGCTCTCTTTCTGCACCTCTCTCCTCTTTCCCTGTGTCTCTCTCTCTTTCCCTCTCTGTCCCCTTCTCTCCCTCTCACTGCTGCATCTCTGGCTTTCCACAGTTATCATATGATCAGGTAAAGTGTAACTTGAATGCATGTTTTGATGTGTGTGATTGTGTGAGAATCATTACAAACACTGGCATCCAATGCCATTCACAAATGGGAAGCCCCCCACCTCCCCCCAGCCCCCATGCACACACAGTTAGAGTGCTTGCCTTGCAAGCCCTTGGTTCAATTCCCGGCAAGGTGAAACTTTGGGCAGATTTCCTTACTCCACATGCCTATTTTTAACTGGCAGTAATTTGGAACCCAGTCGTTAGTTTTTTGGCAGATTGCTTTTCCTGGGATAATAATCCCTAAAAAAAAATGTGGTTTCTCAATTCACGAATGTTTGTAGGACATTGCTGTATGCAAGTATTAATACCATTATAATCTCACGCACACAAACTCACACACTCACAGACACACACACCTGCTGTGCACACACCCACGTGTGTGTGTAAGTGTGTCTGTGTGATTGTGGGTTGGTTGTGAGATAGTGTGTGATTGTATGTATGCGCATGTGTGATTGTGTGTGCTTTTGGGTGTAATTATTGACGTATTCTGTGCAAATTAATGTTGCATTAATGTGTTTAAGTGTAAATGTATAAACATGCATTTGTGTCTGAACTTCATGCGTCTGCATGTGTATTTGTGGGTGTGAATGAGAGTAATACATGTGAGTTTGGCTGCACTGGTAATTGTAATGTGTAATTGTGCTTTTGAGTGTAAATGGCTCTACTGGCTCCCCATCACCCAGAGGATCCAATTCAAGATCCTGGTCCTCACATTTAAAGCCCTCCACAATCTGGGGGAGGGGGTAGCGAGAGGGCTTTGGGGGGGGAGAGTCTGGGGGTGGGGGAGAGAGTCTGGGAGAGGGGGTGGGAGAGAGAGTCTGGGGGAGGGGGTGGGGAAGAGCGGACTAGGGGAGAGAGCGCTGTGGGAGGGTGTGGGGAAGAGATCTCTGCATTGTGATAAGTGTCATCCTTTGGATGAGCCGTTAGTTAAACTGAGGTCCCTAGCAGATAGATAAGGTGCTGTTCCTCGAGCTTGCGTTGTGGTTCATTGGAACAACGTAGGAGACCGTGGATGGAGAGGTCAGACTGTGAGTGGGAAGTAGAGTTGAAATGGCAAGAAACTGGTAGGTCAGGGTTGTATTTACTGACAGAACTGAGGTGTTCGGCAAATCAGTCACCGAATCTGTGTTGGTCCCCCAATGTAGAGGAGACCGCATCGAGAACAGTGGATGCAATATACTACATTGGTGGTAGTCCATGTAAATCATTGTCTCACATGGAAACTGTGCTTGGGGCCTTGGACAGTGGTCTGGTGGGAGGTATTGCAGTTCCTGTGCTGGCGTGGGAAAGTGTCAGGGGAAGGGGAGCGACTGTCGGTGTTGATGGAGGGATGAACCAGGGAGTCACGGAGGGAAAGGTCCCTTTGGAATGCGGGGAGGGGAGGGAAGGATCTGTCTGGTATCTGCTAGGAACCTTACAGCCCTCTGGCCTTAATATTGGTTTTGAATCATTTCAGTCCATAACTGCTCACCTTCCCCCTCCCCCTCTTCTGTGACCATTTATCACATCAGCTGGGTCCCAAGACACGCCTTTCCTCTCTGTGGTCTTACTATTTTGTTGCAATCAACCCCTTTGTTTTTCACCATTAACACCTTCTAACCCATCATCTCCTGTACTCTCCCCCATTTTCTCCTTTGCCTTCTTTGCCCTGCCTCGCCACTGTAAGAGATTCGGATGGAGATGATGGTGTAATACTAATAATAATCCAAGCTTTATTAAGTACATTTAACCTTTTTGAAAATGTATTTATAAGTAATATAAACAGCTTAACCCATTTTTAAAGCTGAGACTATAGATACAGTAGAATCCATATTGATTCCACTGGGACGTGCTAACCCTCAAACAACTCCCAACTATTTCAAAGATACATCTTAAGACAAAGACAGGAATGGCTGGGAACACTCCGCAGGTCAGGCAGCATCTATGGAGAGAGGAAATGCATTTTTGTTGTTGTTACTCCCACCATCGCAGGGAATCATTCAACAGCTTTTTTTTTCACATTCATTGTAGGATTAAACATATATCCTTCAAGGTCAGTACACTTCTTTTGTTCTTGGCAGTTTAAATGTACTGACATTACTAATGTCTTTGTGAGTTCATAAAATCAGTTGTATTTCAGCGAAACAAGTCCTTGAGTCTCAGAGATTTTCTTTGGCCAAATTAAGACAAACCAGAATTCTGAGATTGTGTAATGTCCAGTCTCCACCTCAAGGGGGTCATCAACAACAACAAAAATTGCATTTATAGAGCGCCTTTCACTTCGGGAGGAGGTGGGGGGGTTGGGGAAGGAAAGTAGGAGAGGGGGAAGAGTTACGAGAGGAGCAAAAGGCACAGTCGAAGAGAAGGTCTTAAGACCAGCCTTGAAGGGGGAAAGGAAAGAAGTGAGGCGGAGGTGGAATGGAGTTCCATAGTGTGGGAGCAGAGAGGCTGAAAGCCCAGCTACCGATGGTAGGGCGGTTAGGGCGGAGGACGCAGGCCAGAGCCTGCTGAACGGAGGGGACAGCAGGCTGATAGGGAGAGAGCAGGTCAGAGAGATAGGTGGGAGCAAGGCCATGAATGGCCTTGAAGGTGAGGACGAGGATCGTCATCAAAATCTTCACAATTCCCTTTTACCTCAGCCATCACATCAATCTTTTCAATTAATCTGTAATTACAGTGCATCATTATCAATAATATCATGATTAACAGTATAGCCACAGAAATTTTTAATATTATTTTAGTGCATGTTCCCTCTATCCTTTTCCGTAAATGAAATACTGGAACAGACACAATAAGTGAGCCATAAAATAATTCTGAAAAATGACATTCTTAATATTATCACTTCTCGAACTGTCACAGTGTTTATTCTACCTATCGACCCCGTCACCTCGCTCTCTATCACATCCGATGCCTACAAAACACACGCGCTTGCCAATGTGGAGCCTTTCATCTGTGCAGGTATTGGCTGCTGTTTTGGAGTAGATGATTGACTGGGTTGTATTTATCCACTCATTTCCTCCCGGACGATTGAGTGAAATTGAAAGACCAGATGTATGAGTGGGAGGGTTGGAGCAAAATATATAAGTCGTCCCAGAGGAAGTTGCTGCATGGAGGTGACCCCCGTGGGGTATAACAAACCATTCACATCAGTATAATAATAATCCTTGCATTTGATATACTGTAGCGCATTTCACATCTGCTAGACATCTCAAAGAGCTTCACAGAATATACTGTGAAGTGAATTGAATTATTTTTGGGCGAAATGCAGCAGCCAATTGCACACAGCAGCGTCCCCACAAACGGGTTAAGTAATATAAACAGCTTAACTTATGCTTAAAGCTAAGACCATAGATACGTAGAATCAATATTCACACTGGGAAGTGCTGACACACTACACAACTCCCAATTATTTCAAAGTTACATCTTTCTTACATATGTTTCTAACCCCAACTCCCCTTTGTCACAGAGACAGACCCCATCCTTCGCAGGCTGTTAGTGATCTTCAAATAGACTCTTTTATTTGTGAGAAAATTACTGAAATGGAGGCAAAGTGATATGGACAGCTAATTGGGAGAGTACCTGTTTCTTAGTCTTGAGCTGTTCAGATGTCCAGGAGTTTGCTACTCTTCTCTGAGCTCCTTGCTTTCATTTCCTAGACTGAAGGGTGACAATAGGTGTCAGATACCGGATGAGGAAAAGTTATCAGAATTGAGGGATCAAGCCAATATATCTTGACTTTTTTTTAATATATACTGTATATCTACATCTTTGTAGAGCTAATTGGCACATGTATCTTCTCAGGGGCCTTAAGTTAGTAATTGAAACCAAACAACCTTGTCTATGCCCTAATAATTAAAGAATGCTTACTTATTCTACAATAAAATAAAACCTCCATAATCTGACATTCCGAAATCTCCCTAAAACTGGCAAGGTTTCAAAATCATAGAATCATAGAATCTTACCGCACAAAAGAAGGCCATTCGGCCCATTGAGTCTACATAAGAATATAAGAATTAGGAGCAGGAGTAGGCCATTCAGCCTGCCCCGCCATTCGATGACTGATCTTCTGACCTAACTCTAATTACCTGCTCTGTCCCTATATCCCCTAATCCCTCTATTTTTTAAAAATCTATCAGTCTCAGCCTTGAAAATGTTCAAGGACTGAGCATCTACAGCCTTCTGGGGTAGTGAATTCCATACTCTTATACTCTAAACCTTTTGCAATGAACACCAACATGCTGTTTGCCTTCTTAGTTGCTTGCTGCACCTGCAAACTAACTTTTTGCAAGTGATGTGTAAGGACACCCAAATCAAAACACTGCTCAAAACACTAACACAATCTAATCTCTCCCCCTCTAGAAAATAATCTGTTTTTCTAGTCTGTTTTTCGAGTCTGTGCAGGCTCTTTGAAAAGAGCAACTCAATCCAACTCTCTCTCCATAACCACGCAAACCCATCCTCCGCGCAAACCCATAAACATCTATTTATTCAACAATATTAGATTTTTTCCCAATGTCGGCAAATCTCCCGCAGTTGGGAACAGCAGCTTGTGGTTCCCAGTGTGGCCGCTGTGTCGCCAGGCGCTGTGGGTGGAGCTCGGCCATTGTTTGGCTTCAGGGCTGTGTGTCTATGGAGGGCTTCCCCAGCCATTTCTTGGTAGGTTTCTATATACCAGCAAACTCCGAAATCCGGGGGGTGAGTGGGCCTAACCAATCGGGCCGAATTATCCAGGTTTTACTGTACTATACTAAATATATACTAGTTAAAAATCTTAAAAACAGTAAACATCCCTAAAATAATCTTACACCACTCTCTGTTAGCCCTTAAAAGCCTCTCCCTCCCAACATACCCCAGTTCTAATGAAGGGTTGTGGACCTGAAAGGTTGACTCACCTTTCCTCTCTCCATAGATGCTGCCTGACCTGCTGAGTGTTCCTAGCTATTTCTGTTTTGTTTCAGATTTCCAGCGTCTGCAGTATTTTGAGTTTTCTAATCATGATCCATATTGTGTTGCCCCTGTAGGATCTTAAACACAGCAATCATGTCACCTCTCAGTCTTTTTTCCAGCATGAATAGTCGCTCCTCATAGTCCACTCCCTCCATTCCCTCAATCATTCTGGTTGCCCTCTTCTGTATCTTCTCGATTTCTCCAATATCCCTTTTTGTAGTCTGGTGACCAGAACTGTGCACAGTGCACTAGGTATGGTCTCACCAATGATTTATACAGTGACAGGATTACCCCACTGTTTTGATTTCCTAGTGATCTTTTGATACATCGCAACATCTGGTTTGCTTTACTGACTGCCACCGAGTATTGTTGAGAGAGCATAAATTTATTGCCAATCAGTACACCCAGGTCCTTTTTGCTTTCCAAACATATTTTCCTTCTGTTCAAATAGAAGTCCCTTCCAGGATTTTTGTCCCCATGTGCACTCTAGTATTTTATATTTATCCACATTAAAATTAATCTGCTACCGATCTGCTCAGTTTCCAAGTTGTTCAAATCCTCCTGTCTTGCTCAGCTTTGCAATCTACTACCTTCGTTAGCTTGGTGTCATCTGCAAACCTAGCCACTGTGTTTGTGATTCCTAACTCCAGATCATTTATAAAATATTAAACAAGAGGGGTCCCAAAACAGACCCTTGTGGAACTTCACCAGTAACATTTTTGATGACTTTCTCTGTACCACTACTCTTGGAGTTCTTTTGTTCAATCGATTAAGTATCCATTGTAATAAACCTCCACTGATTCCTGCTTTATTTACTTTCAGTACCAGCCTCTCAAGAGGAATTGTATCAAAGGGCTTACTGAAATCTAGATATACAACCTCCACAGCCTTACCCGCATCAAGCCCCCTCTGTCACTCTGTCAAAGAAAACCAGTAAATTAGATTCGCAAGACCTCCCCTTCATCAAACCAGTTCATTTTGTGAGTTTGTTCAATATGAAAAGGTTTTGTTGTGTTTTACAGATGGCGACTGGGGAACATGAAGTCCTACAACCCTGAGCAAATCATGCTGAGCGCAGCCGTCCGCAGGACCAGCCGGGAGCTCAACATCATGAAAGAAAAACTCATCTTTGCTGGTAATCAGCCTTTTTTTCGACCGCACCTTCAGCCACCTTAATACACCCCACCACCCACCCGCTCCCTGCCGTCCCCCACCACTCCTGATCCCAATCCCCTGATGGATCCAAATCGCTGACTGTCCAGCGCCTTGGGTCATCCTTTCTAATGTGAAAAGCACTGTGTAAATGTCATGTATTGTTGTTGTTTTCCCCAGAGATTAACAATGGCGTCTCCAGCTGTGACGATGGTTCATTCGGCTCTGACAGTGGTTTTGATGGATACTCGAATCAGGCCATTGGCCCTCGGAACGAGAACAAGTCTCTGCAAGACTGAGGGGGGGAAGAAAAACCCACTGGCAATACTCCCATCTCCCACCCCCACCCCCAAACCCCCAAACCCACTGCAAAAATAACCACAGTGATCCGACACCCGCCTTCCCACTCTCTCTCTCTCCCTATGCCTCCCTCTCCCCCCTACCCCATTCTCCCCCGTCTTTTCCCCCTCCTCCCCTCTCTTCCCCTCCCTTCTGTCTCTCCCCTCTCTCCCCCCTCCCTCTCCCCCCTCTCTCTTCCCCCCATGACTCCCTTTCTTTTGTCCCTCTCTCCCCCACTCCCTCTCTCTGCCCCCCCTCTCTCCCCCCCCCCCCCCCACCCCTTGTGACAGTTGATGTTGTGAATGTGTTACATTGAGTATCCAGGTGGCTGATCATTGTAATGGTTTATTTGGGGTTGTTTGTATTGTGGATTTACATTGTGTGGGTGATGCTAAAAGGATATATTATTATGTATAAATATCTATATATATATAAAAATTTCTACTTGTGAAAATAAGGTTTCTTGGTGATGTGGTGTTTTCCTTTCCTCGTCACCCATTGTGGGAAATATATTTACAGTATATTCCATGAAGCGCTTTGCGATGTCTCAATGACATGATAAGACGCTGTTTCAAATACAATAATAATCCTTGCATTTCTCAAGATGTCACAAAATGCTTCACAGAATATACTGCAAATATATCTAAAGCCCAGCGGAGTGAGGAGGGTCTGGTCTCCTCGTACCCCGAATCCTCCGCTCCACCATTGGCGGCCGTGCCTTCAGCCACTACACCCTGAGCCTCTGGAACTCCCTTCCTCACTCCCTTCGCCTCGCCCCGTCTCTTCCTATTTTCAGGTCTTGGCTAAAGACCTTTCTTTTCGACCGTGCTTTCACTCACCTTTTTCCTCCCTCCCCCTGGCTTGGCCCCGTGATCCATTATTGGGAAGTGCTCTTGGACGCCGTTCGGCATGGAGTGGGTGGTGGGGGGGTTTATAAATCCAAGTTGTTGTTGAATGAGATGGAACAGAGTGAAAATTCTGTTAGGGAATTAGATGCAGAGGGGGACAAGGTGCAGAATTATAAAATATGTACGGTAATTGTTTTGTTAAAATAGTATAAAATATGTCTGGGAATATGGCAAGGCAGCTGAGACCAGTCGCATGCACAATGTGGGAACCTGACTGAGGGAGGTGTACAGTGGTGTCATCCAGGGACCTGAACTGTGTGCAGGATAACTTTCTGGATCAGTATGTGTCCAGCCCAACAAGGAAGGAACCAGAACTGGCTCTAATTCTGGGAAATGAAGTGGGGCAAATGGAACAGGTTTCTGTTAGAGAGCATCTGGGCAATAGTGATCAGCATCATTAGGTTTAGAGTACTGACAGAAAGGGACAAGGAACAATCAAAGACAAAGATACTCAACAGGAAGAGGGCTAAATTCAATGAATTAATAATGGACTGGAAAGAAAGGTGGACTGGAAAGAAAGATTGGCAGGAAAAACAGCAAACGAGCCATGGGAAGCCTTCAAGGAGGCAATAATTCAGGGACAGAACAAATACAAAGGGAAAAGATGGGGTATCCAAACCTCCCTGGATGACTAAGGAAATTGGGATTAAAACTAAACTGAAAAAGGAACTCAATAATAATAATAATAATAATCCTTGCATTTGATATAGCGATTTTCACGGATTCTAGACATCTCAAGGCGCTTCACAGAATATACTGTAAAGCGAATTGACTATAGTTATTGGCGAAAGCTTATGATAAATGTCAGGTCCAAAAACAGAAGATAATCAAATAGAATAAAGAAGGTACAGAGGGAAACTGAAAAGGAAATAAGAGATTGTATGAGAAAAGATTAGTGGATAACGTAAAAGGGAACTCTAAGGTATCTTATAAGAATGTAAAAAACAAAAAATTAGTCAAACAACAGCAACATTACATTTGTGGACGCGCCTTTCACATCGGGAGGACATCCCAAGGTGCTGAACAGTCATGAGTGAGGACCCAAATACGGGGTGGGAGGTAGGTTTGGGATGAGGGAGGGCAGAGAGGGGAGGTGGAGGGCGGCTGAAGTCACGGTCGAAATGGAGAATCTTGGGATGGATGGTAGGGTGGGGGACATGGAGCAGGCCAAAGCCTGCTGAACAGAGGGAGTGGGCGGGTTGATAGCAGGTAAAAGGAGTAGAAGGGAGCAAGGAGTCGAGGGCCTTGAAAACATAGTACTGTAAAGAATAGTCGGTCTGGATTTTATACAGAGAATCAGGCTTGTTATACAGAAACAAGGCTTGTTATAATAATAATAATTGACTGTATATTTGTGGGCAAAACACGGCAGCTAATTGCACACAGCAGTGTCCTACAATCGTGGATTGAAATGACCAATTTTATTATTGTGGCTTTTTTGGGCGGATTATAGATTCATAGATTCATAGAATTTTACGGCACAAAAGGAGGCCATTCGGCCCATCTAGTCTGTGCCGGCTCTTTGAAAAGAGCGATTCAATCCCACTGCCCTGCCCGCTCCCCATAGCCTAATAGACCTGTTCTCCCTAAATAAAGATCTAATTCCCTTTTAAAAGTTGTTATCGAATCAGCCTCCACCACCTTTTCAGGCAATGCATTCCAGATTCAAACAACTCGCTGAGTGAAAAAAATTCTCCTCAGCTCCCCTCTACTTCGCCTTGAAACTATTTTAAATCTGTGACCACGAGTCACAGATTCGCCCATGAGTGGAAATAGTTTTTCTCTATTTGCCCTGTCGAAACCCCTCATGATCTTATAAACCTCTATTAGGTCTCCCCTCAATCTTCTCTGCTCCAGAGAGAATAACCCTAGCCTATCTAGCCTCTCCTCATAGCTGAAGTCCCTCAATCCTGGCACCATCCTAGTAAATCTTCTTTGTACCCTTTCCAATGTCTTCACATCCTTTCTGTAGTGTGGTGACCAGAATTGAACACAGTATTCCAGCTGAGGCCTCACCAAAGTTTTATAGAGGTTAGTCAGCACTTCCTGACTTTTGTACTCTATACCCCTATTTATAAAGCCTAGTATCCCATATGCCTTCTTAACAGCCTTGTCTACCTGTCCTGCCACCTTCAACAAGTCACTAACACAAATCCCCAGGTCTCTCTGTTCCTTCACACCATTTAAAATTGTACTATCTAGCCTATATTGCCTCCCTTCATTTCTTCTCCCAAAATGCATCACCTCACACTTCTCTGCATTAAACTTCATCTGCCATGTGTCTGCCCACTTTACCAATTTGTCTATATCCTCTTGCAGATGGCTACTATCCTCCTCACTATTTACTATTCTCCCTAACTTAGTTAGGGAGATTAGGATTATTATTAGGCGTGTGTAGTAAGGAAACTTGCCCAAAGTTTTGCCCTGACCTGCCTGGATTTGAACACAGGTCTCGCGCTTGTAAGGCGAGTGCTCTATCCACTGTGGCATAGGAGCTCCACAGAGTTATACAGAGAGAGACCAGGCTTGTTATACAGAGATCAGGCTTGTTATATATAGATCAGCCTGTTACACAGAGATCAGGCCAGGTATAAATGAACCAGGAAGCCTGGTGAGGAGAGCATCAGACTTTTAAAACAATAAATTTGATGGCAATCTGAGGGTCCAGGGTTCAAGACCCTGTTCAGACATAGAAAGGTTTTTGCTCGATACATGCATTCAAGTTTTGAATTACACCCACCTTCCCTGTGTCTGCCTTCCTGGCCTCAGCTAAGACTGAGCCCAAGGGATGCGGGGGTGGGTGGGCAGTTGGGGGTCAGGTTTGGGATGAGGGAAGTCGCTGATGTGTGACTGAAGGAGTGCGACTGAGGCACACTCAAAAAGGAGGGTCTTGAGACAGGTCTTGAAGGAGGCAAGGGAGGAAGTGAGGCGAAGGGACTGTGGGATGTAATTTCAGAGTGTGGGGGTAGAGAGGCTGAAAGTCCGGCCACCGATGGTAGGGAGTGTTGGGAGGGGGACATGGAGCAGACCGTAGCCCCCTGAACGGAGGGAGCGGATAAGTTGATAGGTCAGAGAGATAGAAGCGAATAAGGCTGTGGAGGGCATTGTAGATGAGGACAAGGATGTTGAATTCTATCCTCTGAGGAATGGGGAGCTAGTGAAGCCGGGCAAGGCTACCGGGGTTGTGGAGCTTGGTGCAGGAAAGGACACGAGCTGTAGAGTTTTAGATGATCTGTAGGTTGTGGAGGGAAGAGTTGGGGAGGCCGACAAGGAGGGAGTTTCTGTAGTTGAGCATTGAGGTGACAAATGCCTATGTAGGGTTTCTGCGGCCTGAGGCAGTGATGGAGATGGGCAATGTTGCGGAGGTGGTGGAAGGTGTTGCTGGTCGTGGCATGGATATGGGGAGAAAGGACAGTTCAGGGTCACACAAGACACCTAGATTCCTGACTGGCTTGGGTAGGTAGAGTGTGCATCCATGGATGCTGATGCTGCCGGTGCCTGAGGTTGGTTGGACAAATTTCCTTATTCCACATGTCAGTAGGACCCTGATGATTGGTTGATCAGTTTTCTGGGATAATAACCCCTCAAAAAACAATAATAATTTGGTCACTCAATCGATGACTGTTTGTGGGGCACTGGTGTATAAAATTGGCTGCGCATTTCATCCACAAAATACAGTTACTACACTTTGTTGTATATCCTGTGAAGTGCTTTGAGAAATCTCAAAGATAACAACAATAAAATTACATTTGTATAGCGCCTTTCATGTCGGAAGGGCATCCCAAGACACTGATAAGGTGCTATATCAAATGTGAGGATTATTACTATTATTATCAATTTTCTATGAACATGTGAATATTGTACAGAGATATATATAACTGGAACAATTTAATTGCCTGCTATTTATTTTGTGACCTCTGCGACCAAGTAACCCCCCTACCATCCTGCCCGCTCCCTCCGCTCAGCGGGCTCTGGCCTGCTCCATGTCCCCCCGCTCCACCATCAGCAGGCAAGTCTTCAGCCCCTCCTGCAATTCTCGCCTTATAACCCTTCTGTTTGCCAGTCCCATTGGTCACCACAAATCCCGCCCTTTCCCTCTACCCACCCCGATCCCAACCCCAGCTCGGGTCTGAAACATTGACTGTCCAGAGACTTGGGACATCCTCCTGAAAGGTGCTATACAAAATGTAATTTTATTGTTGTATACCTGTGAAGGGCTTCTTTTTCTGTTCGCCAAAACCCTTTGCAAGAATCTGTGGATTAAGCAGCTGGAGCTGAGTAATCCTGGTGACTGTCATTAGGCACGGACCTGGTGAACATTTATGGTGTTAACACGTCACAATGCAGATGTTAGACTTCGCTGATGGTAGATGTCGATCGAAGGCTGAGTAGGGAAATCTGTGTCTGAGGAGGACAGCATTGGGTTGGTGCCAGTTTGTGACACACTTTAAAATAATCTGGGGACTGAAATCATAAGAGGATGTTAAACAAATGCAACATTTTGTAAAATCCCCAAAGAGCAACCAGGTACAGTATATACATTTTAAAATAAAGTTCTGCATGAGAAATTAATGCAGTTATTCAGTTACTGAATAAAGGATGAACAATTGATTTATTGGAGATGTTATAGCTGAGCATTCACCTCAAGATGTAGCCACGTTTCTGCATTTTTGCTGAGTTTGACAGTAAAGAATTTCTGTATTCATTCCCCCAGTAAATACTATAATAAACGTCACTCTGACAATCTGGGTAACCTTCTCTGGGTTTCTGTTTGTGAATGTCGCCGTGCAAAATTGCTTATTAATAAACTGTTGAGATACTGAAGTGAACATGAATCTTCAGAGCGCTTTGAGTTGGGTTCCAGATTGTGGAATTTGTTGTTGTTGTTGTGGTGGTGGTGTGGGGCACTCTGGGCACTGAATTCAGCAAACGCATTTCAAATCTCATCGGAAAGCCTCACATCTGAAGGAAGACACATTATACACAATGATTATTCCTCACAAGCGTGTTCCATGATGGTCGAATGGTTAGGTCAATTATCGCCGCTGGAAACTGACGTTTCGTGAAAACGATATTGCGAGATCAGCGAATGATAAATATGTATTATATGTTCAATTGTTTTGATTTATAATCTATTGTGCTTTGTGGTACACACACATACATACACACACACACACACACTCACACAGATGCCAGGGATTGAACCTGGGATCTCGTACATACAAAGCATGCGCTCTACCCCTGAGCGCCTTCTCCCATAATACAGTTTTTAATTTTGGTGAAGTTTTGATCATTGTAACAAAGCAATATAATGTATATTTATTCAGTCCACTTCATGTCAGGGGAGGCTTCCCGAGGAGATTAACCATATTCTGTGTTGATTGAGAACTAGATGAGATATCAGACAAGATTTCAAGTTGTAAGGTTATAATTTTTAAATTATTTTCTTACAGATGCTTCAATTTTCTTCAGATAATGAAGATTTGTTGCAATTTATAATCATCCCTCTTCATTTCAGATCCTTGTAAGGGCGACAACAACAACAACAACAACTTGCATTTTTATAGCACTCCTCACACAGTGTACCATCCCAGGCAGCATAACTCTGTGGTCAGGCCAGTAATTGTAACAGATAAACAAGAATTGAGGAAACACTTCTTCACTCAGAGGCTGTAGATGCTCAGTCAGTCCTTGAACATATTCAAGACTGATAGATTTCTTATGGATAAAGAGATTAAGGGATATAGGGATAAGGCGGGGCAGTTGGAGTTAGATTAGAAGATCAGGCATAAATTTATTGAATTGCGGGGCAGGTTCAAGGGGCTGAAAGGCCTATTCCTGCTCCTTGTTCTTATGTTTTAAATGAAGGGGCCACTCACTCATCGTTATGAGCGGTATAATTTTTCCTGCCTCTATTTGGGTCTGTGGGGTTGTCAGGTGGCCTAGAAATTTAGACTTGATTCCCTTGAGGAATCTTTTTGTGTATCCCCTCCGTCTAACTGCTCTGAATAGTGTTGTGATTGCCCTCTCAAAATCCTCCCGGTTTGAGCAAATCCGGTGGAATCGTGGGATTGAATTAGTAAAAGTATGTTTTGAGTGGCAGCTTTTGGAGTGTAATAATACATGTGCGTCTGTGTTTTTAAAGTATACCTTTGTACCTAGTTTGTTTCTCTCTTCTTCCTTTCTGTACACTGTGGTATCTACAAAATTAATGCTACGCTTATTATCTCTGCTGTTACTTTAATGAAGGGGTGGTGGTTGTTTTGTATGTATATGAATTCCTGGAAATCTGTGTCTGAGTGTATTCATATCTCAAATATGTCATCTAGGTATCTATAATAACAGGTTGGGAGCTTGGGGCAGTTCTGGAGGACACTGTTCTCCCATTTTGCCATGTAAATGTTTGCATAGGCCGGGGCAAATATTTTGCCCATAGCCGTCCGTTTTACTTGAAGATAGGAGTCACCATTAAATTCAAAATCGTTTTTGGTGAGGCCTAGCTTCAGTGATTTTACCAGTGTCTCGTCTGGTCTTGCGGGATCTGGGTTCTGTGCCAGGGTCTCTCTCTGACTGCCTTGATGCCTCTCTCTCTACGTATGTTAGTGCATAAGCTTTCTACATCCATTGTAAGTAGTGTGGCATGGGGAGGAATTATCATGGCTTTAATTAGCTCGACAAAGTGATAGGTGTTCTTAATGTAGCTTGGCTGTTTACAGGCTGAGGGGTTTAGAAAATATAGTAGTCTGTATATTCCACTACCCTATACGACTTACTGCCACAGTCTGATACAATGGGCCTACTTGCTGGTATTTCACCTGGTATTGTACACAAATCTGGGTTTTTGTGTGTTTTGGGGAGAATATAAAATCTGTGGGCCCGTGGATTTTCCCCACCTAGGTACTGTAACTGTCTCTCACTAATGTGTTTGCTCTTTCTAAGATCTGTTAGTATGTTTTTAATTTCCTGCTGGGTGTCTTTGTATGTGGGTCCCCTTAGTTTCTTATAGTATTCCTCACTATTTAGCTGTCTCTGTGCATCTAACATGTACTGTTGTCTGTCCATGAACACAATACTACTTCCCTTATCTGCTGGTTTTATGACGATATCTGCGCCTTTCCTAAGTTCCACTTGTGCCTTCCTCTCCCTCCTTGTCAGGTTATATTTCTGCCTTATTGGCGTTATGTTCCCAACTGTCATTATAGTTTTCTCCCTCGCTGATACTATTTTGGGGTTTATCCAATATTACCTGGTCATTCCTGACGGTGCTGTGAACCTTGTTTGCCTGGCTGTTCTACCCGCTGCTGTTTCCAGCTTGTTAAAGTGGTCACAGAGTTTGACCCTTCTAAAGAATTCCTCCAAGTCCTGCCCTATTTTTATTTGGCAGGGGTTCTCTGTTGGGACGAAGGTCAGGCCCTTGTTTAGTATGCTAATCTGTGCCGCTGTGGGCGTGAATACCTTTGAAACGTTTATAATATTTGTCCCCAGGCCCAGGTCCCGTGATGCTGTACTTTTTAGTTTAAATGATTGGACCAATGTTTTATCAATGTCTGGGCTGTTTTCTCAGTCCATTGAATTTGGTTTGTATTCTCTTCCACCCTGAACTAGGTGGCTGGAATTGCCAGGATTTCCTGTTTTTTTTCAATAAATTTATTGACTTCCTCTAAGGTAGTCCTTTCTTTTCCATTTAAATCGGGGCTAAAGTTACTTTCTGTGACAAGGATTTCAGCATTGGGGAAACCCTGCCTGGCCCTTTTTAACAGAGCCTGCAATTGTTTAATTGCAGTTGTTGGATGCTGATCCAACTACTGCAATTAAACAATTGAGAAAGTGACCTTCCTGGTCTTCTCGCAGGGTTGTATCTTGTTCAACATTTTGATGGAACACATGATGGAAATTTGCCTGTGGAAAGGCCCCACTCTGTGTGTGTGCATTAGAACAACATGCTATTCTTGTGAGGTTTTCGTCCCTAATTATTATGACTGGTTTTGAGGGTTTTAATACCCAGTCTGCATTTTTAAGATCTGTCCTTTTGTGGACAGTCACTGCATTTAAATTCTTATCAATTCCCTGTTGGGCCCGGGGGGGAGAAAGTCCCATCTCCGTCCCTGACCCTGTGTTGCCGGTTCCGTGTGGGGAAGGGGCTATTGCTACCTTGTTTAGACTGGGGCCAGTGGCATTAGTGGTTCATGTGGAGAGCTGGTGGGGTGAACCTGTAATACCCTTGGGGGGCCGCGCGGGCACCCCAAGCATCAGCGGTCACAATTGGTGACTGTGGTTGCTCTTGAGATGCAAGGAGGATATCTAGGTCTTGCTGCACAGACATCCTTAGGGTTAGGGCTTAGCATTAGGGTCTGGGATCCATCCTTAGGGTTAGAGGTTAGAGCTGTGGTTCCCAACCTTTTTTTGCTGCGACGCAAATTAACCACCAACAGGTTGCTACACCTGCAAACTAACTTTTTGGGACTGGTGTACAAGGACACCCAAATCCCTTTGAATACTAACACTATCTAACTTCTCCCCCTCTAGAAAATAATCTATTCTTTTTATTCTTGAAATGATGAAACAGATTGTGAGAAATTCATCCGTAACTACAACAAATCATATCATCTCACAAAGATCAGTCAAACTACCAACACGGTGATCCCACAGAGCTCTCGAATTATAGTGTTGCCAAACCTTTGGAGTGTAGAAAAATGCCAAAGAGAGATAGGAAGAGTGTAACAGCTTTAGTTACCCCTATAAGGTTTCCACTATTACACTTACCTGATGTTCCATGAATCCCGAGCTGTTAGAGCCACAGCGAAAGAAAAATGATGTGGGTTTCAGATGTAACTTTGGCTGAGGTGAAGCCCAGAGGTGAACAAGGTCACAGGCATGGACGGGCTCCAGGTCAACTTCTGAATAACTGAGGATATCCCAGCCAAGCAACAATCGACAGAAATCCTTGGAATCCTTGAAATGATGAAACAGAGTGTGAGAAATTCATCCATAAATACAACAGATTGCATTATCTCACAAAGATCAGTCAAACTAGCAACACGGTGATCCCACAGGGATCCCGGTAACCAAGGTTTGGACTCTTTCCCTTCACCATCACAGAGAAATACCATTGCATGTGATTGACAGTCCAACCAAATGACAAGACTTTGAGCTCTGAACTGAATCAACCACCCACTCAAGGGCCCGAAACAACTCAGCCAAGTCAACAACCGCTGGCACCGCCGGGACCGGAAGTTCCCGCGGTACGGCCGACTGACTGTATATTTGTGGGCGAAACACGACAACCAATTGCACACAGCAGTATCCCATATACAGTCGTGGATTGAAATGACCAATTTTATTATCGCCCTTTTTTTGAGGTATTATTATTTGGTGCCATTAAAAACAACAAAATTACACTTGTATTGCGCCTTTCACGTCAGGAGGACGTTCCAAGGCGCTGGACAATCATTGTTTCAGGTCTGAGCGGGGTCAGGGATGGAGAGAGTGGAGGGAAAGGGGAGGATTTGGGGTGACGAATGGGACTGTCGAAGAAGAAGGTCTTGAGGGGGTGACATTGAAGGACTGAGGGATGGAGTTTCAGAGGTTGGGGGCAGAGTTGCTGAAAGCTTACCTGCCAATGATGGGTCGTGTGGGTCGGGGACATGGAGCAGACTGGAGCCCGCTGAGCAGAGGGGGCAGGCAGGTTGGTAGAAGGTTAGGAGGTCACAGATGTAGGTTGGGGCGAGGCCATTGGAGGGCTTAGAACTCCATTAGCAGTGGAGCTACCATTAGCCATGGAGGTAAGGCCATATAAAATGCAGTCATCACTCACTGGCCATGGTAAGGAAACGTAAAGCGATGACATACAGGCAGTCAGAGTGTCAGCTGGAAATAACCTCTCCCTTCAAGCCAGGAAGTTAATTGTTAGCATAGTTTTACAAAATACCACAGGGTGAGAAGTTATTGCTGTACTGAATGCTTTCCTAGGAGCTGCTGCTGAGAAAACCAGGGCATTTGAGCTTTATGTGCATTACAACAGAAGAGTGTGATGAACTTATCCTGTACTGTGCAGATAGGAAGGAAACTTGCTGCAATGTGCAGTATTCCTGGACTGGATAACAAGAGGAAGCATTACTATGGCAACAACATTATCAGCAGCCTCCATATTTCCTCTATGAACAATCTACTCAAGGCAAACACAGGGAAGGGCTGTTGACTGACTGCTACCCTGTCCCTGTTTTCGTATGAACATCAAAACTAATTTCCGGGTAGCTCATAGAGTTACGTTCAACCTCACAGAGAGCCTTCAACAGCGAGCGAATAGATGTGGATGGCTCAGCAGACATGTGGAGCTGTGCCACTCTGCTCCTGCTGTCTCTCGTGCCCTTGGCACTGAGTTTGAACACGCCAGCTAAAGCCAACGTAACGAAGGGAAGACTGGTCTACAACTTTGCCAGAAACTTTCTGGGTTTGGACAAGTGCAATGCCTGCGTAGGAACATCTCTCTGCAGGAAGTTCTTCAGGGAGGAGATTAGGTAAGACTGCAAAGAATACTGAGTGTGTTCCCTGTGATGAACACCACACAAGGTAGGATAGCTGATCACATCCAGAAACACTAGGATTCAAAAGGTTCTGGAACACAAAACTGCAACACAACGATTGCAAAAACCACTTCATAAAAAAAGTTGCCTTTTGTTCAGGGAGCCCCCTGTGTGTTACATCAGTCCGACTTGCTGGACTTTGCCTTCAAGATCTCCTCAGAGCCAAAGGCACACAAGTTGGGAGTCACGAACACAGGCTATCCTGCAGACAACAAAGTTTGTATTGTGATAGTATTTTCCGATTATTATGTGGTGGGTACACAATTCGAATGGTTTTCAACTCCACTGTAAATTGGTTAAATAACAAATCTGTAAGGAAAATATAATATATAATGTATATATAAAACATCTCAACTTTCCTCAAGTGTTTACTGTATAGTCTACTGATTGTGTAATTGTAGGCATATCCAGCAACAATTTTCTCACAGTGATATCCTATAAACAGCCATGAAGTGAGTGACTAATTTCATTTGGGAGTTTGTGATCCAGGATATCAGCAGAAACTCCCTTCTCTCTCTGAGTCGTGCCATGGGATTTTCAAGGTCCATCTGAACTGATAGAAAAGTTCTGTATGTATGCCAGAAATGGCCTAAAAATATGCAGCATAGAGTTAGCTCTCAATGGATCTCTATCTTTGTTGTAATTTCAAATGATTATATCACGTTGAAGAATGGGGTGTGGGCAGGAGGAGAAGATTTGATGAACTTGTTCTTGAGGCTCTGGTACACGGGGTAAAAGGTGTATAAAACGTAGCCAAATTATGTTAATCTATATGTAATGTGCAACTCAACATGTAACATGTATTGTGTATTGGAAAAATATATATATTTTTAATATGACAGCAATGAAGTCCACGGTCCATGGATTGTGAAACAATTGAACAGCATGAGATTAATCGTGAAGTACTGTAGCTCAATGGTTAGAGCACTTGCTGTACAAGTAAGAAACCTGGGTTTGATTCCATGCAGGTCAGGGCAAAACCTTGGGCAAGTTTCCTTACTCCACATGCCTAGTAATTATCCTTCAAAAAAAATTATAAATTGGTAATTTGAATTCCTGACTGCTTGTGGGACGCTGCTGTGCGCAATTGGTGCCACATCTTTGTGATGGCCTCTGAAAAATCCTGTGTTAGAACATAAGAAATAGGAGCAGGAGTAAACCATTCCGCCCATCGAGCCTGCCCCGCCATTCAATCATGGCTGATATTCTACTCTATCTCCAGCGACCTGCCTTATCCCCATACCCCTTAATCCCTTTATAAATGAAATCAGTGCTAGAATCGAGGGTGCCTTAGAATTGCAGTAAAGTTCCTCTTTTCTTCCTAAACGTTTTTCAAAATTGCCTAGATTTGGAGTCACATTATACCGAGCAAACACGGTAATCTTCTGAATCTCTCCACAGAATGTAAGAGCCTATAAAGTCCTGCATCTTCTATTTAAACAGAATGTCTTCTGCTTTGATTTATTTTAATGAAATGTTGACATAGAATGGAATGGCAACACTATTCTCATTGAAGCTACTACAAATGTCTCTGGAGGCAAAGTTGGAAACATCCAATTATGTTGGTTCTCATTGTTTTATTCAGGTGGTTGATTTTCTTCCCCTAACTAACATTGGTCGCTCACTCCATGGCTGTTTGTACTACATTGTTGTGCGCAAATTGGCTGTCGCATTTCTCCCACAAACACACAGTCCATCTACCTTACCAAAAATACACAGTCAATCCTGTAAAGCACTTTGAGATGCATCAATGGTTGTCTTATTACAATAAGGCGCAATATCAAATGCTAGATTAATATTAAAATATCTTTAAATTTGCCTCCATTTTTAACAGGTATTTGAATAGTAATTTTTCCATGTAAAAAAAATTCTTATTTAAAATAGAGTTTGGATACTCAAATTACATTTGTAGAATGCCTTAAAGGTCGGGAAGAAATCGCAATATTGTAGCTATCCTCTATTAACTTTCACTTTAGTAGTACTTTCGGTCCTTTGGTCTTTTGCTCCTAGATGTGTGATCCAGACTGTTCTATTATTACAGATTTGAGAAATGGTTGTCCTCAGATTTGAAGCTACCTCCCATCCACAAGAGTGCTTATTCTGCAAATTACACTTATGATATTGATAGCTGGAGGCCTGTTGTCATCTCTCGGATACAAAGCAGATCCCAGAATGAAATATCCGACCAGAAAATCTGCGCTTCGGCGTCGTTGGGCGCCACCTGCAGCATTGAAAAGGTTTTGAGAAGCACGGAACGTTTTCAGAAATGGGTGAAATCCGATCGCCTCACCCCTGAGTTGGTTCAAGTAGGTTATTCCAGCTCTTTTGCCAAAAAGGCTGCCATCAAGATTGACAAGTACTCAAGTCCCAGAACCCAAATCAAATGGCCGGAGATGCTTCAGGACACACACAGCCCCTCTTTGTATCACTTGAATTACTGGCGTGTCCCACGTCCCTCAAAGGCCCATAAAAATAATTTAGGACATGGGTTAACAAAGGTTAAATGGACAATTCTTGAAGAGCTTTGCATTGACACAACAGACATAAGGAGAAATTGAATATTTTAGAAATGCAATTGTTTCACATTTTTTAATTAAGAAATATCTTAAGAAATACAACAACAACTGGCATTTATATAGTCTGCTTCACACCAGGATGGCGCTTAATAATACCTGAGCCATGGGGAGGAAAAAAGGTGACCTTTGGCATGGTTGAAGAGAAAGGTCTTCAAGCATGACCTGAAAATGGGGAGAGAGGGGGCAAGGCATAGGGATTGAGGGAGAGTTTCACAGCTTCTGGGTGTGGTGGCTGAAAGCACGGCCTCAGATGGTGGGGTGGAGGATCTAGGGGACAGGGTGGAGGCCAAAGAGAGTCGAGAGGAGGCAGCAGGTACAAGTTTAAGGAGAAAGAGCAGGTTGTAGAGATTGGGCGGTGCCAGGGCATGATACTGCAAATTAGATTTCATAGCATTCAGTGCTAGCAGATGAGTTCATTCAGGTTACTTTTTTTTAACTGAAAATGCACAGATTTTGCATTGTTTCTCTTTCTAACTGCAGGGTCTCTCCTGCCCACTGCTGCGATGTCCTACCCAGCGGCTGTTGGACCGTATTGTGCGTCGCTATGCTGAAGTCCGGGATTCTGGTAGTGTTCTGATGCGGGGCTTCACTGACCGCGATAAACTGCGACTGCTCTACACGCTGTCTGTCAGTACACACCCCATTATGCTGCAGGTACAGCCAGCAATAGCTACTGATGACCAACACATGAAATTCTTCTATCTGTGAAAACACGGGCACAAATAATAATAATAATAATAATCCTTGCATTTGATATATTAGTGCCTTATCACATCTTGTAGACTTCTCAAAGCGCTTTGCAGAATATTCTATAAAGTGACTTGACTGTATATTTGTGGGTGAAACATGGCAGTCAAATGTGCACAGCAGTGTCCCACAAACAGTCGTGGATTAAAATGACCAAATTTAAAAGTATATATATTTTTTGAAGGATTATCATCAGGCATCAAACTCAAATCTCTCACTTCTGTCACCTCCCGAACCACCTCTAACTCTCAAACTTCACCCTGGTTCACCAGCCACCTCCGCTCACTCAAGGGCCAAGATCAGGCCGCTGAACACATTTGGCTCAAATCTGGCCTAATGGTCCACCGGCATATCTGGCTGGACCGCATCAAAACTTACCGCTCCTCTCTGGCCTCCATCAAATCGTCCATCCACTCCAGGATAATCCTAGGCTCCTGTTCTCCATGACAAACCGGCTCCTACACCCTCCGCACCATGCCTCGCAGATCTTTTCCTCCAATTCCCACTGCAAGGAGATGCTGGATTTCTTTGAATCGAAAATCAAGGGAATCCACTCAGCTGTCATCACCCTTCCAACTTCCATCCCCTTCCCACCTCCCTCCCACAACCTCCTTTCACACTTCAAACCTGGCAGTCTCCCCATCCTCTGTTATCACCATCATATCCTCCATGAAACCTACAACCTGCACCCTGGACCCCAATCCCACCACTCTCCTTACCTCCCAGATCCACCTCCTTGGCCGACTTCTTGCCAACACAATAAAACTGCCCTTTTATCCAGTGTAGATCCCACCCCCTTTAAAACAGCCACTAAAACCCCCTCCTTGAGAAACCTTCCCTTGATGCGTCACAGCTTTCAAGCTACCGGCCCATCTCCAATTTCCCCTTTCTGTCAAAGGTTCTTGAAAGAATCGTTGTCTCCCAGCTTTGTTCCTTTCTCTCATCCCACTCCCTCCACGAGCCCCTCCAATCGGGCTGGTCAACTGCTCTGGTCAAGGTCACAAATGATATCCTGACCATTTGTGACCTGGACTCCCTCTGCCACCAAGTCCTGCTCAACCTATCTGCCCCCTTTGATGACGTGGACCACTCAATCCTCCTCCACTGCCTCACCTTGCACCTCAACCTTCAGGCACTGTTAAGCGCCGTCCTGGTGTGAAGCAGACTATATAAATGCTAGTTGTTGTTGTTTGTTCTGGATTTGACCCTTTCTCCCCTAATCCCACTTCCATGACTGTTTGTGGGACACTGCTGTGTGCAATTTGGCTGCCGCATTTCACCCACAAATATAATCAATTCTCCTACTCTTCTTCATCCTGCCCTTCCGCCTCCCCCAGCTGTTCTTGTCCCTAGCTGACTATACAGCATTTTGGGACATCCTCTCGATGTGAAAGGGGCTATATAAATGTAAGTTTTGATTGATTGATTGATTGATTGGCTCAGGTATCTTTCACACCGTCTCCACTTTGTGTCCGCCAATGGCTTTTCCTCCAGCCCCCGCACCATCTCATGCGGTGTTCCTCGGGTCTCTATCCTTGCTACCCTCCTCTTCACTCTTTACATGCTCCCCCTCGGTGACATCATGCGCAGACATGGTGTAAATTTCCACATGTATGCGGATGACACCCAACTCTACCTCTCCACTTTCACCCCCAAGATACACAATACGTCAGCACAAACGTGTGATATTTTACCCTGTTTAATCCCGTCACTCACATCACCAAACAGAAGAATTCCAACCCCACGTTGAAGTCTTCTGATTTGTTCATTTACAAAAATGGCCAATGAAATTCTGTTATAATCTATTTGTGTCCTACATCAAGATGTAAATGAAGGAGTATTGTACTGAGCATGATGGCTGATTAGAAATATTGGAGTGGATTCAGGATTTCCTAAATCAAAATCCAGCTTGTCACTTGAATAGCCTAAGAATTGCAAACCCACTGGCTGCCAGAAAATAGATTTTTTAGAAAGGTATCTTTGAATTGAGATTCATTCTTTAATTAAAAATGAAGGTTGCTGATGTAAGTTATGTTGTTAGTTTCTGGGTAGCAATCAGCAAGATGTACATATGCACCCTGTACACTTGCCATTTTAAGACATTGGGGAAGAGGGGAGCTACCGGGTTTGAAAATCTTAGCATGAGGATGACTGGGACAAATAACAGAAAATAATTCTGTCTCACAATGTTTGGCTACAAATAGGCAGTCACTACACTTGCCAGCAATTACTTATAAGGTGTTTGACATAATAGTTATTGTACTAAATGTGAGGATTATTATTCATCATTACTAATTCTGATTATTAGGGTTCATTTAAAATATCTTACAATCACTTACAAAGTCATTAAATCTAACCACTGTGCTGTCGGTCATTTGTGAAGACAAAAATCAACTAACAATTCAATGGATTGCGAAGAGATATAAGCACATTGTTACTGTCCAGGCAACAGTTCACAAACTCTAATGAAATGTGTTACTTGCAGCTTTTTCCAGGGGCAGAAGGATGGCCCTTCCCACGATACTTTGGATCCTGTGGTCGAGTGTTTGTGACAGCATGGACAACATCGATACGAGAATTTTATAATGCACCTCCTGATGTTACTGCTGACATCGCCTACCAGCTCCTGCGCATCACCCATTCCCTGGGATATAATGACCTTGACTATTTCCTTTACTACACCAGTGTTCACAGTAACATGTTCGGGACATTCGAGGATGGGCGCCTCTACATCACAGACACCAGCAAAATAGGCATCATCGACAAGCAGGAAGGTAGGCAATGTTTGTTCAATGCAATCGGCCATTACTTTTAAAGTTTTTAGTATTGCCCATAATTATTGTAAAAAGTGCCAATTTTCATTTCAGTTTAATTACAGTTAGAAGGCAGTTGAAGAGAATTTAGATATTGGCACACAATGCGGTTAAATTTTAATTGACCTGTTCCAGTGGACGTTAAAGGTCCCACAAAACTAGTTGAAAAGATAATTTAGTTTCTCTCATTGTCCTGGCTAACGATCTTTTAGATAAAGTGGTCATTTACTTTTTGGATGCTGGTAATCTTTTTGTATTCAATCAATTACTGGGTTTTCATACACTCACTACTCTCGACAGCAATTGCTCTAAAGGACTTTGAGATGTTGTGGAGCTTTGGCTACTTTGTCTGAAACCCAAGGATTATTTTGCCAGTTGTTAATGGGCCATTGTTTTCAAAATAAGTTTGGTGTATTTTGTTTGTGGAAGCAGTGGAGACAGGTGAGCCATGACTCATTGATGTCTTATGACAACACCAACAAAATTATATTTTTAGAGCGCCTTTCACGTTGGGGGGACAAACCTCCAGTCAAAAAACAGTCAATGTTTCAAACCCGAGCAGGGAACAGGGAGGGTGGAGGGAAAGGAGGGGATTTGGGGTGACAACTGGGACTGTCAAAGTGGAGGATCTTGAGGCAGGACTTGTAGGAGGCTAGGAAGGCGGCAAGATGGAGGGACTGAGGGCTAGAATTCCAGAGGTAAGGGGCAGAGTGGCTGAAGACGCGCCTGCTGATGGTGGAGCGAGTGGGTCAGGGGACATACAGCAGGCCAGAGCTGAGCAGAGGGGTGGGCAGGTCTTAACGGCAGATGCAGGTAAAACAATGCTTTCTGGTGTGATTTTATTTAGCAAAATTAATTTGCCAAATGTCAAATAATAATATTGCATTTGATATAGTGCTTTTCACGTCTTCTAGAATCTCAAAGCACTTCACAGAATATACTGTAAGGTGAATTCATATTTGTAGGCAAAACGCAGCAGCCAATTGCACACAACATTATCCCAAACAGTCATGGACTGAAGTGACAAATTTATTATTGTGGTTTTTTTTCTGGAGGGATTATTATCAGACATGTGCAGGAGGGAAACTTGCCCAAGGTTTTGTCCTGCCGGGAATCAAACCCAAATGTCTCGCTTATGAATGTTCTAACCACTGAGCTACAGGAGTGAATGGAAAATGGTGAATTGAGCCCAGTCCTTGATCCTACATCCAACACCAAACACAATGAATTAACCAGTTTAGTGGTAGCGCTCTCATCTCTGAGTCAGGTGGGTTCAAACCCCAAATCAGAACTTGAACTCATATAATTTACAAAAACACTCCAATGCAGTGCTGGGGGTTTGTTGCATTGTCAGAGGTGGGTCCTTTAAATTAGATCTAAAATCCACGTCCCATTTGCCTGTTCAGGTGGATGTTAAAGATCCTATGGCACAATTCAAAAAGGGAAGAAAGTTTTCTCCTGGTGTCCTGAAATAAATAAATTGGTCATTCACTCGACTGTTGTTTCTGAGACATTGCTATGTGTAAACCGGCCGCTATGTTTTGCCCACAAAATGCACATTAATCTGCTTTACAGTATATCCCTTGAAGCGTTTTAACACGTATCAATGACATGATCAGGTGTTACATCAAATCAAGGTTTATTATTATATTGTTAGTTTTATTTTGGCTAATTTGGATCCACTTTCAAAAGATCATTGTGATTTGCTCCACTTCTCTGATAACAAACAAGCTTCACACAGAATAGGATGTTTTTTGTAAAATGACTCGGGCTGATAGATATTTTTTGATATGCAATATAGCCTTGCAATTGAATGAAATATGCAGGTTTTTCAGATTGTGGCCACAAATACACAGCAACTCACTTCACATTGTATCCCGTGAAGTGCTTTGGAAAGACTTCCTGGCGTGAAAGGCGCTGTACCAAATACTGAACAAGGATTATCATTATTATAAGATACATAAAGGTGATTTTTGTATGTATCTGATCCAGAATTGCCAATATCCCTGGTAACCTGGTTGGGTATTACTAGATGAGTTACTCAAAGTGCTTTGCTTCATGGCCAGATGGAGCTAGCTGCCAGTCAGTCAAGTCTCCTACTGAAATTAGCACATGTTTTGACAGGATTTGGCCAGGCGTTTAGCAGAAGGATAATATCTCTGTGACATTTCTGTTCAAATCAATGGGTCTCACAGCTTGAGTTTGGGTTGAAGTTACTCCTGCGAAAACCATAGTCTTACCAGCACTCTGCACACCCTAGAATAGAACATGGACCAACCTCAGACTTATAATAGCCCAAAGGGAAAGAAAAAAAGAAGTTGCAACTTCTTATCCGCATATCCACATATCCACATATCCACATACAAAAAGCACATCTTATGTTCAAAATGTCCCAATGTTTTACAGCAACTATTGTCAAGTGCAATAACTTGTTTTCATAGTGGCTCCAAGAGAGCGAGATTGGTGTCTTTGCTAATGAGTAGACAAGACAAAATTGTAACAATATAATCTTTGCATTTGATAAGGCCCCTTATCACATCATTAAGACAACTCTAAGCTCTTCACAGAATATAATATAAAGTGAATTGACTGTATATTTTGTGGTTGGTACTGTACATTCCTGAATTGTGATTTGAGCATGGGCACTGGTTGGTGAAGCCTGACACACTGTAATTTCACACTCATTGAAAGCATAATCATTCTTCCCACTGACCGATGTGAATACTTCACATGGGAGGAGAGGAACTGACAAGTCCCCCATCGGTCCGTCTCCAGGGTTCAACAATACACTGAGCTGCACTTGCAGATGTCCACAGCGTAGATGTTCTCAACTTTAGACAGATGGAATTTATGGATGAGGATAGTTGGTGTTACAGGCCAAAAATAAATCAGATACAATTATTTATAACAAAATGCTGATCTGCCAGGTTGGTGTTGCATCAGTTGAATTGTTTATGAATTAACTATTTATGTGTTACACTATGTTTCTGCAGTGAAGGAAAACACCCGTGAAGTACCTCAAGACAAAGACATTTTCTCCTGTCTGACTTCAGGCTGCGAAACTGACCTTACTCCTTGTGGGATGGTCAGTGAGGCACAGAGCCTCGCCATGGTGTGCAGGGACATCCTGCCTCCCTTATTAGCAGGTAAATTCAGCGACTCCCTGTCTCTTCAGAAAAGAGTAGACCAATCTCTGAGGCTCTGCAGTGACGAGATATTCCCTGCCAAGATTACCATTGAAGCATCCAATCAACTTATGGAATTGTTAAAATCCCTGCGAACTTGTGATCCCCGCTTTGCCTACAGATATCCCGAATGCAAATACGTGGAAAGCTACTGATGTCCAGTTTACTCTCAATTGTGCTTCATTGCCTACAGGAGGAGCTCCTGAATCTACAAAACTAAGTTTGTCTGAATTGAACAATAACAACAGTAACAAATTACATTTGTATAGTGCCTTTCTTGTCGGGAGGATGTCCCAAGTCGCTGGACAGTCAACGATTTGTTAGGGCTTAGGATCAGGAATGGTGCAGGACAGGGAGGGTAGGATATTAACTGACATTTGATTGAAGGGATTGACTGATATTTATTTGTATAACTTGACTTGGCTCTTACCGCATTCACTTGAGATTATTCATAGCGAACAGTTTACCAGAAAGGTAAAGCACAAATATAATTTTTTTAATGTATTATGGACAATTTGAGTACGAGATCCAATGGAAACATGGCTTTTCAAATATATAGTTATAAAAAGATGGTCCAACATTCACACCGTGTTAAATGATAATCTTACAATCTACTGCACCAATTTATTTTTTTCCAAGAACTCAAGACTAACTAACTTCAATATATAATTTGGGACCCGACATGTCAACCGACAGCCAGGATGTGGAAGCCAAACTAGATAGACTTCTTTCACTTAGCAAATTCTTAAGTTTTTATGTTTTAAATCCTAACATCCCTCAATCTTTCCTTCCTCCTGCAATTCAACAACACCAATAAATTGCACCTATACAGCACTCTTCCTGTTTGGATGATGTGCCAAGCTTTTGTGAAAGTTTTGCACCTGAGCTGGGGGTTGGAGTCAAGAGGGGTGGAGGGCAAGGGGTTGGAAATGGGAGGATAGTTGAAGGCACAGTCAGAGAGGATAGTCGGGTAGTTCACAGGATTTAAAGATAAAGCTTTGGACTATGCAATAACTTTGTCACCTTGTCTCCTATTCTTTTCTACTTTGGCTATGTCATGCACTGTGGGCCTTGGCTGCTCATTTGGTTTCTTGTAAAATAAAATATACATCTGTAATAAATAATTAGAAACAATGATTCTACTTTCACATATAAATATAACATGATATAATGATGGGACATCTAGGTAGAAAGTGAAACGGCCTCTGAAGGATAGTGAAAATATACCTAGAATTGTCTCATCGTCTAGGGGATGCTTCATTCACACTGGGAATAAAAAGCAAATCCATCTTTTTGGTTATGGGATTCAAGTTGGGGTGGGAATCTGTGAAATACAGATTGAAGTAACACTCCAAATATCCACACATAGGCAAGTGACGCAATGCCCCAACCTATCCCCACACTGAGCCATATACACCAGCGCGGTAGATAGAACGCTGCAGTGGTAGATAGAATGGGGGTGGAGAGGGTGATATCAGCTGGCACTCCTGCTCCTGATCATTAACGGGTGACTCCTGAGGGAAGGGTTAGGGTTGGGTTTGGCTGCGATGTGCTTAAATGTTGAATAATGTGACAGTAACAGCTGTTTGGGTGAGGCATTGAATGTTGGGCAGCGCTGATGGGAATTGCAAGTCATTGTCTTCAATAGAGGGAGGGGAGACAAATAAAATCATTAGATGGGATGGATGAGTGAACAGTCCATTAACTGCTATCCTACACAATGCTGGTGATCATAGATTAGAGTCCCAGTACTCTGAGCTGTATAGCAGTGAGGTGAGGCTGCAGCCATGAATTGAGTGTTTTGAGTGCTTGGGCAGGCTTCTGAGAAGAATTCCTCGTGACAGCACAGTGTCTCACCTCAGCGTGAGGAGAACTTAATGTTAGCCCTGCTCAGCTTCACTCACAGCTCAACTCAACCTGGCATTGGCTGGAGCTGGTGAATTGTGCCTCAAATTGGAAAGACAAGTGAACCATCACACAATGACTGCGGCTAACCAGGCTGAACTTTCCATTAGCTTACAGACAGCCGCACAGAAGAGCTCTGATAACAGCCTGTGCTGTCCTCTTGTTCTCCTGAGCGGAAATTATTGTTTTGTTCTGCATCAAAGCTCCTCCGGTGGGGTCAAAAGAACCACTGACAGAAATTAAAGGGACACTAGCCTCATGCAAAACACAGGCACGCATCCGCAAGTAATAATAATAATAATCCTTGCATTTGATACAGCGCGTCTTCCAAACGTCTCAAAGCACCTCACAGAATATACTCTAAAGTGTAGTGCCTATATATTTGTGGGCAAAACGTGGCAGCCGATTGTGCACAGCAGTGGCCCACAGATAGTCACGATCAAATTATTATTTAAAATTTTTGAAGGCATTACTATTATTAGCCCAAGGAATTAGTCAAATAAAAGAACGCCAAAAAATAAGATGATGAAACAGCTTGCACTGTGACAACTGAGACTAATCAATTAACAACGTTAGCCTGATATTCCCTTACATTTCTGAGGGGATAAAATGAATGATAATCTTAATTATCATTCAAAGACAAAAACTGTCAATACTACAGTACATGAAAACCTGCCTCAAATCAAAAATTTGACAGTATCCTTTTAAACACTCTCACCTATGAGTCCAAAGTTCAAATGTGTTTAAACCGCACCTCAGGGCTCTGAGCTCACAGTCTAGGATGGACATTCCAGTGTAGTGCTGAGATAGCAATGTATTATTGACATGCCACCCTTCAAATGATCATTGAGCTGAGGTGCAGTCTGCCTGTTCGATTCTGGTTGATATGAAAGATCCCATTGCACTATTCTAAAAGGGATTGGAGGTAATCCAGATGTGCTGGCCAACAATTCCCTTGATATAATTGACCATTCACTAATGGCTGCTTGTAGGACATTTTGCTGTGTGAGAATTGGCTGCCACATTCAGGGCAATCGTTTCACCCATCAAGCCTTGCCTCCGCTTCGCCCATCCCTTGCTTCCTTCAAAACCCACCTCAAGGCCCTCCTCTTCAACCATGCTTTTGATCAACCAACTGCCCCCTCTGCTCGCCTCCATCCTTTCCCTAAATCCGGTCCGAAATATTGTCCAGCGCCTTGGGACATCCTCCCAATGTGAAAGGCGCTTTACAAATATAATTGTGTTGCTGTTGACAGTAAATCTTGTGAAGCGCTGGCTTGACAATGTGAAAAGATGCTATATCAGATGCAAGAATTATTACACATGGGAAGTCATTAATCTTGACAACAGGATAATGGAAAACAAAGCTTTTCCCCCTGGAAGGAGAATAAACATAAGCCTCAGATTTTCCCACACCTGCCACTTGCTAATTAGAGTATAATAACAACAACAACAATATTACATTTGTATAACGCCTTTCATGTCAGGAGGACGTCCCAAGGCGCTGGCATTATAGTGCCCTCCTAGACTGGCTCATTGGTAGAATTTGGAAGGGGATTTATCATTTTTTAGTGCTAACAGTTTCCCTGGCACCAATTCTCTAATGAAGATTTCCCTAAGTTCCTCCCTGTCATTTACCCCTTGGTGTATCCCTATTGTTGGCAGACTTGTTGTGTCTTCTAGGGTGAAGACAGACGCAAAGTATTCATTTCGGGACTTTGCCATATCATTATCCCCCATTACAACTTCTCCCGTCTTTGCCTGAAGTGGACCTACATTTACTCTCGCTAGCCTATTCCTCTTAATATATTTAGAAAAACTTTTGCAATCTGAGTTAATGTTCCGAGCTAACTTGCCCTCATACTCCATTTTTTCACTCTTAATGAGCTTTTTAGTTATTTTTTGTTAGTTCTTAAAATTCTCCCAGCAGATCTGCTGCTTTTCTTGGTAGTTTTATAGGCTTTTTCTTTTAATTTTATACTTTCCCTAACTGCTCTAGTTAGCCACAGATTAATTGCTTACCCTACTGTACTCTTATTTCGCAGGGGAATATGCGACCTCCATGAATCCTTAAATATTTGCCACTGTTGGTCTACCGTTCTACCTCCTAATTTGATTCTCCAGTCTATTTTACCCAGATCTTTCTTCATACCTTCATACCTACTCCTCTCTAACTTAATACAAAATTCAATCTCTCTGCCCCAGAGGAGCTTTAATATCTATATTGCCGACTAGCCCTGTTTCGTTACACAAAACAAGGTCTAGGATAGCCTGTCCCCTAGTTGGTTCCTCAGCGTGCTGCTCTAGAAAGCTGACTCTCATACACTCAATGAACTCTTCCTCTGACCTACTTTTGCCAATTTGGTTTTCCCAATCTATGTGAAGATTGAAATCACCCAATATTATTGCTTTACCTTTCCTACATGCTCCTTTGATTTCTTGATTAATATCTTGTGCTATATTGTGATCACTATTGGGGGATCTGTAAACCACTCCCATTAATATTTTCTGCCTTATTGTTTATTGTTATATTGTTTTTTATGTCCTTATTGTTTTTTATTTCCACCCATATTGACTCTACCTCCTGGTTCTCGGATTTCAGATCCTTCCTCTCTACTGCTTTTATTTCATCCCTGATTAACAGGGCTACCCCCACCCCACCTCTTTTCCCACATTGCCTATCCATCCTATAAACTGAAAACCCCGGGATATTTAACTCCCACCCTAGATCTTCCTGTAGCCATGTTTCAGTGATGGCTACTAAATCATACCCATATGTGTCCAATTGAGCCTTTAATTCATCCATTTTATTCTGAATGATTCACGTATTCAGATATAAACTTTTTAATTTCCTACCATTTCCCCTTCTCTCTGATTCTCTATCTGTTTTGCCAAGCTTTTTACCCCTAGTTAACATATTGTTAATATTCATATTTACCAGTACCCTATCACTGAGCTTCTTTTCCCTGCTTGACGCACTCTCATCTCCCTCGTTAATCAGCTCTTCCATTTTCACCAATCCTAATTTTAATTGTGACAGATTACATCTGACCACGATTTGACTCCCCAAATCGTGGATCCAGCCAACCTGATGCCTTTCACATTGGGAGGGTCTTGAGATCAGCCTCCAAGGAGGCAAGCGAGGTGAAGTGATTGTGGGATGGAGTTCCAGAGTGTGGGGCCAGAGACGCCGAAAGCCTGGCCACTGATGGCAGGGCAAGTTGAGCGGGAGACATGGAGCAGGTCAGAGCCTGTTGAATGGAGGGGGCGGGCAGGTTGGTGGGGAGGAGGGGGCGGGGAGGTTGGTGGGGAGGAGGGGGCGGGGAGGTTGGTGGGGAGGAGGGGGCGGGGAGGTTGGTGGGGAGGAGGGGGCGGGGAGGTTGGTGGGGAGGAGGGGGCGGGGAGGAGGGGGAGGTTGGTGGGGAGGAGGGGGCGGTTGGTGGGGAGGAGGGGGCGGTTGGTGGGGAGGAGGGGGCGGTTGGTGGGGAGGAGGGGGAGGTTGGTGGGGAGGAGGGGGCGGTTGGTGGGGAGGAGGGGGAGGTTGGTGGGGAGGAGGGGGAGGTTGGTGGGGAGGAGGGGGAGGTTGGAGGGAGGAGGGGGCGCGGACGTTGGAGGGTACACTATTTAAACACGGTGAGAGGTTTCTGCAGATCCCGGTTGAGCGGCCAAAACAAACTTTGGCCGCACTTTGCAAGTGCGGCTTTGGTTACCTTTACATCTATAAGAGGGATACTTTCTTTGACCATACAGTACTGTACAAGTTTTATTTCATCAGTAGGTAAGACACATTTCACAGGCGAGCAGCTTTAAACACTGCAAAGATTATACTGCATCAGACTGCACATGTGACATGTGTTCGTTGCAGCTTTCCAGCAGAGGGTGCAGCTTTGGTGTCTCCTGCAGCACCGCTCTCTGCGGAGGGTTTATATAACTGTAACCTGTTTAGTTTTACTGGCACTGTAGAGCTCGGCATATTTTCAACCGCAATTTAAATAAGGATTAGAGGCAAGCAAATGATTTGAAAGCAAAATAAATCTTCACAGTATCTTCATTTTAAACTGAATGGAGACATTCTTACAGCCTCCACTCCTCAACCGTGCTCGAGCTGCAAAATAATACCGGTTAAAGTTGGCATTCATTACTAAATGGGCACAACACACTTTTCTTTTCATCAGTGGGTATATTCCCTCAACTTAATAGGACCCAGGATTGTGTAACATTCAGTGTAACATTGTGTATCCAGGAATTTAACTATGGTAACAATGATTGGATGTTAATAATAAACAAGAGAAAAATCAGTAAAATTACAAGAGAACATCTATTTATTGCTATGTAGTTTGGCAGCTTCAGAAAGACGTCTTTCTGCACCAAATTACTGTATTTGGAAGCTAAATCATTTTGTAAACTGATTATTGCTTTGCATTTACTGGCTGCTAGAGAACAGAGCAGGTCTCAAAGACAATGCATGGCAAGACTTCCTAATGAAAATGAACAATAGGGCTAATTTTAAATGTATACATATTACAACAATTGTACTGTTGTACAACAACCTATTGGTTGTTGTACAATAGGTTATGAAAATAAATATGAAGCCATCCAGCAAGATTTCTGCAACATATTGTTTGTACAAATTGAGCTGCAATTATTGCCAAGTTCCAGCAGATGGGAGTAAGATACAAGTCTTGCAGCCAAACTGTTTAAGGAGCACATTTTCCTGCAGGTGCGATTATATAACTGGTGCCTGCTGCTATTTTAGCGTCATTGCAAGTATCATTACACACAAGAGGGTTAGTCTGTAATCATTGGTAAATCTACCAACTAGCAGAGAATCCGATCAGCCAGCTAGCACCCAAAGGTCAGTAAATTTACTGATAGCCGGATACTGATACTTGAAATAAATGTAAACAAATGCAAAGATAATCCCAAACAGCTCATTTTTTATATGTTTGATGGCATAGAGCTAAGATTTAAGAGAAATCTTCAAAAGGTCAACAGATTCACTTTAGAAGAGGTAGTAAGGAATAAAATTTACCTACAGGATATTAAAAGCCAAGGCTTGGGGCTCCAGAGTGTGTATTGAGGTTTAACCAGCTGAAAGCACATAAGACTACCAGAGCACTGGCAAGTTTCCTACTGTTTGTTCACTTAAACAAGGGTGGCTTATGTCTCACTGCCAAGTGACTTCTTCTCTTTAATGTTTCTGCTATCAAGCCAGGTTGCATGGTCCATCACCAGCAGTGTCCTGATGTAGTGTGAATATTTTTCATATAACATATGTCAAGGAGATGGAAAGATGCTTAGGAGCAAAGACACGTGTAAATTTGGTAAAATGCAAACTATACCTACTCTAGCAAGCTGATACTTGAGAAGTCTGAGCGTCTGATGCTCTGGTCTCAACTTGACGCAAGATGAGTAAATCATCTTAAGCATGAGTATAGATGTAATTGATATGATTATAAGCTGTGCTACCGTGACAAATAAATAGCATGTCAAATTCAGCCTTGATTAGAAGCAAGGCCAAAGAGGATCACTTTGTATTGATCCTTAAACCTTTCTGTGGGCTGGATGGGTGGAGGGGCAATCTGGAAATAGACATTGTTGACATCAATTCTATCCAATCAGTCTCCTGACAGACTGCCTGATTTACTGGAGGCATTGTTGCTAACCTGACATTTTGAGAAATGTGATCAGTTCTCTTACATCCACAATGGGACAGGAACCTACAGATTTCTTGGGTGTCATGAATAATATCCTTCTCATCTATGATCCTCCTCTGTGGCTGATGACCCTGTCAATCTCTGTCATAAGTATGGTATTTATGACAGGGTTGAGAACTAAAGCTGATTTAATCATTCTCTGGAATTGGGGTGGCAGTCCTCAAGGTAGTGATGATGGGGGATTTATTGATTGACTGTAGGATCCACACACTGGTTGCAATTTTCTACTTTTGCTACTTCTTAAAGCTTTGAAGTAGATTTTATAACATCTCTGACCATATAATAACTCTTTCCATTGGAAGGACATTTGTAGTTTCAAATTTCCGATGGAATCACGCATATCGAGCCAGTTTATCTTGCATGAAATTATACCTTGCCATTGGCTGTTGTTGCTTGTATGAGATCCAACACTTATCAATGAGTTCTCCTGAAATAGGAGTTCTGTACGTTGTAGCAAATGTCTTTGAAGCCCATTTGTTTGACAACACTGCCTGGTATATTTGACACTTACTGCACATGTGCTTGATGCTCAAGAAGCACTACAAGATTATTTCCTTTGTAAAGTGATGCAAGAACAGAGAAGAGGAAAAATCGTTCGACAAGGAGAGTGGTAGGAGTATGCAATTCTCTGCTGCAGTCAGTTATTGGGGGCAGTAATCATGTATACATTGAAAAAAAATTGAACACATGGTTAAGAGGATAAAGTTGAAGGAAAAGCAAGGATGTGGGACGAGGGATAGTATCTGTGAGAGGCACTCGTGACAGGATGGGCTGAATGGCCTCTTTCTGAACTGTAACACGAAAACTGTGCTAGAACAGCACCAAACAAGTGAATTTAGATCTCCTGTACAAAACTCACAGATATAATCAACCTAACAACAATTACAATTATTTTATATCCTTCACATGGGTTAATGTTTCAAATGTCAGAGACCATAACCTAACTATTGTTTATTCCAGGAAACTAGCCAGTCTGCACCAGAATTGCTCCACATCCTATAGCTTTGAATCCACCCGTTTGAAATTTAAACTATACTCCAGCAAGGCACTTAATAATGGGGCCACCCTGTTCGTACCATTCCTGCTGATTCTGTAGTATGGTGGTAGTAGTCGTATTGTTCTTGACTTAATTTATTTGGTCAGTATTTTCTATCTCTGGCATAACTGGGGGTTTGTTTTCCAAGTCTTCCTGGGCCAATCTTGTCATCGGCCACAAAGTTTGGGAGGGGTTGGGGAGGTAAACCCTTAAATTCTTCCTATAAGGACTGTTGAGAGATCTCTCAATAGCTTCACTCTATGAATATAAGAATCACTCTATGAATGTAAATTTGTTGTCGTTGAATGAGTTATAGTTTAAGACTGTTATTTTAATATTGGTTTGATCAATCCTTCATCTGAAGGATCACAAAGGTACAATGTAAAAAAAAGTTTGCTGATTTCCATATGGAAATCAGCAAACTTTTTTGGCTAGGGACCGGGCTATTTTTGAGCTATTTGTGCCTTAACCTAGTAGAGGTGAACTGGTGCTGGGGCAGTAATAAGAGCTATGTTATACCACACTATCTCAACAATTTTTCTTGAAAATGTTAACTAGTTAAGACTACCAGGATCCTGCTTCAATATTTTTATTTGCAAAGTTAGACACAGTAACATTATCCAGTTTCTGCCAGTATACTAAAGGTGATTAAATTAATCTGACGTATTCTGCTTTACTACTTCAATCCACTGGGCAACTCACTCAACATACAGACGAGAAACAAATAAAGTCATACTCTTACGTTTCAATATTTATGGTAGGGCAGTGAAATTGAATACATTTTGGAGAGTTGGGGTTGAGCTGTGGTGTTACTAAATACCAAAATGGCTCTGTACTGAGCAATATGTGTAGTTCGGTTTTTTGGTACCAGCTCTGTATCCAATGGAGTGCAATGATGCCTTGGTGATGAACAGGGAAAATGGTTTACTCAATTGGAACTTTAGTGTCAATAAGCCTCAGTTTGGGCATGGTCTGGTGCACTGTGTTATACCTGTTGATGTTATGTCTACAGTTAAGCATTAGAACTCAAGAGATTTTTCCTTATATTCCATAAGGAGGCTGGAGTGCAGTCAGGCACCTTTGGGACCCAGTGCCTTGGGATGTCCTCCCAACGTGAAAGGCGCATTGTAAATGTAATTTTGTTGTTGTTTGCAAAATTAATTTGACATTGGAGCTACTTAGGTGTCTTACGCCACCGTAAATTTCCTCAATGAGGATAATGCATATTGTGCCACTGAAGCAACTCATTTCAATTTTTGTATTGTATAAGGTACCTCTTGCCTTTGTTTCAGCATGTTTGAAACTTGACTCGGCTTAGTGGCACAAATTTATAACTGTAATAAAAATCCATGCAGGTGATACAGAGTCTTATTACATATCTGAGATGCCTCAAAGCACTGCACAAGATATATTACAGTGTTTGATAGTATCTTATGGGTAAAACACAGCAGTTAATTTGCACACAGCAATGTTCCACAAAAAGTCGTGCAATGAGTGACCAATTTTTATTTGAGTGGTTTATTGACCCAGATACTGAGAAACTCCCTTTTCGAATGGTACCATGGTGTCTTTAATGAACACCTGAACAGGCAGATGGAACTATGGTTATAGTCTCATCTGAAGGATGGACGAAATTTTACTCATATTTAGTCGTAAGAGCTTCCAATTATATATGGGGCAATTTCAGCAATATCCAGCTTGGTGGTCTGCACATTTTTATAGAACATTTGATTTCCTTTTGCCCTTTTGAACTTTTCCAGGATTTCCAGGTCTTCTGTCCGCCAGGGTCAATTGAAAGTTATTTAAATGATTTTCTTCCATTGTGATTTCAAGTCATAAAGCATTGGAGATAACTATTGTTTTGTTTAATTGTAGCAAAGGCTTACTTACACTCAGTGGTTGAAGCCAGTCTTCTTTTCTTGAGATAGCTTTCTATGTTGAATTTTATTTTAGTCCGATATTGAACACCAGTCTGATTTTAACCTGCCAGTGGGAAAAAGTAAACTGAAGAGTGCAGAGGAACTGCAGGTTATCACATAGCGTCAATTTTAGATGAATGATTTTGACTATTATTTCACATTAGGTTAATACACCAAAGCTACAACCAGTCTGTCATTTGTGGGCTGCACAACCAGTTTATATATAGTTAAAGGCAGGTCAAAGTAATATCCATCAATTGCCAGTATTCTTTGTTAACTGTTTTACTGGCAACTCAAAGATAGTTTTGCAAATGGTTATTCCTCAGGATACGATCATGCATTAATAACGTCAATGGTATTGTTTCATGCTTTACCAACAGAAATTGAAGAAAATCTCAATGCGCTTCAACAACAAATTACATCAGCACCTTGGGACATCCTCCCGACGTGAAAGCCACTCTACAAATGTAATTTTGTGTTGTTGTATTGTGCTTTTCACATCGAGAAGACGTCCTAAGGCGCTGAAGTCAGGGATTTAGACCTAAGCAGGGATCGGATCAAGAGGGTTGGAGGGCAGGGACCATGGCTGAAGGTTTGGTCAAAGAGGAGTCTTGAGACATGCCTTGAAGGAGGTAGGGGAAGGAAGGCAAAGGGACTGTGGGATGGAGTTCCAAAAAGTGGGGGATAACCTGAAGGCCCGGCTACCAATAGTCAGGTGGGGGAGGTGGAGCTGGCTGTAGCCTAACAAGCAGGAGTGGACAGGTTGATATATTGCTGGCAAGTCACAAGGTAGGGAGAGACTGTGGGGGGCTTTGAAGGTGAGGACCAGGCTCTTGGAAATGTTACCTGAGTGGTGGGGAACTAGTAGAGATGGGACAGTGGGGGTGATGGAGTCATGTAGCCTGGGGCAAGAGGGTTGCATTCTTCTGGATGATATGCAGCTTGTGGAGGGAAGATTGACAAGCAGGGAGTTGGTATATTATGGCATGGACTTGGGGTAATAGTTTCAGCGTGCTGGATTCGTGTAATTTCACAACTAAGCTCGTGAACATGCATTTCTATTTACTCAATCATGAAAACTTATTTTAAATACTTTATTTATCCTTCAAACATTTTTATTTCAGGTTTTTAATGTGTCAGCCTCTATCCACGCTTGTCAGATGACTGTGACTGTCCTCTGGTTGGGGGGGGGGGGGGGGGAAGGGTCAGGGTAGGGGGAAGGGGAAGGAGAGGTGGAAAAGCTAGGGGGACAGCAGAAGGCACAGTCGAAGAGGAAGGTCTTGAGACCGGCCTTGAAGGAGAAAAAAGGAAGTGAGGCGAAGGGATTGCGGGATGGAGTTCCACGGTGTGTGAGGAGAGGCTGAAAGCCCGGCCACCAATGGTGGGGCGGTTAGGGCGGTGGATGCGGATCAGGCCAAAGCCTGCTGAGTGGAGGGGACAGGTGGGATGATAGGGAGACAGCAGGTTGGAAGAGATGGTAAGTGGTGTCTCCTTGGAGCTTAACTGGCTCCTGGCTCCAAGGTTGGCAACGGAATGTTGTAAGGGTTAGAATGATGAGAATCTTTAACTCCATCCTCTGGGTGCCAGGTTAGGGGGACGGGATAGGGTCAAGGAGTCTGATGCAGGAGTGAACACGAACTGCAGTGTTCTGGATGATTCAAAGCTTGTGGAGGGAAAAGTCGGGAAGGCCATCAAGCATGGAGTTGGCATAGTCAAGCCTAGATGTAATAAATGGATACTAGATAAAAGTGGCTTCTTATTTGTGATCAGGAATAGACACATTAGCTCTGAATGTACAAGTGCTCTGTAAGATTTCTTATCAAAATTAATTACAAATTACAGTAAAAGCCCATTTATCCAGCACCTGTTCAACCATAACTTCCGTATAACCGGCATTGCAAAAAAGGATCTGCATTCGATTAACCGGAATTTATCCAGAAAAATGCATAAATTAAATTGTTTTTTTGGGGGTGATTTCGGCCGAATATCCGGCATGTGCTTTAACCGGCATTGGCCAGGTCCCGTTGGGTGCCAGATAAACAGGCTTTTACTGTACTACTCTAAAAATGAACAGTTTAAATATTCTTTCCAATTTTTAAAAAAGATTTGCCTGAGTGAGAATGTAAGGTTTGTTAAAGACACAGCCAGTGAAGAAATCATTACACCAGGACAGACGACATTCTGACGTTGCAGGCAAATAACCTTTCTTTTCACCTCAGAGCTCAGTTTGAAATCAACCAAGACTAATGGAAGTTTCCTCTCCACTCACTGAACTTTTATATAAAATTTGTTTGATGAGTCTCAATCCAGTTTCTAGTAGGCACACCGCCACTATCCACAATATGACACAATGGCAACTTCACTCAGGGAGGTCATACAGACAGCTGCTACGAGCAGGGTAAGAAGTCACATTGAGAAAGTGCAGGAACTGCCACTCTTATGCAGTATTGTTTCTTACGAGATTGAGACACATTGCTAGAAGCGGGAAAAAGAAGCGGTTATCCAGAATGCGAAACATTCTAATATTCAATAGAGACATTCTCCACCTCGATGAACACAACACATACACCACATTTTTTCAAAAATTTGGCAATCCACTTACAACCAATACTGTTGTATCTTTGAATGGAGTCTTGTTCCTTGAAAGCCTAGATCTAGTTTTTGTAAATAAATCTATTTAACCCTCAAATCATAAATCCTCTAAGAATTCAATATCAAATTGTTTCAAAATGCAGTCCTTGCTCAATCTATTTTACAGTTTACATTTTAGTTAATTCTTCCATTAGTCAAATTTGGCTCTTGTCATATCCTTTTTCACTCTTTCAAATTGTTTCTGTTCAATCATTTTACAAGAAACAAAATACCCTAACACTGTTCTTATTCTCTAAATCTTCTGGCTTTTTTAACCTATTTATTTTGCTTTACTAATATTTCTGTTTAAACTTCTTTGCAAACATGGAAGACTGACTATTGTTGGCAAATTCTGGACCAGACTGACAAAAATAGTTTGAAGTCACAGAACTTGCTGAGCAAAGTACAGATGATATGGGGATTTCAATCTGTCTTTACCCTTTCAACAGTCGGTTATCTAAGAGTTATTTTTAAGTTGCCGAATTTCTTAAATTGTGATATGAAATATTTAATTATTTAATTAATAAAACGCCTGAGTTATTGAAGAATGCATTCTTCAGCAGATTTCTTATTAATGAACTTGATCCAAACTGGTCTCAATTTTTTTTTACTTCTTCAGTTATCTGTGGTACTAATGAAATATAATATATAATAATCCTTGAATTTGATATAGCACTTTTCACATCTTCTAGACATCTCAAAGCACTTCACAGAATATACTGTGGTTCCTGAGACGTCTAGGTGACAATGAACTTTAGGTGAATGCAATGACCAATGCTAGCTTAACCTTTACAATGTTATGAAACAAAGTTCCCAAAATAGTAACATTTTGTCCACAAATTACTTTGAACATTACTACTTTGAGAACTTTGTTTCATAACATTGTAAAAGTTAAGCTAGCATTGGTCATTGCATTCACCTAAAGTTCATTGTCACCTGGATGTCTCAGTAATCACAATATAAGGACTTCCTGTTGTTTTAAGATTTACCCAAATTTTGCAATACAGTACTTAATTAATAATCCTTGCATTTGATATATCACATCTTCTAGACTCAAAGTATCTCAAAGAATATACTGTAAAGTAAATTGACCGTATATTTTGTGAGCAACACACTCTCATTATTGTACTTTTATTGTAGTACAATTGTACATTGTACAATAAAAGTCCCAAATAACTGATCAGCTAACTTTATATGATTATATTCCTAATCATTCCTCGAGGATTAATTTGGAATCAGTTAAAATGTAATAGTGGGGCAAATTAGTGGTGAACCATGGGAGAGGGAGGGAGAGTATCAGGCACTGGTGCATTAACGATGTATCACGTTTCAATTGACAGAAATGGGAAACATTGGGAGAAGTACACCATATTTTTCAGGTGCTAATACATCAACATTTATGAGAACAAAGGAAAGATTGCCCTGAGTTTAGTTATACAATATTTAAACTCAAGATACATAGTAACTTAACATGTGCTTTTGAAAACACCTTCCCTGAATATAAATTGTTAAATGTTTCAAAAATTACAATGCTCAACAGTTTTTATTTTCATACATAGAAAACGTATTTAGGAGTAGTGTTTGAAATGACAGAACTCCTTAAAATTTTAATGGCAGGTATTCTGGGAAAAATAACAGCATTCCATCCACAAATATTTTCAAGGAATAAATATGCATTTATAAATAGTGTAAATTTACATCAAGATTAGAAACAAAACAAAAAAATCACAAATCTGAAGTTTATTCCTTAGTCTATGTGCAACCCATTTATCATTCTTTGTGACTTGGCTGTTTAGTTTAACTAGGAAACCAGAACAAATTTAAACATCATGGTTTCAAAATAACAAGACAGATGAACATAAAAGCAGTAAAAAAAAATTCTGTCTCACCTAACTTTTCACATTACAAAATTTTCTTAATAGATGTTGCCCTCAAGAGAGACTTAAAATTTCCTAACTACCATACAAAAATGACCAGCTAAGCTAGTACTTACTTTGAAGGGAAAAATCTGAATGAAAAAAGATGATGAAACCAATTCATCAGCCCAAGACAGAGTAATACAAAAAAGAATGTCTTCAAGTCAGTAGTCTTTGTGTGATGTTGCCAGTTTTTTTCTCTGATATATACAAAATATGAAAAGTTATTTATAGGTACAGCTAAAACAGCTTTACTTGAATTCATATATCCTGGAAAAGGAGCAGCTCCACTCCTGTCCAGTTTTGTTGACACTCCGCACTTGGAAGGTTGCATAGACACACAGCTTTCAGTCAGCAGCCACATGGGTTAGCCAAAAATTAGTGGTGTAACACAGTGGAAGTTGATGTCACATCCTGAATACCAAAGATGTTTGCTAGTTGTCCGTAAAACAATACGTGTCAAGATGAAGATGAAGGCAGTGGAGGAGCCTGCAATAAAGAGAATGGATTATCATTATCAGAATATGTTATTGGAGATAACTAATATAATCAATTCTAATAGAGGCATTATCCGTTCTCAGATCCAATATTAATGGACTTCAAAGCGTATTGAACAAAACATCTGAAAATAGTGTTGGTTAGCTTTGTTTTAGCTTTCCTCCCGATGTGAAAGATGCTATATAAATGCAATTTTTTTTGTTTGTTGTTTTTATCTTCTGCTCCTTGACTTTCATATGTATGTCTTTCAAAACGTTCAAGTAAATAATATTTGGGCAAAAATAGACTTTTATTATGGTTCAAATTCACCATCATTTTTAATATTCCACAACTGTGGCACCAGCTTTAACATTTACAATCATTTAATTTCTCACGCAAAATATCAAATAATTTTTGGTATTTGAATAACTTACTAATGTGAACTGGTCGTAGATTTGCATCAGGTCCTCCATTTTGTATTGTTCCAGCACAACAAAATTGTCCAGGTTTCCGCTGCCCTTACGAGCACAGTCCTGGCAGTGCACTACGTAGGTCTTCCGAGAATTACTCTCATTAGTGACAAAAAGCAGATCAAAAACCTCCAGCTGTTGCAAAAAAATTACAAAAAAATTGTAACACAATTAACATTTGTCCTATTATAAAATTAGCTTTCAATAGAAATAAAATAGTAAGTGACTTATTGTAGTTCTTTAAAATGTATAGTACTCAAAAACTTGGCACAGACTTCTGGAAACTGGATTTCATTCACTTCTGGAAACTGGATTTGAATTAAGTCCTAACTATTAGGATAAAAGTTTATTCTCCGGCTCTTTTCCCTCCCCACCTTTAAAGTTTGCTTTAAGACCTTTCATTTGGTTATCTCTCTCACTTTCTCCACTCTTTCCTTAAATCTCCCCACCTCCGGTTAAGCTCCCAACCGGTTCTCTGAAGTGCTTTGAGACAACCCCCAACGTGATTAGCGCTGCAGAAATGTAAAACTATTATTGAAAAGTAAAAATGTCAGGTAGGCAAAGATCAACAATTTAGGGAGATGCCTTGAAACAGCCTCTAAAATGCAGGAGGATACATGTCCCCCAGTGCTACACTCTCTCCTCCCCCCCTCCCCCTTAAGAACTGTGGCATTATAGGAGCACATTATAAAATGATCTGTTATGTAAGTTCAGTCACTGTAGAAAAAGCCCACTTACAAACGATAGCTGCTGTGGGAAGTGGAAAAGTTCATACTGGTGCACTGCTGGATCATGAAAACAAAGGTGCTCCAATACGAATAAAGGTTTTTTTATTCATCACTTATTTAATTTAAGGGAAAAGGGATTCAGGTTTTGGACAATGAATCATTTTAAACCTAAGCAATAAAAATCAAAATACAACCGCAGGCATGTACCTAGTAGTGTGTACCGAATACAATAGCCTTACTAACCTCACAAATGCTGCAGTAGTGTGCAGGCTCATCCTTTGTACGGCCATGCCATACAATCTCTTTGCCTGCACCGATAAGAGCTTCCTTTAACATCTGGCATTGCTTGAGGGTTCGCAACAGGCAGTACCTAAACAAAAAATTGAATCACTTAAAGATGCTTTAATTTTTAGCAAAACCAATAAAAAGCAGCAAACTTGCTTATTATCTCTCCATTACTCCAATGCTGCACAGCTGAGCACAGGATGATGATCACACAGATAGCTTTATGAGCTCCACCAGTGATGTCACTGCCCCTAACTGATCCATTCTTTAGTTCTGCTCAATATCAAGGCGAATAACCTGGCCATAAAAATAACCAATCTGGGTTTTGAGAGTGAAGCCAAATATGCCAAGGCTAGGATTAAGAATTGGATAACTAACTACAGTAAAAGCCGGTTTATCCGGCACCCGTGGGACCTACCAATGCCGGTTAAACAGCCTGCCGGATATTCGGTCGGATGCGATGCTGAAAACCCAATGCAATTTTTTAAAAACTAATTTTAATACACACCATATAAATAATAGACTAAATCATAACAGATAATAACAGACCTTTGTTATTCACCTAAAAATCAGCTTTGCTGGTAGATGCCTGATTTGAAGCCATGATGCTGGGGTACAGTCTATCGATAATTTCTACAATGGCGGACGCGATGCAAGGGAAAATAACAGCAACGCCACTTTAAGGCACTACCAGCAGCATTCCAAAATACTGATATAAGGGGCAAAAAAAGCGCCAGCGTGGTTGTGCCGGATAAGATCCGGTTATTTGAATGGGGACTTTTTTTTGGAGGTGTCGGTTACACGGAAGTTATGGTTGATCGGGTCACCGATAAACGGGCTTTTACTGTACCTGGTATAATAAAATCGAAAGAATCTGCCACCATGTCACCCAGGAATTTAAGTGTATTCAAATTAGTTATGGCAATAGGCCTTATGTTTAATAATTAAGTAAGTTAAAAAGCATTTTTTTTTAGCTTACCATACTAAAACAACAGGTTAAAAATTAACATCTTAATAATGCTTTAAACACAAATAGAAGGAAAAGACAAAAGATACTCCTCCTATGCATAGGGTTACTCATTTCTTGAAATAGCTCTGGGATACAAGGTTTCCAAACTAATGTGTGATATGAACAGGTCACAAGTCTTTGGATTCACAATTTATGTGCCCACCAATTAATGCTTTATTTTATGTTTCAGAAAACCAAAGGGATCTTATAACTGAGACATATTTAAAACCTCCACATTTAGAAACATAAACATCATCACATCTGTTAAATTGCATTCAATTTGAACACAGCAATGGTGCTTTATATCTATTTTAGAGGCTTTGAAATTTTTTCCTTTCTGAAATTTTTCTACGATTTATTTTATGTAAAGGTTTATATAAATATTTACAGTTTATTTACAGCAAGGCTGCTATTTGACAATAGTCTGAATTAGTGATCACTTCAAATTAATCCTATAGAAATCTACAGAAACAGACTCATCCATAATTCTTATGTTTAAGTGCAAAAGAAACTAAATATCACAAACACGCATTTAGTTCAAATATCTCATATGCCCAAATTTACTCACAGTGAGGAATAGACAAATTGTGAGAATGATTGTTCAGGAGAACACTGACAGACTAGAAATGATTGAGCAGATGTAGTATAAGGCTGATAAATCTGAAGTACTGTATGTTGGGAACAATACTTTTGGATGAATTATAGCTAGAAGGATAAAACCTTCAAGGGAGTAAAGGAGAAAAAGGAATTGGGAATACAAACATGGGTCAACAAAAAGAAGGCAAATGAACTCAGGGGAATTATAGATAAGGATGCTGAATATAAACATTTGATAAAAGAGCTTTATCACTTTAGAACATCTCCAAGCATTTCATAGAATTTTACTGTAAAGTGTAATGACTATTTGTATGTGTCAGCCTGATGCAGTGGGAGCATGACATTGAGACGTCTCAAAGGGAGAAATTGTTGCATTATCATCACACAAAAACATACTACATTTAAGCTATTTAATTTTTTAGTACTCACTTTATCATTTCAAAAAGCTTGGGATCAGACACCTTGATGTTGCTTGCCATGTTCCAGGACAGATGAATCATGGGAACGATGGACTTTACACTCTGTAGTTTATTCCATTCATATCGCTCCACTGCCAGTTTATATTGGTTTACTGTAGAATATGTAATACAATTTTAATCCACAAATCTATTTAAACTCAAACAATATACAGGATACATTCCTGAAAACCTCCGCAGTTGGTAAAACTGCGATTGGAAAATACAGGGCCCTATGGGAAACATGGGGATAGGGGGAGTAAGTTTGGGCATATTGGCTGCCAGGATCTTCAGTAATCTGCGAGGCTGTCTGACTGACTGATTTACACACAGACACAGAGAGAGAGAGAGAGAGAGAGAGAGAGAGAAAAATCATGGTGGGTGACACAGAGGGTGGGGGTGCAGAAGTTGGTGTGGTGGGTGACATGGGGATAGGGGGAGTAAGTTTGGGAGCATTGGCTGCCAGGATCTGCAGACATGGACAGAGAGAGAGAGAGAGAGAGAGATCAACAGAAATTTACCTTAATCCTAAAAGAGAAGCGACATCTTGTGGGTTGATTGCGACATCGCAACTGGGTCCTAGCGCCAGACGCTAACGGGAAGCTGGTTGATGCAACTGGGTCCTAGCGCCAAACACTAGTGTTATTGTTAAAACCCGTGGATAAACAAGGGTTAAGCAATAACCATTGCCGTGGTTAGCAAGAGTTGTTGCATTTAGCAAACCGTGGATAAGTGAGTTTAACCGTTGACGAGGCTGCAGTTGGGAGTGGGGTACTTGTACTCTAAATATAGAGTGAAACAGGCATGAACAGTAATGTTGTATAGTTACACTGTCAGTACCTGTAAGAGGACCAACATTCCAAGCAATGTTGTTGCACCAGCCAATGGCCTGAACCCAGTGCACCGTGCCAGCATTTATCCACACCAGGTCTCCAGGGCGCTGAATAAACCGATACACGGGTACATTAGCTTCATAAAGATCCTCCAGGTTTGGCCACCATGAGCCCATCAAGAAATTAATGTTGTTCCTGGTAAAGAAACAAAATTTATTCAAATGTTAAAAGTACATTTTCATTGGAATTCAGGAATTATTTCATTTTAACATACCTCTATTTCTAGACATGAACAAGTGTAACACTAAATGTGGTCATTCTGGCAAAATGCTATTACATGCTTTAAAAGAATTGTCCTGAAACTTGTTCTTCAAAATTATAAATTTACAATTAGTTCATCAGTAATAATGAAAAAGGCATGAGACTAGCATCTACAAGTTCTATAAATAACACTAATAATACCTTTAAGAGGACCAACAAACCAAGTAATTCTAAGATACCTATTTCATGGTTGAGGGACATTACTGCTCACATAAACTGACTGCTTTGCTCACCTACAAAATACAATTACATTTTACAGGAGAAATCCTATAATTTCTGAGGGTAGAGGCAGAAAGATAAGAATTGGGTGTCAACCGCATACATGTGGGAGTTGACCCCATGTCTGTGGATGATGTCACCAAGGGGGAGCATATAGATATTTGAAAAGTAGGGGGCCAAGGACAGAGCCCTTAGGAAACATCACAAGTGGCAGTGTGGGGGCTAGAGGGCAAGCTGTTGATGGCGCCAAAGTGGAGACGGTGGAAGAGGCAAGAGTCAAACCAGACGAGGATAGGTCCGTGAAGATTGAGGCGGTGTAGGAGAATGGTTGACAATGTTGAAGGCGACAGATAGGTTGAGAAGGACAAGGAGGCGCAAAAGGGCCCTGATCGCAGATGTTTAAAATGTCATTAGAGACTTTGATCAGGACTGTCTCCGTGCTGTGGGGAGCACAGAAGCTGTATTGGAGCGGTTCGAAGAGGGAATGGCCAGGAAAAAATGAGCAAAACTGGGACGCAACAACATGTTCCAGGGCCTTGGAGAAGAATGGGAGGTTGGAGATGGAGTGGTAACTGGAGAGTAAAGATGGGTCCAGGGAAGGTTTCTTCAAGATGGGGGTGATGACAGTTGTTTTTAGAGAGGTGGGAACTATGCCACTGGACAAGGAGAGGTTGGTGGTGTCAGTTAGGAGAGGGGCTAGGAGGTGGATCTGAGAGATGTGGAGAGGGGTGGATTTCATTTGTGACAATAATAGCAGTGAAGTTGGATAAATATAAGTGGTGATGGGTGGGGAGAGTCATGAGGGAGAGGTAATGGGGGGGGTTAGCGGTAGATGGGGTAGAGTTAGCTGAATGGATCCACTTGAATTTGGATTTGAGTCCTGTATTTCCTTGCAGTTGGAATTAGAGAAACAGAATGGGTGAGGCATCGGAAGGTGGATGGAGGAGACAGTTAGTGTGCAAACGCAAGGATTATTATCATCATCAGAATGTCTCAAAACCCTTGATAAATAACTGCAGTGAAACATAGGACTGTAACTGTATATTTGTAGGTGAAAGCAGCTGCTGATTTTCACACAGTAGTATATCCTATTGATTGTCAAAAGCTGAATGACCAACTTATCCAGAGGATTGTTGGCTGAGATGTCTTGGAGATGCTCCTTTCTTTTTCAATTTCTGATGTGAAATATGAACATGAAATAATTAAGAACTTTCCTGTTACACAAATATTGAATTTACTAATCCCATTTCTCCCTTTTTTTCCAGTCCCTGCATATAATAAAACACCAGTGTTATCTGGGTAAATTAATCATACTTTAATTCAGATTTTAATTCATCTTCTGAGTTGACAAATCGCATTTGACATTCTGTTGTTAAATCAAAAGATTAACAGAATGAGAAACAGCAAGCAACTGGTAATGCATCAGAGGGGGGTTGCATGGAAGGAAGGGAAGACACAAAAACCGGAGAGTAAAAATTACGGAGGTTGCCAGCCATCAGGATTAGCTTTTTATTGACAGTGCTCATCTCAAATGGTCGTCATAGGGACACGGCTGTGAAATTTGGCAGCTTCCCACCTTTGTGTTATGTGGATGGTAAAGAAAGAAGTCATGTTGTAAATAATGAAATCAACTGAAGCACTGAAAAATGTATGTTAATGTTTTGTGAATAATCTCAAAACTCCTGTACATTTGTCGGGACAAGTTTCTATTTGAATGTGCGATAGCAATATTCATAAAAAACACAAACTGCTACTGAGCAATTTCCATTTTTTGAGAATATACAAATACATGAAAAAGCATCGAAACAGTTATAATCATGTCAAATGTAGACTTTATGGAGGGCGTGGGAGAACTATATTGGTTTTCGTATTGTACTAAGCAACTTTTCTGGAATAATATCGGCAAAAGCTTTCTGAAAAGCCGCACAAAGAAGAGCAGGTACTGTCTATATTTGTATTATGACAAAATCAGTGCAACAAATTGCCTGCTGTCACATTAAATTATTGCAGTGTTACAACTAGGAGAAAGCATGGAATAATAAAAACAACAACAAAATTACATTTATAGAGTGCCTTTCATGTCGGGAGGACGTGGATAAGGAGAGGTTGCTGCTCTCCTCATCAAACATCTTTCCCAATCTTCCTCATCATAAGCACCATCATGCCTATTAATTGTCTGAGGTGAAAATTCTTAAACACTTTCTGATCTCCAATCAAACAATGCTCCAAGACAATAATAAATGCTTCTTGACCCCAGTTGAGAAATCAGTGACCTATGAAGCATTCATCATCTCAATCAATATTTACTTTACATTTAATCTTCAATCCTGCTTCCAACCAAATATGTTTGAAAAAAAACACAGCAAACTGGACACCTTTCAAGGCATTCTTGCTTGATTTTAAATCTGCTTCTAGTTTGAATTAAAATACTGGCATCACATTACCTAGATGCTACACCACTCACCATTTAAAGACACAAATCATGTTTCCCATCCCCCACCAATTTTGTTTCCAGTGCCCAGAATCCTAAATCCGAAACCATTACTCTTCTCTGAATCGTTGATAATGCATTCATGTTCATTTAAAGCCAGAATGTCCAAAGGTATACGCAATATATCAACTGTGATAAACACCATTTTAATAAAATTTATGTTGCTTATAATCAAAATGACCTTAAACAGTATTCTAATCTTTGATAGCTTTGTCCTTCTTCTATCTTTGCTAAATGGACACCTGTCATCAAGTATACATTATAGATCCTTAACATTAATATCCAGATACCATTCCTTAGACTATCTGACCTAATGCTCTTTACTTTATTTATATACAACTTTTGGATATCAGTTAAATTTTCCACTCCAAACAAACTCTAACCACTGGATACCCATTAATTATTGATATCTTCAAATAATTCTAGTTGGCATGACCTACCGGTTCAAAACCTTTTTATAGGGAATGTTTTAAATTATTCTTTGGAAAGAACAAGTCTGTCTAAATAATTGACTTTTAACCTACTGTACAATCCCTAACTTGACAAATATTTTTCTACATTATTTGGGTTTCTAAAAATGCTCACTGATAAAATGTTCTTACTTTTCACAGAAGTCATTCATAACTCCCCAGTATACCTCAGGAACAGCAAACCACTCACAATCCCCAGGACCTATATTGATGTTAACAGAGCAGAAATTGTTGTTTTCTTGATGACCTGGAATTGAGACCAAAGCAGAGAAAATAAAATGTAAATATCATCAATGCCAGATAATCTTGGATAAAGATAAAACTTAAACACTCATGACATTTAAATATATATATATCTAGCGCTAACTTGATTTACCAAGAAAACTGGACATTTGCTTCTAGTTCATTTTTTCTCATTTATAAAGTGGGTATATGTGTTGCTTTTCATTAGAAAGTCTTGGATCAGAGAAAAAAACATACTGCCTTTCCCCACCCAACGCCACTCTCTATCTTAGATGTTTGCCCTTAAAGTTTAAACTAGCTTTCTTGAGGATTTATACCCACTGTGTTCTGGCATGAAAGAGAAAAAATAGTTTTCTCTTCTTATCAAAGCTCCTGAGCTTCTTTCATCTTTAGAATTTTTCATTATTAGTCAGAATCCTGCTTGTTCTGGCTGCATATTATTCCACTGGAATGAATTGGAACTTGTATGATTTACTACCCAATTCCAGCAAAGCAAAACTGGTGATATTCTTGGCAAAGAACGTAAATGGCTGCTGATGGATTGCTCAATGGCTTTGTCTCAAAATATCCTAACATTAATTTGAAATCAAATAAAATGTTGTAGGAAATAACTTTAAAAAGCCATATTTTAATAGAATTTCTTGAAGGAATTGAAGCTATTCCTCAAATTCATGACTGAGGCACTATATTTTTTTCTGATATCCCCATTTTATGCAAGAATACTGAAGACATTTTTGATATTCACCAGTTTCCAATTTACATAATCTATTCTGTTGCTGGCACCCAAAATAATTATCTACAGTACTGAGTCCCTGTCAGTTTCAGTTAGCTTACTTCACATTTTAAAAACTTGTCACAGTTCGGGTGTAGAGTTCTTCCTCTATCTCTAAATACAATGCACATATACTTTTAAAATCATAAGTTCAGAGATTGTATTGTTGTTACTGTTGCTCAATAGTAAAACTGTGTACGACTGACAAAATTCAATTAAAAAAAAAATTAGGAGTCTGAAACACACTATCTGCGTTATTAAAATCAGTATATTTATTATAGCAGATGTCCCATGATTAAACCACTTGACCAGATTAGACAAGTTATTATACCAAGTGAGAACTGATTTTATTTCACCACCTTTTACAGACAATGGCAAACCTAAATCTATCATTATTCAGTTAATTATCTCTGAAGATTACCTTAAGAGTAGTGTACATAAGAGTACTTATTATCATCTGGATTCCAAAATATAAAATAAAGCTCTGGGGAAACTCACTCTCTTCAGTTACGGGATGCAGTGAACATACTAAATTATTTCTGTAACATCCATGCAATTTTACTAATTACTGTATATAACTTATGTCCCAAACTGCTGGTCAACATACCTGGAGTCCTACTTCCTGGAACTTTCATATAGAGCTGGACTGTGTTCATTCCCAGAATGGTATGTCCCACATGGCTCAAAAGGTTTCCTGCTGATACCACACGCACAAACGCAGGCAACTTTGTCAGTTCATGGAGCTGTGACTTCCACCTGCAGTGACAAACAACAAACATCTGTGAGGAGTCCTGGATCACTTGCTGATGTTGTATATATTAATGGTTTTAAGGCATCTGTTCAATTGCAGCTTGTTCAATCATTACTAATGATGCAATTACCATACCAAAATGCTTTGCTTTCACAAGTCGTGAAAACGCTTCGAAGCACTTCCCAGGATTTTACTCAAAAGTGTAGTGATTGTCTTTGAAGGCAAACAAATACAGGCAAATCCAATTTGCATAGGAGCATCACAGTTGCGTAGAATCACACCATCACCTCTCATCCATTTTGCAATTTTAGCACAAATAGTAATTAGGTACAATCAAAGTTTGAATACAAGTGCTATAAAAGGACAGGGATCACCCATGGAACCTTCTTAGTCAATACAACTCAGTGTCACATGATTCAATGGATTACTGTAATTGCATTCTATTCATTAGTTACCCAGAACTTATCACATCTAGTGGTCAAGTAATGTTAAAGATTCTGTGGCACTATTTAGAAATTGAAAGGAGTTTCTCCCGGTACCCTGGCCTACAATCCTCCAAGTAAAATGACACTTTTCAGGGAATCCTGTGAACATTTTGAGCCCACATCACACACACACATAGCTATATCAAATGCAAGAATTACTATTAATAAAAAATAGCAAAAATAATAGAACCAATAAGCAAACATCACATGATTATCAATGACTGGTGGCACATATTACAGTATTATTTAATTCAATAATATCCACTGCTCATTTTCTTTACTGCTCCAGATAGTGAAGCAATAAATTTAACTTTTCAGCTATTTGGATAAGTAGAATGATCGATCTTGTATATGGTCCTAGAATAAAACTAAATTACAAAAGAAAACAAGACTAGTTAGCTGCAGCATGGTCTTTTCTGTGATATTTCTTTGCAATACAAAGATTTGGATTTGAAAGCTTCCATTTAATCTGCAATTCTTTTCAAGATTGAATGCAAAGTAAAAGTATTAGAAATGTCATCTTATCAGATGGAATAGAACAATAACAAATTTAATTTGTATAGCTCCTTGTCGGGAGGACGTCCCAAGGCACTGGATTGGGACCCAAGTTATGGGTTGCAATCAGGAGGATGGAGGCCAGGGAGAGTAGGCATAGGAGGGTGCTTGAAGGTGTTGTCAAAAAGGAGGTTCTTGAAGAAGGCAAAAAGGTGAAGGGGCTGCAGAATGGAATTCCAAAGGTTCTGGCAGAGAGGCCGGGAGGCCTGCTGAGTGGAGGGAGCAGACAGGTTGATATGTGGTTAGTTGATCGCAAGGGCAAGAAGTTGCAAGGCCATGGAGAGCCATGAAGGTGAGGACGAGGATTTTGTATTCTATCCTCTGGAGGATGGTGAGCCCGTGGAGCCTGGCAAGAGAGGAGGTGATATGGTCATAGAGCATGACGCGGGAAAGGACATGAATTGCAGAGCTCTGGATGATTATCCAGAGCTCTGGATGATCTGCAGTTGTGGAGGGAAGAGTTGGGAGCAGGGAGTTGGCGTAGTCAAATCTGGATGTGATAAATGACTGGATGAGGGTTTTGCCAGCCTGAGGGGTGAGGTAGGGGCGGAGCCAGGCGACGTTGCGGACGTGGGGGAAGTTGGGACATGGGGTTCATGGCACTGATGCAGGGTAGAAGCAGTGTCAGATGGTTATGAAACTTGCTGGATTAGTGTCATTTCATAACTAAGCTACTAAAAATGCTTTTTTATTTACTCAATCACAATTAAAAAATATATATTTTATTTATCCTTCAAACATTTTCATTTCAGGTTTTTGATACATCAGCCTCTATTCATGCTTGTAAGATGTCAAAAAACCAACTACTGCTATCCTCCAGAAGTGGAGATGGGGGTAGATAAACACGGTCTTCTTGGAGCTAAACAAGGTGACATGTTTGGCAATGGACCATTGGAATTGAGTCTGTTTTCGGTGGCAGTCTCGGTAGTCTGGTGACAGGCTGGTCCACAGTACTTCAGGGCAATGCTGATGACTTTACAGAATATTCTTCCACAAATATACAGTAAATTTTCCTACTTTGCTTCTGCCAATCACAACTCCTCCCCCCCTGCTCTGGTCCCTACCTCTTCTCCCCCCTTTCTTCCCTCTTGTCTTCTCCTTCCCCCCCCTGCTCTGGTCCCAACCTTGGGATGTTGTTGTATTCTGTGAAGTGCTTTGAGACGTCGATAAAACGTGGAAAGCGCTATATAAATGTAAGGATTATTATTATATTATTATTATTATTATTCTGTGAAGCGCTTTGAGACATTGATAAGATGTGAAAAGCGCTATATCAAATGCAAGGATTATTATTATTATTATGACAGGACAGCCATCCTGGAAGTTACCCTTGGAAGGCAAACCAGTCACAAGGAACAGGTATTCATCCCTCTCAGCACCTGTTAACCCTACAGTCAAAGCTATAATGGGTAGGTTGATCCTAGCTGGAAAGTTTGCCAGACGTTTATATTAATGACAAGCTATGTGGTTTTAGCGGGTTAGTCTCCTGCAGTACTTCAAAGCATACTATGAGCAGGATGCAACCCCCCTCCAGGGAAAGAGTGTGCATTCCATTCCAATAATCTACCTCTGGGAATCCCATGTGAGGTTGGATGCATAGAATTTTCAGTTTGGTTTGGATACTCTTAAGGATGATGATGGGTGTGTCAGCCTGGCTCAGTAGCAGCCCTCTCGCTTCTGGAGGAGAGACTGTTTGTGGGCACAACTGGATAGGCCATTTCACCCACAAAATACAGTCAAATCCACTTTACAGTATATCCTGTGAAGTGCTTTCAGGTTTTACAATGACCCGATAAGGTGCTACATCAAATGCAAAGAATATTTTCATTGTTGTTAGTTTTATATGCCTAATTCCTAAACAATTTTCACGCTGACTTCAAGTTTTATTTCCAGATGTACAGATTCGATCTTTACACAGATTTTACTGCTGTCACATATCAATAGTCACACTAATATCATATCTATAGTATTGTTTTAAATAAAACTTATTTACATTTTACTGCAATCTTTATATTAAAAATTTCATGAAATCATTTTTAGCAAATAATCAAAAATATTTGATACAATTACAGGCCCAATGGGATTAGCAGACAATGACTTTTTTTTTAAAAAAACAACTCCCCACATAGAAGGAACACTTACTTACCTCTTTTCATCTGACAAATCAATATTGGTCCCAAATTTGATGGTTTTAAATGGACCTTTTCTTCGCCTGCTACCACTGTAAACAAAATGATAATTTTAAAGGTTATAAAGATTTTCAAAGATCCTCGTATATATTTCACTGTTAAATGACTGTTAAGTGACTTAACTTACTTATCAGATGACGTGGATTCACTATCTGATTGGTCCTTGTGGTGAGTACTCTTTTTTTCATTTTCTTCCTGCAAGCAAAGAAATGTATTTCAAATTAGTTTTGAATACATCAGCAATGAAAGACTGAATATCGAGATAGTAAGAATAAATAAATATATTCACACAAATGCATTTTCAGGGATAATGTATCTACCAAGCTACGTTGACTTGAGATGTTTTACTGCGCCAGAATTCATCATTTTATAAAGCAGCATACTCATTTAGTACACTAAATACTAATGTCAGGTAGCTGATACTTAACAGGGTAAATAACCAATCAGTTCATTTTGTAACAGCATAATAAACTACATACAACAAAGAAATACAGAATTACCCGTGGAGTTGTAGTATATGTTTCTACAGTATTTAGCTGATGTGCAAATTGCTGGATGCTAGGGAACGGCGATATGGGATTTTTCCGGATATGGATATATCCGTTTGCTCATACCTGCTTAAACCGATCTATCGAGTTTTTATACTGCGCATGCGCGTGCATTCGAAGTGCGCGTGCATTGATGGTGCGCGCGCATTTATGATGCGCGCTCAGTCGCGGTGTGCGCGCATTGACGGTGCGTCCGCACTGACGATGCGCGCGCAGTCGCGGTGCACGCACATTTCGAAATGCGTGCTCTAGGTCCAGAAAGTTTGTAATGTTGGTGTCAAGGTCTGTTGAATTATTCGATGTTGTTTGCTCTCTACCTCCCCCTCTCCTTCTCTCCCTCCTCTCCTCTCTCCTTCTCTCCCTCCTTTCCCTCTCTCCTTCTCTCCCTCCTATCCCCCTCTCCCTCCCTCTCCCTCCCCCTCCATTCTCCCTCTCCCTCTTCCCTGTCTCCTCTCCCTCCTTTCCCCCTCTCCTTCTCTCCCGCCCTCCCTCCCCTCTCTCCTTCTCTCCCTCCCTCCCCTCTCTCCTTCTCTCCCTCCCTCCCCTCTCTCCTTCTCTCCCTCCCCTCTCTCCTTCTGTCCCTCCCTCCCCCATCTCCTTCTCTCCCTCCTTTCCCCCTCTCCTTCTCTCCCTCCCTCTCCTCTCTTCCTCTCTCCTTCTCTCCCAACTTTCCCCCTCTCCTTCCCTCCTTCTCTCCCTCCTTTCCCCTCGCTCCTTCTCTCCCTCCTTTCCCCCTCTCCTTCTCTCCCTCCATCTCTGAACACAAAATAGAACACACACACACCAAAAACAAAATCTAGAGATTTATTCTCCTCCATTTCTTGCTTGAAAGTAGCATGTAATGTCCACGTGTAAATTAGATCTATTACAATAGAAAAGAGAGAGACAGACAGTCTGACTGTTAGAGTTAGAAGCCAGATTATCACTGCTGTGTGTGTCTGACTAGACACACACATACAGTGATAATCTGGCTTCTAACTCTCTCACACACAAAAATAACACTTACAGCCACAAAATGCCACTTATTTTTATGTAGTCTGAAGTCTGAATTAATGTCCTTCGCCATTGGCAAGCTCTCCTTTGCTATGCAAAAAGTGACAGCGTTCGTGATACTTTGCCACTTTTTGTCCCCTCTCTGGTACAATGTTCTCCTCTTAAATAAAGCAGGAATTGTTTGAGCTGCACTGGCCCCACTACCTGTCGCTTTCTCCGAAGCGCTGGTTCGACTTCCTGCTGTTGTCGACAATGATTTCGCTCTGAGGGCAGCGTGCTGGGCGGGGTGGTGCTGCTTAATGTGTTGTCGCAGGTTGCTCGTGCTCGAATCAGATGTCTTAACCAAGACCTTGCAAACTGTACATCTATACACACCATTACTGACTGCATTGGTTTCAAAGTAGTTCCAGACGGGGCTTCTTTTCCCCATGATGAGAAAGGTAAATTTTCAAACAATTTTCAGCGATCCGACTTTGTTAAGACGCCACGACTCACGTCGAGTATACACAGTAAAGTGTGCGCGCGCATCGGATGTGCGCGCGCGTTAATTGTGCGCGCGCACCGAATGTACGCGCATTCCATGCTCTAGATCTAGGAGGTTGCAATGCCGGCGACAAGGTAAGCTGGAAAAGATCGCATTACACTGATAATACCAACAATATTGATATATTGCCAGGAACGATATTAAAAATATATCGATGTATATTTTTAAAATCGAATCCCTCGATATAACAGGTTTTTTAGAATTACCATATCGGCACACCGATGTGAAAATCACATCGGGTTTAATCGAAAAACCGATTAATCGCCGTTCCCTACTGGATGCCTTATATGGGTGGGCCCAAATGAAACAAATTAAGGTAATTCATTTCTAATTCGTTAGAGATTTTGCAAGTTTACCTTGTCCAGAATGAGATTTGAGAACGTAATCATTTTTTCTAATATAACATATCTATGCTAAACTTCACAAGAACCCGAGTCTATATTTTGTGTAGCCTATCTAATTAGGTCGCATGACAATCCGTTACATATCAAAACAATACTCTCTTTATATGAACAAAACTAGACTGCTCAGTATGCATCAGAAAGTTCAGCATTTCACTGTCAGCGCTTTGGGACGTCCTCCCGATGTAAAAGGCGCTCTATAAAGGCTCTGAGACGCCGTCCGGCGTGGAGGGCGCTGTATAAATCGAAGTTGTTGTTGTTGTTGTAATTTTGTTGTTTTCAACAATCTCAGCACTCACTGGCCCTTTAAGGATTATTGGCTTCAAGCTTAGTTCTTTAAGTAAATCAGATAATTGTCCCTGAAATTACAAAGCCTGTTGGTCAGTAACTGTAAATTCTATTATCTTGATCTCATCTGAAGCCCTTTTGTCTAGCAATTCTCCCCCCGAAATAATAACCTAACATCTTACATCTCAACTATAATCCTCCTTCCAAAGACTGCTTCTGACCACCGAAGTATGCAGAATGATGCCTATGTTTCACACACTATGTAATTCATATGCATCAATATATAGTTTGAAACTATATATTAGGCTTTTTTTTTTCCTAGGAATAGCCACAATAAATAAACTAATAAAAAACTATGTGTTTTCTGTCCCCAGCCTGTGGAACTCCATCCTCGTCCCTTCGCCTTACTCCCTTCATTGCTTCCTTCATGTCTCAAGACCCTCATCTTCGACCGCTGTGGTTACCCGCCTATCCCTACACATTTTGCCCTCCAACCCTCCCGATGCCAACCCCCTGCTTGTGTCCAAATCCTTGACTGTCCAGTGCTTTGGGTCATCCTCCCGACATCAAAGGTGCTATATAAATGTAATGTGTTGCTGTTGTTGTGTCCTGCACAAGAAGACACAACTGCAAGTATGTGGCGTAATCAATTAGTCTACAACATCCAGAGTGCCTATTTGGATTAAGTTTAACCAGAGATGGTTAAAGATTGAAAAACAATTTAGATGCCACACATCCAAAAAGTATTTAGAATTATATGGCAAATCCAAAATACTTCAGCCAAAATATATGGCATAATAGTTTTGTCATTTGACTAAATTCACTTTGTATATAATACACAATTTAAGTAAATATGGTGTTACCAACTTCACATGTCCTCTGTTAATTTGTTGAGCAATCTCTTCATTTTATAAAGCAAAATTACAGAGAAACAAATTTTGTAGTAAGATATGATAATAATAATCATTGTATTTGAAAACAACAACAACTTTGATTAATATAGCACCCTCTACGCCGGACGGCCACTCAGAACGCTTCACAATAACGGATCCCAGGTCCGAGCCGTGGGCAGGGGGAAAAAGGTGACCAAAGGCGCGGTCGAAAAGAAAGGTCTTTAGCTGAGACCTGAAACTAAGAAGAGAGGGGCGAGGCGAAGGGAGTGAGGAAGAGAGTTCCAGAGCTTCGGGGCGTAGTGGCTGAAGGCACGACCACCGATGGTGGAGCGGAGGATTCAGGGGACGAGGAGACCAGAACTGAAGGAGCGAAGGCAACGGGTGCTGTTTTGGGGAGAGAGGAGGTCAGAGAGGTAGGGGGTGCTGAGGAGTGGAGAGATTTGAAGACAAGAGTGAGGATCTTGAAATCGATCCTCTCCAGGACAGGCAGCCACTGAAGTCTGGCAAGGACTGGGATAATAGGGGAGCGAAATTTGGTGCGGGTGAGAACGCGGGCAGCAGAGTTCTGAATTAGCTGGATTTTATGGATTGTGGTGGAGAGGAGACCAGCGACGAGTGCATTTGCGTAGTCCAGCCAAGAGGTGACAAAGGCATGGACCAGAGTTTCAGTGGCTTTTGGGGCAAGGTATTGCCGGAGACTTTTAGATGCTTCGAAAGCCCTTCACAGAATATACTGTAAAGTGAATTGAGTGTATATTTGTGGGCGAAACGTGGCAGCCAATTCCACACAGCAGTGTCCCACAAAAGTCATGAATTGAAAATGACAAATTTATTCTGTTTTGAGTGGGGATTATTATTATTATCTGTGTGGAGTAAGGAAACTTGCCCAAGGTTTTGCCTTGCCTGGAATCGAACCCAGGTCTTTTGCTTGCAAGGTGAGAGCTCTAACCACTGAGCTATATGACTGATGCATAACTTCATTATCTTCACCTGGCTGTAAAGTATATTCAGTGAAAAAGAGTAAATTACTAACCCGCAATGACTCCTGGAATGATGACGCCTGGTATTGTGCATATTTGGCAATTGTGGTATGTGATCTACTGCTTTCACAGCGCCAGATTTTCTTAGATCCAGTCGAGTCCCAGTTTTCATCGGTTGGCTGCATCAGTTGTGTCCGCACCTCTACTAAATGCTCATTATTTGCTTCTACCAAAGTCTTGGTGGAAAAAAGGCCTAGGTCTGAAACAGATACATTAAATTGAAAACAATAATCCTAAATAGAATTTAGAAGTTTTGTCATTTGACTAAAATTATCTTGTTCTTTGTGGAAAAGACTTTCACTTTGTTATCTTCAAAACAAGGGATCCAATGAGTATATTGACTCATTAGAATCAAAATGTTAGTTTTCTCTCAGCTCATCACACTTATATTACCATTTTACGTTGGCAGACTTAATTTTCTGTATCAGGAATTGGAGGCAAATTAGAAAGAGAAAGAGTGAAAGAATTTTCAAAAATGCCTGGTATGCTTAAATGCACTATAGTACAGGTGGATGAGGAAACCAATAAAAAACACCTGAATGGGAGGACTGCGCAAAGATAAACAATTAAACAGAGGAGGAAGGTGATTAAGAAGAGAAAGAAAATATTTTTATTTTCTCTTCATTCCATAAGTAAGTTATTATATCTATAATTAACTATAATCGATTACTTATCAATTAGTTAAGTGCTCTGAGATACCGCCCCGTGGTAAGGGTGCTGTATAAATGCAAGCTGTTGTTGTTTATTGATCTTCTCCATTCCCTTTTCCACATCATATCTATTTGAGGGAAGACTGTATTCCTATCCCACACTTCCAAGACTCACCTGCTGCAAATAAATGACTGGACTATTCAAATTTACCTTGCAGCAAAAAGCTTTAAAAATGTATTTCCTCAATTTATGAGCAACAGAAGAATAAAGGTGTACAAGAAATAAATCAAAGGATTATCTCGACAAGGATTCCACAAAATGAGTTTTTTTTTAAAAAAAGGTGTAGTGATGGTAATGTAGAAATACTTTCCCCTCTCTTCTCCCTCTTGCATCCAAAACCGCCAAGAAATTGGAAAAATAGGCTTCTCCCAAGCTTTATTCAAACTGAAATTACATTGGGGACACCTATATCAGCATTTCCCAGAAAAAATGTTCCCAAGGCAGGAATGGAAATATTTAAAGTAGCAAAGTCCAACCTTTTAAGTTGGAGGGTTTCCACCAATAATTATATAATTATTGATGAAATTATTTTGGCATGAACCTCTGGAGAAAGTGGATAATTTTACCCTGGACCCATAAGAAATTCTGATTCAAATTGAGCTGGGGTTTTGAATATGAAGACTTTGTTGATATGAACATTAAAAGTTTCACTGCTGATTTCCTGCAAAGTGAAGGCCATCAATAAGGAAATAACAGAAATCTCATTCCCATAACAATTTTAAAAAGATTTACGATGACGTGTACAGCTTCTCATCAAGCGTAACAGACATCCATTCTAGAACCTTGGGACGTCCTCCCGGTGTGAAAGGCGCTCGTACAAATGTCATTTTGTTGTTGTTCACGCTTCACAATTGTAGAGTGCAAATAAGGGCACCCATACAACAGGACACCAATTGGCCTAGTTTTGATCCATTTCAGACAAAAGTTTACAACAGACATTTCTAACATTATGACTCACCCTCTCATGCTAAAATCAATCCACTTTACAGTATATTCTGTGAAGCGCTTTGTCGTGAAGCGCAATGGCGCTATATCAAATGCAAGGATTATTATTATTGTTTGGGTTTAGGCACACATCTCGTTGAAATTCATGATTCTTGCCATTAACCATACTGCATTAAAATATTAAGTGAGAATAAAAGAATAATGAGGACAACTGAGTTTAGAACTGTTTTCGTCTATGTAGAAATAAACTGTGGCCAAAGAAAGAGGATGTACTTGGGCACCAATTTTTTAAAAAATTATTAGAACATTCCGGACATGTAGAGATGGAAGATTGTTTTAATATTGTAAAACATGTCACCCCTGCCACCACCCCCAAAAAAAACGTTTAATGAATTTTCTTGGTGAACCTTCTAAGCTAGAAACAGACTTTAATGATATTACAGAAATTAGTTGACATTGTGATTCACACGCTTAACATAAGCACCATGAGATGGCATCTGGCATGGAGGGTGCTATATAAATCCAAGTTGTTGTTGTTAACATCCATCTAACAAGGTGAACAACCATGACCTCATATAATTTTACTGTATGCACTGGACTCCAAAAATAATCTGAAAAGCATGCAATCCATGCATTATGATTTTTAAGAGCTCAGATAGTCATAATTAGGTAATTGGCACAATGTACTTAAAAGTACAATATAGAGTTGCATTCCTGCTGTTTATACTGCCAGGATCAAAGGTACGCGATAGTTTCCAATACATCATTAAGGAATGAAACCAATGTGATTCTCACCTTTCAGGTGCATATGGCATTAGTGCAAAGCTGGAATAGTGTGTACCCATATTTATACCGCTATTGTGTTTTGCATAGATATGAATCTGTATATATAACTGTGATGGGGAAAATCAGCATGTATATCATGTAGATGTATGTAATCCAGTTTTGAAACTACCTCCTCCAGGTGCTGTCGGTGGGGATCCAGCAATTCTGAAGTTGCAACATGTAGTATAAACAATTTTCCTCACCATAGGTCAAATCGCTTCACTAGATGTTACAGTGCAGCATTACTAAAGCAAATAATACACTGTGGATGCTGAGGTACATGTACCTCAATTGTATACAGAGTTGTTGGATGTGCTGCTGCAGAATTGGTGAGAACATGGCCCAGTCATGACTTTGGAAAGGTCTAGCACTGACTAACTTCAACCAATTATGTGATGTTTTTATACTGTTTGTACATTTGGGTTATTGCTGAAGTAGTATAATTAATTCTAATGGGCTCTCTCTCCCTGATGATAATCTAGGCTAATTCCTACTGGCATCTGAAGGATTTATACTGAAATGAAGAATTGAGTTGTATAATTGTTTTATTCTATAACATACTGTATATCCATATTCATTACTCTGCAAATTATAACAGTACCTACCTAGTTTGAGAGCCCCAGCAAGGCCACGGATTACTGTAACAGGATTGTTAGGATTCGTACAGAACTGATGAAGCGGAGGAAAGAAAGCATCACGTTTGTTCTCCAACTGTATAAAGGAAAATATTACTATGTATTAGAAATAATTATATCTCATCTATTGCACCACATTCTTATGTGATGTTATTATTTTTGTTCAACTTGCTTTTGCTATTGTTTGAATTTGCATAAAATGGTTTTCAATAACTACAATATAATCTGCTTCAATTAGCCTCTCAACCCTATTTGATTTAATCTAAACCAAATATAGTAGCTTCATATTCATTTAATTGCCTAGAACAGGAAGTAAACAGATATGCATTTTAATTTTACAGGAACTTTATGTGGTTTCAATTCGTAGTGATCTAAAAACTAGTACAAAAATATAGAACTCATCTCATGATAGACACATTAGCATAATCTACTTACATAAATACTAGGTGTAGGAGGGTTTAGCTTGTCCTTTGGCAGCAGTGGGTAAGGTGGTGGTGCCGGTCGAGGAGGTGGACACTTGACGAGTAAAACGCTACTATTAGATAAACCATTTCTGCCCAAATTTCTGAAAGAAAGGCATTCTCTTTGTTACATTACAAAATGTTAAACTGAACGGTACAGTTTGTAGTCAAATCCGATGGCCAGATTGAATCCATAATAATTTAGCTCAATGAATGTAGACTGAAGCTAAACAACAGAACCTCAATGATTTTATTATTGGCAATTTCCTCCCATTCATATCTCCTGAACATAGATTTGCTAGGATAGCACTGTGCTTATGGAGCTAGAGTTGAATGAATGAATGAATAAATACATTTTTTTTAAATTAAAAAAATAGATAGACAGACAGACAGATAGACAGACAGACAGATAGCGAGCCAGCGAGCGAGAGAGAGACAGATAGATAGAGAGAGAGATAGAGAGAGAGAGAGACAGACAGACAGACTTACAGTCAGTCAGTCAGCTATTTAACGATGTAAGATATGGACAAGCAAATATCCTGTTCTCCCTTGAAGCAGGACTTCCCAGCACAAGCTATTGGACAGTGATCAGGAAAGGAAACCTTTTCTAAGGATACCATCGAATTACAGTGCTCTAATTGGGTTATACAGTACTAGATTATCTATCATAGATCAGGATAACCCTTTAATTTAACTATAGACCACACACTAACTTTATTCAGTAAGCTGAGGGAAATTTGATCTTATTTCAAATGTTTTGGAATTGCTCACTGAAGTATTTTTCAAAGTTAACTAAAACATTTCAATTTAATGTTAATTTCAACAGGTTATAAATAAAATAAAATCTTTCAACAATAAAACAAAACAGTCTATCATTACATTGATTCACTGGCTAAAGACAACAGATTTAAACCATTAACTGTGCTCAGGTTTGATGTTGGAAATTTACACTGTAGCATTATTTAGTCGAATTATGCTTGCGTACAACCGTTGCCAAATTGCGTTCAACAGAACCCCTCCTCTATTTTCAATAGACTCCCGACATGAAAGGGGCTATACAAATGTAATTTTGTTGTATTATTGATGTTGTTGTAAACAACTTATCAGAAGTGGTGTTTACTTTCAACTCCTTGCAGGAATCATGAGTACAGCAAATATTTTCTGGGCCAATCTACCGGAGGTATAATATAACAAGGAGGGGAGAGGGGAGATAATTGCAAAACAGTAAGTGTGGCAGTTCAATAACCTCAGTTTCTTTCTAAACTTCCCGTTCGTCAGGTCATCTAACTATTAACCAATTACTCAGATGGAAGGAAGGGTCGAGTGGGAGATGTGGAGCAGGCCAGAGCCCGCTGAGCACAGAGAGTGGACAGCTGCAGCTTGTGGAGGGAAGAGTTGGGAGGCTGACAAGGAGGGAGTTTCCGTAGTTGAGCCTTGAGGTGGTAAATGTGTATATAGGGTTTCATCAGCCTGAGGCTGTGGTGGAGTTGGGCAATGTTGTGGAGATGGGGGAAGGCAGAGTTTCTCAGTGTTTGAGGAGAAAATTACAACCATTTTGTTAACTTAAAAATGGTCCACGTTAGGATCCTTCACTTCAGGCCTCAGCACTTTTCAGGAAAGACTGGTTGAAGACACTTTCAGACGCAATTCAACGTGATCATTTGCCATACTGTATTACATATGAAAAAAAACTGGTATCTATTTTGAAAATGAACACATTTAGCAAACCCAATAGCAAAGTATTTCACAACAGATCATTTTACAATTTGGTCACATAAACAAGTACAATAAGCAGATACTCTCTTTTGCTTTCATTGTATGCTGATATTCTGTATACCGCAATATTGTAGAAGTGCTTTAAAAAGCAAGGCATAATATACCGCATTGGATAAGTAATTACAATAATATTGGATAACAGTAACGCTAAATTATCAAATAAATATTTAATATACTGTACACTCAATTAAACATGAATGATTTAAAACTATTTCTGCTTGGCTCATTTTCCTTTTCATTTTTTATATCTTTCAAAAACAAACGTTTGCTCTTTGTAATCAAATGTTTGTTTGATCTCGTCTAACCTTAAAATTAGAAATCTCTGCACTCACATGGGAGTATAAACACTAGCACAGATTGGTTGGGCCAAATGGCCTGTTTCCGAGCTGTACATTCTTTGTAAAATTATGTTGAAACACATTAACTTAACATTTTCCCTCCTCTTTCATTATATTTTAGAAATGGAGACAACCTTCAAAGAATGCTTGTCAAAGAATAAAGCACAGAAAATACTTGAAAAGCTAGACACAGACAATTAACGCAACCAAATCATATTTTTCATATGAAACCAAAACAGTGCCATTGTCTGTGTCCTCAAGGGACAATTGGTTCACATTAAGTCGGTCAATCTCAACACAAGCAATAGTTAGCCCGCTGCATTTGCCCACAAGATTTAACCATGACACAATCAGGTCCAACAATTTTGTCTTTCTTTCCAAAGCAAAACTTTTTCGAACAATTTTCACAAAGACAACCAGGGGTACCACCAGTTTGAAACATATCTCACATAGCAACCAGATAATGCAAAAGTCGTCAACATCTATCCTAAGGAAAGTAACTAGTTGTACAGATGTTTTAGTATTCTGCCTGTGGGCATCCCTAATTACTGAGGGAACTCTATAATGGACTGGAAAAACTGCATTTCTGGCCTGAGGGTTCAAACTAAACTATAAATCCAACCAATCCAGAAAGAAAATGCAGGTAATGCAGATGAAAGTAACAATCATTCTTGGAAGCAAAATGAAGACCCATGTTAAATAATAAAAATAACAAGGCAACAGAATCATGTCAGTTACATTATAGCTCTATCTATTCCTGACACCAGCTATTAGCAGTGGCCAATAGAAATAAGGCATCTAACAGGCATCTAGCGTTTTTGTGACCGAAAATGCGACTCTTGGATGGTATGTTGCCTCCCTGGTGCCAGGGTTGAAGATGTCACCGAATGGGTGCATAAAATTCTACAGTGGGAAGGGGAACATCCAGAAGTGGTAGTCCATGTTGGGACCCATGATGTTGGGAGGAAGAGGGCTGAGATGCTCCAGGGAGAGTATCAGAAGCTGGGGAAAAAGCTGAAAAGTGGAACCTCGAAGGTGGTGATCTCTGGATTACTCCCGGTGCCTCGAACAGGTGAATTTCAAAACGGTAGGATAAAGCACATGAATGCTTGGCTAAAGAAGTGGTGTAGAAAGGAGGGCTTCAGGTTCCTGGATCATTGGGACCGGTTCAAAATGGATGGGTTACAACTGAACAAGGTTGGGACCAATGTCCTTGCAGGGATATTGTCTAATGCTGTATGGGGGCATTTAAACTAAGGGGGGATGGAAATGCAAACAGTAGTCCAGATAAGGGAAGGGTAAGATGGGACAAGGGGTGGGGTAGGACAGGAGAAAAGTACAGAGCAGTGTCTTGGGAGTGCATGTATGTAAATGCACAAGAGTTTGACAAATAAAATTGGTGAGCTGCAGGCTCTAGTTGATGCAAGGGGATATGATGTGGTAGCAGTGCTGGATCTAGTTCAGGGGAATGAGGTGGGGCAAGTACAACAGGTTTCTGTAAGTGAGGACCTAGGAAATAGCAATCACAATATCATTAGATTTAGAGTAATTATGGAAAGGGATAAGGAACAATCAAAGGTGAAGGCACTCAACTGGAAGAAGGCTGATTTCAGTGAGTTAAAACGGGGCCTAGCCGAGGTGGACTAGAAAGAACGATTGGCAGGTAAACCAGCTAATGAGCAGTGGGCAGTCTTCAAGGAAGAGATAGTTTGGGCACAGGTCAAAAACATTCCAACAAAGATAAAATGTAGGGAATCCAAACCTCCCTCGATGACTAGGGCAATTGGGGTTAAAATAAAGCAAAAAAAAAAGGAGGCTTATAACAAGTGTCAGGCCCAAGATACAGAGGTCAACCAAGCAAAATATAGGAAGTGCAGGAGAGAACCGAAAAAGGAAATTAGAGGGGCTGCATGAGAAACAATTAGCAGGTAACATTGAAGGGAACCCTAAGTATTTTACAAACATATTAAGAGTAAAAGATTGGTCAAGGGTAGGGTGGGGCTAATTATGGGCCAAGGAGGAAATCTTGTTGTGGAGGCAGAGGGCATGGCTGATGTACTGAATGAGTATTTTGCCTCTGTCTTCACAAGAGAAGAGCGAATGCTACAGTATTGGAGGAGAGGGTAGAAGAAATGGATAGGATTAGTATAAACAGAGAGGAAGTACTAAAAAGGTTAACGGCGCTCAAGGTAGATAGGTCACCCGGTCTGGATGGGATGCATCCTAGGTTATTAGGATGCATCGCAGTTTCAGGTCACAACTGAAAACCTTTCTCTTCGACCGGGCTTTTGGTCACCTTTCTGCCCCTGCCCCAGGCTCGGTCCCGGGATCCTCTACTGTAAAGCGCTCTGAGACGCCATCCGGCGTGGAGGGCGCTATATAAATTGAAGTTATTGTTGTTGTACTAAGGGAAGTATGGGAGCAAATAGCAGAGACTCTGGCCACAATCTTTCAATCTTCCTTGGACATAGGGTTGGTGCCAGAGGACTGGATGGTTGCTAATGTTACTCCCCTGTATAAAAAGGGGCAGAAGGATAAACCTGGGAACTACAGGCCAGTCAGTCTAATGTCGGCAGTGGGCAAACTTCTAGAGTCAATAATCAGGGACAGATAGATCTTCACTTAGAAAGATATAGGCTAATAAAGGACAGCCAGCATGGATTTGTTAAAGGCAAATCTTGCATTACAAATCTGATAGAATTTTTCAATGAGGTAACGGAATGGGTGGACGAGGGTAGCGCAGTTGATGTAGTTTACATGGACTTTGAGAAGGCATTTGACAAAGTGCCACATGAGAGGCTTATTAGGAAAGTAGAGGCCCATAGCGTTAAAGGGACAGTGGCAGCATGGATCCACAACTGGCTGCGAGACAGAAAGCAGAGTTGTGGTGAGGCTGTTTTTCAGACTGGAGGGAAGTGTGCAGTGGCGTCCCCCAGGGATCGGTTTTGGGACCACTGCTCTTTTTAATATACATTAACGATCTGGACTTAGTGTAGGGAGCACAAGTTTGCAGATGGTACTAAGTTAGGGAGAATAGAAATAGTGAGGATAGTAACCATCTGCAAGAAGATAGAGATAGAATGGTAAAGTGGGCAGATACATGGCAGATGAAGTTTAATGCAGAGAAGTGTGAGATGATACATTTTGGGAGAAGAAATGAGGGGAGGCAATATAGGCTAGATAGTATAATTTTAAGTGGTGTGAGGGAACAGAGAGAACTGGGGATTTGTGTTAAGTGACTCTTTGAAGGTGACAGGACAGGTAGACAAAGCCGTTAAGAAGGCATATGGGAATGCTAGGCTTTATAAATAGGGGTATAGAGTACAAAAGTCAGGAAGTGCTGACTAACCTCTATAAAACTTTGGTTAGGCCTCAGCTGGAGTACTGTGTCCAATTCTGGCTACCACACTATAGAACGGTATTGGAAAGGGTGCAAAGAAGGTTTACTAGAATGGTACCAAGACTGAGGGACTTCAGTTACGAGGAAAGGCTAGGTTTACTCTCTTTAAAACAGAGAAGGTTGAGAGGAGACCTAATAGAGGTTTATAAAATGATGAGGGGATTCGACAGGGTGAATAAGGAAAAACTGTTTCCACTGGTGGGCAAATCTGTGACTTGTGGTCACAGATTTAAAATAGTTTCAAAACGAAGCAGATGGGAGCTGAGGAGGATTTTTTTCACTCAGTAGGTTGTTCGAATCTGGAATGCATTGCATGAAAAGGTGGTGGAGGCCGATTCGATAAAGGCTTTTAAAAGATGATTAGATGTTTATTCAGGAAGAACAGGTCTGTTAGGTGATGGGGAGAGAGCTGGGCAGTGGGATTGAGTTGCTCTTTTCAAAGAGGCGGCACAGACTAGATGGGCCGAATGGCCTCCTTTTGTGCCGTAAAATTCTATGAATTTTAGGACATAACTGGGCACCAAAGTAGATTAACTCTTTTTGTGCTGATTATGTGTCCTTTCACCTTATTGAAATGCATTTAAAGTTCCTCATCAGTAACATAAAACCTGAAATCAATTCTGACTGAATATTTATAAACACTTCACTTTTAAAAAGTTCTCCTCGAAAGATAATTGAAAGAGAAAAAACATGGTGATAATCCACTAATCCAAGCAAGATCATTTGTGCCTACAAGTCCTGTAATAAATTGCATCATTATACCACCATTCACTGTAAAACTAGTCAAAAGATAATTGACTCCGGGCTAAATTATTTATGTTCTTATAAAAGAAATCCACTGAAACACATTATGAAAATAAGAGTATATATGTATATTAAATAATACAGATCAACAAGCATTGATTTTGACTTACCTGCACGCCTTGAGCACTTCTCCTGAACTGGGGTATATAGAGACAGACGCTGAAGGTGTGAGCTGAGGACTTGATTTGTGGATAGTTAATGGATAATCTGTTTTACAGGGACTTTGAGAATCCTCAACACCTTTTCCGTTTACTGTATGCCCCAGTCCACTTTGAGGGCTGTTAAGGCTGGTAACACTGTTAGCAGTAGTTTGTTCAGTGGATTTAGGAGATGGGGTTGCAGTAGAAACAACTGACGATGGTGAAGAGCCAACTGAATTCTCAGTCTTCGTGTGAACAGCTGGATGGATATTGTTGACTTTATCACAAGACACAGAACCCCCGTTATTATTACTGGGTTTCCCCATCAACAAGGCAGAGAGCTGAGGATTGTCTGAACTAAGTACACCTGGTGACTTGGACTCTCCGTGACTAGAACTTGAAACAGCATTTGCTATCGTTTGATGGACATGATTAGGAAGTCCCTCTACGCTGGCAGTGCTGTTAGGTGTCCCTCCAGAATGCCTGTTTGTTTCAGGCACTGATGATGCATTTCCTGAAGGCTTGCTCTCTTTGGTTAAGGTAATGCCTTGTTGTCCACCTGAGGTAGCAGTGTAAGAGGAGAGGTGATTGAGAGCGGCCCCCTGTGTTGTTAGTGAATTGCTAGGCATGGCGGGATGTCCAACCTGATTCTGAATACCAGTGCCAGCTGACTGGAAATGCTGGGAAGGCCCAGTGGAAGAGAGAGGTCGTTCACCATTAGGACCTGCCGAATGTGAACTCTGACCTTTGTTCAGCCCCTGAAACAGAAATAGCAGCAAATACTTATTCACTAAATAAAGTTCAACATTTACTGTAGATGTTAACAGCCTGGTAACTGTGCAGTTTAGGGGGTTTGTACATTACACTACTCCGCTTATCTGCTCAATTAATAAAATATTTAGCCTCACAGACAGGTTGGTTATGGTGTGACATTAAATTACTGTGCACAAGAAACAAAAATTACCTCTGTAAATTAACACACATCCATTCTCAACAATATTTAAAGTGATGATCGGCATTCTCCACTCCAATCTGCATTTCATTCATAATACAGGACTGCAAAACATTTAATTCTAAATAGCTACTGCTTACCAGCAAGGTCGCATTGGATGATAGCTAAATTGTTATATGGTACAATTCAAATCTCTTCTGGTTGTATACAAATCAATCATATTTTCCCACTTGGACATGAATGTTACGTCCTGCCTCTCTCCCTCTCTTTCTCCCTGGTTGCCTGCTTCCCTCCCTCCCTGGCTGCCTCCCTCTCTCTCTCCCTCCCTCCCTGTCTGCCTCTTTCTCCCTCCCTGCCTGCCTCTCTTCCTGTCTGCCTGTCTCCCTCTCTCCCTCCCTGGCTGCCTGCCTCCCTCTCTCCCTGCCTGCCTGCCTCTCTCTCTCCCTACCTACCTGTCTCTCCTGTCTCTCCTCCCTTCTGCCGGCAATATCATTGAAAATGCTTCCGTTTTTTTTCACCAAGAAAAGGTCAAAAGTGGGGGGTGTGCCTTATACGCGGGTGCGCCTTATATGCGGAGAGATATACGGTAATTATTAACAAAACAATAATGTAATAAGGATTAAATCTGTCAAAGCAATTACTTACCTGAGTGGAGTTAACAAGTTTTTTCCACGGCTCCTCTGCGCTGCTGGTCAGGTTTGTGCGGTTATGAGGTAGAGTTAGTGCGTTTTGCTGCAGGTAAGGCACATTTCCATTGCTTCCACTTCCTGTTACATGATTATTGCCTATAGAAATAGTGTCTGTATTACCCAGCATTCCCGTAGTGCTGCATGTTACTGGGCCTCTGGATGCTTCAGCAGGAAAAGGTCCATTTGCCATCAGCTGTCCAGGAGCGACAGGACGGATTCCAGACTGAACAATGCGATCAGGCACTCTGGTTAGAGCAACATGAGCCTGCTGACCAGAGACAGAGTTTGTAGGCAGTGTTGATCCGAGTGTTGGCCCATTAGGAATTCCTGTAGGCCGTACCTGTGCAATTGTCGCCTGTCTCATCTGATTAAAACAGAACCCCACCCCAGAAAAAAATTATTAATATAATAATATACTATACAGCCTGGCTCTGTATCCTAATAATAATTCCTCATTCATTAGTTATTTTCAGAATTACTTAATAGATTTAAGATTGTTTTAATAACAAATTAGCATTCAGACTGATACAATAAGTGTGGCATCTTTTAACTTGAATCAAAAAGTAAATTTGGCTGGCAAAATACGAAGTTAGCTTGACTGGGTGCTTTGAAAATAATAAGTAAACCATCAAAAGGTATTGATTGTTGCACCAAATCTTTATTAAATATTACCATCAGTAATAAATACATTATTGATTCCTGGCATTTAACTAGAACTGGAATAAATGTTCTTTCTGGACTTGTTAACATGTTACCAGTCAAAGTGCAATTTTTCCAATGGCAGTCTCATCTTTAAAAAGTACATTAGAACCCAAGAAGGAAAAATACAAGTTAAAACAGCTTATTTATTAAAATTAGAAGAGTGAATAGGGAATTACAAAATGGACAACCCAAGGAGTTTAAATTTGCTAGGCATGCCAGTATTATAATATGAATTGATTCTTCCAGTGAAGAAAAATGCCTATAATTGTAATATAATAGATATGCAAATTGCATTAATTATAATATTGCTTTGGAGTAGTTCAACACCTAGTTATATAGGTCAACTCTACTATAATGTGATGTCTTCGATCCATAAAATTCAATATCACATTAAAGCAGGTTTATGAAAAAAAACATTTGTTTTCCCTTCAGTGTTCCTAGGTTGCTGCTAACGTTGCTTGCGGCTTCTTCCCACAAATGCTCACAGTGGCTAGCCAGTTTAGTTTCTAGTGCTAGAAATGCTTGCGAGTAGCCAGCTAATTGCATGTCTGCGCACATGCACAAGAAGGTAGCCGAAAGCATTTCACATGCAGGAGAAGCTGAATTCCAATATGAGGTTGATGACGGGTTGTCCTATAAAATATATATTTCTATATATATATATATACACACACATTAAAAATATTTTAGGGTTGTATATTAAAGTACGGCACTATTCTATTTTCACAGCCTATTCTACATTTCTAGCCTTTATAGCAATCGACCTTCTGGACCACAGCAAATACAACCTTCCTGTTCCAAACACAGTATAATGTGGAAGTCAAAAGTCAACTAAATTGCAAACGCTTCTTTCCTTCTCCTACGCTCATGATTTTCGTGGGGCGGCAGTTGCTACAATTTCCTGTGGACAACTCCACACAACACAGATTGAGAATGAAATTCAAACCTTTGTGTCCCTGCTTCACAGTATTTATTATTCTCACTCACCTGCTGCTGGTGCTGTCGCATTAAGACAAACTGTCCCTCAAGCTGTTCCAGCATTTGCAGCTGAAGCTGATTTAGGTTCTTCCGGTTTACACGCAACTGCTCCAAGAGCTGCAAACAAAACAAGTGTTTTTTTCATTGGAGGGTTTTCTGAAAGCTGACAGTAACACCACTATTCAATCCACTGCAGTTAAATCCTGCTGAACTGAAAAAAACAATAATTGGTTATTTCAATCCATGACTGTTTGTGGGACACTGTTGTGCGCAATTGGCTGCCGTGATTCAACCATAAATATGCAGTCAATTCACTTCACAGTATATTCTGTGAAGTGCTTCGAGACATCTGGAATATGTGAAAAGCGCTGTATCAAATGCAAGGATTATTATTATTATACTCACCTTTAGAAAGCAATCCTCACATTTTCAGAGTGGTTACCTCCTATATGATCGCAGCTCTGGCCACCCTTCTATCATTAGGTGGAGTTATATGATTTTCTTAAAAAGGTGCTCAATATATTGTATAGTTTCTCAGTGCTATCTAAATTTGTGGGAACCCTTCCAAATCAAAGCATCTCCAAGAGGGTGTTTCATAATATTATAAGCATTTTGCAGTTACAGCACAGCTATTAGTTAGGCGGCTCTAAATAACAATCGAACTGGAGGATGAAAATGTATGGACTCTCAGCATAGAAAATTTGGATTGCTGTGAAGCAGTAATAAATAAAAATGAACAGGATACTTGGCTACACTGCCAAATAGACTTGAGTTCAGATGTTAGACTGTACAATATTCTGGTCAGGCCAGACTTTGATTAATACATACATTTCTGGCTAGATGGGATAAAGTAAAGCTGTTTAAGCCTCAAAATGATGTCTTAGAGGGGACTGTTTAGAGGTACATATGATGTTTACTATAAATTAGCAATTGTAAATTCTGAACAACCATTTCAAATAATCAAGAAACCAAGTCAAAGCTGTGAAGGGTATGTTTATGTCAACAGGAATTATTTATGCACCCAGAGGGTAATCAACAGTTGACAGATTATCAGAATAGGTGACAGGACTCATTTAAGAAATAGCTTGATTCTATAACGGGGAATTAAATTTGCACGATTGTACCTTGTGGTGACTTGGAACAAGCAACAATTAAAAAATGCAACAATTTCAAGTACTTTTGGTCATAAGAAATTAAACCATAGAGTGAGGAATTGTCTTGATTTTCCCCCAAAAGATATGTTTAGGAACTCCTGCACATAAAATGGAGCACTCTCAATAGTAATAATAATTACTCTTTTAAGTAACTGTAAACAATATCAGGAAGTTAGAAATAAGAAAAGGAGAAAATCCAGTGTTACTTATATGGTATTACTCACACACATTGTATTACAATTTTCTAAAAGAATTTCCAGTGTTAGTTTGTATTTAATACACTGCAATGACACAATGGCAGGCTTGCACATATCCAAGAGTGGCTGTGTATTTGGGAATCCAAAATTATAATGAAACCACAAACCTGTAATTTCTGAGGGGTCAGGTACCATGAAGGAACCTGCTGTTGTACTGGATGGTGTGGTGCCGTGTGACCACCAGACCAGACGTCTGGAGCATTTAGCTAAATGTGTAAAAGGAAAAAAAATAACATCTGGTCATTTTGGCCACCAAAACAGTAAGTAATTAATAGGATCTGTATAGGAATATATCATCTGTTTGATATTTATGCACCACCTTTGAATACCCAAATAATCCACGTAGATATAAATATACCAAGGTTATTGTTATATCTGGATCAGTGGACAAAATGCCTGATGATTTCCAAATTGAAGCTAAAAAAAATATTGTACTATTTTCCATCTTCAGGGATGTACTTTTAAAATGCATTATTTTCAGTCTTTCATTCAAGAACATTTGCCAGTTGAATGTTTTGGTGAGCATTGATAAAGTTAAAGAATGAGGACATAAAATCATTATAAGGAGTTTACCACCCCTCCCCTCCTGCCCCCCTCCCTCCGCCACCCCGGTTTACAATTACATATTCTGTAATAATTTATTAGGTATAAAACTAATCAAAAATTGCACATTTTAAAATTTTAAAACTGTACAATAAATTAGCACAATGCACACAACTATTGAATATTTTGAAAATCCCATAAGCGTTTCAAGAATAATCTCATCAAATCAATTTTGGTTTCAATGCTCAAATCATTCTGCTATCCTCAAAAGGTTCTGATACGATAGAGCCAAACCGACTGAATTACTACCTTAGTAGGACTGGACATCCTTTTCCTTTTAGCAGGATTGGATAGGTCATCTAGTTGGTTAGAAGGAACCATATGTAGTGGTAAGGACTGCTGTGCCGTCTGTTGCTGACTGAGACCTACTAAAGGTTCATTACTGTGATGGTGAGGTTTACAGGCCTATATGTAAAAGAAGAGCATTGCAAATAAAATCTTGCCATAACATTTGTGTGCTCTAAACCTTCTTTCTTTTTCTGCTTCTGCTTCCCCAATTTTTCTTGTTCAGTACTAATTACAGAAGATGTATTTCTCACCAGCTGAACACAAGTGCTGTTTGGACTCATTTCTGATACCCATTTTGTCAGAATTGAGTACCAAATAAGAAATTCCAACCAGTTCTGGGCAACACTAATTATGACCATCTAGAAAAACAGCTTTATGTATAAATAGTGCAAAGTATTGTACATAATTGGATGATTCAACATTCACTTTCCAATAGCCTGCAAAATCACCAATTTTGACTTCAATGGCTTTAAAACATTTTGGTAGATATTCTTAGCGCCAATCCGTTGTAATCCATTGAACATATTTCTTCAAATCCTACCACTGATGAGGTTTTGTGTGTAGTTACTGCTTTTGTGTGTTCATGTATTAGCCACTAAAAGTACCTTTAAAACTATAAAGCTAAAATGCTTAAGTACAATTGAGGTACAAATAATTTTCACCTGCTGAGCTGAATTCATGGCACCCTGCCTGGAGGTAAGTTCTGCTGGGATTGGTAGGCTCCATGCCTCCTCAATACTGGGAAGCATTTTGGTTTTACTTTGTAGGCTACCTTGTGGAAGGTTGCACAACTGGGCCTGTAAAAAGTATGTGATGTGATTATGTAAATGAAAGCTAACTGATCAGTCACACAAACCACCTCATTGCTGAACAATCATGTAACACTTGTGGCTTTATGATCACACTAAAATGCAGTTGTTCCTTTTAGATGCAATTTAACTTGTGAGAAATTGTTAGCAAGCTGTCCAGGCATATTTAAATGTCACCAATTTGCTCTATGTGTAGGGATAGATAGAAAACAAAACCAAAATTGCTTTTCAGTTTAATCAAATTTGATAGATATATGATCTGAATTTAATAAGTACTTTTCCCCCCGATATTTCAGGACTTTACAGTGATTGAAACCCCCCCCGATGTTCATGAATTTTTTTGCAAAGGATTCTCTTTCTAAAAATAATTATATTCAATTTAGCTAATTGTTCAATTCAAGTATCTATAAAAGATGCAGTTTCCTTTTTTTTGACTTTTAGAAGAATTCACAACAAAGTGCATTTCAGTATTTGTAAGCAGCAAACAATTTAAATGCTTAAGATTTGTATTATATTTCTTAGTGCAATGTGCCATTCTGAGTAATATGGCCATCAACAAAAACAAGATTTTTAGAAAGAGCTCTGTGACTGTAATTTCCCTCTTCCACGTTTATTCATAGTACCATCCGCCGCCATTATAGAGAAATTCATGAGCAGCATTATACTATCATCCAGGCAGGAAAGTAATGGCACACTTGAGCAGTATATGAGGTTGGGAGAGCCTATGCAAAAAAGGTCATGGCAAAAAAAAATCAAATGGATAAAACAAATTTCTCTTATCACAAGCAGTATATGAGAAAATACATTTCTTCGTTCTCCACAAAGAAAGTTCTTGTCCAAGGACACTTTGCACTTGTGTGTTTTTGTTTTATAAAATTCATCCTTAACAGACCAGGCAGTACCATGTTTGATCTTGATCTGCATTGTTTATTCAGCTGAGCTCAGTTGGTTTGTGCCATATGGTCAAATAGCCTGTTGACACTTCTCAAAGGCTCAGGGATTACTCATGGCTGCTGGCAGATATCCAGAGCACAAAATAGTCATATTTTCAGGGAAGATGGAGAAAAAGTAATTGAATCTACAATGAATTTCATACTCATAATATTTTGTTTAACTAACTATATTTTGCCTCAACGTGATAATTTGGCTGCATATTCAGTTGTTACTCCGTGCTCTCACAGCACAAACGGTGAGCTTTTGAAGTAGGACTAGTTGGGTTGAAAATTTATAACACTTTATAAAAGCATAGGTGGAAGAGGCCAGAAGGAAAAAAAGTTCTATGTGCATCTAAGAAAGATAATGTTTGTTTTCAATGTTTGTACAGATACTGGTAAAACATTATCTAAAAGACCTTCCTCAGGCTATGAAGTCAAAGTAGGATACTGTAGCTTTTACAAGAGAATTCAACGTCATTTGTACTGAAAGTGTGAATGTACAATTATTGTTGTAGACAGGTAGGACTTAAAGAAAAAGCAGAATAGCTTTGCACTAAGATACCATATAGCAGGTAATTTTGACAGAGAATTTAATGGACCACTTTTCAGCAGTTTGGTCAAAAAGATCCAATTAAAATTCTCTTACCAGATATCAAGCAATTGAAAGCAAATGACTGCTTTCTTCAAATGCTATCTGTGAATCTGATGCAATATTAACAATACAAATACCCGTGTTGATACTACCTGCTATGCGGTACTGCATAAAGCTAATTTGGATTCTAAATTTTCTTATTGCTAAATAATTTTCACCTCAAAAGCATAATAAAAGCAGAAGAAACCCATCACAATAAATCAAATATGAGCCCCAAAATGCCTATTCAACTTGCATTTTTATCTGCTCATATAGTTTCCAGCAACTACCTGACAGCCAGTTCAAACTACATTGAAAAATAAGACAATAGAAGCACTTGCAATTTTCTTGATGACTTATACGTAGTGAAATACCACACCCAAACCGGTTTACCTGTAAGTACTTTATCCTTGCTGTGAGTGCAGAGGTATTACTACAGTTTTTGCTCCTAGTTGCATTTATGTAACATTTAATTGCATCTTGAGGTTGATTGCAGGATTCATAAAGGGTTCCCAGGTCCATCCAGGCTGCAGCGTGTCCGTGGTCTAACTGTACAGCACAGATATAGGCTTGTAACGCATCCATTGGCTGGTTCTGTTGCTGATATAACACCCTGAGTCAGATAAAGAAAATATAGAAATAGGATACATTAATACAGTAGAGAATGGGAAATTGGATTAAATATATGCATGAAATGGCAGACTGATATTGCAAGAATTACTTTGTTTCTTTATTGCCTATTTTTAAGCAACTTGCATTTCTTACCCTATTGAACACCATGTATCCGCACTCGCTTCTGACTTATCAATGGAATGCCTGTATGATAAAAAGGCATCCTGAACTTTGCCAATACTTGAATAGCACCTGTAAGGAAGATACCAATTTGAAGTCAGAATGTGTCTAGAAAATGGAAACATTCAACTGGCTAATCAATGTAAAGCTCCATGTACTGTATTACAAAAAATAAATAAAACAAATAGAATGGTAGTTCTATACAAGCAGACGTTTCTTGCTCTACACAACAACAAAGTTACACTTGTATAGCGCCTTTCATGTCAGGAGCACGTCCCAAGGTGCTGGACAGTTATTCTTAAAGAAGATTGCCTTGAAACTAATGCTTACAGGTTATTCATAGTAAAACACAATTGGGAGTACAAAACAAAGGAAACAGTAAATTATTTTCTTAAAAGGTATGTTGCAAATATGAAAACTATTTACACTGTACTCAATTCTAATGTACACAATAGATCAAAATAGGCAAAATAACAAAAATACTTACTGTAGATATTGCCTGACTCATTCTATGATACCATTTGAACCTCCACAAATGAATAGGCTGGACAACTTTTTTTTTGAGGGGTGTCAATGAAACTACATTGTAAGATAATGATAGTGTGATTCCATTATTGACCATTTAGTTCTATTCCATTGCTGATTGTTTTATAGAGCTTTTGGAATGCAAAATGTTTTTGATCGGTGGATTCAGAAGGTAAATGATACAACAAGGAAGTAAAGACACACCAAAAATGAGGAAGTTCTAAACTGTACCAGGTCATAGGACTAAGAAACAGGAAACTTTGTATCTGGAGGTTGTACTACATTTACATTTTGGAGTCCTGTAGCTTAGTGGTGAGAGCTCTGGCCTCATAAGCAAGAGGACCTAGGTTTGATTCTCAGGAAGGGCAAAACATTGGGCAAGTTTCCTTACTCCACACACCTCCGTTTACCTAACAATAAATAGGAACCCAGTTGTTAGTCGATTGGCGGATTGCTTTTCCAGGGGTAATAATCCCTACAAAAAAAATAAAAAAAATAATTTGGTCACTCAATCCACGACTGTTTGTGGGACACTGCTGTGCACAATTGGCTGCTATGTTTCTCCCACAAGATATATCGTCAATCAACTTTACACTATATTCTGTGAAGCGCTTTGAGAGGTCTCAAAGAAGGCATAAGGCACTATATCAAATGCAAGGATAATTATTATTTAAAGAATGAAAAAGACTGCATCCAAAAGTGTACAGCATATTTTCTCATAGTTATTTTCCACACGGAAGTGGCATTGAGCTGCCATCTGGGCGATACAGATTCTCTCCTGTGTTCGTACATTTCAAGAAAAAAAATCGCACCAATAGCAACACCTGATCTGATACATATGTGTAAATAGGGCACTGTATCAGGGTTTTGAAGGACAAATTTAGAAACGAGATCAGAGGTTTAAATACGTTACTCAAATGTTATTTTGGCCAATGGATTGCAAAATAGTACACACTTTGAAATTTAAACATTAGCAATGATCTTTGCATCAAAATCTTAGAATTTCAAGTGACCAATTTTGCCTATCTTACACCTAATTTGTAAGTTTTACTGCAGTTCTCTGCTGGAGCCTTTGTACTAAAATACACCTTATTTAGAAACATTCTACCGATTTTCTCCACTTAATAATCTAGTTTTATCCTTCCCTCTGAAAATAACTGATACATAGATTCTCAAACTTATATCAAGCTTTGTAAAACATTCATTGTATAAGATTTTAGTTATAAATCCCAGTAAAAATGAAAGGCATCAGAACATAGAACCCATCACTGGCAAGGGGTGAGAAACTTTCTTGAGAACACATAAACAGCAGGCATTGTTTGGAATGTTTGTACTTCCAGTATAGAGACAACATATCAGGCATTGTTTTATAGGCAGAAATGAAGCATAAACACTTAGCATTATTTCTCCATGCTGACTTGTAACTGGTGAAGAATGAAGTGCAATTAACAGCAGCTGTTGTACTATAGTAAAACTCAAAATCAGTTGTATCAATCGGGATGATAACATTTAGTATGACCTACACAAAGATGCCAGTAACTTTTTATAAAATCTGATTTAATCAATAATCTGCATTATGAATGCATAATTCAATACAGCTGGTATGTGTGCATGGGGTACTTTATCACTGGAGTTGGTAAGTTTGCATACACTGATGGGCAAGACAATTCCTGCAATTCAATGTCGTTACATGGCGCAAAATAGCATTTCCCCTCGATTTAATGCAGCCAGTCAGTGCAGGAGTGATGGAGGGTAGGGGAGTGGTGTTACAAATTAGGAGATGATCAATACCACCAGTGGAAAGAAATCCAAGTGGTTTTGGTAGTAAACTGAATGGGACTCTGTGGATGTATGATTTAGGTGCTATGCAAATGTAATTTGATGTTGCTGTTTCGTATTTTTATGAAGCATTTATACGATTTATAAAGGTAAGATTGATGTGAGTTTTACTGTACAGGTTAAATGCAATACATTTTTGTGATGGATGGTATGCTAATAATCCTCAAGACAACTGACATTTTTGCCATTTCTCTGAAAGGCCTTGGTCCTAGACTCTTGAAATATATCGGCCAATTTCATCCAGTTCAATTTTACAGTGACCAAAGAGTTGTGATAACTACTCTATTATCTAAAGAAAATTATTTAAGACTTATTAGACATTGTAATGCTATCACAACTCTTTAGTCACCCTGTATTAACAGCTTTGGACTGTACCCAGTTCAGGAGATTGTTTTCTCTGCAGCCTGCTAATAGAAACTAATTGCATTCAATCTCAGCTACATCGGATGTGATATGCAGAAAAGTGCAGCCATGAGAGGCTTCAAGAGAAATAATAGATGTTGTATCAGAATAAAAAATTTGTGTGAAATAATGCTACAGAAAATCAACAGTGCGCTTCAATTAACTTCTTTACTTACCTGCCAAGAAAGTACCAGGATTGGCCAGAATTGGGATCTGCTTCGAGAGACTTCTGGAGACACTGAATAGCGTAATTTTCTTTAGTTGTTTTGTCTCCCAGTTGCTCCACTGTGTGATGCATCCAGCCTGCAAAACATTAAGAATGATTAAGTATACAAATTAAATTACAACATCTTAACTCAATTATAAAAAAATCTGCATGTTTTCAGCTTAGCTCAGCATAGTTTTTAAATGCAAGATGTACTTTTTTTAAAAAAAGGAAAACATGTTTTTCAGTAACTTATTTTAGGCAAGAAGATATAAACCCATTCAGATAATGGACTGAATGTTTGAATACAGTGTTTCAGGTGCAAAGGCGAATTTAAAAAAATCAGTTCACCATTTTTCCTGCACAATTTTTGAAAATCAAATGATCATGGTTGGTACTGGGACTCCTCAATTAACGTTGGGGATGTGTTCTTGAAAAGTGCGATTTTAAGTGAAACAACGTATAGCAAAACCTAAATTACCATAGGCCCTAATGCTATGAATAGGGGTTACGTTCCTTCAGTACATTTCTGATCTAAATTTTCTTACATTAATATTAAACAAAGAGCAAAAACAACACTACTAGTATTAAAAATTAAAATAAAAGTTTAATAAATATATAAATAAGATAAAAATACAATTAAGAGAACACTTTCTGGAGATGGTCGATGTGGTCAGGCCACTCTGGGGATCCGCACAAGATGCAGGTAATCCTGACCCTTCATCTGAATGACTCCGCCCCCTCCCACCCGCTGACCACATCAACCATCTCCAGTAAGTGTTCTCTTAATTGTATTTATTATCTTATTTATATATTTACTAAACCACTAATATAAAATGTAATCAGCTAATAACCCTTCAATTAATCAATTTTTTTCCCCTAACTATTTATTAATTCATCAACAACATATAATCGAAACAACGTATATTGGGATGACACATAGAGAGGAGTTCCAGTACTGTACTAATGAGGCCTGTACATTATGGCTTTGTGAAAGGTTAACAATATGGAAATCTCGAGGTGCCAAATGTTTTAATTCAACAATAGAATACAAAAAATCACTTAGTTTGGAGGAATGACACTGAGTGCCTTAGGTGCAGATAAAGTTGCAAAATCAGAGAGAATCTAGGATAAGTTTATCTGTGGCTGTAAGATGTTGTTGCTCATGAAATACATAAAGCTAAAATACTATGGAGGTGTAATTTATAAACTGTCATCTTCAACATAGTGAAATTGATTTTTTTCAAATACTGAGGAAATATCTAAATATATTTCAACTAACAATGTTTAATATGGTTGCAACCATCAGTGCAACAATCTGCAAAGAAACCACTGTTTATTAACATAATCATAGAATACTAAGAAAAACAAAATGATTGAGTTCAAAACAATGTTCAAGGAAACACCTACAATCTACACAAAGCTTATGTATTTAACCAATGGTTATGTATTTAACTGGATTTTTAAAAAATACGTAACCATTCCGTGGAATTAAGGTCCGTCGATATGAAAATTTTCCGACATCGATATATCGGTGAGCTCATACCGATTTTTACCAATATATCAATATTTCTGGGGTTTTTAATACTACGCATGCGCGCGCGCATTCGAGGGTGCGCGCGCATTCGGATATGCGCATGCATTCCATGCTCTAGGCCCAGGGGGTTTGCAGTGCCGGCCGCACGGTAAGTTGGAAAAGTTCGCATTATACCGATAATACCGATATATCGCCGAAAACAATATACTGATATTTACGATATACTGATTTTTTTTAATTGAATTTTTTGATATATCGATATATTTTAAATTCCGATATCAGCATATCGATATAACCGATTATCGATATATCCCGGACCCTACATGGAATATATAATTAAGCGGGAAAACAACCTGTATAATACAGATCTAATAATGATTTCATTCTGGAAATTCCAAAGCATTTGTTTTGAAGTTGAATTGTCTAAGTCTGAACTGACAGGTTGATTTAAAGTTTAATAATTGTTCTTTTCATTTCAGCGACTGCTTTAACTGAGCAGCCATGACAGCACAAATGTTCACCAACATTTTCTGAAGACTACATTGCCAAATGGCAACATGCCGAAGGCAAGAATTACTTGCATATTAATTTTCTCCCAGGTTTACTAGTACCTACTACATTAGGTTCCTGGTACCATTTAAAAAAAAATATATAAGAAATAAACTAAGAGAATGAAACCATTGTGGAGGGTAAGAATAGGACAAGACCCATGAAAGGAAGACAGCAAGCACCTGAATTATTCTTAAGTCAGCTACAAAAAAACGTGATAAAAAATCTAAGATTTTTTTGGAGGTAGGGAGAGAGCATTAATTGGTAATAGGCTTAATTAAATGGGAGGTTCAAAGTAGTCACAACAGAAATTGAGGAAAATAAGTTATAAAATAATTATTTAAAGCTTGAAACACTTGTTCAAGTGCTCCGAGATGCCACCCAGCATGGAGGACGCTATATAAATGCAAGTTGTTGTTGTAATATCTAGGCCTCCTTGCGAGCTAGACTGTTCCAATTACATCTGTTATGGAGAGAAGCATCTTACAGGGGTTTCATTGCGTTTACCACATCTGCAAACTTTGAATTGTAATAGCCTTGTGTGAGCATGATACTGAATCAAAGATTTTACACATCAGAATAATGGTTTTTTTCTTTACTTGTAGTGGGAGTAATTAGAACAAAATATACTTCTTCTAGACTTCACTCCCCATTTAATAGCAGTAAATTTATTTGGGAGAGGGAGAGAGGAAAGGATTACTGTGATTCATTTTACAATGTGGTCCAGACTTCCTCTGGTTTATAATTCAATTTAAATTAGTTGGCTCTTTCTAAAGTGTATTTCAGAAAGCTGTTAGACAATGATCCATTAAGAGCTCCATTTACAACCATCACCATTATATTGTATGAAAACACCACATAAATGCTGAAAGAAACCTGAAAGAAATATCACTTGTCGACCTGTTAACCTGGGTACAAAGCTAGTAACGAAAATATTTCACTTGCTTCAGGTTTTAGGCCAGTATCCCCAATACTATTTTCTGAAGTCTGTGAACATTATGATTATTATAAGGATTATTATTATTAAAACATTCACACATAATCATTGCAATGCACTCTTTCCTTGCAAATTTGTAAATATGTTTCTACTGTTGTGACCTTATGCCACTTTTAGATGATTAGCTTCTGTCTGGAGGCAATTAGTATTGGAACATGTCGTATGTTTCAAACTCTCGCTCTGTCAAGACCAAAATATCTGAACTGCATCTCGCATTAGCTCTATTTGCAGGAGATTCGATTCAGTAATGAAGATTTATGGAGTCAGATGAAGTAGACCCAGCAATGTTGCCATGCATCAGCTTTAACTTGACTTTATTTTAAGTATCGCAAATTTGTCAAGATGTTTCCTCATGCATTAACTACCATTAGAATTGTTTTGTCTTCTGGAGTCAAATGGTGATGGCAGAATCACAAAAAAAGCCATAAGCAGAAATTTCTAGCCTTTTTTATGTTATTTGAGATCCTAAAATAAATTGAAATTGTAATTTACCAAACTGGAATGTCTTAATATCATTGTGCTACTTATGCAAAGACATCAGTATCCATGCACAATGTAATTGGTGGAGTTCTGCAGCTCAGTGGTTAGAGCACTCTCCTATCAGCCTGCCCGCCCCCTCTGCTCAGCAGACTCTGGCCTGCTCGCGTCCACCGCCCTAACCGCCAAACCATCGATGGCCGGGCTTTCAGCCTCTGCCAACACACTCTGGAACTCCATCCCGCAATCCCTTCGCCTCACTCCTCCTTTCCCCCCTTCAAGGCCGGTTCAAGACCTTCCTCGTGCCTTTGGCTACCCTCCTAACTCTTCCCTCTCTCCTAACCTCCTTCCCTCTACCCCGAACCTTCCCCCCTCCCCGCTTGGGTCCTGACCTGATAGTTCAGTGCCTTGAGACGTCCTCCCGACGTGAAAGGCGCTCTATAAATGTAATTTTGTTGTTGTTGTTGCAAGCGAGAGACCTGGGTTCAATTCATCGCAGGATGAAACTCAAGTTTCCTTACTCCACACACCTGTTTACCTAGCAGTAAGTGGGAACTCAGTTCTTAGTCGATTGGCGGATCACTTTTCCTTCAAAAAAATATACATTGTTCAATCCACAACTGTTCGTGGGACACTGCTGTGTGCAATTGCCTGCTGCGTTTCACCCACAAAATATAGTCAATTCAATCTACACTATATTCTGCAAAGCGCTTCAAGACATTTTCAAGACATGATAAGGAGCTATATCAAAGGCAAAGATTATTATTTGCTACAAGCAAATAATTTGCTGCAGTCCTTGGGTGTGTACAAACACAGGCCCAAGTTTAGACAAGACCATAGCATCACAAAGGAAAAGTGATGTTAGTGTAAAAAAGCAATTTAAACCTCCTCACAGCCATTGAATGCGAAAGGAGCAATTTCAACATATAACCAGTCTAGAAGTTGTTCAAGGTTGAATTAAACTGTTCATCTTTAGCGTTCAGAGGGATTTGGGTGTCTTTGTACACCAGTCACACAAGGTTAGTCTGCAGGTACAGCAAGCAATTAGGAAGGCAAACTGTATGTTGGCATTCATTATAAAAGGTTTAGAATATAAGAGTAGGGAAGTCTTGCTGCAGCTGTATAGGGCCCTAGTGAGACCGCACCTGGAATATTATGTGCAGTTTTGGTCTCCTTATTTAAGAAAGGATGTACTCTCCTTGGAGTGGGTACAGCGTAGATTCACTAGGTTGGTACCTGGGATGAGGGGGTTGAATTATGAGGAGAGGTTGAGCAATCTATTCCTACATTCTACAGAATATAGAAGAATTAGAAGTGATTTTATACAACCCTATAAGACAAAGTAGATAATGGAAGATTATTTCCCCTGGTTGGAGAAATTATAACCAGCGGTCACATTCTTAAAATTAGGGGTCAGCTCTTTTGCACTGAGTTGAGAAAAAACCTCTTCACTCAGAGGGTAGTGAATTTACGAAATTCTGTACCCCAAAGGGGCTGTAGATGTTCAGTCGTTGAACATATTCAAGTCTGAGATTGACAGATTTCTTGTGGATAAAGGGATGTGAGGATAAGGCAGGTAGGTGGAGTTAGAATAGATCAGCCATGATCTTATTGAATGGCGGGGCAGGCTCGAGGGGCCGAATGGCCTACTCCTGCTCCCAATTCTTATGTTCTCTTCAAAGGGGGTATGTTCAGTTTTGCCGAAAAGAATCTCTGCCAATTTTAATGTGAGAAAACATTAAACTGCAGTGGAAACCCACCTTGAGATAAACCCCACCAATGTGGTCAACTCACTAATGTGGTCTTTTTTGTTTGAACACATTATATAGTACTATACAGTAATACAAACTTAGTAGTGAAGTCAACCTGTTGATATATTTAAAATCCCTGCCCGTTTACTGGCCTTAATGTGTTTTCACTGTAAAAGCATAACAAGTTCACACATTTATATATTTCAGTTTAAAATAATTTCTCAAGCTAAAGCCTCAAACAGCTACCTTCCAAACAAAACATTAAAAGCTCAGTGGGTAAGAAGAACCAGACAAAATGCTTCCTAAGTTTCTTTGGAAGAAACAGCTTCAATAGGAAGTCAACCTTTTTAGCACTTGTGGCGAGAAGCTAATAATGCACTTACTATAGTGATCAGGCCAAGATGGTCAGTCAAACAACTCCAAAAGTAAAGTGAATGGATTTATGAAAGGACACCACACTGGCGCAATTAGTTTCCAATTGTAAATATCACCACCAATTTTTACATCCACGTCAAAACAAATAATGATAAGAAAGGGAATAAAACCCACGCATTTCAAAAAATTAAAGGAAAATACAATTACAACTACCCATTCAGTTTTTCTTAAGCTATATGACTGATAGATGTAGTTGAGCTGCATCATGTTATAAAACACCTCACAGTAATGCAAAAGTTGTGGAACAGGCTATGGTCACACAGAGGCCCAGCAAAAGGATTACAAAAAGGCAAGACTTTTTCAGTTAAAGACAAATAAGTATTGTTGTGTGCAACATAACAATACATTTGTCAGATAATAGTTTATAGTTAAACTTGTCAACATCTTAAATGTTGGTTTAATACAACCTTAATTAATATGAGCATAGGAAAGTTTCAATGGAATTAATTGAATTGTGTACAATGCAGCCCCAAATTTAACAGGAACTTATCAGTCTTCAAGTCTGAAAATACTGAATGCTATTTGCAAACTGGAAGACTCTTAAAAGACAACTTTTATAGTCGCAAGTCATATTACAGCATTTATTTTATATCATTAACAAATAATCAAAGCTTAACTCACCAAGAGTGTGAACAATTATTTAGAACACATCTGAAATTTAGGTAGTTAAAAATCGAAAACTTTATTTTTTTTTAAAAAAGCTATTTGCAACACTTACCTAACTGCTGCAGTACATTTGCTTTCACTTGTGTGGAAATATTCTCTGTCTGCAAAAGCTGCTCGTAGGCTTCTTTTGCAGCACGATACTTTCTCTGTAGTGGGGGGATGGGCGGAAGAAAACAAATGGTCTAAAGCACATTTGAACTGAAACAATTCTAAAGCTCCTGGCAAATAAAACTTACAGTTTTGTTTCTGAAAATTGTAATCACACAGATGAACCAGGAGTGGAAGATGCTTTCAAAACACTTTTTCACAAAGAAACCAAGGAAATGACAACATCAACTGCACAGACACGAGAGATAGGGTCTCACACAAAACATGGAATAAAGGAGGGAACTCTTGTTGGCAAAGCAGGATTTCACAAAATATTTATGACCCATCATTGTGCCCTGCAACAAACACTTTAGAACATGAGCCAGTGGTTACAATAACACAAGTCACAAGTCCTGTCCAACTAAGTTGAATTATTTCTTGGTTATTCATTCACACATTTTCAAAAAAGATGTAAGCAAGTAGAAGATATTCGCAATTTATATCAACCCATCACTACAGATTGGGAAACACTGATTCATTGCATAATGGAAATTGCGTAGCATCTCACAATAGTCTAGAGATGGCACCAGACAAAAATAAGGCATTTCCCCGGAGAGGGAAGACGAATTGGATGGTGAATCTCTAACCATAACAGACACCCATTAGAACTGAACAACAAACATTAACATTCCTAGAACAAAATTTGCCTCGAGCTGTGCATTTCATTTTTATAGACATGACTGGAAGCGACAACCATTCTCTTCTTTTTCAGCCTCTTCGCCCACCACTGTTCATCCTTTCATAAAATGGGGCATCTTTTCCAAGGTGATTCCAATGAAACATTGAAAAACATATGGAACAGTATTGAAAATCTACAGAAAATAATTGAAGTAGACTCTGAGAAGGTGTAACATTTCAACAAAGCCAAAGCAAGTTGATTGAGAACTTTCTCCAAGTGGATATGGGAATATCAGGTGATTGGGGAGGATGAGGGCAGGACGGGAAAAGAGGGTGACCAAAGGTGTGGTCGAATAGCAGGGTCTTGAGAGGGGCCTTGAAGGAGGCAAGGAAGGGGGCGAGGGACTGCGGCATGGAGTTCCAGAGGGTGGGGACAGAGGGACAAAAGCGGTAGCTTCATTGCATCATTGAATCCATCTATGTCAGTGGGAAACCTACAAACACCAAGTGTTCATTTTGAACAATATTTTGCCTTTGAGCTTGTCATAGATTTGTCTGGTTCTCCAGTCAAATCTTCAGAGCACATTGCTGCAAAAAGAACAACAATAAAATACATTTACACATTTGTACAGCGCCTTTCACATTGGGAGGACGTTCCAAAGTGCTGGACAGTCAGTGCTTCATACCCGAGCTGGAGTTGGAACGAGGAGATTGGAGGGAAGGGTGGGGAAAGGGGCGTGACTGATGGCATGGTTGAAGAGGGTCTTAAGGCGGGACTTGAAGGAAGCTAGGGAGCGGGCAAGGAGGAGGGACTGCGGAATGGAATTCCAATGGTTAGAGCCAGAGAGGCTGAAGGCTTGCCCGCCAATGGTGGCGTAGGTGGGTCGAGTGACATGGAGCAGGCCGGAGCCCATTGAGTGGAGGGAGTGGACAGATTGGTAGGGTGTCAGGAGGTTGCAGAGGTAGAGTGGACCAAGGCCATGGACTTTAAAGGTGAGGACCAGGATCTTGAACTGATTTTTTTTTTTTCCGCGCCCTTTTTTCCCCCGCCATCTCAGGGATCGTCCGGGCGGGCGGCGAGGACAGGGAGTGATTGCTGGACGATTGTTGGACGATTGTTGGTTATTGTTTGTTGCTGTTTTTGTTGTTAATATTATTGCTTTTGTTGTTTATTATTGTTGTTTGATTCCCTCCACCCCTGCCCCCATCTTCTTCTTCCCTCACTCCCTTTCCTCACTTTCTCTCCTCCCTTTTCCTCTTCCTGATCTTGCCACCACCCATCTTTCCCTCCCTCTCTTCCTTGCCCCCCTTTCTCCCCCCTCTTCCTCCCTAACCCTAACCCATCCCACCTTTCCCTCCCTCTCCCCCCTTACCCTCTTTTCCCCCTTTCTCCCCTGGCCCCATTTTCGCGATTGTTTGTGGGACACTGCTGTGCGCAATTTGGCTGCCGCGTTTCGCCCACAAGTATACAGTCGACTTTCCTGCCTTTCTTCCCCCTGCCTCAACCCCTCCCCTTTTGTTTCTTTACCCCCTTTTGCCCCTAGTCCCACTTCCGTGACTGATTGTGGGACACTGCTGTGCGCAATTTTGCCGCGTTTCGCCCACTAATATACAGTTACTTTTCCTACTATGCTTTATCCTGCCCTGATCCTTCCCACCCTGCTCTTGTCCTACCTGACTGTACAGTGCCTTGGGATGTCCTCTCAACGTGAAAGGTGCTATATAAATGTAAGTTTTGTTTGTTGTTTGTTTGTTTGAACTGAATCCTCTGAATGATGGGAAGCCAGTGGAATTGGCTGAGAATGGGGATGATAGGGTTGTGGAGTTTGTGCAATAGAGGACATGGGCTGCAGTTCTCGATGATCTGCAGCTTATTGAGGGAAGAGTTGGGGAGGCCGACAAGAAATGCTTGGCATCGTCGAGCCTGAATGTAACAAAAGCATCAATGAGAGTTTCAGCGGCGTGTGGGGGTGATATAGTAGTGGAAATCAGGCAACATTGTGGAGGTGAGGGAAAGCAGAGCGGGTCATGGCATGGATGTGTGGAAGAAGACAGTTAAGGATCGAACAAGACACCTAGGTTCCTGATTGGCTTGGTGAGGTGGAGTGTGCATCCACAGAGGTTGATGCTGCCAGTGCCTGCGGTGCGGAGACACTGGTGAGAGCCAATCGGGAGGGCCTCGGTCTTGTTGACATTCAACTGTTGAATGAAAGTTAGCTCTCATCCAGGACTTGATGTCCGACAGATAGTCTGTCAAGAGAGCAGTGGTCCTGAAATCAAGTGTGGAGGCAGAAATAAATAATTGGGAGTCATCCGCATTCGAAGTTGCCCCATGTCTGCGGATGAAGTCACCGATGGGGAGCATGTAGACATTGAAAAGGAGAGAGCCAAGGAGAGAGCCCCGGTGAATGCCACAAGTGATAAATGTGGGGACTGGAGAAGACATTAGTGGCAACAAAGTGGTGATGGTGGGAGAGATAACAGTTGAACCTGGTTAGGGAGGTCTGCGAAGATTGAGCTAAGAGGAGAAGCAATGTAGGAGGATGGAGTGGTCGAGAGTGTCGAAGGCAGCAGAGGTTGAGGAGGACAAGGGTTCAGATCACAGATGTTTAGAATGTCATTAGAGACTTTGACCAGGGCTGTTTCTGTGGGAAAATATACACCAACAACAAAACAAACAACTCTAGAACACTATCCTTCAATGCTCTCGTCAGCTTTGGATTGCAAATCCATCTGACCCAGAGCACCACTAAGTGGAAGTCTCCACAAATCACAGGATTTCCTAAAGTTTAATAGTCAATACTTTATGGATCTGTGAACAGATCAAAGCAGCATATTTTAGAACAGAGATCATGAAAATTACCATGTAATTTCCCTGAAGTCCAAACGTCTGGGTGTAACTGTCTTGAGAACCACAGTTTCTCAAACATGTTGATCCTCTCAAACACAGATTAGACCCATATAGGATTCTTTGGGGAAATAACATTATGGGATATAGTACATGGGTAGCTTGTATGTGCATGTCACTGCCAGGAAGGTGGAAGGCGAACTAATAATAATAATCCTTGCATTTGATAAAGTGCTTTTCATATCTTCTAAGTGACTCAAAGTGCTTCACAGAATATACTGTAAAGTGAATTGACTGTATATTTGTGGGTGAAATATGGCAGCCAATTGCATGCATCAGTGTCCCACAAACAGTCGTGGATTGAGTAACCAAATTATCATTGTTCTTAAAGAACTAAATGGACCTTGGTCTTTTTTCGTCTAGCATTTCGAATGTTCTTATTCATTGATACAGCACTTTCATCCTCTCGGTTTTTTCCTAATATATCTCTCTAATACAGTCAAAACTGCTCAAGCAACCAATCCCTGTTAACAACCACCTGGAACACCACTTTCAGTGGGCACTGACACACCAACAACATTTACTCAGAGGAACCCTTACATAAAAGCTACTTTGCCTCTGTCCCAGAGAGGTTGTTGAGATAGGTTTGAGTGTATAACTATGTGAATCTTATTTAAAATAAAACAACACATTTTTACTCTTTAAATCCCACTTGACTTTTGTTTAATTTTTTGTCTAATCTACTTAAAGGAATCCACGGATACACTTTAGGTCTATTGTAGGTATTTTCAAATATCAACTTTTTCAGTTTCCTTCTTATTCCATTTTTATACTTGTGCCAGAAATTCTGCCAAGTTATATCTTTACATTATTTTCTTAATATTTCTGAGGAATGCAAATTTTGGAAACTCTTAAATCTAACCTTGATTTGAAAGGCAATTTTCTGCAGTGCTTAAAGGTACCTGTGAAAATATATTTAAATATTCAGACTAACATTGTAAAAATTGGCAAAATTTGCACACTCTGAAATGTATTCTCTTCACAGGATATACTGTATGAAATGGATTAATTATATTTTATGTAATTATATTTTATAGTCAATTTGTGCACAGCATCAACAATAACAAATTATATTTGTATAAAGCCTTTCACGGGAGGAGGACAGTCAGGGATCAGCACCTGAGCTGATGGTTGGGATCCGGAGGGGTGGAGGGTGGGGAGGATAATGCTAGAAGGATGACAGAAGGCACAGTAAAGAGTGTCTTGAGATGGGTCCTGAAGAGGCAAGGGAGTGGGTGAGGTGGATGGACAGTAGGATGCAGTTCCAAAGGGTGGGGACAAAGAACTGAAAGCCCACTGGCCAATGGTGGGGCAGGCATGATGGGGGACATGAAATTAAGAGGTCACAGAGGTAGGGAGGGTCAAGGCCATGGAGGGCTTTGAGGCTGAGGGCCAGGATATCGAACTGTATCCTCTGAGTATGGGGAGCCAGCAGAGCCTGGTGCATGAGCACTGTCCCACAAGGCATAGAGTAAGTAACCTATTTTATTTGGTGGATTTGTTGGCCAGACAGCGGAAGAAACCCCATTCTCTTTTTAAATAGCGTCATGGGAACTTTAACGGGATCTCCCCAAATAGGCAGACGGAACCTTGGTTTAACGTCTCATCTGAAGGGTGGCACTTCCACCAATACAACTCACCCTCAGCACTGCATCAGACTACGATTCCTGACGTGGGGCTTCAACCCACAACCTTCAGAGGCGAGTTTGTTACTACTTAGCCAGGGAGACTTATCTTGAAATATTAACAAAATCAATTAAATTTAAAATTGGGTGGAATATCTAGCCCAGGAAAATTAAGTACATTTGCAATTAAGTGTTTTGGTTGGGTGGCTGCTTGAAATATCAATTATTTTCAATGCAGAATGGTGTCATAGAAAAGGCAAGATGATACAGCATTTAATATTCTAAGTTAATAAGACACCTAAATAAAATAGTGTTCTTAGGAATAATACATTAATAAGTAAATCTCATCATTCCAAGAAAAATGAAACCTTATGGCAAATGGGTAATTGAGTTTCCGGTGATCAATCATTATTTTGTCTCCATTGCAAACTATCAGATTGATTAAATTATCAAAGGAAGATTGCTAGTCAGCATTCCCTTCCAGACTTTATTGCCAATTGTGGCACCATTATCCACTCAGAACTAGACAGCCGAATGGGAAAGACATGCAAATTACATAAAGTTGGTCTGCGAGTTGCTACAATGATGGCCTCCACTTTTCCCCATGGGTGTCAGTAGACATTGTTTACTGCTAAAAACTCAGTTACAACTAACACTTAACAAGCACTAAAATGATTCTTAAAATGATTCTGGTAACAAATATAAAGCAACCAACTCTTGGTTTGAAGGTAAGGCAGAAAATTCTGTATTTATACAGCTACTTATGTTTGTTTTATGACACCAGGCACAAACTAGTACAATTTCAACCCTTTTTTTAAATAATTAGCTGGTGTATTAGCTATTCCAAGACTAAATATTCAGATCTATAATAAAAATAATCCTTGCATTTATATTGTAATATAAAACTATTTAAAAATACCATTTCATGATAAACAAATAAAATCCTACTTCCTGATTAAAACCGTAGCTGGTGACTTGCATTGTAAATCAACAAGCTTATTGAACCCTAGCCACTAATGGTAATTGCCCAGCTAGCCACTTCATATTATTTTTATTCAAAAGAGCCACTTTTTTTATTCAAACGGGCACAGTTGTTGTTATAATGTCAGCTCTATTTCAAATAGCAAGCTCTTAATACCAAAGTCACACAGTTTAATATCACTTCAACACAAGATGATTTAATGTCAAAAGATTCTCTTCAAAGACTTTGATTTGTACTCCATACATTTTATATTTTACAACGCTAGGTTATTACTGCCAGTGGAAATGGACACCTAGAGACAGTACCAACAACACCAACAAATTGCATTTGTATAGCACCTTTCACGTTGGGAAAGTACCACCCAGAAACTAACACCGACAGAAATGTGTTATTGGCAGATCCATCCATACAAGCAAACAAAGCATTTTGCATTCACAGCTTTGCTCTTCACATGTCACTCAGTGGTCAAGACTATCGATTATTAAATGTACATAAGCAATACACAAAACCCCCAAATTACAATGCATTTATTTAGTTACTACCACCAGCATTTAAACAGTATATTGTTTACGTCAAATATCTACACACTGCAATTTTTAGGAAATTTCTCAAAAGATTTTGATTAAAAAAGCTACTAAAGTGAATTCTGTTTCTGTTGGGAGGGGAAAAAAAGACAGCAAAATGTTCACTTAAAAGGTACAACGTTAAAAATACGTACCTTGAAGGTATCGTTCGCATAATCATGTGTCAAGTTATGAAAAAATAAGTCAAAAATATTGCTTTAAGAGGCAGCCATGAAACAGCCCTTCATCGGACCAACTCTTACTCACAGTAAGACAATGGCAAGGCAGAGGATATACAGATGAAAGAAAGAGCTGCAAAGCATGCCAAGTGTGCCCTATCCCCTTCAATGTGCAACTTTGGACATTGTCCAAAGTTGGAATTTCTTAAACGTTGCAGTGTCTTGATCTTAATTATCCTTCCTAGCAACCAGTCATATTACTTGATTACCTTCAGTTTAAAGAAATCTGTCCTTGCTTTTATGAAAATTTTTTCCCACATAAGTTGAACCTGTGCCCTGTTGTCCTGCTGACTTGGTATACCTTTGAAAACAAACCTCTGTGTAGGTAGATAAAATGCCTCATGATAATCATAAGATAGCAGACTGAATGATCACCATTACTTGTACCTAGGGTCCTTTGATATGGAAATTTTCCGATTTAGATATATCGATGGGATCATATCGAGATATACTGAAATATCGATATTTTCGGGTTTTTCGTACTGCGCATGCGTGCGCATTCGGGTGCGCGCGCATTCGGGGCCTATCTCCTCAGGAGGTAAATCTCTTTCTCTCTCTGTGTCTCTCACTCTCTCCATCTCTGTATTTTTCTGTCTGTGTCTCTCTCACATCCCCCCCATCTCTATCTATCTGTATATTATCACATCCACCACGTCTCTTCTCCCTCTCCACCCCCCCCGTCCCTCTTTCCCCCCACCCGTCTCTCTCCCTCCCCCGCCGTCTGTCTCTCCCCCCCACCCCCCCCCCAGCCGTCTCTCTTCCCCCCTCCACCCGTCTCTCTCCCCCCCCCACCCCCCCCAGCAGTCGCTCTCCCTCCCACCACCCCCCAGCCATCTCTCCCCCCCCCCCCCCCCCAACCATCCCTCTCCCCTCCCCCAGTCGTCTCTCTCCCCCTCACCACCCACCCCCCCAGCCTTCTCTCCCCCCCACCCACCACTTGCATACCTGTATATTGTATTCTAGGACTATGAATACACTTTGCACCTGTGTAGAGATGAGCATTCTGGGTCTTGTAGTTCAGTGAGCGCGTATTCTGATTTTTTACCTCGATATATCGATTTTTCGATATATCGATATTTCTGAAATGTCTATTTCGTATCGATATGAAAATTATATCGGGTTTTAGCGATATATCGATATATCGCCGGACCCTACTTGTACCACACCAACTCTCCATGCAATTACATCCAGGTAAGAATCTTAAGGTATCACAGCTAAGAGATTCAACTGAAAAATATATGAACATGTTTAGAAACAAACTAAGACCAAAGGAGGTCATACAAGAATTAACTGTCGCAATAACCTCTACAAATCCAGTAACAAAAATAAACTACATTCATTGTCAGCAGTAGATGAATTGAACTAGTTTAAGGGTATGCAATTGTCATATTGGAGACACCAAACACCAAGACATGGATTTTGGAGATGAGGGAAAATTGAGCAGGGAAGAACACAGATTTGGGGTTTGACAGTTGGGTGTCAAAACAAGATACAGAGATTTGCACTGGCTCCAAAAGGGAGAGTGCACAACCATTCCGGTTAATGCTGTCATTGCCCGAGGTGAGAAGGTGCTGCCCTAACCATGTCCTATCAATATTCAACTGAATTAAGTTAGAAATAAATCTTGATGTCTTGACAAGACAATTGGCCCGAGTATGAGTGTTCCTAGAGTCAAGGGTAGAGTTGGATATCATCTTCATACACAAACGCATATCCATAAGCATAACAAGATTGTCATGTTTAAAACATTTATTGCTAACCAACATAAGGTCAGAATTCCATATCTCATACAACTGATTACCTTCACAAGGACAAAGCCCTATAGATAAGAGGCAGTTAATTAATATTCGTAATGATTCAGACCAATGGATCACATACTTGCAATGATATTGTTTCTTCTTTTTGCATTTAATTTGGAGGGCCCTTCATACAAACTTAGTCCTTATTCCCTGGCTAGCCCTGCTAAATGATGGTAAGGAGGGTATCCAGAAACAACAACAACAAAATTACACTTGTATAGCGCGTTTCACGTCAGGAAGACTTCCCAAGGCACTAGACAGTCATTGTTTCAGATCCGAGCTGGGGACGTGGTGGAAGGGAAGGGGGGGTTTAGGAGTAGCCGATGGGACCATCGAAGAGGGTCTTGAGTTGGGACTTGAAGGAGGCCAGGGAGGGGGCGAGGTGGAGGGACTGGGGGATGGAGTTCCAGAATTTGGGGTCAGAGTGGCTAAAGGCTCACCCGCCAATGGTGAGACAGCTTGGTAGGGTGATAAGGAGCAGGCCAGAGCCTACTGAGCGGAGGAGGCGGGCAGGTTGGTAGCGGGTTAGAAGGTCATGGTTGTAGGGTGAGGCAAGGCCATCGCAGGCTTTAAATGTGAGGACCAGGATCTTGAATTGCATCCTCTGGATGATGGGGAGTCAATGTAGTCGGACAAGGATAGGGGAGATGGGAACATAAAGCTTGGAGTGGTAGAGGACATGGGCCGTAGAGTTCTGGATCATCTGTAACTTGTGGAGGGAGGAATTGGGAAGGCTGACAAGCAAGGCATTTGCATACTCGAGCCAGGATGTAATTAAGGCATGAATGAAGGTTTCAGCGGCCTTGGGGGTAAGGTAGTGGCGGAGTTGGGCAATATTGTGGAGGTGAGGGAAGACAGAGCAAGTCATTGCTTAGATGTGGGGGAAGGAAAGACAGTTGAGGATCAAACAAGACACCTGACTGGCTTGGTGAGGTCCATGGAGGTTGATGCTGCCAGTGCCTGATGCGTGAAGACACTGGCGTAAGCCAGTAGGGCCTCTGTCTTGTTGACATTCAGAAAGTTAGCTCTCATCCATGACAATGTCTGACAGACAGTCTGTTGGGACAGTCATAGTCCTGGAGTCGAGGGTAGAGGCAGAGATAGAGTTGGGTGTCATTCACATACATGTGGAAGTTAACTTCATGTCTGCGGATGATGTCAGCAAGTGGGAGCATATAGATGTTGAAAAGTAGGGGGCCAAGGACAGAGCCATGGGAGATGCCTAGGGGTTGGAAGAGAAGCAATTGTCATATTGGAGACACCAAACACCAAGACATGGATTTTGGAGATGAGGGAAAATTGAGCAGGGAAGAACACAGATTTGGGGTTTGACAGTTGGGTGTCAAAACAAGATACAGAGATTTGCACTGGCTCCAAAAGGGAGAGTGCACAACCATTCAGGTTAATGCTGTCATTGCCCGAGGTGAGAAGGTGCTGCCCTAACCATGTCCTATCAATATTCAACTGAATTAAGTTAGAAATAAATCTTGATGTCTTGACAAGACAATTGGCCCGAGTATGAGTGTTCCTTGAGTCAAGGGTAGAGTTGGATATCATCTTCATACACAAACTCATATCCATAAGCATAACAAGATTGTCATGTTTAAAACATTTATTGCTAACCAACATAAGGTCAGAATTCCATATCTCAGGGAGTCAGTTAATGAGCAAGTAGCGAAAAAAAAATGATGCCAGTCAATCCACAACAATGCACATCAGATATAGTACTTTATCACATTGAAATAGAATTACATTTTCTTTCCCTTCTATCGATCTTCCCACTCCAGGTAACACTGGCAACAAGCTGGAAATCTCCACACTATTCGGAGTTGTGTTGGAGTGTTTTTTGATTCTTGTACTTTTTCATGTGAAAAAGCACCTTGCCTCTGCTCAGCAATTCAAAATACTTTCCCTTTGATTATTTCTTTATCCATCTCCGATTTACAACATTCCATTGTTGTTGTATTGAATTTTATTGCTAAATAAAATTCAATACAACAACAATTTGCATTTTGTATAGCTCACTTCGTGTGGGGTAGCATCCCAGAGCACTTCACATTGGGGGAGTATGACAACAAGAAGAAAATTACATTTGTATAGCGCCTTTCACATCAGGAGGATGTCCCAAAGTGCTGGAGAGGCGAGGGGACTGCCAGATGGAACTTTAAAGGTTAGGGGCACAACAAGCCAAGAGGAGAGGGAGGGGGCAAGTGACCTTAGGCACGATCCCCATAGGATTTGAAAGTGGGGAGGGAGGGGGCAAGCCGGAGGGATTGAGTGAGAGAGTTCCAGAGTTTTGGGGCCTCGTACCTGAAGGCACGGCCACTGATGGTGGACGGGCAGGGGATGATGTACAAACAGGAGGCCGGAGACAGCCGAGTGGAGGATAAGCAAATCGGAGAGCTAGTTAGGTGTGAGGGCATGAAATGATCTGAAAAGAAGTGAGAGGATCTTGAAATCGATCCGTTTGATGATTGGGAGCCAGTGGAGCCTAGCTAAGACTGGTGTAATGGAGTTTTGTGCAGGTGAATATCTGGGCAGCAGAGTTTTGAGTTAATTGGATTTTGCCTATGGTAGAGCTGTGCAACCAATTAGATGGGCACTGGAATAGTCCAGCCAGGAAGTGATGAAGGCATGGGCGAGGGTTTCAGCTGCATTGGGTGTGAGGTAAAACTAAAAATTATTTTAGTTCACATACTGTTGATTAGATTAAATTGGCTATTGTCTGGATATACAATTTCAGCAAAAGTGCAATTGAAAGCCAGCAAGAGAACAAATTCAGATTCATGGCACACTTACCTGGATTTCATACAAGTGAGCAACATGGAACTGAACTGAAATAGAAAAAAAAAGTTGTCAATTGCAGAGAATTATTATTATAAAGATTATAATTATAAATTATTATATACTTCCGTTAGTTATAGTATACAGGAAAAAACATTTACCAATTGATATCATATTTAAACCCGAATTATATATTACAGCAATATAGAATATCAAATGTTCAAGTGACAAGATGAAACAATTTTTGAAACATGACAATTATTAAAGTAAGATTAATTAGAAATGCAGGAACCAACATACTAGGTTTCCATGAAAGGCTTTCCTGGAGGAGATTGTGAACATCATTCAATAAGCATTGATTTTCATATAAGAAATCATATGCCGATATTGATACGATAATTACTATTGAACTAAAAGGTTCAATTTTCAAATACTTGGTGCTAGTCTGAAAGTGATTTGTGCAAAATTATGTACAAATGAAGGACCTGAGGAGCTCTGATACACGGTCTTGTAAGACTGTGATGAACTGCAAACTTTTGAAATTCGAGTAAGAGCAAATTTGAAAAATTAAATAGTGTCTGCAAAATTCTTGATCAGGCATGGTGAAAAATTCAGGTTAGCATGAAGGACAACTTAAAATCTGCTGGAAAATAACCAAAAGTAGTTTAAAAGTTTAAGATTACAAATAAATTGTACAACTTTAATTGTACAAACTTTAACCTTTAGATTGCTGGTGTATCTGTTTATTGGTATCTGGTCTACCTGTGCATGGTGATGGTAAACCTTATTACAGTAATAAAACTAGCTATTTTACTGTAATATTAATAATAATAATAATCATGCTTGCATTTGATATAGCGCTTTTCACGTTTTCTAGACGTCTCAAAGCGCTTCACAGAATACACTGGGAAGTGAATTGACTGCACATTTGTGGGCGAAACGCACAAATGAAAACTAAATGAAAAGTTAAATTAAATTTAACTACCTAATAGAAGAATGAGTCCAAAATAGAAACATTGCAAAGCTAACTTCACTTATCCTTTAATTTTGTCCTGTTCCCCGTTTGTCTTTTATGCTCTATGTTTACTGTTTCCATCATTTAAACCTTTTTTCCTGTATTTTTAATTTCCTTACCCACCTTTTTCATGCTGCTCCTATCATCCATTTTAGATGAGGGAGTAAAATCACTGTTTCATTGGATGAAAACTGGCTTTCCAAGGTTTTCTTTAAACCAATGAAACAGTGAAAGAATGAAGATTGACAGAGCTTCCTCACAGATGGGATTAGGTTTATGGTTTACTAGGAAATCATGTGAATTGGGGTCTGCAAATGAATAAACCCATTGGCAACCCTAGAGAGATGTTACTGCATTGAATAAACTTGTAGGCACTAAGATTTAACCGAGGCCACTTTTAAAAGGATTCCAGTGTCTGATTAGTTCAGAGAACTTTTTAAATTTGTGATACCAATGATATTCACAGGCTGGGCATGGAGAAAATGGAGGAAAGAGGAAACAAAATAGTTTAAAATAAATAGCAAAAGTCTATTTCCCAGTTACAATAACAACATTCTAACACCATGACTAATTTTCTTCTTTTTAACCTAATTAAGGAATTCACAGCTATGATTGGTAGATCCCCAGCTGTGCCAATCTCTAAACAAATAACAAATAGATCCCATAATAAGTACACAAATGCATATTAGAATTTTATGTTTCGCACTTGAATCCACGTTTTCTACATTCAGAGTGCAATCACAATTTTCCATCCTGTCTCCGAACTGGCTTAACACTTCATATTTCTAGGCAACAGAAGCTAAGTGAAGGCACTGTTCAGATCAGAGCACAGCTACTCTGTAAAAATAAGGCCTGGAGCAGTAAGGCAGAGTAGCATGCAAACCAAATACAGTACTCTGATTAATGGCATCAATTTCAGGCATTTTGCTGCTCACAGAGTATCCTAAAAGATGTAACAGGGATCCCAAACTTGTCAGGAAAGGCTAAAGATTTTTTAAAAAAATTCTCATACATGAAACAATTTGCGGACTGGAAATTTCTGGCATGATGTTCTGACAAATCAGACGTTCTGTGTAAGGGAGCTATAACATTAAATGAAAGTTGGAGAGGCAACTAATATGCTGACTTTATTACATTTTCAGAGAAACACGCATTAATTTTCTAAACATCAATGAACCTGAGCATAAGATAGAAAATTTTATTAACTGAATATTCTCACATCATAGAATCTTAGAATGATAAAGCACAGAAGGAGGCTATTTGTGTTTGTGCCAGCTTTTTGAAAAAAGCTGTGCAATTCAATCCCACTCCCCCTTAAGGCATAATTTGCTTTTAAAAAATCAGTTTTGGCTGCCCTATACTAACTAATATTTTTCTAAGTGAAAAATTTATTTTGTCCAGATTATAATCTCCCCACATAGATGTTTCATTACTGAAGTTCGGCTGACTGGCCTGTAGCTCCCAGGTTTATCCTTCCCTGCCATTTTGTACACGGGAGTAATATTTGCATTTATTCGCAGTCAAAATAAATGCCACAATTACTTCATGCTCTGCTATATAATTTTTTATAGCATTAGTCAGGTCTATATATATAATATATATATATTTTACCCTTTTATATGCTCTTCTAAATGTAATCATCCATCACCATGGGGGTCCCCTTGCACAACGACATGGCAACACATCCTATTTAAAGAATGTACTGGTCTCCTACACTGTACCATAGTATATTTCCAGCATCTGACACTAATTGTCGGAAAAAATTACATTTCCATATTGTTTTTCATGTTGGAAGGATTTCCCAAGGCGCTCAACAGTCAGGGATTTGGACCCAAGTAGGGAGTTGGATCAGGGGGTGTAGAGGGTAGGAAGGGAGTGGTAGGACTGTGGCTGAATGGTGGTTGAAGAGGAGAGTCTTGAGGTGTGCTTTGAAGGAGGCGAGAGAGGGAGTAAGAGGACTGGGAAATGGAGTTCGAAAGGGTAGGGTAGGAAAGCTGAAGGCCAGGCTGCCTATGGTGGGATGGGCCGGCCACATGAAGCAGGTAATGATCACTTATTAAGTATATTTTATCATAAGTCCAAGTTTATGGGCTTAATCAACAAATTAAAATGAAGTCTATATGCCGAGGAGCTGAAACTCTTAATTCCGTTTCTCCTTAACATCAAGCCAAATGGAGCCCCCATTATACCAAAAACCTCCCTCTTCCCCTTCTAAGTAGCTTTTACAGTTTCATAAAATAAAATCAACAGGCATTCTTTTCCATTTCCAACAAGCTCCTCATTTTAAAAAAATGCTTTGTGGATCAAGAGTATGAAAGGAAATAAACCAAGTGATGAGGAATGGAACATTCTTGTTCAGTGCATTTAGATTATTACAGAGACAAAGATTTTTTAAAAAATAAAAACACCTCTCTGTTGCTATCAATTACTAGAATGGATTTGTCCAAACAACAGGACACCACATTATAGGCACTTCAGACAAAGTATAATTAATATAAATTGGGCACATGCTCTGTAATATGAGACATTAGTTAGACAGCTTATTGAGAAATTTAAAATATGGTCTTTAGCATTATGTGATAGTTAAATCTGCAGTTTGTGCGTTAGAAAAACTTACAACTCTGGATGAATGGATCTCACTATAATTGATTACAGACTTTGTTAGGAACTTTTACTAACAAAGTCTGTATGAAAAATCCTCTCCACTTTTGCATCTTTCCATGTACAGTAAAAGCCCATTTATCCGACACCCTTGGGCCTGATGTGTGCCGGATATTCGGCTGAAAACGCAAACAAAAATAATAATTTCAATGCATTTTTCCGGATACATTCCGGTTAACTGAATGCGGACCTTTTTTTTTGTGATGCCAGTTATACAGAAGTTACGGTTGATCAGGTGCCGGATAAACATGCTTATACTGTACTATACAGAGGCCATAAGCCATTTCTCTGACAGATTCAATTGTAAACATTAGAGAAATCAAGCTACTTGCTCCAAAATGTTCAGAATTCAAAAAAGCTTGTTTGAAAAAAATCATTAAGAAGTTGAGTGATGCAGTCAGGATATCAGATAGTCTACCATCCAAGTTTTTAACCATGAAATCACATGCTAGTAGTTTATGGTAAGACACATTGTTCAAGATATATTGGTAAACCACGCACAATTGCATTTAAAATACAGAAGTCTATGAGGAATAGATTTACAAAACTACAATAAAAATATTTGCATAAAAATATACAAATAGCAATAGACTTCCCCTGAACAATCAGCATTCTAAGTAAGAAAAAAAACATTTTAAGTTGTAGTAAAGTTGAAAACATACCATATTGGAGTAAAATGTTTCAACGTATTTCATAAACAAACTGCTTAACATCTTACATGTAACCACAACCTAATACCAAAAGTTTGAACTTTATACAGTACAAACACGGTTTACGGTCACTTCAGTAATCCAACCAGCTCACAATTACGGGCACATTTTCAGTCTCTTTCAGTGTCAATATTAAAAAGATCGGCTGCTCAATAAACCAGGCACCTCTCTATTCAGGACAACGATTGTGGATTGCGACTGCTACAGCGTCTTCCTCCGCTTCAAACGTGGTATAAACACCCCCTACTCCACTAACCAGCACATAGTGCACTAGGCTTCGAGCTTCTCATGCTGTTTCCTCGATGCTCTACTGTGGGTGGAGTGGGCTCCAGTTGCGCATGCGTGGCTAGGGGAATGTTGAGATCATAGAAGCGCCTTGAGTGGAAAATCTATTTCACCCAGCGTCCGCGGCCTAACCTGAGCTCCTGCGGCCGATTCTTGGTAAGTGCTGTATTCAGAGCACATGGTTTGTGTATACATTCATAGACAGTTAGCTGTCATCTATGGTATTGTCAGAAAACAAGTTTGATGCATTCTCATAAGGTAGGCTGAATACATGACAGCTTTTGTTTTAAATGTGACAATTCTTTTATTTTAATGAGACTGCAAAGTATTGTACTTGAATGTTCATCACCCTTCCCCATTGCCAATGCCTTTAACATTACATCAGTGACCTGAATCACCCGACCTGTTTCAATAATCAGGTCACCTCACTAAGTAGGTCATTTTTGCCCAGGCTCTTGAGTGACTGAATTAGTGAAGTTCTACTGTATAGCATTCAAAAGAACACCAAGTAGTCTAATAAATGTACTGTGTTGGGTTAAATGCTGACTGGGAAATAGCTTGAATACAAAACAGCATTCAAAGATTTGGGATTACATTTGGTTGGATATGCAAACGCGAATATTAAAGCAATCCTACAGCTAGGTTAATATTTCACAAGAAAAATTTATTGGAAAAATTCCCAAGAATGTTTAAAGTTAAGTCACAAAAATAAAATTTACTTACTTTCTGCTTTGGACAGAGTGCAAGGGTTGGAGTCGATCAATGCCAACTGAAAATGCTGCAGGAAAAACATAATGCATTAATACTATAATAGCTTAGTGTAATTTACCAATCAAATTTAATGAAATCATCAAATCTAGAATACAAGAAAGCTGGTTCAATGACCACATTTCGAGAAGCCTCACGAGCAGGAGAATGAAGTTGGATTTCTTAAAACAGTTAATTTGTCTCCCATTTCAATAAAAAAAATTAAGGCAATGCAATTTTACCACATGATATAATATCTGCATATCACATCAAAAGCATCATCAGCAGTGAATCATTTTTTTCTCCTCTTGAGGCCGAGTACCAAAAAAAACAGCATAGTCTAAACAGATATGTTTTGCACTAAACATATTTGACTCTAAGGATCACTGCTGTCTTGACAGAAAGTCTATCAATAACAACAACATTATATCCAAATAGCACCTTTCACATCGGGAGGACATCCCAAGGGGCTGGACAGTCAGTGTTTCAGACCCAAGCTGGGGTTGGGATCGGGGAGAGTGGAGGTGACGGGTGGGGGTGGGGGGGAAGGTGGTGACGGGTGGGTGACCTGTCAGACATCAAGTGAGAGCTAACCTTCTTCAGTATAATGTCAACAAGACCGAGGCCCTCTTGAATGGCTCCCGTCAATGCTTCCACAACTCAGGTGCTGATGGCATCACAATCCAAGGATGCTTACTCCACCTCACTGAGCCAGTCCGGAAACTTGGCATCTTGTTCAACAACCCTCACGCTTTCTAGCCCACATCCGTGCCATAGTCTGCTCTTCCTATCCCCACCTCTACAACATTGCCTGGCTCCGCCACTGTCACATGTGGCAGGCCGCCAAAGCTCTCATACGTGCATTCATAACATCCATCATAACATTTGTCAATGCAAACTCCTTGCTTGTTGGCCTTCCCAACTCCTCCCTCCGCAGGTTGCAGATCATCTAGAACTTTGCAGCTTGTGTCCTCTCCCACACAAGACTCCATGACCATGTCACTCTCACTTGACTCCATTGGCTTCCCATCACACAGAGTCCAAGAACCTGGTCCTCACATTCAAAGCCCTCGTTAATCTTGTTTCCCCTTACCTCTGCAACCACCTAACCCCCTACCTAACTGTCCGCTCACTCCATTCTCTTGCCTCCATCAAGACCCACCTCAAGGCTCGCCTCTTGAACGATGCTTTCAATCAAACTCCTTCCTCCCACCTGTTCCATCCTCCCCAAACTCTACCTCCAGCTCAGGTCCAAAATCTACCCAGGGCCTTGGGACATCCTCCCGACATGAATGGCGCTATACAAATGTTATTTTGTTATTGTTGTAAACAGCTTGTGTTTATATAGCGCCCTTTACATTAAGTGCAGGTATCCCTCCACAACCGTGGGGGATACGTTCTTGAAAACCTCCGCGGTTGGAAAATACAGGGCCCTACGGGAAACATGGGGATAGGAGGAGTACGTTTGCTTTGTCGCGAATGGAAAATGCAGGGCCCTATGGGAAACATGGGGATAGGGGGAGTAAGTTTGGTCACATTGACTGCCAGGATCTGCAGCGATCCGCTCGGCTATCTGACTGACCGACTGATCTACACACAAACACAGAGAGAGAGAGAATCAACGGAGAAGGTGTTGTGGTGGGTGACATGGAGGAGGGTGAGGGGGAGGGTGCAGAAAGTGGTGTGGTGGGTGACATGGAGGAGGGTGGGGATTGGGGGTTGTGCAGAAGATGGTGTGGTGGGTGACACGGAGGAGGGTGTGGGGGCAGTAGAGAAGGTGGTGTGGTGGGTGACACAAAGGTGGGGGGTTGTGGAGAAGATGGTGTGGTAGGTGACATGGGAATAGGGATAGGGGGAGTAAGTTTGGGAGCATTGGCTGCCAGGATCTGCAGACACAGAGAGACACAACAGACAGACAGACAGAAAGAGAGAGAGAGAGAAAGAGAAATCAACGGAGATTTACCTTAATCCTAAAAGAGAAGCGGCATTTTGCTGGTTGATTGCGACATCACAACTGGGTCCTAGTGCCAGATGCTAGCGCGAAGCTGGTTGATGCAACTGGGTCCTAGCACCAAAGGCTAGTGTTATGTTAAAACCCGTGGATAAGCAAGGGTTAAGCAATAACCATTGCCGTAGTTAGCAAGAGGTGTCGCAGCGAGCCAACCATGGATAAGTGAAATTAGCGATAGAAAAAACCGCGGTTGGGGCGGGGTACCTGTATTTATCTCAGAGAATTCAAACTTGCACACAAAAAGAAAGTAGCAGCTAAAATTGTTTAACTACCTCATTAACTACATTCTTCGATTCAGTCACTATACGTGGGTTGTGGGGAAGTAGTACGCCCAAACATAAAGTTTTTCCACAGGGCACTGTCTTGTTTTTTTCCCCTTTACAAACTTAATAATAATAATCCTTGCATTTGATATAGTACTATTCACATACTATAGGCATCTCAAAGCGTTTCACAGAATATAGCGTAAAGTTAATTGTATATATGTGGGCGAAACGCGGCAGCCAATTCTGCACAGCAGAGTCACACAATCATAAATTGAAATCACCAACTTATTATTGCTTTCCTTGTGGGATTATTATTAGGCATGTGGAGTAAAGAAACTTGCCCAAGGTTTCATCCTGCCTGGAATTGAACCAGCGTCTCTCATTTATTAGGCGAGCGCTCTAACCACTGAGCTATAGGACTCCACATGTTCTCAGCAACACAATAACTCAATTCATCTGACATTAATCACAACGAAAGAAACCAAAGATGACACAAGTCAGTGAAGTCTAAGAGTTGTAAGTGCTTTGAGTGCTGCCCGGCTCCCTCACTCGCTCCCTGACTGATTGCCCGGCTCACTCACTCGCTGTCGGTCTCACTCACTCCCAGGTCCTAGCGCTGTCATGCCCCCTTTCCACATGTGTTCGTAATAACAAACATCGCAACGTTAAATGAACACATGTTCCAATGTATCAACAACTTAATAACATTAAGCGAGGTCTTGCAATGAAAGTGGCATAGTCATAAAATTGGTTGGGATTTGCAGATTCCCACCTATCACACTATAAATAGGCTCCTCTAGGACTGAATTTTCCTTTAGCTTCATTTCAAAAGAGGATCATAATCAATGTTGGCTGCCATGTAAGACCAGAATGAATTAACTTTGAAATTAATTTAGTGATAGGCCTTGGGAAAGCAAGGACCACAAATTAAGGACATACAGAATATTATTTCTCAGGGTTTTCAAATCCCGGATTTTGGTGCCAAAAGACAAATCTTCCATCAAAGACTGAGCTTTAAGGATATAGAAAAGCTTTCAATGTGATCAACTATATCTTTCAAGAGCCAAACAATCAATTTGGAAGCTCTGAGGGAGATCGCGCACCTGGCCCTCAACCTACCCTTAGGAATAACGAGGGCAGGTGCAAGTCTATTCAAACTTTGGACAAACATTAGGTTTCTTATTTCCTTCCACATGGGATTACAAGGATATTATAATCACTTTAAATCAGTTAATTTCCTTTATTTGGGAAAAGAGAATGTGGAGCCATATTAATCTCCAGTAAACAACAGGGCTGTAGTGAATACCTAGATGGCACACTAGCTTGGTGAGTCTGAGGAAGAGTCCAGGGTAGTTGAGGAATTTAGATCCCCAGGAGTAAAGACATTGACAGGAGTCAAAGAGTATGGCTTCCGTCTTGTCCAGTTGTGACTTCGACAACTGCTGTCTCTGTGCTATAGCCAGGGTGAGGAGGGACAGGTGTGACTGCAGTTGACCTGCATCAATCCATTTCCGTACTTTAGCAAGTAAGGATAGGTTGGAGATGGGATGGTAGTGTGAGAGATTAGAGATATCGAAGGTGGGATTTTTGAGGAGGGGTGTGATTACAGCGGTTTACGTGAGATGTGAAACAAAGCCTGAGGAGAGAGACTGGTTGACTATGTCAGGCAGCAGGGCAGAGGAGAGGGTGTTGAGTGACCACCAGTTGGGTGGGGAGTGGGTCGAAGCAGCAGGTGGTGAATTTGATATGAATGATTGTGGTTGAGAGGGAGGGAAAAATGGGGGCAAATTGGCATATTTGCACTCCTCAATTAATGTTGGGGATGTGTTCTTGAAAAGTGCGATTTTAAGTGAAACAACAGATAGCAAAACCTAAATTACCATAGGCCCTAATGCTATCAATAGGGGTTATGTCCCTTCAGTACATTTCTGGTCTAAATTTTCTTATACTAATATTAAATAAAGACCAAAAACAACACTACTAGTATTGAAAATTAAAATAAAAGTTTAATAAATATATCAATAAGGTAAAAATACAATTAAGAGAACATTTACTGGGGCAGATTTATGTGGATAGTGGGTGGAGTCATTCAGATGAAGGGGCGTGATTACCTGCCTCTTGTACAGATCCCCAGAGGGGCCTCCCACACGCTGCAGCCCCAAATAGCTGATTGCTGGTAAGTGTTTGCGCTAGGGTCCAGCGATATATTGATAATATCCAATATAAGTTTTATATCGATATACTGATATAGGCATTTAAAAAATATTGATATATCGAAAAATTGATATATCGAAAAAAATCGGAATGCGCTCTCACTGAATTACAAGACCCAGAATGCTCATCTCTATACACAATGCACAGACTGAGGTGCAAGCCGCCATATTGTATTCATATTCCTCGAATACAATATACAGGTATACAAGGGGTGGGGGGGGGGAGAGGGGCGGGGGGAGAGAGAGAGATGGAGAGAGAGAGATGGGGGTGGGGGAGAGAGAAGGGGGGGGAGAGACGGCGGGGGGATGAGGGGAGAGAGACGGGGGGGATGTGATAATAGATAGATAGATAGATAGAGAGAGAGAGAGAGAGAGAGAGAGATGGGGGGGATGTGAGAGAGCAGACACAGAGACACAGACAGAAAAACACAGAGATGGAGAGAGTGAGTGTGAGAGACAGAGAGAGATATTTACCTCCGAATGCGCGCGCAGCTCCGAATGCATGCGCACCTCCGAATGCGTGCGCATGCACAGTACGAAAATATCGATATATCTTGATATGAGCCCGTCGATATATCGAAATCAGAAAATTTCCATATCGACGGACCCTAGTTTGCGCCTTTGTACATTTTTTTTTTTACGTTGTCGATCAGCTGTTTGGTGATGTGGTGTGAGGGGGTCCCCTCTGGGGATCCGTACAAGCAGGTAATCCCGTCCGTTCGAATCAACCATCTCCAGTAAGTGTTCTCAATTGTATTCATTATCTTATTTACATATTTGCTAAACAACTAATATAAAATGCAATTAGCTAATATCCCTTCAATTAATCCAATTTTCTATTTTTTTTTATAAGTACTGTATTTATTAATTCACCAACAACGTATATCGAAACATCGTACGTATATTGCGACAACGAATAGAGAGGAGTACCAGGAGTACTTATGCAAAGGAATATAAGGAGGGGTGAAGTGGCAGTAGCCTTGGCGGAGGGAGAAGGTGTGGATTGTCTTGTTGTGGTGGGAGGATGATGCAGCCAAACAGATGTTTTCACTCTTTGAGGTTAAGAAGTCTAGGATCTTACCGTTTGATGTGAGGGGTGCACAGAGGAGGTGATGGACGAAAGAAAAGAGTACGGTGGATGACTTTGGAGTAAAAGTCAGTTTTGGCCTTTGGGGTTGGTAAGTGAGGTGTTCAGGATAGTAGGTGGTGAATCCTGCAGCCGGATTTCTGCCATCTGCGCTCAACTGTCTGGGTTTGGGTTTTACCTTAGCAGAGCTGATTGTTGTACCGGGGAAGCATGTGGATTTGAGAACGACAAAAAAATTACACTAGTATAGCGCCTTTCACGTCAGGAGGACGTCCCAAGGCACTGGACAGTCAATGTTTCAGACCTGAGCTGGGATCGGGGAGGGTGGAGTGAAAGGAGGGGATTTGGGGTGACCGAGGGGACTGTCAAAGAGGGAGGTCTTGAGGCGGGACTTGAAGGAGGCCAGGGAGGGGGTGAGGTGGAGGGATTGCGGGATGAAATTCCAGAGGTTAGGGGCAAGGCTCTCCCACTGATGGTGGGGCAGGTGGGTCGGGGGACATGGAGCAGGTCGAAGCTCGCTGAGCGGAGGGAGCGGGCAGGTTGGTAGGGGGTTAGAAGGTCTCAGAGATAGGGTAGAGCAAGGTCTCAGAGAGAGCACCTCACCCTCTACCATCCTTCTCTCTCTTTAAAAATTCTTCTGCTCTACAACCCTCCTAAACCCCCTGTCTCCTTCCTCTCCAATATCTCCACTCTCCACCCTGTCCCTCTGCTCCAAATGCCTGCTCATTATGGGTTTAGGCTCATCAGTTCTTTTCAACCGCCCCTTCGGTCGCCTTTTTCCACCTGACCTTGGCTTGGCCCTGGAATCCGTTATTGTGAAGCCCTTTGAGATGTCGCCCGGCATGGAAAGCGCTACATAAATCAAGGTTGTTGTTGACATCGGCCGCAGAGTTCTGGATGATCTGCAGCCTATGGAGATGTTGGGAAGGCTGACAAGCAGGGCATTGGCTTGGTCGAGTATGGATGTGATGAAGGCATGAATGAGAGTTTCAGCGACCTGAGAGGTGAGGTAGTGGCCGAGTCGGGCAATGTTGCCGAGGTGAGGGAAGACAAGTACGTCAGGGCTTGGATGTGGGGGAGGAAAGGCAGTTGAGGATCGAACAAAACACCTAAGTTCCTGACTGGCTTGGTGAAATGGAGTGTGCAACCATGAAGGTTGATGCTCCAACCCTGGATTTCAGGGGAGACAGGGAGTTCAAGGTTTTGGAGAGACGGTCATTCAGCAGCTTGACGACCAGATGCAGAGGTATTGTGGAGGGTGAGGTATAGGGCGGAGTTAAGTGCAGTGGAATCTGAGGAGGTGGCATAATGGGAGTTTAGGTGGAGGTTGAAATCACCCGTTATGTGCAGGTGTTCAGTGCAGAGGGATAGGAGAAAATAGAAGATATCAATGAGGAAGGAGCCAGGAAGTTTGGGTAAGAGTGAGAGAGAAAGAGAGAGAGAGGGGAAGGATGGCACAGGGTGAGGTAAATCCGGTAAGCATTTTGATATGTCCTCCCAATGGACACTATCAACTGATATAAATTTCTAGGTTTCAATTTTTTTTCATCATATCATGGTATTTCCATTTCCTTTCAGCAATGCTTTACTTCCAACTTTTAGTGGACAAGTTATGATTACAAGGGCAAATTTGTATATTTGATCTTGTGCCAGTAGACCTTATCTTCCCATTCAAGGATCAACCGATTCCCAAAATAAATTTTGCTCCGGCTGAAATCATCTTTCTTGGAACCCAGTTCCAGCTGTTGTTTGCCCTCTGTGTAAAGACAGGGTATCTGCTGTCCTTCAAAATCCTGAACTTGTGCCCTCTTGTATTGCCTCAACTTATAGGAAAGAGTCTTTCCATGTTTAATTTCTTTAACAATGGCAACAACTTTGATTTATATAGCTCTCTCCACGCCAGATGGTATCTCAGAGCGCTTCAAATAGAACGCTTTATATTTACCTTTATGTGGTCATTTATCTTTAGAATACCACTTTTCAAGACTGTAGCTAGCTTTTCATGAATAGCTTATTTAGTAACTTTTCATAGTTGATTCCTCCAAAATTCACCCTCTTTGTTCTATCTCAATCTGTTCGTGGGATGCTGCTATGAGCAATCGGTTGCTGGGTTGTGCCCACAAATTATACAGTTACTTTACAGTATATTCTATGCACCACTTTTCGACGTCTCGAAGATGTGATCGGCACTGTATCAAATGCAGGGATTATTATTACTGTATTATAAATGCCTTCAAAGCCCGTTTATGGTAATTACAGTACATATTTACTAATAGAATTACTTGTTCTCTGAGATGACAATATCCTGTTGAAACCTGTAATTGGCAAGTGCTGGATAAATATAGTGGTTGCGTAAAAATGGCACCTCAGTCATTCGGCCCTAACTTTTCTGCTAATCTTTCTGCTGCCAGACACAAGGTAAAAGAAGCATACTGATAAAATCAAAATCTAAATTGGAACTGAAAAGTTTTTTTTTCTCCATCTCTTCCCCCGCCACTCCAAGTTATACAGCAGAAGCAAAACTCCCATAATGGGGTAAGAGATAATATACAAATGGAGAAGCCTTATCTACGGGGCAGGTATGCTGGGATCAAGCAAAAACAAAAATGTTTCCTGATTTTTATAATAATAATGTTTATGTGTAGTTAAAGTAAAATAATTCTGACCACATTTGGAACAACTCAGAAAAGTTAAATAATGTCAAAAGTAGGCACTAATTAATGCAACAAAATTGGACATCACTGATGCAGACCGATTCTCAATCCAGAACATCCAAGTTTCAAATCCTAACCTTGGGTATTATTTATAAATTCTTTGCCTCTTGTATCATTTCAACCCTTTCCAATTTTGATGCTTTTCAATTCTGGGCTGTAGATTTTTTTTAAAAAAAGGATAATGAGACCCCCTTTAAGAAAAATCTGCTGTTCTCTAAAGTAAATCATTCTCTTCGTGCGAAGAGAATGAATCAGGTATGTGGAAAGTTTAAAAGCTATTTTACAGGAAAACAATGTTTACAAAGAAATTCCGTTCAACAAAGTAGTAAAATTAGATTAGGACAGACGTCTCCTCCCAACTTGTAAAATTCTCCTTAATGTTACCTCTTCAACCATTGTATCAGTAAACTTTCTTTCCACCACCACCCTCCCCCAAGTGTGTAAAGTTCTCTGAAATATCCTCCTGTCCTAAAAGGCACTACATAAATATAAAATGTAAAAAAAAGCAATCTATTGAAAAGAGAGTAGAAAATTGAATGACAGGATAATTACACATTTCAATTTTTGTTATCTAAAATTAAGTTTAAATTTACAACAACTTGCACTTATACAGCACCCACGACGCCGGGTAGTGTCTACGGCATTTAACAGTGGCGGAGCCTGACTCCAGCAGGGAAGGGTGGCCGTAAGTATGGTCGACCAGGAAGGTTTTTAGGTGGGACTTGAAAAGTCCCACCTAAGGGGCAAAGCAGGGAGATTGAGGCAGAGTTTGGGGGCAAACTCCAATGGTGGACAGAAGGTGAGCGGGACGAGCTGGAGGCCATTGCCAGTCGAGTGGAGGTGCTGGGTGGTGGATTGGGGGTGAGGAGGTTGGAGAGGCAGGGAGGTGCCACGTAGTGAGTGGATTTGAACACGAGTGTGAGGTTCTTGAAATCGATCCTGTGATGGGGAGTCAGTGGAATCTGGCCAGAACTCGTGAGATGTGGGTATGGTGTTTGGTCCAAGGCAGTATGTGGACTGCAGAGTTCTGAATCAGCTGGATCTTTTAAATGGTGGAGCCAGGGAGACCGGCAAGGGGTGCATCAGAGTAATCCAAGTGGGAGGTGATAAACGCATGCACGGCAACAACAAATTACACTTGTATAGCACATTTCACATCAGGAAGACTTATCAAGGAGGAAAGGGCTTTCAGCTGCAATTGGGGTAAGTTTAATTATAAAGTTAACCCTATTATCAGAGTAGCTTTATTATTATGGTACAATACGCAGCATCAGTGTGTGAGCTGAAAGCTTATGCTTAGTGAGCGAAACCGTTAAATCTTGCTCTTCTTTTTTACTCGTTGTAAATAAAAATGCTTACAATTCTGGGATATTATTCCCCCTATCCCCATATATGTTATAACTGTATGTGTTTTTTTGTGTTTAGTATTAATAAACGCAAACTTACTCCCCTATCCACATGTTTCGCATAGGGCCTTGCATTTCCCAACCGCGAAAAACCGAATGTACTCCCCCTATCTCTGTGTTTCCCCTAGGGCCCTGCATTTTCCAACCGTAATTTTTCCAACCACGAAGGTTTACAGGAACATATCCCCAGCGATTGGGGAGGGATACCTGTATATGTGGGTATAATTCTACAGGCTGTTTAGTACTTCAGCCAAGCCATCATGCTGTATGAAAGGAGTATGAAAAAAGAGCTATTTTGACAATAATAATACTAATACATTTGCATTTAATTTGATATAGCATTTGATAAAGCGCTTTTTATGTCTTCTAAAAGTTTCAAAGCACTTCACAAAATATACTGTAAAGTGATTTGACTGTATATTTGTGGGCGAAACGCGGCAGCCAATTGTGCACAGCAGTGTCCCACAAACAGTCATGGATTGAAATAACCAATTAATTATTGTGTTTTTTTGAGGGATTATTAGGCATGTGGATTAAGGAAACTATACTGTGGATGTTCCTCATCCAATTCACCCAGAATTTGTGTTCCTAATTGAATAAAAATTAGTAGCAAGAACTCTAGTCAATCTATGCCGTACCTGATTCTGTGAGCCTATTGCCCTATCTTTGCCAGGCTTCAATGGTTCCCTATTCACAAACTGACTTGGTGTAAGATATTGGTGTATTGTGGAGCCCAGTAGCTCAGTGGTTAGAGCACTCGCCTTGCAAGCGAGAGACCCGGTTTTGATTCCAAGCAGGGTGAAACCTTGGGAAAGTTTCCTTACTTCACGCACCTAATAATAATTGCTCAAAAAAATTGGACATTTCAATCCACGAATGTTTGGTGGACACTGCAGTGCGGAATGGGCTGCAGCGTTTCTCCCATGCGTAGATGTGAAAAGCGCTATATCAAATGAAAGGATTATTATTTATTTAAGAGCTTCACTTTCTTAATTAGCCCCATGTCTGCGATCTCTTGCAGTCTTACTCCCCAATCAACTTGCTCCACTTTGCTAACTCAGACTTGCTTCACAACCCCCATATGTACTCCCACACGGTCTCACTAAAGTCTCATTGAGATATTTTCATTCATGAAAATATGTAAGTAGAAGTTATTTTCCCTGCCCTCACCTTGGGAACTCAAAAGGTGAACTGTTGAAGCTTCATAATTGGCCAAAATTCCAATTATGATCCTTTGGGAGACTACAACTGGTGTGGGATTTTTTTTTAAAGAGTGGAATTGGGGCGAGTTTTAATTCAAAATCAGTACAAAACCATGAAGTCAACTGATAAAACTAAATTGGAATATAGGACCAAATCAGAAATATAGATAATTTATATCGCATATGTATTAATTTGTTATGATGTAGAAACCATGGATAATCAATAGTACAAATCAATAGTACAACTCCCATGTTACACCAGTAATTTGAGATTGATTCCATTTAACAGAAGTGAAGCAGGGTCATTTAATGAGGTAACATTTAATATTTAACATTTAAAATGGCCTGTTTTGAATTTTATAAATATGAAAATAAATATATTTATAAAATAAATAAATATAAAAATGAAATTACAAGATCCAGCTGGCCCTGTCAGTTGATCTGTCTGATTTAACAAAGGTTGATTCAAGATTGCCAAATTTAAATCAATATAAGGCACAAGATGCATCAGAACAATGGCAAATGGCTGGGGTGATCAAACTTCCCCCTTTATAGTGAACCACCCCATTTACACTATCATCAATAGTAAATCAGATGTAGTAGCAAAGAAGCTTGGTTACCACCATCCTGTCTAACTTTTGCTGCTTTAAAACAGCATCTTGCATTTATATAATGCATATAGTCCTCCATGCAGGCTGGAGTCTCAGAGCACTTAACAGTCGACTATAGGGTCCGTCGATAAATCGATATATCGCTAAAACCTGATATAATTTTCATATCGATACGCCGATATAGGCATTTAAAAAATATCGATATATCGAAAAGTCGATATATTCAGGGGTAAAAAATTGGAATGCGCGTACACTGAACTACAACACCCAGAATGCTCATCTCTATACACAATGCACAGACCGAGGTGCAAAGCCGTCATATTGTATTCATAGTCCTAGAATACAATATACAGGTATGCAAGGGGTGGGGGCGGGAAGGGGAAAGAGACGGCTGGGGGGGGGGGGGGAAAGAGACGACAGGGGTGGGGGGTGCGAGAGAGGGACGGCGGCGGGGGGGGGGGGGGGGGGAGAGACGGGGTGGATGTGATAATATAGATAGATAGAGATGGGGGGGATGTGAGAGAGGAGAGAGACACATTCAGAAAAACACAGAGATGGAGAGAGTGAGAGAAAGATATTTACCTCCTGAGGAGATAGGCCCCGAATGCGCTTGCACCCGGAACGCGCACGCACCCGGAACGCGCGCGCACCCTCAATGCGCGCGCACTCCGAATGCGCGCGCATGCACAGTACAAAACCCCAAAAATATCGATATTTCAGTATATCTCGATATGAGCCCATCGATATATCTAAATCGGAAAATTTCCATATCGACGGACCCTAGTTGACTATGAGCTGGGGGGGAATGGGAATAATTCATGACAATGCTAAAGCCAGAACCAGCATCAAATCTTCTGAAGCTTCCTGAAAGAAAGTAGTTTTATTAGCGTTTTGATGTTTAGAATCAACTTTTTGAATTATTCAACTTTCTTTGTTGATTTCGCACCCAACTACTATTGGACTCACAATGCATCATCATTAGTAGCTTCCTTTGCCTTGATTGCTTCCCTTCCCAGAGGTGAGAGACTGTCACACAAGTGGTTTACTTTGAACAGCAAAGTAATCCCAAGGGCTATTGGTTTAAAGTCTGTTACCATAGTGATACTAAACAGCTGATTAAAGGATTGTTATACATGCAGCTTTTGTTTTCAATGATAAGCTTCAAAGGTAAAGACCTTCACAAATCCAAACAGAAAAGTCACCTTGCAACATTCAGATCACTTCAAAATACACAGATCATGGAGCTGCAGAACCTGTGCTGATTCCATTTTCTTCATTTGCACAAAATGGGTTCCTATATGGACAGAATATGTCAATATATGTCTATACAGATATGTAATCTGATCTGATAAGAGTACAGGGTGTAACAGAGGGAAATAAGGGCTGCATTATTACCTGGGTGGGAGGACAGGGCAAGAATATAAGAGAAAAAAAACATGTTGGATCATGTGTTATTATTATGGCAGTTACTGAAGGGGGGGTTGGGAGAGCTGGTACTATACATGGGGAGGGCGTGTTCATAAAGTAAAGAAGGGCTGATGCGTTGGGGAAGAATAGGGATAGAAGAGATGGCATTATCAGTTATTAATTGCATCTACCCTCCAAAGGTTTTGAAATGCCCTAAATGTTTCTGTTGGAGGATAATACATCATATTTAACTTTCATTTAGCAGATTTATTCAACTAGGTTCCAGGTAACTTTTCTCTGCAATATCATTTAAATTAAGTGAAATCATAGAATCATAGAATTTTACGGCACAAAAGGAGGCCATTCGGCCCATCTAGTCTGTGCCGGCTCTTTGAAAAGAGCGATTCAATCCCACTGCCCTGCCCGCTCCCCATAGCCTAATAGACCCGTTCTCCCTAAATAAAGATCTAATTCCCTTTTAAAAGTTGTTATCGAATCAGCCTCCACCACCTTTTCAGGCAATGCATTCCAGATTCGAACAACTCGCTGAGTGAAAAAAATTCTCCTCAGCTCCCCTCTACTGCGCCTTGAAACTATTTTAAATCTGTGACCACGAGTCACAGATTCACCCACGAGTGGAAATAGTTTTTCTCTATTTGCCCTGTCGAAACCCCTCATGATCTTATAAACCTCTATTAGGTCTCCCCTCAATCTTCTCTGCTCCAGAGAGAATAACCCTAGCCTATCTAGCCTCTCCTCATAGCTGAAGTCCCTCAATCCTGGCACCATCCTAGTAAATCTTCGTTGTACCCTTTCCAATGCCTTCACATCCTTTCTGTAGTGTGGTGACCAGAATTGAACACAGTATTCCAGCTGAGGCCTCACCAAAGTCCTATAGAGGTTAGTCAGCACTTCCTGACTTTTGTACTCTATACCCCTATTTATAAAGCCTAGTATCCCATATGCCTTCTTAACAGCCTTGTCTACCTGTCCTGCCACCTTCAACGAGTCACTAACACAAATCCCCAGGTCTCTCTGTTCCTTTACACCATTTAAAATTGTACTATCTAGCCTATATTGCCTCCCTTCATTTCTTCTCCCAAAATGCATCACCTCACACTTCTCTGCATTAAACTTCATCTGCCATGTGTCTGCCCACTTTACCAATTTGTCTATATCCTCTTGCAGATGGCTACTATCCTTCTCACTGTTTACTATTCTCCCTAACTTAGTGTCATCTGCAAACTTGGAAACTGTACTCCGTACACCCAAGTCCAGATCATTGATGTAGATTACAAACAGCAATGGTCCCAAAACCAATCCCTGTGGCACACCACTGCTCACTTCCCTCCAATCTGAAAAACAGCCGCTCACTACAACTCTCTGCTTTCTGTCTCGCAGCCAGTTGTGGATCCACGCTGCCACTGTCCCTTTTACGCCATGGGCCTTTAATTTCATAATAAGTCTCTCATGTGGCACTTTGTCAAATGCCTTTTGAAAGTCCATGTAAACAACATCAACTGCGCTACCATTATCCACCCATTCCGTTACCTCATCAAAAAATTCTATCACATTTGTAAGGCAAGATTTGCCTTTAACAAATCCATGTTGACTGTCCTTTATTAGCCTATATCTTTCTAAGTGAAGATCTACCTTGTCCCTGATTATGGACTCTAGAAGTTTGCCCACTACCGACGTTAGACTGACTGGTCTGTAGTTACCAGGCTTGTCCTTCTGCCCCTTTTTATACAAGGGAGTAACATTAGCTATCCTCCAGTCCTCTGGCACGACCCCTGTGTCCAAGGAAGATTGAAAGATCGTGGCCAGAGTCCCTGCTATTTGCTCCCGTGCCTCACTTAGTAACCTAGGGTGCATCCCATCCGGACCAGGTGACTTATCCACCTTGAGCGACGGCAACCTTTTTAGCACTTCCTCTCTGGTTATAATTATTCTATCCATTTCTCCTACCCTCTCCTCTAATACCATGGCATTGGCTGTATCCTTTTCTTTTGTGAAGACAGAGGCGAAGTACTCATTCAGTACATCAGCCATGCCCTCTGCCTCCACAATGAGATTTCCTCCTAGGTCCCTAATTGGCCGCACCCTCTCCTTGACCAACCTTTTACTCTTAATATGTTGGTAAAAAACCTTAGGGTTCCCCTTAATCTTACTCGCTAATTGTTTTTCATGCAGTCTCTTTGCCCCTCTAACTTCCTTTTTTAGTTCTATCCTACACTTCCTATATTCTGCTTGATTCCCTTCTGAATTTTGAGCCTGACACTTATCATAAGCCTCTTTTTTTTGTTTTATTTTGGCCCCGATTTCCTTAGTCATCCAGGGAGGTTTGGATGCCTTACATTTCACCTTTGTGGGGATGCTTTTGACCTGTGCCTGAACTATCTCCTCTTTGAACGCTGCCCACTGCTCGTTAGTTGTCTTACCTGCCAATTTTTCTTTCCAATCCACCTTGGCTAGGTCCCACCTCAACTCATTGAAATTAGCCCTTTTCCGGTTGAGTGTGCTCACCTGTGATCGTTCCTTATCCCTTTCCATAATTATTCTGAATCTAACGATATTGTGGTCACTATTCCCTAGATGTTCACCTACAGAAACCTGTTGAACTTGCCCTACCTCATTTCCCAAAACTAGATCCAGCAATGCTTCTTTCCTCGTTGGACTGGAAACATACTGATCAAGAAAGTTGTCCTGCACACACTTCAGGAATTCTTCTCCCTCCTTGCCCTTTACTCTACTATTCTGCCAGTCTATGTTGGGATAGTTGAAGTCACCCATTATCACTACTCTATTAGTTCTGCATTTCTCCGTGATACGCTTGCAGATCTGCTTGTCTATCTCCTCCCCACTATTTGGTGGTCTATAGTATACCCCTAACAGTGTAACTGCACCTTTTTTATTCCTCATTTCTAACCAGATAGATTCGGTTTTTAGTCCTTCTTCCACCTCGTTCCTTTCTAAGGCAGTCACTGAGTCCTTAACTAAAATTGCCACCCCGCCCCCTTTTCTCCCCTCTCTATCCCTCCTGAATACATTATAACCAGGAATGTTCAACAGTAGTTCTGATTAAAAAGCTAGTAACAAAACTTTGAGGCTGAATAACCATAATGAGACACCCCCAACAACAATATTTGAGACAACAGATAAGTTTCTTTCCATATTCCATTTATATTTCATAACATCTCATCTTGACTATGCAAACGCCCTATTGTGAATTGCTCTGAGACTCTGTCTGACGCTATGTAAATGAAAGCTGTTGTTACTGCTTATTGCCCTCTCCAACTCCTCCCACCATAGGCTGCAGATCATCCAGTCCTCTCCCGCGCCAGGCTCTGTGACCTATCACTCCCATCCTTGGCCGACTCCACTGGCTCCCCATCACACAGATGATAACAGTTCAAGATCCTGGTCCTCACCTTCAAAGCCCTCCATGACCATGCTTCCCCCTAGCTCTGCAACCTCCTAAACCCCTCCAACCTGCCTGTTCCCTTTGCTCAATGGCCTCCGGCCTGCTTTAAGTCCCACGTCTCGCCCATTCCCCGCTGCTATCTATCCACTCCAATCCCCAGCTCGGGTATGAAACACTGATTGTCCAGTATCTTGGGACATCCTCCCTGAAAGGCGCTATACAAATGTAATTTTTTGATGCTATTGTAATCACAAGTTAGTATTATTAGAAAATACGGTAGTCATTGCGAATCAATACCAATGTAGTCCCATCAACTGGTGTCCCAACTATATGCTAGATAGCAATAGTTCACTTGCTAGCAGGCAAAGCCAATTTCCCGCTCACGCTGTTTCCGTAATCCCAACACCCCCCACACCATGCACGAGGAGGAGGGAGTTTGTAATGGATTCCGTGGAAAAACAGCAGCCACATTTTTCAATTGGCCCAGGCCACGTCCCATGAGGTGTAGTGAACATTTCGTGATCACAAATTTTCATGCTGTAGTATGACTTGGGCATTTATATGATTTATATAAGGAAAGACTTATAGGAGTTTTACTGTACTCTGCCCATGTTAACACTCCTGTCAAAAAATGACTTATTTTATACAGTATAGTATTACCCAATTTGTGCACAAAACCCACAAGTTAACTCTGAATGAAAATTGGAATTATTAAATCCAAGGTCAAAACATTCTTTAGAAAGTTAACAATCCACAAGTAATCTTGCATTATGGAAAGTCAAAATACCTCAAGAATTATATAATAATATAATATTATTAAACTTCTATGAATATATTTCTAATTGTTTCATGCAATATTTATTCCATCATTGTTAAGCAATGTAACCTACGCAAGATCCATTACATAGGCAATAAGTGGCAAATGTATATAACAAGCAACACCAACAAAATTACATTTATAGAGCACCTTTCACATCGGGAAATATATATTTTATCCATCTGAAATTACGATTAAAATAAACTCTGTGTGTGTGAGTGTGTGCAATGCATCAGTTCACTGCCATGTTCTATGTCAAGGAGCAGTGGTATACTTTCCTTAGAGGAATTTTAAAAATCTTAAATTTTATTCAGACTAACACTGAGAAGCTGGTCCAAGAATGATAAAGGCAGAAACTATTATTGGGAACCATGGAAATATAATGCTTTGTAACGCAAACGGTCAGAATGGAATACTTTTCATTATAACGTTATCCTAATTATCACCAAGTTTAATCAATTAGAGCTTAAAGGGTCACATTTCAGAACTTTCTTTTGGAAGTTTTACCTTTGGTTATTTACCTCCTTCAAAGTAAATAAATTGTGTAATAATAATCATGGTGTTAGAAACTTTTGATGTGATAAGGAGTTACTGTATATCAAAGCACTTCATAGTACTGTACCTTGCTGTAAAATATAGTAACTGATTGTAGACAAACTCAGAAGTTAATTTGCAATAAATTATTTACAATAATTTTCCTACAAAAAGCCAGAAGTGAATGGCCATTTATCTATTGAGGGGATTGTTGACAAGGACACTGGGGAAGAAGTTTATTTTCAAATAATGCATTGAGATCTCTCATGTCAAGCATTTCAAGGATGTCATTGTTTTTCTGATGACATTGATTTAATTTGAAACTCTGCTGCATTGGGGCAAGTAGGGAAGAGTTATCTGTAATTATTTATATTCCTATAAATTGCTGCTGATGAGTACTCCAAAATACCCCACAGCAACTGTACTGCTCCTTAACTTTTAAATTAAAGAAGCACATATGCCAGTTTGGCTGCCAGGGGGGTAGTGCCATGATTAAAATCAGCATACCAGTGCTGTTTTATTTTAATTCACTTGGTTCCTGAAATGAAAAACATGAAATCCTCTCATGCAGCAAATTCTATGCTTATTGTAAAATAGATGTTAATCACTAGAGCTATATAAAGCTGGTTTTGCCATCAGAACCCTGCAAATTCAACTTAAATTCATCCATACAATCCAATAAACACAACTAATCAGCCAATACTGCATATTTCAGTGTCATGTGAAAGAATCACTTAACAATGTGTATTTTCCTTTACATCAGTGAAGCATTTGAAAATCGCAACACTGAAACTCCCCTTCAATACGTCAAACATGTACTGTACTAAGCAAAAGGGCATATGCTTTTCTAATATTACATAAAATGCTTCAAAGCAATGAGATCATATTGCATGGAGAATAAAATCTGTCAGAAGATGGTTTGCATATAGAGCAGCTCTGAACACACAAAAACGTAAAACATAACTTTTCCCAAACAGTAAAACCGATTGCATGCAGGTCACTCAAGTACTTCAACTGCACACTTCAAGAATATAATAAAATCCACCATTTCAATTTAGCATCTTTCCTTGAGCAACACTGTGGAGTAAGCACAATCCTGGATGCAGCATTCTCACACTAATATGCTATCAAACTCCACCATGTCTTACAAAGGCCACAAACCCATTTATAAAAATATCTAAGGCTTTCTGCTAAGTATTGCAGATACATGTTATACAAAGACTTTATGATACAATTGTATGATTTAGTAGCTACAATATGCTAAACTGATCATGAGCATAAATGCTTTCCATGATGGAAATAAACAGATCAATAAATCATCAATGTACTTACAATATGCCATTTCACCATGGATCAAACCAACAAAAAGTCCCAAGCATTATTTGTTAAAGATTATCTCACCGCATGCTATTTCGGGTTTGGCACATTGAACACCCTATGCATCTGTCTAATAAATACACAGAACAAATTGTTTATCAAAGGTACACACAGCCATATGCTTACTTTAAGAAAATGACAGAGCCTGCTAATTTAAACTTACCAAAAGAGAGGGGGGAAGCTGAACAGGACACAAGAGAAAGCTATTACAGAATATTTAGTTTTAGAGTGGTATTTCGTTTCTTTTCTCCAAGATGTCTCTTTGTTCAAATAACTGGGACACAGAAAGCCATCCGTAATCACACTGCTGGAAGTAAGCCAAGCTCCATTTGCTCGGCTTGTTAGGGGGCAGAGAGAGGACGTGCAGCACGTGCAGCAGGATCATCTCATTATCAAGCTCTCTCGGGTCCTTGCAAATCAGCATTCGTTTGTCTTTCAAGGAACAGGCCTAAGTAACACAAGCCACTCACTCAATTTATGCAATCCATAGAGAAAGCAAAGTCTATAGCATGTGCAAGGCTGCAACCAGAGTTTATAAAGCAACCTTCTATGTGAGATATTTGCAGTTTTAAACTAGATCCTTTGATTTCCTTTGAATTGTAGGCCGGTGAACAGAAGAGTATAGCATGCTGAATATGTGTGCACTGAGAATGCAGTTTTTATTAAATTTATGTTTTTTCTCTTCATACATTTAAGGTATCCCAGAATAACTTGAATTTAGGTGACCGAGTAACACATACAATAAACACATCCTTATGTATTGTAACTCCAAGGCTAAAGAGCTCAGTGCCTCTTTATCTGGGATAACTATATTGACGCAAGTCTTCTATGGTCACCAAGGGATGTTGTGGCCAGGAGGACCAGCACAAACTGCGCCTGCAGAGTGATCAGCTGTCAGTGTGAAAGTGGCCCCAGCCCCTGCAACTGTCAGTTTATTTTAAAAAAACTCATTTAAGTTTACAGTGTAAGTTTATCCATAAAATGATGTATATATAAATGAGCTTGTTTTCTGTTTCCCATCGCTTATTTCTGTCACTGTATTGAAATGCTTCAGAAATTGTACAGTAGTGTATTGAAGAACAAAGAAACTGTACTTGCAGGTTATACAATAAACCTCACACAAGTCGGATCAGTTGGGACCATACATTTAATATGATTTACGCAATGAGTTATGTCAACGTACATAAATCATATAATATATGACTTAGTAAAGTTATCTATAAGTTGGATTTGATAAGACTAACACATACACAAGTACTGACCTTGCTGGTGACATTAAGGAAAATTCCTGTACCATGTTTAGTTCATGTACAGTAGAAGCCCGTTTATCCGTGACTTGATGAACTGGCACTTTCGAATAACCAGCACGCCAAAAAAAAGTCCCCATTCGATAAACTAGAACTTATCCGGAACAATAGCGGTGGAGCATTTGTAAATGTATAAATAATAACATAATAACAGAATATTGTATTGGTACTTATTGTTAAAACTACTCTCTTGCGCTTCTCACCTTTGCTGGTAGATGCTGCGCTTGAAGCCGTGATGCTGCGGTTGAGGCTTATAGTCCAGCGATTCTTTTTAAAATGTAGCACGCCAAGCGGGTGAAAAAAGCGGAGCGCGACTTTAAAGCCATACTTGCGGCAAGTCGATAATGCTAACCGATAACCCACATTGTTGCGCAGGTGCAGTATTTTGGTTTGCCACTAGCAGAGTCTAGGGCTATCGGCTTGCCGCTAGTAAAGTCAGGCGACTTTAAAATCGCGCTGCCGTTTTTTTCACCTTCTTGGCGTCCTCCATTTAAAAAGGATCGCTGGACTGTAAACCTCAATCAGTAAAGGTAAAAAGTGCAAGAGAGTAGTTTTAACAATAAGTACCAATACAATATTCTGTTATTATCTGTTATTATTTAGTCTGGTGTGTATGGTGCGTGTTAAAATAACTTTAATTTTTTTGTGCCGCCCGAATATCAGGCAGGCGCTTTAACCGGCAATGGCCAGGTCCCGTGGGTGCCGGATAAATGGGCTTTTACTGTATATTAAAGCTATGGTAGCCCATTCCTTCCATAAACAGTGCTGCATAGTACAGAATACATCTCATGCAGAAAACATATACAGTAAAAGCCCGTTTATCCGTGACCCGATCAACCGTAACTTCCGTATAACCGGCATGTCAAAAGAAAAAGGTCCCCATTCAATTAATCGGGTGTTGTCCGGAACAATCGCATTTTTTTCTCTCGGTCAGTATTTCGGCATGCTGCTACTAGTGCCTGAAGGTGGCGCTGCTGTTTTTTCCCCTCACAACGAGTACAGTACGATTACTTTTGAATGCTGCGGTAGGGTGGAAGGAGAGGGAAAGAAGGGACAGGAGAGAGAGGTGGGGGGGAGAGAGGGTGCAGGAGTTGATTAATTTAGATGGAAAATGAGAGGAGTGGAGGTGGGTGGATTTGGAGCCATTGAGATGCCAGATGTGTGTGTGTGTGAAAGAGAGGGAAGGAGTGAGAGAAAGAAAAAAAACCTTTGATTGTGTGCCATGTTTATAGACTGTAATTGACATTTATTGCTTTATTGGTAAGTATCCATACAATATTCTGTTATTATTTAGTCTATTATTAATATGGTATTTTTTTTAAAAAAATTAATAATTTAAAAAATTGTGTTGGGTTTTCAGCCGAATATCCGTACATTATGTACATGGGAGTGTTCCCCAGGACTCTGTCCTTGGCCCCCAGCTCTTCACCCTATACATGCTCCCCTTGGGTGACATCACCCGCAGACATGGGGTAAACTTCCACATGTACGCGGTAGGGTCCGGCGATATATCGATAAAATCCGATAAAAAATTTATATCGATATGCCGATATAGACATTTAAACAATATCGATATATCGAAAAACGGTATATCGAGGTAAAAAATCGGGATGCGAGCACACTGAACTACAAGACCCAGAATGCTCATCTCTATACACAATGCACAGACCGAGGTGCAAAGCCGCCATATTGTATTCACAGTCCTCGAATACAATATACAGGTATGCAAGGGCTGGGGGGTGAGAGAGACGGCTGGGGGTGGGGGGTGAGAGACTGCTGGGGGGAGGAGAGGGGGAGAGAGACTGCTGGGGGGGGGGGGAGGGGGAGAGAGAGACGGCTGGAGGGGGGGAGAGAGACGGCTGCGGGGGGAGGAGAGGGGAAGAGAGACAGCTGGGGGGGGGGGGGGGGGGGGGAGGAGAGAGGGAGAGAGACGGCTGGGGGGGGGGGGAGAGGCTGCTGGGGGGGTGGTGAGGGGGAGAGAGACGGCTGGGGGGGGGGGGGGGGGGGGAGAGAGAGGCTGCTGGGGTGGTGGTGAGGGGGAGAGAGAGACGGCTGGGGGGGGGGGGGGGGTTGAGGGGGAGAGAGACAGCTGGGGGGGGGGGGGGTGAGGGGGTGAGGGGGAGAGAGACAGCTGGGGGGGGGGGGTGAGGGGGAGAGAGACGGCTGGGAGGGGGTTGAGGGGGAGAGAGACGGCTGGGGGGGGGGGAGAGGGGGGGAGAGAGGGCTGGGGGGGGAGAGGGGGAGAGAGACGGCTGGGGGGGGAGGAGAGGGGGAGAGAGACAGCTGGGGGGGGGGGGGGGGGGAGGGGGAGAGAGACGGCTGGAGGGGGAGAGGGGTGAGAGAGACGGCTGGGGGGGGAGGAGAGGGGGAGAGAGACGGCTGGGGGGAGGGGGAGAGAGATGGCTGGGGGGGGAGGAGAGGGGGAGAGAGACGGCTGGGGTGGTGGGAGGGGGAGAGAGACGGCTGGAGGGGGAGAGAGACGGCTGCGGGGGGAGGAGAGGGGGAGAGAGACAGCTGGGGGGGGAGGAGAGAGGGAGAGAGACGGCTGGGGGGGGGGGGGGGGGAGAGAGAGACGGCTGGGGGGAGGGGGAGGAGGGACGGCTGGGGGGAGGGAGACGGCTGGGGGGAGGGGAGAGAGGCGGCTGGGGGGGTGAGAGACGGCTGGGGGGGGGGGGAGGGAGAAAGAGACGACGGGGGTGGGGCGGGGGGGAGAGAGACGGGGTGGATGTGATAATATACAGATAGATAGAGATGGGGGGGGGTGTGAGAGAGGAGAGAGGGAGAGAGACATAGAGACACACAGACAGAAAAATACAGAGATGGAGAGAGTGAGAGACACAGAGAGAGAAAGATATTTACCTCCTGAGAAGATAGGCCCCGAATGCGCAGTACGAAAAAACTGAAAATATCGATATTTTGGTATATCTCGATATGAGCCCATCGATATATCTAATCGGAAAATTTCCCATATCGACGGACCCTAGTATGCGGATGACACCCAACTCTACCTTTCCGTGTCCACCCTCGACTCCATGACTACTGCGTGTCTGTCTGACATTGAGTACTGGACAATTTCCTCCGGCTCAATGTCAACAAGATGGAGGCCCTCCTGATTAGCTTGTGTCAGCGTCTCCGCACCTCAGGTGCTGACAACATCAGCATTCAAGGCTGCACTCTCCACCTCTCAAAGCCAATCAGGAATCTGGGTGTCTTGTTTCCCCGAACTGTCCTTCCTCCCTTATATCCACTCCATGACCGGTATAGCCTTCCACCACCTCCACAATATTGTCAGACTCCTCCACTAACTCACCCCCCATCCCGCCAAAACTCTCATCCACGCCTTTATTACTTCCAGGCTCGACTACGGGAATTCTCTCCACATCGGCCTTCCTAGCTCCTCCATTCATAGGCTACAGATCATTCAGAACTCCACAGCTCATGTACTCTCCCGCACCAGGCTCTGCAACTACATCACTCCCACCCTCGCCCATCCACTGGCTCCCCATCCCCCAGAGGATCGAATTCAAGATCCTCGTCCTCACCTTCAAGGCGATTCACGGCCATGCCCCTGCCTATCTCTCTGACCTGCTGTCTCCCTATCAGCCCACCCATCCGCTCTGCTCAGCAGCCTCTCCTACTCCCCCCCCCCCCCGCTCGGGTCCCGACCAGACTGTTCAGCGCTTTGGGACATCCTCCTGACGTGAAAGGCACTCTAGAAATGTAATTTTGTTTTTGTCATGGGCTAAACGAGGACTATGTGGTGATGCTGAACTGCCAGGCTGTCACCTTTGTTTCTTCATTTTAGATTCAACCTCAGACTTAATCAATTCAGTTTTTGGTCTGGGCTATTAAGCGATTCTATTCAAAATATAAATAGGAAAAGTAAATGATCTTGCTTCACTGTGATCAATCCTCAATGATCAAACTGTTTACAAACATCGAGAAACACTAAAATGCTACAATGCTGGAATGACTATGAAACCGTACACAGGCATAGTAAGCTGTACAGGTAAGGTTTGGGGCAAACAAATCTCCATTTCTGCTAATGTGTACATTCAGCAGTCAAACATGAATTAGTTTGTTTGAGGAAGAAACAAATTGCACAGGAATAGTATCCAATTAAGAGAAGGGTTGGCCAAGTTTTTAAAAGCACATGGGCACCACACTCCAAGCTGTTCAAATTCAGATTAAAGGCTGATATGGGATTTGGTTAACTGAGTCCTGATACATAAAATGATCTTTGGTCATTTATGCTGCGTTTACACATAAAAATAATAATGTAATCATTACATTTGATATAGCACCTTATCACGTCTTTTTGACCTTTCAAAGAGCTCTAAAATTTAGCTTATATATTGTCTGCCTCTGCAGCTAACCCAAAACGACACATAGAAATTTCCCAGCAATTAATTATCCTCGCACCTTCTCAAAGTTGGATATCCCATTGATGAGTCAGTGAAATTTACCATCAGAGTGAAAATGGTTGACTCCTGGAATCACCAGGCATGGTGATGTTCTGTGATGCTGCAGCAACATTATATTTCACATCCACAAGCTACATTTTTATTTTCTTGATTGCTGCTGTTGAAATAATAATGACAATCCTTGCATTTGATATAGTGCTGTTCATGTCTTCTAGGTGTCTCAAGACGTGAAATAATAATAACAATAGTAGTGGAACTGGAGAGAAACAAAATAGTCTGATATTCAGCACCTCAACTTCAACAATACGGGATATGAATGTGAAAGTGGTATTACAGGCTATTTGAGAACAGGCTATTCAGCTCTATTCAAACTGTAAGTGGAATGCAAATACTAGTAACAAAACAGAAATTCCATTGAAAATTGAGACTTTATTTTTCTAACTAAGAAGCTTCCAGCAGTACAAAACAAATTGCTAGGTTGTCAAGGAAGACTGACATTTGAAGACTACAAAACAGTCAACATGGCGCTCATTTAAATTCCTGTCCTTACTTCTGGATGTGGGATGTAGACTCGTAAGCGATTGGTAATTACCAATTGAGTCAACAGGGCCACATCTTCTTTTCTAAATGACAATCAGATTTTTAAAAAATTTCACTTTGGGTTGTAAGCTTCATTCACGGAAGGTTTTTAGAAGTAATTAAATAGATCACAGAGGGGAGAAAAACTTTGCCTGGTTGGCTTTTCCTTTCAATAGCCAACATGTCAAGGAAAAGCCTATAAGTATTCCTGTGGTTTATTTAGAGCATTTTCGCCTCGCAAGTGAGAGGACCTGGGTTCAATACCCAGGCAGGGCAAAACGCTGGGCAAATTTCCTTAATTCACACGCCTATGTTTACCTAGCAGGAAGGAGGAACCTGTTTGGTAGTGGATTGGCTAATCGCTGTTCCGAGGGTAATAATCCCTTAAAAATATAAATAATAATCCTTAAATTATAATAATTTGGTTACTCAATCCACAATTGTTTATGGGACAGTGCTGATCGCAATTAGCTACAGCCTTTAGTCCATAAAATATACAGTCAATTCATTTTACATTATATTCTGTGAAGCGCTTTGAGGCGTCTCGAAGACCCGATAAAGCACTATATCAAATTCAAGCTTTATTATTATATGAAATGCAAGGATTATTATTATAATATTTATTAATAAGGGAAGGTGAGATTAGATTACTTCAGCAGATAAGTGAGCTAGTCAATACTAAGATATGCAGGAACAGTGATTTCCCAAACCACTCAACAAATAGGCATCAGCATTACTCTTTCATCCATATTCTTCAGCTGAACATTCATTAAAAAAAATGAACTTGTTATCCATGTTGCTTTGCTCTTAAAATGCAGTGAGAACTAGTTATTTTCTGATAATATGTAAAAATATACATCTGGATAATACAGAACCTAACATAAGTACAATTTGTAGACCCAAAATGTTGACTCCTTTTCCTTTCTCCATGGATGCTGTTTGACCTGCTGAGTTTCCCCAGCAACTTTTGTTTTGTTTCAGATTCCCAGCATCTGTAGTATTTTGTGTTTTGTATAAGTACAATATATCTAATTTTACATTTAATATGTGACATACATGGAATCCACGGTGCATTTCAGTATCTGCTACAACATGCCACTTGGGTATATTCCAGCCCAAAGTCTCTGAAGTTGGCTATCACAACAACAACAAAATTACATTTAGAGTGCCCTTCACGTCATGAGTACATCCCAAGGTGGTGAACAGTCAGCGGACAGGACCCAAGCATGGGGGAGGAGCAGGTTAGGGGAGGAAGAGAGGTGAGAGAGCAACAGAAGGCACGATCAAAAAAGAGGGTCTTGAGAGTGACCTTGAAGGAGGCAAGAGAGAAAGTGAGACGAAGGGATTGTGGGATGGAGATCCAGGGTGGTCCTGACTCAACTGTTCACGCCTTAGGACGTCCTCCTGATGTGAAAGGTGCTCTACAAATGTAATTGTGTTTTTGTTGTTCTACTTTATATGCAATCAGATCAACTTAAGAAACATAGCATGCATTTTTAGGATTGTTCCAGGTATTTCAATTAGGTTAAAAAAACTAAAGGTTTTAAAGATGGATATGTTAGCAGCAGAATATTTAATTATTCTCATTTTCTCTTCTGCATTCTGCAAAATAACCTCTAAATACCTTTCTTCCTTCGATTATCCCTAAGCCAATTCCACATCTCAGTACTCCTTGATGCAATGCATTCAATATCATAGACATAACTAATATAGCAAGCATTATATTTTAAGATGTTTTATAAATACTGTACTGATAAAAGCAAAAGAAGATTCAAGCCTTCCAATGTGAAATGCAAACGAAGATCTGCAGAAAGTACCACTAAGATTCTAGTTCAAGGTAATTCAAAAATATTATGAAAACTACTAGGACTAGTCGATTAAATGGGTTTCTCTTTTTCCCCAAAAAATAGATCACAAAATAAAATCCTCCTGTTTGGATGGAATGCATGTTTCATTTTTTTAAATCTAATATTTTAGAAATCCTTGAAATGCACTGCACACCCATAGTACTAATATTTTTAAAATGCATTCTAAATATCATTGATACAAAGCAAAATCAAAGCACATTTTTCTCTTCAAATATAGATAGGAGAATCCAAGTTTCCAAAGCTTCAAAACAAAGTTAAATTCACTCAATTTCAAGATTAAAATAAATTTGATAATTCTTTTTAATAAATCAACTTCCGACTGGAGCACATCAGAATACAAATTATAGATCAGTATGTGAAAATTGAATTTTTTGGCAAAACATAGTTTGCTGTTGACGATGGATTGAAACTCTCGAATGTATGATACAAGAACATTAGGATGTGACTCAAATGACCTTGAGGTAGCTTTGCAAAATGACGACTTAAAATAATATGGCAATTTAAGTAGGAACATCTTCAATTTTGGGGATTAAACTCCTCAACCTCCCTGGGCTCTCCCTCGGACTACCCGAACCAGTGTGCAATCTAGGTGTCCGGTTCGACCCCGAGCTGTTCTTCCTTCCCTATATCTGGTCCCTGACCAGGACCACTTTCCTCTACCTTTGTCACATTGCCTGCCTCCGACCATATTTTACCCCAAATGCAGCCAAAACCTCTTGCATGTGTTTGTCACCTCCCATCTGGAAGAGTACACAAATGCACTCATCGCCATCTCCGCCTGGATTACTCCAATGCACCCCTTGCCAGTGTCCCCTGCTCCACTATTCAAAAAATGTACTTCATTCAGAACACCGTTGCCCGCATAAAGTACCCTTATCTCATCAGTTCTGGCCGGGATCCACTGGCTCCCCATTACCGGATGGAATGACTTCAACATGCTCACACTCGTGTTCAAATCCCTGGCACTTCCCTACCTCCTCACTCCCCAATCCACCATCCGGTTCCTCCGCTCAACTGGCATTAGCCTCCTATTTGTCCCTCGCACTCCACCATTGGAAGTTGCGTTTCCACCTACTACGTGCCAAAACTGTGGAACTCTCTCCCAATCCCTCTGCCTTGCCTCCTCTTCAAGTCCTGCCTGAAAACCTTCCTTTTCGACCATGCATACAATCAACAACAACTTGCACTTATATAGCACTCTCCACGCCAAGTGGCATCTCAGGGCTCTTCACAATGGCAGAGCCCAAGGCCGAGCAAGGGGTAAGGCGACTGTAAGCGTGGTCGAAGAGAAAGGACATAACCTGAAGATGGGAAAGGAAGGGTGAGGTGAATGGGTTGAGGGAGGGACTTCCAAAGTTTAGGGGAATAGTGGCTGAAAACACGACCACCGATCATGGAGGGGAGGAGTCCTATAATGTCCAGTAGAGTGGAGACAGTGGGTATTGCTGTGGGGAGAGTGGGGTGCAGAGGATGGAGGGATTTAGACACAGGAGTGAGGACCTTAAAGTCGAGTTTCACAATTGCAAAGCCCAAAGTCGAGCCACGGTGAGGGGAAGGTCACACACCCACGGCTCGAATCAGGTTGTTAAGCGCTCTGAGATGCTGCCCTGCATGGAATGTGCAATATAAGTGTAAGTTGTTGTTGCTTTAGGAAGATACTGATAATCATCTCCCTCTACTACAGAGTACACATTTCCTTTACCTACCTTAAGACTTGACTCGTAGTCCGTATTCACTTTAAACATCAACCCAAGACGTAAGTGAATCTCATTGGCCCGCGAGAAGCTAGGATCAATGTAAAGCACCTCTTGAAATGCTTTAATTGCCCTGAAATAGAACAAAAGCATATCAGTATTTTCTTTCAAAGTAAAGTTTATAACAAATTCATATAGAATCAGTTACTGTTTTATGAGCCCAGTTTTATTTTCCCCCAACACCACAATAAATAACAACACACTTGTTTAGTTTTGTTAAAGCATTAAAGGAATTCAATCTAATAAACAATTGAACATACAGATAAGCCTTGATTAAGATGCTTCTATTTAGGATGTTTCAATTGAACAATTTTAACACCTTTTTATCGGTACAGGACACTTGGTTTCGTTTTAACGAACAAAGTTCTTTTTGTGCATGCGGAGTACATATTTTGAGTATCGCAGTCGTTTTTGGCGCATCCTTTTTGTCCATACGCACAGTCCATAGTATATCCGCGGGTAAATCGCGCTCGCACCTGATACACTGATATAGTGTATCCAAGCATTTGAACTGCCAATAGCATGTCGCCAGGTCATTGTTTACAAGCCAGCTGATTTTGAAGCGACACCACACCACGTCAGTATTACAGTAATTTCCGAACATTCCCAAGCAACTTCGATTTACAGCCTCTAACGCGTTTATACCATGTCGGGGAAAAGACAGCAGTAAGTGAAATAAACAGCGGTAATACTGCTAGTGGCCAGAAACCCCGCAAAGTCATCACTTTAAATACGAAATTAGAGGTGATAAAGCGCACTGAGTCTGGCAAAAAAGGTACGGACATCGGGAGGGCTTTAGGGCCAGCTAGATTGATGGTGGCTACTATAGAACAGAATAAGGACAATATACTGACATGTTCAAGGTGTGTTACAGCTACAGGAGCAAGCAGAGTATCAAAACATAGGACTGCATTATAGTTTGCCAGTATTAAAGTACAATACTGTACAGTTACCCCAAGTACCCCTTCTTGCCTACGTAAGTTATTTTGTGTGTTTTGTGTGTTATTTAGTGGGTTTAAGGTCAGAAAATTGTGTGAAAACAAGGCATCTCAGGTTATATAATGGAACTGCATGGGAAACTGCATTTCTATTTAGGACGTTTCGATCTGGGAACCGTTTTTCAGGAACGCAACCCCATCCTAAATAGAGATTTACCTGTATTAAGATTTTTGCAGAAATATTGGCGTTTACATTTGATTGAAACGGACAAAAAAAGAACAACTTTAAATCTTGAAGAGGGATGTTCGAATCTGGAATGCATTGCCTGAAAAGGTGGTTGAGGTAGATTCCATAACAGCTTTTAAAAGAGAACTAGATCTTTATTTAGGAAGAGCAGGTCTGTTAGGTTACAAGCTGGGCAGTGGGATTGAGTTGCTCTGTTCAAAGAGCCGGCACAGACTAGATGGGCCGAATGGCCTCCTTTTGTGCCGTATAATTCTATGATTCTATGAAGCCAAATATTTCAGTTTCTTACCATTATCACGATATGTCTCCCTTTAAAAGTACGCATGCTGTGTTCTAATAAATTCTTACAATGCCATTTTAATGCCATTAATCTTTAATCTTTGAAAACCAAGAACAAAAGTTTATTCCTAGATTATGCATTACCGTGCAACAATTCTACACCTGCTATCCAGCTTTCAGCACTGTCAAATTATGCAATTTTTACAAGTCCAAAGACTTTGCTGCACAGGTTGGTACACACATCATAGATTTTAGAATTAGAGCCAGCTGGCTCACCTCCAACTTGTTCCACCACACATCTGCTTTACAGTAAAACTGTAAAGAGAAGGTTAATATGACTAGTAGTACTGTGCAGAAAAAAATCACACTTGTACCCAATTCAGCTGCATTAAAAAGATCTTAATAATTAGAAAAATATCTAAAATAGTCCAAAATAATAAAAAGCAGAAAAACATCTTTAAAAAAGTTGGGAATATTATTGTAATATTCCCATTTTCAGGATCAACTCATTAGGTGCTTTTTGATAATACAGAAAATTAGGTAAATATAAAAATAGCATCCAGCCATTCAATAGTCCCTGACATTGCTTTCAATACTAGTATTATTAAGCCAATGGAAATCCAGCAAAACTATCAGCCAATTAAGTCATTTCCTTATAATACAATATGCATTCATATGCATCACTTGGAAGATTGGCTGGATATGCAATCCAACAGCGCCTTGGGACGTCCTCCCGACGTGAAAGGCGCTTTATAAGTGTAATTTGTTGTTAACATCTAAAAGTTGGTTAAGTGGGGTCTCTTTGGAGCTGAACTGGCAACGGAATGTCGGAATCGAGCCAACCCTCTGTGGCGATCTCAGTAGTCCGGTTCCTGAGTCAGGTGGGTCCGCAGTATTCCAGGACACTGCTGACTATAGTATAGCCAGCTTGGCTCATCTGCAGGACTTGAAAGGGCAAACCAATCACTGGGAGCAAGCAGTCAACCCATTCATCTCCTGTTAACCCTGCAAGCCAAAGCCTTAACAGGTAGAGTGGTCCTAGCTGGCCAAGCTTTAGGAAAACTTGCTGCACAGCAATATAAATGGCAAGCTATACGGTTATTGCTGGTTTCTAACCAGCAATACCCCACCACACACTTTGGGGACCCCAAGCCTTATCAACCTGCACCTAATACTCCGGAATTAGGTAAGCAGGATGCATCCTTCCAGGGAGTGTGCATTACATTGCAATAATGTATCTCTGGGGTTTCCATGTGTAGGTGGGATACATAAGAAATCTCACACTTAGTTCGGATACTTTTATGCATGTTGATGGTTTTTCACATGTGTCAAACATCTAGCTGAACACCCCCAAAAAAGATGTACAACAAAAATGAATCCATTCCTTCAATTATTCTAATAATTTATTTAAATTCTGTGCTCACTTCTGTATATTCTCTAAGTCAGATGTTTTTCAGTTACACAGTAAAACCTTTGTAATCCGGCACAGTTCAGTCCATGCATCTTCCAGATTTCGGAGTTGGCTGGTATTTAGAAACCTACCTAGAAATGCCACATACACCACCTGTGCTGTAAACAAAGCACTGAAGCCAAACAATGCCCGATCTCGACCCACATAGGCGGATGACAAAATGGTGATGCTGTGAACTACAAGCAGCTGTTCTGAATTTTGGGAGATTTGCTGCACGTAGGAAAAATATTGAATATTGTATGTACAGAAAAAGCCCATTTATCCGTGACCCGATCAACCATAACTTCTGAATAACCAGCACCTCCAAAAAAAGGTCCCCATTCGAATAACCAGATCTTTCCGGCACAATCGCGGTGGCGCATTTAATGAGTCGATTGTTGTACTAGAGTACAGTACAATTAGTTCTGAATGCTGCCAGAAGTGGCACTTCCGGGTTTTCCTCTTAAAGGGGCACTATTTTTTCTCTCCCTCCTTTTTCTCTCTCCCTCTTTTTCTTTCTTTCTCTCTCTCTCCCCTTCCTTCCTTCCTTCCTTCCTTCCTTCCTTCCTTCCTTCCTTCCTTCCTTCCTTCCTTCCTTCCTTCCTTCCTTCCTTCCTTCCTTCCTTCCTTCCTTCCTTCCTTCCTTCCTTCCTTCCTTCCTTCCTTCCTTCCTTCCTTCCTTCCTTCCTTCCTTCCTTCCTCTCTATCTCTCCCTCTCTCTTTCTATCTCTTCCCCTTTCTCTCTCTCTCTCTCTGATGGATACTACATTGCCTGTGCAGCCATCGTGGGTTTATAGACTGTTTTGGTGGGGATGGGGTGGGAGAAGGAGGGCAGGGAGAGAGAGAGGGTGGTGGGGGGAGAAGAGTGGGAAAGGGGTAGAGAGAGAGGAGAGAGAGAGAGAAGGGTTGAGTTGATTAATTTAGATGGAAAATGAGAGGAGTGGAGGGGGAACAAAATCAAAAGTTGCTGGGGAAACTCTGCAGGTCAAGCAGCATCCATGGAGAAAGGAAATAGAGTCAATGTTTCGGGTCTACAACCCTTCATCAGAACAAACATGGAGGGGGGTTGGGTTTGGAGTGGAGGGGGATTGGGTTTGAAGTGGAGGGGGGTTGGGTTTGGAGCCATTGAGATGCCAGACTGACTGTGTGTGTGAAAGAGAGAGAGAGGGGAGGAAGAGAAAGAAAAAAAAAGACAGTACATACCCCTTTAAGAGGACAAAAATTATTCCGTCTGCCATTGTAGAAGTTTGCTTTGTGATTGTGTGCTGTGTTTATAGACTGTAGGGTCCGGCGATATATCGATATATCGGTAAAATCCGATCTAATTTTCATATCGATATGCCGATATAGGCATTTCAAAAATATCGATATATCGAAAAAGTCAGTGTATCGAAAAAATCAGGATGCGCGCGCACTGAACTACAAGACCCAGAATGCTCATCTCCATACACAATGCACAGACCGAGGTGCAATGCCACCATATTGTATTCATAGTCCTCGAATACAATATACAGGTATGCAAGAGGTGGGGTGGGGAGAGAGACGGCTGGGGTGGGGGGGTGGGGGGGGAAGAGAGACGGGATAGATGTGATAATATACAGAGATGGGGGTGGGGGGGTGTGAGAGAGGAGAGAGACACAGAAACACAGACAGAAAAACACAGAGATGAACAGAGTGAGTGTGAGAGACATAGAGAGAGGAAGATATTTACCTCCTGAGGAGATAGGCCCTGAATTCGCGCGCAACCAAATGCGCACGCACCCCGAATGCGTGCGCCGCGCGAGCATGTGCAGTACGAAAACCCTGAAAATATCGATATATCTCGATATGAGCCCATCGATATATCTAAATCGGAAAATTTCCATATCGACGGACCCTAATAGACTGTAATCGATATTTATTGGTAAGTATCTATACAATATTATGTTATTATTTAATCCATTATTAGTATGGTATGTTTTTTTTTAATTGTGTTGGGTTTTCGGCAGCTGGCCGCCCGAATATCCGGCACACAATTTAACCTGCATTGGCCAGGTTCTGAGGGTGCCGGATAAACGGGCTTTTACTGCATAGCTGCCAACCTTTTTTTTAACAAAAAAAAGTACTCCTGAAAGCTAAAAAGAGACTGAGACAGAGAGAGAGAGAGAGAGAGAGAGACTGTGAGTGAGATTGTGACAGCCAGAGACTCAAACAGAGAGACACAGAAAGAGAGAGATACAGAGAGAAAGAGAGAGCGCGACCGAGACAGACAGAGGGAAAGAGACACGGAAAGAGAGAGAGAGAGAAAGAGACACACAGAGAGAGACACACACACAGAGGGAGACTGAGACAGAGAGAAGAAGAGACAGACAGACAGAGCATGGAATTTCCAAAATTCAGATTTTCCAAAAAACATATTTTAACAAGAAAAATCGTACTGCCGTATTTACTTCAATTTATCGTACCAAATACGGCAAAAACATACTGGTTGGCAGCTCTGTTACTGTATTTAGAAATCTTGTCGGTATTCGGGAACTGTCGGCTTTCAAAATGGATTATCAAGGTTTTACTGTACAAATTTCAATTTACAACACCAAAATATATACGAGATACAGTAAAAGCCCATTTATCTGGCACCCTCAGGACCTGGCCAATACCAATTAAATGGCATGCTGGATATTTGGAAAACCCAACACAAAAAAATTACCTTTTTTAAAAAAAAATCTATATTAATAAGGGATTAAATAATAACAGAATATTGTATGGATACTTACCAATAAAGCAATAAATATTGATTACAGTCTATAAACACAGCACACAATCACAAGGCAAACTTCTACAACGGCGGATGATATTGGCTTAAAGTGGTACTGTCGTTTTTTCCTTTCTTTCTCTCCCTTCTTCCCTCTCTCTCTTTCACACACACACACTCAGTCAGTTTGGCATCTCAATGGCTCCAAACCCAACCCCCCTCCACTCCTCTTATTTTCCATCTAAATTAATCAACTCACCCACTCTCTCTCTCTCTCCCTTCCTCCCCCCCACCTCTCTCCCCCTCCCACTCCTCTCTCTTTCTCCTCCCCTCTTTCTCTCTCTTTCCCCCCCACCCTCTCTCTCCTTCTCCCACCCCACCAAAGGGAAAAAGGAGAGAGGGAGAGGAAAGATCAACAGCGCTACTTTAAGAGGAAAAACCATTAGTGCCACTACCGGCAGCATTCAGAACTAATCGTACTGTACTCTCTTGCGACAATCGACTCATTAAATGCTCCATAGCGATTGTGTCAGATATCTGGTTATTCGAATGGGGACCTTTTTTTTTAAGGTGCTGGTTATACAGAAGTTACGGTTGATCGGGTCACAGATAAACGGGCTTTTACTGTACTCTACACGGCTGCCGAATTTCACCCACAAGATACACAGTCATTACACTTTACATTGTATACGGCTTTGATACATCTCAAAGACGTGATGGATAATTATTATTGTTAAACAGGGCTCCAACCGGTCAATCACTGCTAGGTGGCACTGTCGAGCATGAACAAATATACAAAAGGAATGAGCAGTAGAATTGCGTAATTAGCTCAATTGAAAACAAAGCCAGTTGGATGAAGTGTTTCGTGCATCTGGTAATACAAATATAAACTTTTTGTTTAAACTGCAGTAAATATTGCCTGTTCTTGTTTTTATTAAATGTATGCGAGACACCATCAACCTGTTGGACCTCTGCCCTCCATTAAAAGAAATCTGCACCCAAGGAAAATAAAGTGAGACATTTGATGCTCTTCCTACTGTGAAACAACATTTCATGCAACTTTCCAGAAAGTAGCAAAAACAAACCTAGCCTATTAACAACAACAAAATTACATTTGTATAGCGCCTTTCATGCCGAGAGGATGTGCAGTTTCATATTTTATGTTAAAATAATTTGTATAATTAAAAAAAATTAAGACATTAACATTACCCAATCTGTCATTTAAAAAAAAAGACATGTTGATGTTCACTCCCCTGATCACATTTCACTTGCCCATCTCTGACTCCTTACCTAAAAATTGCATAAACTGTATTGCACTAATCTCAGCAGATGGACGCCAGCCTGATACAAATGACAGATGTCATGACTGGAAAATACAACCAGCTTTCCCAGTTAGATAAACTACTTGAAAAGTAAAAGGTCATTGTCCAAAAATGAAGTTAACAGTCACTTCAACTCAAAGGAGTGTTTCTTCCTCGGTTTAGCCCAAGGATGGTCAGTTGTTGGTCATTTGACATGTGACAAGGTTGAGCCATCATTGGATGGATGGCACATAGCAGGAGCTCCCTGCAAGCTTCCTAGTGAGCAGCACATCACCTCCTACGCATCCGTAATAATAATCCCTCCAAAAAAACACAACAATAAAAATTGGTCATTTCAATCCACCACTGTTTGTGAGACACTGTGGTGTGCAATTGGCTGCCTCGTATCACCCACAAATATACAGTCAATTAACTTTACAGTATATTCTGTAAAACGCTTTCAGACGTATAGAAGATGTGAAAAGCGCTGCATCAAATGCAAGGATCATCAATTTCCAATGGGGTGAGGTTTGGGAAAACGTTGCCCGCATAGTGATTATAGAGGTATCCTCCTGATAAGCCTCCACTACATTTGCCTAAACTTCGCTGGCAGATAAAAGGGCTTGTAGGGAGAGACCCATTTATTTATTTATCAAATTATCAGATTATAGACTTAAAATGTATTCCAGCCAAATCTTGTCATGGCTTCATTACATAAGAAGAAGAATTTAAATGATGGAATGACCAATACATATGAAGTTTTATGCCTCAAATTCAGGAAAAAAAATCCTTTCTTTAACTGAAAGCATAATTTATTTATGGGGGGTGGGGGGAACTGCTCAAATTCACTTATTTCTATTTAAGGAAAAAATTATGAATCATCTTAAGTCTTAAAATAATAATGCTTGCATTTGATATCGAGTTTTTACATCTTCTAGACATCTCAAAGCGCTTCGTAGAATTACTGTAAAGTGAATTGACTGTACATATGTGGGCGAAATGCAGCAGCCAATTGTGCACAGCAGTGTCCCAAACAGTCGTGGATAGAAATGACCAGTTTACTATTGTTTTTTGTGAGGAATTATTATCAGGTGTGTGGATTAAGGAAATGTGACCAGGGTTTAACCCTGCCTGGAATCGTATCCAGGTCTCTCACTGGTAAGGCGAGTGCTCTAACCACTGAGCTACAGGACTCCATAACTATTCTCAATTTGTATACAGTACTTAAGAGGATATGTGCACAATTGATGACTAAATGAAGTTGATAGAACAGATATACTCAGTACCAACATATAAAACCACTGGGTCCCATTAATCCGTCTATATCCGCCCACAAATATACAGTCAATCCATTTTACAGTATATTCTGTGAAGTGCTTTAAGACGTCTAGAAGATGTGAAAAGTGCTATATCAAATTCAAGGATCATTATTATAAACCAGCCTCTACTGTAACCTCTATTTCTATTCCCAAAAAGATATTTATAATCAATCCAGATTTGGGTTTTGCTAAAGAAGGTGAAGATCCATTCCATATACGTTAAACTCCTGATAACTTGACCATGGCTTAATTTGTCAATTTCACTTAAGTCAGTAAGCGTCAATATCCTGGATTTATTTATGTACATAAAGTTAACTCTCCCTTCCTAATACAGTAGAAGTCCGTTTATCTGTGACTCGATGAACCGGCACTTCCGTACAACCAGCACACCAAAAAACTCCCCATTCGATAAACCAGAACTTTTCTGGAACAATAGGGCTGGAACATTTGTAAATGCACAAATAACAGATAATAACAGAATATTGTATTGGTAGTTATTGTTAAAAATAGTCTCTTGCGATTCTCACCTTTACTGGTAGATGCTGCGCTTGAAGCCATGATGCTGCGATTAAGGTTTATAGTCCCGCGATTCTTTTTAAAATGGAGGACGCCAAGCGGGTGAAAAAAACAGCACGCGACTTTAAAGCCTTACTAGCGGCAAGCCGATAACTCTAGCTGATAACCCACATTGTTGTGCAGGTATAGTATTTTGTTTTGCCGCTAGTAGAGTCTAGGGTTATCAGCTTGCGGCTAGTAAAGTCGCGCGACTCTAAATACTTTAAAGTCGCGCTGCCATTTTTTTCACCTGCTTGGCTTCCTCCATTTAAAAAAGAATCGCTGGATTGTAAACCTCAACCAGCAAAGGTGAGAAGCGCAAGAGAGTAGTTTTAACAATAAGTACCAATACAATATTCTGTTATTATCTGTTATTATTTAGTCTGGTGTGTATGGTGTGTGTTAAAAGAACTAAAAAAAAAATTGTGGTGGGTTTTCGGCCGCAGGCTGCCCGAATATGCTGCAGGTGCTTTAACTGGCATTGGCCAGGTACCACAGGTGCCGTATAAACGGGCTTTTACTGTAACTCTTTGCTGAGCCCTTTTCACTTGGAGCGATGATTTAGATCTTGGACAGTTGGAGGCTCAGTAATTTTACATTAGTATTTTCTGAATCTACAATCCCAGTCATCTAAACATCTATGCCTCTCAGACACAGATCGCATCATATCTCTATCTGTTTTCCCCAACTTGCATTCCAAAAAAGCTAATTTTGCCTCATAACATAGTTAGCATTCTTGAAATCATTGATTACACAATCATTCATTCACTTAAAAAAAACTAACATTCATGAAAATTACATGAAAAATTGCCTCCCAAATTAACTATTAATTCAGAATGATTTCTTACAATTTGTCAAATGACAATTGTTTTTACAATTTATAGGCAAATTTTTAATTCTCAAACATTTAATTTTAAAACTTAAAATACCCAATCCTTTACCAATTTTGTGCTGCTCGCTCTTCCAAAGAAATGGCACTTTTATAAACATGAATTTGACAATCCCTCTGATTATTGAATAATTGGTTCAAGTATCTGACTTCTCATCTCCTTTTCATAGAATCATAGAATCGTATGGCACAAAAGGAGGTAATTCGGCCTATCGAGTCTGTGCCGATAAGAGCAACTCAATCCCACTCCCCAGCTCTCTCCCCATAACTGCGCAAACCCGTCCTCCCCAAATAAATATCTAACTCTCTTTTATACATGTACTATGAGAGAACTGTTGATACATAAGCAACTGAAAACAAGAATACGGTAAATTCTCAATCTATTTTAGTCTTCTACTGCGCAATGCATGCACATTATTGTTGCAACAGTTTTCTTGTACTATAGATGGTGCGGGTTGCGTTTGGGATACATTAATAATAGAACTTACTGTATTTACTGCATACATTGGCAAAGTAACAGTTTTAGAAATCAATTCAGGTGTCCGAGATAAGCAATAATGATTGAGAGCATCATGCTATTTCAGCAAAATGAGCATTAAATGAACATTACTGGTTCAGTAAAAGCCAATGTAATTTAGTGACACCATGTGGCTAAGACCCTCACAACAGGGAAATGGGCTGTGATTAAACTAATCATGTTTATAAAGCAAAACAAACACATGACGAATAAATAATGGAGATGGTGAAAGACATTACCAGTCATTCTTTATATCCAGTGAGCATTTTATATTGTATAACTTCAAAAATTCTTCACGTCAAAAGACCTCACCTCACATGGCACCATAGATTTGACTTTGCCTGCCATCAATATTGCTCTGAAAATCAGCTGGTCAACATTTCCACTTATATTGGCCAGAAAACTGCACTATTTTTACCACCCCACCCCCACTGTCAGCAAGCAAACATCCTCAAATTGCACTGTACTGCAGCAGTTGTCATGACTACAAATTAATTCCAAAGGTAGGCAGACGACTGTTTTTTTATTTTAAAAAATATGCAATGATTGTCGACTCTACATTAAAATAAACAAGTGCTTCACAGTCTTAAAATGGATTGACCATATTTTTTGTCCCTTTATAGCACACTCGCTGTACCCATTGCAGATACGCTTACAATCTACATTTCAATCCACGACTGTTTGTGGGACACTGCTGTGCGCAATTGGCTGCCGCGTTTCACCCACAAATATACAGTCAATTCACTTTATAGTATATTCCGTGAAGTGCTTTGAGACATCTAGAAGATGTGCAAAGTGCTATATCAATTATTATTAATCAGTTTAATTTAGTCGGCCATCTATCTATCGTCAAGCAATTTTATTTATCCTGGAAAGGCTTGATCTTCACTTCTTAAGCACTCTTATCCTTTAAGATTAAGAAAATGTGCTATTGAACTTGTTAGCATCCCTTGTCACATATCTACACACGTATCCTTTTGGAAGGACTCAGTGAGAGAACTCCTGGTTGAGAGGATTCCTGTTGCTGTCAACCAGTTAGACAGACACACAGATAGACATTTTGTCTTTAGTAGTGTAGATGCATTTCTGTTCAAGGGAGTGTGACCTTTATCGCTATTTTCTTGCAGAACATCATGGATACTTTTTGGGGGCTTAATTAAATATTTTTTAGTGTAACTTATCAACGATAGGAGACTCCCCCGCCAAAAAATAGGCCCTTGACATTTCTCCATTCAAGAGCTTTCCGATGACATATATATCATGTCTCTATGTCAATTGGTTATTGCATTCTTGGCAGACACACAAACATTTTGTCTTTATTAGTATAAGTAGATAGTTTCCTTGAAACAAAACTATTAATTCCAATTAATGTTTCCAGTCATATCCTGTTGTATACGCATTTGTCACCTCTAGGCTCGACTACAGTAACTCCCTCCTTTCCTTGTTGGCCTACTCAACTCTTCTCTCCACAAGCTGTAGATCATCCAAACATGCAGCTATGTCATCTCCTGCAAAAGACTCCATAATAGACCCCATCACCCCCACTCTTGCCTGGTTCCACTGGCTCTCCATTTCATAGACGTTCAAATTCAAGATCCTTGTCCTCACTTTTAAGGCCTTCCTCCTACCTCTCTGACCCTCTATCAACCTATCTGCTCCTTCCATTCGATAGATTCCATATTCTACGCCTGATCTGCTCTACCATCAGTGGCCGGGATTTCAGCCTCTCTGCTCCTAAGCTTTGGAACTCCATCCCACAACCCCCTTGCCTTGCTCCTTCCCTTGCCTCCTTCAAGACCAGTCTCAAGACCCTCCTTTTCAACCATGCCTTCAGTCACCTTCCTACTTCTTTGCCCTCCCTCATCCCAACCCGCGCCCACCCCACCATGCTCAGGCCCTGACCTTTGACTGTTCAGCGCCTGTTCAGCAACGTCCTCCCAATAGGAATGGTGCTCTACAAATGTAATTTTGTTGTTGTTTAAAATGGAAAATCCAAAATGATGGTCTGATGGATTTATTTAGGGTCTATTATTCTTTATCTAGAACTCATCCAGAACTCAAGCCAGTTACACTGCAGTGGTTCATTTATTTCACATATTTGCTACTCTTTTCACAACACAAATTCTATAATTGAAGCATCTTTTTCCAATATTAATAATAGAAAGAGTACCAAAAATACTTTCAGTTTGCCAAACATTACATAATATTTTCTGATGGCTGAGGCCATAACTTCAAAAGCTGGAAGTAGGGTCCGGTGACATATCGGTTATATCCGATATAATTTTCATGTCGATATGCCGATATTGGAATTTTAAAAATATTGATATATTGAAAAATTAGATATATTGAGAAAAAATATTGATATATCGCAAATATCGATATATCGGTATAATGCGGACTTTTTCAACTTACCTTTCAATATCTGAATGCACGCGTACACCAGAATGCGCGTGCGCATGACAAAAAACCCCGCGGTATCAATATATATTAGGGTCCGTCGATATGGAAATTTTCCGATTTAGATATATCGATGGGCTCATATCGAGATATACCGAAATATTGATATTTTCGGGGTTTTGGTACTGCACATGCGCGTGCAATGCGCGCATTCGGGGTCCGCGCGCATTCGGGATGCACGCGCAGTCGGGGCCTATCTCCTCAGGAGGTAAATATCTTTCTCTCTCTGTGTCTCTCACACTCACTCTCTCCATCTCTGTGTTTTTCTGTCTGTGTCTCTGTGTCTCTCTCCTCTCTCACATCCCCCCCCATCTCTATCTATCTGTATATTATCACATCCACCCCATCTCTTCCCCACCCACCGTCACTCTCTCCTCCCCCCCGCCCCACGCCGCCGCCGTCCCTCTCTCCCATCCCCGCCATCTCTCTCCCCCCCACCACCCCTTGCATACCTGTATATTGTATTCGAGTACTATGAATACAATATGGCAGTTTTGCACCTCGGTCTGTGAATTGTGTATAGAGATGGGCATTCTGGGTCTTGTAGTTCAGTGTGCGCGCATTCCGATTTTTTCCCTCGATATATCTACTTTTTTGATATATCGATATTTTTGAAATGCCTATATCGGTGTATCAATATGAAAATTATATCGGGTTTTAGCGATATATTGATATATCGCTGGACCCTAGTATATATCGATATGGGCAAACCAATATATGGATATCGGAAAATTTCCATATCGATGGACCCTAGCTGGAAGTTTTTTTTTAATAAACCTCCATTCACAAAGCAACTCAAATGTTTTTTTTAATGGAACTGAAAAGTAATAGGAAAATGTTGTCTGTATCTTTTATGATTAGTATATTCAATGCTATGACAGTAATTCCATCTCCCCAAAAATACTGGGATAAGCCCAACTCCTGATCAAAATGTCAATACAATTAACTGACCGACAATTTGAGGTTACTTGTCAAAATGATAACTGTTGGCATGTTCGATCACCAGAAGGTTAAGGGCATTTATGCTGTCACCTCAAAACCAGCTGTTTTTTTCCTCTCCTTTCTTTGCTTTGATGCTGCATTAGGTACTATGAAGTTTAATAATTATTCTCTATTTCTACTCATCAAAAACTTACAGAAAAACTTGGCATTATACAGAAGATATATATAGCTTACGTTACAGGATTAGAGTGCATGAAACAATTTGAGAAACAAAGGACTTGTTCAGAGTTAAACAAAGTTTAGAGTTAAACATCCCAAACATGATTTGGAACCTACCATAGACACAATTGTATAGTGTGGGTACAAGGGAGTACAGAACGCATCACAGTTTACATGTGAGTGATTTGTTTGGAAATCCAGAAACCAGACACATGTGCTTCATGCATCTAATTCCATTTTTATTGACAGTTTATAATGGAGAATTTCATATTGCAATCATCCTCTATTCATCAAAACATATTTTTTGAACCGCTTATAATTTGTTATGCAATTATCCTAAATTTGTATGTGCCTGTTCCTGCCCAGTGGAGATTTATAATACAACGACTCTCATTTACATAGTACTCTTCACGCAGGATAGAATCTTGGAACACTGTCTAGTACTTGCATATCATTTTGTTTTTAAGCCTTTTATATTCCTGTTGCAGTGTACTATTTGCAAATTAGGTGCACGGCCCATGGTCAGTGATAAAGTTCACAACCACCAAGTAGAAGATTAAACCCATTCCCTCTATTTTATCATAATAAACCTTGCATTTATTAACAATAATAATATTGTTGACCAGATATTTACACTAGGTTTTTGAAAAGAGTGAATCAACATTTAAGCTTCCCAAAATATAATAACACATCAAGCCAATTCGACCACACTAATTACAGTAAAAGCCCATTTATCCGGCACTTGATCAACAGTAACTTCCGTATAACCGGTACATTAAAAAAAGTCCGCATTTGATTAATCGGAATTTATCTGGAAAATTGCATCTTTTGGGGGGATTTATTTTTGCATTTTCGGGCGAATATCCGGCATGTGCTTTAACCGGCATTGGCCAGGTCCCGAGGGTGCCGGATAAACAGGCTTTTACTGTGTTCTGAACTCCAACCTATTGCTTTTAATGCTTAAAATATGAAAGAAAATGTGGTTCATACAGATCATAAAACAGGAATTGGTAGCTTATTACGAAATAATAATAATTCTTGCATTTGATATAGCACCATCGTCATGTCTCAAAATGCTTCACACAATATCCATTATGTGGATTGTGGATTGACTGTATTTTGTGGGAGACACGGGGCAGCCATCTGTGCACAGCAGTGGATTGAGTAACCAAGTTACCAAAGTTATTATTCATTTATATATTTTGAAAGGATTATTTATGATTCAAATTTTTAAAAAGTATAACTCACTCTATGGGAATGAAACTTGCTAATTATAAATTAGTTCCTGTTACAATAACAGATCAACTTTTGAATTGTATTCCAGTCATAATTAAATTGACTAGAACAATATCATCTTGCGATTTTTCTAAAAATTAGATTGTTTTACATTACGGTTTTGTAATCATTTTCTGTACATTTTCCAGGTATTTTACGTTTATCTGCTCATTTGCCATGTGGTTCACATAAGAGATCCAAACATCACTTACCGTAATCAAGAAGTTACAAAACATTCAGAAACATGCTCATGCTCAGAAATATTAACTCTGTGAATTTTTATGTCGAGTCTCTTATAAAAACTTAATAATAACTGCTCACTTATTCATTATTTCAAACACAGCAATATAAAAGCACAACACAAAAAAAAACACTGCACCCGATGTATATCACATTTTATAACATCAAAGGACCTTTGCAATTGAGAAAAAAAGGCTATTTGAAGTAAATTAACTGAGCAACTGAATTGTGGGATAACATATGGAAAGAAATTTAAATTTTCTATTTCGGGTTTATCCCTTCAATAATAATAATTTGCTTACTGCTGAGTTTTGCTTACAAAATACAATCAATTCACTTTACAGTATACTCAGTAAAGCACTTTAAGATGTCTTGAAGACATAATAAGGTGCTATATCAAATGCCAGGATTATTATTATTTGGGTTTGTATAAAATGTGCACACAATGCATTTTTGTGAGGAGATCAATTTAACTTCATAATGCTCCTTATTGAGTTACCACCATTAAGGGCTAAAATCTAAGTTGCAAACCAATACATTTTCATTACTCAATCAATGTAAGGTGAATTTGTAAAGTTTAAAACTCTCAACTTACCATAGGCACATTTTCACAGGCACATTTTCAAAAAGAGCAACAAGCAAATTAATAACATAAAACTTGAAATTGTGATTAAGTATAGAATAGAAACTCCACAGCTGTCAGACAATACCAAAAATTCCACCCATCTTGGCCATTCCAATTGTTTCATACTGAATTATATTAATAAATACATTTAAATACTTTTTTTCAATTAAATTGCCGTGTATCAGTTTTTCAGTTAAATTGTAATGCAACACGATTAAGGAAAACTCTGTGAAGTTCTTTTGAGAAAATTCAACATGTTTGGATGCTGTATCAAATGCAAAAATTATTATGATTATTATTACATTTTTAGAAATGCATTTCAGATATTTAATTATTGCAAGTTAAATATGTATGCATTTCTGCAAAGCATAATTTGTTTATTTGATTTCCTGCTGTATAACAAATTAAGTATTTTAAAAACTAGAAATCAACTGCCACTACACATAATCAGCAAGTTGAAAGACATCTGTAAAATAATGCCTATGGACAGAGATGTGATTTATCACTGGACTCTGTAATCAGTTTTACTTGCCATATGGCTTTGGCATAAGACACAGTTTAGTAACTGTCTAGACGCTATAATCCATGTTCACATAAATCTCCTTAAGACTAGTATTATCTGCACTATCTTTGAAATACCTGTACAGTACTCTTTCTTATACTTTTGTTATGTCTTTTCCAACAATGGTGACTAAAATACACAGCCAAGTAAAGAACAAATTTTGTTTGCCCCTTATATTTGAACACTCATTTCTTAGCTTTCAATAAATGAATTATAAAATGTATTAGTTATTTTTAACTACTGAAGCAGTGTTCTTCCTTAGGACACAAATTAGAGTCGGTGGAAACCAAATTTTGTTCTGGCAATTGACGACTGATTTTAAAAAAACTTTTGCAACAATTTTTCCACCTGGAGAAAAACTTTTGCAACAATTTTTCCACCTGGAGAACACAAAATAAAATACAGTTAACCCTCGTCGATCGCGGGAGTTACATTTCTGGAAAACTGCGCAAACGGTAAAATCACGTTGGATATGGTTAACAAGTAATGGGAAAAGGGGGGTTAGGGGAATTCAGCTGTAGGCTACCCACCTCAAGCCTCCAAGCACATCCACACCCGACCAATGCAAGGTACGTACTGAGGCGGGCTACAGCTGGCTGGCCCGCTCCTCCCCACCCAGCAATAAAGCGATAGTATCACAAAGCAATAAAACCACAGCTAAATTATTTTACCTTTCATCCTGGAAGTGTTAGGAAACTCACTCTCTCTCTCTGTCTCTTCTGTTTACCATGCAATGCCATCAGGATGCTCCGAGGCTGAAGAGTCATCGGACTTTCCCAAAGGTGCATTGTGCGCGGGGCCAGCCAGCTGAGGAACTATCGGATTTAGTCGGGAGCTGCCGGCCTCATCACAAATGTGCATGCACGCGGGACCAGCCAGCCGAGGAATCATCGGATTTAGTCGGGAGCTGCTGGCGCCCTCACAAGTGCGCATGAGCGCGGGGGCCAGCCAGCGTGTATACACAAGTTTTAGTGGCGCTTTTTTTTTTGTCGTGTATACTTTTAATTCGCAATCGATAAAGTCGCCTTCGACGAGGGTTAACTATATACATCAACAATCGTATTGCAACAATTTATTATTTAGTCAAGAGTCTATCGAAGACACCTAAACGTTATCTGCTGCCTCAATAAAAATATTTTGAACATCATTTTAAACAGTGAATCACTCACTTGGTATGTTTTGAGGTTCCTTCTCACCTCTGACCCCCACCACATGCCATTTCTAAAATGCAGAAAATGTTTTACTTATTTCTCAATTCTTTGCCTCCTGACATTGTAAATGATTATTTATTACCCCCTCCCCAGTGACTCAGTGTTCGGCCCATACCCCTCTCTACACCATCAAACCTGTCTCCCTCTCCTTTCTCACTACCACTAACCTTGCATCATGCAACTAACCACCTGCTTCCTTGACCCAATCTCTAACACATTATCTCCCAACTCCACCTATTTTCCCCTATACTCATAGATATCATACACCTATCCTCTGGCACAGTTACACTCCTTTAAAAACATCCGTCATCAGCCCATCCTTAAAAAAAATTCTCCTTGGGCCCATCCCTGCTCTCAATCTACTGCCCCATGTCAAACTTCCCTTTCAAAGGTCCTGGAAGGAGTCGTTGCATCCCAACCTCACTCCTTCCTCTCCTGCGAATGCCTCACAGAAACCCTACAATTGAGTTTCCATGCTGTCCACAACACAGAAACACATTTGGCCTAATGACGTTTTGTCCATCTGAGACCAGGGCTCCATTCCTCATCCTCCTTGACCTCTGCTGGCTTTGATATCGTTGACTACTCTATTCTCCTCCACCTCCTCTCGTCTCACCTCAACGTTCATGGTTCTGTCCTTCAATGGTTCAGATCGTACCCTCTCACACTGTTTCTACTTTATCTCCATAAACAGCTTCTCTTCTAGTCCCTGCACCATCTCGTGGGGAGTTCCTCAGGGCTTCGTCCTTGATCCCCTCCTCTTCAATATCAAAATGTTCCCTCTTTGTAACATCATCCTCAGACATAGGGTCAACTTCCACATGTATGCGGATGACACCCAACTCTATCTCTGCCACCACCCTCGACTCCAGGACTACTACTGTCCTGACAGACTGTCTGTCAGACATCAAGTCCTGTTTGAGAGCTAACTTTCTACAGTTGAACGTCAACAAGACCAAGGCCCTCCTGATTGACTCCCATCAGTGTCTCCTAGAGTCCGGCGATATATCGATATATCGGTTATATCGATATAATTTTCATATCGATATGCCGATATCAGAATGTAAAATATATCAATATATCGAAAAATTCGATATGTAAAAAAAATTGATATATCGCAAATATCGGTATATCGTGTCCGGTGATATATCGATATATTGGTATAATGCGGACTTTTTCAAGCGCGCGCACCTCCGAATGCGCGCACTTGCGCAGGACAAAAAAAACCACGATATCGATATATCGGTATATATCGATATGGGCAAACCAATATATCGATATCAGAAAATTTCGATATCAGCAGACCCTAGTATCTCCACACCTCAAGAACTGACAGCATCACCATCCACGGATGCACACTCAACCTCACTGAGCCAGTCTGGAACCTTGGCGTTTTGTTTGACCCTCAACTATCAGTTCTACCCCACATCTGTGCCATGACCTGTTCTGCCTTCCCCCAACTCCGCAACATCACCTGGCTCTGCCAATGTTTCACACTGCAGGCCGTCAAAACCCTCATTCATGTATTCATAGCATTCAGGCTTAACTGTGCAAACTCCCTGTTTGTTGGCCTCCCCAGCTCCTTCCTCTATAAGCTTCAAATCATCCAGAAATCTGCAACCTGTGTCCTCTCCCGCTCCAAGATCCATGATCTTAGCACCCCCATCCTCTCCAACTCCACTAGCTTCCCATCACACAGAGGATACAGTTCAAGATCATGGCCCTCACCTTCAAAGTCCTCCAAGGCCCTGCTGACTTCTACGACCTCCTAACCCCAAGTAGTCTAACCACTCCCTGAGCTCAGCAGGCTCCAGCCTGATTCACATCCCCGTCTCATCCAACCCATCCTCTAGAACTCGATCCCGCAGTCCCTCCAAAGTCGCCCCCTCCATCGCCTCTTCTAGACTTGTCTCAAGACCCTTCTCAAGAGTTTTCCTCTTCCCCCATACACTTCATCTCCCGATCCCGACCCCCAGGTCAGGTCCAAAACACTGATTGTCCCAGCGCCTTGCGGCTTCCCCCTGAAGTAAAATGTGCTATACAAATGTAATTTGTTAAGGAATACATAATTAGTTGATATTAACAGCTCAAGCTCCTCAAACTCAGGTCTAAATGACTCCACGCTCTATCTCCTTGCCTCTCCAACCTGCTTACAAAATTTATCAACCAAAATTCCAAACCCTTGACTCAAGATGACAAAAAAGATGACATAATTTATTGCCCTAAAACGGCCCCTCTGGACAGTCAAATCTAGATAACTCACTAAAATACAATACGGTACTGTGTTATAAGTACAACAATCTATTCCATTCACTCTTTTAAAAACAAGCCATTTACCAAGAAATTGAATTTAAAATATTTTTCCACACTGTTCTGTCTTTCTCTGATCAAATGATTGTAGCCCAAACAGATTCTGAACCACCAAGGAATGTGACAAATCATTCGGTTTTGACAAACATGCTTTGCATTAAATCTAATCACAGGGGTTATTATTGTGCTGCAACCCACGTTTTACAGATACAAAATAATTAAATCAAGTTCTTGAATTAAAACGTTGAGCCATAATGTACTTAAGAATCACCCGTCTTTGTTTTTAAAAACAACTGACTTTCACTGATAAATATTCATTGTTTTGGTTCAAGACAATCAGTAAAAAAATATTTTCACACATATTGTATTTTGTGAAAAATAGATGATTTGTTTCTAGCATCAGGGATAATTTGCATACATGAACGTGCACCACATTGTTAATCCACTTGTGCACACGTGCGAAGATGCTCGCCAAGTTACTAAGGGTCCATAGCAATTGTGCATGCATATAATCTTTTATATACATTGGAGCGTGACGACAATTCTTCAATACTTACCTTTTTACAGTGGTAGAGTTAGAGATTGAAATAAAAAATCGTAAAAGTTCAATGTTGGTAAATAAATCCGAATTTTCACAAAACTGGTCTGCTTGTTCTTTGTCAAATTTTTCTTCTTGACAACCCCCCTTTCCCCCCCACCCCCCAACAACTTTCTCCTGTTTGACACCCCCTTATAATAAAAAATACCGTTGGCCCTCAGCTACACTGCAATGTCAGGCACTAGATTCCAAATCCCCATTTCCTATTCTGATGGGGTAAATATCTTATTCAGCTTTACTCTTTGCATTCATTGGCTTTTTATATGGTCTTCAAGTTAAATCTGAATTTCTGTCTGAAGCAAAATATTTTCAAACGTATCTAAGATAAATAAACCTTTCTAATTTTGTTTGTTTTTTCTCCATGATTTTGGATTACGCTTGAATTAATTCCATAACATTAAACATGCATCATAAGTGACGGTCTGGTTCGAAATGGTGTGATGTGAAATAATCATACAATGCTTAAGAAACGTAAAGGATTCTCTCATCAAACAACTGTTTGTGGGACGTTGCTGTGCGCAATTGACTGCTGCGTTTTGCCCACAAAATATACAGTTAATTCACTTTGCAGTATATTCTATGAAGCATTTTGAGACTTCTCAAAGGCCTGATAAGGTACCACAGCAGAAGCCCGTTTATCTGTGACTCGATGCACTTCCGTATAACCAGCACGCCCCAAAAAAAGTCCCCATTCGATAACCCGGAATTTATCCGGAACAATAGTAGTGGAACATTTGTAAATGCATAAATAATAACATAATAACAGAATATTGCATTGGCACTTACCGTCAAAACTACTCTCCTGCGCCCCCCATCCCCGCTGATAGATGCTGCGCTTGAAGCCATGATGCTGAGGTTGTGGTTTACGGTCCAGTGACCCCTCCCAAAATGGAGCACGCCAAGCGGGCAAAAAAAACGGAGCGCATATGAAGTCAAAGTCATACTAGCAGCAAGATAACACTAGCCGATAACCCACATTGTCGCGCAGGTGCAGTATTTTGGTTTGCCGCTAGTAGAGTCTAGGGCTTTGGCTTGCTGCTAGTAAAATCGCGTGACTTTAAAATCGCGCTGCCGCTTCTTTCACCCGCCTGGCGTCCCCCAATGATAAAAGAATCGCTGGACTGCAAACCCTAATTAGTAAAGGTGAGAAGCGCAAGAGAGCAGCCCCAACAACAAGCACCAACACAATACTCTGCCACTATCTGCTATTACCTAGTCTGGTGTGTCTGCTGTGTGTTAAAAGAACTTTTATATTTTTGTAGTGGGTTTTCGGCCGCGGGCCGCCCAAATATCTGGCAGGCGCTTTAACCGGCAATGGCCAGGTCCCGCGGGTGCCAGATAAGCGAGTTTCTACTGTATATCAAATGCAAAGATTATTATCTCAAGCAGTTAAAATTTAATTTATATGCAATAATAATCCTTGCCTTCGATACTGTTTTTCACATCTTCTAGATGTCGCAAAGTGCTTCACAGAGTATACCATAAAGTACACTATATACCATTATATATACTATATATATATAAAGTATATATAATGGTATATATATATAAAGTATATATATATAATGTATATAATGTATATATATATATATATATAAAGTGAATTGACTGTTTAATTGTAGGAGAAACATGGCAGCCAATAGCGCAATGTCCCACGAATAGTCGTGGATTGAAGTGACCAATTTATTATTGGGTTTTTTCATGAGGATTATTAGCTGCGTCAAGTAAGGAAACTTGCCTAAGGTTTCGCTCTTCCAGGAATCTAATCCAGGTCTCACACTTGAAAGACGAGTGCTCTCTCTCTGAGATACAGGACAATTGGAAAATACAAATGCAACATATTGCCTGGTGACCTGAGACTGTTAGCAGGTCCATCAAAATTCACATCTCACTGAACGCATTTTGAAGGTATTCAATCATAGAATCATAGAATCATAGAATTTTACGGCACAAAAGGAGGCCATTCGGCCCATCTAGTCTGTGCCGGCTCTTTGAAAAGAGCGATTCAATCCCATTGCCCTGCCCGCTCCCCATAGCCTAATAGACCCGTTCTCCCTAAATAAAGATCTAATTCCCTTTTAAAAGTTGTTATCGAATCAGCCTCCACCACCTTTTCAGGCAATGCATTCCAGATTCGAACAACTCGCTGAGTGAAAAAAATTCTCCTCAGCTCCCCTCTACTGCGCCTTGAAACTATTTTAAATCTGTGACCACGAGTCACAGATTCGCCCACGAGTGGAAATAGTTTTTCTCTATTTGCCCTGTCGAAACCCCTCATGATCTTATAAACCTCTATTAGGTCTCCCCTCAATCTTCTCTGCTCCAGAGAGAATAACCCTAGCCTATCTAGCCTCTCCTCATAGCTGAAGTCCCTCAATCCTGGCACCATCCTAGTAAATCTTCGTTGTACCCTTTCCAATGCCTTCACATCCTTTCTGTAGTGTGGTGACCAGAATTGAACACAGTATTCCAGCTGAGGCCTCACCAAAGTCCTATAGAGGTTAGTCAGCACTTCCTGACTTTTGTACTCTATACCCCTATTTATAAAGCCTAGTATCCCATATGCCTTCTTAACAGCCTTGTCTACCTGTCCTGCCACCTTCAACGAGTCACTAACACAAATCCCCAGGTCTCTCTGTTCCTTCACACCATTTAAAATTGTACTATCTAGCCTATATTGCCTCCCTTCATTTCTTCTCCCAAAATGCATCACCTCACACTTCTCTGCATTAAACTTCATCTGCCATGTGTCTGCCCACTTTACCAATTTGTCTATATCCTCTTGCAGATGGCTACTATCCTCCTCACTGTTTACTATTCTCCCTAACTTAGTGTCATCTGCAAACTTGGAAACTGTACTCCGTACACCCAAGTCCAGATCATTGATGTAGATTACAAACAGCAATGGTCCCAAAACCGATCCCTGTGGCACACCACTGCTCACTTCCCTCCAATCTGAAAAACAGCCACTCACTACAACTCTCTGCTTTCTGTCTCGCAGCCAGTTGTGGATCCACGCTGCCACTGTCCCTTTTACGCCATGGGCCTTTAATTTCATAATAAGTCTCTCATGTGGCACTTTGTCAAATGCCTTTTGAAAGTCCATGTAAACAACATCAACTGCGCTACCATTATCCACCCATTCCGTTACCTCATCAAAAAATTCTATCACATTTGTAAGGCAAGATTTGCCTTTAACAAATCCATGTTGACTGTCCTTTATTAGCCTATATCTTTCTAAGTGAAGATCTACCTTGTCCCTGATTATGGACTCTAGAAGTTTGCCCACTACCGACGTTAGACTGACTGGTCTGTAGTTACCAGGCTTGTCCTTCTGCCCCTTTTTATACAAGGGAGTAACATTAGCTATCCTCCAGTCCTCTGGCACGACCCCTGTGTCCAAGGAAGATTGAAAGATCGTGGCCAGAGTCCCTGCTATTTGCTCCCGTGCCTCACTTAGTAACCTAGGGTGCATCCCATCTGGACCAGGTGACTTATCCACCTTGAGCGACGTCAACCTTTTTAGCACTTTCTCTCTGGTTATAATTATTCTATCCATTTCTCCTACCCTCTCCTCTAATACCATGGCATTGGCTGTATCATTTTCTTTTGTGAAGACTTATAGTACAGTACTGTAATAAACTGAAGTACAGTAAAAGCCCATTTATCCGGTACCCTCGGGACCTGGCCAATGCCGGTTAAAGCGCGTGCCGGATATTCGGCCGAAAACACACACAAAAAACATGAATTAATTTTTTAAAATAATACATTGTGCTGGATAAATTCCGATTAATTGGATGGGGACTTTTTTTGATGTGCCGGTTATATGGAAGTTATGGATAAAGAGGCTTTTACTGTATTAGGAATAATGTTAGTCATGTTAATCTTCCTAATCAAATAAATACAAAATGAAATTTTAAAAACATTTTTAATTTGTTTGTTATTTCTAATCTCGTACAATGTATTTTTTATTTTAAGGTTTTTGTTTTTACTTTCAACAATAATAAAGAAGGGTGATCAAAAGCATTGTTGAAGAGATATGGATTTTCGAGGAGGCAAGGGAAGAAGCAAGGTGGAGGGACTGCTGGCTGGAGTTCTGGAGCCTGGAGACAAAGTAGCTGAAGACCCACCTGCCAATGATGGGGGAGGCGAGGCAATGGAGGTGAAGTGGGCTGGAGGGAACAGGAAGGTTGGTAGGGGGTTAGGCGGTCGCAGAGGTGGGGTGAGGACAGAGCCATGCAGGGCTTTGAAGTTGAGGACTAGGATCTTGAACTCTATCTTTTGCGTGATAGGAAGCAAATGGAGTCGGATGGGGGTGAAAGGGTCACGAGTTCTGTATGATCTGTAGCCTATTGAGGAAGGAATTGGGAGGCCAAAAAGGCAAGGAATTTGAATAGAATGTTATGCATGCGTGTATATGATGGTTTGGGTGGCCTGTAGTGTAGGACAGTGGCAGAGCGGTGAAATGTTGCAGAGGTAGGGGAAGGCAGAGCGGATCATAGCACGCATATGGGATATAAAAGATAGTTGAGGGTCAAACAAGATACCAAGGTTCCGGACTGGTTTAGTAAGGTGGAATGTGCATCCATGGATGATGATGCTGTCAGAGCCTTGAGGTACGGACTTAAATCTATATATAGTAGACTCTATTGTCCTATACAAAAATGCAAAATACTGCAGAAGCTGGAAATCTGAAACAAAAGCAGAAATCACTGAGAACACTCAGCACGTCAGGTAGCATCTACGGAGAAAGGAAAATGAGTCAACGTTTTGGGTCCACGACCCTTTGTCAGAAATAGGGCATGTTGGGAGGGAGATTGTTAAAACGCCAAATGCGTCAAGGATGAAATAGAGTTGTGGATGAGGGCAGTTGTGTGTTTTCCCTCCCAAATGTACGTGAAAATACTTATTAACTCACCAAAAGGCAGCTGACCTCCCGTTCAGTGCTCCTATTTCCTCTGCATTTCCAAGGCTATGTGAAAACAATGAGAAGAGGGTAATGGTACTGACATAACGCCAGCTACCTTTTGCTGATCTAAAGAAAGGTTGCTGCACTTAATACAGGTAAACTTGAAAACACGAGTTGAATTAGTCAGGACCACAACATTTAATAAAATTATAGGGAGTATACAGGCCAATTCACATAAGTCATATCAGTTGACTTAATAACTTACACAAAGTTATGTAAAGTTTCTTTTGTGATAAAACATTTGTGCTTTTGTGTCTCTTTTGTTAAAAAAAAGTTAAATTTCTAAAGTATTTCACAGATGTCCACTTGACATGCTTAAGCAAAGAATGAGAACAGTACTTCAAGCTGTCTTTAGGCCTTTACAATGTAACAACAACTTCGACGGCATCTCAGAACCCTTTACAATACCATGACAAGTAATAACCTTGTTTCCCACATTTTAGTGTTTCAAACACAGCACAATGCATGTAGTATTTCATTAATGCAGCTGATAGCGCCGATACAATTAAGGAATTGATTTCTACTCAGATTTAGTATTCAGGACCAAGAAACCGTTCAAATTTAGCCATTATCTTTCAAATTTAGCCATTTACCCTCATCTACGCCTTCATCACATCACAGCCTGACTGCGCCAACGCTCTGCTCATCAGTCTTGCCAATTCCTCCCTCCATAGACTGCAGATAATCCAGAACATGCGGTCCGTGTCCTCTATAGCTCCAAGTTCCATAACCTCATCTCCCCCATCCTCTCCCGACTCCATTGGCTTGAGGATTCACTTGGAGGATTCAATTCAAGATCCTGGTCCTCACATTCAAAGCCCTCCATGACCTCGCCACCCCTTTACCTCTGTGATCTCCTAACCCCTCACCAACCTGCCCGCCCCTCAGCAGGATCCGGTCTGCTCCAAGTCCCCCGACCCACCCGCCCCACCATTGGCGGTGAGCTTTCAGCCACTCTGGCCCTGACCTCTGGAACCTCATCCTGCAGTCCCTCCGCTTCATCCCCTCTTTAGCCTCCTTCAAGTCCCGTCTCAAGACTCCACTTCGACATCCTCCGGACGTGAAAGGCGCTTTACAAGTGCAATTTTATTGCTGTCGTTGTTGATGTGAAATACGACCAGGGCAGAGAAGGATTTTTTGCTAAGAAAGTGAATGTGATTTGGATGCTTGTACCACTTAAGGACAATTATATGATTCATAATTAGATGAATTATGTACATTTACCTGTTCCTGTATACTACGGATAGAAAGGTTCCAGGTTCATGTCATAGTCTTGCTAACTGAATCATAAAATCTTACGTCATAAAAGGAGACCATTCGGCCCATCGAGTCTGTGCCAGCTCTTTGAAAAGAGCAACTCCCACTCCCCAGCTCTCTCCCCATAACCACACAAACCCATCCTCCCCAAGTAAACGTCTACCTCTCTTTTAAAGGTTGTTATCGATTCGGCCTCCACCATCTTTTCAGGTAATGCATTCCAAATTCGAACAACTCATTGAGTGAAAAAAAATTCTCCTCACCTCCCTTCTACTTCTTTTAGAACAGTGGTTCCCAACCTCGGGTCTCGACCCAAATCAGGGTCGCGGGGGTCCTCAATTGGGTCGTGAAGGGTCATCAGAATTTTATTTTATTTTTAATATTCAAAATGCTTTTTTAATGCTAAAAGCACCCAAGGCGACACCGCCGACCAGTTTGTATGAAAGAGCGTACTTACGATTGCGCTGAGTCCAAAAAGAGACAATGTTTTGGCTGAGCTTCACTTCAGTCGTGATATCATCCCCTAGTGATGGGAGGACCAGTTGGAGACTGATTTGGGGAGCAGCAAAAAATATTTGGGTCGCGAGGACCAGTTGGTGGTTAATTTGGGTCGCAGCAAAAAAACAAGTTTGGGAACCACTGTTTTAGAAACCATTCTAAATCTGTGACCTCGGGTCATTGATGCACCCACCAGTGGATAGTTTTCACCCTTTACCCTATCAAATCCCCCCATGATCTTGAAAACCTAAATTAGGTCTCCTCGTAACCTTCTCTGCTCCAACGAGAATAAACCAAGCCTCTCTAGCCTTTCCTCATGCCTGAAGTCCCTTATTCCTGATACCATCCTAGTAAATCTCCTCTGCATCCTTTCCAATGCCTTAACATCGTTCCTAAAATGTGGTGATCAGAATTGAACACAGTATCCTAGCTGAGGCCTAACCAAAGTTTTATAGCAGTTAGTCAGAACTTCCTGACTTTTGTACTATATGCCTCTATTTATAAAGCCTAGTATCCCATATGCTTTTTTAACAGCCTTATCTATTTGTCCTGCCACCTTCAAAGATTCACTTACACAAACCTCCAGGTCTCTCTGTTCCTTCACACCCCATAAAATTGTACTATCTAGCCTGTATTGCCTCCCCTCATTTCTCTTCCCAAAATGCATCCTCCTCACTATTTACTATTTTTCCTAATTTTGTGTCATCTGCAAATGGTACTCCCTATACACAAGTCCAGATCATTAATGTAAATTAAAAAGAGTAGTGGTCCCAACACCGATCCCTGGGGGACACCACTGTACACTAGGGAACGGCGATATATCGGTATATCGCTAAAACCCGATATGATTTTCATATCGGTATGCCGATATAGACATTTTAAAAATACCGATATATCGAAAAACGGTATATCGAGGTAAAAAATCGGGATGCGAGCACAATCAACTACAAGACCCAGAATGCTCATCTCTATACACAATGCACAGACCGAGGTGCAAAGCCGCCATCTTGTATTCATAGTCCTCGAATACAATATACAGGTATGCAAGGGGTGGGGGGAGAGAGACGGCTGTGGGTGGGGGGGGGTGAGGGGGAGAGAGACTGCTGGGGGGGGGGGTGAGGGGGAGAGAGACGGCTGGGGGTGGGGGGGGGGAGATAGACGGCTGGGGAGAGGGGGAGAGAGACGGCTGGGGGGGAGAGGGGGAGAGAGACGGCTGGGGGGGGGGGGAGAGGGGGGAGAGAGACGGCTGGGGGGTGGAGGAGAGGGGGAGAGACGGCTGGGGGGGGGAGGAGAAGGGGAGAGAGACGGCTGGGGGGAGGAGGAGAGGGGGAGAGAGACGGCTGGGGGGGGGAGGGGGGAAGAGAGACGGCTGGGGGGGGGGGGGGGAGAGGGAGAGAGAGACGGCTGGGGGGGGGAGAGGGGGAGAGAGACGGCTGTGGGGGAGAGGGGGAGAGAGATGGCTGGGGGGGAGAGGGGGAGAGAGATGGCTGGGGGGGAGAGATGGCTGGGGGGGTGAGAGACGGCTGGGGGGGGGGGGGGAGGAGAGGGGGAGAGTGATGGCTGGGGGGAGGGGGAGAGAGACGGCTGGGGGGGGAGGGAGAGAGAGACGGCTGGTGGGGGGGGGGAGGAGAGGGGGAGAGTGACGGCTGGGGGGAGGGGGAGAGAGACGGCTGGGGGGGGAGGGAGAGAGAGACGGCGGGGGGGGAGGAGAGGGGGAGAGAGACGGCTGGGGGGGTTGTGGGGGAGAGAGAGATGGCTGGGGGTGGGGAGGGAGAGAGATGGCTGGTGGGGGGTGGGAGAGACGGCTGGGGGGGGGGGGGGGGAGTGGGGGTGGAGAGAGATGGCTGGGGGTGTGTGGAGGGGGAGAGAGACGGCTGGGGGGAGGTGTGGGGGGGTGAAGAGAGACGACTGGTGGGGGGGGGGGGGGGAAGAGAGACGGCTGGGGGGGTGGGGGGGAGAGACAGACGGCGGGAGGGGGGGTTGGGAGGGAGAGACGGCTGGGGTGGGGGGTGGGGGGGGAGTGATAAAGACGGCGGGGGGGGGGGGGGGGGGGAGACGGGGTGGAGGTGATAATATACAGATAGATAGAGATAGATGGGGGGATGTGAGAGAGACACATAGACACAGACAGAAAAACACAGAGATGGAGAGAGTGAGAGACACAGAGAGAGAAAGATATTTAACTCCTGAGGAGATAGGCCCGGAATGCGCGCGCCACGCGCACATGCGCAGTATGAAAACCCTGAAAATATCGATATATCTCAATATGAGCCGATCTATATATCTGAATCAGAAAATTTCCATATCGACGGACCCTAGTATCCATACAATATCACCTGTTATTATTTAGTCTATTATTAATATGGTATGTTTAAAAATTTGTGATTAAAACTTTTAAGTTAATTTTTTTGTGTTGGGTTTTCGGCAGCTGGCTGTCCGAATATCTGGCACATAGTTTAACTGGCATTGATCAATTTTCCTGAGATTCCCCCACAAACTACGAGGTTTTAAAAAGATTCATACCGCATATGACTACTTTTCCTTGAAATTGGCTGCTTCACTCAATTGCATAATTTCCTCACACTCCAGTCTTTGTCTCACCATCAAAAAAATTACAAGTGATTTCTATGAATCTTATTTGAAAATCTACATGATTCTGGTGTGTATGATAAAAACCACAAGTTCTGTATTTTCATTGATGGTATTTTCTTTCACCCCTTTTCTTCCAGATCTAAAATGTGTTATGTCCTAGTTGCATCCTGATATCTACCATAACAAATTTTGTTTAATACAAACCCAGCGCAAAACAATTCCCACAGGTGGGAAAAGGATAAAGAAACAGTTGGGGGATTTTCCTCTAAACTATTGCTGTACAACTCTTGGCAACCTACCAGCCAAGAGTAATAACACATTGGAAATGAATACCCAATCCCAAAAGAGTGTGTTGTGGAGTAATTTGCAAAGCGAGAAAGTTTACTCATAGGACACATTTCCATTTAACAATTAAAAGTCTGTAAATAAAAGAGCTTGAGAAATTATTATATAACTACAAAAAATAATAGTATAATGCAAATAGAAGTAAGACTTCTTTAATTTAAATGAATTAAATACAATGCAAGTTACCAAGCAATCATGGCTCAGGCGGCTAATCAACAAATAACCCCAACAACACTGCTTGGCACCTTAGCTTGCTTACAAGTGTGATGCAATTTGTAATATGCCAGGATTAGGAGTAAAATATCAAATAATTTAAAATAAAGAAAGAAACAAACAACAGACAAAGAAATGGCCGATTTGGTGAAAATCAGAAATTCAGGAGAATCAGGATATTTTATACAATGTGATGTGCTGGGATTTCAGAACTAGCGTTTCAACAATGTGGATTTTGAGATATGCATATGTGTGTATATATATATATATATATAATATATATATAACATATATATATATATATATATATAGATGCCAAAACCTACCTCAGTCAAATTTGGTTTGCAAAGATTAAATACTTGCATTTGATGCAACATCTTTCAGATCTGGAACATATATGATTTGCAGTGTTTTGATTGTGTTTTGAGACTACATTGAGGTGCATCTTTTTTTCCCCTTACACAAAAAATAACTTTAATGGTCCTTAAAAATAAATAAGTTGCCACAACTAAACAGGTTTAATTCAAAATAGGCGTTTTACTTATTTTTAATATAATCATAGTAAACCAAAGCATACACTGCAATGTGAAGTACTGGAATAAATATTGTACTCACCATTGAAATGCATTATAATGGAAGTAGACAATACCAAGGCCATATAAAAAGGCAGCATTCTGGAAATAAAAGTTACAAAGGTTAGGATACTGTGAAATAACCCCAAACCCACTTTTTTCCTATCATTATTCATTTTCGACTTGTACTTTTAGGAAAAGCGTGCTAATTTTAAAAATATGCATTTTCATATAGAATTATACTCTCAGCGTTCTGGAACAACCAGTGCAAAAAAACACAAATTTTCTTGATACATGATTATTTGTGAATTATAAATAGCAAGGTCTGAATTGCCTCTTTACCCACAATGTGAGATGAGATGTAGTGAATAATTATTTTAATATCCATGAGATTAGTCACTATACAAAAATTAAGTTTTTCAGTTTCTAAATATAGAATCATAGAATTATACAGCACAGAAGGAGGCCATTCGGCTCATCATGTCTGTGCCGGCTCTTTGAGAAGAGCTGTCCAAATCAATCCCACTCCCCTGTTCTCTCCCCATAGCCCTGCAAACTTGTTCACTTCTCTCTTAAAAATTGTCCACCACTATTTCAGGCAATGCATTCCAGATCCAAGCAACTCACTGCGTTAAACAATTTCTCCTCTGTTTCTTTTAACAACTATTTTAAATTGGTGTCTTCGGGTTACTGACCAACTCGCGGAAATAAATTTCTCCTTGCTCGCTCTATCAAGTCCCCTGATAATTTTGAAATCTTCGATTAAGTCTCCTTGTAATCTTCTCTGTTCCAAGGAGAATAACCCTAGTGCTCTCTCTAGCCTCTCCTGATAATTGAAGTCCCTCATTCCTGGTACCATCCTGTCATTCCTGGTACTATCCATAACTGGAAAGTAATTTGTGAAATTCAAAATGAACCAAATTAACTCTGATTGTCACAGGAACATCATTACTAAGACTCAATGAAAGATAAAATGATAAGGACAGAGTTTTGGAACATTTTAGGAAGTTGCACATACAATTCTGACATTGCTTAATTATTTGTAACAAAAATTGGATAATAAATCTGCCTATAAATAAAACTAACATTTTATTTTCAACTGTTGCTGGTCAGACTTTGCGGCACAGAAGGAGTGACTTCCACAACACAAATTCAATAGGACGTAACCAGTCTGTGAAGCCAGAGAGTGGAAATATGAGATTTCTCAGGTTTTAGGGGACAAGTGAACACGTAACACAGTCAGCTTTGGAGTTTGTGAAGGAAAAGTATTTCTAAAAAGACAGACCAAGATAATAATAATTATATTTGCATCTGATATAGCGCTTTTCACGTCTTCTAGGTGCTTCAATGCACTTCACAGAATAAGTGAATTGACTTTACACAGTTACCAATTGTGCACAGCAGTGTCCCACAAACAGTTGTGAATTGACCAAATTATTGTTTGCTTTGAGGGGTTATTATTAGGTGTCAGGAAACTTGCCCAAGGTTTTTCACCCTGACCCGTCTGGAATTGAGCCCACGTCTCTTGCTTGTAAGGTGAGTGCTCTCACTACTGAGCTTCAGGACTCCACAAGATATCCATTGAATCTAGTTTATACTGTCTGTGCCTTTTGTTGCGAATTACCCATTGCTAAACAATGATACAAATTCATATTAATGTGGCACATTCCACCAGGGTGCAAGTTTCCCCCACTTGTCCTAACCTTTCTAAATCAGTAAAATCTCGATAATCCAGCAAGGTTGGGCTCACTCACCTCCCGGATTTCGGAGTTTGTCGGTATTTAGAAACTACCCTAGAAATGGCTGGGGAAACTCCGCCCCATACATCACGTGAGCTTATGTAAACACAGCACTGAAGCCAAACTATGGCCGAGCAGCAACTACAGTGCCAGATAACAGAGCGGCGCCAGCGTGAACTGCAAGCAGCTGTTCTGAATTTGGGGGGATTTGCTGGACATCGGGAAAAAATTAATGCTGTTTGTATTTTGAAATCTTGCTGGTTTTAGGGAGTTTCCGGCTTTCGGAATTTTGGATTATCAAGGTTATACTGTACTCTTTTTAACATGAGGTTCTGAAGTCTCGAAGGCCAGCACAAAACACAAGCTGCTGCTTTTAAACAAACTCTAGAAACTACCTGCCTGCAATAATTTGTTGCCCTCATCTGTAAATGCTCGCACTGCTTAAAGGTAATATGTACCTAAAATCATTCCCCCAAAACCTTTTGCTACATTTGTTACTCTGGCAGAGATGGCACAAATAATTTTAATGGAGGTTCATACACGCTCAACACAATATTTATATAATGGCTTAAAGTTCAACTGGGACCCCACTGAATACTGTCAAGTGAACTCACGACATCTCTCCAAACTTTTCATTATCCATTCAGATTTTCTATATGCAAAAACAAAACAGATCAGACTCAAGAGTTATAGTGGCAGATCCAGACCCCGGGGGGAAAAAGCCATTCCACAATGCTAGTTGCCTACAAAGACAGATGTAAACAAATGGTTTCAGTGAGATTGCCAAATAATGACAGTTTATGATGTGATCTCAGTCCCACAAGGAACTGGGCTTATGCTGGCCAATTTTTTTCACATCAGGATATTTGTCAACACAGGTACTTTTGTTCCATCGGTCTACATTGGTTTCAAACCCATGAACCAAAGGTAATTTAACTGCTTTGGAAAAAAAAGGCTGCCAAGATAGATTTTTCATCTCCCACATCAAAACAAAAATGAATTACTACAAATAAATAGCTACAAACTTTGACAGTACTTTGACCCAATCCTTGTTAATATAATCAACTGATTAGGAATTGGCCTAATGCCAGACAATTATTCAGAAACTAGTCAATACTCATCCACAGAGACAGAATAATTACTTTATGATTTTGTTTCTGTTCTACATTGCTTGAGAAACACATTTTCAGAGCAGTCAGTAATAAGTGACACAAGATACCAAATATAAAGAAATCTGGAAAGGTGTGAATACAACTACAAACATCCCATTTGTTGAAAGACTGTAAATAAATGAAGTTATTTACAGTAATTAAAGAATACAATTATTCAATTATTATCTGTAGTTTCACTTGATATTAAAGAAATAAATAAGGGACAAACATTTGCTAATAGGGATAGAAAACTCATTTTTAAGATACATTTTATAAAATCAATTTTCACATTAAAAACAAAACACCACCAGAGATGGACTCAATTTTACCACAATGTTCTACATAGAAATATACAGCCAAACCTGTCTTCCAACCTCTACAAGGACTGAGCCAAAGAGCCCTTTATAAAAGGGGGGCCTCTGATCCAGGGTTCATTGGTATGTGAATGCCCACTGAAGAGCCTGCACCAGGGTGATTGTTAACAGGGTATTGTTGTTTCCTGTTGCTGAATATGGACAAGACGGAAGCCATATCTCTTGGCTCCTGTCAACCTCTTCACTCCTGCGATCTAAACTTCTCAACCTCTCTGAGCTTTCCCTCAGACTCACTCAACCAATGCAACAACAACTTTGATTTATATAGCGTCCTTCACGCCGGACGGTCTCAGAGCGCAATGCACAATCTAGGCATCCAGTTCGAGCCCCAGCTATCCTTCCTCCCTCGCATCCAGTCTCTGGCCAGAACCTGCTTCTTCCACTTCTGTCACATTGCACGCCTCTGGCAGTACCTTACCCCAGACGCTGTCAAAACCCTTCTACATGCGTTTGTCATACTGCAACATACTTTTTTTCAAAGGTCTCCCAGTTCCACCATTCAAAAGATCCCGCTCATTCAGAACTCTGCCACCCACATACTGATTCAGACCAAACTGACCCCGCTGCCTCCCCATCACTGAATGGAGCAACTTCAAGATCTTCACATTCGTGTTCAAATCCATTAACTCCCTGGTACCACTCTACCTCTCCAAATTCCTCCCAATTGGCACCAGCCTCCTGCTCGTCCCTCACATCCTACCATCGAAGGTCATGCCTTCAGCCACTAAATGCACCAAAATTCTAGAACACTCTCTCAATCCCTCTTTCTTGCCCCCTCTCAAGTCCCACCTGAAAACTTTCCTCTTCGAACGTGCTTACAGCCAGCTCTCCCCAGCTCGGAGTCAGGCTCCGCCACTGTTAAGTGCTCTGAGACACAATCCTGCATGGAGGACGCTATATAAGTGCAAGTTATTGAAGCAGTTTGAAAGTATTTCTTTATGTCCTTAATATGTCTTTAATATTTACATGCTCCCACTGGTGATATCGTTCACAGGCAAGAGGTTAACTTCCACATGTATGTGGATGACACCCTACTCAGTTCACTGAGATCTCTTCCACGCTTTCATTATGGACAGACATAACTATGCCAACTCCTTCCTTGCAGACTTCCCAACTCTCTCCTCAACAAGATGCAAATTATTCAGAGCTCTGCAGCTTGTGTCCTTTCCTGCACCAAGCTCTGTGAGCTGATCATCTCCATTAACTCCCAGTTTCACTGGCTCCCTGTCTTCCAGAAGATCAAGCTTAAAATCCTTGACCTCACTTTGAAAGCTCTCCAGTCTTGCCTCTCCCTACCTCTGTGACCTGCTAAAGCCTTACCAACATGCCTGCTCCCTTCGTTTGGTAGGCACTGAATTGCTCCATGTACCCCACCCTGCCGGCCCTACCATTACCGGTCCAGCTTTTATTCCCCAGCTTTGATCCCCCGTCACAATCACAACCATAGACATCGCCTGCCTCTCTGGTGTTTTATTTATTCTATCACCACCTCTTCTCCCCAGTTTCTTTGAAACCCACCCCCCTCTGTTTCTCCCCCTGAAGCCTTTAACACATATTCAATCCATCAGTTAACACACTCTTTTTTCCTTTGTCTTCTTTGTCTCCTTTGCCTTCCATGTCCTGCCTCTCCCCCTTTAATGTCTTTAAGAAACCTCTCCCTCCAAACAAGCCCCAGTCCTGAAGAAGGGTTGTAGACCTGAAACATTGACTATTTTCCCTTTCTCCATGGATGCTGTTTGACCTGCTGAGTTTCCCCAGCAACTTTTGTTTTTGTTTCAGATTCCCAGCATCTGTAGTACTTTGTGTTTTGTTTCAGCCTTTATCCTTTCTGGCCCTACCCTATGGAGCTCCATCCCAGAGTCCCTTCACTTCGCCCTCTCCCTTGCCTCCTTCAAGGCCCATCTCAAAACCCTTCCAAACTTTGGAATCTCTCTGCTATGCTCCCTCCTTCCCTTTCTCAGATCATGTCTGAAGACATTCTTCAACAACCATGCTTAGTCAGCTCCTCCCTCCCCCCAGTATCAAGCTCTGCCTCTGTTAAGTACTTCTAGATGTTACCCCACATGAAGGGCACTATATATATGAAAGTACTGTTGTAATTTAAGAATGTCTTAACTTCACACGTAGAACATTGACATAATTTGTTGCCAGAATAAGAAACAAATATAAATTCATTGGGAACTTCTACCAAATTCAATAAGAACTTTATTTCCATAATATTCTTTTTAATTATGGTTTCCTTTAAGCAATGTTTTGCAATGAGTATTATTATAAGGCTTCTATGCTTGGAGATCTGTGTAAAATAAATTCAGCCACGTAAATAATGAATAAGGGTTTTTTTTCCAGTTAAATGTGTTTGTGCTTTTTAATATGGTGTTAAGTTTGCACTCCTGACGTGAAAGGTGCTCTATAAAAGTGCTCTATACATCGAAGTTGTTGTTGTATAATTGGAATTTTCTTGTTGTTGTTTACCAGTGAACCAGATTCATCCCAAATTAGCTTTGTTCACGTTAAACAGAAACCAAGCGAACTTAATAACAGACATATTCTCACATAAATACAAGCCAATGAATATTATTTGTGCATTAAATTATGGATACTCCACATGGCTCTTTTTGCGCCCTACATGTTTAGAAGTATAGGTATAAATGGTAATGGAAGCTAGAACAATCCCATGTTACACCTTAAATTTTTCAAATCAGCAATGTTTCACAGTCACATGGAATCAATCTAATTTGTGGAAAGTAAACAGACATACATCAAAATAGGCTAAAAGGATTAACAAAGAAATATATAACAGCTACTGTAGATCCAGACTCTACTGGAAGTTCAGTATGCCTGGTTTCTAGCACAGACCACTGGGTGGTTTCCTGTGGTAAAGCAAAAAGTGACCAATTTGCTGGGTGTCACATTGTCAATGACAGCTGTGGTATTTGCAGAAAGTACCACTGACAAAGGAAGTGATGGCAGAAGCAATTTTTGTGTAAAGTCGTGCACGCAGGAAATAACAGGAGCAGTAACCTGACTAATTAGAATTTGGCCATCTTTTTACTTTTTGTTACAACGCTACTTTAGATAACGGAATCAAATGACGGTTATAACAAGGTATCCATGTAGAACACGTGGCCCAATTGGTTTTCAGCTGCAGGGTAAGGAAAAGATTATGGCGGAAAGATTACAAATTTCAATAGTGAACAGGGATGAGTTCTTAAATTTTTTTTGTTGGATACCTTTCAGAATCAGTGAAAATCTAATGTAGAACTTCAGCCCTAAGGAATGCACTGGGTGGGATCTGCTCACAGAACTCGTGCCATCTCTGGAAGGAACTACCTCTTTCCCATGTGTTGCTATTTACTGTCACAGTACCTGGTTTCTACTACTAGAGGCCTCGAATGAGTTAAACTAGTGCTGGATCATGATAGCAATAACAATCGCAGCAGAATATTTTTTCTACACAATAAATCTCAACTGCTTTAATCACTGGTACACTTTAATCACTGGTACAACAATTAGCATTACAGTAAAAAGCCCGTTTATCCGTCACCCTCGGGACCTGGCATTGCAATGCCAGATTGCGCGTGCCGGATATTTGGCCGAAAATGCAAAAAAAAATAATTATGCATTTTTCTAGATAAATTCCAGTTAATTGAATGCAGACTTTTTTTTGGCGATGCCAGTTATACAGAAGTTACGGTTGATCAGGTGCTGGATAAACAGGCTTTTACTGTATATCACTTTGATTCCAGAAATACAATTTTTTTCATAGTTTCTATACTGTAGTAATAGTCAAGAGATGGTTTCAGGGGAGGCTGTAAGTTATTTCACCGATTGGCCATAGAGCCTGACTGCCGATTTACCTGTCCGTCAGTTAGCAGCTGTTGATTGGCTGTAGAGCAAGATCGACACCATAGTGGGGAGACTCATTTCAGCACCAGACATGTCCACCTGATTCAAATATAACCCGAACTCTACCCTGACCCCCTCCGTCGCAGCACCAGCACTTCACGCACACAAATATTAACAAGGCTAGGCTACTGAACAACAGAAGACAACGCACAGAAAGTTTGAGAACCCCCTAGTCTAGGCAACATGATAAGAACAAACAACAAGTTACATTTGTAGAGTGCCTTTCACGTCGGGACGACCTTCCAAGGCGCTGAAAGGCGCTATATAAAAAAAAGGTTAATATAATCTCAGTGTGTGTATCCTCATGAACTGCTGTTTTTGAATTAGCATAAAAGGACCCAGCATTAATTTCTTTCCATATATTAATGTGCATTATTGGCAAATGTTTTCCAGTTCTAAAGGATTTAACACATCTGTACCCTTTAATTATATCTGAAGCAGGCATTACTTGCACATCTCAAACCAGACACTTTTCACCAAGCTACCATCTCAGGGAGAGAGCTGGGGAGTGGGATTGAATTGCTCTTTTCAAAGAGCCGGCACAGACTCGATGGGCCGAATAGCCTCCTTTTGTGCCGTAAGATTCTATGATAATGAATAATATTCAGAGCGATGAACAAATGTTCCCTGAAATGTTTTTAAATGACTACCAGTTGCTATAATACTAAATGCCCAAAGGGACAGTTTTGATTTCCATCTGCACCACCCAGAGAATGAAATCAATGAATTTCTAAATGTTTTTACTATAATTTCTTCTAAAATATTTCATTTTATGTAAACCATGTGTGTTCAGTACGTTGGGATTACAGTACAAACATTATCCAAAGAGAATCTTAATTATTATTATATTATTGCTTCCAACAATGTCATTGCAGACAGTCTCTTAAGAACTGTAAGCAGTCTACTTTTTTTTCCCCGTAGAGGGAGAGGGGTGGAAGAGGAGGGGAGTTTAAGGATCTGTCACCAACTGGCATGTTAATATAAAAAATGTTAATGAATAATGAAAATATAATCCTTGCATTAAGAGTGCTTCTCAGATCTTCTAGATGTTTCAAAGCGCTTTCACATACTATACTATAAAGTGATTTGGCTGCATATTTGTGGGCGAAATGTGGTAGTCAATTGAGCACACCAGTGTCCCACAAACAGTTGTGGATTGAAGTGGCCACTTTATTATTGTTTTTTTCCTCTTGAGGGATTATTATAAAGCGTGTGGGGTAACAAAACTTGCCCAACATTTCGCCCTACTTAGAATCAAACCCAGGTCTCTCGCTTGCAACTCTCAACTCTCTTCCTCCCCTCCTAACTCTCTCCCATCATTCCCCTCTACTCTACCCCTCTCCCTTGCTCGGGTCCCGACCTGACTGTTCAGCGCTTTGGGACATCCTCCCGACGTGAAAGGCGCTCTATAAATGTAATTTTGTTGTTGCTGCAAGAATAACACTACTCCAAAAATGTTGAGAATCATATGGATTTCTTCTACAAATGTATTGAAACGTATATCTTTTTTACGTAGTTATTGAATCCCCCTTATAGTATGGTAAACTAATCCAGTCTATACTAAAAATATTCTTGTTAGTTACAATAACAAACATGGCAGTCTGTTCACATGGCACATGCTACTGCTAATAGAGCGAGGCTAGAGCAGGTGGAGTGGGAACACAGCCAGATACGTAATCACTCAGCCTTCACACTGCAACAATCCTAATACTGTACTTCTCTTTTCCTGCTTCCTATCTTTTTCATCTTACATACACACACTTACTGGCAAGCTAGAGTGAATTTTTTTAAATTCAGTTTAGGAAGCAACAGATTTTCATAAAGTATATGTTAAGGCCCTTGCAGAGCATGAATTTGCTTACAACATTCATGCCCCGTGGACTCGCAGTCACTATAAGTGACTTAAAGCATGAATCAGACGATTGGCTGCATATGTGCGTAGGAAATCAGCCAGTCAGTCACATCCACTTTCGCAAACATATCTAGGGCTAGAACCACAAGTGAGATCAGCCGTTACTGCCAAGTCAGGTTTCTGAGTGCATGATGTCACCAGCCACTCCTTTGTTGTCTAATTTTATGGATCCAAAACACCAAATATAATGAACAATTCACAAATGTCCCTCAATTTGTTTCTTCTAAAAACAGAATTCTGTATTTAGGAGTCTGTAGCTCAGTTGTTTGAGCACTTGCCTTGCAAGCGAGACTTGGGTTTGATTCCCACAGGGTAAAACCATGGGAAAGTTTCCTTACTCCATATGCCTGATAATAATCTCTCAAAAAAAATTGGCCATATTAATCCTCAACAGTTTGTCAGACACTGCTGTACGCGATTGACTGCTGCATTTCGCCCACAAATTTACTTTACAAACTTTATGATATATTTTGTTAAGCGCTTTGAGACCTCTAGAAGACATGAAAAGCACTATATGAAATAAAAGGATTATTATTAATAGGAATGGCTATTTATCTGTATATTTTATACATTTATTTATTTATGAAGCATAAAACAATTTTATTAACAGCTTGAATTTACATGGCTACTCCAGAGATTCATGGTTTACTATGAATGTCGTACAGGTAGACCCCGCTTACCGAATGTCCGGTCAACGAACGTTCACTATAACGAAGGTTTCTATTTGTACCACTTATCTGCTTAACAAAGGCTGCGTTCGCTTTAACGAATGTTTACACACATTAAATCTTGTGGGCTTCTTGTGGCAGCATTTTCTGGTTGGCCAGCATTCTGCCGCTTAAGCTTCTCCCATATTGTACGGGCTGCACCACTTTGTGGCTTCAATAATAATAAGTCGAGGACTGTCTGTATTTTATTGTTTATTGTTGTATTTACCAACATTAAATATTTTATCGTTGTATTTAAAGTGTAGCCTTCAATAGCAGTTATATCTACCTTAGGCCTTCACTACTACGGGGACCGAGGCCGAGCCCAGGTTCGGGTATTTCCGGACTTCGGAACGCCAGAAGCGCATCACGAGTCCGGGAATGCCTGGGCTCAGGTTGCGATATTTCAGTGCTGTGGCTGTGAAGACCTGGAGTGGAGTAGGTAGGATTGGCATTTTTATTCTTGCAATTTTTGTCACATTCCGGAACTCCGGATTTTGGACGCTCAGAAATGCCTGGGTCCAGATTGCAATATTCCAGTGCGGTGGCTGTGAAGACTTGGCCTGGAGCACGTAGGATTGCCGTTTTATTCTTGCAATTTTATCACATTCCGGATCTCCAGATTTTGGACGCTCAACCTGTACACTGAAAACGTTAGCACTAGGAACTGCTAGGAATTAAACTGGTTTTAGCGGGGCGGCTCGGGTCGGGGCAGCATTTCGGCTGTGGCCAAATAAAGGAATACAGTTAAACTCTTGCTTAACAAAATTTTCGCTTAACGAAGGGTTTTAAAGTCCCTAACCCCTTCTTTAAGTGGGGTCTACCTCTACTACTCGTGGTACTACATTCTATCAAATATTTGTAAGAAAAAATAATCAAACCAGGCACTTAGGACTGAAAAGAGAAAAAAAAGTTCCTCAGATAAAAAGGAAAAATAAAAGGTCAGCAATCAAATTGATCACAACAACTGCAATCTAGAGGGAAGCCACACCAACACAGATACTTAAAATTATTAGCTAGGACTATTAAACAACACTCAATAACCACGCCTGTAAATTTGTTTTCAAAAAAGTTAATTAGTCCTTTAATTCCCTCAGAAAGGAATTGCAATAGTTAGCCAAACACAGAAGCTTCCCCTTTAAAGTAGCACACTAGAAAACGACAAAATAACCACAGATAAAATAAGAAAAGAAAATAAGAAGATCAAAGTAGTATTCTACTCTCAGAGCCTAGAGTGAGCTACAGCCAGAGTGAGGCGAGGCCAGAGTGAGAGGGTGAAGTAGGGGCAAGATTGTAATATATATTGCATACTAGGGAATGGCGATATATCGGTATATCGCTAAAACCCGATATGATTTTCATATCGATATGCCGATATAGACATTTAAAAAATATCGATATATCGAAAAACGATATATCGAGGTAAAAAATCGGGATGCGAGCACAATCAACTACAAGACCCAGAATGCTCATCTCTATACACAATGCACAGACCGAGGTGCAAAGCCGCCATCTTGTATTCATAATCCTCGAATACAATATACAGGTATGCAAGGGGTGGGGGGAAGAGAGACGGCTGTGGGTGGGGGGGGTGAGGGGGAGAGAGACGGCTGGGGTGGGGGGGGTGAGGGGGAGAGAGACGGCTGGGGGGGAGGGGGAGATAGACGGCTGGGGGGGGGAGAGGGGGAGAGAGACGGCTGGGGGGGGGGGGGGAGAGAGACAGCTGGGGGGGGAGGAGAGGGGGAGAGAGACGGCTGGGGGGAGGAGGAGAGGGGGAGAGAGACGGCTGGGGGGAGGGGGAGATAGACGGCTGGGGGGAGGGGGAGATAGACGGCTGGGGGGGGGAGGGGAGAGAGACGGCTGGGGGGAGGGGGAGATAGACGGCTGGGGGGGGAGGGGAGAGAGACGGCTGGGGGGGGGGGGAGAGGGGGAGAGAGATGGCTGGGGGGGAGAGAGATGGCTGGGGGGGAGAGGGGGAGAGAGACGGCTGGGGGGGGGGGAGAGGGGGAGAGAGACGGCTGGGGGGGAGAGGGGGAGAGAGACGGCTGGGGGGGGGGGGGGGCGGAGGAGAGAGGGAGAGAGACATAGAGAGACACAGACAGAAAAACACAGGGATGGAGAGAGTGAGAGAAACAGATAGAGAAAGATATTTACCTCCTGAGAAGATAGGCCCCGAATGCGCGCGCACCCGGAACGCGCGCGCACTCCGATGCGCGCGCATGCGCAGTACGAAAAACTGGAAATGTCGATATTTCGGTATATCTCGATATGAGCCAACCGATATGGATATATCGGGAAATTCCCATATCGCCGTTCCCTATTACATACTATTGACAATAAGAAGAAACATGGCTGGGCAGCTGAGAACCATGGCATGCTCCATGTGTGTAATGTGGGAACTCCAGGATGTGCAACCTGAACAGCTATGTGTGCAGGAAGTGCCTCCGGCTGCTTGAGCTCAAGGTTTCTGTGCTGGAAGAGAGACTGGAGTCACTGCATCGTATACGGGAGGCTGAGGATTTCATTGACCAAACATTTCAGGAGGTGGTCACCCTCACAGCCACAGAGGGTTCAGAGGGGGAGTGACAACCCGGCATGGTAGGAAGTGGGGACAGGCTGTGCAGTAATCCCCTGAAAGTGTGGCACTCGCAAACCAGTACTGAGTACTGCTGAGGGTGTTGATACCTCGGGGGAGAGTAGTAAACAGCAAGTGGATGCACAGGGGAACATAGGGAAGAGCGTCAATGCGATTGTCATAGGGGATACAACAGTCCATGGTATAGACAGGCGTTTCTGTATCTGAAGACACGAGTCTCGGATGGTATCTTGCCAGGGTTGAAGACATCACCGAACCGGTGCATAAGATTCTACAGGGGGAAGGGGAACATCCAGAAGTGATGGTCCATGTTGGGATCCATGATGTCAGGAAGAAAAGGGCTGTGATGCTACAGGGAGAGTATCAGAAGCTGGGGGAAAAAAACTAAAGAGTAGAACCTCAAAGGTGGTAATCTCTGGACTATTCCCGGTGCCTCGTGCAAGTGAGTTTCAAAATGGTAGTATCAAGCACATGAATGCATGGCTGGAGAAGTGGTGTAGAAAGGAGGGCTTCAGGTTCCTGGATCATTGGGACCCGTTCTGAGGCAGGTGGAACCTGGATAAAATGGATGGGTTATACCTAAACAGGGCTGGGACCAATGACCTTGCAGGGAGGTTATCTAGTGCTGTGGGGGGGGCTAAACTAATTTTATGGGGGGGTGGGGTGGGTATACAAAAAGCTGTAGTCTGGAAAAAAGACGGATAAGATGGGGGAAAAATATAGAACAGGCTAAGTCTGTCTTGGAGTGCATGTGTGTAAATGCGCGGAGTTTGACAAACAAGATTGGTGAGCTGCAGGCTCAAGTTGCTGCAAGGGAATATGATTCAGTAGCAGTAACAGAGATTTGGCTCAAACAAGAGTAGGAATGGAAATTGAACATTCCTGGCCACAATGTATTCAGGAGGGATAGAAAAGGAAAAAAAGGAGGGAGTGGCAATATTAATTAATATTAATATTAATTAAACACACGGTTACAGCCTTAAAGGGACGAGGTGCAAGAAGGCCTAAAAACAGAATCTATCTGGTTAGAGTTAAGGAACAAAAAAGGAGCTGTTACGCTGTTAGGGGTATACTATAGGAAGGAGATAGATGAGCAGATCTGCAAGCAGATTTCAGAAAGATGCAAAGCAATAGAGTAGTGATAATGGGGGGATTTCAATTATCCCACCATACACTGGCAAAATAACAGCGTAGAGGGCAAGGTGGGAGAAGGATTCCTGAAATGTGTACAGGACAACTGTCTTGATCAGTATGTTTCCAGCCAAGCAGTGCTGGACCTAGTTCTGGGGAATGAAGTGGGGGCAAGTGGTGCAGGTTTCAGTAGGAGAGCACCTGGGCAATAGTGATCACAGCATCATTAGATTCAGAGTACTTATGGATACAAGGAACAATCAAAGGTGAAGATACTCAACTGGAAGAAGGCTAATTTCAGTGAGTTAAATTGGGACCTAGCAAGGTGGATGGGAAAGAAAGACTGGCAGGTAAAATAGCTAAGGAGCAGTGGGAAGTCTTCAAGGAGGAAATAGTTTATGAGGACAGAACAAACACATTCCCACAAAGGTAAAACGTAGGGCTTCCAAACCTCCCTGGATGACTAAGGAAATTGGGACTAAAATAAAACAAAAAAAAGAGGCTTATGACAAATGGCACGCCCAAAATACAGAAGACAACCAAACAGAATATAGGAAGTGCAGGAGAGAACTGAAGAAGGAAATTAGAGGGGCAAAAAGAGTGTACGAGAAACAATTAGCAGGCAACATTTAAAGGGAACCCTAAGGTATTTTACAAGCGTATCAAGAATAAAAGGTTAGTCAAAGGTAGGGTGGGGCCAATTAGGGACTAAGGAGGAAATCTTATTGTGGAGGCAAAGGGCATGGCTGATATACTGAATGAGTACAGTAGAAGCCTGTTTATCCGTGACTCGATGAACCGGCACTTCCGTATAACTAGCATGCCCAAAAATAAGTCACCATTCGATACACCGGAACTTATCCAGAACAATAGCGGTGGAGCATTTGTAAATGCATAAATAATAACAGATAATAACAGAATATTGTATTGGTACTTATTGTTAAAACTACTCTCTTGCACTTCTCACCTTACTGGTAGATGCTGCTCTTGAAGCCATGATGCTGCCATTGAGGTTTATAGTCCAGTGATTCTTTTTAAAATGGAGGACGCCAAGCGGGTGAAAAAAACGGAGCGCGACTTTAAAGCCTTACTAGCGGCAAGCTGACAACCCTAGCCGATTACCCATATTGTCGCGCAGGTGCGGTATTTCGGTTCGCTGCTAGTATCGGTTTGCGCTGCCGTTTCTTTCACCCGCACAGCATCCTCCATTGTAAAAAGAATCGCTGGACTGTAAACCTCAACCAGTAAATGTGAGAAGCGCAAGGGAGTAGTTTTAACAATAAGTACCAATACAATATTCTGTTATTATCTATTATTATTTAGTCTGGTGTGTATGGTATGTGTTAAAAGAACTTTCATTTTTTTGTGGTGGGTTTTCGGCCATGGGCCGCCCGAATATCCGGCAGGCGCTTTAACCAGCAATGCCAGGTCCCACAGGTGCCGTAAAAATGGGCTTTTACTGTACTTTGCATCTGTCTTCACAAAAGAAGAGGATGCCGCAGTACCGGAAGAGAGGGTAGAGGAAATGGATAAGATAAGTATAAACAGAGAGGAAGTACCAAAAAGGTTGACAGCACTCAAGGTGGATAAGTCGTCCCGTCTGGATGGGATGCATCCTAGATTACTAAGGGAAGTACGGTGCAAATAGCAGAGCCTCTGGCCACAATACTTCAATCTTCCTTGGACACAGGGGGTGGGGCCAGAGGACTGGAAGGTTGCTCATGTTACTCCCCTGTACAAAAAGGGGCAGAAGGACAAACCTGGGAACTACAGGCCAGTCAGTCTAACATCAGTAGTGGCGAAACTTCTGGAGACGATAATCAGGGACACAAAAGATCTTCACTTAGAAAGACATTGGTTAATAAAGGACAGCCAGCACAGATTTGTTAAAGGCAAATCTTGCCTGACAAATCTGATAAGAATTTTTTGATGAGGTAGGGAACGGCGATATGGGATTTTTCCGGATATGGATATATCGGTTTGCTCATACCTGCTTAAACCGATCTATCGAGTTTTTATACTGCGCATGCGCGTGCATTCGAAGTGCGCGTGCATTGATGGCGCGCGCGCATTTATGGTGCGCGCTCAGTCGCGGTGCGCGAGCATTGACGGTGCGTCCGCACTGACGATGCGCGCGCAGTCGCGGTGCACGCACATTTCGAAATGCGTGCTCTAGGTCCAGAAAGTTTGTAATGTTGGTGTCAAGGTCTGTTGAATTATACGATGTTGTTTGCTCCCTACCTCCCCCTCTCCTTCTCTCCCTCCTCTCCTCTCTCCTTCTCTCCCTCCTTTCCCCCTCTCCCTCCCTCTCCTCTCTTTCTCTCTCCTTCTCTCCCTCCTTTCCCCCTCTTCTTCTCTCCCTCCTTTCACCCTCTCCTTCTCTCCCTCCCTCTTCTCTCTTCCTCTCTCCTTCTCTCCCAACTTTCTCCCTCTCCTTCTCTCCCTCCCTCCCTCGCCTCTCTCCTTCTCTCCCTCCTTTCCCCTCGCTCCTTCTCTCCCTCCTTTCCCCCTCTCATTCTCTCCCTCCCTCTCCTCTCTTCCTCTCTCCTTCTCTCCCAACTTTCCCCCTCTCCTTCTCTCCCTCCATCTCTAAACACAAAATAGAACACACACACACCAAAAACAAAATCTAGAGATTTAGACTCCTCCATTTCTTGCTTGAAAGTAGCATGTAATGTCCACGTGTAAATGAGATCTATTACAATAGAAAAGAGAGAGACAGACAGTCTGACTGTTAAGAGTTAGAAGCCAGATTATCACTGCTGTGTGTGTCTGACTAGACACACACATAGAAGCCAGATTATCACTGCTGTGTGTGTCTGACTAGACACACACATAGAAGCAGTGATAATCTGGCTTCTAACTCTCTCACACACAAAAATAACACTTACAGCCACAAAATGCCACTTATTTTTATGTAGTCTGAAGTCTGAATTAATGTCCTTCGCCATTGGCAAGCTCTCCTTTGCTATGCAAAAAGTGACAGCGTTCGTGATACTTTGCCACTTTTTGTCCCCTCTCTGGTACAATGTTCTCCTCTTAAATAAAGCAGGAATTGTTTGAGCTGCACTGGCCCCACTACCTGTCGCTTTCTCCGAAGCGCTGGTTCGACTTCCTGCTGTTGTCGACAATAATTTCGCTCTGAGGGCAGCGTGCTGGGCGGGGTGGTGCTGCTTAATGCGTTGTCGCAGGTTGCTCGTGCTCGAATCAGATGTCTTAACCAAGACCTTGCAAACTGTACATCTATACACACCATTACTGACTGCATTGTTTTCAAAGTAGTCCCATACGGGGCGGCTTCTTTTCCCCATGATGAGAAAGGTAAATTTTCAAACTACAATTTTCAGCGATGCGACTTTGTTAAGACGCCATTTTAGCGATGCGACTTTGTTAAGACGCCACGACTCACGTCGAGTATACACAGTAAAGTGTGCGCGCGCATCGGATGTGCGCGCCCGTTAATTGTGCGCGCGCACCGAATGTACGCGCATTCCATGCTCTAGATCTAGGAGGTTGCAATGCCGGCGACAAGGTAAGCTGGAAAAGATCGCATTACACTGATAATACCAACAATATTGATATATTGCCAGGAATGATATTAAAAATATATCGATGTATATTTTTAAAATCGAATCTCTCGATATAACAGTTTTTTTAGAATCACCATATCGGCATACCGATCTGAAAATCATATCGGGTTTAATCGAAAAACCGATTAATCGCCGTTCCCTATGATGAAGTAATGGAATGGGTGGATGAGGGTAGGGCAGTTGATGTGGTTTATATGGACTTTGAAAGGGCATTTGACAAAGTACCACATAAAAGACTTAAGGAAAATAGAAGCCCACGGAGTGAAAGGGACAATGGAAGCGTGGATCCAGTACTAGCTGGGATACAGAAAGCAGAGAGTTGCAGTGAACGGCTGTTTTTCTGACTGGAAGGATGTGTACAATGGCATCCCCCAGGGATTGGTATTGGGACCACTGCTCTTTTTAATTTATATTAATGATCTGGGATTGGGTATAGGGAGTACCATTTCCAAGTTTGCAGATGACACAAAATTAGGAAAAATAGTAAATAGTGAGGAGGATAGTAGCCACCTTCAAGAAGATAGACAGAATGGTAAAATGGGCAGACACGTGGCAGATGAAATTTAATGTGGAGAAATGTGTGGTGATGCATTTTGGGAGGAGAAATAAGGGGAGGCAATATAGGCTAGATAGTACAATTGTAAAAGGTGTAAAGGAACAGAGAGACCTGGGGGTTTGTGTAAGTGATTCTTTGAAGTGGCAGGATAGGTAGATAAGGCTGTTTAAAAAAGCATATGGATTACTAGGCTTTATAAATAGGTGCATACAGTATAAAATTCAGGAAGTTCTGACTAACCTCTATAAAACTTTGGTTAGGCCTCAGCTAGAGTACTGTGTTCAATTCTGGTCACCACACTTTCGGAAGGATGTTAAGGCATTAGAAAGGGTGCAGAGGAGATTTACCAGGATGGTACCAGGAATGAGGGACTTCAGTTATGAGGAAAGGCTAGGTTTATTCTCATTGGAGCAGAGAAGGTTACGAGGAAACCTAATAGAGGTTTTCAAGATTATGAGGGGATTCAACAGGGTAAACAGGGAAAAACTGTTTCCACTGGTGGGTGTATCAGTGACTCGAGATCACAGATTTAAAATACCTCGGTTGGCGACCATCTCAGTGGCGCGACCACTCCGCCTAGGCGACCAGTCAGTCGGTCCCGAATATTTCCTTACTCATTTCCAATTAAATAAACATCACTAACGTGACCACCCTGGTTCCCGGACCCCGACCACCGATTTGGCGGCTCCCAAACGTGACCACGCTAGCCAGTCAAGCTGCGGTGTGATGTCACTGAGACAAGATGGCGGTGAGGATTTGAAGAGGTCACATGAGCGGTCGCTTTGTCAGACAGTTAAAAAAGAGAAGCTGCAGGTAACGGAGCATCCGGCCCCGCGGCTCTGAACATTCCCCCGGCCTCGAGTATCCTCACTCCCCGGCTCCGAGACACCTCCGAGTATCCCCCTCGCCCCCGGCCTCCAGACACTCACACCCCGGTCTCGAGTATCCTCCCTCCCTCGCCGGCCTCGTGTATTTCTCCCTCCCCTGAGACTCCCCTGCCTCGAGTAATTGGAATTGAAAGGATTAGCTGAGATTAAGATCGGCCATGATTTAGTTAAATGGCAGAATGGCCTATTCCTGTTGCTATTAGTATTCTTTCTTCCCCCAACCCCCCAGCCTCGAGTACCCCCACTCCCCGGCTCAAATACCCCCCCCTCTCCGGTCTCTCCGACTCTGCATGGACGGTAGCCAATAGTTTAATCTTCCATCCTGCAGAATCGACACCTCACTAACACGACTACCTCGCCAACGCGACCACCTGGTCATGGTCCTGAGGGTGGCCGTGTTACCGAGGTTCTACTGTAGTTTCTAAAAGAAACAGACGGGAGGTGAGGAGAATTTTTTCCACTCAGAGTTGTTCGAATCTGGAATACATTGCCTGAAAAGGTGGTGGAGGCCGATTCAATAACAACTTTTAAACAAGAAGCAGACATTCATTTGGGGAGGACAGGTTTGCGCGGTTATGGGGAGAGAGCTGGGGAGTGGGTTGAATTGCTCTTTTCAAAGAGCCGGCACGGACTCGATGGGCTGAATGGCTTCCTTTTGTGCCGTAAGATTCTAGGATTGTTGCTATTTTAATCAATAGGAATTAGAGAAAATAATGTTATTATAATGCTACATTTTTTGTTAGATACAGAAAATTATTGTAAGCAAAAAAAACTCAATTCTAAGTATATACAGCAGGCTTATTTATATGTATCGCTCTGTGAGAGTGAAAACACTGAACAATAAAATAATTCTACTTCATATAAAATCGAGGAGCAACAAGGAATAATCGACTATTGAACAATTACATTGTTTGCAATGCCAAACATCAAAACCATTGGAAAGAGATCAACTCTTTTTATAGATATCCAACGTTTTAGCTCCAAATTATTCCAGTGAATGAATGCTGAGAAAAAAGAAAATATAAATAATGAACCGGATTTGTCTTATTCTAAATTTCAATGCTGCTGCAAAGTAGAAACTCAATTTAATGTGGTGCACAGGTTTCTTTTGCAATTTCAATTTACTAACAAAAATTGTTAACAATAGGATCTGCTGATTTTTTTCTCTTAACTTTGAAATCTTTCAAACGTCTGTTCATCCAAGCCTTCAATTAAAACCCATGTGTAGAGAAACACACTAGGGTAAAATACAAAACAGTGCTCTTCGTCCAATAGACTATTCTCCTATCTCGTCCATTTGTCCCCTCAACATTTTGTGCTTTTTATTTTATCTACCAATTTATTCAGATTAATTCAAGGTGAAACTGACAAGATAAAATCTGACAGGTAACCTGAAGCTAAATTAGTGAACCTGAATCACTGTTCTTTTTACCATAATTCAAATCAGTCAATATTGGTGGTGACCTTTTAGGATCACTGTTCTTCATTTACCTTCAACATACAATTTTTACACTGTATTTATGCAGCAAATGCTGCTGCAACTTGTTCAGGCACCATCACAGGTATACTGAGAATAAACTTTATAGCATCATAATTAAGAGAAAACATTAATTTAATGAATTTCTGAATACTGTTTGCTCCACTATTCAAGATTGTAAAATGAATATAAAATATATAAATAATCGTTCTCTAAAAGGCTATTTGACTAAATTGTAACAAGTTATTCAGATGATACAAACCTTCCAGTAGTCAGACTGTAAACTGTAGTACCTCTGGTATGCAGATAATGCTGAAAGAAGAAAACAAGAAAAAAATAATTATCCATATTCAACAATATTTTCAAAAGAAGGATTATACATTTGGTTAAAAAAAACTTTTATTCTACAATGTGAAACCTCAATCAAGGGATATTTCTGTAATTAAAATACAGCTCCTGCATATGACTCCCAATGCAAGTTTTAAAATGAGCATATCAAAATCTACTCATCATAACCTAAGATTTTCCTTTTCAGGTAATCAATATGGGTACTCCATCAACAACCAAAACTGTTTTTCTCATTCTATTTTTTCCCTCCCTTTACAGGAACATACCTTACTTCTATCATAGACTGCAGCTATATTTTGCTTAACACAAATGGACTGAAAGTGGTATTTTCTTTTGTGAAGTAACTGCAAGTCTCATTTAAAATCTGCCATTATGTATGTAACACATGCAGAGAAAGCAACAACACAATTACATTTATAGAGCACCTTTCACATTGGGAGGACTTGATATGAAAAGCACTTTTCATATCAAGCAATAATATGTCTTTCAATTACCCAGAGCACTAATTTATTATACCAACAATAATGAATTCAAATAATTTATTACAACAGACTGAGAAAGTTTTTGCTAACTGATCAAGCATTAGAGATTGCACACAGGACCTAGCATAGCTCCCAATTTTACTAAAAGATTATTTGTATTCATGATAAGCAAATGTTAAATAAATTCCATAAAATAGATAATGAAAGCAGCACATCCCTTGCAGGGAGGGAGGGGGTGGGAAAGAAATTGCCCCTTTATAGGAATCGCCAACCTCTAAAGGAATATGGAAAACATATTTTTCCAATAAGGTGCAATTTGTTTTAAGGAGCATTATGAAGTGCGACAAAATTTTCTCTTTACTTTATTTTTAAATAAGTTAACAGGAAATTCCAATAATATGGCCTGGAGGAAACTGCTTAGAAAAATTGATCCAGATAACAATGCTAGGATTGTTAATTAACATTTTGAAATGGAACTACCATGGAAGACTTGGGTTTAATTCATATACCTAGACTTTAATTCAGCTACCCTTAAAGATTGACTCAATTAAGTACTTCAGGCCAGCTCCCCATGGAGATAATTAGGCCTCATTGTAAGAATGATTTCTTTGTTAAAAAATTTAAAATCTGGAATATACAAAATCTGTATATTGCTTGCTTAATGCTTGATATATAGCATTAAAGATATTTATGCTTGTGAGAATCTAGTACAAGAGCCACAGTGATATTTACTACCTCTAACAATTTTTACTATCTCTAACGATCACCTCCTCACCAATTTCTGAGTACTAAATCTTTATCCAAATTTCCAATAAGGGTCTATATCTGCACTGGTCTCATCATGAGCAGGTCATGTCATCTTACAGAGATGCAAAATATAATAATAAAATGAACATTCAATCCACGACTGTTTGTTTGTGAGACATTGTTGTGTGGAATTGGCTGCGTGTTTCACCCACAGAATACCGTAAATACCCGCGTATAAGGCGCACTCGCGTATAAGACGCAACCCCCACTTTTGACCTTTTCTTGGTGAAAAAAAACGGAAGCATTTTCGATGATATTGCCGGCAGAAGGGAGGGAAGCAGGAGAGACAGGTAGGGAGGGAGAAAGGGAGGCAGGCAGGCAGGTAGGCAGGAAGGGAGGCAGGCAGGCACGCAGTGCGGGAGGGAGAGAGGGAGGGAGGGAGGCAGGCAGGCAGTCAGGGAGGGAGGGAGGGAGGGAGGCAGCAGGCAGTGAGGGAGGGAGGCAGGCAGGCAAGGCAGGCAGGCAGTGAGGGAGGGAGGCAGGCAGGCAAGGCAGGCAGGCAGGGAGGGAGGGAGGGAGGCAGGCAGGGAGGGAGGCAGGCAGGGAGGGAGGCAGGGAGAGAGAGGGAGGCAGGGAGGGAGTGAGGGAGGCAGGCAGGCAGCCAGGGAGGGAGGGAGAGAGAGAGAGGGAGAGAGGCAGGCAGACAGGGAGGGAGAGAGAGTGGCAGGCAGGCAGGCAGGCAGGCAGGCAGGCAGGCAGGCAGGGAGGGAGGGAGGGAGGGAGGGAGGGAGGGAGGGAGGGAGGGAGGGAGGGAGGGAGGGAGGGAGGGAGGGAGGGAGGGAGGGAGGGAGGGAGGGAGGGAGGGAGGGAGGGAGGGAGGGAGGGAGGGAGGGAGGGAGGGAGGGAGGGAGGGAGAGAGGGAGGGAGGGAGGGAGGGAGAGAGAGAGAGAGGCAGACTGGGTTCGGCAGAAGGCAGGCATCAGGCACGCCACTGAAGTCCGCTGCCGCTGCCCGGGCGGCCGAGGCCGAAGCCCCATCACCCGCTCCCCCCAACCCCCGCCGGACACTGACCAAAGCCCGGCTGACAGCGCACTGGCCGCCCCTCCTGTTTACCGTATTTCTGAGGCTCAACATTTTTTGTACCTGCGTATAGGGCGCACCTCCAACTTTCGAGATCTTCCGACGTGAAAAAAAGTGTGCCTTATACGCGGGTATTTACGGTGTATAGTAAATTTACTTCAGAGTATATTCTGTGAAAACGTGATAAGGCACAATATCAAATGCAAGGATAATTATTACATGAACTCCTCTTTTTTCCAATAAGGTGCTGATTTTGAAACTACCTTCCAACTACTTTTAAAAACACGTTGAACAAAAAGAATAAACAGATATAGGCCATGCAGGTGTAGAAGCTGCTTGTGTAAATGTGACACAAATAGCTGATAAAAAGACTGATGCATATGCTTTGAGACATCTTTCTGACATGAAAGGGGTTATGAAAATGTAAATTATAATTGTGTTGCACTTGCTCAGTCCAGGCCAAAAAAAACTTTACAAAGACATCTCAACGGCATGATAAGGTACTAGCTATACCAAATGCAACAATTATTATTATTAACAAGAGGTGTACTGATTTTAAGAAGGCATGGAGACTAAAGAAACCAAAACAGAGAGCTGGGAAAACTCCCTTTGTGGATCTGAAACGTTGACTCACTTTCCTTTCTCCGTAGATGCTGCCTGACCTGTTGAGTTTTCCCAGCTTTGTTTTGGTTTCAGATTTCTAGCATCTGCAGTATTTTGTGTAGACTAAAGAGTTGACTGGCAGGTGAAGACACAAGAATACACATAATGATACTTAAGGAAGAAGTAGACATTAGTCATGTTCTGGCGGGTATCTTAAGGGATTCATTAAAAATATGATTAGAGCCGAAGCATTTGAAGAAGGTGAACACAATATGAATTTCTAAAAGAGGATAAAGGATATCCATGGAATGCATCAGTCATTTGCAGTAAGAAAAGTATTACAGGAATACTAAATGAGTGAATAATTAAGTAGATGGAGAAATAAAGAATTATAAATGGTGTGAAGATTAGATGAAGCGGAATAAAATATATTTTTCTAAAAAATAAGGACATGTCAATACTATCTCAGTTGACAACACTCTTGCCTCTGAGTCAGTTTGAGCTTGTGATTTGAATCCAGTCTAGGCCAGTGGTTCCCAACCTTTTTTTTGCTACGACCCAAATTAGCCTTCAACCGGTCCTCCCACCACTAAAGGGCGATATCGTGATTGAAGCTCAGCTCAGCCAAAACGTTATCTCTGTCTGTTTTGTGGACTCAGTGCAACTCATAAGTACGCTCTTTATACAAATTGATCGTCGGTGTTGCATTTTTGTTTAGCGTTAAAAGCTTTTTTTTAATGTTAAAAGCTGCTTTTTTTTTAAAGAGTCAAAAGTTTTTTTTAACGTTAAAAAAGCATTTTCAACATTAAAAAATAAATAAATTCTGATAACCCTTCGTGACCCTACTGAGGACCTCCACGACCCGATTTGGGTCGGGAGCCGAGGTTGAGAATTACTGGTCTAGGCAGACATTCTAATGCAGCGCTGGGGAGTGCTGCATTGTTTTTAGAAGTGTATACTCTCCAGATTGGAAGTGAAACAAAGGTCCAATCAGTTTCTCCTGGTGCTCAGGCCAATCATCCTCCAGATATGATTTGTCATCAACTTCATGGCTGGTTGTGGAACATTGCTGTTCACAAATTGGGTTATTGCATTTGCCTACTAAAACGCATACACCTTACTGTTAATGACAGACTTGTAACAACAAAATTACGTTTGTATACAGCCTTTCACATTGGAAGGACATCCTAAGGCAGTGAGTGAACATGCTCTTATTGAGAAACAAACAAAGGAGGGACATGATCCATCCAGGTTATCCTCTTTGGATGAGATATTGAACCAAGGTCACATCTGCCTGTATAGAAAGACTCTAAAGTTGCCAAAAATCAAAAACAGAGCATGAAGTTTCTCCTGATGTTCTGGCCAACAATTCCCTGGATATAAATGATTATTCAACTAATGGTTGTTTGAGGGACATTAGTTTACTCAGATTGGCTGCTTTTTTTGCCTGCAAAGTGCATTCTTGCTACAATTTGAAGTAAACCCTGTGAAGCGCTTTGAGACATCCTCTCAAAAGCAAGGATTAATATTTATTCAAAAATTACAAGCATAGACAAGGCAGACAAATTGGAACCAGAAATCATAGGTTTAAAATAAAAATATTTAAGAGGCTAGATCAGTTTTTAAAAATCCCACCCATCTCCAATGAATAATAGACATGTGAAATAAACTCCCAAAAGAAGCAGGGAATCCACTTTAAAAATATACATGCTTTTGTATTCTCCGACATTAGTGTAAGACAACACGAACAATGATTTTTCTGTTGCTGAGCTTCAACTCGGGGAAGTTGGGTGATGGAGGGCGGGTTTGGAGAGGCCAGATATAAAATTAATGGATGTAGGGGTGAAGGAATCTTCATTTGATTAATTTTGTTGACAAATGGTGATAGGATTAGGAGGTTGCAAGAGCATTCAAGATAATGAATGGGGATGAAATCCACAATATACAACACAGTAGATTCTACAGCATGGTGGAGGGGTGACGGATAATTGTTTCTTATCCTATGCCTTCATAGAGTTTTGCTTTTTAAAAAAAAAGCAAATAAATTGCATTGAGATACATCTACTAACAGCATGTTAATAATAATAATCATCATCATCCTTGCACTTGATATAGCGCTTTTCATGTCTTCTAGACGTCTCAAAGCACTTCACAGAATTTACTGTAAAGTGAATTTACTGTATATTTTTAGGCAAAATGTGGCAGCCAATTGAGCAGTGTCTCACAAACAGTCGTAGATTGAATTGACCACATTTTTTTTTTTTTGAGGGATTATTATTAGATCTGTGGAGTAAGGAAATGTGCCCAAAGTTTCATCCTGCCTGGAATTGAACCCAGTACTCTAACCAATGAGCTACAGGATTCCACTATAGTCCTGTAAAATGTAGTCCTGTAAAATGTTCTCTACATTTTACTCAAATATTTACACTAAATGTAAACCTATACTGCATCAATAAAGTATTCACATGGGAATATTCTCATGGGAATCACAGATGAGTTTTATCCCATCTTCAATTGACCTCTACATGATTGCGCTTTTCATCAAGTGCCCAGCAGTTCTGTTAAACACTTTAGGATGTCCTCCCAACATGAAAGACTCTATATCAATGTAAATTTGTATTGTATCACAGGACAGTGTTCAGTGATTACTGATGGCAAATGTAGAGCTTCGCTTAACACCCGGTTGGATCAGTAGATGCTGGTCATGAATCAAAGTTGGTACCCATTAGTTGCACAACACTGTTGTACTAATTGTAATCGACTTAGCAATCAAACGAATAACAACAACAACTTGGATTTACATAGCGGCCTCCATGCCAGATGGTGTCTCAGAGCGTTTCACAATAATGGATCCCGGGACCGATCCCGGGGGGGGGAGGAAGTGATCGAAAAGATCGACCTGAAAATAGGAAAAGAGGGGGCGAGGCGAAGGGAATGAGGAAGGGAGTTCCAGAGCCTCGGGCCACAGCAGCTGAAGGTATAGCTGCTGACAGTGGAACGGAGGATTCGGGGGACAAGGAGGAGGCCGGACCCGGTAGAGTGAAGGCAACGGGTAAGGTTGTGAGGAGAGAGGTCAGAGGGGTAGGGGGGGTGCAGAGGAGTGGAGGGATTTGAAAACAAGAGGAGGATCTTGAAACCGATCCTCTCCGAGACAGGAAGCCAGTGAAATTTGGCAAGGACCGGGGTAATCGGGGAATGAAGTTTGGTTTGGGTGAGAATGCGGGCAGTGGAATTTTGAATAATCTGAATTTCATGAATGGAGGCGGAGGGGAGACCGATGAGGAGGGCATTGGAGTAGTCCAGCCAAGAGGTGAGAAAGGCATGGTTTCGGCAGCTTTTGGTGTGAGATATTGGCGGAGATGGGCAATGCGTCGGAGATGGAAAAAAGCGGTGCTGGTGAGAGACCGGATGTGGGGAGGAAGGATAATTGGGGGTTGAACCTGGTGCCTAAGTTGAGTACGAGTTCGGAGAGTTTTAATGGCAGGTTAGATTGGTGGAGGAGGTGAGAGCTATAGGATTGAAGATGTCGATGAGAGCCAAAGAGTATGGCTTCCGTCTTGTCAACGTTGAGCTGAAGCAAATTTGTGCTCATCCAGCTCTTGATGTTTGACAGGCTGACAGAACATCATGTGACTGGAACATCAGGAACCATATACAGTAGAACCTCAGTTGGCGACCACCTCACTGGCGCGACCACCCCGCCTAGGCGACCAGTCAAGAGTCGGTCCCGAATATTTCCTTACTCATTTCCAGTTAAATAAAACAAAAACAAAGGTTGCTGGGGAAACTCAGCAGGTCAGCTTAAGCCCCAGTCCTGACGAAGAGTTGAAGACTCGAAACGTTGACTTTTTCCCTTTCTCCATGGATGCTGCTTGACCTGCTGAGTTTCCCCAGCAACCTTTGTTTTTGTTTCAGATTCCCAGCATCTGTAGTATTTTGTGTTTTGTTCCAGTTAAATAAACCTTACTGACGCGACCACCCCGGTTCCCGGTCCACGACCACTGATTTGGCGGTCCCAATCAACATTTTCCGGGTCCTAACGCGGCCACGCTGGCCAATCAGGCTGCGGCGCGACGTCACCGAGAAAAGATGGCAGCGCGGATTTGAAGAGGTCACGTGAGCAGCCGCTTTGTCAGACAGTAAAAAAAGAGAAGCTGCAGATAACGGAGCGCCTGGCCCCGCAGCCCTGAACATTCCCCCGGTCTCGAGTATCCTCCCTCCCCGGCTTCAAGACATCTCTTCCGAGTATCCCCCTCCCCCCCAGCCTCCAGACATTCACTCCCTGGTCTCGAGTATTGTCCCTCCCTCGCCGGCCTCGTGTATTTCCCCCTCCCCCGAGACTCCCCTGCCTCGAATAATTGGAATTGAAAGGATTAGCTGAGGTTAAGATCAGCCATGATTTAGTTAATGGCAGAATGGCCTATTCCTGTTGCTATTAGTATTTTCTCCCCCCACCCAGCCTCGAGTACACCCCTCCCCGACCTCTCTGACTCTGCTTGGACGGTAGCCAATAGCTTAATCTTCCAACCAGCAGAATCGACACCTCACTAATGAGACCACCCTGCCAACGTGACCACCTGGTCGTGGTCACATCACTGAAGTTCTACTGTAATAATATTCCTAACATTAGAGCTCATCACGTTGTTGAGATAATCTCAGACAATACAATACAATACAACCATGCACTGCTTTGGGGTGTTAGTTTAAACTATGTGACTCCAAGTCCCAATGTGGGGCTTGAATCCACAACCTCTGACTCAAGAGGAAGGAGTGCTACCACTACATCAGGTTGCCACACATATTTGAAAAATGTAATTTAGTGAGTTTGAAGTGAGTTCTATCAGCAGAAAATTCCAAGAATTGAAGTGTTCCTCCTTAAAAGACTGAAGAAATACATCAGAGCAACTAGATTCAAAATAGCTTTGAATTAACTCTTCTCTAGAGCAGGAGGAAAAATGGAGCTTCCTGATGGGAAAATGCATAGTTGCCATCATAGACCTCCAGTTATTCCGGATTCTACAATATCACGAAAGTCAACTGTATTTTTTATAAAACTTTCTGCCTCTACTATAGTAAAAGCCTGTTTATCTGTGACCCGATCAACCGTAACTTCCGTATAACCGGCACGAACATCCGGCATGCTATTTAACCAGCATTGGCCAGGTCCCAAGGGTGCCGGATAAACGGGCTTTTACTGTACAGGTACCCCTCCCCAATCGCGGGGGATACGTTCCTCTAAACCTCCATGGTTGGTAAAATCGTGGTTGGAAAATGCAGGGCCCTATGGGAAACATGGGAATAGGGGAAGTAAGTTCGTAGAACTAAACACACAAAAAAACACATACATTTATAACATGCATGGAGATAGGGGGAGTAAGTTTGGGCGAATCTGCAGCAATCCGCGAAACTGTCTGACTGACTGGTCTACACAGAGAGAGAGAGAGATAGAAATCATGGTGGGTGACACGGAGGGTGGGGAGGGGTGCGTGACACGGAGGGTGGGGGGAGGTGGGTGACACGGAGAGTGGGGGGATGTGGGGTGGGGGTGGGGGGTGCAGCAGGTGGTGTAGTGCGTGACATGCTGATAGGGGGAGTAAGTTTGGGAGCATTGGCTGCCAGGATCTGCAGACACAGAGAGAGAAAGAAATCAACGGAAATTTACCTTAATCCTAAGAGAGAAGCGACATCTCGCTGGTTGATTGCAACATAGCAACTAGTGCTATACGCGATGCTAAACTTGAAAATTTAAACACGTGGATTTAAATCAGGATGCGCAAAATGTGGTTTGAGAGGTATGTCACATTTAGCAAATTGTGGATGCATGAGTTTCGTGGTTGGCGAGCCCGCGGTTAGGGCGGGATACCTGTACTAACATTTCACTGTTAATAACACTACAAACTTACCTGACAAAAAAAATTTTTCACATAGAAACTGTGGGTAGGGCAAAATACAAACATTGTTATTGTGCGGTTGGCTAGGTTTAGAATCTAGCAATACAAAAAAATTTAAATAATTTTTTATAAATCGACCCCTAGGTTACTGGGTCACACTAATAACGCTTTCTGTGCAGTGTACCTATGCACCACTAACGTCACTACCTGCACACAATGAACTGGAAGTACCAATGACGTCACTGGCAAATGGGACGTAGGAAGTGACCTTAGCTGCATTTAAAATTTAACTTTAAGCTGTCCTTAATTGCACGCATGCACAGGAAATGACAACGATCCAATGGTCTAGAAGTCAACCATTCTTTACTATGTGATGACAGGAGAAATCCAAGGGACGCTGTCAGTCCATTCAGGTTAACAGAAGACGCAAGTGGGGCAGTGCTTTCTTAAATACTGCTATAGCAGGATTCCCTTGCAGAGCTGCTACAATAGAGATGAGTATATTTGTAATCAGTTATCCACATGATTTGCACAACTGAAGATTGAAATTACAGATTTTAAATATGCAATTGATATTAGAGTGGTACAAGAAACAGGAGAAACATTTAAGAGTTTGTATACATAGAACGTTTATATTAACATTAAAGGATTCGGGACCAGCAATTTGCAAAAGCTTCTTCAAATTACCTGAGATACATGTATGCTGTAAGCATTGAAAAGCATAATGAAGCATTATGCTTAAGCATTGAAAATCTCTAGCCAAGAGGTGGTAACATTGCAAATATACAGACATGTAATTACAAAATTAAGGAATTTAACAATGTCAAAGCATAATGAAGTGCCCAAGACCACTGCAGTTACATGTGGAAAAACACGACAATTTGTTCAGAGATGATAAAGTAATGCAAGAACACATTTATCCCAATTGAAACCTTTTAAGTCCTTGTCAAAAACTACTTTACCATGACCTCTTCTTAAAAAATCAGAAACAATTCAGAATTTAATATTCGTGGGTTAATGGTGTGAAAGGTGAATGCACCACCACACTGTACCAGCGAGAGGTATAAACCCTTCAAGGTCTCAGTTTAGATTTCTGCCATAGCTTTTTAATGGGTATATTACAATTGCCCACAATTTGGAGCATGGCATGAAGAATAAATAGTTTATAGTTTCTCACTCCAAAAAGCCATTCAAAAAATCCCTGACACATTCATTCACTGTCTAGGATCAATAATGAAGGATTGGACAAAGTATCAGTGGGCTACTCCCCCCCCAAATCAGTGATACCATTATTCAAACACGAATCACTGCTTTCAGGAAGGAATAGTAAATTAAAAAAACTGGGAGAAAGCTTTCTTTAAAAACAAAATTAGGCCAATGAGTCTCCAATTGTTAATTGGAGACAATAAAATATGGCAATATCATAATGTCAGATCTTTAAATAAATATTTCATACTTCAGATGCTTTGGGATATTCAGTATTGAATATCGTTACCAATTTAAGCAACTACATAAACCCCAAACATTTAAGTGCATCTTAATACTAACATGCAGATACCAATAAAACGAATTACCACATTTCTAACCATTTTAAAATGCACCTAATAACTAACATTTTCAGAATGTTTATACATTTTTACTCTATGTTAATATAAGTCTTTAGCGTTACTTCTTTTTCATCAGGCAAATTTCATGTATTAATACTGAGCAAAGTACGCTGCAGAAAGGTTAAATCACACAACCTCTTGTCAACCGAGAGTAAATTTATGGCTCATAATAATATTTGAAATTGCACCCAATGTTCCAAATCTAGCAAAGCATAGTCTAAAAACATCCCGGCTAACCTGATGTGTAGTGTATTGAATGATGTTTGAACATGAACCCAATATTTCACATCTGGCAAAAATAATTCTAAGAATAATCGAATTTAACCTTATATGCAATTAATTGAACAAGACACTTTCCAAGAGGGAGTGAACAGGACATTTTAGATAGAAAAATAAAGGTTACATGAAAGGTAAATAAAATAGGCACAATTCAAAACAAATCAGTCTTAAGCATCCTAAAATAACTGGACCCATTCAGAGTTTTGAAATAATCCTGTTGCTCAATTATGAGGTCACAAAATCAAGATATTTTCAGTTAATTAACCAGTTATGGTAATTTTTCCCCTTGAACAATGTGTACCACTAATAAAGTATTACTACACCATGTAATAATTCCACTTTCTACATTCTGTATACATTAGTCTCAAATAAGACTTCCTTGATGAATAAAATTATAAGATGGGCACACTGAAATTTTAGTATTCAAATGCAATTCTCCAAGTGAACGGAACTCACTTCACTCTCCTCTATTTGGTATTTCACTAAATGTCTTGTTTATAGATTTCTATTAAAACACCTTGTAATATTGATCAATAGAAATTATATTACAGTACTACTCCCAAGTATGAAAATAGTTAATGCAGTTCAAATGTTAATACAGTACAGTAATTATCTTACCTTTCGGATAATCCTCCAACAGGAGGTTGAAGTGACCAAGCTGACAGAACAATTCAGGGTCAACTTTTCCCTCACATTTCTTGATTACAGATTCAAAGCAGTGAATAGCCTAAATGGAAGCAAAACGAATAATGAAAATATATGTTAAATAAACTTAAATCCTTCAAGGTTCTACAATCTATTCATAACATTTGAGTTAATTTAACATCATTATAATACTTATGCACAATGCAATTTGATATAGCATCCAACACTGTCCAAACATTTCAAAGTGCTTTATAAATGAATATGACAGCTAATTTGTAAATACAGTAGAAGCCCGTTTATCCAGTATCCGTGGGACCTGGCCGATGCCGGTTAAAGCACCTGCCGGATATTCGTGAGGCCGTGGCCGAAAACCCACTGCAAAAAAATCAAAAGTTTTTTTTAAACACACACCAAACAAAATAATAACAGATAATAACAGAACATTAGATTGGTACTTATTGTTAAAACTACTCTCTTGCCCTTCTCACCTTTACTGATTGAGGTTTACAGTCCAGCAATTCTTTTTTAAATGGAGGACACCAAGCGGGTGAAAAAAACGGCAGCGCGATTTTAAAGTCATGCAACTTTATCTAGCTGCAAGCCGAAGCCCTAGACTCTACTAGCAGCAAACCAAAATATTGCACCTGCGCGACAATGTGGGTTATCGGCTAGCCTTATCGGCTTGCCGCAAGTATGACTTGAAAAAGTCATATGAGCTCCGTTTTTTTCACCCGCTTGACGTGCTCCATTTTAACAAGAATCGCTGGATTACAAACCTCAAACGCAGCATCATGGCTTCAAGCGCAGTATCTACCAGCAAAGGTAAAAAGTGCAAGAGAGTAGTTTTAACAATAAGTACCAATACAATATTCTGTTATTATGTTATTATTTATGCATTTACAAATGCTCCACTGCTATTGTTCCGGATAAGTTCCAGTTTATCGAATAGGGACTTTTTGTTAAGGGCATGCCGGTTATACAGAAGTGCCGGTGCATCGAGTCACGGATAAATGAGCTTCTACTGTGGTAACGAATCATGAAAAGCCATGATGTGAATGACCAATTTTTTAAATCAAGGAGATTGTTAACCAGGATACAAGGAGGAACTCCCTTCTACTTTCAAACAGTGCCAATGAGATCTTTCTCATTTGAACAGGCAGACGGAACCTCCATTTTAACAATTCACTCAAAGGACAGTACCTCCCAACAAAGCTGCACTACCTCCAACAATGGAGTGTCACCCTAGAATGTGAATTCAAAATCACAACATGGTCCTCAAACAGATAACCTTCTTAGAGTTAATCTAAGAATTCAGCTGCAATGTATGAAAGGTAACTGTAATCTGATGCCAGAACTCAAGATAAATAACAATTTGGCATAAACATAAAAATATAAAAAAATGCAAAATATTAAATCTCAATATTCACCTTAATCAGGAATCTGAAAGGAAAAAAAAATTGCTCTTTACCCGATCTTGTCTCCCATAATTCACAACGCAATAGCTGCTCAGTAGGGTCCGTCGGTATGGAAATTTTCCGATTTAGATATATCGATGGGCTCATATTGAGATATACTGAAATATCAATATTTTCATTTTTTTTGTACTGCGCATGCGCGCACGTCGCGAGGTGCGCGCGCAGTAGGGATGCACGCGCATTCGGAGGTGCGTGCGCATTCGGGGCCTATCTCCTCAGGAGGTAAATATCTCTCTCTCTGTGTCTCTCATACTCACTCTCTCCATTTCTGTGTTTTTCTGTCTGTGTCTCTTTCCTCTCTCACCCCCCACCCCCCCATCACTCACCCCTGTCTCTCTCCCCCCAACCGTCTCTCTCTCCCCCCCACCACTCCCTGCCGACTCTCTCTCCCCCCCACCACCGTCTCTCTCCCCCCCCCCGCCGTCTCTCTCCCCCCCCCCCGCCGTCTCTCTCCCCCCCCACTCGTCGTCTCTCTCTCTCTCTCTCTCCCTCCCTCCCTCCCCTCTCCCCCCACCACCCCCCCACAAGCCGCCTCTCTCCCCTCACCCCTTGCATACCTGTATATTGTATTCTAGGAGTATGAATACAATATAGCGGCTTTGCACCTCGGTCTGTGCATTGTGTATAGAGATGAGCATTCTGGGTCTTGTAGTTCAGTGTGCGCGCATTTCGATTTTTTCCCGCGATCTATCGATTTTTCGATATATCGATATTTTTAAAATGTCTATATTGGCGTATCTATATGAATATTATATCGGGTATAACCGATATATCACCGGACCCTACTGCTCAGTGAAATCTTGATCATCTGTTCATTTAAATTATTCCGAGAGTGGGGAGCATCTCTCCAATATAATAATAATCATCCTTGGATTTGTGACTGATAAATGGCAAAACTATACAATAATTTTCACAGATGGTGGCCAGAGTTATGATGTGGCCAACATTCAGTTGGCAGTGACCCTCAAAAAGGGTTGCTGGTAAAATGGGCCATCCATAGCTGAAAAACACTGGAATAAGAACGATTGCGACCCATGACAAAATATTATGAGTGATCTTGCTCTTTAAAGTTTTTTATTAAAAAAGCTTTCAGTGTCTTTTTTTAAAACAATACTATCTATATTATCTAATATTAATCTATGCCGTGTATATTATTCTACAATTGGTTGTTTTGTCATTTCATTGATGTTTTGACTTTTAAATCTAATGTCCTCACCTGCACTGTGACCCTATTGCCCCTCGCTCAACTCAACAACAACAACAACTTCGATTTATATACCGCCCTCCACGCCAGACGGCATCTCAGAGCGCTTCACAGTAGCGGATCCCGGGACCGAGCCAGGAGCAGGGGCAGGAAGGTGACCAAAAGCTCGGTCGAAGAGAAAGATCTTCAACTGTGACCTGAAACTGGGAAGAGAGGGGGCGAGGCGAAGCGAGTGAGGAAGGGAGTTCCAGAGACTCGTAGTGGCTAAAGGCAAGGCCGCCAAGGGTGGAGCGGAGGACTCGGGGGACATGGAGGAGGCCAGACCCAGAGGAGCGAAGGCAGCGGGTGCTGGTTTGGGGGGAGAGGAGATCAGAGAGATAGGGGGGTGCAGAGGAGTGGAGGGATTTGAAAACAAGGGTAAGGATCTTGAAGTGGATCCTCTCTGGGATAGCAACTCCATTGGTTTCCCATCACACGGAAGATATAGTTCAAGATTCTGGTCCTCACCTTCAAAGCCCTCCATGGGCCGGCAACCTCTACGACCTCCTAACCCTCTACCAACCTCTTTACTCCATCCACTAACAGGCACCAGCCTCCATCACATCCCCACCACTGGCGGGCAGGTCTTCAGCACCACCCTCTAGAACTCCATCACACAGTCCCTCCGCCTCGTCCCCTCCTTTGCCCCATTCAAGATCAGTCTCAAGACGCTCCTCTTCAACTGTGCCTTTGATCACCCTCCTCCCCCACCCCATCCGCCCTCCCGAGGTGAAAGGCGCTATACAAATCTAATTTTGTTGTTGTAGTAATCAATTGATCTGTATCAATTGATCCTCAGCAGCACCATATTGTTTGTCACCTTGTGTTGTCAGATTCAGATAATGCTGTCTAAAAGCATGGATAGTACTTCATATGCTGTACCTACCTCATATGCTGTGTCGAGATGAACCACACAATGTGGCCATTCAAAGTTTAATTAAAAGTTTTTGTTGGTGGCTTATAACAATTCCAAGAAAATTTAATATCTGCACAAAATGCTCACCAGAAATCACCAGCATCGGATGCAAACTGATCTAGGTTGCAATATTTCTGTATGGGAACATTCCCAGGTCATAACCAATTAACTGAACCTATTGTAATAGCTGTTCATGATAGAGCTGTGAAATACTATAGCATGATCTACAACTGATCCATTAAGGGTTGCAGAGTTATGACATTTAACTAACCACTGAGCAAGTAACTTAATTAGAAACAGCAATGTCCAAGGTCATGCCCTTATGTTAGGAAATGCAAACAATAGGACTCTTTGTGGACTGTGTATACTAGAAATCTATGTGCTCTTGCCAATGGCAAATCCAACGATTTTTTTTAAAACTTGCAGATTTACTTTGTACTTTTACAATAAAGAGACACCACTTTTGTTTTCCTGGCATAGTGCTTTTCCAGCGTTTGATTGTAAGTACCGTAAATAACCACGTATAAGGGGCACTTTTTTTCACGTCGGAAGATCTCGAAAGTTGGGGGTGCGCCCTATACGCAGGTACAAGAAATTTTGAGCCTCGGAAATACGGTAAACAGGAGTAGCGGCCGGCGCGCTGACAGCCTGGCTTTGGACACTGTGTCCGGCGGCGGTTGGGGGGAGCGGGTGACAGGGCTTCGGCCTTGGGCAGCGGCAGCAGCAGCGGACTTCAGTGCTGTGCCTGCTGCCTGCCTTCTGCCGAACCCAGTCTTCCTCCCTCCCTCCCTCTCCTGCCTGCCTCCCTCCCTGCCTGCCTGCCTCCCTCTCTACCTGCCTGCCTGCCCCCCTCTCTCCCTCCCTACCTGTCTCTGCTGCCTCCCTCCCTTCTGCTGGCAATATCATCGAAAATGCTTCCGTTTTTTTTCACCAAGAAAAGGTCAAAAGTGGGGGTTGCATCTTATACGCGAGTGCGCCTTATACGCGGGTATTTACGGTAGTTTAATTTCTAGTATCCTCTTTCCCAGCACGGCTGCCAGCACTCTCCCTTCAAAGTCAGAAGGTGGTGGATTCACGTCCAATGTTAATAATAATCTTTGCACTTAATCGCATCTTTTGTTGGATTACTGTCCAATGCAACAACAACATTCGTATAGTGCCATTCATATCAGGAGGATGTCCCAAGGCACTAGACAGTGTTTCAGACCCAAGCTGGGACTGTGATTGGGGAGGATGGAGGGAAGAGGGGGTGACCAATGGCACGGTCGAAGAGGAGGGTCTTGAGGTGGGACTTGAAAGAGACCAGGGAGGGTGTGAGTGGAGGGATTGCAAGACGGAATTCCAAAGTTTGGGGGCAGAGTGGCTGAAGGCTCGTCCGCCAATGGTGGGGTGGGTGGTTAGGGAGATGTGGAGCAGGCCAGAGCCCACTGAGCAGAGGGAATAAACAAATTGGTGGGGTTTGGAGACGTCTCAAAGTGCTACACGAAATACACTTTAAAGTGAATTGACTACAGTAAAAGCCTGTTTATCCAGCACCCGTGGGACCTGGCCAATGCCGGTTAAACGGCATGCCAGATATTTGGTCGGATCCGACGCCGAAAACCCAACAATTAACTTATTTTAATGATATTAATAATAGACTAAATAATAACAGATAATAACAGACCATTGTTATTCACCTAAAAAACACCTTTGCTGATAGATGCCTGGTTTGAAGCCATGATGCTGGGGTAGAGGTGTACAGTCTATAGATAACTTCTGCAATCGCAGACACCATGTGAGGGAAAAAAACGGCAGCGCGACTTTAAGGCTCTACTAGCGGCAAGCCGAAATACCTGTACAGTACTCTTGTGCGACAATCGATTCATTAAATGTGCCACCGCAATTATGCCAGATAACATCCGGTTAATTGGATGGGGACTTTTTTGACGTACCGGTTATATGGAAGTTCCGGTTGATAAGAGTCACGGATAAACAGGCTTTTACTCTATATTGTGTGGGTGAAATGCAGCAGCCAATTACATACAACAGTGTCCCAAAACAGTAATTGTTTGAGTGCCCAATCATTTTTTTTTGAAATTATTATCCCCAGAAAAGCAATCCATTAATCAACTGACAACCAGGTTCCTATTTACTGCTAGGTAAACAGAAGTCTGTAGTAAGGAATCCCGCCCAACATTTCGCCCTGCTGCCATTCAAATGCAGGTCTTCTTACTTACAAGACGCGTGCTCCAACCACTGGGCTACAGGCTGTTAAAAGTTTGAGCTCACTAGGCTCAGGGTGGTCTAGGCCAGGATGGTCTAACTGGCAGCCCAGGGGCCACCATCCAACCCTTTGGGCTTTCCTCGTAAACTAAGGTTTCTTAAGGTCCATCTATGGGAATAACTCCAGTTTATGCTAAGTGAAGCAGTGATCACGTTAGCCATTTTTCAGGTGCAGTGAGAACACTAATTCAACAACAACAACAACAATTTACATTTATATAGCGCCTTTCACGTCGGGAGGACGTCCCAAGGCGCTAATTCAGCCATGATTTGACTGCACTCTTTCACTTACATCATGATTCTGGTGTCTAACATTACACCAATTCATGTTGCATATTTAAAGTCCCTATTAAGTTTTATTCAGCGCCACCCCAGCCCGCAGAATTATTAACCGCCACTGCTTCATTTTGTACTGTAGTACTCAAGGAAATTAGTAAAAAATTCCTAAGTGGGGAAGTGTTATGTGTTGCCCAGGATTTCATGGATTATTCTTGCACATATGAACTTCTTTTTCTTGAAAAATATATTGTTGTTTTAAAATGTGTATGAATTTTTACATTGCTTATTTAAGGTTTGCATTATAACTTAACATATAGTGAAATTAAGAAACACATTTCCACAATTTTAAATTTCGATGATTCTTATAGGTTATGTTTCTGAAACACCAAAATATTGCTTATGGAGCCTGTGGACATTTCTCTAATCCAGTATCCCTTACCGGCCAAAAAGTTGGAAACTGCATTGTAGTGCGGGGGTAGCATCCTTCAGATGAGATTTTAATTCAAGGGCCTATCTACTTTTTTATTTTTAGGTGGGCATTGAAGATCCTATGGCACTGCCCAAAAAGAGACTGGAGTTTCTCCTGATGTCCTGGTCAATGTAGGATATTGCTATGCATAAGTTGGCTGCTGTTTTTGCCTACAGGATATTGCCTACAAATTACATCCAGAATCAAAGTCTAATTCCGACTATTTAAATGTTCAGCTTCCAGACTAACCAACAACCCCAAATTTGTGGGGTTTCTCTATTGCAGCATATAATTAAAAATGCTAACCTATGGAAAAGGTTTTCTTTTTACAAGATAGACTTTGAAAGAGCATATGGATTTCTTCATGCAATTACAAGAAAATCTTGTTATAGCAAGGTGGCCAGTTTCAATATATTTTACCTTTATAATAAGTGAGACATGAAATAATGGCCAAGTGGAAAAGGGCACTGTCAAAGAGGTGGGGTCTCGAGATGGATCTCGAAGCAGAGCTGTCAACCAGTACGTTTTTGCCGTATTTAGTACGGTAAATTGAAGTAAATACGGCAGTAAGATTTTTCTTGGTAAAATAAATGTTTTGGAAAATCAGAATTTTGGAAATTCCATGCTGTCTGTCTGTCTGTCTGTCTGTGTGTCTGTCTGTCTCTCTGTGTGTGTCTCTTTCTCTCTCTTTCTCTTTCCGTGTCTCTTTCCCTCTCTCTGTCTGTCTCGGTTGCGCTCTCTCTCTTTCTCTCTCTGTGTCTCTCTCTCTTTCTGTGTCGCTTTTTCTCTCTGTTTGAGTCACTGGCTGTCACAATCTCACTCACAGTCTCTCTTTGTCTCAGTCTCTTTAACTCTCTCTCCCTGCCTTCAATAGCAGTGCTACCTACCTTATGTTGTCGCTGATACACTGTAAATATTAGCGCTAGGCGCAAGGCATTACTGCGAACAATTTTTTTCATATACGGAAACACAGTAGGGACCTCCTGCTTAACGCAATTTTTGCTTAACAAGGGGTTTTGAAGTCCCATTTTACTTGGCATCTTTTCACGCTGTAATCTTTTCGTTAAGTACCGGTAGGTTCTGGGGAAAATACTTTTTTTTACTGCAAAATACTGTTTTTAGCTTTCATGAGTACTTTCTTTTCGTTAAAAAAGGTTGGCAGCTCTGTCGAAGGCTGCAAAGGAATGGGTGGGAACAAGTGAGTGCAAGATGGAGTTCCAGAGAGTGGGAGAAGAGTGGCAGAAGGCTCACCCACTAATCGCGAGGCAGGTGAGACAGAGGACGTGAAGGAAGCCAGAGTCCACTGAGCAGAGGGGGCAGGCAAGTTGGTACATGGTTACATAGTTGCAAAGGTAGGTAGGGAGCAACACCATGAAGGGCTTTGAAGGTGAAGACCAGAATCTTGAACTGTATCCGGTATATGACGTGAAGCCAGTGGAGTTGGTGGAGAAGCCAGTGGAGTCGGATGTGACAAAGTTACGGAAGATGATTCAGGCTGCAGAGTTTTGCGTGATCTGCATCCTAGGAGGGAAGAGTTGGGGAGGGTGACAAGCAGGAAGTTTGCGTAGTCGAGCCTGGATGGTTATGAATACTTGTTTGAGGGTCTCTCCGGCCTGTGGTGTGACACAGTGGCGGAGCTGGGAATTGTTGTAGAGATGGTGGAACCCAAGCGGGACGTGACACAGATGTGGGGTAGAAAGACGCCAAGTTCCACACTGGTTTAGTAAGGTGGAGTACGCACCTTGGATGATGATGCTGTCAGCACCTGAGATGTGGAGGCTATGACGGGAGACAGTCAGGAGAGCCTCAGTCTTGTTGTTATAGACAACTCTAAAAGAGAGGCAGCACCACATTGAAGGAGCCATTTTTAGCGCCAGAAGATTGCTATTGAGCACTGGTAGTAGATGTCCTGTACTTCTAAGAATAATGATAATAATCCTTCCATTTGATATAGCACTTTTCACACCTTCTAGACGTCACAAAGCGCTTCACAGAATATACTGTATTGTGAATTGCTATATTTATATGCGAACGCAGCAGCCAATTGCGCATAGCAGTGTTACACAAACACTCAAAGATTATTATTATTATAATATCAAAGGTAATTATAACAGGGCTCCCCATTACAGGTACTCCGCCCCAACCGTGGTCTTTTCAACCGCGGATTTCATGTATCCATGGTTTCCTCTCTGCGACAACTGTTGCCAACCGCGGCAGTGAATTTTGCGGGTTTTAACACTGACCCGTGAATACGCGTTTGGTACTCGGACCCAGTTGCATCAACCAGCCACGATGTCGCTTCGCGCTAATGTTTGGCGCTAGGACCCAGTTGCAATGTCGCAATCAACCAGCCACGATGTCGCTTCTCTCTTATGGTTAAGGTAAATAACATGAATTTATTGTTTTTTGTAATTTTTATTGTGTTATTTGAACATTTATTGTTTTTGTTAGGTATTGTGTTTTTTTGTGTTTAGTAAAAGAACAAGCATCTTACTCCCACTAACCCCATGTTTTCCATAAGGCCTTGTATTTGCTAACCACGGTTTTACTAACCACGGGGGTTTCAGGAACGTATCCCTCGCGATTGGGGAGGGATACCTGTATTTAAATAAAATGAAAAAATAGCAATTAGTTGTTTGTCTTCAAGAACAAAAAAGTGAAGCAACAAGCTTTATTGTAGGCACTCACTGATGAAATGAAAATGAGACGAACACAGTAAAATTCGCACAAATCTTATGTTTATAAATCAGATAAACACCCAAGTCATACATTCACCTGAGTTGCATTCAATTTCCTATCAAAAACACACAGATTTCTTTGCACTACTTGTATTAATCATCTCCTAACTCTATTAACCACCACTACCTCTCCTGCACTTACTGGTTCTCCTGAATCGCGGGAAATTATGTCCTGACCCATCTTCATGCTTACTTACCGGCCGGATGGATTGAAAGGTGGGAAATGTAGGCTTGAACTGAACTTCATTTTCTACGACTCAATGCGATTCCAGTGCTTGCCGGCAAGTGAGCATGCAGCGACAGATCAAGACAATAAATTGTGAGAAATATCATCGTGAGCATCACCACACTTATAGGCTGCATTCGATTGTGCTCGTGTAGTGTAAATTATTGATTAAATCAGATTTTCTATGACTATTACAGTTTACCTGCAACTCAAGCTTCACATAAGGCATATTAAATGCTATGGAGCCTCCAGGTATACAGGTATCCCTCCCCAATCGTGAGGGATAGTTCCTGTAAACCTTCGTGGTTGGTAAAATCACATTTGGAAAATGCAGGGCCCTATGGCAAACATGGAGATAGTGGGAGTACGTTTGCTTTTCGCGATTGGAAAATGCAGGGCTCTATAGGAAACATGGGGATAAGGGGAGTAAGTTCACGTTTAGTTAAACTAAACACAAAAAAACACATACAGTTATAACATACCCGGGGATAGGGGGAGTAAGTTTGGGCACGTTAGCTGCCAGCATCTGCAGCAATCAGACGGTCAGGCTGTCTGACTTACAGAGAGAGAGAGAGAGAGAGAGAGAGAGACGGAGAGTGGGAGTGACATGGGGGGCTGGTGGGGGCTGTCTGACGGACTTACACAGAGATAGGGACACACGGGGGGAGGGGAGGGTGACACGGGGAGCTGGAGAAGGTGAGAGAGAAGGAGGGGTGTGTGGGGGGAAGAGGGTGATTCAAAGAGAAAGAAGGTGAGAGACAGAAGGTGGGGAGGTAGAGAAGGTGGAATAGAGAGGTGAGAGAGAGAAGGTGGGTGGGGGAAGTGGGGGGGAAGGCAATGCTCCCAAACTTACTAGCTAGGCTGCGGAGAAGCGACAATAAATGCATGTTAACTGTATTTACCTTAATCCTAAAAGAGAAGGGTTGATTGCAACATCGCAACTGGGTCCTAGTGCTGTATGCTAGCTGTTCAAAAATTTAAACCCGCGGATTTAAATCGATGCGCAAAACGCGGTTTGCAAGGGTTATCAGATTTAGCAAACCGTGGATACGAGTTTCATGTTGGCGAGGCCACGGTTGGGGAGAGATACCTGTATATATATATATACACATAAACAAAAATAATGTATACACATACATGTTATATATGCAGTAAAAGCTTGTTTATATGGCACCCAACCAACCGGTACGCTCAACCAACCGGTATCTCCCAATACAATTCACCATTCCAGCAAATGGATCTCATACCGGAGCCATCCGCGACACTCAAGAGTATGCTGACTTTGCCAGAGCTGCCAACCTTTTTTTTAACAAAAAAATATACTCCTGAAAGCTAAAAACAGTATTTTGTAGTAAAAAAAGTATTTTCCCCAGAACCTACAGCGTACAGCACTAGGACCCAGTTGCAATGTTGCAATTAACCAGTGACAGCGTATCTCTTTTAGGATTAAGATAAATACAGTTAACATGCATTTATTCCCCGTGTGTCTCTATCTCTGTGTAAATCCGTCAGACAGCCCCCCACAGCCCCCTGTGTTACCCACCCCTGTGTGTCTCTATCTCTGTATAAGTCTGTTGGACAGCCCACCCCCCCCCCACCCCCCCACCCCCCCACCCCCCCCAGTTACCTCCCACCCTCCGACTCTCTCTCTCTCTCTCTTCAGGTCAGACAGTCTGACGTCCGATTGCTGCAGATCCTGGCTCAAACTTACTCCCCCTGTCCCCAGGTATGTTATATGTGTATGTGTTTTTTTTGTGTTTCCCATAGGGCCCTGTGTGTGCATGTGCCCACGTACTGAGCTTTTTGTCGGGTGAATAATGCGTCTGCTGCTTGGCATCGCCTACATGGAAGCGTCGCTTAAACGGGACGTTTACTCGTCTCCCGAGCTGCCCGCTAAAGCGGGGGCGACTGTACTGCATTACATGGAACAAGTTTGGATTTTCCAAAAAACTTATTTTACCAAGAAAAATCATACTGTCGTATTTACTTCAATTTACCGTACTAAATACGGCAAAAACGTACTGGTTGGCAGTTCTGTTTTGCGCATGTGCGCAATGCGTGCGCATGCATTAAACTTGATGAATGCTGGAATTTTTATTTTACAGATCATTTTACTGAGTGTGCTGGAATGTTTTATTGGTAAGTATCCATACAATATTCTGTTATTATTTAGTCAATTATTAATATGGCATGTTTTAAGATAAGTTAATTTTTTGTGTAGGATTTTCGGCAACTTGCTGCTCGAATATACGGCATATTTAATTAACCGGCACTGGTCAGGTCCCAGGCAGATCTCGAGGCAGCTTCCTGGATAACAAAGCTTTTACTGTATATATAAAAAATTACTCAGCCCTCAAAAAAAGCAAAAAGCGCTATATCAAATGCAAGGATTATTATTATGACCCACTCTGCCTTCCCTCACCTGTGCAATATTGCCCGACTCCGCTTCCCAATTCCTCCCTCCACAGGCTGCAGATAATCCAGAATTCTGCGGCCCTTGTCCTCTACCATTCCAAACTCTGTGACCCCATCTCAACCCATCCTCACCTGACTCCATTGGCTCCCCATCATCCAGAGGATCCAATTCAAGATCCTGATCCTCACATTTAAAGCCTTCCACAACCTCACCCCTCCTACATCCTTGACCTCCTAACCCCTTACCAACCTGCCCACCTGCCCTCCACTCAGCAGGCTCTGGCCTCCTGATGTGAAAGGCAGTATACAAGTGTAATTTTGTTGTTGTTATTGTAGATTCCGCAGCAACCAGCACAGTATTTTGTCTGGATAAACCCAATTTTGTTCAAATAAACCAGCATGAGTGACAATATATATGTTTTTTTAATATATAATTTATAATATAATATATATTTATATATATAAAAATATATTTAAAAACATATATATTGTCACTCATGCTGGTTTATTTGAACATGGAGCCTTAACTAGCACTATTCAAAAATATATATATATTAAAAAAAGGGGGCTGGGATTTTTATCCGAGGCCTCCATTGTGAGTCCATGGGAAAATTTCATTATAACTACCTCTGATCTGTTTGAGTTTCCTTTTAAAAGTACGCATAGTATGCTTTGTATTATAAACATCTTTCCCAAAGAATATCACTTAATGTTTGATGTGTATGTTGCAGTTATTGTATTTAATGCTTTAACTAAATTTACTCAACGTCCATATTCAATTCTCCCCTTTAAAAAAAACTGTCCAATCCAACAACAAAATTACATTTGTATAGTGCTTTTCACGTCGGGAGGACATTCCAAGGTGCTGGACAGTCAGTGTTTCGGACACAGGTTGGGGTCGTGATCGGAGAAGGTGGAGGGAAGAGAGCATCTTGAAGTGGGACTTGAAAGAAGCTAGGGTGGGTGTGAGGCGGACGGTTTGCCGGATGGAATTCCACAGCTTGAGGACAGAGTGGTTGAAGCTGGTGGGGTGGGTGAGTTGGGAGCATGGAGCAGGGCGGAGCCCACTGAGTGGAGAAAATGGTCAGGTAGGTAGGAGGTCAGAGGTGGGGGAGGCAAGGCCAAGGAGAGTTCTCAAGGTGAGGACAAGAATCCTGAATTCAATCCTCTAGAAGCCAATGGAGTCGTGCAAGAACAGGGTTGGTTTGCAGAGCCTGGTGCGGGAAAGGACACAAGCTTCCCAGTTCTGGATGATCTGCAGCCTATGGAGGGAGGAATTGGGTAGGACAACAAGCAGGGCATTGGTATATGAGCTGGACATAAGAAAGGCAGGAATGAGAGTTTCATGGCCTAAGGGGTGAGACAGTGGCGGAGTCGGGCAATGTTGCAGGGGTGAAGGAAGGCAGAGCATGTCATGACATCAATGTGGGGGAGAAAAGGATCGAATACGACACCTAGGTTCCTGACCGGCTTTGTGAGATGGAGTGTGCATCCAACCTAGTTAGAATACTTCCTGTGTAGCACAGATGTGCTGGGGACCAAACAATCTTAGTTCTGATTGGCTGCTTTCCTACATTTGTTGTTTTCCATACCACCCCGTTGAATGTGGTTTGTGTAGTGTGGATCCAAATCACTTTTATATCAAGGCCTCACTGTGAATGCTAGTACTGTACATTCATCAACACTGCCGGAATAATTAATCCTTGGGATTTTATATGGTGTTTCATCATGTTTGGAGGCATCTCAAACTGCTTCATAGGATATGCTGAAAAGTGAATAAACTGCTTTTTTTTAAAAAAAAACTAGTTCTTGTTTGTTTTGTTCTTTGGTCTTCTTGGCAGTCTACCTTCCTTTCCTGAAAATCTTTTCAGTTTAAGTTTTTTTTGTTAAAACTGGGCAACAGAATGCCAGGAAGACATGGAGCTTTAACTAGCACTATTCAAATGATGAAAACAAAATTTGAAAGAAGCAAGACCAACAAAGATCTTGGCTGTGACTGGATGAATAGAGATAAAGCCTGCTGCTATAATCAGAGTTTACTATTGTAGTAGAAATTTCTCCAGGTCCTGTTGCCTGATATGTTTACATAATAAATACTAAATTTTTAAATGGGCAATTAGCATTGTAAATGTATTTCTTATGCTTTTGTTCATCTGACATATCAAAATGGAATGTTCATGGCATTCAAACAAATAAAAAATTTCAGAATTCAACTTTGTTCAAGCTGCAACATTTCCGCGTTATTAGCAAATGACTTATGGTTTACAGCAATTATCAATATTTTCATTGCAATTTGTCCCAAAAATCATACTTCTACATACACATGTATGTAACTAGATATTCAGATTACTGGAAATTCTATCAGCATGTACGTGGAAAGTACCTGTACTTGCAACAGATACCAGCAATGTTTGAAGTATCCATAATAAGTGGTATTAACAATACTTGCATTTGATAGCGCATTTCACAACATCTAGACATCTCAAAGCGCTTCACTAAATATACTGTAAAGTGAATTGACTGTATATATGTGGGCAAAACATTTGGTTAATAAAAGCTATGAACTAATATCAGGATCTAACAACAACTTGCATTTATATAATGCCCTTCATGCAGGATAGCAAAAACCTTTGTCAGTGATATTAGGATAGAAAACCTGAGCTGCAACACATGAACTACAGGTATGTTCATCCCAAAAAAATCCAATTACAATAAAAGCCAGTTTATCCCGCACCCTCGAGACCTGGTCATTGCCGGTTAAACGGCATGCCGGATATTTGGCAGAAAACCCAACACAAAAAAAATCAACTCTTTTTTAAACATACCAAATTAATAATAGACTAAATAATAACAGAATATTGTATGAATACTTACCAATAAAGCAATAAATATCGATTACAGTCTATAAACACAGCACACAATCACAAAGCAAACTTCTACAATGGCAGACAGTTGTGGCTTAAAGCGGTACTGTCATTTTTTCCTCTTTTTTTCTTTCTTTCTCTCCTTCCCTCTCTCTCTTTCACACATACACTCAGTCAGTCTGGCATCTCAATGGCTCCAAACCCAACCACCCTCCACTCCTCTAATTTTCCATCTAAATTAATCAACTCAACCCCTCTCTCTCCCCCTCCCACTCTTATCTCTTTCTCTCCCCACCCCACCTCTTTCCCTCTCTTTCTCCCCACCCTCTCTCTCCCTGCCTCTCTCCTTCTCCCACCTCACTGCCCCACCAAAACAATGTATAAACCCACAATACAGTCAGGCTACACAGGCAATACGTCGTATCCATCGGAGTGAGTGAGTGAGTGGAGGGACAGAGGGAGGGAGGGGAGGGAGGGGAAAGGAGAGGTGAGGAGAGGAAGGGAGGGGAACAGAAAAAGGAGAGAAAAAGGAGAGGGGGAGAGGCAAAACCGACAGCGTTGCTTTAAGAGGAAAAACCGGAAGTGCCACTACCGACAGCATTCAGAACTAATTGTACTGTACTCTCGTGCGACAATCGACTCATTAAACGCGCCAACGCGATTGTGCGGGGTAAGATCTGTTATTCAAATGGGAACTTTTATTTGGTGCCGGTTATATGGAAGGTACGGTTGATCGGGTCACGGATAAACGGGCTTTTACTGTATTAAAATAAATGACAAAGGTGTCATTCCATTTCAGCTGGTAACACTGGCCTGAGACAGTTGATTGAGTTCGACAACAACAACAAATTACATTTGTTTAGTGCCTTTCACATCAGGGGGATATCCCGCAGCGCTGGACAGTCTGGGATCCGCACCCAAGCTGGTGGTTGGGATCAGAAGAGGTGGAGGGTAGGGAGGGTAGAGATAGGAGCATGACCAAAGGGAAGTTCAAAGAGGAATGTTTTTAAATGGGTCTTAACGGAAGCAAGGGAAGGTACGGAGCAGAGGGACGTGGCACGGAATTCCAGAGGGTTGGGGCAGAGAAGCTAAAGGCCTGTCTGCCAATGGTGGAACTGGCGAGACGGGGGCATGAAGCAGACCGTGTACGTTGAGCAGAGGAATGGACAGGTTGGTAAGGGGTTAGATGAGGACCTGAATCTTGAACTGTATTCTATGAGTGATGGGGAGCCAGTGGAGCCGGGCTAGGATGAGGGTGACGTGGCAGCGGATCCTAATGCAGGAGAGAACACAGTGCTGCAGAGTTCTTGATCATCTGCAGCCTGTACAAACGGAGTTTACGCAGTTGAGCCTGGATGTGATGACTGCGTAGATGAGGGTCTCAGCTGCCTGGGGTGAGAGACAGTAGCAGAGTTGAGCAATGCTATGAGAGCTCATGGCTATTATTGCAGTGAAGTGCAAGGAAGCGCTGCACTGTAAGAGGTGCCATCCTGTGGGTAAGATTGTTAAACCAAGGTTCCATTCCATTGTTCAGGTGGATGTTAAAGATCCCATGAGACCATATAATAAATAACAATAATCCTTTCATTTGAATATACTGCAAAGTGAATTAACTGAATTAAGTTTCTCCCAGGTTCCTGACCAACAACTCCCAGATAATACTGGTCATTCACTTCATAGCTGTGTAATAATAGAAATAAAAGCAAAGGCAGCATACTTCAGATGGATATTAAATCAAGGTCTTATCCACTTGGACAATAAAGATCTCATGTCATAACTCGGTAAGGCGCTATATCAAGCAAAGATTATTACTTATTACTTTATTAAGCAACAAAACAAAATTTACTGGAGAAAACTTTAAACCCCAAATTTCTCAGAGGAACATGGTTCCATGGTTATCAGTAACGCTAAGACACTTCAGCGCCAATGCCCGAACATCAACAGCAAATATGAAAAGCCTATTAAGCTAAAATAAAACTTCCCTGAATGGGAAAGGTTTATGGTTCATTGTGCAGATATTTGGATATTCCTATGCAATGGATCTACTTGTTAGAATTTATTTACTGGGCAAAAACCGTGTAACAACTGCTGGTTGTTCACAAAGACCACAACCTGCACATGCGCTGAATCTGGAAAAAAAAACACCATTACAACAATAATCCATATTTTAAGCAAGTCAGTTGAGGTTAAAGGTACAAAATAACCTTTTCACACTCAAGCAAAGGTTTGACCCAATATGAATTCACAGCAACACACTAAGCATTATGATATGGAGTAAACTTATAAATGTTCTCAATATGAACGGAGTAAAACATACAACCGCGACTATACCCAAGTACAGTACCAATATTTTTCAGCTTCTCCACTGCTCGCACAGTAAAAGCTTGGTTATCTGGCACCCAACCAACCGGAACGATCAACCAACCAGTATCTCCCAATACAATTCACCATTCCAGCAACTGGATTTCATACCGTAGCCATCCAGGACACTCGTGGTATGCTCACTTGGCGCATGCATATGCACTTATAAAACTTACCGAACGCTGGAATGCTTTTTTACCGATCATTTTACAGAGAGTGCTGGAATGCTTTATTGGTAAGTATCCATACAATATTCTGTTATTATTTAGTCTATTATTAATATGGTATGTTTTAAAATAAGTTAATTTTTTGTGTAGGATTTTCAGCAACTTGGCGCTCAAATATCCGGCATATTTAATTAACTGGCAACGGTCAGGTCCCGAGGGTGCCGGATAACGAAGCTTTTACTGTATATAGAAGTCAAACTTATTCAAGCAACACTCCCATTCAGCAATCAACCAATGTTAACAGCCATCTTGTAATGCCATTGAATGGTGATAACAATCATCTTTCAGTGTAGGTTCACACCTTAACAAACCCTTATTCAAAGTCCACATAAAGGCTACTTTGGCCCAGTCCCATAGAGGTTGTTGAAGGCAGGTTTGACCATATTTTGCCACCTGCAAGATTGAAAGGTTTCAGCTCTGTGAAAAATATCTGATGAGCAAATTTAATGTATCAACTTTAAGTACAATTATTTAAGATTTATAGAATCAATGTGTTCCCTTGTGGTTGCGTGATTAGGATTTGGTGGTTGAGTGGTTAGGATTTGGTGCTCTCACTGCTGCAACCTGGGTTTGGTTCCTAGTCAATACGTTGGGGAATAGAAGGATCTCTCCCTATATAAACTTGTCCTCCCCAAATAACCGTCTCTCTTTTAAAAGTTGTTATCGAATCAGCCTTTATTCGGATATTAAGAAACTCTGCCTATAAATAAGCAGCAAGATTGAACTACTGTCTGTTCAATCCACATGAAAACAGCAAACCTGGCATAGTACTGGAGATTTTTGAAAAATAGAGGGATTAAGGGATATGGGGATAGGGCAGATAATTAGAGTTAGGTGAGAAGATCTTATTGAATGGCAGAGCAGGCTCGAAGGGCTGAATGGCCTCTCCTGCTCCTAATTCTTATGTTCTTATGAGCTCCTAAATACTTTTTTTTAAAAATTACAAGGTTTCAATTTGGCAGATTGAATCAGAATTATTTTTTTTTAATCTAATATTACAACAATAAAAATATTTCCATCTGAGAAAGGTTCCTTCACTCAGAAGTCTAAATGTTCTTCACAGGAATTCTTGTAAAAATATGTAATACAATACAGTACTACATTTTTGTAGGTGAATGCACCAACCAGATTGTACACAACAATGGCCCACAAATAGCCATGAAATGAACGACAAATTTGATTTGGGGAATCGTTGGCCACCAACTTTAAACCTCTTCAATGGCAATAAATGGAATACATCACCTTCAACTACTTACAACTACAACAAATTGCATTTAAGTAGCACATTTCATGTAAGGAAGATGTCCCAATCGCTGGTCAGTGAAGGGGTGGAGGTGGGAAGATGACTGAAGGTACAGTCAAAGAGGAATGTTTTGAGGTTATGAGATAGAATGCCAGATAATGGGGCAAAAAGCGCAGACCTCTGAAGGTGGGATGACCAGGACGTGAGACATAGAGTGGATTAGTGCCCTGCCAAACGGAGGTCACAAAAATAAGGAGGAACTATACTATAGACAGCTTTCAAGGTGAGGACGAGGATCTTATTCTTGATCCTCTGATTTCATAGATAATTCCTTAGTCTGGGAAATACTGCTGAAAACATCTCAAATTTTATAAGGCAATTAATAAAGCTGCTAAGAATCCTTGTACAACCATAAATTAGTAGAAAATGTAAAAAATAAAGGATAGTTTACACCATAGTAAATATTTACATATGATTTAACATAACCACAATCCATTATTTTGTTTGGTTTAACTGAGATACATAATACTATTTTTTGTAATGTTAGATCAGTTATACCAAACCTTTACTGAGAATATTTTAGTCAAAGACAGTTGTATGGACAGCTAAACCATTTATATCAATGCAGTACTTTTGAATTTAACGCAATAAGTCATTCTCAAAATATACATCTTCAATTTAGTACAGTACATAAAAACTAATCATTCTCCATTTATAATCTACTGTATTGTACAGACAGGTTTAAAATAATGTATTTTGGAAGGATAATTCCCATCTTCTATTAGACAATAATACTAACTGTTATGGATTGATGCACGCAGTCCATACAGGTACTTACTGAGGGCACAAAAGTGATTTTTAGCACAGTTCACAATACCTAAATTGCTCATTCATCTCAGTTCATAACCTATCACCTATAAGCTGTGTCAGACAATAAATCAAATGACGATGCACATGTAGAATATTTTGTTAATACGATTATAATCTCTGCATTTGATATATTGCCTTCTAATGTCAAAACAACTCAAAACTGCTTCACAGGATTTACTGTCAATTGTATGCATCAGTCTGGCAAAATGGTAGTATTCACCACTGAATCAGAAAGTTGTGGGTTCAAGCCCCACATCATGACTCAGAATCACATAGTACTCCCTTCTGTTTTCAAATAGTGCCAATCAAGAGTGCTAACATTCACTTGAACTTCCAAGTGGATGTTTCTTATATCCATGGAGTGCCAAAACATCTTTTTTAACCACCAAGATTAGATTATGGAAAATTGCATTATAATTTTAGTCAATACAAAACACAACTGTGTTAAACACATCAATGTGAACATTAACTAATTAGAAAAATAAGATTTTCTTACTTTGGCACTCAACACTGTTATCAGCAAGTTATTCAGGCAGTCTTACTAAATAACTATTACAGTCCACCAATTCTGGAGCAATTGTATGCAATAGAAAAAAATTATAGTCGCTCTCACAGCTATCTTGTCCAAGAAAATCACAAAAAAATGCAATGAGTTAGAGTGGATAACAATAATCCTTGCATTTGATATAATGTCTTATCATGTCATTCAAATGTTTCAAACCACTTCACAAGCTATACTGTAAAGCAAAGTGACTGTGTACTTTGTGGGCAAAACCCAGCAGCCAATTGCACACAGAAGTGTCCCACAAACAGTAGTGGATTGAGTGACCAAATTATCATAATTATTTATGGATTATATCTGAAGAATATATCACCCCTGGAAAGGGAATGACTACCAATAGGGTTCCCACTAACTGCTTGGTAAGCAGCGGTATGCGGTGTAAGGAATCTTGCCTAAGGTTTCGTCCTGCCCGGGAAACAATCCTAGGTCCTCTTGCTTGCTCTAACCACTACTCTACAGGACCTCATAATACACAAGTGCCCCAAAAAATCTTGGGTTTGAAGCAAGAATTATGATCACCACATCAGTTCAGCCATTGATTCCTAATAATTTAATGGTATTTCACTGCTGCATTTCAACAACAACAAACAACCAAATTACATTTATGGAGCACCTTTCACATCGGGAGGACATCCCAAGGCGTGTCATTAACCAAATACTGTACAGTAAAAGCCTGTTTATCCGTGACCCGATCAACCAGATTACGTGAACCCCCCTCCCTCCTGGGGCAATTCCCCATTCCAGCAATCGCGACTATGCTCACTTTGCGCATGCGTGCACATATTAAACTTACAAACTCTGGGTTTTTAAACGAATGGTAAAAAATGCAGTTTTACTGATTATTTTACAGAGTTTGCTAGAATCTTTATTGGTAAGTATCCATACAATATTTTGTTACTATTTAGTATATTATTAATATGGTATGTTTTAAAATAAGTAAATTATTTCTGTTGGGTTTTCGGCAACTTGCTGCCCGATTATCCGACACAGTCAATAGTCAACCAGCCGGTAAGGTGCCAGATAAACATGCGTTTACTGTACATCAACTAAAAGCTGAATTATTATTGTCAGACATTAACTCTTTTTGAGATTAAATTCATATTGCATTTTTATCTTCTCTGAATCTAAAACAAATACAGTATTTTCAAAAATCACTAAAAACTGCGAATGCCTTGCAACAAGTCTCAGTTGTGAAAAAAGTGATTTAACCACATTGTTAAAGTTCATACATAATGAAACCAATTATTTCCTAAAGGTAACACCCCAATGTCATATGGAAGTTTCTTATATTATCCTGAACATATTTTCAAAAATCTGCATCCCCTTTACTTCAGATAAATAAACAAATATTTAAAGTTACAATCGAACCATGGAGTTAACATAGAATTTTGCAGCACACAAACATGCATTCAGTCCAACTAGTCCATGCTTGTGTTTATACTCCACAAGAGCCTCCACCCCACATATATACAGGTACCCCTCCCCAACCGCGGGGGATACGTTCCTGTAAACCTCCGCGGTTGGTAAAATTGTGGTTGGAAAATACAGGGCCCTATGGGAAACACGGGTATAGGGAGAATATGTTCACTTCTTCGCTGTTGGGAAATGCAGGGCCCTATGCGAAACATGGGGATAGGGGGAGTAAGTTCGCGTTTAGTAAAACTAAACACAAAAAAACACATCCAATTATAACATGCATGCGGATAGAGGGAGTAAGTTTGGGCGCATTGGTTGCCAGGATCTGCAACAATTCGTGAGGCTGTCTGACTTACACAGAGAGAGAGAGAGACACGGAGGATGGGGGGGGGGGGGGAGGGAAGAGAGAGCTTGGGGGCCTGTCTGACTGATCTACAGAGAGAGAGAGAAAAATCAACTGAGAAGGTGTGGTGGGTGACACGGAGGCGGGGGTGCTGTCTGACTGACTGATACAGACAGACACAGAGAGAGCGTGGGGGGGGGGGGGGGAAGAGAAGGTGAAATAGAGAGAAGGTGAGTCAGAGAGAGATACACACATAGAGAACTGCAGATCCTGGCAGCCAATACACCCAAACTTACTAGCTAGGCTGCGGAGAAGCGACAATAAATTCATGTTACAGGTATAGGGGGAGTAAGTAGATTCACGAGTGCAGCTAGACCACGTGGGGTAGTAAAGATGCTGATAGGCAATGCGAATGAATACACACCAATACGCGGATGAATGCGGCCTCTTGGTTGGAAGAGTGAAACTTGAAAATTTAAACCCGCGGATTTAAATCGCGGATGCGTAAAACGCATTGTCACGGTTTGCGAGGGTTGTTGCATTTAGCAAACCATGAATGCATGAGTTTCGTGGTTGACGAGGCTGAGGTTGAGGCGGGATACCTGTACAGTCAATTCACTTTACAGTATAGTATACTGTATATGTATACCTCTGTAAAAGCGTTGAGGCATCTAGAAAATGTGAACAGCTCTATATCAAATGCAAGGGTTAATATTATATTATTACTTGCGCTTCTTCTATGCCCTGCTATTCCCCTTCTACTGCATGCATTGTTTCCTCTTAAAATACACTGATGCTTTTTTTCTTCAAACATAGCTTCTGGAAGTGACATGCACACTGATGTCAGCCCTCTACATAGAGGTTCCTCTTAAATCACTTACACTGGGTAACTAATTCTGGTTGTCTAATTTTTCAAATTAACTGACACTACCAATAATTACAGTAGCTTTTAAAAAAAAATCTAAGTACTTATTTTTATTGTGAGCTTCAATCATCCACTTACTCAAGAAATATAGTGTAGACAGCACATCACAGTTTTTTGCAGTTTTCAAATAGGGTTGTTTGACATCAATAAAATAGAGAAAGTTAACAATTTTGAGCAAAAACAAGTTACTTGCAAAGAGTTAGACTTGTTCAGAACCACCAACTTGTTGCTTTATAGATTAAAATGGCATTTAGAAATAGCATCAATAAAGCTGGTTCCAATGTTCAACAAAAATGTAAGCACTGCAATATGGAACCCAACTAAAATGCTATACTCAAAACTTTACATAATCTTCCTTTCGTGTCTGCCTGGTTCAGTTGGTAACACTGAGGCAGAATGTTATGGTTTCAAGCCCCTTGTCGAGACTTGGAACAAATATAGATATTATTCCAACTCAGTGCTGGGAGTGTGCTGCATTGTTGGAGGTGCCATCCGTCGGATGAGACGTTAAACCATTAAGCCTATTCAAACCATTAATGAACCGATGGCACTATTTGAAAACATAAGGGAGTCTCTCCCAATGCCCTGTTTGGTTGTTATGGTTGTCCTGACCTACAAACCCCCTCCCCCCCAATAAAAGTTGGTAATTCACTTCCTGTTAGCAAATCTTCTCACACAAAACTGTTGCTTGACTTTACAGGATATTCAGTGAAGCACTTTGGGACATTCTCCCAATGTGAAAGGTCTACATTAAATGCAAGATTATAATTAATTATTATTTATTTTATTCACTGGCATACAGTATATACTTGACTTGCAATTTTGAATCTAATCAACAACAACAAAATTACATTTGTATTGCTCCTTTCATGTCGTGAGGACGTCCCAAGGTACTGGACTGTCAACAACGACAACTTGCATTTACATAACTCCCACTGTGCCAGACAGCATCTCGGAGAGCTTAATCAATTTTATATCCTGAAACTTCATAGAAACAATACTATCCAACACATTGTCTCCAAAATCAAATTGCACTTATGTGTAATTCATGATCAATAGCCAGTCAATAGAACACAATATCTATTCCTAAGGAATTTTGATTCACCAAACAAGTACAATGCTAACAGAATTTACAACATATTGTTTTGCCTCTATATTGTTTTGCCACTTCCACGTTTTAAGGATTTTCCCAGCATAATCCAAAAAATTACCAAAAAAATGCCCCTTGATGGCTATAAGGCTATGTATTTCACCACAAGCTGCCCATATTTATTGCACAATGCAAAATATAGTTTTAAAAACTAAACAGTCACATACAAGATTTCTCTAAAGTATAGGAAACTATTCAGAAATATGCTGAAAATACGCTTAAACAAATGAAATATACATTTGCCAACATTCCAAAAATGAAACGTTTTGGAGCAGAATACTATCATGATTACAAATGCAATCTTTTAAGATTCTTCATAACTGTCAAACTATGAAATCATGAGTTTTTTTTATAAACTTCTAAAAAAAAATACAAACACAATTATGCTTTGCGTTTACTTTATAGGATCTAGATGCACTATAAATTCTCCAAACACATTACAGATATATGGCTGCCGTCTCATCTACAAAATTGTTTTATACCTAACATTAATAAATACTGTATATAGGTTAATGAAATAAACCATATCTGTCTACACCAGGCAATGGGAATGTATAACTATAAAAAATTATACATCCAAATATTGGACATCTTATTAACTCGCTTTACCCTTTGCAGCTTCGACATTCTGTACAACTGGATTAACTCATTTTTGTTCTGAATATTTTCCTCAGATCTAAGAATTCGTTAATATTTTCCAATGTATTTTCTACAATCATGTTTGCTTACAATTTTTGAAAGTGGAAAGAGAAAAAGATGGGGTCCGGGGAATGGTATTTATACATGCAATTCGCTGTAAGACCCCACCGTCACTTGAGTGGACATAGGGGAAGGTATGAATCCGATACCAGGATGCACATTAAAGAGCTGCACAGAATGGTATCAGGAGCATTTTGAATACATAAAACAAATGTTCATGATTTTTTAAAAACTAGCACAAATGCATACTTAAGTGTTTAGTCTTCATGCCCCCAATCTTTTACGGCCATGCAATCAATCAACTTTTTTTCCGAAAGAAATTGGTAATGTGTTTAAATTATCCGGTATTATTGTTAGCATAGGTTGTGGGTAAATAAGAGGAACTGGCAATAAAATGTTATCAAAAAAGGAACAAAAGGCTCTTTATATTTAAACTCATGGAACCCATTAGCTTGATGAGAACTTGCCCGATCGAACCATTACCACACTTTCGTACGCTAGCTAGGCTTTTGCCCTAGCGTCCGTCAATCTACCACCCCCTTAAAAACACAAACACCAAAATATATTGAAAAGGCACTTGCAATGTTAGCGAATTGAAAGGGTTTAATGGTGTTACACACCGAAAATATTAACGTCACCTACTTCTACGATTCACGGTAACAATTGACAATTCAAGAATTCAAAATTAAAAACTGAAATCCTGCCACGCAAATAAGGGTTGCGATTGTACAAATGTACATTTCTGTACAAAAGTTTTCGCGAAACACATGCGGTCATGTGTCAGTTCAATAACCATGTCTGCATCCCCACTCGATTTAAAATATAAATGCAAAGTCACATGTACTCTTTGATAGAGCAGCCATTACATTATTTGTAAATTTGCTGCTTGGTGCTACAGGTTGAGCGAGAGCCACATTGTGTCTTGTTTTTTTTAGGGAAAAAGCCGAGAAACAAGCTCGACAGCGGGTAGATTTCCAACGATTTATCAACAAATCGCGTTTGGAAATGGTGTTTATTTCGAATATGATCCAGTTGAAAGCTCCCGGAGTTTCTGCTTCCCTCCCTTCCCACCCACAGTCTCCCACAGTCCGTTTTCTCTCTCTCTCTCCCCTCCCTGTCCCGCCATCTTGGGTCGAGACAAGCAGCCATTTTTAACGCGGAGCCAAACTTGAACACACACACACAACACACAAAACCCATGGCACTGAGAGTCCGGGGGGGGAGTGAGGGAAAACAATTTTAATATAACGCACCAGAAAAACGACAACCTTTCGTTCACAGCGTACTGTTAACATCTGAAACGAACGAAAGCCTGCACCCAATCGGTCTGCAAAATACTATTAGAAATAAAAATGCTGAATGAATTGAGTTGTGTGCAAAGGTAGGGAGGGGGAAGCTTCCTCAAACCTTCCGTTTTTCGTCGTTAGGGAGAAGCATAATGCACACCCCCCCCAACACCGGCATATTTGGATAAAAACTCAAGAATAGAAACTAATTTCATTTTAAAAATAAGAAAAACAACTCCGCCGATGTCGCTTCGTTTCAGCTCTTACCTTTATTAACAAGGCCTTCGTTCTGGCGCCATCTTCATGAAGCTTCAGAAATCCAAACAGTCGGCTGTGCGGTAGCGACAGAGAGGGGAGATGACACACGTTAAAATCGTTTTTAATTTATGCAACAATACTAAAACTTAACCGAATAAACAGCACAAAACTTGCACATTTTTCTAACCTATCGAGAGTTGCAACAGAGTCCCTCTCCTGAGGCGTCAGAGTTGGAAAGTCATCCTCAATTTCACTCGGTTTTCCCGCCGCCATTTTCTTTTCCTCATCACCGAATGATACTCCACAGGATTTCATGGGGTTACAGACCAGAGATGAAAAAAATTGTTTGCAATTTATTTTTATTATTCCTTTTATTATTCACTTTGACTTTTTGTTGTTGTTGCTTTTCCTTTTTTTTACATCCTTTTAAGGTTCTCCTCCTTCGCACCAAGCGCTGCTGGAGTCCTTTGTTGATTTTTTTAAAAGAGCATTGAAATGATATTAGACAGAGAGAGAGAGAGAGAGAGAGAGTGAAGGGGGGAAAAAAACCCGAGAAAAAAAACTTCAAAGCAGAAAGTTGTAATTGTGTCACACCGAATCCACGCCGTCAGCGCACAGCCAGCACAGCCGCTCCCCCGCCAATGACCGCGCGCTGCCAACCCCACGTGACTTTGTGTTGATTTACGTCAGCCCGTGGCTCGGGTTCCCGCCCACTCGTGGACTCTCCGCCCTCCCACCCCACGTGACTGTCCACCCCACCCTCCTGGTTTTCAAACGTCCCCTTGGACAGCTTGCCCGTCACTCACGTCAACGGCCACGGCGCGCGTCGCCTGGGACTGGGTTCGTTGGGGATATAAAAGGATCGCTGGGTGGGCCCGCGTTTTCGTGTTTCTGTGCTCTACGTAACGATGTAAGCTTGTTTTCTTCGCTGATCGGAGGCAGTGTAAAAAGTGAGGCAGATGGTTTTATTATGTTGGGGAAAGGGCAGAAGGTTTTGTTTTAGTTTATTAAAAGTAAACACGTTTTGAAAATATTTGCTGGAGACGCGAGGTGCGTGAGGTTTCTCCTCGATTCGAAAATGTTCTAGAAGGGGGTTGAGAAACACCCGGCGGGTGGGGGACGACGCGATAGAAATGGGTTCTCTGCCAACAAAAGCCGAGGTGACAGCAGGCGCTTTAATCACAGCCGAGACTTTCGTTTCGGTGACGCCTTTTAAGTTTTATGACTTTGCCCCTCTTCTTGGTCACCCACCGAACCTTTCGGTTCCCAGGCGTTTACCGACGGCTGGAGACTGTTGAGATTTATAATAAACGCGACTCCAGCGTGGAATGGTTGGAGTCCTCCCCAGCCTCCCCTCTATCCTCGTTTGCCTCGCCCGCTCGCCCATTTCTATCTCCTACAGCTCGTACCAATTGCTAATTACGGTTCCTGGTGCCTTTCGCTGCTAATTCTTTATTTCGCTGTAACTACCCACCCTTCTCGTTGTAATTCTTTAGTATCATATGCGATAGTTCTGATGCAACTGGTCCGTGAAAGCGCTGTGGGCTTTCATTATTTATTGAAAATAATGATTGGTGCCCAGGAGCATCTAAGTCACTACCTTTCAAGCCTGTGGGTAGAAGATGGATGTCTTTTACAACCACTCATTTGCAGTGCCCCACTCATTTGCAGTGCCCCACCCATGATCAGCCAACAAAAGGTGTCTTATGCTACATAGTAATTAGTGTCTCCTCCTTCCCCACATGCCCCAGTTGTAGCGAAGGGTCCTGCACTCGCCTTCCTTTCTCCATAGCTGCTGCCCAATCTGCTGAGTGACACCAGCGACTTATGTTTTTGTTTCAGATTTTCAGCATCTGCAGTATTTTTTGTTTTTAGTAATGAGCTGTGTTTGGCCATACATAACTGAGCTACACCATAGTGTATTATTGTGGTCTTCGGTAATTATGTCCATCTTGGATTGACATTGACTTTAACTAGTGACAATGCCGGGTAGTATTTGCATACAATCTTATTTGGATATGTTCAAGCATCTTGTGCAGCTAATAAATGAAAATTACTGCCTTTCACGTCGGGAGGACCTGAAGTGTGTTATGTGAATACAAAATGTTATTGACTTCACTGACCAATGCAAAATGTTTCTCTTTCTTATCAAACTCCCTAATTTTTAACCTGTCTCAGGTGTCTTTTTCAAACTGTTCTAGTAAAATGAAATCCAGTATATTCCTCAACTGTCTTGTAATTTGTCTACAAATACAGTCATTACCCATCACAGTAAAATCCTATGAAGTGCTTTGGGATATTTCAAATTATGTGCAATATTAAATGCATGGATTACTAAAACAAGCTTTTCCTCCCTGGTAAAAGAAGTGTTCTCTCCATTGCCCCTATTGCCTTGTCTCCTTCCTAAAATGGTCCATACTGCCTCCTCCCTTACACCCAGGACACAATGTATTTCTATAATTCCAGCCTAACAGATGACATGTAGCAATACTTTTCTTATCTCGTGAACAGCACACTACGTTACAACATCAAACCTGTAAAAAGCAGCCACCTGTTGTTGAGAACCACCGTAGAGCAATCTTGAATGATTTTCCACAATAAACTACCTCTGTACAGCAAGCATTTGACTTAATGCAACTAGTGGCCACTTTTTTAATCAAATCGGTGTAGACAAAAGTGTACTTGTAATTCAATACCAATTTTTGTGTGCCTCACTATGTACTATGTCTCACTATGTACTATGCCTCCCTCTTCGAACCCCTTCAGTCCAATTCCGCCCTGCCCACAGTACAGAGACAACCCTTTCTGCCCTAGCCACAGTACAGAGACTACCCTTGTGAAAGTCACAAACGATGTCCTTTCTATCTGTGACTAGGGCTCCCTCTCCCTCCTTATCCTCCTGGATCTATCCACTGCATTCGACACAGTCGACCACACCATCCTCCTCCACCGCCCGTCCTCCATCATCCACCTCAGTGGGACTGCATCCGCCTGATTCGAGTCCGACCTCACAAACCGCCAGCAATACATCTTAATAAACGGTTTTTCCTCCCGCTCTCACCCGGTTATCTGTGGGATACCCCAGGGATCCATCCTTGGCCCCCTCCTCTTCCTCATCTACATGCTCCCTCTTGGGGATGTCATCCACAGACATGGGGCACACTTCCACATGTATGCTGATGACACCCAACTCTACTGTTCCACTTCACTTTGCGACGCCCAGTCCCCTGATGTTCTGTCAGATATCAGGAGCTGGATGAGCGTGAACTTCCTGCAGCTGAATGTCGACAAGACGGAAGCCATACTCTTTTGCTCTTGTCAACGTCTCCATTCGCACGGCTCTCACCTCCTCCTCCTTCCTGGCCTGCCCCTAAAACGCTCCAAACCTGTGCGCAACCTTGGCGTCAGGTTCGACCCCAACTGTCCTTCCTCCTCCACATCCGGTCCCTCACCAGCACCGCTTTCTTCCACCTCCGACAGATTGCCCGTCTCCAGCAAAACCTCACCCTAAAAGCCGCTGAAACCTTGGTCACCTCACGGCTGGACTATTGCAACGACCTCCTCATCGGTCTCCCCTCCACCACAATTCACAAAATCCAGCTAATTCAAAACTCTGCCGCCCACATACTCACCTGCACCAAGCTTCGCTCCCTCATTACCCCTTCCTTGCCAGACTTCACTGGCTCCCTATCCCAGAGAGGATCGACTTCAAGTCTTGTTTTCAAGTCCCTCCACTCCTCTGCACCCCACTGATCTCTCTCCCCAAACCAGCACTTGCTACCTTCGCTCCACCGGGTCTGGCCTCCTCCATGTCCCCCGAATCCTCCACTCCACCCTCGGCGCCCATGCCTTCAGCCACTACGCCCCGAGGCTCTGGAACTCCCTTCCTCACTCCCTTCGCCTCGTCCCCTCTGTTCCCAGCTTCAGGTCACAGCTAAAGACCTTTCTCTTCGACCGGCCTTTGGTCACCTTTCTACTCCTGTTCCTGGCTTGGTCCCGGGATCCTCTACTGTGAAACGCTCTGAGACGCCAGCTGGTATGGAGGGCGCTATATAAATCAAAGTTGTTGTTGTACAGTTGAATAGACTCCTAGTGCATTTACCGATGCAATGAGCAGCCCAAGTGATACCCACAGTTTTCCTTCTCACCAGTCAGGCAGCATTGGTAAAAGTATTACAACAACAAAATTACGTTGTAAAGTGCCTTTCACGTTGGAAGGACGTCCCAAAGGGCTGGACGATCAGTGTTTCAGACCCGTGGAGGGAAGAGGGTGACGGATGGCATGGTTGAAGAGGAGGATCTTGAGGCGGGCCCTGAAGGAGGCTAGGGACTCGGGGAGGGGGTGAGGTGTAGGAATTGCGGTATGGAAGTCCAAAGGTTGGGGACACAGTGGGTAAAGGCTCACCTGCTACTGATGGGGCGGGTGGATCGGGGGCATGTGGGGTCGCAGAGTTAAGATGGGGCCATGGAGGGCCTTTTTAGTGGGAATTTACAGGCCCATGGGCTTTTAAAATTTTGGGGGCCACAGTCAAAACCTTACTTCAGAGACCACACTTACCTAAATGCCACTTTTGTCCAGTCATCTGAGTGTTTGCTAAAAACAGGTTTGACTATATTGGTTATTTTAAAAGATTTGTCAATTTCCTACTTATAAGGATTGCTCTTTCAAAAAATGTTTTAAAAATTCACATGCAATTGAAAATTACAACCAGTATAAGTGTTGTCAAATCCTTAATATAGTTATTGTAGCAATGAACAATAACAATTGGAGAGGGGGCAAGGCGGAGGGATTGAGGGAGAGCTTTCCAGAGTTTTGGGGTGTAATGAGGTCCGCCAGGGAGTGAATGGATTTGAACACAAGATTTTTAAAGACCAAAAATAACTCAGCAAAGTATATGGGCCATATTAAACATTATTCAACAACAACGTCGGGAGGACGAACCAAAGCGCTGATTATTCAATTACTATGCTCAATTGGCTACTGCATTTCACCCACAAAATATACATGCAATTCAATTTATATTCTGTGACGTGACTCCCTTAAGACTTCCTGTAGACCTCAGGGATTTGAGACTCAAAGTTTCTTATAATTTTAACTTAAGACAATTGTCTTAAAATTTACTATTGTGCAGATTTTGGAAAGGTTCTAAAATATTAATTGGGTTTTCAGCTATACTTAAAACTAATGCAACTTGAAAGGTGCTTTACGAATACAATTTTTATGTTATTATTGTAATGGAAAATCAATTTCCAAAATAAGATTGCACTTCAGAATTTCCAAAATGTTGCACAATCTTAACATTTCAGTTAAAACTATGACACATTTTGGGCCTTGATAGGTTGATACGGGGGAATGCAGTCTGAGTTACCTGCAGGCTGCTTTTTTGTTTATTAAAGTGGATGGTGATGATCTCATGAAACTAAAAAGAGAAGGGAGTTTCACTTAGTGTCCTGGCCAAAAATTCTCAAGATTAATTGATCATTTTCTTCTTGGGTATGGAATGTTGCTGGCACGATTGGTTCCTGTTATTGCCAACAGTCAAAAGATTCCTATACTCAGTGGAGTGGGTAAGAAGGGTTTTCGTAGAGCTAAACAAGATAACATGTTTGGCATGGAATGTCAGAATTGAGCCCAACCTCTGTTGTTTTTAGTAGATCAGTTCCTCAGCCAGGTGGGTCCGCAGTACCCCAGGGCACTGCTGGAGACAGCATAGCTAGGCTGGCTCTTTAGCAAGAGTCGGAAGAGCAGACCACTCACTCAGGGTAGAACTCTTCCCACTCAACTCCTTTTAACCCTACATGCCAAAGCTCTAACTAGAATAGAATTTCACTGCACAAAATTTTACAGCTCAAAAGAGGAGGCCATTCGGCCAATCTAGTCTGTGCCGGCTCTTTGAAAAGAGCAACTCAATCCCACTGCCCCGCTCTCTCCCATAACCTAACAGACCTGTTCTCCCTAAATAAAGATCTAATTCTCTTTTAAAAGCTGTAATTGAATCGGCCTCCACCACCTTTTCAGGCAATGCATTCCAGATTCGAACAACCCGCTGAGTGAAAACATTTCACCTCTGCTTCCCTTTGCTTCGTTTTAAAACTATTTAAAATCTGTGACCACGAGTCACATATTCGCTCACCAGTGGAAACAGTTTTTCCTTATCCACCCTGTCAAATCCCCTCATGATTTTATGAACTTTTATTAGGCCTCCTCTCAACCTTCTCTGTTCCAAAGAGAATATCTAGCCTTTCCTCATAACTGAAGTCCCTCAATCCTGGTACCATTCTAGTAAACCTTCTTTGCACCTTTTCAAATACCTTAACATCCGTTCTATAGTGTGGTGACCAGAATTGGACACTACTCCAGCTGAGGTCTAACTAAAGTTTTATGGACGTTAGTCAGCACTTCCTGACTTTTGTACTCTATACCCCCTATTTATAAAGCCTAGTATCCCATATGCCTTCTTAACGGCTTTGTCTACCTGTCCTGCCACCTTCAAAGAGGTACTAACACAAATCCCCAGGTCTCTCTGTTCCCTTAAAATTGTACTATATTGCCTCCCCTCATTTCTTCTCCCAAAATGTATCACCTCACACTTCTCTGCCTTAAATTTCATCTGCAATGTGTCTGCCCACTTTACCATTTGATCTATATCTTCTTGCAGGTGATGGTTACTATCCTCCTCATTATTTACTATTTTCCCTAACTTGGTGTCATCTGCAAACTTGGAAACTGTGCTCCGTACACCTAAGTCCAGATCGTTAATATATATTAAAAAGAGCAGTGGTCCCAAAACCGATCCCTGGGGGACGCCACTGCACACTTCCCTCCAGTCTGAAAAACAGCCGCTCACCACAACTCTGCTTTCTGTCTCGCAGCCAGTTGAGGATCCATGCTGTCACTGTCCCTTTAACGCCATGGGCCTCTACTTTCCTAATAAGCCTCTCATGCGACACTTTGTCAAAAGCCTTTTGAAAGTCCATATAAACTACATCAACTGCGCTACCCTCGTCCACCCATTCCGTTACCTCATCGAAAAATTCTATCAGATTTGTAATGCAAGATTTGCCTTTAACATATCCATGCTGGCTGTCCTTTATTAGCCTATATCTTTCTGAGTGAAGATCTATCTTGTCCCTGGTTATAGACTCTGGAAGTTTGCACACTGCCGACTGACTGGCCTGTAGTTCCCAGGTTTGCCCTTGAACCACCAACTAGTAGGTGGTTCAAGCTGGACGAGCAGTGCTCTAAATGAAAAGCTATGCAGATTTAGCTAGTTAGATTCCAGCAGTAACTCAAAGCACACTCCAGGATTCCCAAGCCATGGCTCTTACCATCATGCACCTAATACTTTACAGAATTAGGTAAGCAGGATGCGTCCCTCCAGGGAGCGAGTGCATTTACCATTCCAATAAACATCTCTAGAATTTCCAAGTATAGATGGAATGCATGGTTTGGATACTTTATAGCGTGGGTTTATAATAATAATAGTATTTGATCAGGTCGTTGGGATGTCTCTAAGTACTGTACTTTACAGAATTTACTGTAAAGTGGATTGACATGGGGAAACCATGTTTCAGATGTCACATGTGAGATATCTGACTAATAAAAAAGATCACTACATTTTGCAGTAATTATTTGTAATGTGCCTTAAAAAACAAATTTACTGGGAAGGAAATTGTTGAGATTCAGTATTTTAACACTAAAACATTTAGAAATGCATGTTCTACCACTGCAATCAAAATAGTAAATATTATGGACTAATTATAGTAATTTATTTTGTAGCATATTAAAATGTATAAAATCTGAATGTGTGTGTAGAATACTGTCAATCTGTGAGTAATTATAGTAAGCAATCAAAGGATTATGTTGATATAAAAATGAGTGCAATCTTTCCATAATTTACGGTCATTTGAAACCTGATATTAGAATATTGCCTTGAAATTACTCCTGATGTCTGCCATTAACTAACTTATGCAGTTTTAATTTTATGTAGATTTCATTTTGGATCTGCTTGTGTGCCGTAAAGCGTTGTTAGTATGTTACTACAACAACAAATTACATTTGTACAGAGCCTTTCACTTTGGGAGGACATCCCAAAGTGCTGAACAGTCCGGGGTCAGGACTCGAACATGGGGGAGGGAGTGGGGGTGGGGGCAGGGTAGGCATGAGGGAGAGCAGAGAGGCAGGAGGGCGGCTGCAGGCACGGTTGAAAAGGAGTGTGGGTCGGACCTTGGAGGCAAGGGAGCGAGCAAGGACTTATTATTTTGTAACACAAATATCATAAGTATGTCCAGAAATAATTGCAGATTAAACCACAATAAACTCCCGACATGAAAGGTGCTCTATAAATGTAATTCTGTTGTTTGTTGTTGTAAACTATGATCAACATTTATTATTAGAAAAAGTAATTATCTGAAAAGCAATGCTCTTTGTTTTCTATTAATGCACATGAATTCTATTCAAAACATATTTGATTATCTTGATTATCTCGTTTTTTAATTCACATCATCACTCACAACATATTTCCTGGAAAATAGATGAATGGTACAACAGCAAAATTGCACTTATATAGCGCCTTTCACGTCGGGAGGATGTCCCAAAGTGCTGAACAATCTGGTCGGGACCCGAATGGGGGCGGGGGGTGTCGAAGTAGGGGGAAGGAGAGTGGGAAGAGTTAGTGGGGCAGCCGAAGGCACAGTCAAAGAGGAAGGTCTTGAGATCAGTCTTGAAGGAGGAAAGGGTGGAAGCAAGGCGGAGGGGCTGTGGGATAGAGTTCCACAGAGGGTAGTCTTCATGTGCAATTTAATATGCACTGCCTTTATAAAGTATACAGTGATGCAAATACATTAAGAGAGGCTGTAAAATTCTCATCAGTGAATTAACCTTTATGAATGATTTGGTTTAGAACGCAATTATTATGGACAATCTCTAAATATCAAATAACATTTGCAAGGTACTGTTTGAAAAATAATAATTACCTCTGTCAGATTAATCCTTCAAAACAGCAATTCACTCAAACTACTGGAAGAAAGATTAATGCATGGCTTTACATTCTGCTTTCTCACAAAATCATGTTTTCTACCAGGTGATGATGCGAAGCATTAACAATGTTATGGAGGTGTGCATGCTGAGTGAGAGCCATTGAAGAGAAGAAAAACAAATGGGGAAAAAGTACCTAAGTAATATATAATTAAATGCAATATTCTTTTGAGAAAGACATTTAGGATCATTCCTGATGATTTTATGAGCAACTGTATTTACATTGTACAGATGAAGTTATCAGATTCAACTCTTCTATGCTGAGTTAACTGATCTTAGCTCATTAGTGGGATCACCACCAGTGATCATGGTATACCTGGCTAGAGAGAATTATGCAGGAATCACATTCCTGCTCGCTATCCAATATCCCCTGCTGGAATGGGTTCATATGTGGCCTCGGGTCAGGCTTTGCTGACTCCACAGAACATGTTACCAATCCTGTACTCATTGTCAAACCTCATGCTTGAAGAATGACCACTTCCATGGGGTATATTAGCCCTTACCGTCGAGTGTTTAACATGAGAAGTCGTCTCTTGATTGAGGTTCTGAAATGTTTAGGATCCATGGAACTGTATTTTCATATGAGTCATTGCCTTCGGGAGAGAAAATAAAATGATGCAAGTGTAGTTTTCTGTCTGATATTTGAAGGAAGTAAGCTGTACCATCATAGGAGTTGTCTCTTTATTTTACTTTTTGCACTTAAGATTTTAATTGTCATTTCTTCAAGTATGTAAAATTAGCTATACCTCCGTATAACGGAGTGTTTTTGAACACGTTTATTTATATATTTTGAAACTTTTTTAAAATAATGTATTTGTTGTTTACAAAAAAAATTGAACTTTAATCACTGGGTTGTTTTTTTAAGATGTATTGGTTTTTGCTTTCCTTTTAGAAGTTCATTGTTACAATTGCGGAAACATACCTAAGGCTTTTATAAATATAGATTCTGCAAAGTACTTTGAGACGTCTCAACCGCACAATAAGGTGCTACATATATATATATGCAATTATTATTATTATTACATTATTCCAACTCTAACCAGGCGAGTGAATTAGCGCTGTATCTCACTGTATCTCTCTCTCACACACACACACAGGCAGCTCAGCTCCTCTCCCCGCTGTATCATCAGATTTGACATAGCGCCATCCGCGTCAGGAGGACACAATTGCGGAAACATACCTAAGGCTTTTATATACTGTACTGTATATAGATAGATGGGGGAACAAATGTAAACGAATACTCCATCGTCTAACGGGTTGTATGTTATTCAAATGTGCTGTCTTCAATTATTGAATTTCATTAGTTTCTTATGCCTTATAATCATGGAGCTTACCATTCACTGGCAATAAAAACATAGCCAATTGGCTCAATTGAATGATCTCTGATCCCCATTCTGTTGTCCTATTGGATATAGGTTAACATGTGAGGCAAAGAAGAACATTAGGAATAGTAAATTAAAAAATATGTGATAACCATGGAAACAAAATTTTTGCATAGTGTCATGGGTACTTTAATATCCACCTGACATTTGTTTAATATCTCATCTGAAGGACAGCACTTCTGACAATGCAGCACTCCACCAATTACTGGTGTGTCAGCCGAGACATCCGTGGCCTGGACCAAGTACTCAGGGACTTGAAAGAACAACCACAAGAGTATTATCAAATTAGTAAGGCTAACACCAGGTTGAATTGTTGAACAAAGTTTGTTTTTAAGGATGTTACAATATTACAACAACATCTTGCATTTATATATCACTCCTTATACAGGGTACTATCCCAGAGCGCTTGACCATGGCGATCAGCCAGGCGGAGATGACCGCAGTAGGCAAGGGTCGAAGAGGAAGGTCTTCAAGCACGATCTGAAGATGGGGGAGTAAGGGGTAAGATGCAGGGATAGAGGAAGAGTGTTCCAAGAGTTTAGGGTGTAGTGGCTGAAAGAGCGGCCTGCCCTGCTCCCTCAGCACTTACAGAAGGTAAAATACATTTATAGTCCAAAGTGATCCAATTTGTGTTGCCTGCTGCGAGTAGTAGAATAACCAATTTGGGTTATTACTTTTCAAACTGGAAGAAAATGTGTTTTTTTTGCAGTTCTCAAGTGAAATTTGACACCCGCCCAAAGATGTGTTTTCACGCACAGTAACAAGAAAAAGCCGCCCGATTGTGCGCTTTGCCGCGGGGAGGGTGGAGACTCCGTCACTGAGCTCAGCCCGCGCAGCTTCCGGGTCACGCGCGGGGGGTGGGGCGTTTCCCTGTCAACAGCGACAGAAGGTGCGTTATGGCAGAGCGCGGAGGTAAGGCGGAGGGGAGCGGGCCAGGGAGCCCGGGGTTAAGCTTCTTATCTATCGGTATTGTGTTTCCCTGCGGGCGGGATGGAGGCGGTCTTTCCCGGCCCCTCGGACAGAAAATGGAGAGTTGTGGAGAAAGGTGAAGCTTGTCTTCCCCGGCGCCCGCCATTCCCATTTGTTGTGGCAGGTTAAGATGAACTTTGTGTCGCATCCTCACCAGCAACAAACACCACCTCCACTACAACCAGCTGTTATATATATTTAGTTTGAATTCCTTGAACGTGCTTAATTTAGTGCACTTTCACTGATGTTTCTCACAAAAATACGCGTGTACGATAATGTCAGTGGGGAACTTAGCTAGTGATAGTGTTAGACTTCTCAAAGACCATTCCCACCCTAAGACACTTCCTAATACTTTTCCCGTCGTTAGAAACCTGATATAACAGGTTTCAGCAGAGGACACACCAGGGGCAATCTAAAAACATAATCCGCATAAGTGAGACGGACCTGATACAAATTCACCAGTGGATTGAGATCAACCTTGCTGGAGACGCTGGTCTGTAGAAGTTGTTGAACACTGTTTTCTCAAGGAAACCATATTTTGCTCCTTTCATCTTAATTTGATAAATGAATGAAATCAATAGTTTTCAAACTCTGAACATTGAGGGAACAATAAAGATTACATTGGTGATGAGCAACAGATTAACAACAAAAACAAAAATTACATTTGTATAGCACCTTTCACGTTGGGAAGATGTCCCAAGGCACTGACATCAGTGTAACGTCAGTGTTTTGGACCTGAGCTGGGGTCGGTATGGAGGAGGGTGGAGAGAAAGGAGGTGACCGATGGCACATTCGAAGAGGAGGATCTTGAGGCGGGACTCGAAGGAGGCAAGGGAAGGGACTGTGAGATAGAATTCCAAAGGGTGGGGGCAGAGGGGCTGAAGCCTCTTGGAGAGGGGGGCATGCAGCAGGCTAGGGCCCGCTGAGCGGAGGGAACAGACAGGTTGAAAGGGTGTTAGGAGGTTGCAGAGGTAGGGATGGGGGAAAGGCCATGGAGGGCTTTGAAGTTGAGGACTAGCATCTTGAATCCAATCCTCTCTGTAATGGGAAGCCAGGAGAGTTGGGCAAGAAGGGGGGGTTGATAGGGTTGTGGAGCCTGGTGCGGGAGAGAACATGGACTGAAGAGTTCTGGATGATCTGCAGCCTACAGAGATTATTCATGAAGCTTTATTACTTTTAAGAATGACAGATGTAAAATCAAAAATAATTGTCACTTCTAATCAATTGGTGAATTTGCAATTGCCAGTTCAATATTTCTGTTTACACATTTTGTGCCATTTACTTACAAGCTCGTAATGTTTCTCATAATGTATTGTCTTGGTGCTTGCTGCTTCTGTCTCAGGAGGGCCTCCCGACATGCAAGGTGCTCTATAAATGTAGTTTTGTTGTTGTCTGGGGCATTACTGTTGAATTTTTTTTCAATTGGGTTTTGTGGAGAAGCAGTTTTGGTTACGTTTTAATCACCCACAGGATAAACCTTCAGTATCCTTAAAGATGAGAATAACTTTTGAATACTTGCTGGTAGTACCTAACGAATTGTGCAATTTATCTATTCTTAATACTTATGTACAGTATTATGTTCTAGAATAAGAATATTCCCTTGTAGCTGTAAAAAAGCTAGCTGAAATTGCTTGATTTGTAATTATGTATCTTTGGAAATAATGTTTAATTCATGTGAATTTCAGCCTCAAATGATATTTATTCATGTTGAAATATTCCATATCCTAAATCAGTCTATCATTTCTAGAAAGTATTGTTACATCTCATGGATGACTATAAGACATTTAATTCTTTGCAGATAATCATTTATAACCACAAAGTCTGTACTTTTTATTGTAGTCTTAATGCAATTTGCACTGTACTTGGCTGAACCATTCTAACCTGTATTTGTTGTATGGTGGAGCACAAATTGACCTTCCTTTCTCACTTGTCAAATTTCCAAAAGCTTTTTGACAAGAATCATTTTGTGAATATTTATTATATTTCAAGTAAACCTAGTCTTAGGTATGCACCTGTGCAAATGCATTAACATATCGTATGACACAGTAGATTTCCTTATAACAAGTGTGGCATTTAGTATCCATTATTAAAATACTATAAATTATTTCCAGTTGAAAATTGTATTATGTTCCAATTTCTCATAATATAATGTCTTACTCAATATGCATTGAAAGAAAAAAACATTGTTTTTAACATAATTGTTTGTAGGCCAAAACAGTGAAGAAGAATCCTATGAGGTGCTTGATCTGACAGATTATGCAAGACGACATCAGTGGTGGGGTCGTGTTTTTGGACAAAATTCTGGACCAATTGCAGAGAAATATTCCATAGCTACTCAGATAATGATGGGCGGTGTAACTGGCTGGTAAGTGAACATTCCAATACAGTATACGTTCTAAAAGCTATTCAGAAATACTATCAGATTCCTAACTCCTTAGAAATGAAAAGAGATCAGAAACACTGAAATATGGATGACCAAAGGTGCTATTGCACCACTCCTAGCAATTGTTACAAGTCAGTGGAGATGTACCGTAAATACCCGCGTATAAGGCGCACTCGCGTAGAAGCCGCACCCCCCACTTTTGATCTTTTCTTGGTGAAAAAAAACGGAAGCAGGGAGGGAGAGAGAGAGAGAGAGAGAGGGAGGGAGGGAGGTAGGCAGGGAGGAGGGAGAGAGAGAGAGGGGGAGGCAGGCAGGGAGGGAGGGAGGGAGGGAGGGAGGGAGGGAGGGAGGGAGGGAGGCAGCCAGGGAGGGAGAGAGAGAGAAGGAGAGAGGTAGGCAGGGAGAGAGAGAGGCAGGCAGGCAGGGAGGGAGGCAGGGATGGAGGCAGACAGGGAGGGAGGCAGGAGAGGGAGGGAGGGAGGCAGACTGGGTAATGCAGAAGGCAGGCAGCAGGCACGGCACTGAAGTCCGCTACTGCTGCCGCTGCCCGGGCGGCCGAGGCCGAAGCCCCATCACCCGCTCCCCCCCCAACCCCCGCCGGACACAGTGTCCAAACCCCGGCTGTCAGCGCCGGCCGCCCCTCCTGTTTACTGTATTTCCGAGGCTCAAAATTTCTTGTACCTGCGTATAGGGCGCACCCCCAACTTTCGAGATCTTCCGACGTGCAAAAAAGCGCGCCTTATATGCGGAGATTTACAGTAATCTATATTCTGATGAGTGGGGATGGGGAGAAGGGGGGACAGGCTGACAGATGAAGACAATAAAACCAGATAACTTAGTTAATACACCAAGTATTTGATTTCATTTAAAATGAATATTTAGAACTTTCCTAATTTCCCAATTTGCAGGTGTGCAGGTTTTGTATTTCAGAAGATTGGAAAGCTAGCGGCGACAGCCATTGGTGGTGGCTTTTTTTTGCTACAGGTAAATGAATTGGTCACTTCAATCCATGACTGTTTCTGGGACACTGCTGTGTTCAATTGACTTCTGTGTTTTGCCACAAAATAGACAGTCAATTTACTTTACAGTATTTTCTGTGATCCGCTTTGAGACATCCCGAAAGCAGGATAAGGCAACTATGTCAAATGCAGGATGATTATTATTGTTGGTTCACTGTTTGAAAATTGAATGAGATGTGGAATATGGGGTAATTGTCACCTTTATTTTAAGAGTAGATGGGCATCAATGCAATACCAGGTAGACCAACTAAAATGATTAGCAGATCTGATTTGTTGTTGTTCGTCATTTATTAATTATTTCATTGATCATGGGTTGCATCCTACTCCGATCGCTTAAATGTTTTTGATATCTTTATATAGGTATGACATACTTAAGTATGTCACATAATTCTTTATATAATTAATTGAACCTGAGTTTAGATTTAACAAAGCTATTTCTATCAAAAAGGTGTAATTTGTTTGCTTGGGTATTTTGTTAAGTAAGTACTACACATTGGCTTATACATTAATTCAAAAATGTATTAATCACAAGGACATGTTCCCCAATTTACTAATATGTAACTATTCCTTAGGTTGCTAATCATAGTGGCTATGTAAAAGTGGACTGGAAAAGAGTTGAAAAAGATGTAAACAGAGCCAAGCGGCAGTTAAAAAAGAAAGCAAATAAAGCTGCACCTGAAATCAACAATTTAATTGAAGAGGTGAGAAAAGTATACCGAGAAATTATGAATTTGTTTAAAATGCACTAATGTTTTCTTTATAGATGTCTTGCACACATTTCTCATTCTACCAGTCTCTAATTTATTGTATGTAACAGCCCCCATTTGATTCTGTGCAGTTCTACATTTCAGCCCCAATACAATGGAGTAACAACAAGAAGAAGATTACATTTGTATAGCGCCTTTCATGTCAGGAGGGCGTCCCAAGACGCTGGGAACTGCATTGATAAAGCTGAATTTATTCTGACTTGTAGTGGACAAGAAATAAATATTTAACCATTGTTCTGTATTCTATTTTAAGAAATACAGTATTTCATTGCGTCAAGCCATTCTTCTGTTAAACGCACCATGATGAAGGGCACTCTGTAAACGTATGCTGTTGTTGAATATTTTATCTTTGTGACAAATTTTAAGGCGGCTGAGAAAATCATTTATAGTTTTAAAATAATATAAAACCATATGTTTATTGACTGCTTTAGCTTACATATTTTAAGAAACGGCTTCTTGAATACTGGTGTAAATAATAATAATTTTACTTGTGCTAACTAATGACAAATCTACTTCCTTAGAACTGAAGTACAATGAAAGATCTTTGGGAATTTGTAGTGAATGACAAAATTTCCTTGAGGGTTTACTTTTTAATACAGTAGATTTTACATTTAAATCTTTAAACCGTAGTCTCTATCATCCTAAGAGTAATCTGAAGAACACTAACATGTTCAGAAACCAATGCAACAAAACTAATGCTTACTTATTAGCAATTCAACTATCTATTAATCTTCTAATTTAACATGTAATATAATGCGGCAATTTTTTTCCCTTGGGACGTTGTCCCGACATGAAAGGTGCTATGCAAATATACCATGAGGAAACAATAACAAAATTATGAGTTCTGTTATACAGTATATGCCTTTATTCTAATATTATAAGCAAAATCCATGCTCATATCATTATGACTTAAATATTTTATGTGTTTTTTTTCCAGTCATCTGAATTTATAAAGAAGAACATTGTGCTGGCTAGTGGTTTCGTTGGAGGATTCTTATTGGGAATGGCTTCCTAAGGATTCTTTCCTCCCATTTTCTGAATATTGGAATCTACATAACTGCAATAATGAAGATCAAGCTTGCAATTTCATTCTGAAAGTGGGAAACACTGTACAAGCACAACTAGTACATCAAATAGCCCACTAGAGTCACATATTCAGAGAGTTTACCTCTAGTGCACGATGGATTACATTTTGAATGGACACAGAAATGTATCCTGTATTTGCAAATTTAGGTTTGGTTAATTTAGCTCTGGATCAATTTTGACATGTTCTAGTTTACATTATCAAGAAAGGCTTTACATTTCCTCCCTTTTATATATTATATATTGTATAGTGATGCCAGTTATATGTATAGTATTAATTTATGTGCTGTAACTTAGCAAAAGCAAAGCAAACCATATAAATGCTGTATTAATTGGACAACAGTCTCATTAAACATACTACAGTATTAAGATTCATTAGAAAATAGATCTTAAAACCTGAAAGGGCAAATGACTGTAATCAAGTCCGATAACTTCTCTATCTTGATGCAGCCAATTGATTGAACACAAGTTTAAAAACAAATCTTAAATTGTGGGAAAACAAGTAAAATATGATTCAAGTCATTACTGTACTTCTAATATTGTATCTGATTTTACCAGCCAGAAATTATTAAGAAGCTTGGGATGGTTCTCACTAGTTTTGAAATAATTTTTCAATAATTTTCTTTCTGATAACTCTATTCTAATTCCAGTGGCAGCTTGCTACAGTGCTCTTACGCATTCAAATCTTGAATTCTAAGCTTTGCTTTTATTTCTGATTTGAACTATCGATAAATTATTGGTTTTATAAGCTAATTATGGGTGTTTTTCTTAAAGAGCATGAGCAATGAATCTCTTTGAGAAATGAGATATTCATGGATACTTCTATGAATCTAGTTAGTGAATCCATAGTTTTAAACTAAAGTAAACGATTCAACTGAGTTTTGCTTTGCCCATAATAACCAGTCAGTAGAATGCGTACATTATTTCCCATTCCAATCAATAAAGACATTGTTTTGTCAGTTTGGAAAACCCTAATCACATAGCCAAGTTCAGCATTGTTTAGGGAGCTGCAAAAGCCACCCTGCATCATACACTGGTATAGTGCATTGGCAAACATGTGCCACCATACCAACTGGGTGCCAATATTATTTGTTAAGAACTAAGACGGTTGAGGAAAAACTAAAATAATGTGTTTTGCTATGCAGTGTATTGATGTGGCATTCTGCAGTGTCAACAATGCTGGTTTGCTGCCATGATTATTGGCAAGATTATGTTCCTGATTTTGACCATGATATGTGTGAAAGGGAGGTACACTATTTGTACTTCCCTTGTAGAGAGGAGAAAAGTCAGAACATTAATTACCTTGGGCTGTGTGATGTATAACAATATTTTCCAATACATTATTGTGATTTAAGAGCCAAATGCAGACCTTGCAGTCTTCACTATCCCCTCAAGAACAATATATATCATGTCTATACAGTGCCATGTTAGCTACAAATGTGTAAACTGTAAATGACAATTTGTTAAAAATATATATAAAGTGCTTTCTCCATTTTTGTTCTGTATGTTATGATATGGGGCATTGGCGTTTCTTTCAATTTATCAACCATAGACAAAAATACCAATAAAATAACAACCCCAATCCTATTTCTTACCATTCCCTTCCCATCCCACCACCCTCCCCAGCTTAGTTTTGGTCTTAGAAAAAGTTAACAGCCTTGGTAAGACCTGACTTGTGTGATCTTCATGACTATCACAAAAGGGTTGTTGCTATGATACGTCACTGGGAGCCAAACAGTAATGAAAGTATAGGTTTTCCTTTCTACTTAGGAGCTGTGTGATTTAAATGTGTTTTACTTTTTTTCAGTATCAAAGACCTTTTAAAGCAGACCTACAAAATGATATTTGACCTGAAGTTTCAAGAGGAAATGCAGTTAATCTGTTCTCCATAGGTTGCATCACATTATTTAACCTGCAGTAATTTAGCACCGGAGTACAGAGAATTCCTGACAAAGCAAGGTGGTCTCTATTTTATAATATCTTTTAATGAAATCTTCTGCAAAGAGTCAAGAAAGACCCATAATGCCTCACGTTGGAGATCTGAAAAGGGTGAAAAAAAATAAACTTATTTGGAAAACAAGAATTCTCAACTTTACCTTTGCTGTCTTACTGAATACAAAACTAAAGAGAAGTGAGATGACAGATGTATTTCAGCTAGTTAGGAAAATTTGTTAAATGTTGATTGGAATGATTACTGCTTCCATAATCATAAGATTTTTAAAAATTCCATTTGTGTTGACAATCTTGGATTTTAGAAACTTCTATATACAGGTACCTCACTTAAAAATGTTCCTGTGTGGTCTGCCGGACAGGTGACAATTGACTATAGGAAACCTTATAAAAGTCCGATCAATTGGGACCATACATTTAATGTGACTTATGCAAAGTATGACTTATTTTAAATTTGCATAAATTGTATTATATAGAATTTATGTGAAGTTATGTATAAATCAGATTTTATGAATCACAAAAGTTGTATTAGTTGTGACTGTAATATTTAATGTGACACAAGTTTGCCTAGAACTCAGACTTTGTGTAAATAGTATAAAATCCAATTTAATAAATAATCTAAACTGCACATAGTTACTGCAATGCAGCCGGTAAGTCTGTGTGAGTCATCAGGTCAGCACTCCATTTCCCGTGATTCAATGCAACCGGTTAAGAATGCGTTGAAACAATACAAGTTGATGATCATAGAATTTTACGGCACAAAAGGAGACCATTCGGTCCATCTAGTCTGTATTGGCTCTTTGAAAAGAGCAACTCAATCCCACTGTCCCGCTCTCTCCCCATAACCTAACAGACCTGTTCTCCCTAAATAATGATCTAATTCTCTTTTAAAAGCTGTTATTGAATTGGCCTCCACCACCTTTTCAGGCAATGCATTCCAGATTCGAAAAAATTTCTCAGCTACCCTCTGCTTCGTTTTGAAACTATTTTAAATCTGTGACCACGAGTCACAGATTCACCCACTAGTGGAAAATGATGCACAACAAGGAAGGAGATGATTTGCTTCATAAAATATAACTAGTGCAAAGAAATTAAGTGGTTTAGGGCAGGAAACTGAACAGTATTCAGTGCACACATGACTTAGGCAATTATATTATTTATAAAGATAATACTTATGCAAGTTTTACTGTACCAAAGTACTGAACTGGCTAGTTACATACATTAAGGCAAGATTTCTGTACCATGTTTAACAACACAACAAAATTACATTTGTATGGCGCCTTTCACAAACCCATTTATATTAAAGAGGTGCTGAAAATATGCTATGAAAGTCACAGCTGAAGACCTTTCTCTTCGACCATGCTTTTGGTCACCTTTCTGCCCCTGCCCTTGGCTCAGTCCCGGGATCCGCTATTCTAAAGTGCTCTGAGATGCCGTCTGGCGTGGAGGGCGCTATATAAATCAAAGTTGTATGAAGTGAATTGACTTTGTGTTTTTGAAAGGAATTATTACCTCAGGAAAAGTTATTCGCCAATTGACTAACTACTGGGTTCTTACTTACTGCTGGGTAAACAGAGTAGTGTGGAGAAAGGAAACTTGGCCATTTTACCCTGCTGAGAATCGAACCCAGGTCTCTAGCTTGTGTCAAGAGTGCTCTAATGACTGAGCTATAAGATTACAGTCAGAGTTCAAGGTGCCAATCTTCGGATGAGACGTTACATCATGGTCCTGTTTGATTGTTCAGATGGATGTTAACAATCCCTTGGTACTATTTGAAAAAAGAAGGGAGTTTCTCATGGTTCTCTGGTCAACAAATCACCTAAATAAAATGGTCTCTTGCTCCATGGCAGTTTGTGGGATACTGTTGTGCACAAATTGACTGTTGTGTTTCACACACAATATACACAGTGAATCCAATTTATATCCTGCCAAGAACTTTGAGATCTCTCATCAACATGATATCAAATGCATGGATTAATGTAATATGTATAAACACATGTGCAAAGCAAAGGAAAATTAAATATTATCTAATTCTGATGTTCTTTTAGAACCAATTCATGGAGTTCAAGTGGCTTCATCCAGTCATATACTTGTTTACTAATACTGTAATACTTGTGTACCTAATAGTCAGCTATGTTTATTTTTATTTTTGACCCAATCAAGTGTAAAATACGAGGGGGAAAACATAGGACAACTCTATGCAGTTGCATTAGTTATTGCAACCAAAAATACAAAGTTACTTTTCAGGTAAAGGCTTCTTTTGCAAATATGAAAATATACCTGGAATTATTTTCCTATGCAAGGATTATTATTATTTATTATTGTATGAAGCTGCAGCTTAACAATAATTACCAATAATGTATATGAAACATTAACAGTAAAGGCAAAACATATATGGCTTGGCTCAAATATGAGGACAATGTGGTGGGGGTGGTTGGAGGGAACAAAATAGTCTCCTATCATTGCTTTCCTCTGTTCAACATCTTTTATGTCAAATTGGGAATAACATTTTGAAGTAGAAGTGATTGAGACTATTCTCAAACCATCTAAAAACATGAACAAAAATATGTTCCACATAACAAATAAAATGCACTAGCTGTTACAACCAGTCTGACATTTTTATTTGCTGATATATATTTTTCTATGCAATATTAAAGTCAGGAATATGGTTTAAAGTGTACTTTAAAGTGCAGTGTTGCCATGGTCATATCAAAACTTGAATTACTTAATGATTTGGCAGACAGCAGTTTTGATTGACTAGTAATGCTGCCGAAACACTCATCCAAGCATTCATCACATCTAGCATTCATTCATCATTCATCACAACTCTCTCCTTGTTGGCCTTCCCAGCTCTTCCCTTCACAAGCTGCATTATTCAGAACTCTGCAACTCGTGTACTCTCACTGGGCTCCGCGGCCACACCACTCCCACCCTCGCCCATCTCCACTGGCTCCCCATCTTCCAGAGAGTCGAATTCAAGATCCTCGTCTTCACTTTCAAGGCCATTTACAGCCTTGCCCCCGCCTATCTCTCCGACCTGCTGTCTCCCTATCAGCCTGCCCGTCCCTTCCGTTCAGCGGGCTCTGGCCTGCTCCACGTCTCCCACCCAAACCGCCCAACCATCGGCGGCCGGGCTTTGAGCCTCTCTGCCCCCACACTCTGGAACTCCATCCCGCAATCCCTTCGCCTCACTTTCTCCCTTTCCTCCTTTAAGGCCGGTCGTCTCAAGACCTTCCTCTTCGATCGTGCCTTCTGCTCCCCTCCTATCTCTCCCCCCTTTCCTACTCTCCTACTCCCTACCCTCCCTTCCCCCCCCCCCCCCCACCCCACTCGGGTCCCGACCTGACTGTTCAGCGACTTGGGACGTCCTCCCGACGTGAAAGGTGCTCTATAAATGTAATTTTATTGGTGGCCGCAGTTCCAGCCACCATATCCCGAAACTCAGGAATATGCTTCCTCTATTCCCTCGCCTCGCCCCTTCCTTCCCCATCTTCAGGTCGCACCTGAAGACCCTCCCTAAGGTCACCTCTCCTGCTCGGCGTGGTGCTCTGTCATTATCAAGGTCCCTTGCGAGGGCTGCTATAGTGAATACAAGTTGTTGTTGTTGGGGGCTGGGGTGGTGGGTGGGTTGGAGCTCTATATAATGTGTTGTGTTGCTGGAGGAAACCAGTAATATATTGCTATTTAAAGACCAGGTAGAATATAATGGTAACATAATGTAGGTGGTGAACAATCACGTCGAGCCTATCGGAGGTGGGGCAGGGTGAATGGCAAAGAATCCGATGCCCTTCTCAATATGGCGCCCGCTGGACCCTCCTCTCTCTGACGCCGTGACGTATTAGCCGCGGCCCTGCCAGTCACACTAACATCTCGCGATGTTGCTCTTGTGACGGTTACCGGGGCAACGGGGCAGCTAAACAAAGCTCTGTTTTCCAAACAGCTGGGATCAGCAGGAGCAGGGATGACCTTACCACTCTTACCCGGGAATACCTTCAATAGGAACGTGAGTTAGCATTCTTACAATCCCTCTTCTGTGCACTATATATACATATATATATAAACACACACACAATTTAACTTTTTTTAAAAAAAAACAGGGGACAGGGACCCACCATTTCTCACACAAAAGTTTGAGAATGGGTTCCACCGCCATCCCTCTTCCACTGCCCCCCCTGCCCTCTTCCACTGCCCCCCCTGCCCTCTTCCACTGCCCCCCTGCCCTCTTCCACTGCCCCCCCTGCCCTCTTCCACTGCCCCCCCTGCCCTCTTCCACTGCCCCCCCTGCCCTCTTCCACTGCCCCCCCTGCCCTCTTCCACTGCCCCCCCTGCCCTCTTCCACTGCCCCCCCTGCCCTCTTCCACTGCCCCCCTGCCCTCTTCCACTGCCCCCCTGCCCTCTTCCACTGCCCCCCCTGCCCTCTTCCACTGCCCCACTGCCCTCTTCCACTGTCCCCTCCACCCATCCCTCTTCCACTGCCCCCCCTGCCCTCTTCCACTGCCCCCCTGCCCTCTTCCATTGCCCCCCACATCCCGCTTCCACTTCCCCCCTGCCCTCTTCCACTGCCCCCCCTGCCCTCTTCCATTGCCCCCCACATCCCGCTTCCACTGCCCCCCTGCCCTCTTCCACTGCCGCCCCTGCCCTCTTCCACTGCCCCCCTGCCCTCTTCCACTGCCCCTCCTGCCCTCTTCCACTGCCCCCTCCACCCATCCCTCTTCCACTGCCCCCCTGCCCGCTTCCATTGCCCCCCACATCCCTCTTCCACTGTCCCCCCTGCCCTCTTCCACTGTCCCCCCTGCCCTCTTCCACTGCCCCCCCTGCCCTCTTCCACTGCCCCCCCTGCCCTCTTCCACTGCCCCCCTGCCCTCTTCCGTTGCCCCCCCCCGCCTCACCCTTCCCTCTTCCACTGCCCCCCACATACATTTTCCACTGCCCCCCCTTCCCTCTTCCACTGCCCCCCACCCCCCCATTCCTGAGATGCCGTCCGGCGTGGAAGGCGCTATATAAATCGAAGTTGTTGTTTTTGTTGTTGCTCCACTGCCCCCCCCCCCCCCCCCTCCCTCTTCCACTGCCCCCCCCCACCCCACTCCCCACCCATCCCTCTTCCACTGCCCCCCAGCCCTCTGCCCCTCCCTCTCCACCACACACACAAAAGCCCTCGATTATAAAGGAGATTGAAAATCAAGTGAGAAATTGTCAGGGAGAAATAGTTATAAATGGGCATACTTCTAATTGAGCAACTGTCAAAAGTGAAAAAAGCAATAATTTTTGTTAGCACCATTATGATTATAATAGGTATGAAGAAATTTGAGAAAGTCACGACAAATAAAACATGGACATTTGCAGATAATACTATTATGTGAGTAGTCTAAGAAAAGAACAAAATTCAAGGAAATCTATAAAAATGGAGGAAAGCAATAATAGAGAAATGTAAATGAATAGGTGCCAACGGAAGGACGGCATGAGATTCTCCATTAGATTTTTAATCTATAGAGTTAATTTTTTGTAGTATTGCTTTAGTAGCATGTTTTAAAATAAGTGCCAGTGAATATTAATATTCTCTTAGCACTAGTACTTGTTTCTCTATTTACTTGTTTCAGTTAGGAAAGGGGAAATTTCATAAATCTCATCACTTTGACTTCCCAAATGGAGTCCCAACAATAGTGGGAGATGAAAAACCTGGCATTGGTGGGGAGCCATTGGTAGGTCAGAAGCTGAAAATCAGACACAGTGTCTTTCCAAAGGGACAAGGAAGTGATGCTCCAGCATGGGTTGCTTTTGACAAACAGGTAAGTTTCCACGGCTTTTTTAAATACAGTACAGGTAAACCTCTATTTAGGACGGGATTGCGTTCCTGAAAAACTGTATCTATATCAAAACATCCTAAATCGAAATGCGATTTCCCATGCGGTCCCATTATATAACCAGAAATGCGTTCTTTTTACAACATTTTCGGACCTTAAACCCACTAAATAACACACAAATCCACACAACCTAACATACAAAACACAAAAATTAATACACATAGGCAAGAAGGGGTACTTGGGGGTAACTGTACAGTATTGTATTTTAATTCTGGCAAACTTTAATACTGGGAGTGTGACAGTGGCAGTGGCACTTGCAGCTTCCCCACTCATCTTGATGTTTATTATTGTTTATTATTGTTGTTTGATTCCCCCCACCCCTGCCCCCATCTTATTCTTCCCTCACTCCCTTTCCCCACTTTCTCTCCTCCCTTTTCCCCTTCCCTCCCTCTTCCCTCTTCCTGATCTTGCCCCCACCCATCTTTCCCTCCCTTTCTTCCTTGCCCCCCTTTCTCCCCCCTCTTCCTCCCTAACCCTAACCCATCCCACCTTTCCCTCCCTCTCCCCCCTTACCCTCTTTTCCCCCTTTCTCCCCTGGCCCCATTTTCGCGATTGTTTGTGGGACACTGCTGTGCGCAATTTGGCTGCCGCGTTTCGCCCACAAGTATACAGTCGACTTTCCTGCCTTTCTTCCCCCAGCCTCGACCCCTCCCCTTTTGCTTCTTTACCCCCTTTTGCCCCTAGTCCCACTTCCGTGACTGATTGTGGGACACTGCTGTGCGCAATTTGGCTGCCGCGTTTCGCCCACTAATATACTTTTCCTACTATGCTTTATCCTGCCCTGATCCTTCCCACCCTGCTCTTGTCCTACCTGACTGTACAGCGCCTTGGGATGTCCTCTCGACGTGAAAGGCGCTATATAAATGTAAGTTTTGTTTGTTTGTTGTTTGTGGAGACCATAGCATCTTTTAAACATTTGAAACCACCCTCTTCTAGCACTGAAAGATGGTGCCTTCTCCCTCCTGAACATTTAACTCCCTAAACAATGATTTTGCCTACTCTTGGATAACCAGGATGTTGAGTGGTATATTACGCTGGTTCTGATCCTCAATCCAGACACTCAGCATTCTTTCCATATTTTCCATCACATCACTCCTATGTTTTGCTAATCTGCTTGCACCTGTAGCTATAATATACCTTGAACTTGCCAGTATGTTGTCCTTATTCTGTTTTACAGTTGATCTAGCTAGCCCTAAAGCCCTCCCGACGTCCGTACCTTTTTCACAAGAATCGATGCGCTCTATCACCTCCAATTTGATATTTAAAGTGCTGACTTTGCAGGGTCTCTGGCCGCTAGCGGTATTGCCGCTGCTTATTTCACTTAGAGTACTGCTATCTTCCCGACATGGTATAAATGGTAGAGGTTGTAAATTGCTCGAAGTTGCTCAGGAATGTTTGGAAATTACTGTAATACTGACATGGCATGGTGTCACTTCAAAATCAACTGGCTTTTAAACAATGACGTGACGACATGCTATTGACCAGTTCAAACACTTGGATATCAGGGGTGAGCGTAATTTACCAGCGAATACACTATTGATTGTGCGTATGGACAATAAGGACACGCAAAATGCGACCGTGATATTCAAAATATGTACTGCGCATGCACAAAAAAAAATTGGGTCCTTAAAATGAATCCAAGTGACCTACATCAATCAAAAGGTGTTAAAAAAAATGATTGACCTTCAATCGAAAGGTCCTAAATAGAAGCATCCTAAATAGAGGCTTACCTGTACCTGAAACAAAATCTGAGTACTGTGAGATGTTGAAATTCAAGATACTTTTAAGTTTATGTTTCCTTCCAATGGTTCTGTGAGCAATTGCACTATGTGCTGCTGTATTGAGCCATACAGATCAGAAAGGATGGAAATTCAGTGTGCATTAACACCTCACAACTGGCATGGTAATTAATGCATTACAGTTTACCAGGACAAGGAAGGGGAAATATCAATCAGGTGATCTTGACTAAGTTTTTTTTTTAAAAATGAAGATGAAGGACAGGATCAGGATCAATTTGATGACATCCTGGAGTTTAATAATCACTGATTCCCATTTACCAGCTTCACACTTGACCACTTCATCAAAGTACATATAATGAGAAGTTACCAATACCAGCAGAATTATTGTCAGGATGAACCACCATTTCAAATAATGGAAGTCACCTTTCTGATGACTGTAACGGCCCTGTATTAAGTAAGTCTCACTCAGCCATATTTTGGTATTACAGTATTTAACTTAAACTAACATTGAAGATTTTAATAATAATAATCCTTGCATTTGATACAGTGCTTTTCATGTATTCTAGACGTCTCAAAGAGCTTCACAGAATATACTGTAAAGTAAATTGACTGTATATATGTATGTGAAACGCGGCAACCAATAATGCAAAGCAGTGTCCCACAAACAGCCATGGATTGGAATGGCCAATTGTTTTTTGGAGAGATTATTATTAAGCATGTGGAAGATAGAGATTTACCCAAGGTTTCACCCTGCCTGGAATCAAACCCAGGTCTCTTGCTTGTAAGGCAAGTGTTCTAACCACTGAGCTTCAGGACTCCACATTTTGTGTGGGATCTGGAAAGTTACTCAATATGATGAGTAAACAGTATTATGAGGTTAGACTTCCTGAAGAATTGTAGACCATTCTTTACCAAGATTGGAATTCGATCCAAATACTTGATTTTGATTATATCACCTTGATAAACACAATGATTACTTGAAAATTAAGGCTTCAGATTTAAAAGACATCAATAAATTATTTTAATTTTCCAATAGGTTCTTAACTTTCAAGCCTATTTTCAAGAAGCAGTTCAAGAGAAGAGAGAAGAGCGCTATCGAATAAGAAAAGTAAAAATCTACTTCTACCTAGAAGATGATACAATCCAAGTTATTGAACCAGAAGTGAAAAACAGTGGCATCCCTCAAGGTACTGTAATTTCTTTTAAAGAACTGCATAACTGCATCACAAAACTTCAAATCGCTTTTTTGTCATGTTTTTCACTTTAATTTAATTTATAACTCGTTCAGTTTGATATTCTATTCTGGTCAGGCCATTATGACCTTTTTTTTGCCATATATTTATTTTTTCTACTAAGAATCAGAAATCAAACTAAGATTCACAGCTCCTCTGTAACAGCTGTGCAGCTGTAGTATTCACATTGAAAGCAATGCCATTAATAGCTGGAGTGGGAGAGGTAAACCATAACACGGTAAATATGGAGCCTCAGTTACATAATTTGCCTATAAGTCTTGCCAGAAAAAAGGCTATCATGAAAGCCAAGTGGCCTAGAGTGCACCGAATAAAGGAAAGTAATAAAAGTCAGTAACAGATAACTCAACCAAATTACTAATAATTACAGTTGAGAAAAATATTTTGAAAATCCTGCAGGACTGACAATTTATCCTGGGATAAGAACATACAACAACAGCAAAATTACATTTGAATAGCACCTTTCACGTCGGGAGGATGTCCCAAGGTGCTGGACAATTGGTGTTTCGGACCCAAGCTGGTGGTCTTGATTGGGGAGGATGGAGGGCAGGGGAGAAAGGAGGGCTTGAGATGGGTATTGAAGGAGGCAAGGGAGGGGGGGCAAGGGAGGGGGCACGGTGGAGGCACTGCAGAATGGAGTTCCAGAGGGTGGGGGTGGAGTGGCAGAAGGCCTACATGGTAGGTCGGGTGAGGTAGGAGAAGTAGGCTGGAGCCTAATGAGCAGAAGGAGCGGGCAGGTTGGTAGGGGCTTAGGAGGTCGCAGAGGTAGGAAGGGGAGCAAGGCCATGGAAGGCTTTGAAGCACCAGACCTTCAATTGTATTCTCTGTGTGATGGGAAGCCAGTGGAGTTGGGTGAGGATGGGGGTGATAGGGTTGCAGAGCCTGGTGCGGGAGAGGACACGGGCTGCAGAGTTCTGGATGAGTTCATCCAGAACTGCAGCCTATGGAGGGAATGGTTTAGTGAGGCTGACAAGCAGGGTGTTTGTGTAGTCAAACCTGGATGTTATGAATTCATGTACGAGGGTCTCGGCGGCCTGTGGTGTGAGACAGTGGCAGAGCTGGGTGATGTCACAGAGTTGGGGGATAGCACAGTGGGTCATGGCATTGAGTGGGTAGAAAGGATAATTAAGGGTCAAACAAGACACCAAGGTTCCAGACTGGCTTAGTAAGGTGGAGTGTGTATCTAGATGGTGATGATATCAGTGCCTGAGGTGTGGAGGCAGTGACAGGAAGGAGCCAATCAGGAGGGCCTTGGTCTTGTTAATGTTCAACTGAAGAAAGTTAGCTCTCATCCAGGACTTGATGTCTGACAGACATGCTGTCAGGACAGCAGAGAGATAGAATTGGGTGTCATCTGCATACGTGTGGAAATTAACTGTGGTTGATGTCACCAAGAGGAAGCATAAAAATATTGAGAGGGTACCTGAGGAACTCCATACTGGATGGTGCAGGGCTAGAGGAGCAGCTGTTTGTGGAGATGAAGACGGTGTGAGTGGTAGGTGCTGAACCATTCAAGGACAGAACCATGAAGGTTGAGGTGAGAAGAGAGGTGGTGGAGGAAGATAGAGTGGTCAATGGTATCCAAGGCAGCAGAGAAGTTCAAGGAGGACTAGGAGGCAGAGAGAGCCCTGGTCGCAGATGAACAAAATGTCATATGTCACTTTGACCAAAGCTATTTCTGTGTTGTGGGCAGCATGGAAACCCGATAGGAACCATTTGTAAAGGGAGTGGCATGAGAGGAAAGGGCCAAACTGGTAAGCAATGACTCATTCCAGGACCTTTCAAAGGAAAGGGAGATTGGAGATGGCGGTAGTTTGAGAGCAGAGATGTGTTCAGGGAGAGTTTTTTTTTAAAAGGTGATGACTGAGTTCTGTTTTTAAAAGGGTGGGAACTGTGCCAGTGGACAGTGAGAGATTTATGATGTCTGTAAGAGTGGATGGGAGGGCAAGGGGGTGGAGCTAGGAAAATATAGAATGAAAAAAGACCTATAACATTCAACCCCACATATTTCATCAGCTAAGAGAAAATTTCTTCATGACCCCCAAAAGTAATTGACAAATCTATTCATGTATTCCTCATCTTCTATTTTCAAAGCAGATTATATTTTATGGGTCAATAGTCAGAAGTTCAATGAAGATTTGATCCTCTGTGACTACTTATCCTGATAATTTGCAATCCCATTGCTCCAACTGTTTGTCAAGTAGTTAACTAGATACCAGGTGTACTGTTAACATTATTTTACTGACATTGCAAGCATTAACAGTTGTGAGATTAGGGTTACTTATAAACATTGCACTAACTTAGCTCTCTCCACTTTCAATTTTGTTCTGGTCCGCATTTGGCTGCTCTTGCTTTTGGTGACTGAATGGCCTGTGGACTGGAGATATCAAGCTACAACAACAATAACAACTTTGATTTATGTAGCGCCCTCCATGCTGAACGGCATCTCAGAGTGCTTCACAATAGCGGATCCTGGGATCAAGCCAGGGGCAGGGGTAGAAAGGTGACCAAAGGTGGGTTGAAGAGAAAGGTCTTTAGCTGTGACCTGAAACTGGAAAGAGATGGCGCGAGGCAAAGAGATTGAGGAAGGGAGTTCCAGAGCCTCGAGGCGTAGTGGCTGAAGGCACGGCCACCGAGGGTGGAGCGGAGGATTCGGGGGACATGGAGGAGGCCAGACCCAGTAGAGCGAAGTCAGCGGGTGCTGGTTTGGGGAGAGAGGAGATCAGAGAGGTAGGGGGGTGCAGAGAAGTGGAGGGACTTGAAAACAAGGGTGAGGATCTTGAAGTCGATCCTCTCAGGGACAGGGAGCCAGTGAAGTCTGGCAAGGACTGGAGTAATGGGGGAGCAAGAGAGAATTTATCAAAAAATATGAGCCCGATACTTGGATCATTAGTAAACAGATCAATCCATGAGTTTATAGAACCATAGAAATTTAAAACATAAAAATACCATTAGGGTTCAATTCCACGCAGGGTGAAACTTTGGTCAAGTTTCTTTACTCCATACACCTAATAATAATCCCCCCCCTCCCTCTCCATGGCTGTTTATGGGACACTGTTGCGCATCGTGGCTGAAGGCACGGCCACCGAGGTGGAGCGGAGGATTCGGGGGACATGGAAGAGGCCAGACCCAGTGCACAATTGGCTGCCACGTTTCGCCCATAGATATACAGTCACCTGCTTCCTCCACTCGTCTGGGTCCAGCCTTCTGTTTCAGCACTTTGGGACGTTTTCCTGATGTAAAAGCGCTATATAAGTGTAATTTTGTTGTTGTTATCCCTCATCCCCTCCATCATTGGATACTACACCCAGAAACTCTGGAACTCTCTCCCTCAATCCCTTTGCCTTGTCTGCTTCCTCCCCACTTACAATTCCTTCCAAACAACAATCCTTCTTGATCGTTCTTACGGTCCCCTCCCCGCTCCTTCTCCCCTTGGCTCAGTGTTGGTTTAAGCTATCCAGGATGCGTGAAGGGCAATATATAAATTCAAATTGTTGTTTATATATATTCTTCACTGAAAAAGATTTTTTTAATGTGGACTCACTCGAGACGTACTATTTCTATATTTGACTTAGCGATTCATTCAAAGTTTGACGTACATAGCTTATTTACATTTATATTCTTTTTCTTAGCAATTTAAAGTCTGGGATTCTGGTCTTTTTCAAATATTTTTCTAAAATTGAAACAGTTCCAGTCTCTCACATAACCTAATACAGACGTTCAAGTATTCTCTTTCCCCGCTGAAATCTCTTCAAAATGTTAGTGTTCTAAAGGTAAGGTGTCCAAAATTGCTCAATATGCAGCAAATGTATGCCCAATTGCAACCCACACAGAGCTAGAGTAGTTTGTTTTAATTTATAGTCAAACTACAAAAATGTACCCACTACACGATTAGACTTGTTAGACTGCTTCATCTAATATTGGCACTTAATTCTAATGCCCAGTTTTCTATTATAACACTAAAATTATACATTTCATTAGTAGATAAAAACAACAAAATTATCAACTTGCCCACCCATTCCGTTCAGCAGGCTTCACATCTTCCGGCCAACCCGCCCTACCATCAGTGGCCAGGCTTTCAGCCTCTCCACCCTTACACTTGGAACTTCATCCCACAATCCCTTCGCCTTGTTCCCTCCCTTGCCTCCTTCAAGACCAGTCTCAAGACCCTCCTCTTCGACCATGCCTTCAGTCGCCCTTCCATCTATCTGCCCTCCCTCATCCCAACCCTATATAGGCCCCCGCCCCGTCACCCCCCCCCCCCCGCCACGTCACCCCACCAGCAGGTCTCGATCCCTGACAATTCAGTGCCTTGGAACATCCTCCTGATGTGAAAGCCACTCTACAAATGTAATTTTGTTGTTGTTGTTGTTGTAATTTTCTTTCCATTGGAGTCCAAATCAAAATCTGATACAACAACAACAAAACTACATTTGTATAGTGCCTTTCACATCAGGAGCACATCCCAAGGCACTGGACAGTCACTGCTTCAGACCCGAGTTGGGTACAGGGATGGGAGGGAAGGGGGGTATTAGGAGTTGCCGATGGGACCATCGAAGAGGAGAGTCTTGAGGTGGGACTTGAGGGAGGCCAGGGAGGGGGCATGGCGGGGGGACTGCGGGCTGGAGTTCCAGAGTTTGGGGGCAGAGTGGCTAAAGAGTTTTCGTGCAGCGGATAGATTGGGATGTGTAGAGCAGGCCAGAGCCTGCTGAGCAGAGGGGGTGGGCAGGTTGGTAAGGGGTGAGAAGGTCACGGATGTAGGGTGTGGTGAGGTTGTGGAGGGCTAATTTAAATGTGAGGACCAGGATCTTGAATTGGATCCTCTGGATAATGGGGAGCCAATGGAGTCGGGCGAGGATGGGGGAGATGGGATCTCGGAGTTTGGAACGGTAGAGGACATGGGCCACAGATTTCTGGATCATCTGCAGCCTGCGGAGGGAGGAATTGGGAAGGCTGGGCATTTGTATAGTCGAGCTGGGAAGTAATAAAGGCATGAATGAGGGTTTCAGCGACTTTAGGGGTGAGATAATGGCAGAGTCGGGCAATATTACCCATTTGATGCATTTTTCTGGTTATTAGTCTCAAATAAAATAAAACATGGTCATTTACTTTGTGGCTGTTTGGGGGATATTGCTGTATGCAAATTGGTTGTTACATTTGCCTACATATCATTGTCACTCCACTTCACAATAATTCCTGTGAAATGCATTGAGAAGTCTTGACAATGTGATAAAATGTATTTATATATTATTAATATACTGTAGTTTATCATAAGACTATTATATATTAAAACCACATATTATTCATACATTCTTAAAAACTTGTTTTTGAAAATTATACTTTTGATCACATCCGCTAATATTCAAAGTATAGTATATCCTCATGTACAGTGTTTGAAAAGATAGATATCATGGCATTGAAGAAAATCATTCAGTCCATCATGCTTAACCATAAATTGACACTGCTATGCGCAGTTGGCTGCTGCATTTCACCCACATATATACAGTCAATTCACTTTACAGTATATTCCGGGAAGCGCTTTGAGACATATAGAAGACGTGAAAAGCGCTACATCAAATGCAAGGATTATTATGTACATTTTGTTTCTATAGCACGGGATCTAAAACTGATTGAAGAACAGTACTTTGATATTATTTTGTGCTTTAATTAGCTTTCTGCCCTTTATGTGCTTAAAACTTTTAGATTGTTGTGCTATCACCCCATTAATAAATAAATAAAACTTCCAAGTAGATGTTAATTTATGTACTTCCTCATTTTTTGACTAATATGTGCAGCCGTGAATAATAATGCACTCAAATACCCTTGAGGCATCCATCAGCACAAATTGCTTTAGTAAATTTATCTGAACATTACATTGCGGTATACTTACACATATTTTTTAACTTTTGAAAAAATAATTAAACCCTTCAGAAAAATAAAGTTTAAAAAGAATTATAATTGATGAGAAGAAAAACTTGCATTTTTATGCCTTATTTGCATTGAAACATCTCAATAGATTTCAGAGTTCTTTTTAGTCAAATGTTATCATGGCTGTTTTAATTGGCAAATGGGGCTACTATTTATGCCAGCAAGATCCAGCAAACAGCTATGAGGTGAATGACCAATGAATCTGAAGGACTGTTTGCCATTCAGTATTAGCAACACCAAATAACATTTGTGTAACACCTTTCATGTTGGGAGGACGTCCCAACTCACTGGACCTGAGCTATGGGGTCATGTTTGGGAAGGGTGGAAAGGCGGGGGAAGGAGATTGATCGAAAGCGTGTTCAAAGTGGAAGGCCGTGAGGTGGGTCTGGAAGGAATGTGGCGAGGCGCAGGAACTATGGGATGGAGTTTATTCTGTTTAATGAAAGAATGGAATGGTGGTTATCTTTGTGAATTAAGAATGAATTGAGAATTATTCAGAAATATGACATGGAATATAAGTGTTTGACCACAAGAATACTGATATCTTTGTTTCCTTACTCTATCCACACCAATCACACTAACTATTTGGAAAAACTCTGATGAATACTACTGCTTTCTAAATCTAATCAAAGCAAAAAAAAATCATTAAATTCTCCCTAGGACATTCATAATCTGAGCATTCTGATTCCAGCACCAGATCTCAGATAATCCTGAATGAACCAGTAATTTCTCAGTTTACAATTTTACACATATTCCAGTTTCTGCCTCAAAGTCCCAGCATTTGCATGTGACTGATTACTCTCTATTAAAACTATAAGCTATTGGTACACATGCTAGGAATACTGGAGTAGCCTTTCTTTCACTGGAGAGCAAGAACAAGATGGCTGATGATGCCTTACCTGTTGAAACTCAAAATATATTCCATCGGTTCTCATCTATGCCACTAGATGGCACACTCTAGTATTCTCCATTCCAAGACCAGTAATGCCTTGAATACATGGACTTCTCAATCATCAACAAGCATTAGAAAACAATAGTGATGTCTGTAGCTATAGACTAGACCAGTACTTGATATAATTAATTTTCTAATTTGAAAGGGGATTCTATTGTTTAATAAACAATGGAATGGTGGTTATCTTTGTGAATTAAGTTGATTCAGTGTATTGGCAGGTCTGTTGCTGACCAAAGTATTAAAACCCCAAATTACAATGGTTGATGAGCTGCTTACTTCTGGGGGAGAATGGCAGCTTTGAAGAACATTTGATCAAGAAATGAATAGAATAAGTTGAACGGATTGATTACACATGTCTGTGGAGGAATGGCATTTGCATACTTATAAAAATTGTATCACAAAGATTTTCCTCAGGTTGAGCACCTGTAACAGGCTGAAATTAACCACATGAATAAATCAACATTGGCCTTCAGAACAGGCTGCTCCAGCACATACTCCCAATGCTACAAGAATTTCTCTTTCAAAATATCATTGCTCTGTTTCTTTTCTTTCACTCTTTATACTTACCTACATTTTTTTCTCTATCTATTGAGCGTTATCTATTTTTCTGTCACTGCTTTCAAACAAAAGCCATTTTATTGACTTTATGAGAACCACAAAGTGGACATGATGGATACATAGGAAAAAAAATTGTAATAGGGCAAGTTAAAATCAGTAATCTAAGGCTTCACTTCTTGTTACAGGAACTTTAATCCGACGTCACCGTATACCACTTCCATTCCCAAATGAAGACATGTACTATACAGTGGATCATTTTAATATCAATCAAGAAATTGTTTTCTACTCAAGGACATTCATGATCACAGACTGCGATGCATTCACCAAAAATTTTCTGCGCAAAATGGGTACCCGAGTGAATCCACCTGCTTGTGTTCCTGAAGATCCTTACAATGAAAAGCGTGAAGAAGTAAGTACAATGTGCTGCTGTGTTTACCAGCAGTTACAGAGCTACTACACTTGACAGCAATTGCCCGTAAAGAGTTCCTGAGATTGTTTTATGCTATGGGTGCCATATTAATTATAACAATTATTTATATAGTTTATTAGGAATAAATTAGGGCTTCATAATGTGAAATAGGATATTGGTACTGAAAAATTACATAACTGTTTATCATAATTGTTAATTTATTGTGACTTTCATTTCTTTGTCAAAGTCTCTAATGATATTCTAAACGATCAGGACTCTCTCTGCTTCCTTGTCCTCCTCAACCTCTCTGCCACCTTAGACACTGTTGACCACTCCATCCTCTTACACCACCTCTCCTCTCAGCTCAATCTTTGCAGACCTGACCTTCCTTGCCTTACCTCTCCCACCATCTCCTTTGTCACCACTAACGCCTTCTCCTCCAGCCCCTGCACTGTCATGTGAGGCATCCCCAGAGCTCTGTCCTTGGCCCACTACTTGTCAACATCTATACGCTCCCCCTTGGTGATATCATCCGTAGACATGGAGTTGACTTCCAGTATGTATGCGGATGACACCCAGTTCTATCTTTCTGCCTCCTCCCTCGATCCAGCCTATTGGACATCAAGTCCTGGATAAGAGCTAACTTTCTACAATTGAATGTCAACAAGACCGAGGCTCTCCTGATTGGCTCATAGCAGAGCCTCCGCATCTCAGGCACTGGCAATATCAACCTCCATGGATGCACACTACACCTCCCCAAGGCAGTTAGAAACCTAGATGTCTTGTTCAATCCTCAACTGTCTTTTCTCCCCCACATCAATGCCATGACCCACTCCCTCACCTCCGCAATATTGACGCACTCCACTCCTATCTCACCCCTCAGGCCGCTCAAACTCTCATTCATGCCCTCATCATATCCAGGCTTGACTATGCCAATGCCCTGCTTGTCCTCCTCCTCCCTCCATAGGTGGCAGATCATCCAGAACTCTGCAGCCTATGTCCCCTCCTGCATCAAGCTCCGTGACCCTATCACCCCCATTCTTACTCCACTGGCTTCCCATCATTCATAGAATTCAATTCAAAATCCTGATCCTCACCTTTAAAATTCTCCAATGCCTTGCCCCACCCTACGTCTGCGACCTCCTAATGCCATACCAACCTGTCCAACTCATTAAAAACTCTGCCGCCCACATTCTCACCCACAACAAACTTCGCTCCCCCATTACCCAAGTCCTTGCCAGACTTCACTGCTCTCTGTCCCAGAGAGAATCGATTTCAAGATCCTCACCCTTGTTTTCAAATCCCTCCACTCCTCTGCACCCATCTACCTCTCCAACCTCCTCTGTCCTCAAACCAGCACCGGTTGCCTTCGCTCCACCCGGTCTGGCCTCCTCCATGTCCCCCAAATCCTTCGCTCCACCATTGAGCCACTACAGCCACTACACCCCGAGGCTCTGGAACTCCCTTCCTCACTCCCTTTGCTTCGCCCCCTCTCTTCCCAGTTTCAGGACACAGCTAGAGACCTATTTCTTCTTTCTCTTTGGTCACCTTTTTACCTCTGCCCCTATTTTGGTCCCGGGATCCGTTGTTGTGAAGTGTTCTGAGACGCCATCCGGTGTGGAGGGTGCCATATAAATCAAAGTTGTTGTTGTCTGACGAAGTTGTTGTCCGTAATTATCTTACCCCCCCGCGCTGCCGAAACACTTGTGCATGCATACATCACCTCACGGCTGGACTACGGAAATTCTCTCCTAGTCGGCCTCCCCAGTTCCTCCATTCATAGGCTGCAGGCCATCCAAAACTCTGCAGCCCGTGTACTATCCCGCACCCGCCTCCGCGACCACATAACCCCCACCCTCGCCCGTCTCCACTGGCTCCCCATCCTCCAGAGGATCGAGTTTAAGATCCTCGTCCTCACCTACAAGGCCTAACACGGCCTTGCCCCATCCTACTTAACCAATCTACTATCCCCCTACACGCCCACCCGGACCCTCCGTTCAACAGGACTTGGCCTGCTCCAAGCCCCCCGCCCGAACCGCCCCACCATCGGAGGCCGGGCCTTCAGTTTCTCCGCTCCCACCTTATGGAATGCCATCCCTCAATCCCTCCATTTCGTCTCTTCCCTTTCCTCTTTCAAGGCCGGTTTGAAGAGTTTCCTCTTCGATCGTGCCTTTTGTTCCACCCCAAACTCTTTTACCTCCCCTTCGTGTTTCACCCCTTCCCAAACACTCCCCTCCCAGCTCGGGTCACACGCCTCCTGTTCAGCGCCTTGGGACATCCTCCCGACGTGAAAGGCGCTCTATAAATGTAAATTGTTGTTGTTGTTGTTGTTGTCTGCTCCCTCCACTCAGCAGGCTCTGGCCTGCACCATATCCCCCACACTACCTCACCACTATCGGCGGGCGAGCCTTTGGCCACAGTGCCCAAACCTTTCAAATTCCATCCTGCAATCCCTCCCCCTCACCTGCTCCCTAGCCTCCTTCAAGTCCCATGTGAAGACCCTCCTCTTGGATTATGCCATTAGTTAAGGGTGACTGAACAACAACAACAACAAATTTCATTTATGAAGCGCCTTTCACGTCGGGAGGACATCCCAAGGCGCTGCACAGGAGGCTGAGAGGGGAGTGTTTGGGAAGGGGTGAAACATGAGGGGGAGGTCGAAGAGGTCGAAGAGGTTTGCCCGCCAATGATGGGGTGGGTGGGTTGGGGATCGTGGAGCAGGCTGGAGCCAACTGAGCGGAGGGGGCGGATAGTTTAGTGAGGGATTAGGAGGTCGTAGAGGTAGCATGGAGCGAGGCTATGGAGGGCTTTGAATGTGAGGACCAAGATCTTGAATTGAATCCTCTGGATGATGGGGAGCCAATGGAGTCAGGTGAGGATGGGGGAGATGGGGTCATGGAGCTTGGAGCGGTAGAGGACACGGGTTGCAGAGTTCTGGATTATCTGCAGCCTCGTTACATATGAAGTCATGGATACAAAGGTTTAGCCTCAGCACCCCAATGAGTTCCTGGTTTTGTTGGGGGTGTAAAAGAGTGATTTTAACCAGAGGTTAAAAAAGTAGTCATTAAATACTCTCATAAATTACTTTTAAATGCATTGAGCCTCACTGTCTGATTGTGAAGAGAAGAGTGAGGGTCTTATAAAACACATTTTACTAGATTTCTGAGACATTTAATGATGACAATTTCAAATACTGTACATGTATTAGGTCATCTTGTGCATTGTTAATTATTTCTCAAATCATGTGGCATATTGACATGTGATTTTTCAATTATTTTCATGATAAGAGAAACAAAGATAATTGAAAAAAAATTGCTATCCTACGTGCAGGAACCACATAACTGCATTTTTTTTTCTGTTTACATGGAACAATATTACAACATATTTGGTTGTAATTTTAATACATATGCAATGTATAAAAACAAATATAAACTACACAACAATCTCTAGAATAATATGATGTGTATTTTTTAATGCATCTGAATTATTGCCTGAAGCAATTTTAGAATCCAGAAAAGAAAATAATGGCAGTCAGTAACTTTGTCATTGTTATGGTAATATTCTTGAACAATATAGTGAAAATTTTATGACATTTCTAAAGCAGATTAAACTTTTTTTAGTATTGAGAGCTTAAATACATATTAATACGTATTAAAATACAATACATTAAAATACATATTAAAATATAGGTTATATACGGGCCATCTTAATATGCAAAACTCTTTGTGTTTTAATGCTTTAATCTTGCATTCATAACACCCTCCTACCTCTCTGACCTCCTCTCTCCTTACAACAGTACCTGTTGCCTTCGCTCTACTGGGTCTGCCCTCCTCCTTGCCGCCGAATCCTCCGTTCCACCATCAGTGGCCACTTCAGCCACTACATCCCGAGCCTCTGGAATTCCCTCCCTCACTCCCTTCACCTCATCCCCTCCTTTCCTATTTTCAGGTTGCTCCTAAAGACTGTTATTTTCAACCGCGCTTTTGGTCACTTTTCTCCCCTCCCCCTGGCTTGGCCCCGGGGTCTGTTTTGTGAAGGGCTCTGAGACACCCCCTGGTGTGGAGGGCGCTATATAAATCAAAATTGTTGTTATTGTTGAATCCATTTAATAGCCAAATTAATGCTTCTGAATTTAAACAAAGGAGAAGACACTGGATTAAACTCATTATTTGAAGTACAGTAATTGCCAAAGACAATGAAATAATTTTTTTAAATGTTTAATTTTTTTAAGTTAATCAATTTTTTAACTTGTTTGGCCACCTCAGCAAGATTACCAATTTACTGCTCAGTAGGAATGAATTTGAGCAGAGTTTGGCATAATTCTGTTGAATTGAGGCTGATTTAATTTACACTAAACAAACAAACAGCCCAAAGAATGCAACAACAACAAAATTACATTTGTTATGGTGCTCTTCACATCAGGAGAATGTCTCAAGGCGCTAATGCACCTACTGCAACTGAAGCTAAAGGTAAATCATCCAAAGAAAAATAATGAAGATTGTTTGTTGAATACATTATAGTTCTATTTTTCGCAATGCACAATTGTAGTTATGTAATAATGGATTTGGTGGAACACTGTCTGTATGCTCAATAAGAAGCAAAACTCCCAAGAGAGAAAAGATTTGTGAGAACAAAGCTTTAAATTTAGTTATAAGCATTAATTGGATTATGCTTTTTACCAAGTCTAAAATTGCTTAGAGCAAGAGAGTCAGGGCAAATTGGGATTATACCTTGAATTCTGAGATTTGCTTTCCTGGTAATTAAAATTCAGTTACATTTTTCTTCACCTTAATTACTGATGTTTCCACGTTATAGAATGTGTCTGGTTTACATTATTAACTGTGTCCAGTTTACATTTTATAAACAAAACAAAACTAGTCTAAATAATAGACCGAATGGTAATCCTGTGCATGAACTGAGATGTATTCCTTATTCTTTGTGCATTCTCTGTGTTGTTTCATAGTTAAGAAAAAACATGCAGCCTCTCCGGCCATATGAGAAGGTGGACACACTTCGACAGTTCCTGGATCATGATACCCATGTATTACGCTTTTATGGTTACTGGGATGACTCGGAGACCACGTTTGGAGATTTGAGGGAATTGGTCATACACTACTACCTTGCGAATGATACCGTTGAGATTAGGGAGGTCATACCTCCGAATTCTGGCAGGGATACTGCTAGCATATTTCTCCACCGAAGCCAACTACCAAAGGTACATTGTACATTTATCTCTTAAATTGAAGGTGACATTGCCTAAGCCTTTTAATGAACTACAGCATATCAAAATCGTTTTTTAAAAACTATTATTTATTTTATGTTCGAAGGTCTATTACTATCATGTGCAGAGTGTCCCTGCTTTAATTCAATGAAAGTACACTGTTTGAAGGATCTGATACTACAATTTATGTTTGACATGGTTGCTTTTGGGTGAGATTTATGGAAAAGGCTGGATGGAACCAGAGACAATTTTGGCTATGAGCCCATGTTCAATGTAAACTGCTTTTAGAGCTTCCAAATAATAATAATAATCCTTGCATTTTTATATAGTGCCTTATCAATACCATCAATAACACCTTGCACTTATTTAGTGGAGGATATGGGAGACAAGGAGGAGGCCAGACCTAGTAGAGCAGAGATAGCAGGTACTGCTCGAGGAGAGAGGAGATAGAGAGGTAGGGGCTGCAGAGGAATTTACACACGAGTGAGGATCTTATGTTTATCAGATTGTTGTCTCAAACCTTTCACAGGATATATTATGAAGTGGATTGACTGTGTATTTTGTGGGTGAAAAGTGTCAAGTGCATACTCATGTCCCACAAATAGAAGTTCTGTTAAGCTCTTTGGGATGGCCTCCTAACATGAAAGGTGCTGTATAAATATAAAGCAGTATTGTATCACAGGACTTTGATCAGGAACATTTGCTCTGGCTGATGAAACTGTTTAACACCCTGGTCAGTAAATTCAGCACCGGTTATGAATCAAAGTTGGTATCTGTTAGTTGTATTACTCTGCTGTACAATATATAAATTCTTAGAGATCAAAGGAACCAAATAATTGTCCTTGATATCTTATGACATTGTTAGGATGGCCCCCAGCGCTTCACAATATCTACTGTAAAGTGGATTGGACTATATTTTGTGGGGAAAGCCAACTGAACACAGCAATGATCCACAAAGAACCATGGAGCGAGTGACCAATTTTATTTGGGTAATTGTTGGCCTGGATACCGGAGAAACTAATTTCTCTTTTCGAATAGTGTCATAGGATCTTTAACATCCACCTGAACAGGTAATTGGGACCTCGGTTTAACATCTACCTCCGCACAATGTAACCATCTCCCTCAACAACAATTTTGATTATATAGCGCCCTTCACGTCGGACGGCGTCTCAGAGCACTCCCCCCCCCCCCCCCCCCCACAGCACTGCATTGGAGTGTCAGCTTACACTATGTGATTCTACAGCTTGAATCCACAACCTTCTGACTCAGAGGTGAGAGTGCTACCACTGTTCCAGGCTGACGCACAATTCAATTTACATAGCTTTCTTAACCTAAAAGAAAGAGGATTTTTATCTCACCCATCAGAGTTTCAAACCCATGTGCTGTTTGTTGAAATACAGTGACTAACCCAAGTTCCAGTCAGCATTGTCCCTGTCTCACAATGCCTCCCTCCCCCACCACCCCATTGCCATAATTGGATGATTGGTGATGCAATTTTAGGAGTTATAACTGCTGACCATTTGTGTTTGCTGTGATAGCTGATGAATCCTTGAAATGAGACTGCAATGCGGTGGTGGGGGGAGGGAGTACTTGCATTAGTGATGGAAGTGATGCATTATTGGAAGAGCCATTCTTCAGATCGGACTTAAATCAAGATCTTATCTACATGTCAGAGTTGACTTTAAAGATTATATATCATGGTTTTAAAAGAGAAGAAAGCTTTTCCGATGTTCCGGCCAACAATTCCCCACATAAAATTGGCTTTGTGGCTATTTGTGGATATTACTATCTGCGAATTAGCTCTCATATTTGTCTACAAATACACTTTACAGAAAAAATATTGTGAAGTGTTTTGAGACATTTTGACAAAATGATGCTACATCAAATGTTAGGATTACTGTTGTCCGTCAGTGCAGTATTAGCAATCAGTATTGCAGCTCTCTGTTGCTGTATCTTGTTTAATTCAGTATGTGGAAGACATCTAAATTTTTATTATTAGAATCATCTTTTTTATTTCTTGCTTTAAACATTTTTAAAAATATTTTCTTTTACCAAAGCTCACCAGCCAATGCACTTTAAACTGCTGTGCAATCTCTATGGGTAAATCCTGGGTTTGCAATTTTCCAGTTCATCTACTTTTGTCAAAGAAAGAAATACATTGAGAATAACTACAGTGGATTGTAAAAGTAAAGTGGAAGGGAATGTTGTTTAATACCTTATCCCAGATTAGTGAAACACTTGACCATGGGTATGTCACTCCCAACTCGATTTTTCAAATATCCTTTTCTCCAGTCTCCCCAGAACCACCATGTATAAGACCCAGCTGATCCAAAACTCACCAGCTCTAAATTCCATACCCACCTCACACCAGTTCTAGCTAGGCTCCACTAGCTTCTTATCACCGATCGGATCAATTTCAAGATCCTCACATTTGTTTTCAAATATTTTGTTGCCCTGGCACTACTCTACCTCTCCAATTTTCTTACCCTTAACCCATGACCCGCTGCCTTGATTTGACTAGCTCCAGCCTCCTGCACGTCCCTTGTGCCCTCTGTTCCACCATCGGTGACCAGGCTTTCAGCAATTACTTCTCGAACCTCTGGAACTCTCTTCCTCCATCTCTCCATAGGTTCCTTCAGGTCGCCCCTGAAGGCCTTCTTCTTTGATTGTGTCTATGGTGGGATGTTTCCATACTCAGTAGGCAGAGGAATGCCTTCAAGCTCTGCTACTTTGAAGCACTCTGGGACTCTTCCCTGTGTGAAGCTCCTGTAGCTCAATGGTTAGAGCACTCACCTTATAAGCGTGAGACCTTGAATCCAGGCAGATCAGGACGAAACCATGGACAAGTTTCCTTACTCCACATGGCTAATAATAATCTCTCCAAAAAAACACAATAATAAAATAGGTCATTTAAATCCACGACTGTTTGTGGGACAATTGGCTGCCACGTTTCGTCCACAAATCAATTCACTTTATAGTATATTCTGTGAAGCACTTTGAGATGTTGATAAAATGTGAAAAGCGCTATATCCAAAATGCAAGTATTATTATAAGGGCGCTGTAAAAAAATGCAAGTTGTTGTTATAAGAGTAATAAAGATAGTGGATAGTGTAGAGTTTGTAATTTTTACGGAGACAGTAATGTTGATTTTATATGCAGCAATATCTGTCAAGGTTGGTGTGATATCATTTTGTTTCATTGCTTAGAGTTACTGATGCAGCTTTAGTTTTTGGTAGAAATTGTATTATATTGTGAATAATAGTTTTTATTACCTTTCGTATTTAGTTCTTATCAAGGTCAGGGGGTAGTTTGATGGCCAATATGATGGCTGCAATTTTGTCTGGAATCTGAAAAAGTCATTTGTGCTGTGACCAGATATTGATCTGTTGCACTGACCACAATATAACGACCAATCCATTTATTGGAACACTGTCATGACAGAGAATGTATGAATATCCAAAGGCAAGTCATTGCTGTATTGAGGTGAACCTGTTTCGACAATTGATGAATGATATTGGCCCAATGGAAAGCAGAAAGAGATGAGCTTTGCACTGTGGCTTTCAGTTCTAGTGTTTGTGCACTCAGCTATTATGTGCAATTAAATTTTTTTTAAATATAATTACTGTTCTGTTTTTATCCCCATCAGTATCTCCTTCTACTCCTTGGCCACACCTCCTTAGGCCATCAGTCCCACCAAAACTGATAGCACTCCAGTGCTTGGCTAAAGTAACTGTTTTGTCCGGTTGTTAAATTGGAATTCGGTTGTAATTAAATTCGTGGATTCGGTTGTTATTAAATTTGTGGATCGATTTCTGTGGATAATAATCAACAAACTCAGCATCAACTGAGATTTGAGCTAGAGTTCCCAGTCTGTAATATTCAGCTTTATCCAACAGACCACTGGGGAAATCTGAAAATAGGTTTACTATATCATAATAACATACTATATGATAAAATAATACATGATTTCATTTTTGTAATAAAAATCCACTTTTAGTATAAAAAATAAATGTTCTGGGATTTTTCTCATTCTACTCTGCAATAGTAGATATGGTGGCATGAAACATATTCTGGAGATTTTACTTAATTGCATTTGGGGTTCAGGGAGTATTTATGTGGAGATTTCCTCAATAATCCCCTTTATTGGTATAATAATGAGTGGAAGAATGAATTTCTATAGAAGGAAATCAATACTACAGATGCTTCCACTTTGGTCTTAATGTTCATTATGTCGCATTTATTTCTGATTTGCTTTTTTTCTCCCTACTTTATAGAGCCATTGGAGTTAGGTGATTTCCTTTCTTGAATAATTTTGGTGATTTTATTCTAATTCTATTGAGTGACTTTTGCTATAGAATTAATGGGATGTTTCCATACTCAGTAGGCAGAGGAATGCCTTCAAGCACATTTTAAAAATGTTCTTAAGAAAAAATAGATTTTATAAAGAATACCACAATCTTGACTACATTGTTTTCCATATACCTGTAGATTTATTTTCTTTTTGTGCGATCATAAATTATTCGGTGCCCATAGGAATTGCTTTTTGTTACCCAATGTGAAGAGTACTGTATACAAGTTGTTGTTGTGTTTATCTTCATACCTTTAGGTTATTGCATATATAAAGGTATTGCATTGTACAATCACCTATAGATTTATAAGACAAGAAATACAGTAAACTTTCTTATTGTTTTTGTTTGTGAAAGCATGTTCCAGAGCGATTACCTCACCCCGGTGAGATTACAGACCACACAATTTTGAATGTTTTGGGACAAATGGGGCCTGGAGGCCGTTACATCTTGGATGCTCTTAAGGTAGGGAATCAGATATTTAAAAACAAGTACAGTAAAAGTTGCATAAATCTTATCCTTATAAATTGTATAATTGCCTAAATCATACATTCATCCAAGTTCCATTCAGTTTCTTATCAAAACCACTTAGATTTTTTTGCACAACTCATATAATCACCTCTTAACTCGTTACATTATTCTCTATGCTGCTTTCATTATTCCCGCACTTACCAAATTAATTGAATCAGGGGAAATGACGTCTTGACCCATTGATGCAAGAGCACTTACTATATATTAAATGTTGGGAAATGTAGTTTTGATTTGCCAATGCACGTGCAGAAGAACTTCATTTTGTTTGTGACATAACTAAATAATTTGGGAATATAACATTTAATATAACTTGGACATTTGTGCAAGTTATATTAAATGTTATGGTCCCAAATGATATAACTAATGTGAGTTTTATTGTACTTTATGTGTGGAATGGCTTACACAGTTATTTGATTTTTACTAGACTGGAGCTGTGTACCAGGAGATATATAAGGACTCTGACCTAATGATTGGAGCAGTGATAAATGTCTGGGGACGGAAGGTGGTGATCTGTGATTGTGATGAATTCACAAAAGAATACTATCGGAACAAATATGGTATTGGTGAGTACTTGACTGGGACTGTCATTCCTATGAAGCAAAATGGCTCGGACAGCTCTCGCCCATCTCTACCTCCTAAATGCTGGATATGAACTGCACTGAGGCAACCTTGGAGTAGTCTTCACTCCTCTCCCTTCCCCCAGGAATAGTACTTTACTCAAAGGGAATGCCTCACATGGGAATGGTAATTAGAAATAAAGTAGATATCTCTTCTAGGAATGAGTTTCAAAACAGGGAATGACTGTCTTAGGAGTGCTGCTGGCAATAAGGAGAATATGTTACCCAGGAATGATGCTCAGAGAGTGTGAATGTAAGGGACGAACACAAAATATGTATTTTGAAACAGGAGGAATATAAATAGAATCCTCAAGGAATGTAATTAATACAGTTAAGATGTTTCTAAGTTCATACAGGTGATCTGACTCCTACTTATTGTAGAAAGAGATAAAATGCCACCAGTATCTACATTTGCTCTATATAGCATTTCAAAGCACTCAGAATTTAAGTACAGCCTTAATTTTTATGCCAGCTTTTGATAAATTCTGGAGGCTCCTATGTACTTATTTTATAATGATCAAAAATACAAACTTTTGAATTTTATATAGTACTATTCATGTCATCTAAATGTATCAAGCAATTATAGTCAAGGTTCTGGTCTGAGATATCATTAGTAGGAACCTTATACAAGCAGTGCAGAATAACAGTGCTGATTGCTTGACCCAGCTATCATTATGGACCTAGAAGCCAATGGCATTAATGTCAAGTTAATAATAGTAATCCTTGTATTTGATATAGAGTCTTATCATTTATTTGAGATGTCTTAGAGTGCTTCACAGAATATACTGTAAATATTCTGTGCAGTCAATTATGCACAGCAGTGACCCACAAACAGTCATGGATTGAAGTGACCAATTGATTTTTTTCTTGAGGGATTATTATCAGTAGTGTGGAGTAAGAAAACTTGCCCGTGGTTTTGCCCTGCCAGGACCCAACTCTCTCGCTTGCGAGGCGAGTGCTCTAACCATTGAGCTACAGGACTCAATTTTATACCAAGGATAAGGAACTTTCCTTGAAAAAAAAGGCACAAAAGATTAACAGCAACATCACTTTTAAGATACAAAAACAGAATATGTTTTTAAAGGTTATGCAATAAACCTTTGCAATGGTCCTTGAGCTTCACAGAAATGGGATGTGTGTCTTTGTCTGTGAATATTATTGAATGGCTGCACTGACACAAGTTCCATACATTTAATACTATAGAGTGAACCTGAAGGTCATTTTGAATTGGTTGGAAGTGATACCATAATTTACAATATTAATAATATAAGGCCTTTCATTGAAGTATTATTGTAATGAAATGTGGAGAAATGTAAAATACTTCACATGGGGACAAAAAATCCTGGGAGGGACTATTATTTGAACGGAAGGAAAATAATATACAGGTACTGTACTGTATATGGAAAATGAAACTCTTGCAACAATGCTCCATGGAAGTGAGTAAAGCAAGCTAGATATTGGGATGTATCAAAAGATTAATAGCAGTCTTAAGGTAATCCTGCCACCGTATAAATTATTGGTGAGACCTTACTTAGAGTATTGTATAGAGTTCTGGTTGCCGCAGTACAAAGAGAATATTGGAGAAATCGAGAAAATACAGAGGGACAACCAAAATGATTAAGGAAATGGAAGGGCTGGACTATAACGAACAACTAAGTAAATTGTCCATGTTCATACTGGAAACAAGAAGATCGAGAGGTAACATTATTGCTGTCTTTAAGATTCTAAAGGGGCACGATAATATAGATCATGACAGGCTGTTTCAACTTGTCTGGAATAATCAAACCAGAGGACACGGTGAGCGATTGAAATGGGGATAAATTTTGAATTAATCTAAGCAAACACTTTTTCAGTGAGTGAATAGTCAATCCGTGGAATAGGCTCCCTAGGGAGATGGTTGAAATAGGTTAGTCTCAAGACCTTCCATTTTGGCTGTGCCTTCAGCCATCCTCCTACCTCTCTGCCCTCCCTCATCCCAACCCTGCTGCACCCATTACCCCATGCTTTGCTCCTGACCCGACTGTTCAGCGCCTTGGGACGTCTTCCAAGGCGCTCCACAAATCTAATTTTGTTGATGTTGTTGTTGCTTGCTCCTTCCACTCAGCAGGCTCCGGCTTGCTTCATGTCCCCCGCCTCACACTATTGGCAGGTGGGTAGGCCTTCATTCACTCTGCCCCCACCCTCCATCCCACAATCCTTCCACCTCGCTCTTTCCCTTGCATCCTTCATGACCCATCTCAAGATCCACCTCTTCAACTGTGCCTTTGATCACCCTCATTCCCCCCCCTCCCCACACCCAACTGCCCTCCACCCTCCCCAATCTCAACCCCCTGCTCAGATCCGAAACACTCATTGTCCAGCACATTGGAATGCCCTCCTAACATGCTTTACAAATGTAATTTTGTTGATGTGAGACAGATGTTGCATAATTCTCCTTAAAAGGTACTATTCATAACATTTCACCACAATCATTAATGTCTTCCTGTGATTTGTGAGTTAAGAAGGCACCCTAAGCACCGACATTTCTTTTGAAGAAGTCACTATTATGACATCAACAACAACAACTTTGATTTATATAGCGCCTTCCATGCCGGACGGCGTCTCAGTAATCAGACATCAGAAATAGAACAGAAATAGAACAACATGTACTCCATATTAACATCATAGTAGCAGCCACTCCAAATATCTGTTGCATTGTATTTCAAATGAACGGTTCGAAAGCTTAAAACATTGATATGGGGAAAAGGAGATTTGGCAGAGGTGAGAGGAAAGCCAATACAGTAAATGTAGAGATATTTCTCTAAAATGTTTCTCATTATGTGATAAAGGTAAAATCGGATTCCGCTTCATTTTCATGAGTTGGCTGGATGTTTCGAGGCAAAATTTTCACTGTGTTCACTTAAAGAATATTTTAGCTGTTGCTCATAGATTTACGTGAATCTGACATTTTATAAAGATTACTATTGATCTGGGTTGATATCGCCAAAACACGTGAGAAATCTGGATAAAGAAAGCCGATTTGGTCCCATTCTTTCAGAATAAGCATCCTAACATATTCCCATTATATTCCCATTACAGCCTCAGTCTGTTTCTTAAAACAAAACTCACCCTTTCTGATTCCTGTTTTAGCCATTAATTACCCTCTGTGTACAGAAATACTTGGTGGTCGTTATTCTAAAATTATTCTTTAAAACCCTGAACCTGTGCCCTCCGTTCTCGCTTTTTCAATGTACTTTCTCAAACCCGTTTAGCATCAAATGAGCCTCCAAATGATTGAGGACAAGGAGGGGATGAGCAGAGATGGAGCTGGGGGTGTTAGTCCAAATGGGTGAAGCATAAGAGGGAATTTCTCCAGGTATCCTTGTCAATAATCTCTCAGTTGAAATTGGTGATTTATGTTCTCACTGTTTGTAACTGTGAAATTGTTGCTGTGAAAGAAAATGTGTTGCTAACATATAACCTTGGGCAAATTTCCTTACTCCATATGCCTAATAATAACCTGTCCAAAAAAAATCTATAATAGATCGGCCATTTCAATCCACAACTGTTTGTGGAACACTGCTGTGCGCAATTGGCTGCCTCCTTTCACCCCCAAATATACAGTCAATTTACTTTACAGTATATTCTGTGAAGCGCTTTGAGATGTCTAGAAGACGTGAAAAGTGCGATGTCAAAATGCAAGGATGATTATTATAACATAGACACTGTAAGCTGAATTAAGTCAAGTGCTTTGAGATGTTCTGGCTGCATGATAAAGGCTCTTTATAAAACACAAATATTATTATCTTCATAAATATAAACAAAACATATATAAGTAAAATGACAAATTGTTGATTTAATTAGGAAGCGGATTGAGCTATCTCAGTTAATAAATGAAATGTAAATATGCAAAGGAATTTAAATTCACACCAAAGAAAATGATTATGGTCTGCATTCAAGGCAGACGTTTTTAAGTGAGAAAGTCTGCTCTTCTTTGTTCCTTGCTTTCCTTGCTCTTCCAGTCTGCTCTTCCTTTCTCTATACGGGAACTCTCTCCTCGTCGGCCTCCCCAGCTCCTCCCTTCACAGGCTGCAGATCATTCAGAATTCTGCAGCTCGTGTACTCTCCCGTACCAGGCTTCGCGAACACATCACTGCCACCCTTGCCCGTCTCCACTGGCTCCCCATCCCCCAGAGGATCGAATTCAAGATCCTTGTCTTCACTTTCAAGGCTATTCACGGCCCTGTCCCCGCCTATCTCTCTGACCTACTGTCTCCCTATCAGCTGCCCGCACCCTCCGTTCAGCAGACTAAGGCCTGCTCCGTGTCCACTGCCCTAACCGCCCAACCATCGGCGGCCGGGCTTTCAGCTTCTCTGCTCCCACACTGTGGAACTCCATCCCACAGCCCCTCCACCTTGCTTCCTCCCTTTCCTCCTTCAAGGCCAGTCTCAAGACCTTCTTCTTCGACCGCGCCTTCGGCTGCCCCACCAACTCTTCCCCCTCTCCCACTCTCCTTCCCCTTCCTCCTACCCCTTTCCTCCCCCCACTGCTCAGGTCCCGACCTGACTGTTCAGCGCTTTGGGATGTCCTCCCAACATGAAAGGCGCTTTATAAGTGAAATTTTGTTGTAGATGGTGGTTAAGCCAACATTTAATATATCGACTGAGGTATTGGTGGCTCAGTCCACTTGTTAAATGAATGCGTCCACTTGGTGGCGCTGTTGATCTTAGGAAGGTATGAAATGGCAGGAAGAAAGTTTGAGAATAATTTAACTCTTTGAATACCGTTTATCCTTTCAAAATAATAATATAACTATTATTTGATAGCATTTGATATAGCGCTTTTCATGTCTTCTAGATGTCCCAAAGCACTTCACAGAATATACTGTAAAATAAATTGACTGTATATTTGTGGATGAAATGTGGCAGCTAATTGCGTATAGCATTTTAAGCATTCAAAACGCATCAAATCTAGTCATCTAACAGGTAGAACAATAAGTTCCATCAGACTTTCACAATATTGGCTATAGGTTTTTCAGTACAAGTGCATCTACTCACTTCGACTGAAAAGAATCACACTTTGAAAACATGTTTTCGTGATCTATACCTCTTGGTCTATAAATTAAAGAACTTCCTAAAGGCAGGAGTAAAATCTTTCATATGACATTTTATCTGTGAGCAAGCATATGATGAGACTAAATGGGCTGAAAAAATCTTCATTCAAATCACTCTGATGCTGTGATCTGAATCTTAATAAACCCTTCAAAAAATAAATAATTCGGTCACTTAATCCATGATTGTTTGTGGGACACTGTTGCTCACAATTGACTTCTGTATTTCACCCACAAAATATACAGTGCATTCACTTTGCAGTACTGTATATACTTTGAAGTGCTTTGAGACATCTTGAAGACGTGATAAGGTGTTTTATCAAATGCAAGGATTATTATTACACTAGTGGAATCTGGATCAGGCTCAAATTTTATGAGGAATATTTTGCCCTAATTGTGGTTTTCCCCTCCCTCTTTCTCTGTCTCATTTACTTTTTCATGATTGACTTGACAAGTAGGGAGTCCCTGGAATGTGCAGGAAGTTATCCTGTACTGGAAATGGTGCAGTTTTCCTTCCACTCCTGAAGAAAGTATTTTCACTTCTTCTTGACACCCAGCCGATACGACTTCACCATGTAGAGAAGCCCAGATTTTCATCTCTAAGCACTCCATGAAGACACTGTTCCATTATAGAATAATGCTGAAATTCATTCTGCAGAAATAAAGCAGGTTAGGCTTTATACAGGATTGAAGTGCTTTATACAGGATGTCAGTTTGATACCAATCCCATAACTAACCCTTGGCTAATATGTCACTGGGAGTTCCCATAGCAACACCGATGAGCAAAAGTATTGCGGGATCAGCTCCATATTGCCAACTTAAATTGGCATTGATGGGTAAAATCACTTAACTTCAGGCTGGTAGCATACTAGAAAATGAAATGATGCATTATTTATAGTATAAAATGTACAATATTAAAATATCCTGGGCTGATTATTTGCTTGAGTAATAGAAGACCCGATTTCTGGTGCATCAACTCAATAAGTGAGTACCACATATCACATTGACAAGCTATCTTCCTTGGAGGGGAGTGAGGTATGCTCAGTCTCACTGAGGATGGACTGGCTCCATATAGACATGCCTAGTAAAGTCCAATTGGCATGAGTCCAAGTCATTGTTGATTATTGACTTTTGTATCAAATCAATCAATGAGATTAGTGTGTAAAATGTAATATGCGAGATAGTCCTAACTAGGCAAGTACTGTACCATGAAAATCATTTGTGTTTTATATTGGTAAGCTCAAAGATTTCTATCACCATTGGTATGAAACAAGTTATCAGCACAGGGTTAGGCAGCAACATAGTTGAGGTTTGATGCAAAGACCAAGTCGGTGAACATAGTTTGTCCTCTTTACCTGACTCAAGCATGTTGTACTTGCATTGTGTGAACATTCATTATCTGCTAGACAAATTTAAATATCTTGAATATAAGTGCAAATATTCAGTGTACAGTACTTTTGTAAATAGAACAATAGTGCTAGCTATTACTTCCTGAAGCTGATTTAAAAGACCTATTAAACTTGATTTGTGAAAGAGAAATGACTATCAATTCTATATTTATTAGACATACTGTAGATCAAAACATTGGAACAGGTATTGTGATCAATATTTTCTACAAAATGTAATATATTACCAAGTACAGTATTTTTAATTTGGGTTATTTCAATTTCAGTGGAATTCACCCCAATCAAAATCAAGTCAAAGGAAAGCCCTAAATTTGAGAAGGAAATCCCTCCATACACTGGTTTTGGATCAGAGGAAGACTCCCTCAATTCAACCCTTAAAATGTTTCCTAACACACACAAAAACATGTTAAAATTCATGGAGAAAGACAGGTAGGAAAGGAATCTTATGAAAGATACAGATATTCACTTGAGGTCTCAGTTTCTGCCTGGAATCCTGTCACCATATAGTGGAGTCCTCCAGCTCAGTAGTTAGAGCACTCATCTTCCATGCGAGAAACTGGGTTCAAATCCAGGCAGGGCGACACCTTGGGCAAGTTTTCGTACTCTTGGTCATAAAATAAATTGGTCATTTCAATCCAAAACTGTTTGTGGGACACTGCTGTGTGCAACTGCCTGCTGTGTTTGGCCCACAAATATGCAGTCAATTAACAGTACATTCTGTGAAGTGCTTTGAGACGTCTAGAAGACGTGAAAATCGCTATGCCAAATGCAACGATTATTACTGTAGCTTTTAGAAGATATAGAGTGATGAGTTTTATTTTCGCTGGTACATATGCTGTTTTTCCTCAGGACCACAAAATGATTGTGGCACTTTGCAAAATGATTGTATTATTTTGGATGCCAAATGGCAAATTCTTCATCCATCATTTAAATCTTAAACTTGTATCACCATGACCAGCATTTAAATGTATGTTCTTATTGAATTGGACACTGTGATAAAATAAACCTATCCTTGGCCCTTTGATTCAGCAGTTGATGGAAGTGGTAAAGTGTTGTGTGTGTACCATATTGCAGGTGGCCCTGAATTTTCAGTGCTCTGGGACGCTACCCTGAGTAAAGTGCTCAAATTAAATGCAAGTTGTTGTTGTTTTTCTGAAATTAACCACAATTTAGGGTTTAGAAACTAACCATCCATTTAACTGATCAATTGCAAAATTCAAGCTCGTAATTCTCTCTATCAACTTGTTTGCACATTAATTACACCTGACACCTAATACACATACAATTGCAAATGTATTGCAACGTGAAAGGCATTCTGTAAATCTAACGTTGTTGTTGTTGTATTATACATGGCTCAGCATATAATGTATGATTGCATGTAATTCCATCATGTGGCTTCATTTGACACATCACAACATGGCAGGTTGGTTCTCTTTTTCCTGCTCTTGCAAAGATAATGAATTATAGACTCAGAATCAATTCACAAACCAGTAAGCTTAAACACAATTGGGTCAAGATACTTTAAATTTGTGCCATGCTTTTAAAATTTGCATTAGTTTCATACACTATGTAATCTGTCATTGGAACATGAATTTGCAGGTTGTTAATTTCAGAAGAAATCAAGATAAACACAATTTCTTTGGCTTTCACTTCTTACCTTAGAAAGGCGGAGTGGTTAGAAACAGCTGTTTGAATTGTATTCCATACTAAAATATCAGATATCCTGTGGGTTATGTGCAAAGACATATATATAACTGTGGATGTCTTACTGAATGTTGGTTTCACATTCTTTTAGACAAGGACTGGAGGGTAATGTGCTTCGGTTTTCTGCCCAACTGGCAATGGATGCCAACCCAATCAACAATGAACGAAAATTTGTAATTTCATATTTTTTGACTGATGACACTATCGGTATTTTTGAACCTCCTATACCAAACTCAGGTAAAACATTAATGTACTTGTGTGCTCAGACTTATAGAAAGAAAGTTGAATACTGTTTATATGTGCATGTGCGAATGATTAAAACACAGTATACACAGAATTGTATGTACAGTATTTCTAAGCTTTTCCTCTGTTTCATACATCTCTCCTGTTATCTCTTACCCACGCCCAAGCTTGGATTCCCATTCAGCTGTGTGAAGTGCTTTAAGATGTGAAAGGCGCTCAATAAATGTTCATTGTTGTTCAAATTTAATATTCTTCAACAATCTCATCAAGGTCGACAGTGATAGTGCCGGGAATATGAGCATTTCACTACACCTTAGTGTTTCAAACGTAGGACAAAACATGCAGTCGTTTAACAATGCAGATGGTAGATGTGGTTGTGGTGAGTTGGGAGATGGTTTCCAATAGGATTTATGTTATTTGGTAACAAGAAATCATTACAACTTAGCTGTTTAGATTACTTTAAAATTCAACTAGTGCAGATCAATCAAAGTGTTTTTTAGTAGGAAAATGAATGTGATTTGGGTGTGTCTGAAAGGCCAGTATAAGACCTATTTCAGCGCCCTGGTACATCTTCCTGATGTGAAAGGTGCTATACAAATGTTATTTATTGAATTTTTGTATTACGAGATGCATTATGTAAATTCATCTATCAATTTTCAACAGAAGTATGTTGTATCCTTTAAAAAAAAACTTCACATTCTGAAGTAACTTCCTATTCCTTCCAGGTGTTTCTGGTGGTAAGTTTTTGGAAAGAGGAAAAGTGAAAAAACCTAACCAGGAACTCTATAAGAGTGAGCCGTCACAATACTTTACCGTGAATGATCTATTCATCGGAGCTAAGCTGTGCATCAATGGCCACAGCTTTTTGGTGGTAGATGCTGATGAGTATACGCTATGTTACATGGAAAAGCATGCCGATGAAGTACGTTATCAAACACTTTTGGACATTTATTCTTCCTTAATATTATTACTCAATTTGCCTTGATATAAGTTTTTTTTAAAGAAGTTTCTTTTGTAAGATGTAATATTTGGATAGATTTTTTTCTAAATGAGATATGCAAACATAAATAATCCCTCCAAAAAAAACACCATAATAAAATTAGTCATTTCAATCCACGACTGTTTGTGGGGGACACTGCTGTGCGCAATTGGCTGCCGTGATTCGCTCACAAATATATACAGTCAATTAGGGTCCGTCGATATGGAAAATTTTCCGATTACATGGGCTCATATTGAGATATACCGAAATATCGATATTTTCAGGTTTTTCGTACTGCGCATGCGCACGCGCATTCGGAGTGCGCACGCATTCGGAGTGCGTGCGCACCCCCCCCATCTCACATAACCCCCCATCTCTATCTGTATATTATCACATCCACCCCGTCTCTTCCCCCACCCCCCCGCCGTCCATCTCTCACACCCCCCACCCCCGTCGTCTCTCTCCCACACCATCCCCCCATCCGTCTCTTTCTCCCTCCCCCCACCGCCGACTCTCTCGCCCTCCCCCCCCCCAGCCGTCTCTCTCCCCCCTCCAGCCGTCTTTTCTCCCCCCAGCTGTCTCTCCCCCTCCCCACAGCCGTCTCTCTCCCCCTCCCCCCGGCCGTCTCTCTTCCCCTCCCCCCAGCCATCTCTTTCCCCCTCCCCCCAGCCTTCTCTCTCCCCCCCACAGCCGTCTCTCTCCCCCTCCCCCCTGCCGTCTCTCTCCCCCTCTCCTCCCACCCCCCAGCCATCTCTCTCCCCCCCACAGCCCTCTCTCCCCCTTGCCGTCTCTCTCCCCCTCCCCCCTGCCATCTCTCTCTCCCTCCCCACTGCCATCTCCCCCTCCCCCCAGCCGTCTCTCTCCCCCTCCCCCCAGCCGTCTCTCTCCCCCTCTCCCACCCCCCAGCCGTCTCTCTCCCCCTCTCCCCCCCCCAGCCGTCTCTCTCCCCCTCTCCCCCCCCCCAGCCGTCTCTCTCCCCCTCTCCCCCCCGCAGCCGTCTCTCTCCCCCTCCCCCCAGCCGTCTCTCTCCCCCTCTCCCCCCCCAACCGTCTCTCTCCTCGTCTCCTCCCCCCAGCCGTCTCTCTCCCCCTTCCCCCAGCCGTCTCTCTCCCCCTCACCACCCCCCCCCCACTCAGCAGTCTCTCTCCCCCCCCAACCCTTGCATACCTGTATATTGTATTCGAGGACTGTGAATACAATATGGCGGCTTTGCACCTCGGTCTGTGCATTGTGTATAGAGATGAGCATTCTGGGTCTTGTAGTTCAGTGTGCTCGCATCCCGATTTTTTACCTCGATATATAGTTTTTCGATATATCGATATTTAAAAAATGTCTATATCGGCATACCGATATGAAATTTATATCGGGTTTTATCGATATATCGATATATCGCCGGACCCTACAGTCAATTCACTTTACGGTATATTCTGTGAAGCGCTTTGGGACGTTGATAAAATGTGGAAAGTGCTATATCAAATGCAAGGATTATTATTATTATTATTCTAATTATTATTATAAAGGGGTTTAATTTGTGGAGGACTTTGAGTTCATAATCTTTGCTGATACTCCGAAGTCACTAAACCGAGGACCTTTCTTGCTGTTCAAATGAATGTTAAGGATCCTATTGGCATTATTAGAAAAGAGAAAGGAGTATCCCCTGATGTCCTGACCAACATCAGGCTGTTTGTAAGTCACTACTATATGCAGTATTTGCTAACAAATACATAGTCTGAAATACTGTCTTGGGACATCCAGTACCTTGAGACATCCTCCTGGTGTGAAAGGTGCTGTACTAATGTAATTTTGGTGTTGTACTATATTATGCAATAAACGTGTGAAGTACTGTATCAAATGCTAGGATTATTATAACAATCAAAGTACGCACTTGTGGGTTTGATTAACTGCAAACGTTTATATGTTCCTTTTAATCATGTAATTAATAACTAATGAAAAGGATAGTGCGTATTTGTGACTCCATTGGTTGCTAATTACCTCATAAGGGTATTTGTATTCATTTGCACAATGTGATTAATCCCACCTGCACACATTTGTATAGATTGTTAATCAACCCACAAATTAAACTCAAAGTTTTGCTTTTGAAGAAGTTTTTATTAGTAATTAACATCAATGAGATCAGTAATTTTATTATGAACTAGACTATAAAAGCAAAAATATATCCTTTGAAAAAGTTGTTAAAACCTTTGAAGAAGCGGTTTGAAGTTTCAATTAAAATTACTCTTCATTTATCAAACTCTATCCAGTTGGAAACAATTAGGATGTTATTTACTTTTGATCTCAATTTTGGTTTGATTTATTTGATTTGTTTCAAGCTAGTGATTTTGATATTCACTATCTCTCTTTTTATACTTGATTTCGAAGACAAAAAACATAATTTAATTAAACGGTAAACATGTTCTGTTTTACTCTTTATTGATTTATTTTACATGACAGCAACTTTACTTTTGCTTTGTCCATTGCATTAGTTCCCCAAAGGTAATATCTGCTCAATCCTGAGTAAACTGAAAACAATAAACAATGATAAATCTCTCGAAATTAAGAGGATGTTTGCAGCTCAAGACATCGGAAACTGTGGCATAGTTAGATACGATCAGTTCAGGTGAGCTCTGCAGATTAATCAAAATATTTTTCTCATGTTTTTCCACTTTATTTATTTCTAATTGTCCTAGTTATTTTATTCTTAATTATAGCAAGCCTCCATATTTTGCCCTGCCTAACTCAGCAAAGACCAGGGATTGATCCTGGACTTCTTGGACTGTATTGGCTGAGTGGTGTTCCACAAGATCTAATTAGCTTTTGAGCCATTGAACTTTGTAATGTAATATCAGTGTATCAATTGTACTTTGCTTCGAAACAGGGATATACTGCTTCAGATTGCAGAGGAATACTTCACTCCTCATGAGATTATGACAATATGCCGCTACTATAGCATTCGTGAACAGTCAGGTTCAGACTTGTGTATCATATTAGCTCTGGTCCAAGAACAACTGAGAAAGCATCCCTTTGAAGACTTCACTAAACTGACTCAAGCATTCACATTTGAGGATCAGCAGAGGTAAAGTGTATAATGACACTTTGTAGATCATGATTGGGTTGGATATCAATGTTACCATTCGCAAACATTATTGTAAATCATCCGTTATACTTCTTAGAGTGTTGAATTTATAAACTGTAATTGCATGATGCCTCACATTGATTACTTCACAGAGGGTGACACTGATAATAATAATAATAATCCTTGCATTTGATATAGCGTTTGATTGTAAATGAAATGTGAAGCTTGCATGGGTCTAACAGTTACATTTTGTTAAGTGAAGTTAAGTACTGCATGTGAGGAACTACAATATTGGTTATGAACTAAGCGTAGGTTACATTTGACATTTTTAGCCAATATTTGTGGGCATTGTATATGGAGGAACATTTTAGCTTTGGAGAAAATGAGCAACGTGCCATTGCAAACAATGTTCCAAAAATATTGGTTGTAATTTTTAAAAAGCTGACATTATTTAATATTTGTTTCAAACTTCAATATTATTTTAGGTGCTGTGTTTACTTACATAATAATATTTGCTTAATTTCAAAGTACAGTATTTCAAATACTGTGCAAGTTTCCTTACTCCACATGCTTCTGTTTACCTAGCAGTAAGTAGGAATCCGGTAGTTAGTCAATTGGCAGATTGTTTTCTCTTCAAATAATAAATAATAATTGAGTCACGATTGTCTATGGGAGACTGCTATGTGCAACTGGCTGCTGCGAATCACCTGCAAAACACATAGTCAACTCACTTTACAATATATTCTGTGAAGCGCTTTGAGACATATCTATAGAGATGGCTGTATATCAAATGTAAAGATTATTATTATTTTCATTTTGTGAAGCCCTTTCAGGCTTTTTATGTACATGGAAGCTATATAAATGTAGGATTATATAAATGTTGCTGTGGTGCTTACATTGTGAGATTGTACATCTTAAAATGTATTGTTTAAAGATATCTATCTCTTGCATGATAATTTTCCTTGAAATAATCTAGTGTAATAAAAAACAACAACAAAGTTACATTTGTATGGCACCTTTCACCTTGGTAGGACATCCCAAGGTGCTGAAACCTCTCCTGTGAAACATAAATTTAGTTTTGAACAATCATGTGTCCAATACTTCAGTACTATCAAGAGGTTATCCGAGAATGTTTGTGTGTAAGTGATTATGTTCACACTTGTTTTATTCCACCAAAAGCATTGAACAATAGGGACATTTGAGAGCTAAGGTTGAAAGTCGAAACACAATCTTTGTAGATAAATCCCCTATACATCTCTGGAACATCCCAGTTATTATGTGAGGATTCCAGTGAAATAATTGTTTTGTAAAGGTATTTAGCAGGACATCTTAGAATCAATCACTGGCACTTTTGGAGGTATGCCTCCAAGGCAAATGTACTAAAGAGATGCAAACCATCTGGTGGTGATATCTCAGCACAGATTGAGGTGCAAAGACAGGTACTCCCTTACTCTGATTTCTTAGTCACTAAAATCAGATTAATAATAACCAAAGAAGTACAAAGCTTGTTTAACTGAAAGTAGCTGAAAGTGTTAAAGTGTATCAAACAGAATTTATCCATTGGATTGCTTTATTAAAGCCTTATCCATGGTTCTCTACAAAATCAAATATGCTATATTGGTATATATGCTATTTTGTTTTTTCCAATGGCTTAGGTTTGGGGGCAGTCTCATAAAAGCAACCCTATATCTTAAACTAAGGTTGGACCAGTTCTAATTTGTTAAGCAGTGTCACTGTACTGAATAGCTGAATGGGGCCAATTGAAAGCTTTGTTTCCCTGAAGAGGCATTGACATATACTCATTGATCTCATCCAGGAAAGATAGTCACCTTTTTTGCCAATCCCAGCATTCACAAATCGGAAGTCAAAATAACAACAAATCCTGTTTACAAATACTGTATTACAATGAGTTACTCAACTGTGACCAGCAAAAATGTGAATCTTTTGGGAGGGCAGACTGTACCTTGAGTATATTAAGCAATGTATCTGATGGACACTTCTGCTCCATTCTTTTACCTCCAATCCATCTCTGCAGAAGAAATTCTATACATTTTACTTAGAGTACAATTTCTCCCCTGGCCCCATTTCCACGGCTGTTTGTGGGACACTGCTGTGCGCAATTTGGCTGCCACGTTTCACCCACAAATATACAGTCAATTTTCCTGCTCTCCTTCATTCTGCCTGAACCCCTCCCTCCCCTGCCCTTCTACAGCGCCTTGGGACGTCCTCTCGACGTGAAAGGCGCTATGTAAGTGTAAGGTTTGATCGATTGATTGAATTAAACCATATGCCATGAAAAAATCAACATCTCTTATAGAATACAACTTAAATTATGACATTTTCTTATATTTAACGTAATACTTTTTCTCTTTTATTTAAAAATAATCCCCTATAGAACTGGATATCTGTCGACCAAGGACAGCAGAAATATTTTGAAGTCGTTCAAACTGCCTCTATCCAAAGATCTTATCGAAGAACTTTTGTCAAAGTAAGTTCATAATAGAATTCTTATTTTTTGTGATCAATAAAGTAGATTTAAATAAAATGTCTGTATGATATCAAATGTTCGCTATTTAAGCAACTGTGATGACTTCTACAGACAGCTCACTACCAAAGCTTAATTAGTAGGTTGTGAGAGGGCAACCACAACCTGTGGAAAACACCCCAAGATGAGGAGGCTGGGGACCAGATGCAAATGACAACTGGGAGAAATTTTAAAAAATTGAACACATTTTTTTTAAAAATGAGCATAGCTATATGAAAGATACTGACTTTTAGCTGCTATGCATAAGGCAGAGTTGTTCTGTAGGAGGCCTATTAGTTCGCCTGTACGTGCTGTGTTGTCTATTTGGGGAGCTGCTGAGATGATTGTGCAGTTGGTTAAAATAGCCAGGCTCTCAAATCTCAACCTGTATTAATTTCTTGACAATACATATGCATATGAGAACAATTCACCAGAAGTATGCAATATGAACACAATTGGCATCGTCCACCCAAGAAGCAGAATCACATACACACAGCACACTCATCCCAAGCATCTGCAATCACACACGGCTGTGTGGCTGGTTTCCATGATGGCTGGTTTCTGTTTCCAAGGCTGAATGAACCACGACTCATATTGTCAGGAAATTACAGCTTGAGATTGTTGAGAGAGCATTACATTCACGAGACCTGTAACATTCCATTGCTGTGTTGAAGTTAATTTTTACCAATTGCTCAAATGTTTTCTATAGAGTATAGTCATTAATGCTTTTACAAATATAGGTGGTGAAGTTTTTGAGTTGTTGCTTTTGAGATGTCTGTGTCCAATGTGAATGGCACTACACCAAATATAAGAATTATTGTTTAAGTCATATGAACATCAATATGAATATGCACAACTGTTTGTGGGACGCTGCTGTGCACAATTGGCTGCCATGTTTCGCCCACAAATATACAGTCAATTCACTTTACAGTATATTCTGTAAAGCGCTTTGAGACATCCAGAAATCGTGAAAAGCATATCAAATGCAAGGATTATTATTATTAATATTAGGGCTAAATTATTTTTGTCTTAAAGGATTTTTGCACACATCTATTTCTTCCATCCACTCCAATTTTTTAATCTCCTCTCCTGCAGAAGCACAGAATCTTGCTGAGGTATATTTTCATGAGTCCCAACCAACCTCTACTACCTGATAACTGAACCTAGAATGTTCTTTGGAAGGCTAGGAGGTTGTGGAAATATCACAGCCAAGTCTATTCTTATCATCATCAGATATCCTTACACATGCATTTTCCAGCACTGGCCACTGATTAATGATTAGGAATGATCTATCCCCACACCCCCACCCCAATCGCTTATCTCAGACACATTGTATTCCCTGATTGAATGAAGTGAAAACTGTTTCCTCTGTCAATGCTATTCTGGAGATTGCCTTAATCGATCTAGTGATGAGAGTGCCAACAGTCTCCCACACCTGATGATGCTACAGAGGTTATGATTGTGTACAAATGTAAAATTGTATTCAACTACTCTTCAACAAACTATATTTCCCTTTTGTAGAACTGATACAATAAGAAGCATATTAAGTCGAAACACACTTTCACATTCAAATGAGGTTCGCAGAGGCATTTAAAGATACAAAATGAAAGCCTTGGTGTATACGTAGGCATATTGAATGCTAACAGGAGCTTTAGGATGGGACTTGGGAGATTTTTCTATTTAAAAACTTTGTTCTTATTCATCACGTTGTTGTAATGCAAATTAAATAATTGTATAAATACTTGGAGATGTTTTGAAGCACTTCTGTCAAAGTAAGTTCAAAGCAAGTATTTTAATGTGTGATTGTTTACTGGTGGGTCCATACAGGTTCTAATGATAGAATATAACAGGCAAAAAATAGATAAATGCGCTGTATTTTAGGGTACAAAGTAGAATCTAATTATTTATATTACAATTGCACATTTACTATTGTCTATTGCATTTGTTTCTAAATGTTTTAAGGTATAAAGATGCTGAAGGACGGGTGCAATATACAAATCTAATCTCAAGCATGAACTGGAGGGAAAATCCTCTCCCAGCTCCAGAAGTTTCACTGTACCCCAGCAAGGTAAAACACATGTAAAATGTACAAAGTGCCTTGCAGTGCTCCATTTCTCTGATACAAACTGCATTGCTTTACGGTATACATTGCTATTTAGATTATTAGTCTTTATAGTATTAATTGAGCCTGACAAACATTGCTCTTGTATGATTAGTTGTAATTGATCTGTACAGGAATCGTATCTCACCAGAGCAAGACCTGCTCCTTTGGATCCCAGTTCCCGCTATCACCATACCGTGTTTCACATTTTTGTTCGATTTATCTTCTCTTAATTTTTGCATTTAGTCAATATATAAATACCATTTTACTTTTTCTTCTTTTTCCTTTTCTGAATTGCACAGATGTATGGTTGATACTAGGGTCCAGCGATATATCAATATATCAGTTATATCCAATATAATTTTTATATCAATATGCCGATCTAGACATTTTAAAAATATCGATATATCGAAGAAAATCGGAATGCGCACGCACTGAACTACAAGACCCAGAATGCTCATCTCTATACACAATGCACAGACCAAGGTGCAAGCTGCCATATTGTATTCATAGTCCTCAAATACAATATACGGGTATGCAAGGGGTGAGGGGAGAGAGATGGGGGGGTGAGGGGAGAGAGACCGGGGGGGGGGTGGAGGGGGAGAGAGACAGCTGTGGGGGGAGGGAGAGAGAGACAGCTGGGGGGGTGGGAGGGGGAGAGAGACGGCTGGGGGGGTGGGAGGGGGAGAGAGATGGCTGGGGGTGGGTGGGGGGGAGACAGACGGCTGGGGGGGGTGGGGGGAGAGAGAGATGGGTGGGGTGGGGGGGAGACAGACGGCTGGGTCCTCTAGAGATGGGGAGAGTATGTGAGAGAGGAGAGAGACACAGAAACACAGACAGAAAAACACAGAGATGGGGAGAGTGAGTGAGAGAGAGAGAGATATTTACCTCCTGAGGAGATATGCCCCGAATGCGCGCGCACCTCCGAATGTACGCACACTCCCGAATGCGCGCGCACCTCGTAATGCGCCCGCATGCAGTATGAAAACCCCCGAAAATATCGATATGTCGGTATATCTCGATAGGAGCCCGTCGATATATCTAAATCAGAAAATTTCCATATCGACGGACCCTAGTTGATACACATATAAATATCATATGAATGCTACTCACAGTGTGGGTTACATCTATCTCATTGAAGGCCTCTTTGGCCTGTAGAATACCACAAACTGATACAATTCCTTTATTCTTGTTTATTCTGTTGCTTTAATATACAGAAATGTGATTTATTTTAGCTGTTTAGCATTTACTGGCATGATTGTATTTGTCGAGATTTCAGATGAAAAGGTGAGGTGGTAATATCTCTAAAGCATATTGTGGCTGGTAGTTGTAATATAGATGATCAGAACAAAGGAGCCAACCTTTGTTTCCTGATCTGAATAATAGAATCATAGAATTATACAGCACAGAAGGTAGCCATTTGGCCCATCCGGTCTATGGCTGCCCTTTGAAATCTGTCCAAATAAATCCCACTCGTCCACTCTCAACATTGCCCTGCAAACTTGTCCTCCCCAAATTTTTGCCTATTACTGTATTACCCTCCCCAAATATTTACCTATTACTGTACACTGTATTTAGAATTCTGAAAGAACAGTAATAGGGATTCTGGACCTCAATGCTGCAGAGCATTGTGGTACACTTGATCTTGGGAGAAGCAAAACACTAGCAAGATGTATCCCACCTTGGAAAACAGCATTCTTTATAAGGATAGAATGGATGGAATCTGAAGAGAATAGGCACCAGATCTTCAAAACTGAAGAAGAGACATTAATTTCCAATGGAAGAGGCCTAAAGGAGGCCCTAGTCACATCACAACATGACAGAAATCACTGTGTATCATTGTTCATCACACTCTACTCCTATCTTTATATCCTTTAATAATCTATCTGAATTCACTACCCTCTGAGTGGAGAAGTATTTCCTCTGCGAAAAGGCTGAACTTAAGACTATGACTCCTAGTTATAGTTTCTCCAACCAGGGCAAACAGTCTCCCACTATCTATTCTGTCATGCCCCTTTAATAATCTTATAGGTTTCTATAATTCTTCTATTTTCCAAATCAGCTCCTGTAGCCCAGTGGTTAGAGCACTCACAATACAAGCGTGAGACCTGTGTTCGAATCCAGGCAAATCAGGACGAAACCTTGGGCAAGTTTCCTTACTCCACATGCCTAATAATAATACCTCAAAAAAAACCACAATAATAAAATTGGTCATTTCAATCCACGACTGTTTGTGAGACACTGCTGTGCGCAATTGGCTGCCGCGTTTCGCCCACAAAGTCAATTCACTTTACAGTATATTCTGCAAAGCCCTTTGAGACGTCGATAAGATGTGAAAAGTGCTGTATACAATGCAAGGATTATTATTTATTATTATAGAATATAGGCCTAGTTTACTCAACGTATCTCTTAGCTCAACCCCCTCATCCCAGGAACCAACCTAGTGAATCTACACTTCACCCCCCTCTAAGACGAGTATGCCCTTTGTTAAATTTACTGACCTCTGGAGAATGATTCCTTCTAACATGTCATAAGTTGTCAGGTGCTTTCATCTCCTTTGGGATCTCTCTATTTCAAAGGAATGAAAAGAGGAAACAATAAAATAACTAGAGACAAAAGAGAATGATAAGAACACAACAAGCAATTCTTAAATCTCTCTCAAGCGCATTCACAACTTTATCCCATATCTGAAAATGCTCTTCTCACACACTTGAAAAATACTTTATTTTGTTGATACAAATTTTGCCGATGCTCCTCTGAAAGCAGCAGCCAATTGCACACAGCAGTGTTGCACAAAAAGTCATGTATTGAAAATGACCAATTCATTATTGTTTTTGAAGGATTATTATTAGGACCAAGGTTTCACCCTGTCTGGCACCAAGGTTTCTCACTTGCAAGGCGAGTGCTCTAACCATTGAGCCAGAGGACTCTATATCTATAATATAGGACCACTGATTACAATCAATAATGTGGTGTATGATATAGGAGCACTATATCAAATGCAAGGATTATTATAGTTATTTGTCTGCTGTATTTCTGGATTCCAATTTATTCTTTTAAGGCTATTCTAAATTTTCTTCCTGTTATTATTTCAGGGCTGGAATGGAGAACCTCCAACTCAGCCAGTCAAGGTGATCAACTATATGGCTTTGATAGAGGATCTGTTCGGCAAGCAAGAGTAAAGTGATGCAGCATGGATGACATTCCCAACAACTTTGTAGAGAGGATTATCTGAAACCACAACTAGGTCAATAGTTGTTTTCTTACAGTTAGTGCAGCTCAAAAGGCACACCATTGACATTGACGCATTAGAAATTAGCCAAAAGTGTAATACAATGGAGGATCAGAGGTTCGCTAATTGGCTCTAAAAAGACAATTGTTACGATGGAAATGTTTGTCTCAGGTATAATAGATCAGTTAAGTAAAAATAAATTTGCATATTTACAAAATTAGATAGTTTCATCTGTGTATGTGATTTTAATTCCATTAAATACATTTTCAGTAGATTTCAGGCGTGTTTAGAGGTGACCTTTTGTGAATACTGTACAACACATTCATTTCATAATACTGTAGAGAGGGCTCAACTAGAGATTTGCCACCACCTCAATAGTACGTGAATACCAAGAAAATGAGTGTTGAACCCTCTGGAATGACTATTTTCATTTGCACCGAATGTGATTGACATACCACTTCATTTGGAATTGAAAAACACTGAGCGTGATTTTTTTCCCTATAAGCACAGCAGTTTCTAATCCAAAATATAGTACAGTATGTGGTAAAATTAGCACAAATAATAAACAGAAGTGCACACCAAACTAATCTGTGTTTATTCTCATTGTCATGCGAGATATCAGATAACATTTGTCATGAGAGCACATGATTATAATTTGTTTTCAATAGCTTGATTGTACAATCACACAGTGACCACATTCAGCAGCATTGTGTGCAGACTCAGTGACTGACCATAATGGTGGTTGGAGCACTCGTCTTACAAGCGAGAGACCTGGGTTTGATTCCAGACATGTCAGGGTGAAACCTTGGGCAAATTTCTTTACTTTACACTTCTAATAATAATTCTTCAGAAAAAACCCAATAATGAATTGTTCATTTTCAATTCACCATTGTTTGTGGGACACTGCTGCGCGCAATTGGCTGCCACATTTCGCCCACTTCACAGTATATTCTGTGAAGCGCTTTGAGATGTCTGGAAGGTGTGAAAAGCACATATCAAATGCAAGGATTATTATTATTATACTAAAGCCACTTCACCAGTGTAACATTGGCCCGCAATCCACTTTGGGGTGAGAAAAAGTGGCCGGCGAAACACCCACACCATTCCGTGCCAAATCACATTTCCAGGCTCAGCTGAGCCACGATACCCATTTCGCAGCCATAAATAGGTAAAAATTCAATAAAGATATCTATTTGGTTGGCTATCCAAACGATAGCCCACCACTGATTCACTTTCCAGTTTATTTGATTGATTGAAACATTGTATATATTGTTTTTCAGTTATCTAAATCGAAGAGTTTAAAGGTGACCTGGGTAAACATCACAGAGTAACATTTATTGGCAGTTGTATAAGTACTTCTCTCTTATAAGACACTCTCTGACGTAACAATTATCTTGAAGACAAGTTTGGAAAAATGACAAGACTGTGATACTGATTATTTGCTTTCACCTACACAATGCTACCCTTTCCTATTCTGACTCTAATAATTCCTCTCACGTCTGATGCTGCTTAATTCTCATGCTCTTTATTAATATTCTCTTATAATCTGAAACAAGATAACCATCACTAAGTAATATACAAGTTTCAAAACTCAAGAGAAGCATGAATACCTCTAGGTCAATATAATGTTCCACTCAAGTATTTCATATGCCTCAGGCACCTACTTATGTTGAACCACGAACAAGTCATAATGGATGCTACCCTTAAACCTCAATTATAATTTTTGCCCAATTATCCCACTATAACATCAGGAAAGAGTTACTTATTCCATACTAAGTTCTTCAGGCCCAAAACCGCGTAGTTACTGCCCATTCAATTCTTTATGCAGAAGAGTTTCATAATAACATTGAAATATGGGAGTACAGATTGTGACATGTGATGTGATTATTGTTGAACTTTCTCATTCAGCCAGTCGAAAACTAAGGACTGCTCGTAAAATGTCTCTCTGCGCAGACAACAACTCCAATGCCAGTCAATGAAAGCTTTGGGCTCAAACATTGTGCCAAAGTCTGAAAGCGGGAGGATCAGAGAATGGATTGTTCACACATGCAGCCAGTTATTTGGACTTTTTAATATATCATAAGTGATACTAATTTGTTGCATTTTCACCCCCACAAAGTAATTGGACGATACAGCCTGGTATAGTCCACATCTTCATTCACTTGAAATTGATTGTTGTGTTCTATTTTGACTAAAGAACATGCTATTTAGCATTTTGTTGTAGTAATAAAAATAACTTTCAGTCGATTTTATAATGCCATTAATTCAGTCTTCGCCACTCTTTGCTCAATCGCTTAAACATTAGTCATTAAAGTTCAAAAGACAGAAGTATATTAATGCTCTTCACCAGCACAAAGGTGCTTATTAATCAACTTAATAAATTTAATCTTTGCTGCCCTTGGATCATTCATTATTCACTTCAGCTGTTAAGATTAATGCAAAGCTTCAGCCATGAAGCCAAGTAATAGAAACAAGTGGAACATTTACACTTCAAAACAGTTATCTCTATTTTTTAATTGTTACTCATCGCTACAATGGTGAGTTTTAATTATGAATTTTGTTTTCAACATTTAATTGATTCTTCATAAATTTTGTTCATTTTATTCTCTAGTAAATAAATTGTTTTATTTAGCATGGTTTGTAACATCTGGAAACACATTGTGCCAACAGCAGGAAAGTAGCGAGAGAATGAGGAAAAGAGATAAAACTAGGATTAATTTGACTAGGATTCATCAGAAGAAGCATCAAACAGCACCAGTTCAAGATGGACTTGGGTCATTAGATTTGACATGTTTTACAGAATAGATGGGGGGAATGAATGGTCGATTCCAGGAGTTACAGTTAAAGTATTAGGTGACTGGTGGAGATGGTGAGGGAAAGTAACTTCTTTAAATACATATTCATGTGAAATATAACATACAGTAATATAATAATTGCAGTTGATATAATAGTTTATCAGACTGAAATTTCTCCAAACACTTCACAGAGTTTTCTATAAAATGAGGTGATTGCCTTTCTAGAACATTGTGGCAACCAATTTACACACAAGATTAAACAATTAGTCATAAAGATAATGATTCAGAAGCAAGAGTGCTGCCAACTGAGCCCCAAATCTCTCAACTCCAACCTTTATGATGAAGGGAGGAACAGTTCATATGCGACTAGTCTTTAGTGAGTTGGAGGCAGGTATTGAGAGCAGTTTCTGGATGGAGGAAATAGGTGTGTGTAGCAACCTTTGTCAGACAAATTAAATTGGTGACGTGGAAGGAAGAGTCTAGAAGTTATACAATATTAGAAGAACAGTTTGTAATAATCCTTAACTGTTGCCAAGACATTTCTCCAGGTAAGTAATTTCTTCTTTATACAATCCCACTATCTACCTCTTTATTTTGACGTATGTTATTTTATAAATTCAAATTCTTTGAATAGCTTCTAAAGCTTTTTTTGGTGAGATATAAATCTTCCTGCGTTAATCTGCCAAGAAAGGGAGAAATCCATACTCTCACAAAAATTTAACTTTTACTCTTGGACGAACCTAGAGAGTGACTTTTGACAGGCTATTTCGCTATCAGGTGCATTGCACATGCATTTTGAAGCACGAATAATAATAAGACATGATTAACCATGGTTAAATGCAGTGAATTGTATGTATAACAAGACTGGACCTGGACATCAGAGAATTTTGTTTTCTTTATTGTGATATTGATTACAGAACTGCAGTCATTTCTTTCAACAGCACCTAGACAGCAGACAGCATGTACAGAACTATGTCAAATGTTCCAATGCACTTTAGCAAATCACATTTAGGATTTTAATTCACAAATATAATGATAGTAGATATATTAGGTATGGAGACAAACTTGTTCCAGTGTCTGTGCCATGAGATTATTACTTTATGAATGGGTGTTAGGCTGATAAATGAAAACTGAGAGGAAATTGGGAGCAATTTAAACATGATCTTGAATAAATGATTTGGGTGACTTAACTTTCATACTAATCTTTTTATTCCAGTGAGATTATGAATCAAATTAGACCAAGTACTGACTGGCTATCAAGCTGAAATACAATATGTTGAAAAAGTAAACACTCAAAATTTATTTTATGGAGGTTATTCTTGTCCATTTGGTCAGGTTTGCAAATGTATCCTTATATATTTGCCTAATTTATGGACATTTATTTTAGAAATAGAAGAAATATTGATAATTATTATACAAATGTTTCAGTTTAGGTTTAAAGTAAAGAGTTCCAATGTCTTGGGATGTCCTCCCAACATGAAAAGCGCTACATAAATGCAATTTGTTGCTGTTGTAAGATGAAGAAACGTCATACTTGTTGGTCTGGTCCTTACTTTTATTGAATTTTACTGGTAAAACGAGCTATAATAACAACATTTTCTGCAAACTGGAAATGTGCCACACTAATATTAGGGAATTCTGCTGTGGCAGCAGATTGCATTGGAATGGATTTCTCACTGGTGGGTGTAAATATCCTAATCAAAATCGTTTTTGCAAATCTTGTTGTAATATGTTTAGACCCTGTTGTAGTAACCTTGAATTTCCAAAAGATGCTAGGTTTTATGATTGAACAAAGATTTTCAATATGATTTTCATAAATGTATTGAAATTATACAATTGGAAATACAGTATAGGCCAGTGAAATCAGTCTCTGAAGGATTACAATTCTAGCAAATAAATAATTGTATGTGCTACTTTTGTTTATTTTTGTTATTTTGTTTCTAAATACAGACAGCATATTGAAACCTGCGTTACAAGTTTTCTTTGCTGTGACCATTCATCACATGTATTCTATATAAGTTGAACTAAAGTGTGCTACACATAATAAAATATGCCCTAGACTACACAAAAGCAAAATCTTTTAGGAAAACAATATCTTCATAGATTTGTTGCTTTTGACCAACATTAGTGCAATTTGATTTCCTGACTTTAATGGATTTTTTCACAGCTGAGTGCACTGAAGCAATGCCCGAAAGGCTGTGCAGAATTAGAGGTTGACAGAGGGCAGCACTTCAATGACAGGTTTGATGTTTTTCCAATACACAGAGAATTCACTCTCTGACTTGCAATCAGGTCTCTAAGCTGTCAAGGATAATGTGTAATTAAGTTATTGCTACTTTTCATTCAGAGACACTTAAAAACAACAGGGGCAATTTCTCCTGACCATTGTTTGTGAGAAAATAACATTTATTCAACTTGATGAGTTCAAAAATGGATACCTTTTTATGTTTTTCATCTTGGGCAAAGAGATGACCATCTGAATAATGGTGTGTTATTCTACTGTCCCGTTTTACCGATTAAAATGACCTGAAAATTACGACTCCAAATAGGATCCCATCATAACTACATTTGTCAGTGTGAAACAGGCAAAAGATTTTTGAAGAACTGATGCATGAAAATTATGTTCTTGTATATGTTCTAACGTTCATGACTAACTACAGTATATCCCTTTCAAGTTGTTCTCTCCATGCTGTAGTTGATGGTTCATTCTTTCACTTTTTACTAGCTTTTTTTACTAGTCTGTGTTCTCTCCCATTTTGTTGCTTCTTCATATCAATGACCTCATGCATGAAACATTTAGGTCTGTCATCCTTTGCTCCACTGCACATTCAGCATCCTCCTTCAGGTTGTACATGCAATGCAATAGGTAAATGTTTAAATCTGCTTAACTGCAGCCTTTCACAAGTTTATCAAGTTCAACCAACAATTATTGCATATTATCTTTAATGGTTTTAGACGTAGATATTCATCAATTGCACTTTTTGGCCTTCTGATCATAGAATCTTATGGCACAAAATGAGGCCATTTGGCCCATCTAGTCTGTGCCGGCTCTTTGAAAAGAGTAACTCAATCCCACTGCCCAGCTCTCTCCCTATAACCTAACAGACTTGTCTAGCTTTTTTATTGGTCTCTGAACTGAAAGGCATGTTTTCCTATTTTTGGGCTGTTCTTCGCCCACAAAATATATACTCAATTCAATTTACAGTACTTTATTTTCGGCGAAGAGATTTGAGACGTCTTGAAGATGTGATAAGGAGTTACGGTATATGAAATGCAAGGATAATTACATATAAATTATTATAAATGCAACTTTCATATCTTCTCCATTATCCAACCCATCTCTGGGAAGTTCTATTTCCTTATTTAGTCAAAGCAATTATTCCCCAATTATATTGCCCGCAAATTTTCTACTTCCACATCATAGTGACTCCCCTCACAGTTCTGGACAAAAGATCAGAAAATAATTGCTGTTTGATAGATGATTACTCTCTCACTTCTAGCCACCAACCATTTCTCTTTCCGTCATAATGTTTCTTTCTGTGAACTTTCTTCCATTGATCCTCCTAAACTACAAATCTACTATCTCGCATTCTCTCAATGTTGAAGTGCAAACTCATTTGTGCCCTCTTCCAGGGGTTCTTCAATGCTATGGAATTCCTTACTTTCTTCAGTCTTCCTTTTCTCTTCAGACAAAATGATTTTAGTATCCAATCTTACCATCACATAACCATCATATCTTCATTTATGTAACCAATTCTTTTGAACGTTGATTTAGTTTTTTTTTAACCTGTGAAAACTTTCAACTAATGGACCATTAGTCCAACTAATGGATCATTTCCACCTGGATAATAGGCAGATGAACAATATTAAGTTAGTTCTAAATGGTATATTTTTATCTGCAGATGCTGACCTGTTGTCGACAAGCAAACTTTATTTTAGTTTCTAAGTCTTTCCATGGTTGAGGAGGTTTATGTTTCCTTTTTTTTACTTTAGAAATACATCTTCATACACTAGAGAAATTCCAACTGAGTTTGGATTTACCCTATTTATATCGCATTTCGAAATGTCTAGAATTTGGCAAATTGTTAAATTCAATTTTAACTTTGAAGTTGGCTTTCTGTAGTTCTTAAAATAACATACAGAAACCAGATTCAAATTGAGGTGCTTACAGAACGGATCCCATGATCACCAACAATAACAACAAAATTACACATGTATAAAGCCTTTCACGTCGGGAGGACATATCAAGGTGCTGGACAGTCAATGTTTCGACTTCAAGGCTGTTTGTGGGATTTTGCTGTGCACAACTTGACTACTGTTTTCATTACAACATACTTGGACATATCCCCCTATATGAAAATTGTTATATGAAATGCAAAGATGAGTTATAAGAACATAAGATATAGGAGCAGGAGTAGGCCATTCGGCCCACCGAGCCTGCCGCATCCTTCAATCATGGCTGATATTCTACTTTAACTCCTGTTACCTGCCTTATCCCCATACCCCATAAGCCCTTTATACATGAGAAATCTATGTAACTCAGTCTTCAATATGGTAAAGGACTGATCATCAACAGCCCTTTGGGGTAAAGAATTCCATACGTCCACCACCCTCCAAGTGAAGAAGTTTTTTCTCAACTCAGTGTGAAGGGGCTGACCCCTAACTTTGAGTCTGTGACTCCTGGTTTTAGATGCTCCAACCATGGGAAACAATCTCCCACTATCTACTTTGTCATGCCCCTAAATAATCTTATAGGTTTCTATCAGATCCCCTCTAATTCTTCTATATTCCAGAGAATATAGGCCCAAATTAATCAACCCATCGTTGATTCATTATCGTTATTCATTATTTAGAATCACAAGAGAGGACTGGTCATCTAATCCTTGCAGAATATTTACTCGCCCATCCTCCCATCATAGCAATGAGCTGTTTTGTAAGTGAGTCCAGTGTCCAGGCTTCAACCACTCTTTCTGATAACCTGCTCCAGTTATTAAGCAGTCATTGAGTAAAGAAATGTTCCTTGGAGTCTGTCTTGAAATTGTCCTTTGCAACCCTAAACACTGAACCAAATAGGAGTATTAAAAAATCCTCTGTCCAAACAAAAGTTTCAATTGTATGTTCAGCCCTTTTTATAAATGACGTGCAAATAGAAAATTTTATGGACAGAAAATGACACATGATAACTCACTCATATGTCTGACCATAAGCCACTTGTGACTTTGAAGCTCCTATTTTCACTTCCTACTTTCAATATATATTGAGTATCTTGCAGATTTTTGGGGAAATGATATTCAATGACCTATGAATCAGGTGATCATCTAATAACATACTAAATTGCAATTTTGTCTCTTTTATGTGTCATAAGGCCATTACCAGTGTTCTCTAGAACAGGATCTGAGGAGCCAGAGCAGATATCTTTATGCAGTTTTGGTGTGACACTAGGCTGCATCAAATCCTGACTGTTTAAATGTCCATTTTAGATTGATTTTGCTTTTATTTAGCTCCTATATATTCCTATCCCTTCTGATCACCGATTCTTCATTGTCTCCCAGCACAAATGGCAGGGGATTAATGCAAAAATTAGAGGAGTTTGTTTTAAAGATTGTTTGGCATTTATCCATCTCCAGAACAACAAGTCGTTTTACTTTGGTGTTTTTTTTTATAAGGATACATATAGCTATTCTCTATATTTTATAGCCATTCAGTGCTATATTTTAGCTCCGGAACATTAATTTTCCACCAAAATTGAAAACATGGTATGTGTAACAAGAATAACAGAAATAGCGATTCCTACTAGGAATTGGACCTCCAGTTTACTGCCGGAAGTTCACTCCGGCAGTAAACTGCATTGAAGACGGTTATGGGAGCACTGGAATGTACAGCACTGGAAAGGACCATGAGGTTGATTCAGTTTAAAATAACACAGATCTGTATCTTGTACCGCTCAATACAGGTTGGTGTGCGACACATATCTGGCTAACAGAAGCCTTAGTATTCGTGTTTTTTGGTACAAAACTGAATTTCCATCATGTTTGTCAGATACAAGAATGTCCCTAGAACTAACCAAGTGAAAGGTCTGGTTGGCATGATTGGCAACGCAGAAGAGAAGAACAAAAGTAACCTTTTTATTCTCTCTGGAAATGTATGTGAGTGGAATGGTGTTCGTGGCATTGAACTAAAATATGTCATTGTTTACACCTGAACTTTTGTTTTCTGTTGAGTTTTTAATAAAACATTCTTTGCATTTGATACAGCTACTTATTAGGCTGACCATCTCAACATACTTTAAAATGTTTACTATACAGTATAGTGACAGTGTTTGTAGATGAAGATGACAGCAAATTCATACAATAATGCCCTGAAAATGTCCGCAAAATTAATAATATTTTTATTATGTGGGATTATTGGCCAGGGCACCAGAAGAGAGTCTCTTCTCTTTAAGAATAATATCTGGGGATATTTAATATCCGCATTAATAGGGAGGCGGGACCTCACTTATTATTTTTACTAATTGGGTGATTTTTTTGATTGTATGTTGCAGAGACAAATAGTATATCTTAAACTCACCAATAAACAGACAATGACATCCTCTCACCTCCTTGATACAAAATAAAATCTGATCTTAAAATTGAAGTCTGAAATGAATCTTACATTCATACTCCTTGTTTTAGCAATTCTTCTGAATAAATACTGGGAAGCAAGAACCTAACCACTATTGAGCTCTTATCCCAATACTTAACAGACGAATAAAGTTATTTCCCTCCCACAAAACAAGATATAGTAACCTCTAAAAATGCAAGACATCTGACCTTGTTGTGGAATGTGGGTGATAAATTTGGGATCTGATACAAAGGAATGAACCCTCCCTTATGCTACTTGCATTTAGCAGCATTAGCAGAAAGTCTACATTGGACAAGTCTGGAGTTGTGATGACTTCATGGAATCATAGAATTGTACACCATAGAAGGAGGCCATTTAGCCTGTGTTGGCTGTGTTGGCTCTTCCGCTCTTCAAGATCACAGAGCTGTCCAGATCAATCCCACTTAGCCACATTTTACCCATAGCCCTGCAAACTCGTCCTCCCAAATAAGTATCTACTTAAAAGTTGATATTGAATTGGCTTCCACCACCCTCAGGCAATGCATTCCAGATCCCAACAACTTACTGTGTGAAAAAAATTCTCCTCACCTCTCCTCTGTTTCTTTTAACAACCATTTTAAATCAGTGTCCTCAGGTTACCCATCAGTGGAAATAGTTTATCCTTGTTCACCCTATCGAATCCCCTCATAGGTTTGAAAGCTTCTATTAAGTTTCCTGTTAACCTCCTCTGCTCCAAAGAGATTAATCCTAGCTTCTCTAGCATACCTCTTGGTCTTAAGGCAAAATGAAAGTTAACATGAGTGAAAATATTTTCCCTTGTTATTGTTTATTGACATGTGTTATAGTACGCTTCAGGCTGCTACCTATTTTATTTTGGCAAATTACTTAAGTGAGCAGAAAAAATTATGAGGACTGTTTAACTATGGTGTTAAATTACTCCTTACATCATTTTCCCTAGGAGTGTTTACATTTTTTCTTGATTGCTTAAGTCTAACCTAGTAAATAAATGTGGCTCACTGAGGACTTATATTTAGACAGACATGGTATGCTCCCCAGTTCTAGTGGTAGTGTTAATGTATTACTTAACCTCAGTTACAAAGTGGTTGCCTTGAAGCAGTGATGAAACTATGCAGGCCCCATTGACCAATACTGTAGTGCGCACTGCAATGCCTCGTATAGTGGATATCAATACTGTATACTGTATAGCACTCGAGTTTTATTCCATGTGATCCTTCCAATACACGCAGAGATCAGTCAGCCACCTGCAGTGATCAGCTGTTAGGTAAAAAACCCTTGCCTTGAGATGCCTCCATTTACATCAGTTATTACACTGATCAGTATCATTTAAAAGAAATGCCAAGTAAGTGCTTTTGGAAATTCAGTTCTATTCCCCATTTACAGTGATGTGGATGCATTGAATCAGAATTTCAGCATCAACAGAAAGCGCAAATATTCTCTAAATGTGGCCACAGCAGAAGAAATAGTCAATTTCATTCCCAGGTGGGAATCTATTTAGCTTTATCCTGAGTGTCTCTATGTTCCCCAGTCTATTTCAGGCTACCGGACATTGAGAGGATTCAGGACCACCTGCTTCCAAGCTGACTGATGACCCTGGTAACGTAGCCACTGTTCCTTGGGCAGTCCTTTGAAGCCCAGTTAAAGAAAGAGTTTCCACTGAGCAGACCTTGGATCTTCTAACAGGATTGTTCCAGTACTTATGTTTAAGGTCACCTTCCACCATTCATAGCCTGCACACTGCAGAGCTGGAACTAACGTCAAACAGTATTGTTAACAGTGGTAATTGAGAAATCTTCCATAAAATGATTGGATGGGTTCAATGACATATGCACCGAATTAAAGAATCCTATTAAGAAATACTGCAAACTGGGCCGCAGTATGTGAAAATTACAGGGATTTGCTGAAAATCGCAACATTGTTATTCTTCCAATTAAATGGCACTATTCTATTCTTCTATTCCTTTAATGTTTGTACATTTAGCTTCCCCACTGCTCCAGGCAAGGGTTTTGCATCCAGATCATTTGTTCCAAACAGATATAGCTAAAACTGTGAGTGAACCTAAAGTCTTTATTATACATAACATACAGGGAGGGAATTAACTCAATCTTGGAGCTTCACTCACCAAGCCTTGCCTCCCAAATTCTGACACCCAAATGTCTAAAGTTTTCCTAATCATTGGATCCTGAAGATTAGTTTCAACCTGTGCAATGCACTGGGTCTGAAGGTGGGGGAATCAGCCTTTGCCCTGTGACCGTCAGAATGCCTCCAAATCTGAGAGTCCCAAGTAAAATGGTGCTGAGCTCATCTGGTAAACTGCATTTATCTGAGTGTTAAAATGAATGAGCAAGACACAACCTATAGAGGAGTTTATTGTTTTTTGGTCTATGTGAACTAGGAATTGCATAATCTTTTTCTTGGTGTTGAAGTAACCTTGTCAATTTAAGAAAACAATAGGTGGTGAGCTGGATTGTTGGATTCCCATATGATGGGCTGATGACTTCAGTTGGGCTACAAGGCTAAAGAGCAGGCCACATGCTTCTCGAGGGAGTGAACATGCAGGGCTTTCTTTCCTAGTGGACGGTCACAGAGTTGGAATGGCTGAAGAATGGCAGCTGTTCACGTAAAAGAACAAGGAAATCTTTTTTTATTTTCCCTACTGAATACACAGTCAATCCAATTTATTATATATGAAGTGCTTTGAGGCATCTCAACGATTTGATAAGGCACAAATACAAGGATTATTATTCAAAAGGGGGAAGGAATAAGAAAATTAATCAAGCAAGGATGCCAAAGATCAGAATAAATTTTATTGTGTAAGTTTATTAATTAGGTTTAATACTGTGGGTAAAGCTTTGAAGCAATATGTTGTGAAGCAGATCCCAGTGTCCTGATAAACATAGTTATTATTTGTAGCTGGATTGGTGAACAGAGATATGTATCCCTTTCCAGATGCTATGCTTTACACTATACACCTGCTGCCTTTGTTTCAGTGAAAATAATTCAAGCTGTGGGAATTTTACCCCAGAATACTACTGAAAGTTTACAACTTGTGTTTGATATGAATGATATGAAATAAATTACAACTGGCTGCACAGTATCTGACAAGGGCAATGCTGATTTATTCCCACAAAGGCCATAGAATGACAAATGATGTACTCGGCCCTTCACAGTAATTCTCTGTGACGGATGGTGATTATTTGATATTATAAAGTTATATCATAAATAAAGTTTATTTCCAAAGGAAACTTTTGTGAGATAACTGCACAGAATGGACTGTTGATTTCTGGAAAAAAAACTATAGGATTAGCTCCCAGGAGGAGGCCTGCATAAAAAAAGATTTTCAGTGTCTTCTGCACGAATAAGTTTATACCCTGTTTTGAACACTCAAACATGCAAGTCTGTGGAGAAAATCAATAGCAATTTAGAACAAATAAATGACGGGCTTTAATGGAATATGCTGGGAGATGGTTCAGGAGCCAGTACTGTAGGTTGATCTGCATTGGTGAGAAGGGCCAGAGACAGAATGTGGTTTTACACTTGTTGTTCCCCAGGCAGATTTTTTAATCTTTGCTCTGCCCTCTTGGGTAGGTATACAGAAATCCTTGTGAAATCACAAAGCCTGCCTCTTCCTAGCAGCTGCTCACGGCAGAATTGGCAGATGCTTTGATCCTTTCAGGGTTATAATAACAAAAAAATGGAGTTTGAAGAAACCATTGGACTTAGTTTGTGCTAAAATGCTAGTTTGCGTTTGACCAGAGGTTTTGCAAATACATGAAGGTCCAAATCTCAGGCAGAGATTCAACATCAGACCAGCTGCTCCCTCAATAAAGCACTTTTACAGATGTTGAGTGGAAACTCAGATGCACTAGATTTTGAAAGCTGTAAAGGACATTCAAGTCTTCAAAGAGTTTAACATGAAGGGATTACTTTCATTGAAATAAATCTTTTGTGCATGTTACCTCCTAGTGACAGAACACTTTGAAAATCTTTGAAGTGTAATGTCGGTCAACGAATCTGTCAATCTCAAAACGGCAACAAAAGTGAGTCTTTTGTTTTAAAACATTATTTCTCTTTCACCAATTTTACTTCATTCATTTTCTCCACTCCCTTCCATTTTTGACTTTCGTAATTTTCTACTGGAGTGGGGTTCCAGGGTGCTCTGTGGTATCCCACATTGGCATTTATTAATGTGTGAACCTGAGACTGAGTGTTTGCTGGTTATATGACTGTAGGTCACTGTATTGTCAGTGATGCTGTCCTTCATTGAGATGCTAAATCAAAGTCCTATGCCCTGTTCAGGTGGATGTTAGAGATCCTAAGGCACAAAGCAAAAAGAGAAGGGACTTTTCCTGGTGTCCTAACCAACAATTCCCCAGATAAACATGATCACAGCTGTTTGCGGGACATTGCGCAAAGCAGATTAACTGCTGCATTCACCTACAAATGCAATTACTATACATCAGAAGCTCTGAGAATGCTTTGAGACATTCCAGACTTTATAGGTGCAATATAATATAAAATGCAACGATGATTATTACTATTAGGAGCCAAACCCCGGTCCTGTCTGAACTCAATGTCATCACAAGACGATTTTGTGATTGTGATCAGCAGCTAGAACCCTGACAGATTTTATCCTTTTGTGATATAGTGCCCTGCCACAAATATATTGTGCCCAGGAGACAACCGTAACCAGGCACTAATAATACTAATAATAATTTTTGCATTTGATATAGCGCTTTTCACGCTATATCTCTTCTAGGCGTCACAAAGCACTTCACAGAATATACTGTAAAGTGAATTGTCTGTATATTTGTTGGTGAAACGCGGCAGCCAATTATGCACAACAGGGCCCCACAAACAGTCGTGGATTGAAATAACCAATTTATTATAGTTTTCGTAGGAATTATTATTAGGCGTGCGGAGTAAGGAAACTTGCCCAGGTTTTGCCCTGTCTGGATTTGAACACAGGTCTCACACTTGTAAGGCAAGTTCTCTAACCACTGAGCTACAGGACTCATTCAGATGTACTGTATTAATATATATTCATATTAAAATATGATATTAAAATAATACATTATTATATTACAATATTGTTTTATTATTAGTGCAAATCAATTATGAGAAGTTTAGAATACTGTAATGTATTTTCCCAACCAAGTTACACTGTGAATATGAGTCTCAATCTTTGTGGGCAATCATGTTATTGAAACAAAATAGGGAAAGGGATATAAGTGATGTATGTGCCCTACAGGAATCGAAAGGGCATTAACAGTCACTGTTAGCAGAATCCAGAAAGCAAAAATGTGCACCTCCCAGTGGTTGCAGAATAAAATGAGCAAATACTGTACCCGGGACAAGGTTACTTGTCCACGTTACCAGATGCCAGGTAGACTTATCAAACACGAAGCTACAAAGGAGCAAAGATTCCTGTGGTCAATGAGTGAGTGAAGTGTGAGCTGACCGACGACTCACATGTACAATAGGATGTTTCCATCAGAAGTGCACCTAGTCACTGGACAGGGGCAGAAATCATTGTGCCTGAGATAAGGAAACCACATCAAACGAGGTCTGTGTCTTGGACTCACATGAAAAGGCACTTTGGGTGAGATACTGGAGGCACAAAACGAACCAGACTCCTCAGGGCAAAGGATTCCCCAAACGACAGTCCCATTGATTAACTTCTGTACTTTTGTGATGAGAAAACACTTAGCAGAGGGCATCTGGCAGCCAGCGCCTGGCTGGGACATGTTGCTGTGTGTACTCATCTGTCCGGATTATTTAAAAGAAGTTGAATTTATTTGATCTCTGATCTCACTTGATAAACACACGCTCTCCCGACACCTACACACAGCTGAGGGAGGGAGGGAGATTGCAGAGATAGGGAGAGGGTGGGGAGGAGGAGGAGGCAGGGTTGCTGTCTGTGCTGATCTATAGTCTAATGGCTCCTTTGACACCAGCGTTGTATCAACCTCTAACTTGCTCGTTTCATATTTAAAAGCGCAGAGAGAGAGAGAGAGAGAGAGAAGCCTTGTGCAGGGGAGAGGAAAGGAAGCAGAGTGAGCGCCATCTGGTTGGTTTCATTGCCTGGTCGACATCATTAACTCATTCATTGCAGAGAAGGTAAAGCTTCTTCTTAGTTTGAAATACTCTAACTTTTATTTCTCGCTCTAATGTTGACTGTAAACCTTTTCTAACACATCAAGTGAAACCAACCCCCCCCCCCCCCCCCCCCCCATCCATGTTTACGGATCATAACGGATCTGAGTATTTAGATCTCTAACGTGTGGACAGGTTTGAGTTATTTGGGAACTGGTTTCACGTTAAGTTTCGCTGTGGAGTTAACACCATTGTACATGTGCAGAAAGCGAATGACTTTGTGATCATTGTTTCCTTTTTTACTGCCCTGCTCTCGAGGGCTGAAGTGGGTCACAGTGACTCTAGTGGGAAAAGTGATGTTGTTGTCTGTCGCCCATGAAACAAAAACATCATCTCGACCTGAACAGTTAATTTCATTGGAGAATTTCAAATGGAGCTCACTTTAATGGCAGGTCATTTTGAGACACCTTGAAGATGTGATGAGGCTCTATTATCAAATGCAAGGATTATTAGTATGATTATTATCACTATATTCACTATGGCAATTGCACACTGTCCAATGTGAGAACAACTTTGATTTATCTAGTGCCCTCCTCGCCGGGCGGCGTCTCTGTTTTTATTAATATCGGTCCCATGATTCTCCAAAATGAACAGGGCTGTCCTCGGGCATGTAGTAAAACGCCCTCTGCTCACTTACAGGGCTACAGATATCAAACAGTGGAGATTAACATCGGCTGTGGTAGGTCAGGTCCACACTCAGAGGGGGAATATTTAGTGGTGACCTTATATAGGATATTTATTTAGCTCCCCCATGTTTGGCTACCATCAAGGCTGGACTATGGAAACTCCCCCCTCTCAGCTGTCCTGGTTCTTCCCTTCACAAGCTGCAAACCATCCAGACCTCTGCAGCTCATGTCTTCACCCGCACCAAGGTCCGCGACCACATCACTCCCACCCTCGTTCGACTCCAGTGGCTCCCCATTCCCCCAGAGGATCGAATTCAAGATCCTCGTCCTCACTTTCAAGGCCATTCACGGCCTTTGCCACCCACCCCATCTCTCTGACCTGCTGTCCCCCTATGAGCCTCCCCGCCCACTCTGTTCAGCGGGCTCTGGCCTGCTCCATGTCCCCCATCCGACCCACCCTACCATCGGCGGACAGGCTTTCAGCTTCTCTGCCCCCACGCTCTGGAACTCCATCCCACAGTCCCTTCACCTCCCTCCTTCCCTCCCTCTCTTCGTCTTCCTCTCCCCCTTTCCTCTTTTCCCCTTTTCTCCCCTGGCCCTATTTTCACGACTGTATGTGGGACACTGCTGTGGGCAATTTGGCTGCCGCATTTTCGCCCACAAATATACAGTTAATTTTCCTACTTTCCTTCCCCAAACTCTGTGCAGCGCTTTGGGATGTGGAAAGCACTATATAAACTTGAGGATTACTTACTTACTTACTTGCTTGCTTGCTTGCTTGCTTGCTTACTTACTTATTCTCAAGACCCTTCTCTTCGACTGTGCCTACTGCTGCTCTCCCAACTCTCTCCCTCCCCTTCTAACTCTCACCCACCTCTCCCTGCTACCCTGCCTCTCCCCCTTGCTCGGGTCCAGACCTGACTGTTCAGTGCCTTGGGACGTCCACCCGACGTGAAAGGCACTCTATAAATGTCATTTTGTTGTTGTTGTTGTTGCCGACCACACCCCATGATTTGGTGCCTTTATTTGACCACCCATCCTGAGCCATTTTGTGGTGCCCGTCTGCAATTGAGCCCATTACTTATAAATAGGGAACATGAAAATGGGGACCCACACATCTTTTTGATACCAGAACCATAAATCTAGCCCTGGTTTCAACGTAAACCTCCCCAAACGATTGTAGGGTGGACAGAACTTGCAATAAAACTGTGTCAGTGATCAAATTCTGCTGGAGTTTGCCAATGGTGAGGCAGAAATACATATCTTCACTTTTCAGGCACCGTGGTGTTCAACATATTTTCAAATCTCACGTAATCATCTTCTAGGGATCTTCGCAAGGAATTACATCACTAGGTGGTATTTTCAGGGAAGCTATATGTTGCATCTATTGTCTCAAAAAAATATAAGCCAGCGTCATATCTTGATGGATTTCCCAATACAAAACATGCACTTAACTCTTCCATTTAAGTTTTTCAACTACTCTGTTTGTTGGATGTGTATGCCATTTTTTGTATACATGTCATATTCAGAGTTATTTAATGATTAAAAAAAACTACAGCTGTTTTTAAATGGTTTCCATAATTAACTCAGCTGGTAGTAGTCCAAGTAATATTTACATTATACAGGTGATGTGATGTGAGCAAGATATTTGCACAGTGCCTTGGGACATTATCCTGACCTGAAAGGCACTTTACAATTATGATGACGTTGTATTTGACATTAGTATCTCCTTCTCCAGGAGTGAGATACATGTTGGGTAAAGGCAATTTGCATAAGCAGGTGTCAGCTTGGCTCAATTGATAACACTCTCACTTTCATCAGAAGATTGTGAGTTCAAGTCTCATATCTATGGTGGAAATTCAGCAGGAAAATTGAGGAATGTTCCATTGTCAGAGGTGCCATCCTATAAATAATAGATTAAATCCGTGATTGTCTACCTATCTGTTCAGAAGGACATTAAAGACATTGTTCAAAAAGTTAATGAAATTTCTCCTAGTCTCTTGACCAACAGTTTTCCAGAATAATAAGTCATTCATCTCATGATTATTTATAATACATTGAGAACATAAACTGGCTGCTGCTGTGATTGTCTGCAAAAGAGTGTCACTACACTTGATGGTAAATATCTATAAAGCTCTTATGACATCTTAATGTTGTCGGCACATTTTCAAACATTAGTAAGTAACTAATGAGTGAGTAACGGTGGTCAATTTTGCTCCCATTGTTATAGCCTTTGTTGACTATAACAATGGGAGCTACATTGACCACCGTTACTCTCTCCAAATAGTTTTTCTACATTCCTGTTCCAATAATGGAAATCGTAATGAACTGTTTTAAAGTTCTGAAAGTTATTTGTTTTTTGTGGAAAAACTGCATTATTCCAGTATGTCATTTGCACTAAACAATTTTATACCTCGTTTTCACCACAATCTCTCAGTATGGCTAGTTTGTCTTCTGCATTGTTGTTCATTTAACTTGACAAATCTTGACCCATTCTCAGGCTTTATAGGCCCCCAAATCCATTACTCAGCATCTGTAAACAAGCTCAAATAATAATCTACTCTTAGAGGCACAAACACAGTGGTAAATCATTCTCTGAAAAAAAATGCTCTTTTCACATTCCACGTTCCATGGCAGTAATTTAAATGGTACAGTGCTGGAAAAAGAAAACTGACCTTTCCGTTCCATGCAATCCCAATATCCCTTGTCTTCCATTCTGGTACAACAGCCATCTCCACTCACTCAAGGTTCAGGTCCAGACTGCTGAACCCACCTGGTTCAATCGGATGTAACGGTCCACCAGCAGATCCGGCTGGACCACACAAAAGTAGGGGGAAGAGATACATGCACTGTGCAACATTAAGAGGGGGATTAATCTTAACTCACATCAATCCTTTCAGGGACTTTGCTTGTCTGTAGCCTTATATAGAAAATATATATCTTACTTCAACTTTTACATTTTTATCCATCTTTAAATCCCACCATGGCACCTATTGTCAGCTATCCCTCTCCATTTTTCCTTAGTTGTACTCCAACCCTACTTTAATTGTGCTCCAACTCTACTGTTCCAAGATGCTATTTAACCTGTAGGGCCCTATGTAAATGAGAGTTGTTCTTGGCTGCAGCAGACGCATCACCCTTTTATCTGGACTCGGTATTTCGCCCGAACACTCTATGGGGAATTTGTTTGGAGGAATCTACACTCTCTCCTAATGAGAAAAGGTCCACAACAACTGCTCATTTTTTGGTCAAAAATCATTTGCGGCTGGAGAAGTTAATTTGAAACTCCGATAAAGGCAAATTACCGCGGCTACGCCTTAACCCGGAGCACGGTCGTTCATTCCCGGTTCTATTTCCCAGAATAGTTTGTCTGTAACATTTGTCGCAACTATTTACGTTTCTACAATATTATTTGTGAAAAAAAAGGATAAACTGCTGACACAATGTTTATTGTGAAAACATCACGGACATTTGTTTTCATACAATATTTTCAAGAGCTTGAACTGCTCCATAATACCACATAATTACTTGACTCCTCATTTAGCATGGACTTCAACGTAACATTAACTCAAGTTATGTGATAGTAACATTTGGTTCTTGTTATATTTTACATTGCAGGTGGTGAAGCTGCCGAGTGCAGTGAAATCAATAGCTACATATAACTCAATGAATGCCAAACTGTTGTGAATTCTTGTAAGAAGCGGTGGCTTGAGTTCCCCTTGTGGGGTCTAACTGACCAGCAGCTGCCCTGCTTTGAAGTACACTACTCTCATATTTCCACAAGCAGAGCTAATAATGAGAGGTGTCTGCTCTACCAGGAAATACCGGTTGGTGATTTGGTTGCCACTGTTCCCCCTGCTGGCATTGGTGCAGATGGCAGACTGTAAAACCAGAAGTGCAGTGGCAATAATAAACATGGACCCTCAGAGATGCTTGAGGCACCACTTTGTGGAAACCATCAGCCATCCGTCGTCCAAGTGCAATTCAAAGGTAAGAACAATTGGAAGTGGGATCCCAGATATTTCTAAACTTTGATAAGCTCCTGTAGCTCAGTGGTTAGAGCACTAGCCTTACAAACGTGAGACCTGTATTCAAATCCAAGCAGGTCATGGCGAAACCTTGGGCATGTTTCCTTACTCCACACACACGCCCTTGATAATAATCCGTCCAAAAAAAACCCCACAATAATAAAAATTGGCCATTCCAATCCCTGACTGTTTATGTGGACGCTGCTGTGTACAATTGGCTGCCGTGTTTCGCCCACAAATATACAGTCAATTCACTTTACAGTATAGTTTGTGAAGTGCTTTGAGACATTGATAAGATGTGAAAAGCTTTATATTAAATACAAAGATTATTGTTATTATTATTCTGATAAAATGCAATGATTCTTCACTCATCGAATTACTGCTAAAATACCATATTATTGAGTTAGGATGAAATTGTGCTCTAAATAAGTAAGTGACTCTAACCTAAATAATATGATTCTTGTTTTGATTTCAGAAGTATTTATTTCACACTATGAAGTCTTAATAGTCTCTTAAAATGAATGGATAACTTTGTTTTATTTATATTATTTAAAATAATAACAGCAAATTTTATTTAAATAGCATCTTTCATGTCGGGAGGACAACCCGAGAAACTAAAAAAAGAGAAAAACTTGTATTCCTGCTTCTGTACAAACACTTTTAAGAAATAAAACATAATTTACACATCATTACAAAGAATTCCATGTTAAAGCTCAAAACATTAAACAGTATGAGAAAAAATTCTCGTATTTGTAACCATATTCTGTTCTTTAAGGTAGTAAAAGGTTTTTGATTGGATATAAATTGTTGCAATACATGCTTTTAAATTCTGTCTTTGACAAGAATTTAAGTGCATTTGATGTTAAGACATTATCTGTGTGTCACTGCATTTAAGTGGCTGAGTGAGTATGTGGATCAACCAGTGTTCCATTTACAAAACAGCTTGATTCTGCAATGAAGACGGTAGGGTTGTTATTTTTGAAGGATGAGATTAAATGGGCCGAAAGGCCTTCTTCATGGCTCCATATATACGTGGCATACCAATGTGAGACTCTCAGTCCACGATGAGAGTTTTCTGCCTGTGTCAGGCCTCAGAGATCAAAGCGGTGCACTCCTTACAGTTTCATGTTCCTAATGCAGGTGAATCTCTTTCAGATGGTGCTTTTCTCTCGCTGTGAAGGACGCTGTGGTCACACTTCCAGGTCGGAGCCCCTCATCTCATTCAGCACTGTACTCAAACAGCCATTCAGCTTCACCTGCCAATGTTGCAAACCTAAAGCCTCTAAACTGAAAGCCGTCCGTTTGCGCTGCTTGAATGGAAAAAGGCTGACAGCTACTTATCGATACATCCTGTCCTGTAGCTGCGAGGAATGTGGTTAATGAGATGTTACTGTGTATTAATGCAGAAGGTGAGGAATAAATGCAGCAAACTGAAAGATGCAGTGGTGAAAGTATGAAAGGAGATAAAGTACCTACTACCCAGATTGCTTGGATGTCTAATATCATTCACCTGGAGTCAGAGCAGGCACAAAACAAACAAGTCTAGCAATGCCAACTGCCAAGAAGAAATTATTGTGTGTATTGGAATTGATCAGACTTTAGTTTGTATCTTTCCTTCTGGAATATAATACCCTGTATAACAGTTACAGTATTGTCATCTCAAAACATTGTGAATCGTTTTGTATATAATTTTCTTAATTTGCTAAAATTGGTGGAAGTCTGTGTTGGATAGTTGACTGTCTGACATATGAAAACCCATTGATATGATTAAGGGAACTCGAAACAGCCTGAGAGTTCCATAATTGCGTGGAAATTTCCCTCTGTCTGGAATAGAATGGAGTGCGTACTCTCTTCCCAAGAGATGCAACCTGCTCTATAAATGTAATTTTGTTGTTGTTGCTTACTTAAACAGTCTCAATTGCATGTTTGCAAGAACTAAAGCTTGGGAGACCTCAAAGTGAGTGTTGGGTTACCGCTGGAGTTTAGCCAGCTAACACTGCAGAATTTGCAATAGTCTGGCAAGCTTTTTGTGACTTGCCCAGTTAAGACCACCTTAGGGTTTACACAGAAACTGAGTGGGAAGAATCTACCTTCGCAGTAAATGGTCTGTTCCTCCAAGTACTGTCATCTATCCAGACTAGCTGTTTTGTCATCAACACTGCCCTGAGGTGCTATGTACCTGCCTGGCTCTGGAATTAAACCACCCAAGACTACCACAGACAATCAACTCAGTTATAAAATTTCATTGCCATTGCCAGGCAAGCACCTTGTACCTCATTCAGTCCCAGAAATGCCACGCACACCTTTGTCTCTGCTTGGAAGCACGATTGTATTTCCACCAAGATTCCTCAAAATCTCTGCATTCCATCCAGCTTGATTTCATCCATGAATGTATCCATTAATTGGTGAACCATTTTATAAATCCTCTCATTTGCTTTAAAATGATTTTTCATATAGCACACTAGGGTCCGGCGATATATCGATATATCAGTTATACCCGATATAATTTTGATATCGATACACCGATATAGGCATTTAAAAAATATTGATATATCGAAAAGTCGATATATCGAGGAAAAAAGTCAGAATGTGCGCACACTGAACTACAAGACCCAGAATGCTCATCTCTATACACAATGCACAGACTGAGGTGCAAAGCCGCCATATTGTATTCATAGTCCTAGAATACAATATACAGGTATGCAAGGGGAGAGAGATGGCGGGGGGTGGCGGGGGTGGGAGAGAGAGATGGCGGGGGTGGTGGGGTGGGAGAGAGAGACGGCAGGGGATGTGGGGGGGGAGAGAGAGACGGCAGGGGGCGTGGGGGGGGAGAGAGAGACGGCGGGGGGTGCAGGGGGGGAGAGAGAGACGGCGGGGGGGTGAGGGGGGAGAGAGACGGCAGGGAGGTGGGGGGGTTGGGGGGGGAGAGAGACGGGGGTGAGAGACAGGGGGATGTGATAATATTCAGATAGATAGATAGATAGATAGATAGATAGATAGATAGATAGATAGATAGATAGATAGATAGATAGATAGATAGATAGATAGATAGATAGATAGATAGATAGATAGATAGATAGATAGATAGATAGATAGATAGATAGATAGATAGATAGATAGATAGATAGATAGATAGATAGATAGATAGATAGATAGATAGATAGATAGATAGATAGATAGAGATGGGTGGGGGGGGGGGTGGTGAGAGAGGAGAGAGACACAGACAGAAAAACACAGAGATGGAGAGAGTGAGTGTGAGAGACACAGAGGGAGAGAGACAGAGATTTACATCCTGAGGAGATAGACCCCGAATGCGTGCGCACACCTTGACGCGCACGCATGCGCAGTACAAAAAACCCGAAAATATCGATATTTCGGTATATCTCGATATGAGCCCATCGATATATCTAAATCGGAAAATTTCCATATCAACGGACCCTATAGCACACAAAGAAGGGAATAGGATCTTTTCGCCAATTTAAGGCAAAGTACAAGGTGAACAAAAAGTTCTAATATCTAAAAAAAAATATTTAAGACTTATTAGACAATGTAAAATTATCACAAATTTTTGTTAACCCTGTATTTGTTGTGAAAGCCATAAATTACTCCCATTCTTTATATCTGTTGTATAGAGAAAATAAGAAGCAATGTTGTAAAGACTCACTTGCTAGAAACTTAAATGCTACAAAGAAATTGCCTCTTTAAAATCCCCTCCCTGTTCCAGCTACATTGGAATTGTAGCTAGTTCCACATATCAAAGATCAAACCCATGAGAACTATGACAGGAAACTATGACATTGTCACCAGAAGAGGCAGTGCATTTATAATTGTTATGCTACAGTGGCATATTTTCAGCTGTTGATTTTGTTCATGTTTAGAAAATAAATGTAATAACATTTTGTCAATGGTATCAAAAGGAGCTTTACCGCTTACTGCCACAACATGGCATGAACATCAACAACAACATTACACTTGTATTTTTGTGGCATTCACCTGAGTACAAATCAGACCTAAACAAATTGATTGTGTACCAGATATTGAAATTTATATACCATAAATCCCTCCAATAAACTTGCTCTTCAAATGACACTTCACTGAGCTATAGGACTTCATAGATGACTGCTCACAGTTGATTGTTGATGACTTTGTTGAGAGATGTCTGAAATCTGAAGACAAACGAGAGGGACTCAGGAGGATGGGAAGAAGCGAAAATATCCCGGGCTTTTGATAGGGAAGCAAATTGGAGATGACAAATTGACAAAGTGCCACATGAGAGACTTATTATGAAATTAAAGGCCCATGGCGTAAAAGGGACAGTGGCAGCGTGGATCCACAACTGGCTGCGAGACAGAAAGCAGAGAGTTGTAGTGAGCGGCTGTTTTTCAGATTGGAGGGAAGTGAGCAGTGGTGTGCCACAGGGATCGGTTTTGGGACCATTGCTGTTTGTAATCTACATCAATGATCTGGACTTGGGTGTACGGAGTACAGTTTCCAAGTTTGCAGATGACACTAAGTTAGGGAGAATAGTAAACAGTGAGGAGGATAGTAGCCATCTGCAAGAGGATATAGACAAATTGGTAAAGTGGGCAGACATGTGAAACTAAAAAATCGTCTCAGTACCTTGGTTGGGGTTTCTGTTCACAAATATGTGACTCGGGTGTGTGATTCAAACAAGTTTATTTAGCATTCATGAAGCGGTGCACTAGGTTGCTACAGACTCTCGTCCGTCTACTACTAGTGCGCACTTAGAACAACCTTTACATGGGTAGTTATACACTTTTAGTTACATGACTCATGCTGGGTTACAAACAACATGGTCTTGCAGCTGTATTACAAAAACATCGTGGCCTTGGAATAGGCCGGCTACAGCTTTCAATAATAAGATAGCCTAGAAGCAAGATAAGATAACCAAGCCTAGAGCTTTACAAGTATATCATAGCCTTGGTATGCCTGCCAGACACCCTTATGGCCCCTGTTATTCGCATCTTTCTGTAACAGGCTCACGGGTGTCGGCTAGAGGTTAAATCAAAGCGTACGTACAGGTTTGCAAGTAACTATTATGCGTAACGTACGTACAGGTTTGCAAGCAACTATTATGCGTTGCGTACGTACAGGTTTGCAAGCAACTATTATGCGTAACGTAGCAGACGAGCAAATAACCACTATTCGTACATGGCAGACGAGCTGACTTCTCATTCCTTCCTTTTTGTCATTCCATGACAACCTGCTACTCGAATGCTGAGAAATCATCGTCAGGAGCCATGTACAACATTGCTGCCGGGGCATCCCAGCCTGTCATCATAGATAGTATAACTTTTTTGAATAAGGGTATACAACAACATAATACAACTACCAGGATTATAACAATTATGATAAGAAATGTCAAAATTTTAGTCATCCACCCGCTAATCGACCAATCGGTCAACCAACCCCATAGACCGGGGCTTACGTTAGTCTGATGCAATTCTCTGACTTGTTGTCGGATGTGTTGTACAATATTAGTAATATTCTCAGAAGCATCCGGAATATAGGTGCAACATTCAGAGCCAATCAAGGCACAAGTGCCTCCCTTTTCAGCAAGCAATATATCCAGAGCCATCCGGTTTTGGAGGGTCACAGTGCGAATAGCCACCATTTCAGCGGATTTGTCTTGTAAGGCATCCGCGGTTTCATTCGCAACAGCCTCCAAAACCGTTTGTAAAGCCCCCAATGCTTGATTAGTACGGAGCAGACCGTATGGGGGCACAAATACCCCAAAAATCTGTTCGTACCATGCTACTGCTCTACGTGTGATATGGTTTTTTGTATGCGGGTGTTCCGAAAGTTTTGTAATATGCAGGTGTGGGACAACATGTCCAAGTTAACAGGAACCACTCCAGTTGGTTGGCAGCCATGGGTATGCCCAAGTCCCGCACACCCAGTATGTCCCATTAATGAGGGGACTGGGTGGTCTGGGGGAGTAATGTGGATGATTGCCTCGTATTGGCTGCCCGTCACCTTACAAGAAGTATCATTGAGTGAGATGGTCGCCGAATCCTGCCGACATTTCCTAATAGCAGAGAATATGAACAATAACTCTCTCCCACTTTTGTCCCTGGGCCTGTTTGTATTATACAAACACTTCCATCTGTTTTCTCTACATTGATGTGTGGTGGTCTTTGTGTGCAGTTATAATCTTGACGGTACATAGTATTATTGAGGGGAGAACAGGAAACTGTCTCATTAGTTAGCAAACCAGTCATATTAAAACCCGATTGTTGCAGAGCCCGTATTGTCTGTATTTTGCTGAAAGGGACTATCAACATGGGAAAACTCCCTCCCGCACTGTGTGGAAGGGCCGCACACACCCAGCAGCTTGATACTCCCAGCGTCACCGTTGTTTTGTACGCAGTGAGGAGGAAAGTATTTGCTACCATGGAGCATTCTACTTCTGTGTCCAGCATCATCCCCAATATCATCAGAATCCCTGTCCATTTTGCAAGGCTGTAATGTGGATATCGTAGGCCCTGCCCAAGCAGTCTCTGCCGTTCCAATTGCGTCAGCCCATTCCGTCTCCCAAAGGCATCAAACTTCTTCCACCAGAGTGACAGGTAGTTCTTCATCGCCGGCTTCCACTGCTTCTTCGAGACACCTGTAGGAACAAAATTATGCCCTAGGACGGGACAGTGGTGAGGGCGATAGCATCATGTCTTCTACAATCATGTATGTGAACCCAATGATCTCTCCCCTCTAATTTAACCGCAGTTGGAGTTGAGAGGAGAACTTGGAAGGGACCTATCCACCGGGGGTCCAGGCATTTCCTGACCCAATTGCGAATCATAACATAATCACCGGGGTGTAAAGGAGGATCAGGTAAACTAATATTGTTAGAGGGACTGGAAACTGTTGTTTGATTAATACGGAGAATGGTAGAAAGAGTTTTGATATACTCCACCATGTCAGCAGACATATGAGTAAGCGAAGAGGAAGCCGAAGCCGACCAAGGGCCTATTAAAGAGCGCCCATAAATAATTTCTGCTGGAGATAACCGGGCAGTTCCAGTGGGGGCCGAGCGAATCTGAAACAATACAAGAGGCAAAAAGCAGACCCATGAAGAGCCATGCCCCCTTGTAAGTTTAGCCAGTTTTGTCTTAATCGTCTGATTGACTCGTTCCACTACGCCCGCCGCTTTGGGATGATAAACACAATGAAACGACTGTTTAATGTCTAAATGGGAACAGAGAGAGCGGTTAACAGAGGCAATAAAGTGAGGGCCGTTGTCGGAAACTAAACGACCAGGCACCCCAAAACGAGGAATTATTACCCGTAACAACAATCGCACAACCGTCTCAGCAGTATTGTTTACCATTGGAAATGCTTCAACCCAACGGGAAAATACATCAATGATAACCAATACATAGTTGAAATTCTGACATTTAGGTAACTGAATAAAATCCATCTGAAGCACCTCAAATGGAAGTTGAGGTACAGGGGTATCACCGGTGACCACTGGGAACCCTTTCCCAGGATTGTGCTCAGAGCACAATAGGCACCGGAGGACAGCTTTCTCAGACAGCTGCATCATGCATGGGTGTCACCAGGTCTGAAGGAGCCACTCAGAGAGCTGTTTACCCCCCGAATGAGTCTGTTGGTGACCGCAGGCGACTACCCATCCTGCCAGCTCATCAGTCATGCAGGTCTGACCGACAGGGGTCATCCAGACCCCTTCCTCGGATAGGGCACAGCCTTCTTCAACCCATGACTGACGAGTTGCCACCGGAGCGTCCTCCTGGAGTAACACAATATCATAAACAGAGGGCATGTTAGTACGTTGTTTGGGAATAATGGGAACCACAGTTTTAACGGGATAGGTACCATGTGGGGCCTCAGCCACTAGTTTGGCACATCTATCCGCATGTCCATTTCCAAGTGAGACCGGATCCTGGGCCAACGTGTGGGCAGAACATTTCACAACCGCTAACTGAGCAGGTTGCAGAGCAGATTGTAGGAGGTTGACAACTTCAGTACCGTTAGAAATGGGATGACATGATGAAGTTAAAAATCCACGGTTTTCCCACAACCTCCCAAAATCATGAACCACGCCAAAGGCGTAGCGAGAGTCAGTATATATGGTAACCGGTTTTCCCACAGCGTGTTTACAAGCCTCCGCAAGGGCAATTAGTTCACAGGCTTGGGCAGATTTAGGAGGAACCAGTTTCTTCATACAGACTGGGGTTCCATCCTGTAAGGAGCTGGAGCGAAAAGTATAAGTTATCCCAGAAGAAGTGGCTGCATGAAATGCCATTCTTGTCAGTATCTGTAAGAACTAAATTACAAGGTGAAATCTCACGTTTCTTTAAACATTTTCAGTTGTTAACATGACATTATCATTACCTACAGAAACACTTTCAGCTGATGTGGAAACCAAAGGGTTACGTAAAGTCATTTTGTCCACAAAAACCAGAGTGCCTGCAGTCAGTGAATTTAAACTGCCCACAGTCAATGGCTGCAGTAAATTCTAACTGCCGCAAGTTAACTGCCACAAGCTAATTTATCCATATTTAATTTCTACAAACATTTTAAGTAAATGCTGGAATACACAAAATATATGATACATAAAATATATCAGGCTTCATTTTTAAAAAAGATCTTATATCTTCAAAGTTTACTCTACTTTATCGCTTCGTTCTTGCGTCAAATATTCCAAATTATTGGTTGTATTTTTACTTTGCTATTACTCAGTACATATGGAACGTGGGTAGTATCTGGCTTATACTCCGCGTCCAGAGAAAAGTCAGACCTATCACGGTCCGGTACTTTTTAAATAATCCAAACCTATGGAACATGGATGAAATCTGGCCATACTCTGCGTCCAGAGCAAAGTCAGACCCACCATTGTCCTCTTTAAATGCATACATTACATAAACCATACAACAAAAGCTTCTCTTCAATTTGCTTTCTTTTTTTTAATTACTGCTCATTCAAGCTAAACCATATACAGGTACAAACATTTTTTTTTACACATCTTTTACACACACAAAAAAAGGTAACACATTGAGCTCAAGTTTTCTTAAGGACCGTACAGTCACAACTTCCTTCGGGGAAAAACTTTCAATTAGGAGTATTGTGACTGTTCGGATTGCTCTTTTTAAAGAATAGTTAGGGAGGCACAAGGCTATCAATAATATGCAGAGTGGCCTCAAACTCATGTTGTGACTTTTGGCCTTCCCCAAATACTCATTCAGAGGGTCGCAACATACCCCATAGAGACCGTAAATTCAGGTAGCAATTGCTTAAAATTTGTTTTTTTTTTCACCTGACATTTTGTCATCACACTTTCTTTTTAATCAGAACAAGTGGTGTTATTGGAACATCAAATCCAAATTGTTTTCATTTCAATTTTATGTGTTTTTACGTATTAAAAAAACGTATTCTCAGTCAGGTTAATTTAAAAAAAATATGCCTGACTTGTTTGAATTTTCGAACGTAAGTCTCTACATTTAATTTTTTTAATCAATTTTTTAAAATCAATATATATTTGGTTTTCGACTGTCTGGTCTTTGACTTTCATTTATCTGTTGTAGCATAACATAGTTAAACATATAAAACAATTGTATTAAATACAGTAAATATATATTTTTTTATCAATACATACTCTCCTCACACACTAACATCAACACTTATTAATTCTAGCCGTTACCGTCTTTCTCTTAACTACCGAATGCTAATCGCAACTCTTTCTGATTTTCTGGCAACACTTTACACATAGACGTTAGGGGACACGGCCCCTCAGTTTTATCCACAATATTACCCATACTTTTGAAATTCTTATACTTTAATAATAAAAAAAATTACAACCTTATGCTTTAAACAAAAATCACAACCTTATGCTTTAAACTAAAAATTCTTATACTTTAAATCTTATTCCTTACAACCTTAAACTTTAATTCTTATACTTTAAATCTTATTCCTTACAACCTTAAACTTTAATGTTCTTATTCTACTTTTAAATAAACAATTGGGACCATCCTCAGGGGAGGGAACAGGTTTCTGGCGCATTTTCACTCGCGTCCGAAACCGAGTGTTTTCGGCCGGTCCCCCTGAAAACCTAGTTGCCTCCTCTCTCTCTCTCTCTTTCTACATACTTCTTCCTTCAACCTGTCCAGTGGTTTATACACTCCATCGCGGGTCACACATATACCGTGTCTTTCAGCAGTGTTTTGCCAACTGGACAACGTTTCTTTTGCCTGTTTCCTCATAGCTTCCTCTAACCATACTCTCACCAGTTTTCTACATGGCTTATATTTATCTTTCTTCCATACCAATTCTTGCACCTTCGTTAGTACTGTCACATCATTTGAGCCTCCCAGAGGCCATACTGTCTCTCCCAATTGTTTATTTAACATTACCCATACTTTTTTAATTAACCTTAAACTTTAAACTAACTTAACCTTAAACTTTAAACTAAACCTCGTGCACTTTGGAACCTGCTGCACCCAGCTTGTACGCCTTTTTTATTCCGTCGACGGTCCTTACCCAGTAAGATTTGAACCTGCTGCACCCAGCTTGTACGCCTTTTTTATCCCGTTAACGGTCCTTACCTTAGTAAGATTTTAACTGAATACACACCCACCAACCTTTTCTTATCCCGATCTCATTAACGACTATCAGTTACGCATACGGTTGGTGCATCCCTGGAAGCCTATTACGTAGGTGAAAAACACTGAGAGTATTCAAAAATAGATGATATACTCACTGGGCTGCGCAATTTCACTTAGGCAAAACAAACCCAGGGATTGTCCCGCCGTCTACGCACTGTCTTAGTCGTCACGAGATCCCATCCTCGTCGCCAAATGTGAAACTAAAAAATCGTCTCAGTACCTTGGTTGGGGTTTCTGTTCACAAATATGTGACTCGGGTGTGTGATTCAAACAAGTTTATTTAGCATTCATGAAGCGGTGCACTAGGTTGCTACAGACTCTCGTCCGTCTACTACTAGTGCGCACTTAGAACAACCTTTACATGGGTAGTTATACACTTTTAGTTACATGACTCATGCTGGGTTACAAACAACATGGTCTTGCAGCTGTATTACAAAAACATCGTGGCCTTGGAATAGGCCGGCTACAGCTTTCAATAATAAGATAGCCTAGAAGCAAGATAAGATAACCAAGCCTAGAGCTTTACAAGTATATCATAGCCTTGGTATGCCTGCCAGACACCCTTATGGCCCCTGTTATTCGCATCTTTCTGTAACAGGCTCACGGGTGTCGGCTAGAGGTTAAATCAAAGCGTACGTACAGGTTTGCAAGTAACTATTATGCGTAACGTACGTACAGGTTTGCAAGCAACTATTATGCGTTGCGTACGTACAGGTTTGCAAGCAACTATTATGCGTAACGTAGCAGACGAGCAAATAACCACTATTCGTACATGGCAGACGAGCTGACTTCTCAGACACATGGCAGATGAAGTTTAATGCAGAGAAGTGTGAGGTGATGCATTTTGGGAGAAGAAATGAAGGGAGGCAATATAGGCTAGATAGTACAATTTTAAATGGTGTGAAGGAACAGAGAGACCTGGGGATTTGTGTTAGTGACTCGTTGAAGGTGGCAGGACAGGTAGACAAGGCTGTTAAGAAGGCATATGGGATACTAGGCTTTATAAATAGGGGTATAGAGTACAAAAGTCAGGAAGTGCTGACTAACCTCTATAGGACTTTGGTGAGGCCTCAGCTGGAATACTGTGTTCAATTCTGGTCACCACACTACAGAAAGGATGTGAAGGCATTGGAAAGGGTACAAAGAAGATTTACTAGGATGGTGCCAGGATTGAGGGACTTCAGCTATGAGGAGAGGCTAGATAGGCTAGGGTTATTCTCTCTGGAGCAGAGAAGATTGAGGGGAGACCTAATAGAGGTTTATAAGATCATGAGGGGTTTCGACAGGGCAAATAGAGAAAAACTATTTCCACTCGTGGGTGAATCTGTGACTCGTGGTCACAGATTTAAAATAGTTTCAAGGCGCAGTAGAGGGGAGCTGAGGAGAAATTTTTTCACTCAGCGAGTTGTTCGAATCTGGAATGCATTGCCTGAAAAGGTGGTGGAGGCTGATTCGATAACAACTTTTAAAAGGGAATTAGATCTTTATTTAGGGAGAACAGGTCTATTAGGCTATGGGGAGCGGGCAGGGCAGTGGGATTGAATCGCTCTTTTCAAAGAGCCGGCACAGACTAGATGGGCCGAATGGCCTCCTTTTGTGCCGTAAAATTCTATGATTCTATGATTCTATGATTCTATGGTAGCTGGAAAGTTTGAAAGAATCAAGGCTAGATGTTTTGATGGGGAGGAGGAGGGGGTCGGAATGAAGAGGAGGGGGACAGTGTCAGAAGGCAGGAGGCAGAGGAGGAAGAGGGAGTCAAAAGAGCAAGGGGTGAATGGATTTCATTTGGGTGGAGAAGGATAAGCGAGAAATAGAGCAAAGTATTCAGGGTTGGTGGACTTTACAACAACTGTAAAACAACAGCGGATTATAACTGTAATCACTTAGAAGACATTGGTTTGGGAGAGTTGAAAGACTCAGACCAGATGACCCAGTAATGCAGCTTCTGGCTCACATCCGTGGAATTAAATTATCCAGATCACTACAGATGGCTGTCTCAACATTCCGTTACCGAGTCTGTCACCTTGGAGTTGAGACAGCGCAGCTCCATGGAAACCTGAAACTGCGGTTCCTTAGCCAGGCGGGTCCGCAATATTCCAGGGCACCGTTGATGACAGCAAGGCCAGCCTGGCTCATCGGCAAGGAGCTGGAAAGGCACTGGGGGAAGGTGGTCATCCCACTCAGCTCCCGTTAACCCTACAAGCAAAGCCCCAATGGGTAGGGTGGTTATATTGGGACAAGCAGCAGGAAAGCTCGTGCAAGCTTTCCTGCGATATCGATGGTTTAGCTTGCAGTTTTAGTTGGTTGGACTCCAGCAATACCTGAACACACACTCCCCAAAACCTGAGTCCTTGATAACCTGCACTTAATACTTTCTGGAATCAGGTAAGCTTGATGTGTTTCTCAGGGGAGAGATTGCACATTCCAATCTATCTCTGGGATTTCCATATGTAGATGGGATGCATGGAAATCTCAGTTTGGTTTGGATATTCTTAAGTACGGCTTTCCGCATGTGTCAAGACACCCGGCTGACCAAATAAAAGCAATGTGACTGTAAACCAACCTTACACGTGGATCACACATCCCTACCTAACCGACTTGAGGATTCCACCGTGCAAATGTGAGCAGCTACTGCTTCACAATCGGGGTGGATCCCAAGGCACTTCTTGACAAAGCAGTGATGACATGAGAAATGGAACTGGAAAACCACTGGTGCCTGATGATAATAATAATAAATACTAACAATCCTTTCATTTGATGTGGGGCCTTATTACACCACGGTGGCTGTCGTGCTGTACAGGGTACTGTACTGTGTACTGTAAGATGCATTGACTGTATTTTGTGGGTGAAACTAGGCAACCAATTGGGCACAGCAGTGTCCCACAGACAGTCCTGGACCCAGTGACAAAGTAGTGATTTGGGTGATTGTTGCCGGGGAAAGCGATGCTCCCAATACTAACCCCCCCCCCCCCCCCCCCGTGTTCCCACTTATTGTTGGGGAAACAGAGGGAGGCATTGGGGCCAGGCTGTGTGTGGGGGGGGGGGGGAGTGCACACATCAAAGGCCTGACAGAGTGATGACCCAGAAGCGGAGCTCCACGGTGGGGACCAACGACAACCCAGAGATGAAACCGCACGTTGAGACAGGCGGAATCAGTCAGGCGGTAGTTCCTGTGGAAACAGCAAGTCCCTGAGGCGGAGCTGCATGATGAGGCCGGAGTGACGATCCGGAGGCGGAGCTGCACGCTGGGGACCTGTGGGGAGGCGCTTCCCCAGACCAGTCGCTGGCTGGCTGATCAGCTGCGGTCGGTCGGTCACTCGCTCAGCACCGGGAACCCGAGCAACATGACAAGCAACAAATGCGACGTGATCATCATCGGCGGCGGCATCTCAGGTCAGTGGGAAGTTCAGTCCGACTGCCGTGTCTGTACCTTGTGTTGCAAAGGAGACACAGACAGACGGACAGTTACTGCAACAGGGAAAAACAACACGCAAATGGCGAGAAGTACAAGCGGAGCTCTTGTGGAGGAGAACTGGTTTATACCAGGAGCAGGAGGACTGTTACTGCTGTTGTCTCACGTTAGGGCTGCTGTGTGTGTGTGTGTACACACTGTGGAGATGTGTTTGTACAGAAGGTGGTGAGGTTGGGGTCATGTCCTCCCTCCTGAGCCTTCTCCACAGCAGTAATACTAGTGTCCAGAGGGCACAGCCTCTGGAGTAGCCCACCCCAGGGGACAGTGGGGTCGTCTTACATTCACTGTCCTCCTTTAGTCTCCACTGTCTGAAGGGACCAGTTGGATGAGAGGGCGAGCAATTAGCCCGACTGCAAATGTTGCAGTTATTGTGTTGAAATGGACCGCTCCACGCTCACCCCCACCAGCGCTCGCGGGACGCCGCTGTGCGCAGTCCATTGGCTGCCGCGTTTCGCCCACAGAATATGCGGTCGATTCCCCCCGCGTTCTGCGAAGGGCTTTTGAGACGTCTCAACGGCACGATGAGGATGTATCAAACGCAAGGATTATCATTGTTGTAGAAAAATTCCCTTTCTGTATTTTGTTTATTTGCATGCTTACGATGCTCCTCGCACCCCTGTAATTATTTACACTGAGAGCTGCAGTTATTCAGTCAACTATAAACTGTTATGTTACATTATTACTACATCTGCTTTAAATATACAGAATCAATTGTACGTCCAAACTCCTATATCTTGTTACTGAATTGCCACTGTGCAGTGATATGGAATAATTTGAATATTGTAACTTTCCTTTGGGAAGAGACCTGGCTGGATGCATCTCTTTAATCGCTTTCCGTTGCTATTGGTTACACCTGGAGACTAATGTCATCCACAGAATTCTGGGAGCAAAAAGAATTTAACTTTGTAAAATAGATAATTCATTATCACAATATACAACACAGTATTACATTTGTAAGTTGGCTTTCACATCACATCCCAAGGCACTGACAGACAGGGATTAGCACCTGAGATGGTGGAGGGTGGGGGTAGGGTGGTGGCTGAAGGCATGGTTGAAGAGGAAGGTCTTGAGGCAAACCTTGAAGGGGGCAAGGGGAAGGGAAGTTGGGATGGAATTCCAGGGGGTGGGGGCAGAGAGGATGAAGCACCGATGGTGGGAAGGGCTGGATGGGGGATATGGAGCAGGCTGAGCGGAGGGAGCGGCCAGGTTGATAATAGGAGGGGACAAGGCCATCGAATGTCTTGAAGATGAGAATTTTGAACTCGATCCTCTGAGGGATGTGGGTTCCAGCGGAGCCGGGCGAGGGTGGGTGTGGTGGGATTACCAAGCAGGGTGGGGGAGAGGGCACAAACTGCGGAGATCTGGATGATTTGCTGCTTGTGGAGGGAAGAGGTGGGAAGGCTGACAAGCAGGGCGTTGGTATAGGTGAGCCTGGTTGTAATGAAGCCATGTATCAGGATTTGGGCGACCTGAGGGATGAGGCAATGACGGAGTCGGGCAATGCTGCGGAGGTGGGGAGGAAGGCAGAGTGAGTCATGGCACGGATGTGGGTGAGAAAGGATAGTTGAAGGTCGAACAAGACACCCAGGTTCCTGATGGGTTTGGTGAAGTAGTGAGGTGGACTGTTGGTATATTGCTTGCACAAATTGGCTGCTGCATCTATCTACAAAATACTTTGTAAATCTTGTGACCTTCCCCTGATCTGAAAAAGACCATCAAATTGAAGGATGATTATAATTTTGGTGAGTGGAGCTGAACTAATGGTACATGATTTAAGAAGAGAAGAATATAGCTTGGTGGGAGTTCAGCTCTGCTTCAGCTATACGTTTTCCTTCATAAAAAGAGAAAATGACCCCCTAATAATTCCCAGCAACAAAAATATTTCAGAAATATTTTACTGCTACATCACTCTACTTTTCTTCCCAAACAGCATTTATATAGTGCCTTTTACGTTGGGAGGATGAAATGACTTACTTTTGTTCAAATTATCAAATTTGTTTTTCGCCCTTGCTTAAGATTCTGATGATAACAGCTACACAAGAAATTTTTAAACGTTTGTTTTGAACTGTTCATTTTTTAAGGAAAGGTTCTATTGAGACGTCTAGAAGACTTGAAAAGCGCCATATCAAATGCAAGAAATATTATTATTCTTTTATGCACCTTGAGTCACTCTCTCCGAAATGCTGTCCTGCGTGCAGAGCTCCATATAAATGCAGGTTGTTATTGTTGTGGACATGTCTTGAAACATGTTGATTCATTGTGCTCCATGTCCTTTGTTTGCTGGTGAATTTGCTCTGGATTCAATAAAATACATGCACTTAGCCAGAAGGGGAATTGTAAATAAGCCACTTTTCAACGTAACACCTTTGCAAATTAGATAACTTCAGAAACATTTCAGGTCTTGCAGTTCATGTGACACATCAAAATGTCATTTTGTGTAGTTCCTTCATCGTATGGAAATCCACAAATTATTTCTTGTTTTTGTAAGAAAACTGGACAGATATCAGATGACTGAAACATAGATGCGATGTAGAGTCTCAAAACATGATGTTCTCATTGTATTGCTGTAATCTATATTTCTCCTATCCCTACACAGAGTTTGCAAGCCAAACTGAATAGCCAACTAATAATGAATGGAAACACCAGCAAATTAGAAAATTGGTTGAAAAGCGCTTTGCTGTTGAAATGAGTGCATAGTTTGAGTAGATAGTTGTCTGCTGAAATGAAACCATGGAAGGCAGAAGACAAAGAGAAATAAGTATAATTTAAGTATAATTAGAAGATTTCCAGGAGCGTAATTCTCATTTTATGTTAGGGGTAGCTGGAGAGAGCCAATCCTTGGAAAAAGTGGGAATAACAAAGTATAAAAACATTTCAGCCCATTTTGCTACTAAGTAATAAGTACACTCAACGTTTACATTTACTCCTGAAATCATAGTAGCTGCTTGTCTGAGAACCAGAAAATGTTAGAAATGCACAACGGGTCCCGGCTTCTCAAATGGGATAAATTAACATTTTATAATAACTGAATAGTCTTTGCGTTCAATAAAGCATCTTTGATGTCAGGAGGGCGTCTCAAAGTGCATCACTGTAAAGAGTAGTGACGATGCGTTTTGTAGATAAACACAGCAATGTGTTTATCAATTTACATACAGCAGTGCCTCACAAACAGCCATTAATTGAATGACAAACTTTATTCAGGGGATTGTAGGCCAGGACACTGGGGATTCTTCTATTTTTGCACGGTGCTAAGGGATCTTTAATGTCTACCTGAAGTAAAGCAACAGAATAGCTATGTGAAATTTAACGAGTTTGACAGTGTTTCTAAACACCTAAATTGTAAAAATTCAACAGTATGAAGGGACAGAGCAAATCTGAGAGACCCTTTTCACATAATGTTAGCTTTAGATGTAGATATTCGAAAGAACCATATTGTTGCCAAACAGGATTAAAAAAAATCTAACATAAATATAATTATCATGCTATTTCACTGAGAAGTGCATTGCTTGAGGCTAATAAATGTAAGTGAGCTGACAATTATATCAAGATCAATGGAAGCAAGAGTAAGAGATTACCTATCAAACAAATTTAGTTATCTGAGGAGACTGTATCAGCTGTGGCATATATCCTGACATAATAATAATCCCAGTTTTTGATACAACGCTTTTCTCGTCTTCTAGAAATCTGAAAGCACTTTACAGAATATAGTGTAAAGTGAATTGACTGTATATATGTGGGCGAAATGCAACCGCCAATTGTGCACAGCAGTGTCCCACAAACAGTCGTGGATTGAAGTGAGCAATTTTTTGGGGGAGGGATTATTAATAGGCATGTGGAGTAAGGAAACTTGCCCAAGGTTTCACCCTGACCTGTCTGGATTTGAACACAGGTCTCATGCTTGTAAGGCGAGTGTTCTAACCACTGAGCTGCAGAACATGGCTCTACTCCATGTTCCCAAGTAGATGATGTTATGACTCTCACTATCTGCTCCCTAGTTTGTAAAATATGATGCATTGGGAAAGGTCTGCACTCTGAAAGAAGGGATGAAAATAGAAGTGCTTCTGTATTCAACCCTTCCCAGTCTCACAAATAGATTTTCCAAGAAAAGCTGACTGGTGGAAGGATTCTGGTTGTCAAGTCTTAAGTTGGCAACTGTGGTTTCATGAACCTGTTTAAAACAAAAATAATTCCTGCATTTGATATAGTCATGACCCGCTCTGCCTTCCCTCACCTCCACAATATTGCCCGACACTGCCTCTACTTCACCGCTCAGACTGCTGAAACCCTCATTCGTGTCTTCATCATATCCAGGCTCAACTAGGCGGACAAGCAGCCAACACCCTGCTTATCGGCTTTCCCAATTCCTCCCTCCATAGACTGCAGATAATCCATAACTATGCGCTTGTGTCCTCTACTACTCCAAGCTCCGTAACCCCATCTCCCCCATTCTCGCCCGAGTCTATTGGCTCCCCATCACCCAGAGGATTCAATTCAAGATCCTGGTCCTCACATTCAAAGTCCTCCATGGCCTTGCCCCATACTACCCCTGCCATCTAATCCCCAACCAAGCTGTCTGCCCCATCTGCTTTGCAGGCTCCGGCCTGCTCCATGTCCCCTGACCCACCTGTCCCACCATTAGTGGGGAGCCGTCACCTACTCTGCCCCTTACCTCTGGAATTCCAACTCGAATTCCCTCCACCTAGCCCCCTCCCTAACATCCTTCAAGTCCCACCTCAAGACCCTCCTCTTCGAAGGTGTCATCAGTCACCCCAAATGCCCCCTTTCCAGCCACCTTTTCCATCCCCGACCCCAGCTCGGGTCCAAAACATTGACTGTCCAGCGCCTTGGGACATCCTTCTGATGTGAAAGGCGCTATATAAGTGTAATTTTGTTGTTGTTGCCTTATCACATTGGCAGGAAGGCTCAAAGCACTTCATGGGATACATCATGTAATGTAGTCACTGTAGTATTTGTGGACAAATTGTACCGTAGTCAGAGATTAAACAGTTTTAATGAGAGACTGAACAAGTGGGATTTGGCAAAAGTATCATGATTTTTGGGTGTATTTTACTTCTTGGCAACGCATCTAGTCAAAAACTCTAAGATACTTCAAAAAATCAGAAAGATCCTCTGGGAGTGATTTGTAATCAGGGAACAACAAGAAGAACAAAATTACATTTGTATAATTTTCACATTGGGAGGACATCCCAGGTGCAGAATATGGATAAGTTAATTGATGAATGTAGACCAAATACTGTACTGTTAAAATGCAAGTGAATGAACCTTTTCAGTTTGCAGCAATATTGAGACTATGTTTTAGCAGAACATGATCAACAATCACTTACATTTATATAATACTTACCATTATATAGTGCCAAACAGTGATTGGATGTATATTTTGCTGCCTGTTTTGTTGTTCACTCTGGTGGTCGAGGGTTTGTGCAATCATTTTTAAATTCATAGTTTGAATTCGAGTTCCTCCTGACAATTATCAACAACAAATCAGTCATCAGAGAGTTCACCTTTCCATGGAAACATTGATTCCAAAAAAATGCAGTTGAAGCACTTTAATAAGATTTAATAAGTTATCTATTATATTAGAAGAAAGTGGAATTGAAAGATATTGTTGATAAACAGTTGGACTCTCAACAGCCACAAAGAGGAGTGCTAGAATGTTTTATCAACCTATTCCATTCCCTATGATAAATAGGCAATTGAAACAACAGATATATACTTTTAACTATGATAAGCTCACAACGCCAAAGCCAGAACTTTTCCCTGATAAGCACACCACAGCAAAGCCAGTAACTGTTTAACTATGATAAGATCACAATGACAAGGTCAGTAATTTTATCACTCAGACTTTACAATGAATACAAGTTATAAACTGTGGAATGAACCCAGTGTAAACATTATACAAATCTTATATAAAAACTAAAAACTATTGGGACATAGATTGTTTTGTCACAAGTTGAAATGTACTGAAAACATATTGAAACACAGTAACACAAGAATTCTTTTGCACATCTGAGCTCTGTTCTTGATGACAACCGAAAACAGTAAAACCTCGATAATTTTGTTTTAGATTGGGGATTTGCCAACCAGCTGCCAGAAACTGGAATTGTATTGCAACAAATCCAGTTGCGGAGGCCTGTAGGTTAGTGGCTAGAGCAGTTGCCTTGAGGGCGAGAGACCTGGGTTCGATTCCTGGCAGGGCAAAATTGGTTAAAGTGGAGCTTTATAAAGTTGGCTATCCTGGAACTTATTTAATGATGACTCAGTTAAAAATACAAGAAAGTTGGGATCTTCTTGCAAAATAGAAATTCTCTCTTGTGAACAAATTCTCCACCAACGGTTTTTCCTCCCGCTCTTATCTAGTTACCTGTGGGGAACCCCAGGGATCCATCCTTTGCCCCCTCCTTTTCCTCATCTACACGCTCCCTCTTGGGGACGTCATCCGCAGATATGGGGCACACTTCCACATGTACGCGGATGACACCCAACTCTATCTCTCCACTTCACTTTGTGACCTCCAGTCCCCTGATGTTCTGTCAGCCTGCCTATCAGACATCAGGAGCTGGATGAGCGCAAATTTCTTGCAGCTGAATGTCGACAAGATGGAGGCCATACTCTTTGGCTCCCGTCAACGTCTCCATTCGCACGGCTCTCACCTCCTCCACCTTCCCGGCCTGCCCCTAAAACTCTCCGAACCTGTGTGCAACCTTGGCGTCAGGTTCGACCCCCAACTGTCATTCCTCCCCCACATCTGGTCCGTTATCAGCACTGCCTTCTACCACCTTCGATGGATCACCCGTCTCCGGCAATACCTCACCTCAAAAGCCGCTGAAACCTTGGTCCATGCCTTTGTCACCTCTCGGCTGGACTATTGCAACGCCCTCCTCTCCGGTCTCCACTCCATCACAATCCACAAAATCAAGCTAATCCCAAACTCTGCCACCCACATACTTACCCGCTCTAAGCTTCGCTCCCCCATTACCCCAATCCTTGCCAGACTTCACTGGCTCCCTATCCCAGAGAGGATCGACTTCAAGATCCTCACCCTTGTTTTCAAGTCCCTCCACTCCTCTGCACCCCTCTACCTCTCTGATCTCCTCTCCCCCCAACCCAGCACCCGCTGCCTTCGCTCCTCTGGGTCTGGCCTTCTCCATGTCCCCCGAAACCTCCGCTCCACCCTCGGCGGCCGTGCCTTCAGCCACTACGCCCCGAGGCTCTGGAACTTCCTTCCTCACTCCCTTCGCCCCCTCTCTTCCCAGTTTCAGGTCACAGCTGAAGACCTTCCTCTTCGACCGGGCTTTTGGTCACCTTTCTGCCCCTGCCCCAGGCTCGGTATCTACTAGGGAACGGCGATATGGGATTTTTCCGTATATGGATATATCGGTTTGCTCATACCTGCTTAAACCGATCTATCGAGTTTTTATACTGCGCATGCGCGTGCATTCGAAGTGCGCGTGCATTGATGGCGCGTGCGCATTTATGGTGCGCGCTCAGTCGCGGTGCGCGCGCATTGACGGTGCGTCCGCACTGACGATGCGCGCGCAGTCGCGGTGCACGCACATTTCGAAATGCGTGCTCTAGGTCCAGAAAGTTTGTAATGTTGGTGTCAAGGTCTGTTGAATTATACAATGTTGTTTGCTCCCTACCTCCCCCTCTCCTCTCCCTCCTCTCCTCTCTCCTTCTCTCCCTCCTTTCCCCTCTCCTTCTCTCCCTCCCCCTCCACTCTCCCTCTCTCCTCTCCCTCCTCCCTGTCTCCTCTCCCTCCTTTCCCCCTCTCCTTCTCTCCCTCCCTCCCTCCCTCCCTCCCTCCCTCCCCTCTCTCCCTCTCTTCTTCCCTCCCTCCCTCCCCTCTCTCCTTCTCTCCCTCCCCTCCCCCCGTCTCTCCCTCCCTCCCTCCCTCCCCTCTCTCCTTCTCTCCCTCCTTTCCCCTCGCTCCTTCTCTCCCTCCTTTCCCCTCGCTCCTTCTCTCCCTCCTTTCCCCCTCTCCTTCTCTCCCTCCCTCTCCTCTCTTCCTCTCTCCTTCTCTCCCAACTTTCCCCCTCTCCCTCCCTCCCCTCTCTCCTTCTCTCCCTCCTTTCCCCTCGCTCCTTCTCTCCCTCCTTTCCCCCTCTCATTCTCTCCCTCCCTCCCTCTCCTCTCTTCCTCTCTCCTTCTCTCCCAACTTTCCCCCTCTCCTTCTCTCCCTCCATCTCTAAACACAAAACAGAACACACACACACCAAAAATAAAATCTAGAGATTTATTCTCCTCCATTTCATGCTTGAAAGTAGCATGTAATGTCCACGTGTAAATTAGATCTATTACAATAGAAAAGAGAGAGACAGACAGTCTGACTGTTAGAATTAGAAGCCAGATTATCACTGTTTCTATGTGTGTGTCTAGTCAGACACACACATAGAAGCAGTGATAATCTGGCTTCTAACTCTCTCACACACAAAAATAACACTTACAGCCACAAAATGCCACTTATTTTTATGTAGTCTGAAGTCTGAATTAATGTCCTTCGCCATTGGCAAGCTCTCCTTTGCTATGCAAAAAGTGACAGCGTTCGTGATACTTTGCCACTTTTTGTCCCCTCTCTGGTACAATGTTCTCCTCTTAAATAAAGCAGGAATTGTTTGAGCTGCACTGACCCCACTACCTGTCGCTTTCTCCGAAGCGCTGGTTCGACTTCCTGCTGTTGTCGACAATGATTTCGCTCTGAGGGCAGCGTGCTGGGCGGGGTGGTGCTGCTTAATGTGTTGTCGCAGGTTGCTCGTGCTCGAATCAGATGTCTTAACCAAGACCTTGCAAACTGTACATCTATACACACCATTACTGACTGCATTGTTTTCAAAGTAGTCCCATACGGGGCGGCTTCTTTTCCCCATGATGAGAAAGGTAAATTTTCAAACTACAATTTTCAGCGATGCGACTTTGTTAAGACGCCACGACTCACGTCGAGTATACGCAGTAAAGTGTGCGCGCGCATCGGATGTGCGCGCCCGTTAATTGTGCGCGCGCACCGAATGTACACGCATTCCATGCTCTAGGTCTAGGAGGTTGCAATGCCGGCGACAAGGTAAGCTGGAAAAGATCGCATTACACTGATAATACCAACAATATTGATATATTGCCAGGAACGATATTAAAAATATATCGATGTATATTTTTTAAATCGAATCTCTCGATATAACAGTTTTTTTAGAATCACCATATCGGCATACCGATCTGAAAATCATATCGGGTTTAATCGAAAAACCGATTAATCGCCATTCCCTAGTATCCGCTGTTGTAAAGCGCTCTGAGATGCCGTCCGGCGTGGAGGGCGGTATGTAAATCGAAGTTGTTGTTGTTGTTGAACATTTCTTTTTGCTTAGTTGGCACTGGACCCAGACTATTGACATTTTTGTGGGGGTCAACTGGGCATCTGGTATATGCAGAAACCTATCAACATGCTTAAGAGTAGCTAAATCAAACTGAGAATTCCTTGCATCCCACCTATACATAGAAATTCCAGATACAGATTATTGGAATGGGATGGGAAATCTCTCCTTGGAGGGATGCATTCTGCTTATCGAACGCCTCCTGTTTACCTGAGTATTGGGTGCAGATTAGCAAGAGTCAAAGCTTGAGCTCCCAGAGTGTGTGTTGGTGTACTGCTGGAATTTAATCAGCTAAAACAGCAGGGTTACAGAGCTTATTGACATTAATGTTGAAGAAATATACAGGATTAGATTAAACGATTGTGGTCCAATGTGCATTGCACTACATTGTAGCACGTGGTTAACGCTCTCTGCTCGCAAGGGGGCTAATAATCCCTCGCCTCAATAAATTTGGTCATCCAATCCACACCTGTTTGTGAGACACAGCTGTACGCGATTGGCTGCCGTGCACAAAATACACAGTCAATTTACTCTATAGTACCTGCTGTCAACAATTTGCTTCATGATCTTTGGGACTTTGCTCTGTGAAAATTGGCATCTTATGTTTACCCAAATTCCTTTGAAACATATCAGTTACTACTGTAACTTTCTTAACAGTTATTCAAAAATAAACTGCTCTTCGTACTTTGAATCACCTAGTCTGTGTTTTTTAGATTCTGAAATTGATTGTAATATACACTGATATCTGCATGAAAGAATTTAGCAGGCAATATGCTTTGGAACGGAATCAAATGCTAATCATCTATCATATTTTACAATTCTAAATGTTGATGTAGACACTTGTTCACCTTTTCACCCAGCACTATTATTTGCAGTGTGTGCAATTTAAAAGCAAGCAAGATAAGTGTCATGTCAGCATTTTTGATTAGAAATATTCAGTTTATAATGTTACAATTAAATTACTCCCAAATTGGCAGCTCTGAAGATGTAATTGATGTGGTTCACTACTCTGCTAAATACATGTAAATGTAATATTGGTATAATTTGGGTGGGCACAAGACAGCCTTTCGGAATAACGTTAACAATTGGTGGGAGGCTGAGGGTAGAACCGAGCTTAGAACTATGTTCTGAAGAGAAACTTACAAATGTAATGTGTATATTGGAGAAAAACTGATTGATTGAGGACATGAGCTAGGTCTTTAAAATCTTGAGAGGCATGGATAAGATGGAGTTAAGCAGCTTACATGAAATATAAGCACTGAACCAGTGAGGTTATTTCACCCTTTGCTCAACATAAAGAATTTCTATGCTGCTCCTTTTACTCTACTAAGCAATTTGGTTACCAAAGTTAAATTATTATAAAATTATAAAATGTCTTCAGTTGCTTGCCCATTAACAAATGGTTAAACTTAGGGCACTGAATAGAAAAGCTAGCATTTTAAGTTTTTTTGCCAAATTGCAAGGACTTGCAAGGACAATTTGGCAAATTGCAGGAATTTGCCAAATTGCAAATTCCTGTTTAAAATCTGTTTTTATTTGTTTTCTGTGTTAAGTTTCTAAAGTGAGATTGAGGTGTATATACTGCATTTGTAGTCCTGTAGCTTAGTGGCTAGAGCACTCGCCTTACAAGTGAGAGAACCTGAGTTTGATTCCCGACAGGGCAAAATGTTGGGCAAGTTTCCTTACTCCATAAGCCTCTGTTTACCTAAGAGTAAATAGGTTGATTGGCGGATCACTTTTCCGGGAGTAATAATTCCTTCAAAATAAATAAAATAATTTGATCACTGTTAGAGGGACACTGCTATGTGCAATTGGCTGCTGTGTTTTACCCCAAATACATACATTCAGTCATTTTACAGTACATTCTGCCCTGTCGTAGATACAGTAAAATCAATATTTACCCAATTCCATTATAAAGTATTGACCACCCTCGACAACGTTATGACCCTTCTCAACACTTCTCTCTACATTTCAAATACATCTTTCTTTTATGTGTTTCTAACTCCCATCTTCACTTGTCACAGAAATAGCCCCCATCCTTTGTGGGCTGTTTTGCAGAGAGAGATATATGGACATAACCTACTTGTTTCTCAGCCTTTAGATAGGCAGGTATTAGAGGCTGTGGCTATTTATTTCAGTGGTCCATTATTGTCAGTTATCTGTTACATTGCTTGGGCCTTGTTACCATCTGTTCACCTTTAGTGAAGTTGCACAACAATCAGGCAGCCTCTATTAATCGATTAAAATGTTGAAGGACTTTTGCAATTGGTGGTAAGTTGCAGAATTACCCCCAAGGTTTTTCACGATCTGTCAAAATCATAGTTTCACAGGAGAGAGCAGTCATTTAAAACAAATGAATTATCTTTATTGCACGTGGAAATGATTTTTTTTAAAAGGGCATATCTATTTGCTTTGATTGACATGAAGAGACCAAAGGAAATGGACAGAAAAGTCTTATTCTCAATAGGTTTAGAAAAACACCAAAGATTTTATTTCTGCAACTTCACAAATTTTTAGCAATATTACAGTAGTGTGCATCAGTTAAAATGAACATTATTTTATGTAAAGAAAATAATGTTCATTTTAACAGGTTTTTCAATCAATTGCAATATATCATACTGATATAATAATACAGTACTTATATTTGGCGTAGGCCTTTTCATGTCACAAGAACATCTCAAAGCACATCACAATATGTATATACTGTAAAGTGGAGTGACTTGTTTTTGATTTTTAGGGGAGAATGTGAACCAATCAAGTAAAACAATGGGAAAAATGCATTGAAAGAGACTAGTATGAGTTGGCTTGTATACACCATTCTGAAACAGTGTGAAGCAGCAATAACCAGGGTTATGTTTGGGTTACTTTGTAAAATCAATTGAGTTTATATCCCCAGATATCATGTTCAATTGTATAGTGTTCTTGGACAAGAATACAGTGCATAGATCTGATTGCAGTAGTAAATAGGAGAGCTGCCCAGATCATAGAAGAGAGCATAAAGCGAGACACAATTTTGGAGGGATTAACTACGAGGAATAAGTTCTTTAGTCTTAAAAATAAGGCAATAAGTGGACATGACAGATGTATGTAGGATTTCTAATGGGGTAGAAAACGTAAACCCCCCAAAAATACTGTATTAAGATATGCAAAGGGAGCAAGAAAGCACAGGTTCAGTCTTATGAAGGGAAACTTTTGGAGGGACATGAGGTATTTTTTTATAAAGAGAGTAATGATCATCTAGGACACGTTACTGAGCAGGATGGCTAAGGCCAGGACATTGAAGGTATTTAAGAAACAGTTCAATGTTTAGTAAGTAGGATTGGCATTCTGACAGGATACAATTAGGTGGACCATAGGACCCTCTTCATACAAACCTTCTGTTCTCGTGTAATTTGTTCGCGAAGAAAATAACACTGTAAATTGACTGTACAATGAAAGAAGTGCGCGTGGTGTTGCTTTACAATGAGACCCCAAAGGTTAGTTACATTAGTTATTTCCACTACAATAACTCTGTAGTCAAAACAATCATACGAAAATATGCTTTCAACAACATTTTAAACATCTGACAGTAGAAATATTGCTCACAACATGTACTATATAATATTTATCCTTGTATTTGATATAGCTCTATTCACGTCTTCTAGACGAGTCAAAGTGCTTGACAGGATACACTGTAAAGTGAATTGACTGTGTATTTTGTGGGTGAAGCACGGCGGCCAATTGCGCACAACTGTATCCCACAAACAGTCGTGGATTGAGTGACCAGAATTTTTAGTTAATTAGTTAATTAAATTAATTGCCAATACCTAGCACATTTAGAGTACCTCGGTATAAAAAATTTGGTTGCATGTTTTAATTTTTTGTTCTTTTGGACTGGAATTTTAATAAAGAATAGAATCTCAGAGTGTTAGTGCAGCAACAAATAAACTTGGGCATTTAAAATGATTATGCTTACTGGGCGGTCTATATTGTTTTTACTCTATTGATAACCCTGGCAATGTCAGCATGTTTTGCCTGAGAAGCATTGGGTCCTCTTTCGGCTGCTGAGGTTCCAAGCAATTTAACAAGTTCCGGTGTTTGGAATATGGTGTAAACCATTACTGAGCTAGGATGATTAATGTAAAAGTCTATAGTATAAATGTGCATTATATAATGCAAGGCACAGTCCTATAACCTGCATAGCTGATTTTTAAGGCTTATCCTATATTAATTTTACACACCCTGTTCTTAATCATGCTATTTCTCCCATCTTTGAATCAAGTGTTGGAAATAGATTTATTGTACTGGCACTGAGCATCCTTGGATACCGGCACATGAAAGATCTTTCATAGCTATGTGGTCAGGGTGGAAGAATAAAAGTGCCAATAAGATTAGTGAAGCAGATGCAAGGGTATAATAAAAACTGACATTGGTATTGAGTGCAGGGAGTGAATCCAAGATGGATTTTCTTTGGTCAGCTGGGTGTCTGACACATTCGCATCACTATGTTTAACAGTATCCAAACCAAACTGAGAATTCCATGCATCCCACTTTGGCAAAGTGGAGGCATTACAGTAATTTGTCTCTAGATCCACCTCACCTCAAGACCCTTCTCTTCGACCGTGCTTTCGATCAGCCTCCTTCCTCTCCCCATCCCAGCACTCCTCCAGCCCCCACCCCAACCCCCACTCCACTGTCCACACTTTCCAATCCCTGTCCCCAGCTCAGGTCTGAAACACTGCCTGTCCAGAGTCTTTTGACGATTTCCTGACGTGAAAGGCGCTATAAAGTACAAACGTAATTTTGTTGTTGTTGGTTTTGTGCATTTGTTTGAATTGACTTCATCAAGGACATGGTTGTGTGTGTGTCTCTTGTTAGCTCACACATCTCATTCAGTACAGACACGTATGAGATTGGTGAGGTTGGGGGGAAAACCAGATGATTGTTTTCTCAGAGGCAGGGACCAGTTGAAATAATATTCAATGTTACAACCAGGAGAGAGGAATTAACAAATAATGATGAGAGGGATTGACTAATGTCACAACTGATTCTGCCAAATGTGTGAAATTAGTGACCTTTTTCTTTCACTCGGACCAATAAACACAATAACAAAACTGACAGAGATTCATTGTCACCAAGCACTTTATGAAATTAGCATCGAGCAAAAGCACAGATTCTGAAATGTAAGGTTCTGCTTATCATTTAGTAGATTGGTTCTGACAATGTGTTGAGGCCTCTGATTGAAGTAACCTTATTGAAAGAAATGCTGATAGGATTGGAGAACATATGTTGTATCTATTTTGAGGGAGTAAATTGTATCAGCTGAAGTACAAAAATAAAATCAGTCTCCATTTTAAAATGAACCTACAAGCTGGGGGTATTATAGACCTTTTAAAAAATATTTCAAATCCTTGTAAATAATGCATAATTTTGTAATTATGTAACAAACTTAACTTTGGCAAATCAATCTATGTTAGTCTGCTCTCAAGTAAACTGTTTGCTTTGTTTTTGCCTGCCGGGTGTCTGTCACTTGTGGAAACCTATCACTGTGTTTATTATGCCACCCAAACAGAATTCCAAGCATCCCATCGACACATTGAAATTCTTGTGTTTGGAATGGAATGTGCACTCTCTCTGTCAGAGGGACGTGGATTGCGTATTTAATTACAGAGTCTTAGGAGCACATTGACCAGAGACAGGGCTTGAAGATCCCAGAATCTTTGTACAAAAACAGAAGTTGCTGGGGAAATTCGACAGGTCAGGCAGCATCCATGGAGAAAGGAAAAAGAGTCAACGTTTCGGGTCTACAACCCTTCGTCAGAACTGGTTCTGACAAACTTCTGATGAAGGGTTGTAGACCCGAAACGTTGACTTTTTTTCCTTTCTCCTTTCTCCATGGATGCTGCCTGACCTGCTGACTTCCCCAGCAACTTCTGTTTATGTTTCAGATTCACAGCATCTGTAGTATTTAGTGTTTTGTTCCCAGAATCTTTGTTTTTGCTACTGCTGGAGTTTAACCAACTAAAACCACATCATTTGAAAACTTTATCTGGCAAATTTCCTTATCCAACTAGGACCACCTTACATACCACCAGGCCTTGGGACGTCTTCCAAACATGAAAGACTCTACAGATGTAATTTTTGGGTTGTTAGGGCTTTGCCTTGCAGGGTTAGGTTACTTTATTTTTTTTATCATCTTATTGAAATGAACGCGGTAGCTGTTTTCCCACAAAGAACGATGGAGAGAAAGACCAATTAAAAATAGCATAGCTAACTGCCCTGTGTCTTTCTTTCCCTTTTCTTTGTTGCAAGTGGAGATGAAGAGGGTTAAGGAGGCATTGGCCCCGTGACCATTTCCTTCAAGGCCCTCCATTTCCTTCAAGGCCCTCCATGGCCTTGCCCCCTCCTACCTCTCTGACCTGCTGACCCTCTATCAACCTGTCCGTTTCCTCCATTCAGCGGGCTCCGGTCTGCTCTAAGTCTTCCGCCTGACCCACCCTACCATTGGTGGCCAGGCTTTCAGCCTCTCTGCCCCTACTTTTTGGAACTCCATCACACAATCCCTTCGCCTTGCTCCCTCCCTTGCCTCCTTCCAGGCCCAACTTTAGACCCCACATTTCGACCGTGCCTTCAGTCATATCTCTACCTCTCTGTTCTCTTTCATTCAAACCCTGCCGCCCACCCAGTCCCCAAGCTCGGGTCCTGACCCCTGACTATTCAACGCCTTGTGATGAACTCCCGACATGAAAGGTGCCTTACAAATGTAATTTTGTTGTTGTTGTTCCTTTATAAAGGAAATGTATCATAGCCAGCGAGAGGTTAATATTTCCAATGTCCATTGAATTCCTCCACCCTGCTCCACCACAGCAGAACCACCATGTTTACGACAGCTGGCTGGGTATATGGAGATGGTTTTAACAGCAAGTGTGTTTCACCAACCACCCTCTGAGAAAGTTTTAAACTCTTCGTAATCATAAAAGCACTTTTAAATTGTACAGTAATTCAAATACAGTAATTTGGGAGAGTGATGAAATGAGCAGATTACCAACACATCTTTGTGAAATATGTTGTGAAATGCTGCAATTGTTTTATATTCCAAGCATACTTTGCATATAGACATTGTAAAATATTTTACACAAGACAGCAAGCTTCACAATTAGAATGATTCACAACTGAAATGGTAAAATTATCCATTATGGAAAAATTTATTGAAGGGTTCTAAATCCATATTAACTAAATGTAACTGTATGATATAGTGACCGAGACTTTAATTTTCATCGCTGTGTGCAAATAAAATTGCGGTTTGAGTCTGCCTGGTGAAACTGGTACACCGGAATATGTTGCCAGTCTGCTACATTTACTCAAAATGTTTAGAAATAAATTACAGCATGAAAACAAGCCATTTGGCCCAACCGGGCAACTAGAAGCAACTGTTCTGAATTTCAGGAGATATGCCGACATCGGAAAAAAAAATTAATAGTGTACATATTTTGAAATCTTGCCAGTTTTAGGGAGTTGCTGGCTTTTAAAATGTGAAATTATCGAGGTTTTACTGCATTCGTCTTCCCTTTCTCCAGTCAAAGTGGTCTCACAAATTCCACCAAAACACCTGGCGATTAGTAAAATATTCTTAATTTGTTCAATTCCATGGGCTTCAATACACATATTCCCGTATTCGAAGCATTCAACGCAATCACGCACATAATCCTTATGTAGCACATTGATAATATTATACCAATATAACTTTAACAAGGTATAATATCCTATATTCTAAGATATCTAACCACTGAGTCCCAACACTAGGACCACCAGGGGTAAAAAAATAGAGTAACCTTACCCCAAATTCACATCTCCTCAAAGTCCCTGAGATTCAGAGTTTTATAATTAGTAATGTTAGAGTCAAGTGTTAGTTAAAACTCCAAATCTCAACAACTGCATATAACTCATTTATACCCATAATGTCCCATGTGAATTTTTTTTTTACTAGTTCTTTGCATTTTAACAATTTGGAAACATAAAACTCGCTAACTCCACTATCGTTCAGACCAGAAGACTCCCAACAGGATCGTAAAATCCATTAACTCACAGAATTTAATATAAAAATCATAAATGAAAAGCACTTAACTAAAATTTTACCCCTTAAAATGAACAGATTGTAGAACAACAAACAACAACAATATTACATTGATAGAGCGCCTTTCACATCATGTAACAGACTATCTAGCTCCGAACACTTGCAACCCTCTCCCTGAACCCAATTATTAACTATACTGCTGTACCTTTATTATCTCACAAGGAAATGGGTGAGATGGTTGAATTCAGCCTTTTGTGCTGTAATATGTTCCCCTGACCATATAGTACAAGCCAGTCTTAAATGGTGCACTGATAAGATGCAAGTGCCTTATCTGTACATAAGACCTCAGTTTAAGATGAATATAAAGACATCTGGTTGAAGTATAGGGGTCTGTGTCCAGTGGACTAATTTTGGCAACCATAGGTCTATCCCCTGGCTTTACACTGAACGTTTGTGGTCTGCACTTAGCACTCAAAACCTATTGTGTTCCAGACTTGAAGAAATCTGTTTGGTTGCAGTAAAATGCATGTTCCTGATCTAATAACAACATCCAGCAAAAACATAAAACCGTGTTATTTGCTACAATATTTCAAGCTATAAAGAAAGCCTTCAAAGTGTGAATGATGTTTGTTATTCACAATGTGAAATGTGCTACCAGTATATAGTTTCGCCCACAGACTATACAGTCAATTCACCTTGTAGTATAATCTGTGCAGTACTTTGAGATTTCTCGAAGATATGATAAGGCGCTGTATCAAATGACAGGATTATTATTATTGAGCTTCTGGCCTAATATTACTTCGATTAATACAGAATGACAATGTCATTGAGGTGGGTATTTGCCTGATAGTTTGACTACCTTGAGGCTAAGGTAGGAAAGTCAGGTTTTGAGATTATTTAACAACTAATTACAGAATCCTACAGAGCTGTCCTTTGGGTGTGATGTTCAATTGCATTTTTATTATATTTTATTATTTTCCATTATTTGGAAAGAGAAGGGAATTTTTATGTCATAATGAACAATTCCCCAAAATAAAATTGATCATTCACCTCATAGCTATTTATGGGTGACTGAGGTGCATGAATTGGATGCGAGACTGCATGTGTGAGTGTATGAATGAGTGTTCAACAACAATATCTTGCATTCATATTGCACCCTTCTCATGGTGTAGCGTCTCACCAGTGCAGTTTACGTACAAAAAAACACTGCAGTCACTACAGTTTACAGCATACCCTGTGAAGCACTGTGAGATGTCCTCCTGACATGAAAGGTGCAATATCAAATCCAAGGATTATTGTTGTACAGTTAACCGTCGCTGATCGTGACTATCTCAATTGTGAATTCAACTATACGCAAAGAAAAAAATGCGTCATTTTTTTGCGTAACGCGCTGGCTGGCTCCGCGCTTGGGAAGACGATGAATGGCCACGCGCGCATGCGTACTTTGATGAAGTTTGAGGCCGATGATTGCTTGGCCTCGGACCGTTATGAGAGCGGGGAGAGCGACGAGGGCGGGGAGAGCGGGGAGAGCAGGGAGAGCGACGAGAGCAGGGCCAGCCGGCTGTAGCCCGCCTCATTACATACCTTGCATTGGTCGGGTGTGGATGTGCCTGGAGGCTGGATAGCCTGTGGCTGGATTTCCCTAACCCCCCTTTCCCATTACTTGTGAAGCTTACTGAACGCGATTTTACCGAGTGCACAGTTTTCCAGAAACGTAACCCCCACGTTCGGCGAGGGTTAACTGTATTTGATTTTATGAACTGTTTTTATATCCATGAAATTCAAATGCCATACAAACCAAATGTAATCCTTCAGTTTGAGGTAGGCTTTCTGTTACATGGAACATTTACATTTTGTTTTGTTTTCATCCCATAGGTCTGTCGGCAGCCAAACTATTGGTAGAACATGGGGAGAAAGTGGTGGTGCTGGAGGCCCGGGATAGGGTTGGAGGCAGGACGTACACAACAAGCGTAAGTCCTGTGGAGTCACTGGTGTATGTTGGTATTTTGTTTATTAAATCAACATTTCACAGTGCATTTTGTATTTGTTTGTAGATCTGCTTTTTAAATACATTTGAAAAGACTACGTGTGGAGTGCTGCTGGCCTGGAATAATAGCTCAGATTTGCTCAAATTTGTTTGCTTAAAAGGCTCTAAAAGTTCTGGGGTTTTTGATAGCCTAGTCTTGCGTAAGCTCTGCTGTGTTCACAAACATCCTTCTAATTTGTCAGCCCTCCTGGCAAGCTTTTCCTCCCATGTCTTGAGTTAGTGACGACAGCTCTTTCATAAATATTTACCTTTCTCAGAGACTGGATATGGTGTTGCAAGATGAGGAAAATTTTTATATACGAAAGGTTTAACTCTTGGATGGTCCTGCTGCAGATATTTGGGTTTTTAGAAGCCTTGCCTTATCTCTAAATATGATAAGTAGGAATTGCATAGAAACGTGGAGTAGGAAATGTATTTGAATATGCCTTCTAATAGTGAGATTTATTGTAGTCAGGTTAGGAAGGCAAAGTCAGGGCTCCTTTAAAGATGCAGTAAATAATTGATCTGCTCGGTGCAATGTATCACAAGATCGGAGATTAAATTCCTGCTTTGTGCTGCGTTAGCTGATCCGAACCAGGGCACCAGTCACGTGCAAGAATTGCCCTCATTGATCCAGGCCCCTCTCCGGGTTAGAAGGAAGAAGAATTAGCCGGGGTTCCCAACCTGTGATTGTGTGGATTTTAAGTCCAAATAGGAGGATTGGATTTGCACCTGCTGGCAATCATGAAACAATATGCCAACAAAAGTCAGTGTCTTCAGGAGAAGGTGCGGATGTTTGCTCAAGCTCCAGAAGCCTGAAATTCAACCTAGTCAACCTAGCCATGTGAGACTGGGTTACATCTTGAAATTTAAGATTGACCAGAATTGTGGAAAATCGTTTACATTCAGTGTCAATAGGGAAACTGGCTCTCTTTAAGATTTGTGTAACATCAGCTTCCTAATCAAGACTGAAACATAAGTACAGCATTTTTGCGATTCTGCACAAATTTTAAAGCAAAATATTCTACAGATTTAAAACATGGAGAATTTAAGGCACCATTTAAGGCTTTCTACATTAAAATAACCAGCAGTGTGTTCTGTGAAATACTTTGAGATGTCTCAATGACATGAAAAGGCACTGTATTAAATGCAAGGATTATTATTTATTATCTGTGCAGCTGCCGGGTCTGATTTAAGCAGATGTAGGATTTTCAATTCAATGGTCTCATTGGCTTTGGAACTTGCTGGTATTCAGAACTTGGTGATTCAGTACCACTGGTTCAGAGAACATCCGCTGAATTAGTTTTAAAGGGTTCAGTTAAATCGGGGCTGATATGATGGGATCCAAGGGATAACAGGCTCCAGATTGCATCTTGACCAATAGCTGGAAAGTGGGTCTTGGGCAGAACCGGGCATTTGAAAACTGTAGAGTGGGTAGGGATGATGTTGTGTTACATGGCAGTACTCAACTAAGATGTTTCCAGGAGCAAGTAGATCGCACAACATGAATAATATCATCAGTGATAATTATCCCACTGCACACCATATTTTAATCTCAGTCTCTCAAAGGCCTACTGAAATCCCTAGCAACAATAGTTGCTTTACCTTCATGTTCCTTCTTCTTTTCTACAGCCATTTGCTGCAGAGGAAATAAAATCTTTGCGCTGTTGTGTTCTTCTTAAACCTGATTGGAGCCTCGGATAATGCAGAAATCTCTTGTATTGTTTGGATGTCCCATACTGGCACAGCTTTTCCCACGTGATTGATCAGATTAATCCTCCTGCAATCCTATTTATCTTTTTTTCTTCTCAATTGGGGATTAGTCATTATAGTACAAGTCTTACGAAAATCTTTCTTGTTACTGTATGCTATTGTGTACCATCAATAGCAGAGTTAACCTTCTCCTGCTTTTATTAGTGCCTAACTTATGATAAAGTGGAAAAGTATAATTTAAAAAAATTATCATAAAAGTATTTTTACTTGTTCCTTACCTGTATTGTTTTTTTTTACAAGATATTTATTTTATGCATCTGAGATTAATCCTCTGGTTTCCAACCTCCTCTCCTGGAAATCTGCAATATAACCACTACTTGCATTTGATATAGCACTTTTTACATCTTCTAGAGCAATCTAAAGCTCTGTAGGAAGGAGCACAAAGCTATAGAGATCAGTGATGCTTACATCTGTTACATGAAGTTCCTTATATTAAAGCACACACTTTAAGTGATGCGTTTTCCTTTTTGGGGAAGTGCTTTGTAAAAAATTTGTTCTGGAGGAACCATAAAATGTAATTAATTGCTCATAGTTTGGGCCACTCATTCCTTTCAGAGAATATCAGTGCTCACGCACAGTGTGCAGGGCGTCCAGTATTTTAAATATGTTGTTCAACTTTGGGGTAATCTTTTGCCCAAAAGGTGATTGACTTCATATCTGATTTTTATCAGATCAACTGTGACAAACACCATTGCTCTATTATTAAAAGGAAGAGTTACTCTGGGAAGAAAGTGGAACAAATCGGCAGTCATGTAACAGTCTCGCAAGGTTTAATGGTGAATTTCAATGACTATTGATGGCTTTGACTGTCACATTTGCATAGTGCCTCAAAATGACTGAGAAAACCTTATTATACGTGGAGGATGTCAGTGTTATTTCCCAGGATTAGTGAGCAACGGGAAGTGCTCCTATAGGAAGTGAGCCTGCACTCCATTCCAGATAAATGAAAATTTCTGTGCATATGTAAAACTCTCAGCATTGTTTGGACACTCTTAGGCATACTCTTAGGCATTTCTTATCAAACTCCATTGGCTCCTTGTCACAGATTGATTTCAAGACCCTCACTCATGAATTTAAATCCCTCAGCACCCCCATCTCTCCAACCTGCTCTCTCCCTGCACTAATATCTGCTGCCTCTGCGTGACTAGATCCGGTCTCCTCCCTGTCCCCCAGATGTTCTGCCCCATCATCAGAGGTCGTGTTTTCAATCACTACTAGTTGTGGAACACTCTCCCTCAATTCCTTTGGCTTGCCTCCTCTTCCCATTTTCAGGTCTTGTTAGAAGACCTTTTTCTTCGACCCTGCCTATGGTCACGTTTCCTCTCCCCCTGGCTCAGCATCGAGCACTGCCACTGTTGAGAGCTCCAAGACATCTTCCAGTGTGAAGGGCACTATATAAATACAAGTTGTTGTTGGTGGTGGTGGCTTTCCACCTATGTGAGATGTCGAACAGTATACAGTGAAACAGCTCAGTGGCTTTGTATTGGAATGCCTTCCTTGTGGTGCTCTTTGAGTATTCTTGTGTTAATCCTGGGATAACAACCCGGGCACATTCACTGTATCTTCCTCAATGTTTTGAACACAATATTTATTATCTTTCATCAGAACGACAACGTAAAATATGTGGACCTGGGTGGAGCCTATGTGGGTCCAACTCAAAACCGAATCCTACGAATATCAAAACAGCTGGGGCTGGATACCTACAAAGTGAATGAAGTTGAGAAACTAGTTTACTATGTAAAGGTAAGAACTTATTGTTCAGGCAATACTGGACTTGTAGGAGCAGATCAGTCACTGGGGCAGGAATTCTGCTCACTCAGCTCATGTTAACTGCAAAATAAAGCCATAACGAGTTGGTTTAAGGTGCTAGATGGCCAAATAGCACGGAATGTGGCTATCGGTCCCCTCTTTCCACCCGCGCGAACGACGTAATAGTGAATGTCGCAACGTTAAATGACTACATGTCTGGGGAGATACAGTAAAATCTTGATAATCCGACATTCCGAAAGCCAGCAACTTCCCAAAACCGGCAAGATTTCAAAATACGAGTATTTTAAATATTTTCTGGTGTCCGGCAAATCTCCCGAAGTTTAGAACAGCTGCTTGTAGTTCCTGGCTCTGCCATCCAGCGCTGTGAGCGGAGCTCTGGCGTTGTTTGGCTTCAGTGCTGTGTTTACAGCAAACGTGGTGTAGGGGCAGGGTTTCCCCAGCCATTTCTAGGTAGGTTCTAAATACCGGCAAACTCTGAAATCCAGCAGGTGAGTGGGCCCAACTGAGCCGGTTTATCAAGGTATTATTGTAGTGCTCACTCCATGAACAAATGGGAATTTCTCATCCGTGAGTGGAACTTAGGTTTGGATACTCTTAAAATGGGTTTTAAGTGGGTTTTGGGGCATGTCAGGTACCTGATTGACCAACAAAAATGTAACAAACAGAGTTAGAACATTCTCTGGGTATAAAGATGAAGTCATGATCCTATAAGGAGCAGCCAGCAAGCTCTATCATTGGACACTGCAGCTCATGCAGTGATGTGCCCAGGATGGATTCTCATGGGAAGCTGCCAGACATTACCTTGGGTCCTTTTGTAAGACTCAGTTCATAGTTATTCAAGTCAACAGCAAGCGGCATTTTGTTTGGCCTGATAAAACCAGGGAGCAGATCAAGAGAAATGTTTTGTAGCATCCTACATTTTAAGTCTCATTATATTTCCAATGGAGAAGAGGCTTGCCAGACTTGTTTAATTTCCACAAGGGGTGGTGTAGCACAGGTAGTGCCTGTGCCTCACGCGCTCCCTGCTGAGTGGTTGCTTAGACAGGAGACTTACTTTAGCCACTGTCATTTCAACACAGTAATTGGGAAGTGTGCACAAGTGGTCAGCGGGATTTTGTTTATTACATAGAACTCTCCCTACAATTCTGATCAACATTTAAATAATAATAAATAATAGTCAGTAATCGTGTCTACCACTGGCATAATGACCAGCGGTAATGTATAAGCATAGCTTTTAAATCCTTTTTGTATTTGCAGAATTAAATGTTGTGTTGAAGGTTAGAGATCAGCACAGCTATGTAATGTTTTTATATGCAGCTAGGATGTGTTCTCAGTGTGAAAACAGTAGGTTAGCTTCATGCCGTTAATAGCTTTTTTTTCCCCATTTAATTCAATAACTTGAAAGTTGGCTCAGCTGAAACCCTTCTTATCAATGCTTTCTTGTCCCTTCTTCTCACGGTTACCATGGAGACTGAATCAATCGAAAGGTTATTAGGACTGGCTATGTTGCAAGGCTTTTGCAGCTCAGAGTGTTTTTCTCTGGCTATTGCTGCTGATTCTTACAGCACTTACAGATCTGTCAGTGTTCAATTCCGCCAGTCTTTTGCCACTAATTGTTTCTGCTGCGCTGCAGGAGGTTTGCATCCTTAAACTTGCAGAATTTGAGCCATAATTGTTTCAGCTGATGTATTAATTTGGAACAAAATTCCACCCTGCCTAAGCGAAAATGGCACCTTAATACTACTGCATCCCCATTTTTCTACCTTTGCCCCGATCGTTCTTTTAAATCCATTCCCTGAAATAGGTAAACTTTTATCCAACAAAATGTGCTTTAATACGTATATAATTCCAGCTGATTCCATTCAGCTGGAATGTCTGGAATCTTGTAAGAACGAAATGCATTAATTGCAGCCTTTGAATCTTTTTTCGTTGCCATTTTGATGCTCAGTGCAAATTTCTTGAATCAAATTGAAGTAGGAAATTAATATTGAATGCCTTCAACCTGAACTATGTGAAGCTACTGTGCATGTGTGAATCTTGCAAATGCACTAAATAAATGTGACAAGGCACTGGTAGAATTCAAAAGGGTCTAATTTACAATATTTGCAATGGGATTGGTGAAAAAAGGATTCTGTAGGTTTCTGGCTGTGTCTCAGGCTGATCCTCTGGAATGCTCCTCAGATATAATTAACAACTAGTGTCTAGAGTATCCTTTTTCTGCAGTCTGGCTTCTTGGAGGTCTAAACGGACTGTCAGCCCCTGGGTCTTTCAGTAATATTCCAGGAAAAAAAAGTATCCTTTATTATTTGGGTTCAGTCATTCGGGCAGGGTGAAACCTTGAGCAACTTTCCTTACTCCAGATGCCCGATATTAATCTCTCTAAAAAAATTGGTTATTTTAATCCATGACTATTGGTGGGACACTGTTGTGCACAATTGGCTGCCACGTTTTGCCCACAAAATATACAGTCAATTCACTTTACTGTACAGTATATTTGTGAAGCACTTTGAGACGTCTAGAAGACATGAAAATGCAAGGTTTATTATTATTTACACAGTTCAGATAATCATCAGCTATCACTCCTCTTCTAATTAGTAATTATTTTAAGACCTGTATAAATAGATTATTTAAAAAATGCCTTACTCTGCCTGAAACATTTAAGGATTTAGATCCTTTAGTTTCACATAAGCAGCTTGGAATGCTGATCCTCTTGAGTTGCAAGCACTTGATGCTATTTCCAGCAAGCTTTGCACTTTTTTTTAGATGACCCACTGACTAGTAGCAAAAGTGGCATGTTGCAATGCAGTGGCTTCCAAGCTTTGAATAGCAGCACTGCCCTCTTAACTCAGCAATGCTTTAGTTGCGCCCCCCCCCCCCCTCCCCCCACCTTCACAGTCGGCTCTGCACGCTCGGGTCCTCGGCTCCGCACACTCGGGTCCACACGCATTTGGGGGCTCGAGACACTAAAGCTCCGCGCCCCCGTAGCCAATAGTCCGTGCCCCCCAAAGGAGGCTCGCCCCACAGTTTGGAAACCATTGTAATGAATCATCTGAACAAGGCAAAAGAACTGGAATCCATTTGGAGCACTGCATTCGGTCACATACAATAACAGCAAAATAATTTCAGCCGACCACAATCCTGGACAATTCCCTCCCAGATACTGCTGTTGTCTTTGAATCTGGAGTCTTATCTTCTGCTCTCTTGGAGGTGAGCTTTGACTCTGTTAACACAATTGAGTCATCTTGGAGATACCTATCCCATTGTTGAATTTTTTTTTTGTGTGTGCGACATTGCTCTATGCAAATTGGCTGCAGAATTGACCTACAAATATACAGTCACTAGACTTGTATCATGTGAAGCGCTATGAGACGTCCTTCTGGTGGGAAACGTAATCCATCAAATGCAAGAATGATTATGACCATTAAAGCAATCCAAGGGGTTATTGGCCTCTTGTCAGCAAATTTACTGATCTTTTTCAATGAGCGAATATTCTCTGCTTGTCAGTAAACGTAGCATCAAATTGAATAACTCTTATTGACGTTAATGCCAATCTAGCTTACATGTTAACAAGCTGTAAAGGTAATGTACCACTTTCAACCATCTATTTTTTTTTAGATGGAATACTCTAGGAGAGTTTTAGATGTACTAAGTCCTCCCAGAGGCTTGCAGTCAACCTTTATTGCAATTGTTTTTACAATATATTTTGTTTTTACCCTTCAGCTATTAACATGTACTTTGCACAACTTAAAACAACATTTCAATGAGAACCTTGGGAACCATTTGTGGCTGTGTACCGCGTCACCTGTATAGCTAAAAGGAACATAACAATTTACTGTTTTAAATACATAGTGAAGACAGTAGCAGCACAGAGGTTGTTTGTGGGTTTTGTTTGCATGTTCAGTTTATTGGTATGTCATTGATTTTCCCCGCATCGACCTAAAGGCTGGAATATTGGAGAGGAAGAAACAAAACTTGTACAACTCTAGTACAGACGCCGAAGAAACATTGAATAACTCGCTGGGGTCTTGACATTCTACTTTGTTTTAGCTTGTGAGATCGCTTTGTCTAAAAATGTAATAATTTTTAATGAAATTCTGAAATGTCTATTAGTTTAGGAAATGTAGAATTTGTGCAGAAATCTGTATATTACGATTATTTTTAGACAAAATGTATTTATTGGCTATTGTGTAGGTGAAATTTGGATTTTCAAAAGGAGTGTTATCCTAATTACTATTACATACCTAGTACAGGATATATTGTCAGAGGATCGGTTAAGCCACTCAACCATGTCCACAGGGGCCATGGGGAAACCTCAAGAGGGAACGGTAATGCACCCATTGATAACAACAACAACTTCAATTTATATGATACAACCATTAAGTTTTCCTGCATCAAAACCACATCAAAATCACATTAGCCAGAGACTGAAAAGGATTCTGCTCATATGCATTTCATTGTGCATGCACACTCCAATAACCCTCATTAAATGCTAGTTTGCTTTGTAATACTGTATTATAAAAGAGCTGCCTATGTGAAGGGCCATATATAACACTAGCTGTTTGCGGACAACCAAAGGATCCAATATGGAATGTAGATTGACACACAGACATACATTTCATCTTCACCTATTCTCATCTGGGAAGACTCCTGTGGGAGTGCTCAATGCTATAAAAATATAATTTTGTTGCTGTGACTTAGTTTCATCCGTGTTCCTGATGCTTGGCTATGTGCGTGCTCTGTGCTCTGTCACGATGCCATAGTGCCACTTTGACTCGGCGGCAACCAAGTGTAACTGCATCAAAAAATACAAAACTGAAAATATATCTCGAACGATATGAGATACCTGACAACAAATATGCCCATGTCACTCCCAAGTGCAAAAGCTTTCAGATAAAGTGTAAATCATGTCTCTATGTCGATGGTTTTTGAGATCCTTTGTGAAGCACAGACAGATATTATAATTATATTATTGTATACATAAGAAGAAGGTTAATAACATTTGAGAATGGTCAAAAGCAAACTTTTTTGGGGCCATTCTTGAGCAGAGACCAATTTGGTTGGTATTGCAGTAGGGATTGTAAAACTTATCAAAGGTCTTGTCTTTGTAAATCGTTTAATCCCCTACATTGTACATCCACCCAAGTCTCATTCAGCTTCCTATTAAAACCGCTTAATTTCTTTTCTGTCACATTGATCGTCTCCTAACTTTTAACCCCGCACACTAACCCCCCCCACCCCCCCCATTACTCCTGCGATTAACGGCTGGTTTGAATCGTGGTTAAATGAACTGTTGACCCTTCGACTCATGGGCACTTAGTGGCCCCCTGCATTGAATCATTGATTGTCAATGCATGCTCAGTAGAACTTCATTTCCCACGATTCAATGCGATTCCAACAGTTCCCAATTTGTGTGCTTACGGTGATGTGTCAAGACAAATTGAATTGTGGGAAACGTAGTCTTGACGTGTCACCCAAAACACACTTACCAGCTGCGGTGATTAGGTTCCACATGCTCACTTACTGGCTGCATTATATTGCACACGCAGTGTAGATTATTGATTAAATAAAATTTTCTACAACTAATATAATTTGCCTGCAACTCGGATTTTGTGTAACTTTCATAAAATGTTATTATCTTGACTGATACGAGTTATTATGGTTTCACTATATCACAGTTTTAGCATCCATTCATTATGCCTATTTTCACATCAAATCGAAGCAAAAGAGCATTCTAAATAAGGCACAAAAACAAACCTGGCTGGAGAAGGGGAGTAACACCCTTTTCACTTTCCTGTGAATTTCACTGATTCAGTCCAGTTAAGACACTGGACTAGTTCCAAATACACCATGGAAACTGCTGTTCAGCAACTGCTATTTTAATTGAACTTTCAGTTTGCCTCAGAATGACCCAAAACTATTTCCCTTCTGATTTCTACTGCAAATATCTTCTGCATTGCTTTCATAGTAAATGGAAATTGACAATAACTATTGATAATGTTATTGATGTGATATTTGGTGTGACCTTTCTTTTTGCTACATTTGGTGCTAACAATCATTTTGCTTCACCTTATAAAAGGTTGCAAAGTATCTGGGTCTGACTCTGACCTTCTCAAGTGCTAATGCATTGTGTTACCCTGAGCAACTCTTTAAGTCTCGGTCCAGTCCTCTCCTACTTAACCACTGAGAAATCCCATCACGCAGATTCCTGGTGTAAACTGATCATCTCAAGTTGTGTTTGAGAGTCAAGTACTAAAGATGGTTATTTCAAGATCCATTACTGAATTGCTTTGGTTGGGTGGATTCCAGTGGATATGGGTGTTTCTTTTTTTTGCTTTGTAAAAATATAATGACTAGTATTGTCTCAGGATCATAGATTTTGTTTTTTAAATACTGGCAGGAATATAGAGCTGCACTTAGTGAGGAAAACAAAATGAGAGGTGTGAGAGAAGGTCACCCGTGATGCAACTTCAGAAGCTAAATGGACATTGTCAAAGTTATTTCTGTCAAGTTTTTTAATGGGACATTTAGCTAGGTTTGTAAACAAATCTGCACAAAGCCAGTGGGTAGCTTTGCAGCTTAGATTCTATAAGAGTAGAACCATCCTAAGAATATGAATTATACTGCACACACAGTAAATAACGCAGAACAAACTGAGTGCCCCAAATAATAATCCATGCATTTGATATGAATTCTTATCACATCTTCAAAATGTCTCAAAGTGCTTCACACTATCGTGTAAAGTGGGCAAAACGAGGCAGCCAATTGCACGTAGCTGTGGCCTACAAACATTCGTGGATTGAGTGACCACATTTTTTTTGGTAGGTTTGACAGAATTTTGTGTTCCCTTTCATTTTACAGAGGTCACAACAGAAATTTATATTTCTAACATATCTTATATAAAAAAATTCTACGGCATTTTAATGAATAGCACTAATTAGAAATGGAGTGCATGTTATGTAATATATAATTTTAATTATAAAGCAGCCTTCTGCAAAAAGAGCCTTGTAAACCAATCCACAAAATAACAGTGTGTTTTAATGGGATTCTACTATAGTTTCAAACTGTTGTTCAGACAATTATTGTACACGCTATTTATTTTGTTCCAGTGCAGTGCAACACCCCCCACAACATAAAGTTGCCGAATGTCATGCACTAAGGATCATTGTTCCTCTTTTGTGTGAAGTGATTATCAGTGTTGGCTGGCTCTGGAATTAACTTAACCAAAAATGTCGAGTAACATACCACGTGTAAATAATGTGTAAATAAATGTGACCAGACGGAATTACAGATGCCTTTAAATATGTGAATAACAACGAATGAAAAATATTTAAAGCATTCAATTATGTAACTGAATCTTTCCCAGATTCCACTTCTGTCTGTCTCAGCTTCACTCTGGACATGGACAGTCTGTTTACCAAGTGAGCCATCAGGAAAGCCAAGCAGCACTTAAGCACTGCCTTATGATTATAATTTACGAGTCATGAAGTTTAGTGGGTAGAGCGTTCCCCTTGCAAATAAAAAAACGAATAATAATTTGGTCGATGATCCATGACTGTTTGTGAGACACTGCTTTGTGAATTGGCTGCCACGTTTCACCCACAAAACATACAGTCATTTCACTTTACAGCATATTCTGTGAAGCGATTTGAGACGTCTAGAAAATGTGATAAGGCGCTATATCATATCAAATGCAAGGATTATTATTATTTTTTAAGTACAGGCGCCACCTCGTAATCGGGAACTGCTTAAGCGGGATCATCGCTTAATTGGGACGAAAGAGCGTGTGACTTTTTATGCGTGTTATTTGCATCGGATAAGCGAGACTGCACATCGCTTTGACGGGCCATTTTTTGTCAACACAGATTTTCAGTCACCGATATTCTCGCTTGCCGTAACATATTTCTTCCATGTAACACCTTACCGGCCATACGTACATGTGCAGGGAGTACGTAACAGCGCAGCCAGGCAGCCATACAATGTATGTACAATGTACACTTTGCAGTGTGCAAAGTGGCTATCCATGTCGTGCAAAGATTGTATGAACGTTCTGCCAGCAGCGCTAGCTAGCGGTACACACACTGTACGTCAGCATACATACACACACTACAACAGAAAGTTAACCTCGTGTCATGAGAGAGAGAGAGAGAGAGGGAGAGGGAGAGAGCGCGCGTGGGAAGAAACAGCCACAGGGAGGGACATTGCTGTATTGCTTTAAAGAAGGAATAACAGTAGAGGGTTATTTTTTAACACCGAAAAATAATATTGTGGATTCTTTTGTGATTTCCGCGTGTACTTTACCCGTGTTTGTTCATGTTGTGTTATGATTCTGGTGTGTGTAGAATGCATGTGCCCACGTACTGAGCTTTGTGTTGATTGGCATCTGCTGCTTGGCATCGCCTAAACGGGAACCTCGCTTAAACGGGACATTTAATCGTCTCCTGAGCCGTCCCGCTAAAGCGGGGGTTACTGTACCTGCATTCCAGTTACAATCCTTTGGGGTGTGACATTCTGTTTTTAAATACTACCATTACATTGTAGCCATGATTTCCTTGGTACACATGGACTTGCAGCAGATTTCCTTTCAAAAAGAAAGGTCACTCCAAATATCACATCAATAATGTTTTCATAGTTCTTGTCAGAATTACAACACTGGAAAGATTCAGATTGGTAGTAAGATGTGTGGAAGCGTTTACCTCTATTGACATAGAATTGGAGGCAATATTGTCCCTGATTTTGAAACACAATAAAAAGCTGCCCACCTGGTTGGATTGAAAGCTAAATTTATTCTGAAATTATATGAGAGAAGTGGTGGTGTTTGCTTTGTGCCTCGTGATGCTGATAAAGTCTACACTTCTACCTGGGTTTTCTGTCCGCAAAGAGACTTCACCCAGGGCTTAGAACAATTCACATTGCAACACTGTTGTACTGGAATCCCAATCACTTACAACACCTCACAAATCGTCACTGTACTGATGGAAGAATGGTTTAGGCAATAATCTGTGGTTGATATTGTGCAAATGGTGCGAAATCAAAGTCCTGCATTATCTCTATGTATTTCATTAATAAGTAAAGAAAATTAGTCACTGAGTATGGGTAAGGAGAAACACAGCAGCCTATCCTGCTGATGTGAAAAGTGCTATGCAAGTATAAATACACCTGCACATCTTTTATAAAGCAAACCCCACGCAGGGCCAGAATTTATCTTTCACCTGCGAAATTTGAATTCATGCAAACCTAAACTTTCCAGCCTCTATAGGATTCGGCAGCAATTCATATTTTATTTCAGTTGAGGTACAATTTATTTCTAAATTTATTTCAGCTTGCCACAGATGCAATCTAAATGCAGTTAAACATTAACATGATTTCATGCGATTGAGACAGGAAGGCCAACATATTGTGAATTTGATTTCCAGCAAAGTCTACATCATGCGGTATTTGACAAGAGATATTCCTATGTGTATTTAGCAATATTAATAATAATCTTTGCATTTGCATAGCAACTTATCACATCAGAAGGATGTCTCAAAGCACTTCACAGGATTAACTGTTAAATTAAGTGATTGTATTTATAGATGAATGTGGCAGTACAATTGCGCATAGCAGTCGATTTCAAGATCCTCACACTTGTTTTCAAATCTCTCCAATCCTCTACACCCCCGTACCTCTCTGACCGTCTCTCTTCTCAAAACAGCACCCATAGCCTTTGCTCCTTCGGTTCTGGTCACCTGCTTGTCCCCTGAATCCTCCGCTGCACCATTGGTGGCTATGCCTTCAGCCACTACGCTCGAAGCTCTGGAACTCCCTTCCTCACTCCTTTCACTTCTTCCTAGTTTCAGGTCTCAACTACAGACCTTTCTTTTCGACTGTGCCTTCGGTCACGTTTTTCCCCCTGCCCTTGGCTCGGTCCCTAGGATCCGTTATTGTGAAGCGTTCTGAGATGCCACTGGCGTGGAGGGCGCTATATACATCAAAGTTGTTGTTGTTCTCACACGGCTGTGAAATGAGTGACTCATTTTATTTGGGTGATTATTGGCCACAACACTGGCAGAAACTCTCTTCTCTTTTTCAATAGTGGCGTAGGGTCTTTAACATCCACATTAACAAGCAGACAGGATCTTGGTTTAATGTTTCATCCGAAGGGTGGTGCCTCCAATAATGAAGCACACTCCCAGCACTGGGTTGGAATGTCAGCATAGACCATATGCGTTCAAGTCCCCATGTCGAATTTGAACCCACATATTCCGACTCAGAGCCGAGAGTGCTTATTTGCCTCTCATTAGAAATAGCAATCATCCAGTTCAGTTAATAGATGTGACCCACCACCTATATGTATTTGACTCTTTCCATGGAAGCTCTTCTACATGTTTAAATGACTTTATGCTCCCTCTTACTTTCAGTAAATACCTTGACCTCAACCTTAACATTTCTCCACTGTTGACATCTTTGGGAAAGCACTTTACAATAAAAATCTTGGACTGGCCATACTCTGTCTAATGTTGAAAAGGCTGTAGATGGGGCAGCTAGATATTGTTAACAGATGGATTGGAGAATATTTTCTTGGAACTGTTTAGTCATGCAGGTAATAAGTGCAGATCTACATATACTGACCAAATGCTGCAACCTCTTGTGAACCATAGAACGTGGGGGAGGGGAGAGAGCAGTCCCGGAACTGATCCCAATACTGTAATTGAGGTCAAATAAACAAGTATCACCCATTACACATATGTAGTGAAGCAGCTGTCTGTTGAAAGATAAGTATTTCAGACAAATTTGATCAGTTTGATGGGCTTAACCATTATCCCAGTTGCTAGTTTGAACTTTTTTCAATATAAATTCCATACTACTACTATTATAGAAATAATAATCCTTGTGTTTGATATAGCGCCTTATCATGTCTTTGAGATGTCTCAAAGCACTTCACAGAATAAATTGTAAAGTGAATTGACTGTATGTTTTGGGGGTGAAACGCAGGAGGCAATTGTGCACAGCAGTATCCCCCAAATAGTCATGAATTTTTGACCAAGTTATTATTAGTAATTATTTGAATAGTTTATTATCCCCGGAAATGTGATCTGTGAATCGACTAACAACCAGGTTCTTATTTTCTGTTAGGTAAACAGAGGCATGTGAAGTAAGGAAATATGCCTAGCATCTTGCTGGGAATTGAACTCGGGTCCTTTCTCTTATAGATTCATAGATTCATAGAATTTTACGGCACAAAAGGAGGCCATTTGGCCCATCTAGTCTGTGCCGGCTCTTTGAAAAGAGGGATTCAATCCCACTGCCCTGCCCGCTCCCCAAAGCCTAATAGACCTGTTCTCCCTAAATAAAGATCTAATTCCCTTTTAAAAGTTGTTATCGAATCAGCCTCCACCACCTTTTCAGGCAATGCATTCCAGATTCGAACAACTTGCTGAGTGAAAATAATTCTCCTCAGCTCCCCTCTGCTTCGTTTTGAAACAATTTTAAATCTGTGACCACGAGTCACAGATTCGCCCATGAGTGGAAATCGTTTTTCTCTATTTGCCCTGTCGAAACCCCTCATGATCTTATAAACCTCTATTAGGTCTCCCCTCAATCTTCTCTGTTCCAGAGAGAATAACCCTAGCCTATCTAGCCTCTCCTCATAGCTGAAATCCCTCAATCCTGGCACCATCCTAGTAAATCTTCTTTGTACCCTTTCCAATGTCTTCACATCCTTTCTGTAGTGTGGTGACCAGAATTGAACACAGTATTCCAGCTGAGGCCTCACCAAAGTTTTATAGAGGTTAGTCAGCACTTCCTGACTTTTGTACTCTATACCCCTATTTATAAAGCCTAGTATCCCATATGCCTTCTTAACAGCCTTGTCTACCTGTCCTGCCACCTTCAACGAGACACTAACACAAATCCCCAGGTCTCTCTGTTCCTTCACACCGTTTAAAATTGTACTATCTAGCCTATATTGCCTCCCTTCATTTCTTCTCCCAAAATGCATCACCTCACACTTCTCTGCATTAAACTTCATCTGCCATGTGTCTGCCCACTTTACCAATTTGTCTATATCCTCTTGCAGATGGCTACTATCCTCCTCACTATTTACTATTCTCCCTAACTTAGTGTCATCTGCAAACTTGGAAACTGTACTCCCTACACCCAAATCCAGATCATTGATGTAGATTACAAAGAGCAATGGTCCCAAAACCGATCCCTGTGGCACACCACTGCTCACTTCCCTCCAGTCTGAAAAACAGCCGCTCACTACAACTCTCTGCTTTCTGTCTCGCAGCCAGTTGTGGATCCACTCTGCCACTGTCCCTTTTACGCCATGGGCCTTTAATTTCCTAATAAGTCTCTCATGTGGCACTTTGTCAAATGCCTTTTGAAAGTCCATGTAAACTACATCAACTGCGCTACCATTATCCACCCATTCCGTTACCTCATCAAAAAATTCTATCAGATTTGTAAGGCAAGATTTGCCTTTAACAAATCCATGTTGACTGTCCTTTATTAGCCTATATCTTTCTAAGTGAAGATCTATCTTGTCCCTGATTATGGACTCTAGAAGTTTGCCCACTACCGACGTTAGACTGACTGGTCTGTAGTTACCAGGCTTGTCCTTCTGCCCCTTTTTATACAAGTGAGTAACATTAGCTATCCTCCAGTCCTCTGGCACGACCCCTGTGTCCAAGGAAGATTGAAAGATCGTGGCCAGAGTCTCTGCTATTTGCTCCTGTGCCTCCCTTAGTAACCTAGGGTGCATCCCATCCGGACCAGGTGACTTATCCACCTCTTGCGAGGCGAGTGATCTAACCACTGAGCTAGAGGACTCCAATTCTGTCTGGTACCGCACATTATGCAGTAATTTAGGCTCGAAATTTTTCAGTGTTAGCTTTAGGATCATATTCTTAAAAAATTAAGATCAAACAGAATTTTGGAAAAATCTTAAATTCTAAAGTTAACGCTTGAATAATAATAGTAATCCTTGCATTTGATATAGTGCTTTTCACGACTTCTAGATGTCATTAAGTGCTTCACAGAATGTACTGTAAAGTGAATTGACTATGTATTTGTAGGTGAACTGCGGCAGCCAATTAGAAATTTTATTAATTTTAAATTAATTTTGGAAGAGTTTTTTTTCACCCACAGCACCCAAAATAAAAAAAACCCAGGGGAATCAGTTTTAAAGAATTTTCCAACATTTCTGTACAATCTTGAATTTTCAAGCAGAGTTCTCCAATATAAGTCAATTCACTTTGCAGTATATTCGGTGAGGCTCTTTGAGATGTCTCAAAGATGTGATAAGGTGCAATATAAAATGCAAGGATTATTACTATTATTATTGTTGTTATCATTATTAAGTGTATTAGGCTTGAGAGCCTTGGGTTTTGTGTCCACTGTCAAGATAGATACTCATCTGTGCGCTACGACAAAAATAGCTGTCTTTCAGTGAGATTGGATTTAGTGTGTCTCCACACACTCAAAGAATGCTTGAATATTAACATGACTGATGGATAGATAGGCCATGAAGCTAGAGTTATTGGAAAAGGGTGAAATTGTACTGTATTTTTAAAAATAATAACAGGATAATGATGAATAAACTTGACTGATTCAATAGATCAAAGTTTAAAGTGAAATGGTTCATTATTCTTTATAATTGACTCTGAGAAAACAGCCGTGCACCATGGGGAGAATAACTGCAAATAAAATTGCACTAAATTGAGTGGTCAAGAGAGAGGGGGTGAAGTTAACGCTTGTAATAACCACTCTGATTTTAGAAGAGTAACAGAGTAGAAATTGGGCTGAGTTGGAGAGCATGTAACTGAAAGAATTAGAATGTAATGACCCAGAAGCTTTAATAATAACATTGATGTTTCAACAACTAAATATAGACAAATGGGGATCAGAGAAAGGCAATAATAGAACCGTGAAGGTTTAACATAAACTAAGTGTTTAACATAAATCTAAGCCACAGGAAGAGAAGGTACAGGCAGTACAGTTTCGGCTAATTCCTCCCTCCACAGGCTGCAGATAATCCAGAACTCTGCGGCCTATGTCCTTTGCTGTTGCAAACCCTGTGACCCCATCTCCCCCATCCTCACCCGACTCCATTGCTCCCCATCATCCAGAGGATCCAATTCAAGATACTGGTCCTCACATTTAAAGCCCTCCACAACCTCGCCCCTCCCTACATCCGTGACCTCCTATCGTCTTACCAACCTGCCTGCCCCCTCCGCTCAGCACCCGTTCAGTTACTCTGCCCCCAACCTCTGGAAGTCCATCCTGCAGTCCCTCCGCCCCGCCCCCTCTCTGGCCTCCTTCAAGTCTCATTTCAAGACTCTCCTCTTCGATGGACCCAGCGGCAACTCCTAATCCCACCCGTTTCCCCCCCTCCCCCACCACAGTCCTCAGCTTGGGTTTGAAGCAATAACTGTCCCGTGCCTTGGGACGTTCTCCTGATGTGAAAGGCGCTATACAAATGTAATTTTGTTATTGTTTTATATTATAGGGAAAACATATTATATGAAAACATAATGAGTCATTCTCCTGACGTGAAAGGTGTTGTATTACAGCACTTGAAGACCTTATTTCGAACCATTCAAATGCATATTCTACAAGTAGGAAGCAATGGAAAGTTATGTGGGTATAGCTGGTTAAAATCTGGCCACTCTTGGACTAGAGAAGTTGGGATTGTTCTCATTGGGGCAGAGTATGTTAAGGGGGAGATTTAATTGAGGTATTCAAAATGATGAGGAGTTTTGATAAGAGTAGATAGTAGGGTCCGTCGATATGGAAATATTCAGATTTAGATATATCGATGGGCTCATATCAAGATATACCGAAATATCGATATTTTCGGGGGTTTCGTACTGCGCATGCGCGCGCGCATTCGGAGTGCGTGCGTGTTCCGGGTGAGCGCGCATTTGGGGTGCGTGCGCATTTGGGGTGCGTGCGCATTCGGGGCCTATCTCCTCAGGAGGTAAATATCTTTCTCTCTCTGTGTCTCTCACTCTCTCCATCTCTGTGTTTTTCTGTCTGTGTCTCTGTGTCTCTCTCACATCCCCCCCATCTCTATCTATCTGTATATTATCACATCCACCCGTCTCTCCCCACGCCCTACCCGCCGTCTCTCCCTCCCCCCCAGTCGTCTCTCTCCCCCCCCAACCCCCCCAGCCGTCTCTCTCCCTCCCCTACCCGCCCTAGCATCTCTCTCCCCCTCCCACCCCCCAGCCGTCTCCCCCCCCAGCCATCTCTCTCCCCCACCCCCTCCCCCCCCCAGCCGTCTCTCTCCCCCTCCCCCCCCAGGCGTCTCTCTCCCCCTCCCCCACCCCCCCCCCCATCTGTCTCTCTCCCCCTCACCCCCCCCAGCCATCTCTCTCCCCCTCCCCCCCCAAGCCGTCTCTCTCCCCTTCACCTCCCCCAGCCGTCTCTCCCCCCCCCAACCCCCAGCCGTCTCTCCCCCTCCCACCCAGCCATCTCTCTCCCCCTCAACCACCCCCCAGCCGTCTCTCTCCCCCTCACCCCCCCCAGCCGTCTCTCTCCCCTTCACCCCCCCAGCCGTCTCTCTCCCCCTCACCCCCCCCCCAGCCGTCTCTCTCCCCCACCACCCCTTGCATACCTGTATATTGTATTCGAGGACTATGAATACAATATGGTGGCTTTGCACCTCGGCCTGTGCATTGTGTATAGAGATGAGCATTCTGGGTCTTGTAGTTCAGTGTGCGCGCATTCCGATTGTTTACCTCGATATATAGTTTTTTCGATATATCGATATGTTTAAAATGCCTATATCGGCATATCGATATGAAAACTATATCAGGTTTTAGCGATATATCAATATATCGCTAGTAGATAGGAAGAAACATTTCTAATGTCAGTTTTCAACTTGCTTTTATGTTTCGGAGGATCAGAAACAAAGAATGGAACTTTTTAAAAATTAATTCTAAACAACCATTCTACATTGTACAGTACAGAAAGGAAATGGCATGAAGACATTTTCTATCAATGTTAGAAACAACCACCAACAGTCTGCCACTTACAAATAAATCACGTGTTCGTTCAATAAAACATGACTAAATAAATACAATAAAAATGTTGATTCATGTACAGTATAAACTTTGGATTACTGAAAACAGTGCCACAGACAGGAAAGAAAATACATTCCAAACACTTGAGAAATCAAAGTTACATTAACTGCAAAAATCGACCTTCTCCTTTATCCGAGTTCCTTTTTATAAGAAAAATAAAACAAGATAAATAAATGATACCACTCTAACTCATGAGGTTTATCACATGTGATTCATAAATACAATGCCTAAAACTGACTTTTGAAATGGTTTTGAAAACAGATGGACTGAAAAATGATTATAAATTTTGAGTTACCAGGTTTATCCCTCTTCCGCTTTTTTGAACATTTTTGAACAAATGTGTAACATTTGCAATCCTCCAGTCCTCAGACACTACTCCCACATCCCAGGAGAATTAAAAGATATCTGATATTTCCAAAGAGACTTGTAAACTTTGCTTTGGTCATCTCCCACTTCAGTTTTTCTAATGCACCTCACCTGTCTCAGCAACTCCACTGTTAACAAGGTATAAATGATTCAATAATTTACATAAGAATAAGGAGCAGGAGTAGGTCATTCAATCTCTTGAGCCTGCCTTGCCATTCAAAAAGATCATGGCTGATCTAATCTAACTCCACCTTCCCGCTTTGTCCCCTTATCCCTTAATCCATAAGAAATCTATCAAATTTTTACCTCACCTATATCAGGCTCCACACACCTGAATCTCCCCAACTCTTGCCAGGCATAACTGGCTAACTATTATTAAAACGGCTCAATTTGTCAAGATCCTCATTGTCGATTTCAAATAGCTTCACGCCATGACACCTCAACAGAACCTAAGAAATGCAAGAAGAAAAAGACCATGGTTCATCTAGTTCACCTTCCTGGTGGTCGCATGCACATATGTCCCACACTACCTCTGCACTATTATTTCTTAAAAGTAAACTATCCAACCTGTATTTGAAAGAATCAACATTTTCTGTGTCAACTGTCTCCCTCGGAAGCCCGTTACATAGATTCACTATTCGCTCATTAAAATAGTGTTTGCCTAGACTAGTTCTGGTATTCTTACTTAAGTTTCCTCACTCCACATGCCTCATAATTGGTAATTTCAATCCACAACTGTTTGTGGGACACTGCTGTGCCCAATTGGCTGCCGCGTTTCTCCCACAAATATACAGTCAATTCACTTTACAGTATATTCTGTAAAGAACTTTGAGATGTCCAGCATGAAACATTTAGTTATTTCCTCAATATATTTTTTGTACTGTGGAAACCAGAACTGTACACAGTACTCTTAAGTATGGTCTCACCAATGATCTATACAGTGATCTATACAGTGGCACTACTTCATCTTGCCATTAATGTTTTGATACATCCCAACATCTAGTTTGTTTTATTCACTTACACAGAGCACTGCTGGGAGAGCTTCGATATATTGTCATACAGGACCCCCAGGTCCTTTTCATTTTCCGTATTATTTTCCTTCCGTTCAAATACTAGTCCCATCCAGGATTTTGAGTCCCCATGTGAACTACTTTGCATTTCTCCACATTAAATTTCATCTGCCACTGATCTGTCCAATTCAAATCCTCCTGCAGCCTATTTTGTCCAACTTTGCATGTACCACCTTGATTAGCCTGGTGTTGCCTGCAAACTTAGCCACTGTGTTTGCGACTCCTAGTTCCAGATCATTTATAAAAAGATGAGATTTATTTACCTTAAGTTTTCATAGCTGTTTGACAATCAGGCTGGTAATGATATGGATAGTGTCGCAACTTTTCTTTGCAACATCTTTGAGGTTTCTTTGCAGATCAGTGAGAGGAAGCTTTTTAAAAAAAAACATTTTGAATAGAAACCTCTAAATTAATACTTTGCGGTTTACATCAAAACGTTTCTGATTATGTATCAAATGGTATTTTAATGCAATACCCCAGAACCCAGATTGTGTAGTGATATATACAGGGGAGTATTAGGAAGTTTGTAACACCTCATGAAAAGCTTCAGTTTGATTTTTGCGATCCATTCTCAGAGAACGATGGTTGATGGAGAATTCTGTCAGTTCATTAGATTCAGACTTTATGAAAATTTGCTCAAAGTTAGGTTACTATGTTCAATTTGTAGCAGGCAGCAGTGATTACTCCATAGGACCGCAGCAGGCGGTTATTTAAATGCATTATGACTTTTGTGCTAATTTTACTTTAATATCGGAAAGAAATTACTTTGCAAAATATTCTTCCAAGTGAGAATCACACATCTGAGAAAGGCGCTATACAAGTGTAATTTTGTTGTTATTGTTGATTGATTGATTCATATATATCACTTCATATATATTGTTTTAAGACACTAAACCCCAAAACTTTGGAACTCTCTCCCTCAACCCCTTTGCCTCAACCTCTCCTCCCCGACCTGAAGACCTTTCTCTTTAACCACGCTTACGGTAATCTTTCCCCTCCCCTTGGCTCTGCCTCAGGCTCCGCCATTGTTAAGCATTCCGAGATGAAGTGGAGGTTTCTATTTAAATACAAGTTGTTGTTTCTCTTGTCCTGAGTCTAGGTTGCTTACATAATAGTAATTCCACAGAGTGAGTGCGTGGGCTACAGGTTGCTACTACAGTTAAGCACAATTCAGTGGAGTCCTGTAACTCAGTAGTTAGAGCACTCGCCTTACAAGTGTGAGACCTATGTTCAAATCCAGGCTGGTCACGGCGAAACCTTGGGCAAGTTTCCTTACTCTACATGCCTAATAATAATTCCTCAAAAAAAACACAATCATAAAATTGGTCATTTCAATCCACGATTGTTTGTGGGACACTGCTGTGTGCAATTGGCTGTCGCGTTTCACCCATAAATATACATTCAATTCACTTTACAGTATATTCTGTGAAGCACTTTGAGAGATCTAGAAGATGTGAAAAGCGTTATATCAAATGCAAGGATCATTATTATTATTCTTCAGCTAAACCTTTAAAGATGAAATGAGCCGCAAATTAATGCAAGCTAGTCTCAGTGTGACTGGCCCTGTGGTTAATCTTAACAAGCCTGTAAGAAGTCTTGATTTCAGAGTAAATAAAGTAAGTGGGTCAGTTGTTTAATAGTACTTCTAAGAGAGAGAGTGTGTTTGCTGGGGTTTCATTTGTTTACGTTCGGTTTTGATTTGATTTTTCTCTCTCAAATATTCCCCATCTTTTATTTTATACACCTGCTTTAATACCACTAAGTTTGAGTGGGAAACCGAGTGTGATCATACTCATTTCCACTTTGCTTATCAAGTGCAGCATTTCCTTATCAGCTCCATTGATATCAGAGCCAGATTGTTGCTTATTTCATGACTGCACTTTAATTGCAGGCATTTAATATGGGTTCAAAGGGAGTGAAGGGTGGTTTGTGTGCCAGCCTTACTTAGTGGTAGTGCCTCTGAGTCGGAAGGTTAATATAAATAATCCTTGCATTTGATATAGCTCTATACCATGTCTTTGAGATGTGTCAAAAGTTCTTCACAGAATATACTCTAAAGTATATTTAGTGTGTATATAAGTATATTTAGACTGTATATTTTGTGGGTGAAATGCAGCAGTTTACAGCAGTGTCCCACAGACAGTCACCGATTGAGTGACCTTTTTTTTAAATTAAAAAAAATGTTTACAATTTTTTTTGAAGAGATTATTAAAAGCGAACCTTCTATCAACTAATACTTGTGTGCCTACATACTGCTGGGAAAACAGAGGCTTGTGGAGTTGGTTCCACTGTGACCGGGAATTGTACCAAGGTCGCTTAAGGTGGGGTGTGGGGCGTGTCATCATTTGAATGAGACGTTAAACTGAGATCCCGTCGGCCTGTTCAGGTGGGCATTGAAGATCTCATAGCATTATTCAAAAGGCTGCTGCTTTGTCTACAAATACAGAGTCACTCCACTTCACAGTAAATCCAGTGAAACACTTTGCAATGTATTCTTGATGCAAGGATTACTATCATCACACTTGGAATCCAGTGGTACCAATGGAATATATGATTAAGTCTGGCTTCACTATTTGTGTTTTTCTCCTGAATCAAGAGTACTAGGTCTTGTTTTCAAAGATAAATGTGAGATCATTATTTTTCCTGGCTCCAGTGCTGGCTCTCTGCTGCCCCCCTGTGTTCCTCTTTGTGTTCAGATAATCACAATGTTTGTGGAGAGCACATCCATTTATGCACATACATTATAAAACATATTAATCAATGGAAAGAGACATGAGCATTGACAAGTAATGCTCACTTTGCAGTAGGGCACAGAGAACTATGTCTGTGGTGGACTCTATTTAAATCTATTTTGTTGTAAATAGTAGAACAAAAGGACATGGGTTTACAGTTATAAAGAAGGGAAATTAACAACTGGAACAGGTTGCCAGGACGAGAGGCCAGGACACTGGTCTTAAAATGCACATTGTCGCTGTGATGAGAGGAATGGTAGGAAGGGTGTTCTGGTGAGGTGAGATCAGATGCACCAAAGGGCCTTCTGCATCCCGACCAAGTTAGGGCATTAGAGCGTTTCCATATGAAACCTGAAATTCTAGTTCTGCAAACTATTTTACAAATTCAAGTAAACATGCCCTGCTCAAAGCATATCTCAGAGAGAGAGAGGGAGAGAGGATAGTGCACTGTGCCTGCAATACAAATGACCTGGTTTCTGAAATTTTGGGTGCAGTGAAAAAAATTACACTGAATTAAACGGTGAGGAGATTCATTCATCTTAGTTAGATGTTGCTAAATTGTGAAAAATGCCTGAGGTATATAATAGTCTTTTGTGCTCTATTTCCTAATGGAATATCAAAATGAAAACTGTTTACGTTTTGTGTTCATTAGATATGTGCAATCCATGAAAGAGAGAGTTAAATACAGTTTTTTTCAATATCATGTGTGAAGATAAATTCAAAATATACATGGATGTCGTAATAAGAATGTATTGCTGCTTTTGCTCTTCTGTGTGCTTGTGATGTGCTGCATTGGACAACCGATAAAAATTACTTTAGGTATTTGAAAATGTAAATGAAAACAAAAAACAATAATAAATTGGTCATTTCAATCCACAACTGTTTGTGGGACACTGCTGTGTGCGATTGGCTGCTGCGTTTCACCCCCAAATACACAGTCAATTCACTTTACAGTATATTCTGTATTATAAGCACTCTGAGAACGCCGTCCGGCGTGGAGAGCACTATATAAATCAAAAATCAAAGTTGTTGTTGTATTCTGTGAAACCCTTTGAGACGTCTAGAAGATGTGAAAAGCGCTATATCAAATGCAAGAATTATTATTATGAAAGCAGCATATCCATTTTATACTTTTCGATGCAAGGTTTATGTAGGATTTTTAGCATCAACATTCAATATGACTCAGCCTGGCTCAGTTGGTAGCCCTCTCACTTCTAATTCAGAAGGCTTATATCAGGACTTGGAATTCATACAGCTGACATTCCAATGTATTCCTGATGTGTGCTACATTGTTGGAGGTGCTGTCCTTTGGATGAGACATTAAACCCAGGGCCTATCTGTCTGTTGAGGTGGACGTCAAAGGTCCCATTGGTACTATTTGAAAAGAGAAGGGTGTTTCTCCCGGCATCCAGTCCAAAGATCCCCCAAATAAAATTAGTCACTTATTGCATGGCATTTTATTGGACATTTTTATATGCAAATTGGCTGCAGCGTTCACTTACAGCAAAAGCACACAGTCAAAGCACACTTTACAATACATCCTGTGAAGCTCATTGAGATGTCATCCTGATGTGAAAGGAGCTATATCAAATGTAAGGATTATTATTATCGTATATGGTTTATGTTGGTGGTTTTACATAACTAAAATATGATTATGTTCACTGGTGGTATTATGCTGACAAAATCGTCCATATTCTAGCTAATAGTGCCAATCTACTAACAATACATGACATGATCCATATATGAGTTATTTGGGTGTTATACAACATTTCATTCTTTGCTTAGCATTGATCACTGTACAGTGTCACATTATACAGCATGTGCTTTCCATCCTTTACATAATGCATGTCAATGCAGTAACATTATTCATTAATGCTTGCCTTGTGGCATACAGACTGCTTTGAATTTGCCAATCCACTGCATATGCCATCGGGGTTCATTAAACTAGGCAATGTGATTGTTTATGCATGTTTCTGTACGTTACTAGGAGCAGGTCATCACTTCACTGCATATTTCTGAAGTAGCATTGCATTGTTTCCTGTTACTCATCTACTGGCAGATAACAAAACTGATAGGTGTCAAATACCAAAATTGGGCAGACATCAGTTAACAGCACTTTACTTACAGCCATCATAGTAGAAAATTTCACTTCAATCCAATTACATGAAGTCACAAATTGATGGGTTTTCATGCATAAATTAAGGATTCCACAGATGCTACCATTATATGTTTTACAATGTTAATTTCAATATGCTTGATTGCTTTCTGGTATTTCGGTTGGTGTGATGAATGATTTTGCCTAATTTTCCTTAGGCAACGCTTCTTGCAACCCAACATTGCTGCAAATTAGTGAAGACTGGAATTTTACTCCATAGGAGTCCTTTCAGGCTCTCACATCGAAAGTTCAGTGTTGGGTGCCTGGACGTTCAGAGGCAGCAGCACATATTTGACCCAATAATTATCTTTCATGTCTTTATAAAGCTCAATATGCTGTTTGATTGCCCTAGCTCTAGCAGTTCTATTGAATTTGGACTGTTCTTTATGAGAGTATTGCTGAATACACGGGACAGATTGTTAACATTGCCTCCTGCTTTATTTGATAAATAATTGAGTTTTCAAAAGTCACCAGATAGTTTTGACAACAGCTTGATTACATTTTTGATTTTGTTCATTCTGTTTTAGGGAAAATCCTATCCTTTTAGAGGTCCTTTCCCACCCATGTGGAACCCATTTGCCTATATGGATTACAACAACCTATGGAGAACCCTGGATGAAATGGGCAAAGAGGTAAGGTGGCTGGTAAAGATCATTCAACAATGTGTTTTACAGTAGAGGTAAATCGGAAAACAATGTGCCGATTGAATGTGGTAGTATTATACAAACAGGATTATCTTTAAGTAGATTTACAGGTCTACATTTAGTGAGAATGTGTTCATCCCTTGCATGCCCCTCTTTAAAATCCAAGATATTCCTTTAAAGTTTATTTCTGGGAAGCTTAGAGGCTGGCTAAAAAAAATACAAATTGTAACTAATTTGAAAGTTGTGGTGGGGGGAAAATATTTGTTTAGTGCTTTCAAAAGTGTAAGTTTTAAATAAATTGCTGATAAACGTGAGTAAAAGATGTACAGTTGAAGGAAAGATGAAGTGCTGCAGTGCATTTCCATTTTAGGCCAAAAATGACCCATCACCTCGCCAATATATTGACTGGATATTCTTGTTTCAGTGTGAGGACGTCAGTGATAGATTCTTCACCTAATCAATCTCCTACGCTGCTTAGTGCCGATCAGTGCTTAGAATAAAATCAAGTCCTTGATATTCAAACATGAAAACGTTGATGCATGCTTAAAACTGCACTGCATTCACATAGGCCATGTGACCCATTGATGTTTTCTTTTCAAAATAAAGAGAATGAATGATACTGGTTTCCTTGTGTTTAAAATAAATCTTTGCTCTTACTGATCTCATGGTGAAGAGATTTGAGATATCTAGAAGACGTGATAAGGCTCTATTTCAAACATAAGGATTATTAGTGTTATTATGTATTCTACCAATACAACAGGGTTGAATTATCCGGATCTACAATGAGTAACTCAGAGTTGCAGATAGTGACTCCTGACCATACCTAAAGTCCATATTGCTGACCTGAAATCACATAATTTCTCTCATGTCTTTATGGCACTCTGTCTGTCTGCTATAAGGAGTGACTATTTGTGACTCTGAATCACAGGTAAAGAATTCAGCTGGTGAACTGTCACATCCCAGCCCTGATATGGTGGTTGTTCTGAACTGCCGGGCTACATGAGTAGCTCTTAGTCTGGAAATCAGGGCACACAATCCAGCTTGTCCAGTGTGGAGCTGGAATAAAGATTGGGAAGTGGATGAGGCAGAGCAGCACTCGGACATTGATTAGAGTGAGTGGATAAAAATAGGGTTGGGCAAGAGCTTATCGGCAGAGTGAAGACAAAGGATGGGAACATTGTTTTGAGAGGGGTGGAGCGGGGTTTCTCCATAGACATTAGAGAAGAGATGTCAGGATTTTAGACTAACCACGTTACTACAATTCACTTTAACACTGTTTTCATAGTCCCCCAGTTGTGATGCAGGGTAATGTGCTTTAATGGGAGATACAATGAGTGTTCTTCTCTTAGATTCCACCTGAAGCACCATGGAGAGCTCCTCATGCTGACCAATGGGATAAAATAACAATGCAACAACTGATTGACAAACTTTGCTGGACCAAGTAAGATTAATGTTCGGTATCACAGCACTGGAGAAATATTGACAGTAACTTTAAAAGCATTGTTTGTAGCTTTTCTATGGTAATGGAGATATAAGCTCCTGTTTATCCAACCAAGTATTTATTAAGTGAATTCAAATGTTAGTCAACAATACCGTACAAATTGTTCACTCCAGCCCAATCTGGATGGCATTATATATATATAAATTGATGATGATGATGTTGTTAATCTGAGGAATTGCATGAACATTTCATATTTCTTCAGTTGCTTTCTTGTTTGTTTGAATTTGTAGAATTGCCAAGCACTTTGCGCGACTCTTTGTAAATGTAAATGTCACCTCTGAGCCATATGAAGTCTCTGCTCTCTGGTTCCTGTGGTATATCAAGCAGTGCGGGGGAACTTCAAGGATATTTTCAACTAGCAACGGCGGACAGGTACGCCAAAAAAATGAAATACTGTGGGTTCTGATTTAACTGTTAGATTTCTTAAAATGGATTACAAGTACAATATTATGGTGGGGGATCAAGCAGAGAATTATGAACTTTTTTTGTCCTCAAAATTCCCTAAAAATGCTGTAACCTGGAAAATAACACTTTGTCTTTCAGTAGACCTATTTCTCAAAAAAGAATGGGCAATTCTTTATGTTTTAGTTTTATATATATATATATATTTGTATTGCCACTTGTATCTATGCCAATCAATTCCCCTGTCGTGCAGTCGTTCTCCATCTGTAGTGTCCTGTTTCCCTTTGTTCTGGTGTTGTTCTATTTACATTAACTGATTCCCTGTTGATTTGGGTGCTCTTCATTCATGCTGTTCAATATCCCTGGTGATGCAGTGACAAAGCATTCAGGCATCTAATTTCTCTGGTGCCTGTCTGAGACAACAGAGTTTCTTCATGGTCCAATTGATCTGATGAATCCCAAGTTACTTGGTAGTCTAGTAAGCACAATCCATCAACAATAATGCTGGTGAAGGAAAGCATCTCCTAAGACCAGTGGGAAAATGAAGCAGACATTAGAAAATAAATTGCAGAGTTTATTGGAAATGTGGTTGGTTTTGTTTTATTTACAAATACGATTGATTGTGTTATTTTCAATTTTGCACCAATATTCACAGTTTGTGAATCACAAATTGCAAGTTGGTAAAAAGTCAGCAGAAAGGCTATGGAATTCAATAGTGCTTTGATCAGTAATCTTTGTCTATCAGGATGCAGCTTTAATGAAATGCCTAAATAAATAAAATTAATTTAGAGAGGAAGTAAGTGTGCTAAGTTAAAGACAGGGCATGTATGTGATCTATGGAAAAGATTATCGTTTACTTATATTATACTTCCTTGCAGGTGTCACTGTGTCACTACATGCTTGTTTTGTAATTAACTGCATTTTTATGATTCAACAATACTAGGATCTATCATATCCTGATTCTAAAATAGTTTTTTTACATTATGATTTTATAAAGGGATTTTCAAGATGCAATTTTAAAATAGCCCGTTTTAGCACAGGTGTAAGGTAGATGGGGTGTTCATATGCATTCTTTACTTGCAGGAAAGGAAGTTTGTTGGTGGGTCTGGTCAGATCTGTGACAGATTAATGGATCAACTTGGAAACTGTGTGAAACTCGAGAAACCAGTGATCCGGATTGACCAGACAGGCAGTACAGTCATTGTGGAGACACTGGATCACGAAAAGTTTGAGGTGAGGGAAACAACCGTAAATGTACTTCACTCTGGACTTACAGAATAAGGCATAAATGGCAAAGAGGTAGGTGGAGATCATTTTCTAGAGAGGGAGAGACTAGGTAGTGTTAGTATTCAGAAGGATTTAGGTGTCCTTGTACACCAACCACAGGTTAGTAGACAGGTACTGCAAGCAATAAGAAAGGCTAACAGCACATTAGCTTTCATTGGAAAGGGGTTAGAATATAAGAGTAGGGAAGTCTTGCTGCAACTGTATAGGGCCTTGGTGAGATTGCATCTAGAATATTGTGTGCAGTTTGGTCTCCTCAAGAAAGAACATACATGCCTTAGAGAGAATACAATGTAGATTCACTAGATTGGTTCCTGGGATGAGGGGGTTGACCTACGAGGAGAAGATGAGTAAACTGGGCCTATATTCTGTCGAATATAGAATAATTAGTGGTGATCTAACAGAAACCTAGAAGATTCTTAAGGGCCTTGGCAGGGTAGATGTTGTGAGATTGTTTCTCCTGGTTGGATAATATAAAACTAGGGCTCATAGTCTCAGAATTAAAGGTCAGCCTTTTAAAACTTAATTGAGAAAACATATATTCATTCAGCGGGTAATAAATTTCTGGAATTCTGAACCCAGAAGGCTGTGGATGCTCAGCCATTGAACATATTCATTGACAGTTTTTTTAAAAAGTTAAAGGGATTAAGGGATATGGGACTTGGAAATGGAATTAGGATAGAAGATCAGCCATGATCTTATTAAATGATAGGGCAGACTCGAGGGACCAAATGGCCTACTCCTGCCCCAAAAAGCTCATTAAGAATGAGAAAATGGATTATGAAGGCAAATTAGCTAGGAACATTAAGTCAGATTGTAAGATTTTTTATAAATACATTAAGAGGAATAAGCTAGCAAAAGTAAATGTGGGTCTATTACAGGCAGAGACAGGAGGGATTATATGGGGGATAAAGATATGGCAGAGTCCCTAAATAAATATTTTGCTTTTATCTTCACGTTACAAGGCATAGAAGGTTTACCGAAAATAGAGATGAACCAAGAGGCTAATGATAGGGAGCAATTTAGGGTAATTTACATCAGCAAAGAATTAGTGCTAAGGAAATTATTGGCATTAAAAAGTGACAAGCCCCTGGACCTGATGGTTTGCATCCTAGGGTTTTAAAAGAGGTGGCTCATGAGATAGTGGAGGCCTTGTGTCTGATCTTGATTCCCATTGATTGGAAGATCGCAAACATCACACCACTATTTAAGAAGGGTGGGAGAGAGAAGATGGGGAACTATAGACCAGTTAGTCTGACATCGGTGGTAGGGAAAATTCTAGAACCCTTAATTAAGGATGTCGTAGTGGGGTACTTAGAGGACCACATTATGATTAGGTAGAGTCAACATGGCTTTACAAAAGGGAAGTCATGCTTAACAAATCTTTTTAGATTTTTTTGAGGACATATCAAGTAGATTAGATAGGGGAGAACCAGTATATGTAGTGTATTTAGATTTCCAAAAGCCATTCAATAAGGTGCCATACAAAAGGTTGATCCACAACCTAAAGGCCCATGGAATTAAGGGGAATATATTAGCATGGATTGAAAAATGGCTAACGGGAAGAAAACAGAGTGTAGGGATAAACGGGTCCTTCTCAGATTGGCAGGATGTGACCAGTGGAATGCCACAAGGATCAGTGCTTGGGCCTCAACTATTTACAATCTATATCACCGATCCAGATGAGGACATCGAACTTAAAATATCCAAATTCGCAGATGATATTAAACTAGGAGGGAGAGTAAACACCGAGGAGGACATTAAAAAAAATGCAACGCGATATAGATAGGCTAGCTGAGTGGGCAAGTAGGTGGCAGATGAAGTATAATGTAGGGATGTGTGAAGTCATCCACCTAGGTAGTAAAAACAGGAGAGCAGATTATTTTTTAGAAGGGGAGAGGCTAGATAGTGTTAGCGTTCAGAAGGTCTTGGGTGTCCTTGTACACCAGTCACAAAAAGTTAATTTGCAGGTAAAGCAAGCAACTAGGAAGGCTAACGGAATGTTGGTGTTCGCTACAAAAGGGTTAGAATATAAGAGTAGTCTTGCTGCAACTGTATAGGGCCCTGGTGAGACCGCACCTAGAGTATTGTGTGCAGTTTTGGTTTCCTTATTTAAGAAAGACATACTCTCCTTGGAGGGGGTACAACGTAGATTCACTAGGTTAGTGCCTGGTAGGGTCCGGCGATATATCGCTAAAACCCGATATAATTTTCATATCGATATGCCGATATAGACATTTAAAAAATATCGATATATCGAAAAAACAATATATCGAGGTAAAAAATCGGGATGCGAGCACACTGAACTACAAGCCCCAGAATGCTCATCTCTATACACAATGCACAGATCGAGGTGCAAAGCCGCCATATTGTATTCACAGTCCTTGAATACAATATACAGGTATGCAAGGGGTGGGGGGTGAGAGAGACGGCTGGGGGGAGGGGTAGAGAGACGGCTGGGGGGAGGGGGAGAGAGATGGCTCGGGGGGGTGGAAGAGAGACGGCTGGGGGAGGGGGGGTGAGACGGCTGGGGTGGGGAGAGAGACGGCTGTGGGGGGAGGAGAGGGGGAGAGACGGCTAGGGGGAGGGGGAGAGAGACGGCTGGGGTGAGGGGGAGAGAGACGACTGGGGGGGGAGAGACAGCTGGGGGGAGGGAGAGACGGCTGGGGGGAGAGGAGAGGGGGAGAGAGACGGCTGGGGGGAGGGGGAGAGAAACAGCTGGGGGGAGAAAGACGGCTGGGAGGTGAGAGAGACGGCTGGTGGGGGAAGGAGAGAGAGACAGCGGGGGGGGGGAGAGAGAAAGAGACGGCTGGGGGGGGTGGTGGGGGAGAGAGACGACGGCGGTGGGGGGTGCGAGAGAGGGACGGCGGTGGGGGGGGGAGAGACGGGGTGGATGTGATAATATACAGATAGATAGAGATGGGGGGGATGTGAGAGAGGAGAGAGGGAGAGAGACACAGAGACACACAGACAGAAAAACACAGAGATGGAGAAAGAGTGAGAGACACAGAGAGAGAAAGATATTTACCTCCTGAGAAGATAGGCCCCGAATGCGCGCACACTCCGAATGCGCGTGCGCATGCGCAGTACGAAAAACCAAAAAATATCGATATTTCGGTATATCTCGATATGAGCCCATCGATATATTTAATCGGAAAATTTCCGTATCGACGGACCCTAGTGCCTGGGATGAGGGGGATGAGCTATGAGTATAGGTTGAGCAATCTAGGCCTATGTTCACTAGAATATAGAACAATTAGAGGTGATCTTATAGATCTGTAAGATTATTAAGGGACATGACAGAATAGATAGTGGGAGACTGTTTCCCCTGTTGGAGAAACTATAACCAGGGGTCACAATCTTAAAATTAAGGGTCAGCCCTTTTGTACTCAGTTGAGGAAAAATTTCTTCACTCAGAAGGCTGTGAATTTATGGAATTCTCTACCTCAAAGGGCTGTAGATGCTCAGTCCTTGAACATATTCAAGACTGAGATTGATAGATTTCTTGTGGATAAAGGGATTAAGGTATATGGGGATAAGGCGGGTAGGTGGAGTTAGACTAAAAGATCAGCCATGATCTTATTGAATGGAGGGGCAGGCTTGAGGGGCCAAATGGCCCTAATTCTTAGAACACAAGAACATTCTTATGTTCTTCTGTTCTATGTTCTTATTTTCAGCGCCTTGGGACATTCTCCTGATGTGAAAGGCACAATACAAATGTAATTTGGTGTTGTTGAGATATGCAAGATCAGGAGGATAAATTACAATAACCCCATTTATCATTTTGCAGGCCGCCTATGTCATCAGTGCCATCCCGCCAGCCCTCTGTGTGAAGATCCATTATGAACCATCTCTGCCTGTCCTGAGAAATCAGCTGATCCAGCGTGTTCCCATGGGGTCTGTCATTAAGTGTATGGTGTACTACAAGGAGAACTTTTGGAGGAAGAAGGGTTTGTGTTTTTATATGTTGGACTTCTGTTCATGTCCTCCTTTGCCCAGGATACCATTGCTAAGTCAAACTCTAAACATAATTTTTGATATATAGAAAAGCTAACTACAGTTACATTAATGAACTTTTTGTGACATTCTAATTCAGCATTTTTCTAGACGCTTTTGTGTTATATTGTCAGTTTGAATAGACTAAATTACTGAGGGATGAGAATAAAGGGCTTGCAAACAAACAAACAAACAAACAAACAAACAACAACAACAAAATTACATTTATAAAGCCCCTTTCACGTCGGGAGGACGTCCCAAGGTGCTGAACAGTGGTCGGTAACCGAACAATGGAGAGAGTTAGGATGGGAGGGAGAGAGTTGGGAGAGCAGGGAGAGAGTTGGGAGGGCAGCAGAAGGCACGATCGAAGAGGAGGGTCTTGAGACCAGTCTTGAAGGAGGCAAGGGAGGGAGCGAGGCGAGGACATCATGGGAAACTCTGAGCTATATTAACAACAACGCGGTTATGGGGGGAGAGCTGGGGAGTGGGATTGAATTGCTCTTTTCAAAGAGCCGGCACAGACTCGATGGACCGAATGGCCTCCTTTTCTGCCGCAAAATTCTATGATTCTCTGAACAACAACAAAATTACATTCACAGAGTGCTTTCACATTGGGAGACATCCCAAGGCACTGATATTAAAATGTTTTACTTTGAAAAACATAGGTGTGGTCGCTTTAAATTTACTGGCCTCTGAGGTTCTGAATTACATGTTCTTTTTTACCTATTTCAACCAGGATACTGTGGTAGCATGATCATTCAAGACGATAAGTCTCCTATTGGCCTGACTCTGGATGACACCAAACCAGATGGAACTTTCCCTGCCATTATAGGGTAAGTTTGCGTACAAAATGCACAGTCATTCCACTTCACAGTAAATCCTGTGGCCTCCAGGCATGAAAGGAGCTATGCCAAATGCAAGGATTATTGTAGGATTAAATCACACAACTGGCACAGGCACTCACTGAGGTTTGACTCGGTCTAAATTTAGAAAGTTCTTAATATGAATTACCCTCCTACCGTGACCTCACCTTGCGATAACGGAATGAAATGGAAATGCGTTGTCTTCTACAGTAATCTACTCATTGTCTAAACCTCCACAGCACCCACAGTCTCCCTCCCACTACAATGTGCTGGATCTGCTAACCACCACTTCTTAATTTACATTGCTCTCTATCCTAGTTTCCTCTGCGTTGATAGTGATGTACTGTACTGCAGACCATAACTTATCATCTAGGGTTTTCAATTAAATAAATACACACAAGAATGATATCAGTTTATGTTTCACTGCAAAATCCTACATTTTACATGGTGAATCATTTGTCAATCCTAATCCTAATCTTCAAATTTGCAATTGACACCACTTGCACATCTTTAGTTCAGTTTGGCAGGCTTGATGGGTTGAGGATACCTATCTATCGGTCCATTTTCAGTGTTCAGATGTGTGACTGTATCAAGCACTCAGCTATTATTAATTATCCACAAAGTTCTCATGGAGCATATATAGATTCAACCAATGTATTGAATTACAATCCACTCTATGACCATACAATAGCTCTTGTTTGATTATAATTGCTGTGCATTTTTTTCCCCAGCAGATACATTATACCGCAACAGATAATGTTGTTCAATACAGAAGTGTTTACTTTATTGGGTGTGTTTCTAGACATGAAAAATGTATTTCCTTACAATTAGATAAGACATATTACTGATTTTTACATGTAGACAGCATTGTGAGAGAGAACATAACTATATTTTATACACATTTTAAATGTGAATCTCAGAGAAATAAAGTGATGTACCTTTTCAATTATTTTTCAGATTTATCCTTGCCCGAAATGCACGGAGACTTGTAACTCTCTCAAAGGAACAGAGGTGAGAAACCACAAGTACTTATTCATGAAGTTGTGCAAAGTAATTCACCAATACAGTATTTGCAAACCACTGTTCCTTTTTGTTTCAAGAGATAGTCATTTGAGATTACTTGTTCTGGGTGAAGGGGAAATGAATGAAATCAGCAGAACACAATATTCTGGCCTAATCTATTGTATCTCTGGACCTCCATCCCACAGTCTTACAGCCTTATCTCAAGACCTTCCTCTTCGACAGTGTCTTGGGTCACCCTCTTACCCTTACTCTCCATGCGCTCCACCCCACCTGATCCTAGCCACCAGCTCAGGTGGGGATCCCTGACTGTCCAGTGCCTTGGGATGTCTTCCTGATGTGAAAGGCACTGAACAAATATAATTTGTTGTTGTTGTATTTTATGAGATTTGTTAATAAGGAATTTCAGTCATGTTTTTGGGGTTTCTTTAGTTAACCAACAACAATCAGAGGTGTGTCACAATGAACCTTAGTCATCTCTGTTCTTACACAATCTACCTCTGTTCTCCCAATTGACTGCAACTTTATCAATCTTAAGAAGCAAAATTTTGCCTATGAATCAGAACGTTGTGGGTTCATCTCAAATTGGTACCACTCTCAGTCTAACCTGACATCCCTGTGTAGTTGTGGGGTGTTGTCTGCGTTGTCAGTACGTTGTCATTGATGCTGTCCTTCGGATGAGATATTAAACCGACGCTCAGTCTATCTGTTCAGGTGGATCTTAAAGACTCCACAGCACTTTATGAAAAGAGAAGGGAGTTTCTCCCGGTGTCCTGGCCAACAATCCCCAAGATAAAATTGTTAATTTACTTCATTGTTGTTTGTGTGACATTGCTGTTGCGCATATTGGCTGTCATGTTCGTATACATACTCACTACATTTTACAGTAGATTTAGTGAAAGTCTTTGAGACATCTCACTGATATGATGAACACTGTATCAAAAGCAAGGATTATCATTTTAAGAAATATCACAATTAATCCTTCAATATCTAATTCTTCCTGTATTCATCACTTAGTACAGTAGTTGGAAATATGTTACAGCTGATCCAGAATGGCTGGAACATGTGTGAAGCCGTACAAGTTAATATATTTTGAGGTTTATTCTATTACTTCACTCTATTGGTCTGGAATTGCTTCAAGTTGTTAATTCAGTTAATTAATTCAGCAGCTCTTCTCTCCCAAAGAAATGTATTTAAAAACGTACTTGTAATATGCAGAAAAATGATACAATGTGCAAGGCAATGCGAATCAGCGAAAGCATTTATGTTTTAAAAGGTTTAATGATTAGATTACAGTTTCAATATTTAGTTTGGAACTTCATAGCGATTAACATATGGAACATATCGGTCCATCCCAAATTGACCTCTTAAAAATAAGATATTTCTATTTTTCACAATAGAAGATCAGCAAAGTGGCTGAAAATGGAATTCACACTGGAGCTGTTACAAGTATTTTGTCCATGAAAAATGGACTGTGTCACTGTGACAGTAACAAGGCATTTTCAGTAGAGTTAAAACAATCCCTTTTAGTATTTGTGGACCTACTAGTTTCAAGGACCTTTGAAATATCCTCCCACTACCATTCGGTGTTCAGAAATATCTGTGAATTAAGGAATGCATGAATTAGCACTTTTTAGGAAACTCATTAGTTTTTCATTAGTTTTAGTACTCATTAGTACTTTCCACTCATTAGGAAAGCCCTGCACGTGAATCACTGATTATTTATGATTTATTGCAGTAGAATTTAGTCGGTAGACAGAGAACTTTAGCAGCTGGAATCTATTTGTTCCATTTGTGAGAGTATAAACTTCTAGCATACTCTCGCCCTCACACCCACTCCTAACTCCAGAAAACTGTACAAAACAGCATATTATGGTTGGCTTGCCATTCACTGACAATTCTACTTTAAAAAAAAAACGGAATATATCCCACCCTGATTCATTCCGTATGAGGTGTAGAAACTCACCAAGCCTGATTTGATGTAACTTTGTTTGTGATCTTTGCTTTGCAGGAGGAAGAAGATTTGTGATATTTATGCTAAAGTCCTTGGCTCCGAGGAGGCTTTGCATGTAAGCTGATTATCCTATTGCTTGCTAGTTTGTTTGTTTTATTTATCAATGCTTAAATTGCATTTCCTATTACAAATGGTCTAAGGCACTAGATTGTAAAGGGAAAGACGTATCATCTTGCTATAAGAGTATAACTCACATATGAGTATACTACATTTTTGACAAGTAAACCACACTATTTAAGAAAATTTCACCATGTGCACATACCTAACCGTATCCATAATATTCACTGTATGAATGGACCTCACTATGAATAAACCTCAGTGTGAATGTACCTCACTGTGAGTATGTATCACTCTACTGTTATACATCAGTCTGAGTTTACCTCACCACATACTCTGAGTGTACAATGTACAGTACAATGGGTGAGAGATACTCTGACTCTACAGTATTAACCACAAAACAATCCCAAGTATTCCAATCCCAGTCTTCGAGATTCTGTGATTATCGAAAGAAAAGAGAACAGTGGGGAAAAACAGAGCAGTCCTGTAGCTCAGTGGTTAGAGCACTTACCTTACAAGCGAAAGACCTGGGTTCAATTCCAGGCAGGGCGAAACCTTGGGCAAGTTTCCTTCGTCCACAAGCCTAATAATAATCCGTCCCCCCACAAAAAATAAAATTGTCAATCCACGACTGTTTGTGCGACACTGCTGTGCGCAATTGGCTGCCACATTTCTCCCACAAATAGATAGTCAATTCACTTTACAGTATATTCTGTGAAGCATTTTGAGACATCTAGAAGAAGTGAAAAGTGCCATATCAAATGCAAGGATTATTATTATTAAGAAATGAAATTAAAGCTCGCTACATGTAGCATATAACAGAGTAGGTTTTTTTACTCTCTCGTTGTGACTTGTGTGATTTTGTGTTTGTACCCAGCCGGTTCATTATGAGGAGAAGAACTGGTGTGAGGAGCAGTACTCAGGCGGATGTTACACTGCATACTTTCCCCCCGGAATCATGACTCAGTTTGGCAAGTAAGACCAGCAATTTTATGATCTACATTAGCAGTTAAAACAATTGTAAAATATTGGGCAGATTTAGGTTGGTGCTTCTAGAGAAGAAATTGCCCAAATTAATCGGAGCACTAATACAGAATATTCAAAAAAAAATTATGGCTATTAAAGCAGAGTAACAGGAGGCCTCATCACCGCCTGGAGGTGCTGGCAATATTTGATGTGTCTTCCCTGGATTAAATTAAAAGATTGTGCATTGCTAACTGTAACTGTTTCTGTTAATTGTGATGTGTTTCTTAGATTCTTGCGCCTTGTTAACTTAATTTAATAAAGTGCAGTGTATTTCTCATTTATTAACTGAAGCAATAGTCAGTGTGACTCAATTTCAAGACATTTGAATGCGGTGATTTGTGTTGTTGAAGTCACTGTTTCAGTCACAAAGGTGAAAACACAGTTTAAACATACATTTCTCCACTTTTTTCATTACTTTGATACTTTTTATTTCATTAATTTTTGCATGCATAATCCATGTACAGTGTGTGTATATGTATGTATGTGAAGCACTTTGAGACATCTAGAAGATGTGAAAAGTTGCAAGTATGCAAACTGCCAAATTTCTAATTATTAACTCTGAGGGTTTAGATGGCCCTTTCCTCTACCCTTGCCCTGGTATCAAATCCAGCCAAGACCTACAGGATAAACGTCTTCTTTAGTCTGTTGGTCTGTAAATGTCCTATGTGTCATCAATTTGGGCCTTTGTGACCTGGTACAATGCAATACAATTTAGATTTAAACAGAACCCTTTAGTGTTGGGAGCACATCTCAAAGCGACGATACCTTGTGATCTCAGCCACACTGCATAAAACTGCATTTTTAAAAAGATGAAGACTCTGTATTTGGATGCAGTAGCAGACTTGGGAATGATGACATTATTGCACGGAATGAAAAATAAGTAGTCCATCCCAGGGCTTATCAATTTAGAGAAGCATATAAAAGAGAAAAAATAACCAGAGCAAAATAAGAATTAGCATTGGTGTACTATCCACAATCCTGTATGAATATGTACTATACCGGTGTACATATTCATGACCGGTGTGTATATAGAATAGCTTCAAATAGATGCAATAACTTTCGTCCACAAATATAGTCAATTTACTTTACAGTATATTCCGTGAAGCACTTTTTGGGTCATCTCAAAGATGTGAAAAGGTGCTATATCAAATGCAACGATTATTATTATTAATAATAACTAGTTTTACCTGCATGCACATAAATATTCCACATGACTAATTGCACTAATGCTTAGAACTTTGTATGCAACATTGCTAATGAATAATTTTCTCTGCATGAAGAGTCCTGAGGGAGCCGTTTAAGAAGATCCACTTTGCTGGTACTGAGACAGCCACCCAGTGGAGTGGGTACATGGAGGGTGCTGTGCAGGCTGGCGAGAGAGCTGCCAGAGAGGTATGGAGAGATGAATACTGTAATGTGACATATTGGTTGGTGTTTTAATTCCTTGTTTGCTTGAAATGTTGCCTGTCCTTGGCCTCATGACTATTGTCTTAAAGTTTAAGTTTGTGCAGAAGTGGGGGAATTTTTTTTAAAATACACTTTTAATTTGGAGATTGATTGTTCAACACAATTGCAGTAAACTGGCTTGAGATTCAATTTAAGACATTTCCCAAATCTACCCAATTTTCAAACAAGACAATGGTGTTCAGGTTAAGACCTTGAGAAATGTTGAGCCTCAGGATTGGAGTATGTAGTTGATTGTACCAGTGATGGGACATTACACTAGTTGTTTCATGACTCTAAATTTTTATTAGATCATTCAGGTGCCTGACACATGGGGAAATCCATTGCTGTACTTAAGAGTATCTAACCCAGGCATTATTTGCCACTTACACATGGAAATTTCTGTGTGAATGGAATACAAACTCTCTCCCCCTGGAATAATGCACCACAGTTTACCTAATTCTGGAGGGTATTTGGAGCAGGCAGGGAAGAGCAATGCTTGGGGTAAATTGGTGTAAGTTGGGGGTATTGCTGGAGTCCAACCAGCTAAAACTGCAAGTCCTCTTATGTTAATATTTATGTTGTACTATGCTAAAATATATTTGATACTGGTTAGTTGTTTAAGTTGTACTTCGTAGAAAATTTGCCAAACAAAACTACATAATTTGCCAACAAAAAAGTTTGCAATGGGTAGTGGGTGTTGGATCAGCCTGTAACCAAGTAGGTATGAAAATTTGACCATACTCATTCCCATAATTCCAGTTTTATAGCTGTAACTTATTTCTTCAAACCTTAAAAAACTGCTAAATTCAACAGAGCTCCTGTAGCTCAGTGGTTAGAGCACTCGCTTTCCAAGTGTGAGATCTGTGTTCAAATCCAGGCAGATCAGATCAGGGCGAGACCTTGGGCAAGTTTCCTTACTCCACACTCCTAATAATAATCTGTTAAAAAAAAAAACCCACAATAATAAAAGCTGGTCATTTCAATCCACGACTACTTGTGGGACACTGCTGTGTGCAATTGGCTGTTGCGTTTCGCCCACAAAATATACAGTCAATTCACTTGGCCGTATATCCTGTGAAGCGCTTTGAGGGCTCGATAAGATGTGAAAAGCGGTATATCAAATGCAAGGATTATTATTATTATCATTATGATAGCTTGCCGTTGAGAGTTATCTACAAATATGAAGGACTTGTGGAATAAGTTTGGAAGGGCACTGTACATCTCACTATACCAGGCAGGGTAATTGTCTTTATGTCTGGAGCATGACCTGGTACTGATGCTATTAAGTATTAATTAATCTGTGTGAATTTAGCACTTTGGATTTTTGGAGATGTTATATTGATCCCATGGGTAGTGATATTTGTAGCCGTTGAGAATCAATGCTTTTTTTTTCTTTTGTTGCACTAACCTTAATATGCCTCTTGTTTACCTAGCAATAAATAGGAACCCAGTTGTTAGTCAATTGGCAGATTGCTTTGCCAGGGGTAATCATCCCTTTTTGAAATTAATAATAATAATAATTTAGTCACTCAATCCACAATTGTTTGTGGAACACCACTGTGTGCAATTGGCTGCTGAGCTTCGCCCACAAAAAGTACAGTCACTATTCTTTATAGTATATTCTGTTAAGCACTTTGTGATGTCTCAAAGATATGATAAGGCACTATATCAGATGCAAGGATGATTATTATTATTCTGTTGTTATTGAGGCAGTTGATCAGGGAAAGCTGTTTTTAGAAAAGGTTTAAAATGTAATTGTCCTTCCTGCGGAGACACTGACTGATGGTGCTGCTGTTTAAAGTGCCAGACATAATGAATTCCGTCTACAAGATTGTTAAACATAAAACATAAACCTGCAAATACACTGGAAGTGATGCTTGAGTGTCAGTGCCAGCAGCCTTTAGAGTTTCTGCAGCAAAGGCCCCCAGCTTTTTTAGAAGAATTCAGAAGCTGTTGTTCTCTGCAGCAGATTTCAAATTGTGATAAATTTAAGTATTGTTTTCAAAATTCTATATAGTCCTAAATTTTACAACAAATTACTCATTTCTATTATAAATTTACATTTACATCCTGATTTATATTGCTTGACTCTGCCACTGCCTCACCTCTCAAGCTACCAAAACACTCACACACGCATTTGTCACCTCAAGGCTGGAGTCCTGTAGCTCACTGGTTAGATCACTTGCCTTACAAGCAAGCGACCTGGGTTCACTTCCAGGCAGGGTCAAACCTTGGGGATGTTTCCTTACTCCACACTCCTAATAATAATCCCTCCCCCACAAAATTGGTAATTTCAATCCACAACGGTTTGTGGGACACTGTTGAGCGCAATTGGCTGCCGCGTTTCACCCATATATATGCAGTCAATTCACTTTACAGTATATTCTGTGAAGTGCTTTGAGACATCTAAAAGATGTGAAAAGCGCTATATCAAACTGCAAGGATTATTATTAAGGCTCGACTATGGAAACTCCCTCCTTGTCCGCCTCCCTAACTTTTCCTTTCACATTTGCAGATCATCCAAAATGTGTTTGTGTCATCTCCCACACCAGGCTCCGTGACCCCATCACCCCCACCCTCGCCCGGTTCCACTGGCTCCCCATCCCTCAGAGGATGGAATTGAAGATCCTTGTCCTCACTTTCAAGGCCCTCCACTGCCTTACCCCTCCTACCTCTCTAACCTGCTAACCCCCATCAACCTGTCCGCACTCTCCATTCAGCAGGCTCTAGCCTGATCCATGTCCCCCGACTGTGCCTCCGCCCGCCCCAACCTCTCTGCCCTCCCTCATACCAACCCAGCCCCCACTCACCTCCGCCCCCCCCCCCCCCCCCCCCCCCCACCACCACCACTAGGGTCCTGATCCCTGACCATACAGCATCTGGGACATCCTCCTGACATGAAAGGGGCTCTATAAATGTAATGTTGTTGTTGTTGTTACACTTACATTGTGCCAGACGAATGTGCTTAACAATACTCCCAAAGTGCTTAACAATAAATACTGCTATGGCACTGGAGCTGGGAACTGGAACCAAAAGGGGGTGGGGGAAGGAAAAGATAAGCAAAAGCACAGTCAGAATAGAAGTCCTGATATTAATGGTTATAAAGCTAAAACCATGAGAAATGTTATTCTTTGTTATACTTCCCATGGGTACAGCACAAAGGATGAGGTTCAGGTAGAAATTTTGCTACATTTACCTCTTGGCTACTCACTCATTTCACTTATATTTAAATTAAAGTGTCTTGAGTAAAATGCTGAAATAACCACGAAGGATGCCCAACTGGAGAAAACCCAGAAACAATATATGATCAGGAACTCAAGAAATTATATGGAACAAGATGTCACAGGTTTAGAGTTATAAAGAGAAATTTCAGGGCGGACACCAAGAAGTTTTTCTTTCTGCAGAGAATGTGGCAACCGACTGGAACAGGTTGCCAGGAAAGATGACACTACGCTGAGTAAATATTATCTTGATGCTGTAACGGGAGAACACTGAGTGTTCTGGAATAATGAGATTGGATGGGCTATGGGTGTAATGTTCTTTAAACCATAATACGCAATGTTGATTCAATCCAATCTTTAGTGCAACTTTACAATCCAGCTCCTTTCCAATTCCCTCTCTCTCAAGTCATTATTCCCCAGAATCCTTATGTACCTGTCTCATACTTAATTGCCATTTATGTTGTTAACACTAATATGCAACATACCATACTTAATTACCACTTATGTTGTTAAAGTTAATATGCAACAATGGGTTCTTCTTAACCTAAAGTACCGGTAATCTTGTGAGGCAAAATAGAGATGCAATAATATTTAAAGATTGATACAACTGAACAGAAATGGTGGAAAATTGATAATTCTGCCAAAAACTTTATTTTGAATGAACAACAATGTATTGATAAAATAATTGAAATGCCTCCTGTGGTATACTGCAGCTTTAATTAAGCAGTGATAAATAAATTGTTTTATTATTGGTGCGTAATGCATGTCAGAATTAATTTACCATTTCACTTAAATTTAATCTAGAGTGCATCAGCGCATGCAGAATAAATTGGTTTCTGACGTAAAAGTAATCTTGAAATGCAGTATTCGCTGCTCTTAAAGTCATTAAAAATGTAATTTGTATTATAATTATTGAGTATTAAATCCATTAATACCATTAATGCATTTCCTGTCACCATGTTTGTAAAGTCCTGAGATATCAAGTATTCTTTCAATACCTCAGTGTTTACTGAGGGGAACTGAAAGTCACTGATGTCAAACTCTGGACTTGTAAATCCTTTTGCATTATAAAGCACTCTGAACATTTTCCATCAAGTACTCATTCAAACATTTCATGGTATTCTCACTGCCTTCCTCCACTCTGAGCTACTATCTTACTTGAAGTGTTTCTGTATGAATTCAAGTTGTTTTTCTTTTTCCAAATGTTATAGCATTTAAAAGATAGATCCAACAGCTGGAGTGGGGAGAAGAGATTAAATGCTTTGGTTTGTTATTTAATGTAACTTCAGCAGCAAATGGCTTCTGAAAGCTCCCAAACCTCCGGCAGATTTCACATTCCTCTTTTTTTTGCGGAGGCGAGAGACTGCCTGTTTACAGAGATCATCTGTCTCTGTGTTTCTGGGTAACTTGCTTAACAGTCACGTATCAAAAGCACCAACGCATGAAACTGGCTGCCGATACAATCTAGACAAACACAGATGTGTGCGACAGATGGATGGCTAGATCCAACTGTTTTTCCTGTTGACTTACTGTATTGTGTGGGTGTTACTACTTTTAGTGTCTGTCTTTCTCCCCTCTTTCTCCCTTCCCTCCACACATGGTTCTGCGTGTCAGGGTTCTTTTAGGTTAAAAGGAAAGGCCAGTCTGAGCAAATGATCCCTGTAGTTGTTGGTGCGTGGCCAAATAAGCGTGTGTGGTAGAATAAGTTGGGTAATGGAATTTATTTCCCTGAGGTCGAGCGTTTTCCTGTCCTGGGGCTCTCTTATCTACCAGCTCAGCCAAGAAATAATGAGAAGCAGCCCGGGAAGAGCAATTGTATCCATGTACATTAGTATTAATTTAAGTTATTCCATTGTATGAAGAAAAACACTGACCCTTTCCGTTACTCTTCTCGTGCTTGCACCCAGATTGGCCCAGTCCATTCTCACTCCTTCTTCCCCCATCAATACTGTACATGGGGCATTGAAGGACCACAGTTAGATATTAGTTTTGTTCGATAGGTTTTAGTTTTCATTGAAAATGTCAAATTTGACACAAATTAATGTAAGAGACTGAAAACTCAATGCAGTTGTTGCAGGGTAAATTATTGCTATTTTTTGCAACTAAAATTAACAGTATCCTTGATGAATATTATTTCCTTTACAATTGAAATACTGTAGCTTAATGATTCATAGATTCATAGAATTTTACGGCACAAAATGAGGCCATTCGGCCCATCTAGTCTGTGCCGGCTCTTAGAAAAGAGCGATTCAATCCCACTGCCCTGCCCGCTCCCCATAGCCTAATAGACCTGTTCTCCCTAAATAAAGATCTAATTCCCTTTTAAAAGTTGTTATCGAATCAGCCTCCAGCACCTTTTCAGGCAATGCATTCCAGATTCGAACAACTTGCTGAGTGAAAAAAATTGTCCTCAGCTCCCCTCTGCTTCGTTTTGAAACAATTTTAAATCTGTGACCACGAGTCACAGATTCGCCCATGAGTGGAAATAGTTTTTCTCTATTTGCCCTGTCGAAACCCCTCATGATCTTATAAACCTCTATTAGGTCTCCCCTCAATCTTCTCTGTTCCAGAGAGAATAACCCTAGCCTATCTAGCCTCTCCTCATAGCTGAAGTCCCTCAATCCTGGCACCATCCTAGTAAATCTTCTTTGTACCCTTTCCAATGTCTTCACATCCTTTCTATAGTGTGGTGACCAGAATTGAACACAGTATTCCAGCTGAGGCCTCACCAAAGTTTTATAGAGGTTAGTCAGCACTTCCTGACTTTTGTACTCTATACCCCTATTTATAAAGCCTAGTATCCCATATGCCTTCTTAACAGCCTTGTCTACCTGTCCTGCCTCCTTCAACGAGACACTAACACAAATCCCCAGGTCTCTCTGTTCCTTCACACCATTTAAAATTGTACTATCTAGCCTATATTGCCTCCCTTCATTTCTTCTCCCAAAATGCACTTCTCTGATGTGTAGAAAGCTCCGCATAATCTCAAACCACAAATATTTCTATCTTCCCACAAGGAATACAAGTTTCTTCACATGAATCATAATAATTTTAAGCTGTTTTCTTTATGGAGAATGGTCTCCTTATAAATTCTACACTGGGATCTATTATGCAAGTTCTGTAAATCAAGTACACAGAGATTAGGTGGCCTTTATGTAAATAACCAAATTATGTAATTAACCAAATATTTCCCTCTGTACATGTATGATTACATATAGTGCATAAAACACTTGCATTCAAACCTGGTTAAACCCACTCATTTAATGGGCCACAGCTTATAATAATAATAATACTTGCATTTGATATGATGCTTTTCATGTCTTCTAGACGTCTCAAAGCGCTACACAGAATAAACTGTAAAGTGAATTCACTGTATATTTGTGGGTGAAATGAGGCAGCCAATTGCGCACAGCAGTGTCCCACAAACAGTCATGGATTGAAATGACCATGTTATTATTTTTTTCAGGATTAGTATTAGGCATGTGGAATAAGGAAACTTGCCCAAGGTTTGCCCTTAGGTTTGCCCTTGCCCATTAGTATAAATTAATACTAATGTACATGGATACAATTGCTCTTCCCAGGCTGCTTCTCATTATTTCTTGGCTGAGCTGGTATATAAGAGAGCCACAAGACAGGAAAACTTGCCCGGTAACAGGTGAACTAACAGCTAAATTACCCAAACAGTAACAGCTAAAGCTGCCAATAGCACTAGAAATTGTGTTTCCAGCAGTCAACATCATATCATCCTATCATCTCAATGAGCTGCATGACCTGAGGAGAACTGTTTATTGTCTTTTGGTGTATGTACTGTTTTCTATTGTAATAGCCTATCAAATTATAAATGCAGTGTATTGTGTACTGTAATGTTAACGCATTGTGGAGCTCCTGTGGCTCAGTGGTTAGAGCACTTGTCTTGCAAGCTGGGGAAACCAAGCTGGGGGGACTTGTGTTCGAATCCAGGCAGGTCAGGGCCAAACCTTGGGCAAGTTTCCTTACTCCACATGCCTAATAATGATCCCTCCAAAAAAAACACAATAATAAAATTGGTCATTTCAATCCACGACTGTGTGTGGGACACTGCTGTGCGCAATTGGCTGCCGCGATTCGCCCACAAATATATACAGTCAATTCACTTTACAATATATTCTGTGAAGCGCTTTGGGACGTTGATAAGATGTGGAAAGTGCTATATCAAATGCAAGGATTATTATTATTAACATTGCTATTGTTTGAATTTGTGTTGGCCTTTCCAACTACTCCCTCCACAGGTTGCATATCATCCAGAGCTCTGCAGTTCGTGACCTCTTCCACACTTGGCTCTGTAACCATATCACTCCCATCCTCGCCCAATGCCATTGGATTTCCATCACACAGAGGATACACTTCAAGATCCTGCTCACCTTACTCACCTTCCACGCCCTCATTTTTCACATACCTTTGCAATCTCCCAACCCTCTACCAACCAATCCGCTCCCCAGGGCTGGCCTGTTTCAGGCAGGTCCCCCGCCTCACCCACCTCACCATTGACGGGTTTACCTTCAGCTATTCTGCCCCCACCCTCTGGAACTCCATCCCGTAGTCCCTCCATTTTACCCCATTCCTTGCTTCCTTCAAGTCCCACCTAAAGGCTCTCCTCTTAGACTGTGCTTTCGATCAATCTCCTGATACTGCAATTACAGTACAGGTACCCCTCCCCAACCGCGGGGTATACGTTCCTCTAAACCTCCGTGGTTGGTAAAATCGAGGTTGGAAAATGCAGGGCCCTATGGCAAACATGGGGATAGGGGAAGTAAGTTTGTGTTTTGTAGAACTAAACACAACAAAAAACACATACAGTCATAACATAAATGGGGATAGAGAGTAAGTTTAAGCGCATTGGCTGTCAGAATCTGCAGCAATCCACGAGGCTGTCTGACTGACTCATCTACACAGAGAGCGAGAGAGAGGGAGAAATCATGGTGGGTGACACAGAGGGTGTGGAGGGGGTGACACGGAGGGTGGAGGGGGGTTGACGAGGAGGGTGGGGGGAGTGACACGGAGGGTGGGGGTGGGGGAGTGACATGGAGCGTGGTGGGGATGTGTGTGCAGAAGGTGGTATAGTGGGTGACATGTTGACAGGTGGAATAAGTTTGGGAGCATTGGCTGCCAGGATCTGCAGACACAGAGAGATACAGACACAAAGAGAGAGAGAGAAATCAATGGAGATTTACCTTAATCCTAAAAGAGAAGCGTTGTCGCTGGTTGATTGCAACATAACAACTGGGTCCTAGTGCTATACGCTAGCTGTTCTCATACACACAGTACCTGTAGATCCACGAGTGCAGCTAGACCACGTGGAGTAGTAAAGATGCTGATAGGCAGGAACCGCCGAGCGGATGAATACACACTAATACGCGGATGAATGCGGTACCTTGTTTGGAGGAGTGAAACTTGAAAATTTAAACCGTGGATTTAAATCGCGGATGTGCAAAATGCAATGCCGCGGTTTGCGAGGGTTTTCGCATTTAGCAAACCGTGGATGCGTGAGTTTCATGGTTGACAAGGCCGCAATTGGGGTGGGATACCTGTATAACAACTATGATAGCATCAGTGTCACTTTACTTAGAGACAACAGGAATATAATCTGCAACAATATAAAGAACACAAAAGGCCTTTGGTACTTCAGGCCCTTTTCTAATTCAGCACACGTGCTTCACTTAGTTGGTTACTTACCTGCCCCATTAGGAGTATTTTGGATTGACTATTTGTGCTTCTCAGATTCTTAACACATCTCAATCTGCCAAATGTTCAAGTCTATAACCCCCTTTTAAATAATTGCTGATTCAACTTCTTTGTACTAGAAGGTACTCTATAGCCATTTGTTACATAAATTAATCATAGCAATCCACTGAGAGAAAGTTTTCGGTGTTCAATATTATTCTGTGTTCTGTCTTCAGTGCAAAGATGAAAGAAGTTAATGATATTGATTTGATCCATTTCCTCGCATTGTTTTGAATACTCAAATGGTATCTCCCCTCTATTGTCTCTTGGTCTAAGGGGAAGCTCGGTTCTCTCAACCTCACCTTGTTACATTGACCGCAGTCAGCAGAATTCTTCAATGCACTTCTATGCAACCTTTCTAATACAGCACTGTCCTTTTTCAGATAAAAGGCAGACAATTGGATACTTTATTTGACATGTCATCCAACTTCCTCCTTTCAACGTTAATACCTCTTTGGTGAATTGCTATCTATCCTAATCTGTTCTTTTTTTGTGCAGTCGAGTTTCAATGGCTTGTCTACTTTCATTGATAAACTGTTTCCCTAATTTAACTCAATCTGCGGTGTAGCATTTCCTGAGTTGGGCTCGTAGGAACAACAACCTGCATTTATATAGCGCCCTCCACCCGGGCAGCATCTCAGAGCACTTAACAAGGGCAGAGCCCGAGGCTGAACCAGGGGGAGGGGAAGGTGACCATAAGTGCAGTTGAAGAGAAACGTGTTCAGGCGCAATTGGAAAATGGGGAACTGGAGTGGGCCATTCAGACCCTTGAGCCTGTTCTACCTTTCTTTTAGATTATGGCTTATTTGTATCTGAACTACATTTTGCTTCCTTTTCTCCATATTCCTTGATACTGTTACCTAACAAATATCTATCAGTGCTACTCTTAAAAGTTTCAGTTGACTCAGCATTCACTGCCTTTTGTGGGAGAGGATTCCTGAGGATTACACCTTTGGGTGAGGGAAAAAATAGGTCTAATTTTAAGATTATGTCCCCTTATGGGCGAATTCCCCCACTAGAGGAAACAGTTTCTTAATATCTATTCTATTGAGACTCTATCGTTTTAAACACCTGAACTCGATCACCATTCAACCTTCTGAATACAAACCAAGTTTATGCACCTTATCCATAACATTTAACCCCTCCATCCCCATTACTATTCTGGTGAATCTGTGCTGTACCTCCTCCAAGACCAATATGTCTTTCCTGAAGTGCAGTACCTAAAGTGAATGCACTATAGGTGGGATCTGAACAAAGTTCTGTACGACTGAAGCATTAGTTCCTTTTGTATTCCAGGCCCCTTGAGATAAAGGCCAACATTCCATTTGCTTTTTGAATTGTTTTTCTTATCTGTATTATTTTTTGTCTACGGATGCGCACTCAACACATCAACAACAAAATTACATTTTTAGAGCATCTTTCACGTCGGGAGGACGTCCTAAGGCGCTGAAACTCATTGAGCCAGTCTGGAACCTTGGCATCTTGTTTGATCCTCAGCTGTCCAACTGTTTGTGTGTGAATTCAAGTCCAAAGAGTTGTCTCCAAGGTGTGAATCATGCATTTAATGTTCTGCCTTTCCACAGCGGGAAAGACATGTAATCACTGCAGCCACGTCGGTGTGGGAAATAATGTAGTGTTGTTGCTTCCTATCATATGATAGGAAGCACACTAGCTGAGTAACAGGCTTCATAATTGACTCAGAGCAGGATAATTACATTTATATAATAATAATAATAATCCTTGCATTTGATATTGCACCTTATCACTTTATTGAGCTGCCTCAAAGTGGGATTTTACTATTAAACTGTGTTTGCCAATACTAGTGCTTGTGTATTGGCAGGCAATCATGACAACCAGTTTGCGCTCAGCGATGCCCACAAATAACAATGAAAGGAATGACCATTTGAATCGGCGGGATTGTTGACGAGAATGCAGAGCAACTATTTTAACCCACAAGGAAGCAATGCCCATTACATGAAAGTCAGTTTAACAAACTCCCTTCAATAAAGCCCAGTGAATCACTGTGAAATTCAGTAAACATATGGCATGAGACATTCTATCTGGAAATGTTGGCACCAGAGCCCAGTGAGAATATCCATCAGCTCTGGTATAAATATAGATCAATTTGGCCACCACTCAAAAACAAAGTATTTGACCACCCATTTCAACATTCAAGGAGCAGTTTGTAACATTATTAAAACCTAAGTATTGAAAGGATTAAAATTAATGCTGATTAGCAGAGCTTTGGCCATGTTTAGTTCCACACGCACATAGCTCTCTACTGCCATGTGTTAACCCAGGTTGGGAAGGCGGAATGTTAAACTAGATTTCCTCTCTTCAGCACTGTAGGAGGCATTAAACTTCAGGAATAATATTGTATATTCAGGATGTGGGAATCACACAGGTCAACTTTTCAATCATATCAGTGATCAGCCTGGCTTGGTTGGCAGCACTATCACCTCTGAGTCACAAGGTTGTGGGTTTGTGCTCCAAGTCAGAACTTTGGTTTCACATAATCTCGGTTGACGTGATGCTGAGGGTGCACTGCATTGTTGGAGGTGCTGTCCTTTGTATGAGACAATAAAGATTTGATCCTATCCGCCTGCTCAGGTGGATATTACAGATCCCATAGGACTATTCAAATAGAAAGGAGTTTCCAGTGATGTCCTAGCCAACAATTCCCCAGATAAAATTGGGAATTTACTCAATCACTTTACAGTAGGTCCTGTGAAGCGCTTTGGGACGTCTTCCTGAAATGAAAGGCACTGTATGAATTACAGTACAAGGATTATTATTTTATATGATTTTTTATTTGATTTTTACAGTTCAACTACTCAGTCATAACTTCCCATAGAACCTGATAGCCTCAAGCCTGCAGATTGCTGGTTATATAATATTCTCTCTTTATGATTTAATGTGGTTTGATTTTGTGACTGTCAACAAACGTCTTGTACCACGATTCCTTAATTTCTGTGTCCTACTCCTGCCACTATCAGCGGTTTTGACTGTTCCTGAAGTCTATCGACCAGGCTATTTCTGTGTCGATGCTTCAGCTGAGAGGGAGGGAGATTTTCCAATTCACTGAGCTGCTTTAGGCTGGGGAATGTAGTCAGTTCTCCACTGTCAAGTTGAGTCCGTGGGAGCAGTTCAGTGTGAGTCAACCTTTCCAATGCAAAAATTAATTTGACAAGCTCTTCTTTTCTAATATACTAGATTTCCGTTTAACTCCATTGACCACTTCAATTTGTGACTAAAATCCTGTAATGTAGGCAGTTTGACCAGCTCAGGTTTGGTTAATGATGACCCTGAACAACATGAAGATGAACAAGATATCTAAAGGAAAACAGAAGTTGCTGCGAAAACTCAGCAAGTCAGGCAGCATCAATGGAGAAAAGAAAGTGAGTCAACGTTTCGGGTCCACGACCCTTCGTCAGTTCGAAGTCGTGAAAAGCACCATATCAAATGCAAAGATTATTTTTATTATTATTTATGGGAGAGTAGTGTCAGCTCTTTCCCTCTTCCCCTGTGAAGCAGGAACAGCTGGGAGAGATATGACTAGGTTTAGGGAGAAGAAATTATGAACAAAGTGGATCACGTTGGTCATAAAAACAGCTGAGTGAGTCTAAAAGGAGCTAAAACAGCTAAAAGGAGTCTTTTAAACTAATTATTTTAATGACACTGTTTGATTATCTGTGTTACTGCCAATATTGTGCTGATCCTTAATACTGGAATTTGTTTCACCAATAAAGTGACGGCATATGAAATATAGCAGTGCAGGACTTCAAGCAGGTCCCACTCAGCAGGAGTGAGCTGTGGTGTGGAGCGGGTATGCACCTGCTGGATCACGCTGATCTCAGCTCTGCTGTTAAAGGGCAACAATGGCTACAGGTCAAATATTTGTCCGTTCTGCCTTTCCCCACTTGTGCAACATTATCCGCCTCCGCCATTGTCTCTCGCACAGGCTGCCAAGACCCTTATCCATTCATTGCATCCCGGCTTTTCTATGCCAACTGCCTGCTGACGGGACTTCTCAACTTTTCCCTACACATGCTGCAGCTCGTGTCGGTATACAAGTGTAATTCGTTGTTGTCCTTTAGAGGGGGAGGGTTGTGCACCATTCTGACAGCTGACGCTGCTTCGCATTTATACTGATTACCCGCAAATATACAATCACGGGAGATTAACACTAGCACTTGACTTTATGCCGTCATGTATAAACTATAATAATGATAATCGTTACATTTAGCACGGCACCTTTCATATCAGTAGGATGTTCAAAGGGTTTCACAGGATTTTATGTCAAATGTAGTGACTGTCTATTTAGTAAGCCGGGATCCGCTATTGTGAAGCACTCAGAGAAGCCGTCCGGCATGGAGGGCGCTATATAAATCAAAGTTGTTGTTGTTGTTGTAAGCGAATGGGGTAGCCAATTGGTGCACAGCAATGTGCCACAAACAGACATGTTTTCACTTAAGCTGCTAAACCACACGCTCACTGAAGGATCTTAAGCGCTAATACCTAAATGCAGGAAGGTGGGGAGTTACTGGTAACAGGAGAATATAGCCATGCTGATGTGAATTAGCATTATCGTCACTTTTATTAGCTTTTGATGACAGGAGGACTCAGTAAATGTCAATCTGCTTGTAGCTTTCACCCAGCCTCTGTCACTGCAGCCAGACCTATCACTGTGGGGGGTTTATTCTGACAGAGAATTCTGCATTTTTCTTCCAGATTCTGCACAAAAGGGGGCAGATTTCAGAAAATGAGATCTGGCAAGACGAGCCAATGTCTGTGGTGAGTTCCTAATTGATCATTATTTCCCAGTATCTCACACTGTGCCTTGTCTGCGATCTCATTTATTGCGTGCTGGAAGCAAACTGACATTGCTGGCATCGGGGATAACTTGTCACTCATTATATTGGTCAATAAGGACCTCTGGATGCTCCTGTTAAATATATTGTTCCATGCATTTTTTAAATGGTTCATTGTATGCTTTCTGGCCCTCGGAGTTGAAGATAGTGGTTGTTAGACCCTTTGATGCAAAGCTGCTTTTTGGTGCTGCTTTCCTTATTCGGATGTTTGCTGCCTGTTTACCAGTCACAAGGTTTAAAATTATCATAATCATCACATATCAACACCCATTTGGAAGCCCACCCCACTCTCTCCCTCCCATGAAGTAGTACATTTAACCAGCTCACTGCTTAAATATTCAGCGTGCCTTCCCCAAATCACTTGATTCATTTTTCATTACTACACTCCGAGAAAGAGGAATCTGTCTGCTGCACTATAATAGTGTTAAAAAAGTGCTCGAGTGGGAAAATGTCAGTTGGTGTAATTGGTCTGAGCACTCAAAAAAATGCCTGGATATGTAAGTGATAAGTTTGTCATGTGTGTTAATCTGTGATTTTCCCATTGAAGCCATCTCTAAATTTGATTGGTTTTCTTTTTCTTCACCCCCACCTCGCATATTCTATTCTATTCCAATTATTTTTTTCAAAAAGACAGTTCACAATTTGAAAAATCTTTTGTTTCTATCAACCCCCTATCAATCTGCCCACTCCTTCCATTCAGCAGGCTCCGACCTGCTCCGCATCTCCCAGCCAACCCGCACTACCATCGGTGGCTGGGCCTTCAGCTTCTCTACTCTTACACTTTGGATCTCCATCCCACAATCCCTGTGCCTTGCTCTCTCCCTTACTTCCTTCAAGACCAGTCTCAAGACCCTCCTCTTCGACCATGCATTCAGTCGCCCTCCTATCTCTCTGTCCTCCCTCATCCCAACCCTGCGCAGCCCTTCAGTGCCTTGGAACATCCTCCTGTCGTGAAAGCCACTCTACAAATGTAATTTTGGTGTTGTTGTAATTTCCTTTCCATTGGAGTCCAAAACAAAATCTGATACAACAAGTGTATTTTTAAAATGTTCTTGTGTTTAATTTTCTTGATGTGTGAAGTGATTTTGTTCTGCATATATGAGAACGAGACAATTCTAGGGTACATGAAGCAGCACTTATCTGGGAGATTGATTGCAATTCCGATTAACTCAATACAGTACTTGGAGGCATTTGGATAAAACACCGTCCACATGATAACGCAGTTATTAGAGTGATGTGCTTAATGCTGCCTCAGATATTCAGGGCACATTTTAATAAGGTGGATTTCCTTTCCAATTGAAGCAACTATGTTTCACCACCAGGGTTTTGGTGGAATGGAAATAACAGAGTGGGGGAGGGCTGGAGGAAGCAGATCCATATTACGACCATTATTGTTTTGTACATTTATCTGCTTTTGCAAAATGGGGAAACAACCCTTTTGTTATACCATTGCCAACATCTGGAATAGAGTGAATAACATCCACTTCACGGTGAAACCCCACCCCCATTAAGCTGTAGCAGGAAACAAGGGAGGAAAGTGCAAACATTGGCCACAAAAACTGCAAGACAAGTCTTGGATGAAACTTTGGAAATAAAATGTGGAATTGTTCACCTCTCTATAGACTGATCCCATCTCTATGACATCATTTGGATTGAGGGACAGACTTAATGGATTCAGAGGATTTGTTTCAGATATCGTCATATTTGTTTATACAGTGGTCTTTAAAATACTGAGACATTGTATTTTTTAATTGAACAAGACTCCTAACCTAGGCTCAATTATTTCTTTCAGGATGTCCCTGCGATTCCATTCAAAACTACTTTCTTGGAGAGAAACTTGCCTTCAGTTACAGCATTTCTTAAGTTTGTCGGGTGGTCTACGTTCCTCACCTCTGCAGCGGCTGTGGGTCTCTTTGCATATAAAAAGGGACTCACGGGAAAGAACTGAGCTGTAAAGACTTCCTCAATGAGACGTGCTACATTTTCCTTAATGCACAATATCACATTCATGTCACCTGCCGATTCAGAAATCTGAAAAGAAATTCCATCCCATTGATTTACATGATTGTTTAGGTTTCCCACAACAAAAGATAACCTAGCACTATGAATCCTGTAAGCTTTCCATTAAAGTTCCTCTGATCTATTAGGGAACATTAATTTAGCATTTTGTAATAATAAAAGGGGGAGTGTTATATCTATTGATAATCATGTGACACTTACTATTTTTTATTCTGCATGTACTCCATCAGATTTTCATGTTATCATTAGGTTCTTTATCATCAGATACCTATGATTATATTTTGCTTATGGTGCTACCTCAATGCTTATATTTAATATTATCATGTTAAATAATAAATCGCATTCATGATAACGTTTTTATCTCTAATTACAGGTAGCTGTACCTTATTTAATAAATAGCTTTGTCCAACATAGGAAGCACACAATCTAAAATTCCACAAATCCTCACATTGTTACCAGCCTGTCTTAGAGAGTGACGCCTTTCTAAAATGTTCAGATGTTTAATATTATTTGGTGACTTTGAGACCATTAGAGACAGATTGAGACACAAAGGGGTAAGGTTGTAAACAAATATATGGCAAGTTATGCTAGATAAATTTAGTGATCCAAATCCCTGACTGTCCTCATATATGTTGTTGTTGAAACCCTATAAAGTATATATGGTACGACAGGTGGGGATATAATCCATATCTTTAATGAACATTATATATATCTCTGTCCATAGGCATAAGGCAACTAAGTTGCCTCTCTGGTCACTACAAGTGTCTTTATTTTATGAATAATATATTCTTTTTTTAAAAAAAGCCAATGTCCTAATTAAGAATTTATGTTAATAGCAAGTGGATTATGTTTGATTAAAGTAGTGATACAACTACAAATGTATTTTTAAAAATCAAAAGGTATGATGTTGTGGCTTTTATCTGGTTTCACTAACCAGGGCTACTAAACTTTTTCCAGATGTCCCAAGTCAAGGCTCCCACTAGGCTACTAGGGAGTTTGAACTGTTTAATCCTCCTGACTTGATATAATACTCTCAGTGAATCATTCAGAATGTCTTTGCTCTTTCCGTTTTTCTCCTTTATGCAATTTTCCATGTACAAACCCAAGTGAAGTTAACACGTGATTTTACCGATATGCACTTATTCTAAATATTATATTTCTGGACTAAAATCCTAACAGTGCTGATCGTACATTTGCAACCAGTTTGCTGACTGAAGACGCTGGTTTTATCTTTATCTTTAGTGATGTTAAAATCCCAAATAACTTTGGGAAATTGAGATGTATTAATTCAACTACATGTTAAATATCTGGAGCTGAGCAGGTGACCAGTCATGATTCAGTAGCACATCACTGTTCTATTCAATTCATTTAAAAGTGGAGACTACACTAGTAATGTGTTTAATGATTAAGCAGGGAATTGCCTAAATAGTTGTCAATAAACATAGACGTGAACTCGATGTAATCATGGTGAAGCTGATACGGAATTACAGTGGTGAATAGTGCAATTTGGGTATCTGGCTATGTTGAAATCAATGTATTTGAAAATCTTACAGTGATGCTAATTCTGTCCCTCTTTCAAAGACGTTGTGTTTAGTCTTTGTTAGATCTTGTGCCTTATCCCTTTGTGGTAATTTTCCTTTCTCAAGTGCCTACGTGACCGTGTCTTTAATGTTCACAATTTCAAGCTTTAATGTTTCAAAGTTTTCTATTTTCAACTGTGACATTTTTATTTCTAATATTCATAAGCAGTCAATAATGTGAAGCTGGTGTCAGCTAATAATGGATAAATGGGTCAGTGGATTTCTTTGGTTTATTTGAATGTTGTGCAAATTACGTGTTAAATCAGTGTTTAACGTGTTGCTTGGTAGAACTAATGATGGCTTAATTGTGCACAGCAACCATCAATAAGCAGGGTCAGCCACTGGTAATTTATTACTGGTTTGCAAAATTCTGTACAACTTTTTAAGAATGCAAAGGTAACTTGTACCAGTGAGCTCAGAGGTAAGAGATGATGTATGAAATGGTACACAACTGGATAATCAAGTATTTGGTGTAAAATTGTTTTGTTAAACTGGGGCCAATTCAGTCTTTTGCTTATTACACGAAATTAATGCAGTTTGGTTACAGATCTGATAATAAAATTGGTGTGAAAAAATCTATGGTCTGTTTTTTATATAAAGAAATGGAAATCATGTCCCAAGAATGTACAGTGTAATAGACTGGGAAAGAATTACTGTTTGCAACTCACAAAATTGTTGGAGTAGACATCTCAATGGTTTGCAGGCAAGATGCTCTTCTGGTCTTTTCACATTCCATAGTTTCTTTTAAAGATTAGTTTGAAACGGTCAAATGTCTAATGGTATGGCAGTGATTTAATCATATGATTGCAATGTCAGGATCTACAAACAGCAAGTTCTTGTAAAATCTATCTTAAGTGTTACTTTTGAAAAACACCACACTTATACATCTTAATATCAATACACCGGGGTGGTCTAGTCATCACCATTGTGGTTTGGAGGAAGAAGGACCTTTGACCCATCCAATCTCATCCTTCCAGAACATCCACCCTACAATTCCCCCATGCCAGCAAAATGGTATTTGTAGTATACCTTTGTACTACCTTGGAAATTACATTGACACCAGTACTTAAAATTCAATGTTGGAATAAGTTCCAGATATCTGACCTCACATCTGAGAATTGGGGGAGGGAATGAGGGGTGGGGGTGTGGAAGCATGATTCTGCCTTGCACTAATGTAAAGGTAGTGTGGACTACTCAGCCAGAGAGGAATTAGAAATTGCATTGCCTCCATAAGTTTATATTTCACAATACCAGCGATATGACAACTTAGAACCTCAAACAGATCCCTCTAGAATTCTATAGTGTAAACCAGATTCAGGAATGGATAAAAGAGAGACCTGGAGGTGAGCATCTCAGTGCCTGTCGACTAAGAAATCTACTGATTTAGACATCATAGGAACGAAGATGTTCCTTCAAGCTCCAGTGTAAGCCTCATTGCTATGTATAGTATTTTGCAATGTATCGATTATGCTCCACCTATTAGGAAGCACAATGCTGTCTCCCAAATCAGAAAACATGAAACTGCAATGTGCCTTATTAGTTGTCAATTTGCAGCTTTTCACCTAAATGTGTTGAGGGTTCTTTTAACTCTAGGTAGCCAGCGTGGGAAAAACTTAGGGGTTGGGGTGGGTGGGGGCCGAGGGGCAGTGATTTAATAGGAATAGAGTAGCCCTTAATTATTTTTACACTTGCAATTTTCCTTCCTCAAGAGTGAAAAAGGAACGCCTTTGGGAATAAAACATCTGGTTCTTGACATAAAAGGTCCTACGTGAAGTATAAGGATTATTGTTAACTGTGGTATTCAAACCTATTAGGCATCTAATAGCTTTCACTTTCATAGGCACCTCTTTGATTCCAGTATGACTTTTTGGTATTGACCATAGTAGTGGTGGGTGAGGGGTGAGGTGGGAGATGGGGATATTAAAGAGAATAAAGATGGTATGGGAATATTGCAATAAACCATTTTAGTGAAAATAGAGCTTCATTTTTATAAAAAATTAATAAAATAATCATGAGTGCAGCACACACAAGCCCTTGGAATTGAGAGGGATATCCATTAAGTAAGGAAGCCAAATCTGATTTACATGTCTCACTAATAAGGTCTGCCTTTTGTTTTTATTGTAAAAATGGTTTTAGATCATTTCTAAGATTCCCGCGAACAGCCAGCAGCTTTGTATTTGTTCATAGCTCTGAGAGAAAGATGATCTTGACGTAAGGAAGGACATATTTTTTCCAGACAAAATACCAGTGGAGAATCTTGTTTTGATTTGATAAATTGTAACTTGTGAAGGAGTCAGTCACATGCAGGCAGTTCCACATGTAGGTAGTTCCACATGTATAAATGGGTTTCTGAATAATGAGGAGCAGTATTCGTTTATCGAAAAATGTGGCAGCTCTCCATCTGATTATCAAAGCTGCTCATTCATTACATATGCAGAGAATCAGAGAGGAATGCCGTGTTTATATTGCCAGCAGCAAAATCATATTGCTCCTAGGAGCAGAGTGATGTGGAGTAGAAAGCTTGATTTACAATATCCCAATGGGCTTTTTCAAGAAGTGCTGATTCTAGGTGTTGCATCTATCCATCTTATGGCTTGCAAATGGATGTGTACCTAACTGGTTATGCAATCAGTTCCTCAATAATGCAGGGTTTCTAACAGGATTCCTACGCCCGACAACTATCATTGGGAACTTGCTGAGGGTGGATCATGGTTTCTAATCCCTTCTACATCCGTTATGGCTCTGGTCTGGGCATGGGTGCACATCTTCCTGCAGACTGTTTGACAGCAAGGTTTGACAGCCCCAGGTTGGTGGGACATCTTCCTGATTTGAAAGGAGTTATACAAATGTAATTTGCTGTGATTAGTGGTGGGTTCTGTCCTTGTTGCTCTATCAATGTGGATAGTGAAGGATCTAATAGAATTCCCTTCTAAGAATTCCCTATTCCCAGAATGAGGCCATGGAAGCAGATTGCTCTGATTCGGAGTTCCCGGCAATTAGTTTGATGAATTTCCTCTGCTGGACGGAGTTTGCTATTTGCATGATTAAAAATCTTGATTAAGAAATCCCACATTTAGACATTGAAACATTAATTAAACCATCTGAGTTGTGTTGTTCCAGATGGTTCAAGGAATATCCTGACAACTTTTACCAGCCCACAGGGAAGAGAGCCCAGTTCAATTCTTACCTGCTATACCGTGACAGGCGCCAATCACGAAGCTGAACTCAGCTGCTCCAGTGTGATCCAAATGGTCTTAAACCAAATTTATCCTGAGTTTGGTAGAGAATCACTGTGATATAGTGGTGATTCATTACCCAGGATAGAGTATAAACACATACATTGGGAATCTATCTGGTTTGGGAATAACTGTGACAATGTTTTCAAGGTACAATTTATAATCTGTTACAGCAGAAAGAGGAAAGTACGTTTGGTGACTAGAAATGTTAATTCTTCCTGCACGTTAGTTACGTCAAGAATAAATTAACAACAATGACAATTAACAACAACCTAAGAATGCAATACTATTTTTCATCAGTTATTTTTAATAGTAATCCTTAGATTTGATATTATAATAATCTTTGATTTGTTATAGCACCTTATCATGCCGTTACAATGTCTTAAACTGCTTCACGGGATAAACTGTAAAGTGGATTGACTGTGTACAGTAGAAACCCATTTATCCATGACTCGATGAACCGGCACTTCCATATAACCAGCACGCCAAAAAAAAAGGCCCCATTCGATCAACCGGAATTTATCTGGAACAACAGCGATGGAGCATTTGTGAATCATTGTCGCGCAGGTGCAGTATTTTGGTTTGCCGCTCATAGAATCTAGGGTTATTGGCTTGCCGCTAGTAGAGTCTAGGGTTATCGGCTTGCCGCTAGTAAGGCTTTAAAGTCGTGCTGCCGTTTGTTCACCCGCTTGACATCCTCCATTTTAAAAAGAATCTCTGGATTATAAACTTCAACCAGTAAAGGTGAGAAGCGCAAGAGAGTAGTTTTAACAATAAGTACCAATACAATATTCTGTTATTATCTGTTATTATTTAGTCTGGTGTGTATGATGTGTGTTAAAAGAACTTTAATTTTTTTTGTGGTGGGTTTTCGACAGGGGGTCGTCTGAATATCTGGTACGTGCTTTAACTGGCAATGGCCAGGTCCCGTGGGTGCTGGATAAATGGGCTTTTACTGTATTTTGTAGATGAAACACAGCAGTCAATGTACACACAGCAATGCCACACAAAAAGCCATAGAGTGAGTGACCAATTTTATTTGGGGGTATTTATTGGCCAGGAACCTGGAGAAACTTCCTTATCTTTTCGAATAGTGCAATGGGATGTTTAAGCATGACAGGCAGATGGGACCTCAGTTTAATGTTTTATCCAACACAATAACCCTTGCATTTGATATATCACATTGTTGAAATGTCTCACATGCTTCACAAGATTTACTATATGATCTATATAGTGCCTTTCACATCAGGAGTACATCCTAAGTTATAAATACGTGGTGATTGTGTATTTTGTACAGATCTTTCACTAATCCAGGAAAGTAACGATATTGGCAATAATGCAACTGAACACCATCTCTACCCCTGACATTGTGACCAGGGGACTCTGAAAGGATTTAACCTGCATGGTTGACTGAATCATACAGAGAACACTGGCAGGTCTCTACAGTTGGCAGATGGCGAGAGAAGTAACCACCTTGGCCAATGTTGTCTCACCAAATTGCATACCGTAGAACAAAGATACGGTGTCTCTGTTCAGATCAGGCAAGAGCATGTGGGATATTCCCTAGCACTTATTGTCAACCTTCAGTGGGAGATTTTACCAAGATATCATTGTGTATTGTTTCATTGTAAATACAGGCATGTATTGTTTTAGTCTCTGCTCAAAATGGTCCCTTAAAAGCTCTCAGATCACCTTGAAACATTAAAGGGAGCCTTTTAAATGACATTAAAATCTAATGCTGGTTAATGGAGCTCTGCACATTTGCTTTAATTGTGCAGAACTCTCTGGCCCGGGAGAGAGATTGCGAGTAGGAAATATGAATTTTGCTCAGTGTTCCCAAACATGCACAGCTGGAAGCGACGTTGCATCATTCCAACAGCAGAAATGTGGCATATTTGCCAAGTACACAAAAGGGGATAGTCATCGCTGATTGTATCAGTATCTAAAGAAGAATGTTAACTGGGATTATCAAACAAAACCCGTAGCAATTATTTCAGATATATCATTAAAAAATAGTGAGATGAGTTTTGATGGAGGAGGTAGGGCAAAACTGTTTCCTCTTGCAGGTGGGTTGGAAACCAGATACTGTAATTTACTCAGAGTTGTTATGATATGGAATGCACTGCATAAAAGAGTAATGCAAGCAGATATTCAATAGCAGGTTTCAAAAGGGAATTGGTTAGGTATATGAAAAGGAAACATTTGCAGGCCTATGGGGTTAGAGCAGGTTACCTGGACTAGTTGGATAGCTTTTTCCAAGAGCCGAACGGCCTCCTTCTGTGCTGAAAGATTCTATGATTCTATGATATCAAGGTAGCAGGACAAAATGGCACGGCTTGATGATGTGAAGGGCAATGTTAGACCAGGGAAAAAGGAATAGCGGAAGCTAATTACCAGCAGAAATGGGTCATTATTGTAGGCAGTAGAGGTCAGCTGATTCGACTCATTTAGGAAGCAGTTACGTGTTGTTTTGTAACAAGACTGATAGTAATAATAAAAATAATAGTAATCCTGACAGTCATAGAGTTTCAGAGCTGAGTATCATACTGGGTCAAATATTAGCCTTTTAGCTATGGGAGCTGGCTGCAAATTCAGTTGAGGCTGAAGAAATTAAATTTCTGTACTCTGTTGGCTGCAAGGGATCTGTGAAATCTGTGAAATTAATTTGGGAAGTCTCAACACAATTTCTCGCAGGCTCACTGCAAAGTATTGCCTCTGATATGGTACTGAATTGAAGGGAAAAGCAAAAAAAATTACACTGGTTTAATATTAGGTGTCTCCTGTGGCTATTGTTGGAGACATGTAAAGGAGCTTTACTTTGCATCCAACTAAGTCTCAACCAAGTTCAGTTAGCAGCACTCATGCCTTGGAATAATCAGGTTGTGGGTTTGATCACCAATTGGAACTTTGAACACCTGGTCTAGGCTTACATTGCTCTGCATTGACGGAGGTGCTATCCTTAGGATAAGGTGTTAAACTGAGGACCTGTTTATCTCTTCAGATAAACATTAAACTTCCCACAGCATTATTCAAAAATAGAAGGGAGGTTTACACGGTTTCCTAACCAACAATCCACGAGATAAAAATGGTCATTTGTTTCCTGGCTGTGTGACAATGTTGTGTGGAAAAATGACTGTTATGTGCACCTACAGTGACTGCACTTTACAGTAAATCCTGCAAAGTGCTTTGGGATGTCCTCCCAATGTGAGAGGCACTATATAAAATGCAAGGATTAGTATGAGTAACAATCATTATTATAATAGTATGAGTTTAGTGCTAATAATGAGTGCCACAAATGCAAAAATAATTATTTTCCAGTTCTTACATCTGCTATCTTGGTTAGTGTAAAAAATTAATTTGTTTGAAAGCGAAGTGCGAGAAAAGTTATATTGACAGAACTGGTAGCTGGGCTGAATGACCTATTCTGTGCTAAACATTTCAATGATTCTCATTTCTATGTTTACTTTTGATTCATTTGGGTTGAAAATGTGTTGGACTATCACTCATTGATAGTGACAGTCACCAATGGAGAATCCCACCGGGGGTGACCAAACATCATAGGCGACTTGCAGGATGATACTTCTGGCACTTCAAAGGAGAATTGCTACAAGCAACATTGACATAGTCCTTAGTGAGGTCAAACAAGTGGTGGTTTACAATAGGATCAGGCCGTTTCAGAATCTTGAAACTCTAATCCCGAATTCTGTTGCAGAAGTCCACTTATTGATCCCATTGTGAAGGATGGAAGCTGTTGTTTCTCCAGTAGAAGTTGAGCTACTGTGTCTTTCCTATTTGCTTCTCACTCCTTTGTGTGGGCTGCTTAGTTCCATGACATTCATTTCAAAATTATTTTATGAGAAGCTACCTCTTTTCCAATTTTTGAGCACAGCACAGAAAACAACTTTTTTGATCTCAAATGCCAGTTTTGTTTTTAGGAACAGTTTCAATAAGAAAATAAGCTTGTATTACTTAAAGTGGGTCTTAGTGTATTAGTGTAGTTTTGCATGTATTTTTCCATTCTTATTATTATTATTAGAATTAACACCATCTAGAAACTCATTAACAGCCACTTGGTTCATGTAAAAAATCATTCCTTTATGTGATTGCATCTAAGATTTACTTGAATGATTTAACTTAAGGGAGTCAGTCGATAAACAATAAATAGCTCATGTGGAAGCACTTAGCATTATTTATTTAATTTGTGATCAAATACTTAAACAGCTGCACATGAGATGATTCACCTACATCTTCTTATAGATGTGCCACGTGTTGTTGATTCAATGCACCTCAGTGTGGTAGCATAATATGGTAGCAAATTGTGTTGCCCACTTAGCAAGTTCCACTGTACCATTAGATGGAAATGTAGAGCAACGGATACATGGTTCCTGACAAGATAGGAAGGAGCGGGCATTTTAAAACAGACTAAAATTGTACTGTTTTACTGCATGCATTACAGTGTGATCGTTTTAAAAAGTGATCAATGTCAGACTACTGAATCATCAGGTACAGAGTTTAATTGTATAATTGAATATTAATATCTGTATACCTTGTGAAAAATCTTTAATTCGGTTCAAAGGAAATAAATCGATGTTGGATGTTTCAGCAAGGGCAATCCTGAGGTTTAAACATTTCTACATTAAAGGGATGTTAGAGGCAGTTCCCTCACTCAGCCAAGGCATTGAAGGGCGTTCTTAATGCTCAGCAATAAATTTACGAACCAGTTCAACATTTTATCAATGTGCTGGTTTGTACTAATCCAATCTGCTTTACTTGTTCCTCCCTCACAGCTTGTTACACAGATTAGAAATTGTATTGCTTGCACAAGAAAGGAAACCGAGTATGTACCAGCCAAACCCAATTATAGGTTTATGCAAAGCTGGATACATTGGCTCGTAACTTCATGTCACCAAAGGATGAAAATGAACTAATAAATAAAAAATGTTTGACTACATAGAATCCAGACGATATTCCTGTATAATGTATGTGATTGTGAAGGCAGAATATGAAAATTCAACAAACGTTTTATCATCCAAACTCATGACTGAATGCTGGCTGGTGTTTCAATAGGGGAATCTATTTATTATTGCATTTTCATGAATGCCTTTGTATACTGTACCTTGTGTCCATTCTTGAATATTGCTGAGCTGTTGTGGAGTCATTTCATTTGTTTTCACTCCTCCATGGGCTATATCTATAACATTTGAAAGGGAAATGGCTAGACATTTTGGAAGCACAGTATAAAAGGGTAAATAATATTAATAATCCTTGTATTGATATAGCACATTATCACATCTTTAAGATGTCACAAAGCGCTTCACAGAATATACTATAAAGTGAATTGACTGTAAATTCTGTGAGTGAAACGAGGCAGTGTCCCTCAAACAGTCATAGATATGACATGATATGGCGATATACCAAATGCAAGGATTAGTATTATTATTATCACCTCCTTCCACAGCGTTTATTCTATGTGATCCCAATAAAGCTTCAATGATTTTTAAACTATTGTATAATAAATACCTTGCAGTGTTAACCAAATATCACATTTCATAACATTGTGTCCCCTCATCCTGCTGCTGCAGCAAACCTGAAAGCATTTAATGGCATTAATTTCTCCAACTCATAAAAATTCTTCTATATGTCTATACAATCTACTCCCATGCCTCTTTTCAAGTGCTAGTTTACCTGGTTATTCCTCATATCTTTTCCTTCTAACACTGAAGATCAATCTCAATACTCGCATTGGTACCGCTTCTGTGTCCTGAATTTGTAGAGGACAGAATTGTATGTACTACTCAAGACTTCAGGAGACCTAAGCTGAACTGATTTCAAAATGGAGCCAACATCTTACATGCCATTTTTATTGCTACTTCACATTGTTTGGGACATGGTGAATAACAAATCATCCCTTGGTCTCGTTCACCATTCCTCTTGGTGAATTCTAACCCATTGACAAAGAACATGTGGCTTTTTTATTTCCTTTTTTGAGGATCTTTGCATTGATCTGTACTGAACTCCATTTGTCAATGATCAGATCAGTGCAAATTGTTCCATGTTCAAGATTGTAGTCACAACCATTAGCCACTTGTTATTAATATTAGAGCAGACAATTTATACATCGCTTTGCCTTGATAAACAGAGGTGAAACATGTTGAAGGTCGATACGCATGGGAATTTATACCAGTTTTAAATTTACCCAAATGCTAGTTATCCATTAAAAAGCTGATCTTTTCTGAACAGGGGTCATATTTTAAACGGGAAACATGTCCTTGGAAGATGACATTTATCTTTGAACAGTTTGTGCTGCAAAAAGCATAAGTTGTAATAATAATAATAATAATCCTTGCATTTGATATAGCGCTTTCCACATCTTATCAACGTCCCAAAGCGCTTCACAGAATATACTGTAAAGTGAATTGACTGTATATATTTGTGGGCGAATCGCGGCAGCCAATTGCGCACAGCAGTGTCCCACACACAGTCGTGGATTGAAATTACCAATTTTATTATTGTGATTTTTTTGGACGGATTATTATTAGGCGTGTGGAGTAAGGAAACTTGCCCAAGGTTTCGCTCTGACCTGCCTGGATTCGAACACATGTCTCCCCAGCTTGGTTTCCCTAGCTTGCAAGACAAGTGCTCTAACCACTGAGCCACAGGAGCTCCAATTCCAAAGTAATGAAGAATCCATTGACTTATCAAAGTATCTCCAGCTGTTTCTGTCCAATTGCAAATGGAAAATAGGCGTTCTCATATCTGCTTACAACAGAATCCAAATTGCAATATAATTTGCAGTGATGGTACTGCTCCAGGCTGCGCTGCGAATGCATATTAAATCATGTTCTTGCTCACTATCACTCATAGTGCTAGTACAGTACTAAGAATATATTCAAGATGATAAAAATGAGAAATGCTGGGGGGATTTCCATCAATCTGTTATAGTTGCCTTCATCATATGTGAGGGCATTTTCTGTTCACTTTTAGGTCAAAGTGCCTTAGTAGATGTGTTAAACACCATCACACACACAGATCATATCAAAACACATACTTGCACACAGTATATGGATACTTGTACATCTATAGATATGTACACCATATATTGTTGTAGACACAAATATGTGTTGGTCTGTCTGAGTTGGAAGCATTCTGCTCTGAATCAGAAAGTTGTAGATTCATGCCCCAGTCTAGGCTAGGTTAGAGATGCCGTCTTTAGCTGAGGCATTAACCCATCTCTGCCTGTTTATATGGGCATTAAAGATCCCATGGCACTATTCCAAAAGAGAAGGAAGTTTTTCCTGGAATCATTGGCAACAATCCCCCAAGTAAAATTAATCATTCACTGTTTGCAGGATATTGCTGTATGAACATTGGCTAATGAGTTTGCCTACAAAATTTACAGTCACTACACTTTACAGTAAATTCTGTGAAGTGCTTTGAGATGTTCTCCTGTCATGAAAGGTTCTATCAAATCCAAAGATATTTTATTAATGTATTCTGTATATAAGTGCATATATATAATAATAATACTTGCATTTGATATAGTGCTTTTCACATCTTATCGACATCTCAAGCACCTCACAGAATATACTGTAATACTGCAATATACTGTATACTGTATACCTCACAGAATTGACTGTATATTTGTGGCAGCCAATTGCACACAGCTGTGTCCACAAACATTCATGGATTGAAATTACCCATTTTATTATTGTGTTTTTTTTTGCGGGATTATTATTAGGCGTGTCGAGTAAGGAAACTTGCCCAAGGTTTCACCATGACCTGCCTGGATTCGAACACAGGTCTCACGCTTGTAAGGCGAGTGCTCTAACCACTGAGCTACAGGAGGGAGAGGTATGGAAGATCATTGCAGTATAATTATATATATATATATAATTAAAGATTGCATGGTAGAGCACCCTTCCCAGTGTTCAGGCACCAATGAGGTTACTGCTTCCCAAAGCAGTGGTTATCCAAACCCCGTAAGCCTTATTTAAGGAATTGTTGGATGAGAATGATGGCACACAACCATGTTATTCTCTTCCTTAGAGATGCATCACAAGTTTCCCTACATGAGCATAGAAGCTTGCTGAAAAGCTTTCAATATGAATATTAGTATTGTTTTTTATTTGAAAAAAAGACTGATGAAAGATGCTTGCATTTGCTTTAGGGGATTTATAATCCAAGTACACAAAACAAGTGCCAAGAACACTCCTGATAAGTTAAGTAGCAATCTTGTGGAGTATTGCATTGTTTTCTTACTGCTGCCAGTTTTTCTGCCTAGTGGGACTGTACCATCATGAGGCTGCTCTGGCATCTGTATTTCATTAACATCATCAAGGTAGGACAGTAGCTTCTCTCCCCTGTGCATATTGTCTGGAAAAGCCTAACGGGGAACTTATAACTGGAAATATGTTTTCATTTGAAAGCTAATTATACCACAGAACAGCTCACTGGCTAACTGAAAGGTTGTCCTACCATCTGTTATGTTGTTACATCATGCTTTTAAAGTTATTTACAATTTATACTAAGAATGCCAAATATCATTCCCACCCGACTACCTTAGTCTCACTGCGCACCAGAACACTTGTAAATGTAATCATTATGCTGCAATGATCTTCCATTACTTCTCTCTCTCTATCTAATTCGACCACATAAATTACTTGTGTCAATATACTATACAGTATATTCTGTGAAGCACTTTGATACGTCTAGAGGATGTGAACAGCACTATATCAAATACTACGATTATTATCATATGAAAAAGATCTAACATACAGAACTTTCGCAGTTGTTTTTCTGATCCCAATGTTAATATTAATAATCGTTACATTTGATTTAGCGCCTTATCATGTCTTTGGGACATCTCAAAGCGCTTCACAGAATCACAGAATAAAGTGTAAAATGAATTGATGGTATATTTTGTGGGCATTACAAAGGAATTTGGATAAACTGGATACATTTTACAACCTTTCATGTTTCACTCATGAAATACAATAGTTTCAGATATCAGAGAAATAGAGTTGGAGCAGTGATAGTGACTGGAGCCTGAGACCACAGAGTAATCAGCTGAAGGATCCCAGTTTCATGATGTTCAGGTTATAAGGTCACAAGAGAGTTTGAAATGAAGAAGGTCCTTCAAACTATTTGCTGTTATACCACCATCCATTCATTTCTTATGCTGTGTGAGTCCAGAATCCAGGCCTCAACTACCCAACCTGGTAACCTGCCCATTTCTTAGTTATTTACTTCCTGGTATTTGTCCTGAACTTGCCTTTGCCAATCTCAACCTGCACCTCCTTGTTCTTGTGCATTGATGTATCTGACAGTACTGTTCTGGTTGGGTTCTTTTCTCAATCCATTCTTAATCTATTCAGAGTTTGTCTGAGATGTCTAGTTTCAAGGCCAAAGAGACCTAGATTCTTTAATCGTTCCTCGTAGCTCATTCCTTTGACACTGGGGATCATCCTCATTGCTATTCTGATGAGAAAAGGACATTCAGTGTTCAGTATCTCCCTGCATCAAGAGAGAGGGTTGATTCAAAAGTCTTGAAATAAGAAGAGATATTTATTGTAGAGGAATCAATGCAGTTAAGAAGGATTAATCTGTAGGCAGTATGTCAGCTCTGCACTGTGTATAATTTCAATGTTTGGGAATTACCACTGGCTTGCATTACCCAAAAAATATAGAACACAATTTTAATTCAAAAGTACTGGTTGCCTAAAACACCAATTAAAGAAAGGGTTGATCAAAGTCGAACAATCTAGACTATAATGTTTCGGCTTTTTTTTTACAGTAAATGTGTGCTATTTAAGTCAAACTTCAATTTAGCTCTAATACCTCCCACTGGCTAACAGCAAGCTTGCTTACAGAAATGTCAAGTATTTGTTTCATACATAAGCATTAATTTGCTATTAGCCTAATAACTACAGGGCTTAGTTATCATTTACTATTGAGCATTTTAATTTAATTAAGCATTGTTTTAATTTGGAACAAAAAATTGTTTTGAGAGCATTATACTTGAAAGAGGCTTGGATAATTCTGTAACAATTAGACTTTTCGCTGAATACTGTTCATTCTTAAAATGAAATTGGCAGGAGGTAATTCACCCTCTGCAATGCATAAATTTTAACAGGGCTCATAGCGTAACCTTCCAGAACTCACAGTGGGGACACGAGTGTGGAAAATTGCTTCTGTGACAAACGCCAAGGTTTAGGAATTACTTCGATCACATAAAATGCATGTATCTAGCAACTGAGGCAGAATTACACCATCACTAACTGATATAAAAATAAAAGATTCTAGGCTTATCATTATACTCTCAGTGGCCTGTCTTGCAATGGGATTTCCTTACCATTAATACATGCCACTAACTTTCCAATTGGTGGGATTTTCCCTGTGTTTTTCCTTTACAAAAGCAAATCATCAAAGCTCCCATTGGAGACAGAAGACATCATACTCCTCATCTTCAACATCTGTGCTTGTGCCACAGGACACTAACTGAATCGGAAAGAATTTAACATAATGAATATCCACCATAATTACCTTACATTAGTACAAAAATAACAGGGCTTCATCGTTAACTGTATTAAACAGTCATTAAATAAAAGGGATATGTCTTTAAATCAATTTCTTCATCTATTCAAATGCAGTTTGGAAGATGACCTGGTAGTGCAGAAGGCCAGAGGTACATTTTGAAAACTATTTTTTACTTTAAATGTTTCCCTAAAGCAGAACCATCCTTTTTGTAAAGTGCTTCCATAAACCAATATTATACATTAGATGTATAATCTAATGAGCCCAAAAGTAGCACTTAGTAGCATTTATCTTCAATAAAAATCATCCTTAAACCTATAAACATCCAGCTCCTATAATTTTCACCACTTTATTTTTGACCTACCGGTATGTACAATTTATGCCAAACGTAAGTGTCAAAAAACGAACCAAAATCTGCACAGTCTGAACAGAATAGATGAGACACATTTCCCATTTACGTTTCTACATTTTCTACATTTTGTTCATTACCTGCTGTGTAAAGATGTTCCTTCTAAACTCTCTTTTAGATCTTTTACGTTTGAATATTGTGCATGGCAATATAGCATTTATCCACCACACCTCTGTTAGAACAAGGCAAACTCATATTGCCCATGACTATCCAATTTTGTACAAGCAGTACAAAAGTGTCTGTTATTTTCACTTAAATTTTTTAAATGTATTCTAGTAAAACTATTTATTTTCATTATTTTTTTCCAGAGATTTTTTTCTCAGTTATCCTTGTTTATATTCAGTTCCTGTCTCCTCCAATTTGTGTTTATGGGACATTGTGTCTTGTGTGGAGAAATGTAAAGGAATTCACATGGGGTCAAAAAATCCTGTTCAGACTATTCTGTTCAGACTGTGCAGACTATTTGAATGGAAGGAAAATAATAAATTTGGAAAATGAAAAGGACCTGGGAGTCCCGATTGACAATAAATTGAAGCTCTCCCAACTATGTTTGGTGGCAGTGAGTAAAGCAAACCAGATGTTGGGATGTATCAAAAGATAAATAGGAAGCCAAAATAGTGTGGGTAATGCTGCCTTAAGGAGCTATATAAATGATTAGTGAGACAATACTTATAGTGCTGTGTACCGTTCTGGTCACCCTAGTACATAAAGGATATTGGAGAAATCAAGAAGATGCAGAGGAGGGTAACCAAAATGATATAAAGAATGGAGGGTCTGAACTATGAGGAGCTAATAACTAAATTGGGCATTTTCATGCTGGAAAAGAAAAGATTGAGAGGTGACATGATTGCTGTGTTTAAGATTCTAAAGGGGCAAAACAATATACAGCAAAAGCCCGTTTATCCGGCACCCGATCAACCGTAGCTTCCGTATAACCGGTATCTCAAAAAAAAGGTCCGCATTCGATTAACCAGAATTTATCCGGAAAAATGCATTGAAAAAAAAACTTGTTTTTTTTGCGTTTTCGGCCGAATATCTGGCAGGTGCTTTAACCGGCACTGACCAGGTCCCGAGGGTGCTGGATAAATAGGCTTATACTGTAGATCATGCCAAGCTTGAACAGAATCATAAAAGCAGAGGACACACACTATGATTGAAGGGGTTAAATTCAGAACAAATCTACGCAAATACTATTTCAGTGATCAAATAGTGAACCAGTGGAACAGGCTCCTTACAGAAATGATTGAAGCAGAAAGTGTTGATTCCTTCAAACATATAGTTTTCTTTTAGGATATAGTGCATAGGTATGCGACTGTCAGCAAGATGGAATGCGAACTAGATGGACTTTGTTTCTTTTTGTCTAGCATTTCTTATGTTCTTATTAACTGTTGTGTTTGCCTATATAACAACATTTCTCATCAATTATATTTTCCACAATGTCTCAAAGTGCTTCCATAAAGTTTCTGTCAAATATAGTGACTGCATTTGTAGATAAATGTGGCAGCCAATTTGTGCACGGCATTGACTCAGAAACAACCATAAGGGGAATGATTGATTTTATCTGGAGGATTGTTAGCCAGCAGAGGCCAAATGTGGAGATGGATACAGAGAAAGGCAACAATATTAACAATCAGCTGTCTTATCTAGACATCTGCGTCTTGAATGTTTACTCAAAGCCTAAAGAGCATGTGCCTAAAAGTAAGTAGCACTGCCCAGCTCAAGATTAAAGAATACATGTTTATGCTCCAGTAATCATGTCTATTGGATCAAACTATCTCCGAGGTAATATTGTCAAACACAATATTTTTTGCATCGTTTATATAGAATGAATCCGGAACAACAACAACAAAATTACATTTCTAGAGCACCTTTCAAGTCTGAACAAAGAGACTTCCTTCAAAGATTCATAATCAACATTGTTCTTCGTCGTATCAAAATGATGGTAAACAACGGCTGCTGTTCGCACTGCCTGAGAGACAATGTACACGATGGAACACCAGTAGAGAACATTAACCGGCTAAGATGCTATGGTTCAGTAGCTTAGCCTGCCTGTCACAAGGGCCAGTACACAGACATGGAATAATGAAATATTTCATCAACGAACAATCAATATTAACATGGGACATGAAAATAAGCGTTAGTTATTAATAAACTGTAATATGATGGCTGTTGTCAAGATTGTCAACCTTTGGAACTCTATTCCTTAACCATTCCAGCTCGCCCGCTCTCTTTCTGTCTTTAAGCCCCACCTCAATTCCTACCTCTTTGAACGCCCCTACAGCCACTTTCCTCTCTCTTGCTTGGCATCCAACCCCATCCCTGTAAAAGTTCTGAGCCGTTACCGCAGGTGATAGTTGCTATAGTGTATAAATACAAGTTGATGGTGATGTTGTTATCCTGAAGTGAAGGACCAATATAGGATTTAGATGAGAATCTGAAAAGGTTTTTGAGATTTCTACCAACAACAATAATGGTATCAACAACATACTCGATGGGCCGAATGGCCTCCTTTTGTGCCGTAAGATTCTATGATTTTAACAAATAAGGTTAACATATCTAATTAACAGTAGATATCACGTGTCAGCAACATTTTCAATCATGAATTTCAACGCATGGCACCTTGTAAGCATTTATTGGTTATTTCCTTAATTGACTAGAAAAAACAACAGACAATAAAAAAACACAATCACAAACACTTCACTTTAAATAGATTTGTGATGGATTGCACATTCAGTTCTGACATAGTTGTAGGCTAATCATAGCAATAGTAATGAAAGATAAACTATATACTGTATATGCTGCATGTCAACATTGGCTTATTTTAATGCTGTTTACTGTCCAGTCACTACACTGAACAGAGATGTAGGGCATAAAATTACTATAAGTTCCACTTGTGGAGGAGCCCACAGTCCTGCCACCCTGCTCCTGTGCCCAGCCTTAACCACACATCTTCATCACAGAAATCTTTTGGAGGAATTAAGACCAGCATGGAGGGCCATCAGGCACAAATTTATGCTTTGAGTCATAAATTTATACTAAATGCAAATAACCGTGATAGAAAGCGATGATGTGTTGCCAACCCTCCAGCAGTAACTCGAAATCACCACGAGGTGGCAGAGATTTGTATTTTAATACTGCTTCCAGGTTCACTGTATTTTATTATTTGTGTAAATACTGTGCATGATTCATGAAATTATTTTGAAAAAATCATTTTGCTATGTTAAGCGTTAATTAAGGGGCAGTCTACTGGAATAATTTCCATGACAAAACCTTCTCCCTGTGTGCTGGCTTGTAGCTCTGGTAGTGGTTAGCACTGTATTAGAAGTCCAGTCTGGTTGGCCATCTGTTGGATGGTCATCCGTTGAATTCTAGGAACATAATAAACGTGGAACGGTAGTGGACCTTGCAGCCCACCCAGCCTACGCGTTCCAGAGATCACCCAAAAATTCTGCTACATCATAGACTGCACCACACAAATGCTATCTCCTGGCTGAAACTGTCTGAACTAGAGATAATCAAAATACCCACAATATTCATCCATCCTTGAATTTTGTACCGTTCAACTGTAGTCTGCTTTCTTCCATGGACACATTAGCTCCAGGTCATGGTTTAAAAAAAATCACAGTGCCTTTCACAGTATCTTTATATTCGTTCATGTTCCAATGCAGAGATTTACCTTGTTTTTTTATTTGATGTTAATCCACACAGAATTAATTGCTTTTGTTGGGAGTCTATTGTAGTGTTCAGTGAGGATACAAAATATATAGAGCTTTTGGGCTTCCTCTCCTCTACAAACAATATTCTCTTCTTGACTTTCCTTCTCAAGCCAACCTCTCCAGCAGCACAAAAATCCGTAGGGGTCTCATTTGCAGCCTTTCTTAACAACATCCAAATGAGGAATCCAATTGGAATTCTGGTTGATTTGTGAGAACTTCAATCTAGTAGCAGATCATTTGCATTGGAACAGAATTCCCAGCAGTGCAGTGTGACATGTTTCCAGTTTCCAGAAAGAGTCTTCTTTTGTACAATTCTAATTCCTTACTGTGAACATAGAAGTGTAGCAAGTTAGCTAAAACCATATTTTTTAATCTAAGAAGCTGACCTTAATAATAATAGATTATGCCTTGCAACTACATCTGGAAGCTTTCTGCACCAGGCAACATCTGGAATACCCAGAACCACAGGATTGTGAGGCTAATAAAAACTTAGCTGTACTATTAACAATTACTTGATCTGCAGTAAAATGTTAAAGAATACGTGCAATTGTTAGTAAATTGCATTAATAAAAATGTTGCATTAAAGAATAGAGGTACCTGGAACACAGATGCCAAAGGCCTTCTTCCGTGATAAAAATTCTATGTTTCCTTTAAATCAATAAAACCCTATCTGCTGCCAATTATATTCTGCACGCTATGTGTAAATTTTTTTTTTCCTCAGAGGTTTTGCCATATAAATTGACTCAGTTATCCAATTCTTGTGGACTGGATGGTTATTTATGTTTTCTTTTGCATCATCTGTAAGAGAATGGTATTTTCTATAAAGATCTTCAGATCTATGATAACATTACCAAATCTATGGCTTGGAACACTTGGACTCATGTATAGTCTAAAAGTGTTGTACTAGAATACGTGGCCCGATAATCAGACTGATATACAGCTCAGTTCCTTGTTCTCTTTACTTGCAGCTCAATTGTCATTCAGAAACAAAATAGAAGCAAACTGAGTCAGTTTAAGAAGGAGAAAGAATAACAACAACTAATGATATTTGTGTAGTGCCTTTCAGACAGGGAGGACATCCCAAGGCACTGAAACATGACAAAGACCCCAATGGCTTAAAACAGTCAATATAATGCAAACGCTGGACAGAAATATTTAAAAATAACAAGGAAACAAGACATTTTGAGGAATGGGATTCATTCATAAAACTTGAGGATATTAAAAATTGCTATTATAAGTTTGAGACCAAGAAAGAGATGCATTCTAAAAAGGAGTAGGAGTGATCCACATTATTTTTAGCTTCATATAGATATGACTGGAGTCTGACTCATAATATTTCTTAATGGAATTCCTTATTAAAGAGCCCAGCAGCAGTAAAAAGGAAAGCTGCATAGATGTGGAAACAATAGCCTGGGAGATTCACAAAAGGATTTGTCAGTATACAGCAGTGAATCCGGCAGATGTATCTTAAACCAACTCACCAGAAATCTACCCAGATGCTGATTTTCCATGAAGCTGGATTGCAGCCAAAATAGAGACTCCTGGTGCTTGGCAGGAGATCAGTTCATAACAAAATTCCAAAAGGTTAGTCTGAGTTGTCTGGATTCCTCTGAATCCATTTGTTTACAAGTCTCTTTATGAATCGTGCATATGTCCTAATAAATAATATTCCTACAAATCAACTGGAATTCTTTGAGGAGGTACCTAAACATGTGGCTGAAGGTCTACCTGATGGATATAAATTTGGTGCTTTTTTAGGAGACATTTGATGATATTTCAAATCTGAGTTTTATAAAGAATTAGCTTGTACCCATTCGAGCATAGCTTGTAACCAAAGGATCCAATATGGAATGTGGATTGACACACAAACACACACACAGACAGACATTTCGTCTTTATCTATCCTCAGCTGGGAGGTCTCCTTTTGGGAGGACCCAGTGGGAGGACTTCTTTAATATATTTTCTCTCACAGTCTCTCTCAGTCTGTCTCTTTCGCTCTCAATCTCAGTCTCTCTCTCTATCTCAGACACTATCTCTCTGTCACTCGCTCTGTCTGTCCCACCTGGGAGGACTCTATCTCCTATGATGACCAGAAAAAGTGTCATACAATTGTTGCAAAATATAGATGTATCTCTCTGAAGAATGGTGCGTGCTTTCCTCTATTGCTCTGTGGTTGCAGAATACGATGCATACCATATATTTGGGGACTTAATTAAGCATTTGTTAATATAGCTCATCAATTATTGAAAATCGCCCCACCACAAATATGCCCATGACCATGCCAGATGCAAGAGCTGTCCGCTGAGGTATAAACCATGTCTCTACATCAATTACTTAGTGTGTGATTGTCGGATGCACTGACACACAGACAAACACTTCATCTTTATTAAAGTAATAATAATCCTTACATTTGATATAGCGCTTTCACGTCTCCTAGATGTCTAAAGCACTTCACGGAATATACTGTAAAGTGAATTGACTGTATGTATAATAACAATAATAATCCTTACATTTATATAGCGCTTTCCACATCTTATCGACATCTCAAAGTGCTTCACAGAATACAACAATGTCTCAAGGTAGGGACCAGAGCGGGGGTGGGGGGAGGGGGAGGGAGAAGTAAAGAGGGAAGAAAGGGGGGAAAGAGGTAGGGACCAGAGCAAGTGGGGAGGGGGAAGAAGAGTAGGAAAATTGACTGTACACCATATGTGAGTGAAACGCGGCAGCCAATTGCACACAACAGTGTCCCACAAACAGTCGTGGATTAAAATGACCAATTTATTATATTTTTTTGAGGGATTATTATCAGGCTTGTGAAGAAAAGAAATTTGCCCATGGTTACGCTCTGTGTGGAATCAAACATAGGTCTCTCGCTTGTAAGGCAAAGTGGTCTATCCACTGAGCTACAGGACTCCACTATTATTAGAATATCATAATTACAGTACTTTTTGAATTACTGTAATTTCAAATAATTGCAAATGTAATTGCACATTTCTGATTGTATTGAAATTCATGCATAGAGATGTAAGGGATGGTCCAGATCTTTCAAGTGATGAGAAGGATGTTTTATATATATGGTCACCCCTCCTCCTTTTCCATTGCTTAGTATTCAGTCACTCTGTGCAGCACTGTGTGATGGTATCCTGTGTGAAGGGCACTATATAAATGTAACATTGTTGTTCTTGTTCTACTGAGATAAGCAATTTAAGTGAGAAATAGACAACACAATTACAAATGAACCAATCTCAGCTGAGACAGGTTATGAGAAGAAATGTTTCTTCCGCCCTCACAGAGCAGAGGATCGTAGAACACAATTCAAGCAAAATAAATTCATGTTGTTTTCAGTTATTTCTTTTGAAAGTCATCAAATGAAAGTGTTTAGGAATAGAACTGCAGCTTTATAAGGATATGTCTGGTCACAGCTAATCAAATCCCGTTGAGTGCATGGTTTCTGTGATACTCTGACTAAGAAAATATCATTTTGGAAGGTTATCCTGAGCTGGGTTGGGTAGATATATACAGATCAAATGGACTTTACATGTTTTCTTGGGTTTTTAAGTTCAGTTGCTCACTCTAGCTTTGCTGATTCTTGAGTCGACTATTAAATGGCAGTGGAACTCTGTGTGAAGTCTGCAGGGTGATGGGAGGGGATTACAAGTACCCTGCCCCAACCGCGATTTTTCTACCGTTAATTTCATGTTGGCTCGCTGCGACAACCCTTACTAACCACGGCAATGGTTATTGCTTAACCCTTGCTTATCCATGGGTTTTAACACTAACACTAGCATTTGGCGCTAGGACCCAGTTGCATCAACCAGCCTCGATGTCGCTTTGCGCTTGCGTTTGGCGCTAAGACACAGTTGTGATGTCGCAATCAACCAGCGAGATGTCGTTTCTCTCTTAGGATTAAGGTAAATACAGTAACATGCATTTATTGTCACTTCTCCGCATCCTCTCTCTCTCTCTGTGTAAGTGTATCATATGCTGTAGAAGTCTCTCTCTCTCTCTCTCTGTATCTAAGGCTGAAGAGAGATCTCTCTATCTCTCTCTCTCACCTTCTCTCTCTCTGTGAGTGCATCTCAGATTTTAGAAAGGTCTCTCTCTCACCTTCTCCCTCCGTGTGTGTGTGTGTATCTCAGGCTATAGAGAGGTCTGTCCCTCTGTCACACAAGTCTCTCTCACTATCTATCTCTGTATGTAAGTGTATTTCAGCCTATAGAGAGGTTTCTCTATCACTGTCACTCTCTCTCTTTCTCTCTGAGAGTGCATCTCGGGCTATAGAGATCTCTCTCTCTGACTCACCTTCTCTCTCTCTGTGTCTGTGTGTAGATCAGTCAGTCAGACAGCTTCGCGGATTGCTGCAGATCCTGGCAGCCAATGCTCCCAAACTTACTCCCTCTATCCCCATGTCACCCACCACACCACCTTCTCCATTGATTTCTCTCTCTGTGTGTCTATGTGTAGATCAGTCGGTCAGTCAGACAGCTTCGCGGATTGGCAGCCAATGCACCCAAACTTACTCCCCCTATCCCCATGCTTCCCATAGGGCCCTATATTTTCCAACCGTGGTTTTACCAACTGCGGAGGTTTTCAGGAACGTATCCCCCATGGTTGGGGAGGGGTACCTGTATTCTGCCATGTGCACTCTGTGTAGCAAATATGTTGATTCCCTCAACCCTCCCCGTCCCCGACCCCAGCTCGGGTCTGAAACAATGACTGTCCAGAGCCTTGGGACATCCTCCTGACATGAAAAGCACTGTATATACAAGTGTCATTTTGTTGTTGTTATGCTGCAACATTCAGTAATTTAACATGTTTCTCTCTAATGTAGAAATAATTGCGATGTACAATTTAATGCTGTACTACTAAATGACAGTGGAACCACCATCTCTGCGTGAAGCAATCTGAGGAGTGACAGGTGGGGATTACCCCACTTCTATGCACTCTGTGTTGTCACATTTTTTATGTGTTATTCTGCGAATATGTTCGTTAATTTAACTTTTGTTGCTGTAGTGTGAAATAATTTCAAAGTATAATTTAAAAATTGCATTGTATTTATTTATATGGACATAGGAAAGAAACTGCTAAGCTACGAATGGATAGACTTTAGTCCACATGAATAATAATAAATCTGTTATGTACAGTATTGAATGCATGGACCAAACCAAACCCACTCCTTCAGAATGGTGCCATGATGTTTTGATATTACAGGTTTTACTATCACAGATCAAGCTATCATCACAGATAAAGATTTGCTAGCATTAGTGAACATCGTATACTACACGCTACAACTTTTGGAAAAGTGGGAAAAGTAAAGTTTGGTTTCAAGAGACACAAAAGGACATCTTCCCCAGATAAAGTTCAGATCAGTGGTTTGATGAAATTCAATTCATTGTAGCAATTAGGCCAGAAAACAAAGACTAAATTGATGTTTTGCTTACAATGAACAGTCAGGTTATACAGTGCCTGAACTCTTGAGTATTGGTTTATAAAGGAGTTATCTCAGTGCACATAACTCTCTTTCTTGTGGGAACCCGTTGTTTCTGAGCTTTCTATCATTGCCACAAAGTTCAGACAGGAACTCAAGTAGTGAAGCTCCTAGCAAGTTTTGTGCTGTGTACCCAGATCCCATGGGAACCAGAGAATTGAGATTGCCAAAAAAGAATCCACTTACAAGTCTTAACAACATCCCTTAAACAAGGCTGTGTCAGAGTAAGTAGAACAGAGTTTGAAAGGTTCCATTTCTGTTCCAGGAGACAGCTGTATGTGCACTGAATTATATCCTGCTTGCTCCAAGAGTGAAGAAGTGCTTTAACTAAAAGGAAAAAAACACGATAGGATCCATTTGTTCTCTCGCACCTGCTTACATTTTTCCATCAAAGGATTATAATTCATTATGTGTCACATACTTAGCCATACAGTCCTACTATTTTAGGACTACAAAGTTGTTTTGCCTTTTATCACATGTGAACCTTTCATTCAAAATAAACTATGGTTTTGCAACTGTTTTTCTTCTCCATTTACCTCTGTATTGATCTTCTGAGTTATTCTAAACTTGGTCAAGTGTCCACAGATAAAGCTGTGTAGAGGGCATCAGTGTTGCCTTCAGTTTCACCTATGAGGAAGTAATTTTGGGTCAATCGGGTGTCTGATGCAGACAGAAACCCATCATGATGCTTAAAAGTATCCAAATGGGACTGAGTGTTCCATATATGCATGAAATTTACGCATGAATATTTCCCTTTGTCTAGAATGCACTCTGTTCCCGGAGGGCTGCATCCTGCTTACCTCATTCAAGAAGCATGCAAGCAGCACTAAAGGGACAGAGATGAAAAGAAAACCTACAAATGCTGGAAATCTGGAATAAAAGAAGACTGTGCTGCACTGGAAATGCATGATAGGTTAACATCAGAAAGGGAAAGTCTGGATAATGTCTCCATTGCCACCCTTCCATCAGAACTTTATAATATGAATCTTGGCGGCACCTGTCACGAATATTTGACAAGGTCAAGTCAAATTTCCCATATGTGCACATAGAATTACCCACCATCTTCTACCACCCATGAAAGAAGATCTCCCCACAATTCCTCTCCACTGCCTTGGAGTCCTCTGAACTCCTCCCCCTTTGGCCCACCTCCTGAACCAACCCATCTCTTGCAATTACTCTTCTCCACTACACCCTCTCCACAACACTCAATACCTTTGTTCCCCTCACCTCCCTATAACTGCTTCCTATTCTCGAACCTCACCCTACTTCACTTACCACCTTCGTTTGCTCAAGGGCTAAGTCGTGGCCATCGAACGCACTTGGCATAAATCTTGCCTAACGGTCCACCAGCATATCTGGCTGGACTGCAGCGAAACCTACACTCCGCTCTGGCCTCCGCCAACTCGTCCACCTACTCCAGAATAATCCTGGAGGCAAAGGGCAACCCTAGGGTCGTGTTCTCCATGACAACACAAACTGGCTCCTCTGCTCTCCCCGCCATGCCTCGCAGATAATTTCCTCTAATTCCCATTGCGAGGAGATGCTGGAGTTCCTCAAATCCAAAATCAAGGAAATTCATTCACCTGTCACCGCCCCTCCAACTTCCACCCCTTCCCCACCTCCCTCCCACTTTGACTCCTACCCATCCCTCCTTCCACACCTTCGAACCTGTCTCCTACTCCTCTATCATCATCACTATGTCCACCATGATGCTCACCATCTGCTCCCTGGACCCCATCACCATCCCTCTCCTTACCTTCAGCTCCACCCACTTGCCGCACTACTCGCCAACACCATCAACCTATCGCCTTCATCCGGCCCCATACCTAACACCCTCAAAACAGCCACTATCACCCCCACTCACCCCCAAGAAACCTTCCCTTGACGTATCACAGCTCTCCAACTACCGACCTATCTCCAATCTTCCTTTTCTGTCCAAGATTCTTGAAAGAGTCATTACCTACCAGCTTCACTTTTTCCTCTTATCCTATTCCCTCCATAGGATATTCCCCCCCCCCAACTCAGGCTTCTGTGCAAGCTGCTCTGGTCAAGGTAACAAATGATATCCTGACCATTTTTGACCAGGGCTCCCTCTGCCTCCTTGACCTATCCGCCACCTTTGATACCATGGACCATTCAATCCTCCTCCACCACCTCCCCTCCCACCCCAACCTTCAAGGATCTGTCCTTGACTGGTTCAGGCCCTCTCTTTCACACCGTCTCCACTTTGTGTCTGTCAATGGCTTTTCCTCCAGCCGCTGCACTGTCTTGTGCAGCGTTCCTCTGGGTTCCGTCCTCCATGCCCTGTCCTTCACCCTCTACTTGCTCCCCCTTGGTGACATCATCCGCAAACATGGGGTAAATTTCCACATGTACACGGATGACTCCCAACTCTATCTCTTCACTTCCACCCTCAACTCCAGGACTACCGGTGTCCTGTCTGACATTGAGTGCTGGATGAGGGACAACTTTCTCCAGCTGAAAGTCAGCATGACTGATTGGCTTGTGTCAGCACCTCCGCACCTCAGGTGCTGGCAGCATCAGCACATTCTATCTCATGAAGCCAGTCAGGAACCTTTGTGTCTAGTTTGACTCTGAACTGTCCTTTTAACCCACATCCATGCCATGATTAACACCGCCTTCCACCACCTCTGTAACATTGCCAGATTCTGCCACTTGGCTCATCAATGAGGCTGCTGAAACCCTCACCCATTCAATCGTCACATCAAGGTTCTGCCCCACACTCTGGAACTCCACCCCACAGTCCCTTCACCTCGCTTCCCCCACTGCCTCCTTCAAGGCTGGTCTCAAGATCCTCCTTTTCAATCGTGCCTACTGCTGCCCTCCCACCTCCCTCCGTCCCCTCCCGCCTACTCTGCCCTCCACCCTACCCTGACCCTCCCCCATGCCCAGGCCCCAAGGTCCTGAATGTTCAGCACCTTGGGACATCTTCTCGGCGTGGAAGACCCTCTAGAAATGTAATTTTGTTGTGGTTCTTGTTGTTCACAGAATAAGTAATTGACCGTATATTTGTGGGTGAAACGCGGCAGCTAATTGTGCACAAAAGTGTCCCACAAACAGTATGGATTGAAATGACCAATTTGTTATTGTTTTTTTTGAGGGATTATTATTAGGTGTATGGAATAAGGAAACTTGCTGAAGATTTCTCCTTGCCTGGAGTTGAACCCAGGTCTCTTGCTTGAAAGGCAAGTGCTCTCACCGACTGAGCTCCACAATACCTAATTGACAATGAAAATACACAGTCAATTCACTCTGCAGTATATTGTGTGAAATGATTTGGTACGTCCCGAAGATGTGATAAAGCGCTATATCAAATGCTCGGTCTGGCAATAAATTAAAAGCATGGAAACAGATAAGCCTCTGGAATTGCAATACATCTCCTGTCAACAAATTGTTGAAGAAGCAGTGGTGGAGAGGTCACAAATTTCATGTCTTTTTTGCATGCACAGACACAGTCCTGAGAAAGTATACTGCAATCAAATAATTACCCATTACACAATTAAATCTGATGCAGCTCAAAGTCTCCTAATTCTCCTTATCTCTGTTGATTTCAGCATGTGTAAAGAATGAGAAAAGCTTGCCATTATTAAGTGCCTTATCATGACAAACCATCTGAAAGTGCTTCACAGGTAATTAACATCCCTGAAACACTATGCCCTGTGATCAACAACAACAACAACAATGGGGATAAAGTCTGCTCTCTGGGCAGGCTGAACTAGGAAGCTGAGGTTGGGTGGGGCATGAGGGGTTGCAAAGAGAGAGCTGAAGAGTGGGATTGAATTGCTCTTTTCAAAGAGCCGGCACAGACTCGATGGGCCGAATGGCTTCCTTTTATGCTGTAAGATTCTATAATTCTATGATTCACAACCAGTCATGGTGCTTTTTATTTGACTTAAAATGCACCATTTCCACATTACTTGGGGAGCATCTTTGGTTGTTCATCTCCTGCTTTTTATAATAATAATAATAATTTTTGCATTTGATATGGCACTTTTCACGTCTTATTGACATCTCAAAGCGCTTCACAGAATTTACACTGTGAAGTGAATTGACTCTATATTTGTTTGCAAAACACTGCAGCCAATTGCACGCAGCAGTGTCCTGCAAACAATTGTGGATTGAAATGACAAATTTTTATTATTGTGGCTTTTTTTGGACGGATTATTATTAGGTGTGTGGAGTATGGAAACTTGCCCAAGGTTTCACCCTGACCTGCCCGGATTCGAACACAGGTCTAACGCTTGTAAGGTGAGTGCTCTAATCACTGAGCTACAGGAGCTCCACATCTCTAAACACCATCTCCTTGTCTTGCGATGGTTATTATTCTAGGCCCATGTTGCTCAGCCCACGGTGGACTTTACAACCTCTTTTGTTGCAACATTATTCTTGACTTGAAAGAGCTCTTCCTGCTGGATCAGCAGCTGGCTGGCCTGTATCCATAGCAACACAGGTGACATCAGATACAGGACTAAATCCCACAGTATAGACTCTGCACTAATGAGTTGCCAGTGCTGTAGTTTTACACTTCACAGCTCCATCTTTTGATCTATGTGAAGGCACACATTCTAAACAGAGGAGGGATTCTCAGGCAAGATTAAAATGATATCAATCTCCCTGCCCAGAAATAAAGACTATTACTGCCGTTAATGTGTTCTAATGTCAATCCAAATGTGAACCTCGATTACAATTATTAAAGATAGCATGAATAGGGAGAGAGGAACAAAATACAGTGAGGATTTCCATCACAATACAATACCAATTACATTTTCATATCGCTGAATGTTGTTGCTTCAAAAAAAACAGCATTATAGAATAATGCAAAAAACATTACTCCATCTTGCTGATCTGTGGTTTAGTGACATGTCAAATTAAATGTGGATTGCTACATGAGGGAGGCAGACAGCCATATAACAAGCAACTTGCACAGATAAACAGATTTACATCAGACTTGCTGTGGTGTTGACACATAAGATCACTGAACATAACACATATAAACGTGCCACTGAAGCGTAAACGTAAACTAGGTGCCAACAAGTAATTATAAGGCAGACACTTAAGTAAATTGGGCATATCATCTAAAAGGAGCATTGTATTAGCCTGCCCAAAGCAGAGGATAATAAACAGACCAACAAAAACAACAAAATTATATTTATATACACCTTACACGTTGGGAGGACATCCCAAGACGCTGGACAGACAGTATTTTGGACGAGCTGGCAGTAGGGATTTGGGGAGGGTTGAGTGAAGGGGAAGAAGGAGGTTAATTGAAAGCACGATCGAAGAGGAAAGCCTGAGGTGGGTCTTGACGGAGGCGAGGGATGGGAAGAGGCGGATGAAGTGTGGGATGGAGTTCCAGAAGGTGGAGGCAGAGTAGCTGAAGGCCCGCACACCAATGTTGCGGCCGGCTATGTGGGGACATGAAGCAGGCTGGAGCCCTCTGAGTGAAGAGAGCAGGCAGGTTAGTAGGGGGTTAGTGGGTTGCAAAGATAGGGGAGAGTCAAGTCCACGATCTTGAACTGTAGATTGTGTGATGGGAAGCCAGTGGAGACCAAAGTGACTGAATACTGTACATCACAATTATTTACTGATATCTAATGGTTAATGGAGAGAATAATGTTTAACTGTAAGCAGGGCATGGTGGTGCTTGGATGTGTCACATGGCAATAATATTTTCAATGGTTCAGGAGACATTGTAATCTACAGCAGTGAAGCATGAATGCTTCAATGCAATCACCTGACTGATATCTATTGCAGTGTTGAAATTTTCTGCTGCTCTTTATTTGAGTGGAACAGGCAATGTGTCTTTAAGGCAGAGGCCATCATTATGCACAGAGGCATTCTTCCAAAAGTAAATGGTTTTCCTTGGGTCTGCCAGGATTAGAATTGACCACAAACTCGCACTATCTGAAATTTGAAATTAGATTACAAAGGCTGTAGGAACTGCACTTGATTTCCTGGCCACATATTGATGTTGCCAGCATGCCACAACTGTGTTTTGGATTGAAATTTACTTGGTGCTAATTTCACGTGTTAGCTTGTTACTGAGGGTAGTAGATGCTGCTGAAGGTGTGAAAAATATGACAAGGAATGCTGCCCGCCAGTACAAATGACCAATCTCCCACTTTTCACTTTGATTTGGATAAATCGTTTATCACGTTATGTTATTACTAAAATGTTTTTCTATCAATATTATTATTAATAGTTATGATACTGATAATCCTTACAGTTCACAAACAGGAAAGTTAAGCCCATTTCCATAATTGCTTGTTGCTGTACAGCGGCAGAAAATGCAGTATCGTTTATGTGGATGGAGAGACGAAAAGTCTTCAGAGATGTTTTCTTACCAAACATTTTCTCTCAAATGTGGCTGATATCTCAGTATGGGTTACTTTGCTATGTTACCTCAATTAGTGCTTGGAAATCTAGCTGGAAATCTAATATTCCAGTTAGTCTCATTCTGTAAGACCATTTACCTTAAAGTTTTGGACACTGAATTGTGGAAAATTTCTAAATTCTTAATTTGGAAAAAGGTTCTTTTTAAGAATTGCAAAACTACATATTTCATATTAAGAGTGAATTTAAGAATGTTGCATAATTCTGCAACATTAAATGAAAATGGTTTTACACACTGAAACATACATTTATTTATTTTGCGCCTTTCAAGCGGGATAGCATTCCAGAGCACTTCACAATTAGTTGCTACATTTCATCCACAAAATATATACAGTAGTCAATCCACTATACTGGGACTCCTCAATTAATGTTGGGGATGTGCTCTTGAAAAGTACGACTTTAATTGAAACGACATATAGCGAAACCCAAATTACGATAGGCCCTAATGCTATCAATAGGGGGTTACGTTACTTTAGTACATTTCTGGTCTAAATTTTCTTACACTAATATTAAATTCAGAGCAAAAACAACATAACTGATATTGAAAATTAAAATAACTGTTTAATAAATATAAAAATAAGATAAAAATATAATTAAGAGAACATTTACTGGAGATGGTTTATGTGGTCAGTGGGAGGGGGCGGAGTCATTCAGATGAAAGGGTGGGATTACTAGAGAGGTCCTTCCCTCCCTCACACCGAGGCCCCAAACAGCTGATCGCTGGCACGCGTTTGCGCCTTCGTACATTTTTTACTAAAGTTGTTGAAATGTACGAGTGACAGTTGGTTTTGATGGAGGAATGAACCAGGGAGTCACCGAGGGAACGGTCCCTTCGGAATGCTGAGAGGGGAGGTGGAGGGGAATAAAGTACAATGTATTCTGTGAAACACTATGAGGCATTTCAATCATGTCAAAAGGCAAGTCTTAAATCAAATGCAAGGATTATTATTTTTCTGATCCCTAAAAAGGTGATACTAGTTGATGTTCCATTGCCAGTAAAATTACAAACAATACTTACAATAGCACCGAATAATATGTTTTAGCTTGAGCGGACAAATGCAGGCAATTGCTCTGTATTAAATGCTCAAATAACATCCAAATTCAGGATAAACCCAGGAGGATTATGAGCTTGGGCTGTGAAAAGTAGTGGAACAAATTTATAAATTTATGCTGCAACACTTTATTAAGTTCTATATTTTACAGATAATACAGTTATTGTGTTTAACACTCACTCCTCTTACCCCTCCAATCGGGTTTCTGTGCCTCCCACAGCACGGAAACTGCCCTGGTCAAGGTCACAAACGACATCTGGCTCCCTCTGCCTCCTCGACCTATCCGCTGCATTCGATACCATGGACCACAGTATCCTCCTCCACCGCCTCTCCTCCCTCCTCAACCTGCAAGGATCTGTCCTCAAATGGTTCCGATCCTATTTCTCCCACCGCCTTCACTTCATCTCTTCCAACGGCTTCTCCTCCAGGCACCGCACAGTCACATGCGGCATTCCCATGGCCCGGTCCTTGGCCCCCTGCTCTTCATCCTCTACACTCCCCGCCTTGGCGACATCATCCGTAGACATGGAGTAAATTTCCACATGTACGCGGATGACACCCAACTCTACCTATCCGTGTCAACCCTCGATTCCAGGACCACTGGCGTTCTGACTACATGTCTGTCCGACATCGAGTCCTGGACGAAGGCAAATTTCCTACAACTCAATGTCAATAAGACAGAGGCCCTCCTGATTGACTCACGTCAGCGCCTCCGTACCTCAGGCGCTGACAACATCAGCGTTCAAGGCTGCCCTTTCCACCTCTCGAAGCCAATCAGGAATCTGGGCATCTTCTTCGACCCCGAGCTATCTTTCCTCCCCTACATCTGCTCCATGACTGGCACAGCCTTCCATCACCTCCACAATATTGCCAGACTGCGCCACTACCTCACCCCCCACGCCGCCTAAACCCTAGTCCACACCTCTATCACTTCCAGGCTCGACTACCGGAACTCTCTCCTCGTCAGCCTCCCCAGCTACTCCCTTCACAGGCCGCAGATCATTCAGAACTCTGCAGCTCGTATACTCTCCCATACCAGGCTTCGCGACCACATCACTCCCACCCTCGCCCGTCTCCACTAGCTCCCCGTCACCCAGGATCAAATTCAAGATCCTTGTCCTCAGTTTCAGGCCATTCACGGCCTTGTTCCCGCCTATCTCTCTGACCTACTATCTCCCTGTCAGCCTGACTGCACCCTCCGTTCAGCAGACTCAGGCCTGCTCCGCGTCCACACCGCCCTAACCGCCCAACCATCGGCGGCCGGGCTTTCAGCCTCTCTGCTCCCACACTATGGAACTCCATCCCGCAGCCCCTCCACCTTGCTTCCTCCCTTTCCTCCTTCAAGGCCAGTCTCAAGACCTTCCTTCGACCACGCCTTCGGCAGCCCCACTAACTCTTCCCCCTCTCCCACTCTCCTTCCCCTTCCCCCTACTTCGACCCTCCCCCACCCCCCACCCACCCTGCTCGAGTCCCGATCAGATTGTTCAGCGCTTTGGGACGTCCTCCTGATGTGAAAGGCGCTATATAAGTGCAATTTTGTTGTTGTTGTTAATTCAAAAACAAATTGGTTACTCAATCCACGACTGTTTATGGGACACTGCTGTGTGCAATTGGCTGTCACGTTCCACCCACAAAATATATAGTCAATTCACTTTACAGGGTATTCTGTGAAGCGCTTTAAGACATCTGGAGGGTGTGATAAGGCACTAAATCAAATGCAAAGATTATTGTATTATTATATTTTAAATTTGCATATTTATAGGACAGTTTTGACTGTTTTCACTGCTGTATTTCAACTGTTTCACTGCTGTATTTCTTAATGTAACTAACTAATTACGAAAACAGAATAGAACAAGGTCAATTTGAATACAGTACAATGCACCCACCTTTGAGATATAAGATGATATTGTTTGCACAATCAGATTAAAGCTAAAAGTAAATTCTTAGGTCTCCTATGTGGAACCACATTTGCATCAACTTGGATTAGTGCAATCTGGAGCATATTGGAATAATTTAGGGCAAAATGTATTTGTGCATCAGTATAATCCCTGATGTATTAGAGCATCGGGGATTATACTATCTTTAATAATCACACTTATCTAGAGTGTGATCTTCAACTTCTAAATGCTTTATGGCTAAGATGATTCAAAGGATGATGCACAACTTCCCGGTTCAAGCGTATATATTGTACGAAAGAAGCTTGTTTATGTTAGCATTTCCTGTAAGGCTGGGTCTGTGTTAATGATTTGGGGATACTGTACTTATAAGACCAGCTATAATCATAACCTTTATTTTTAACACTGTTTATTTTAATAGAAACAATTTCATGAAGTCAATAGTTAGTTGCCATGAAAGGATGTCTGTACAGATAGACTTGAACTGCAATATATATATTTCTTAACCAAGATTTATAAAGCTCTTTGGAATGGTACAAATATAAATGTGTCTTGCTGTACAAAGACTGTAAAAGATTGCAAGTTAAATCCACTTATACAATGGGAATTATTGACTTGCAAACTGAACCAATGCCTGTGGCGGGTCTTTAAATTCATGTTTAGAGATGTGTTTGAAATTGGATGTTTAAAAAAAATTAGGACTGAATTTATGAATTTTCCAAATGTCTGCATGATCTTTCCCTTTAAATTAATGGTCTCGAGACTAGAACCACGAGAAGCCTCAAATCTCAAATAAAAAATTTGCTGCAAGTTCATAGTACAGGTATTTAATTCAGACGACTTTACTCTTACACCATGTTATTTAGCCCCTGAGATTATGAATTGCCTTTTGATTAAATTTATTGATTCCACAGTCAAATTCTGAAAAAACAAGTTGGTCTATGTGCTGAGTTTCAATTTGGATTTTTTGATTAGCTCATTAAAATAGCAATACAGTACAATAATATGTGCATTGTACAATAAAACATGCGTAGTCAAATTCAGCAATTAAGGGTCTGTAAAGTATAAAATTCCAAAATTGCCTTCAAGTTATGCATACATCAAGCTCCATCAATCACACCATTTTCTTAAATATTAAATTAAAATGCGTATATCTCAAAGATATATTTAAATTACATATGCTCCATAGCACTATCAGAGTTTCTTACTGAAACCCTTTCGGGAATGCAGAAACAATGGAACAAGGTTGAATATTTCTATCATTTATGCTTTTATTTAGCATTGACTAAATGAATGCAACTTTAGTATTCTGCTGGTAACAATGTTTTTGTTTTCCAACACAAAACATGATTCTGCCAGTGCAGAATAGATCTGATTTATGTTGGCTATTTGTCTTTCAACCATCTTTTCAAAGGGGGATAAGGCAGGGCAGGTGGAGATAGATTAGAAGATCAGCCATGATCTTATTGAATGGCGGGGCTGGCTCGAGGGGCCGAATTGCCTGCTCCTTATTCTCATGTGTATATTCAAAGAACTGGCACAGACATGATGGGCTGAATGGTCTTCTTCCATGCTGCATGATTCTATGATGTTAAAACTTAAACCATGTTCACTTTCTGGTTCAAAACATCAAATTGGAGATTAATTTAAATGATTTAAATGTACTCTCTTGCCGAGGAGGAATGTGTCGCTTGGGATCTGTAACTGGTGTCACTTATGGAACTGGTGCGACAGATGAGGATCAGAATGACACACAAGCCTTTTCAGTGAAATTGAACCTTTTGTTGATGCGGCAAAATAAAAATCTGAAACCTATACTCTGCAGCACCTTATTGGTCATCAAAATAAAGGGGTAAGTATATTGCAGTATTTATTAATTAAGAAATCTGGAAGGAAACGACGTAAGATTCAGGAATTTCGCTTCACTCAATCCTTTTTCTGAGTGGCAGTTGCTCTATTCATTGTTATGCGCTCTGGTTTACAGGAAGATGTCGCCGATTCAGATTTCTTAATTAGGAATCACTGTGAAACCCTCAAAAGGTTTAAAAAGCAAAAATGCTGCAAATACATTGAATTTCAATAGATTGTCGGTGCAAACCTTTATCAAATCAAGTAGTTAGCTCCATATAAAGAATAATAATAATCCTTACATTTAATATAGTGCCTTATCACATCTTTAAGATGTCTTAAAACATTTCACAAGATGTACTGTAAGTGTAATGAAATCAAGGGAGCAAGTCCTGGTCAGAACATATTGTTCCAACAATTCACAACTGTTTGTGGGACACTGTTGTGCATAACTGTATATTTTTGGGGTATTTTGTTTAAATTACTCTACAGTGGCGTCCTTACAGTATATTCTGTGATGTCTTGAAGACGTGATAAGGCACTATATCAAATACAAGGATTATTATTATAAATGGTATGAAGAAGTGAATCCTTAAAACTCTCTACATTCACAAAGACAATTAGTGACAGGTCGGCAGAAGTGAATCGGGTAGAGCTCAGGTGAGTCCATAATAGTTGTGCATCGAAGGAATGGATTTCATGGAACACAATGGCCAATGATGAATTCTTGCTCCAAAACGTTCTGTGGCTGAGTGGTTAGAGCACTTGTCTTGCAAGCTGGGGAGACCAAGCTGGGGAGACCTGTGTTCGAATCCAGGCAGGTCAGGGCCAAACCTTGCGCAAGTTTCCTTACTCCACATGCCTAATAATAATCCGTCCAAAAACAACCACAATAGTAAAATTGATCATTTCAATCCATGACTGTTTGTGGGACACTGCTGTGCGCAATTGGCTGCCGCGATTTGCCCACAAATATACAGTCAATACAGTCACAAATTTACAGTATATTCTGTGAAGCGCTTTGGGATGTCGATAAGATGTGAAAAGCACTATATTAAATGCAAGGATTATTATTATTATTATATTATTTATCTATAAGTTATTTTGTTTAGTCAGAGATCAGAGCTTTAAGACCTGTAGATTAATTACACAATTTTTGTCTTTCTCCTTCAGATCTCCAAGCATTTGCAGTTTTCACATTAGACTTCCAACATTTTTATATTATCTTTACCGACCACGGAGGACTATCTTAGAGCACAGAGCGTCTTGTTGAAAGAGCTAATAAATTGCTCCCAAAGTCTCGAGGTGTGCAGAGCAGGGCTTTGAAGGAATTCAGTACCTGAAAAGTTTTGGAAGAGTTATAAGGAGATCCAATACGAAATTGCTCTCCTTTGAAAGAGATGGTAAATCTCGGTCCTGTCTACCTGCTCTCGTGGTCTAATACATTGTTCATTTTATTATTAGCTGTTTGTAGTGCATTGCTGTGGAGAAATTGGCTTTGCATTTGCCTGAAAGTACATAGTCGATGACTGTAAAGCATTTTAAAATGGTTTGACATTATAGGCCCTTCAGTAAATGCTAGAATTCTTATTATAAATGAATTAGGACAGACAGCAGGTTCAAAAAACAAAACCTCATTTTGATAGCTCAATTGTTCTAGGTCGAAAACCAAAAGCAACAGTTCTACTGATGTGATTGTGCTGGTGAATGGCAGGAGATCCTCAATTGATCAATTTCTGCACTAGACATGACAGCAACAATGACAAAATTACATTTATAGAGCATCTTTCACGTCGGGAGGACATCCCAAGGTCAATGACTTGACCATGGTGCATTATTGCACCTGGCCATAGCTGGCTGTATTCAGCTGTTATAACAATTTCTCAGCTCTAACATATCTGCAACAGCCTCCAGTCATTATGATATGCCAACACTCATAGTATCAGAATATGCCCATTACTGATGTCCTTTTGGCTCCTCTACAGATGTGACAGCCATTGCGACAGCAACCAACAAGAGTGTACCACATTTATTAACCAGTGCTTATAGCACAGCCTCATGCCAGCCTCCCCCTGAACTACAAGGTGTGGGTGTCTGTATTTTTGCATTTCCAATATCACTTACATCCTTTTTATGGGCAGGAATTCTGAATTGCCCACGTACATTGCCAATGTGTACTGGATATTTAATGACATGAAACACTTTCTTTGTTTGTGCTCAGTTATTATGTTGTGCCCAGATATGTTGGCAAGAAGTGAAAATCTTGTCTTATATACAACAACAAAATTACGTTTGTGTAGAGCCTTTTGCTTCCCAAGGCACTGGACAGTCAATGTTTCAGACCTGAGCTGGGGTCGGGATTGGGGACGGTGGAGGGAAAGGAGGGGATTTGGGGTGACCAATGGGACCATTGAAGAGGAGAGGCTAGAATGAGTAGAAATTGTTTTCCTCTTGATATGAATTTACAGTTGAGTTACAGACTTATGTCACCATCAGGGAAGGCGTGCAGCAAGACCAAATTAAAGAAAAATGAACATGCAAGTGACAACAATAGGAGGAATATGGAGCTAAAGATGCATATGTTCCTCCCATTTGCATCTTAGAGACCGGTTGCTAAGCATGCTCCAACGGACAAGCATTTCATTAGCCTGTTTCATTAATATTAATTTTATGGTCCCTAACGTACAACAGCAAAATCGTGTTTTCCAATATTGATAGAAGTCAAGCCCTTTTGTCCATGGTTTTGTGTTCAAATTAGTTAATTTTCTGTGTACCCACATGGGAATTGAAAACACAGCATCTAGGTAATGAGAGAATTCTATCAGTAAAATCGGTAGGAAATTCAATCTAGAAGTAGATCCCGATGTGAAAGGCGCTCTATAAATGCAATTCTGTTGTTTTGTTGTTTTTGTAGAAGCTTAGAATAATTTCTTCACAATTTCAAAGTCAACTTGTGCAAAGCTTAGGTAGCACAATGGTGAATTATAAGCAGGCGGAATTCCAATCTTCTGTTCAGAGTTCCCAGAGCTTCTGTAGGAGAATGTGAGAGGGAGCCAGTCCCATCGCGCCCCAAACCATTTCCGTCATATGGCCTTAGGACACAATAGTCATGAATTGAGTGACCAAATTAGGATTGTTTTTTTTCTTTTTTTCTTGAGGGATTACTATCAGGCATGTGGAGAAGGAAATTTACCCAAGGTTTTGCTCTGCCGGGAATCAAACCCGGGTCTCTCTCTTGCATGTAAGGCACTTTATCATGATGTTGAAGTGTCTTTAAGTGCTTCATAGGAATTACTGCAAAGTATATTTGTAGGTAAACATGTGCACACAAAAATGTCCTCCCACAAATAGCAATGAATTGCTTCAATTTCATCTGGAGGATTGTTGGCCAAGACACCGGGACAATCTCTCTTTTTTCATGTAGTGCCATAGGATCTTGAACATCCATCTGAACAAGCAAATGGGAACTTGGCCAACATGGGTCAACATGGAGGATTGATTTAACATCAATTTCTATATGTGCGATTTATAAAGAGGCTTAAAACTCATGGAATTAATGACAAATTAGTTAACTGGATTGAAAGATATCTTGGCAACAGAAGGCATAAAATGAGATAAGCGGAGCAAGGTCTACTAGCTGAGGAGTAGCAACTATATGAGTTCCACAGGGATTGCTCTGGATTGCCTGCCGTTCATACTCTCCACGAGTGATATTGCAAAGAATACTTTTAAAACTATGAACTCTGCAAATGCCCACAAGCTATATGGCCAGATGTTGAGTACAGGGCCCAATGAGTCCAATTTGTGGTGTTTGATCATCCCCAATGTTAGAGGAAATGAACAACAATTAAACAAGCCATGCCTCTTCAGTCTTGAAAGGAGACCTCTCAGAGGAGACCTTGTAGCAGTGCTGTCCAACCCAAATTGACACATAGTCACAGGTATGGCCATTGAGAGACAGAAATGGTCACTTTGTAAGAAAAATGAACTTGGCATAAATACAATACATAAGAACACTGCACGAGTACACCTATATACCATTTTGCACATTTTGATGCACTATATGTGCCCATGTAATAATAATCTTTGCATTTGATATAGCACTTTTCATGTCTTCTAGACATCTCATAACACTTGACAGAATATACTGTAAAGTGAATTGACTATCTATGTGGGCGAAACACAGCAGTCAATTGCGCACAGTAGTGTCTCACAAACAGTAATAGATTGAAATGACTCATTTATTATTTTTTATTGTTGAGGGATTATTATTAGGTGTGTGGAAGTAAGGAAACTTGCTCAAGGTTTCACCCTGCATGGAATTGAACCCAAGTCTTTTGTTTGTAAGGCGAGAGCTCTAACCACTGAGCTACAGGACTCCATGTGTAGCAATGAAAATTAGGAGCAGTTCGTTTTTCTAAGCAACAGTGTTTTAATTTTTCCATCCTTTACACAATCTTAAGTTTGTATCCTTTTGCCCTTCTTATCTCACGACCACATTACTCCCACCCTCGCCCATCTCCACTGACTCCCTGTCACCTAGAGGATCGAATTCAAGATCCTTGTCCTCACTTTCAAGGCCAGCCCCCGCCTATTTCTCTGACCTACTGTCTCCCTATCAGCCTGCCGGCACCCTCCTTTCAGCAGACTCAGGCCTGCTCCGCAACCACTGCCCTAACCGCCCAACCATTGGTGGCCGGGCTTTCAGCTTCTCTGCTCCCACACTGTGGAATTCCATCCCGCAGCCCCTCCGCCTTGCTTCCTCCCTTTCCTCCTTCAAGGCCAGTCTCAAGATCTTCCTCTTCAACTGCGCCTTCACGCCCCCCCCCCCCCCCCCCACCCCCCCACTAACTCTTCCCCCTCTCCCACTTCCTCCCCCTTCCCCTTCCCCATCCCGCTACCTTGACCCTCAACCTCACCCCCGCCCCCCCGCTCGGGTCCCGACCCAACTGTTCAGCGCTTTAGGACATCGTCCAGACGTGAAAGGCGCTATATAAGTGCAATTTTGTTGTTGTTGCAAATATTTATCTGTGAAGTAGCACAACTTCACAAGGCACAGATCGATTTAATAGTATTTCTGGAAATAGATGACACAAGTGAATAAAAGAATAGTGACTGCCTGACAGATCTATCATACCAGTGATTGACTGCCAAGATATGAGGAAAAAGACACAGGTCTCACAGATACATCTAGTCAATCAGGAACAAGCATGGACCAAGTAGAGAATGTGATGCTGATGTGCTGTATGTATAATAATTACAATAAACTACACTATAACATGTACAGAAAACATGTGTGTCAGATCACACAAAACAAGTGATTTTGCCATCTATATTCTATTTCCTTAAGTGAAACATTAGTTAACTCACAATGTGGAGGGAAAATGTGGCCAGTAGGTTGAACAGAGCTGCCCTATAGATGTATTTTAAAAGATTTTAAATTGGATTAAGGCAGTGGCTTCCAAACTTTAAATAGCGGCGCCCCTCGCCAACTCAGCAAAGTTTTCGTTGTGCCCCCCCTCCTTCACGCTGAACAGTTTTTGCAAATGATACTAGGAAATTAAATTTTTTCTTTACCTATTTTTAATTTTTTTAAGTATTCACAAAAAACATAAAATTGTATTTAAAAAATGAAAACAATTATTTAAATTGTGAAACCAATTACTTACATTTTAAATTCACAACACGTAGAATTTGTTAATGTGATGTGTGAGCTTGCTTTTCAGTACAAAGTTTCTCCCTGACTGCCTGCCCGGCTCACTCACTCGCTGCCGGTCTCACTCGCTGCCGGCCTGGCTCACTCTCTCCCTGCTGGCCTGGCTCACGCTATCGCTGCCGGCCTGGCTCACTCCCAGGTCCTAACACCATTGCTCCCACTTCCCACCCGCTGGCAAACAACATATTAGTGAACATCACAACGTTAAGCAGGGTTTACCTGTAATAAGAACAATAACGGCTCCGCCCACCCCCCCCCAGCCAATGGTACGTACCCCCCAAGGAAGGCTCGCCCCACAGTTTGGAAACCACTGGATTAAGGACATAAACCCAGAACAATACTGTCAGATGCACCAAGATGGCAGAACAAGAGGGCACAGGTTTAAGAATGCAAAGAACAATTTCTGGATAGATATCTGGACATATTTTGTTCCTCACATGGCGATTAACAACAGAAATAGGTTACTGTGAAGAGTATTTGAGGCCTGGGCACTACAATGGGAGGTCGCTAAGGGATGCACAACAGGGTGAAGATTCTGGATGCAAGACATCAAATGGGCCAAAGCCCATTTATCATTTGATCATCTTGATTTAAAAATATATATATATTTTGTTGAACAAATTAGTTGATTTTGAAGCATTCTTAAAAATTCCATAATTATATATTTTATATTGAGAAAATGCTTGAGAAATGTTGCAAATTAGATCCCATTGAGAGTATAACATTGGGTTACAACAGCAGAGTCATGTGCATTCATATCGAGATCGGATTTCTCTCTAGGTTGAATCTTCAGCATTCTGTGGGGGAGATTTCTCCAATGGGCTTTAAAACTTTTAGTCCAATTAAAATTCAAGTAGGTCTAAGAAAAATTCAACAAATATTTCTGCTTCTTAGTGTTGCATTTGCCCATGAAATATATGGACACTAGACTTTAGAGTAAATCATGTGAAGAACTTTGAAATGTTTGAATGATGTGACAAGGCTATATATCAAATAGTATTATTACGGCTGTTGGAATGTGCAGATGGATGAATTTGGGGTGAGAAGAGGATTAGCTTGTGATATGGTTGAGTGGTTTGTCAACAATGACTGTCTTGAACTCACACATAAACACATAACACATAAATGGGCAGGATAACGAAGGGCTGTCATTGTTTGTGGAACTGTCTTGTGAAGGCAATTGGCAGTGTCTTCATTGGGGAAAAAGAAATCAATGGAAAAAACTATTTTTAAAACCAAGAAACTAAAGAGCATATCTGTTATATAAGTACAGTTGTGATCTTAACTTTTTATGCATTCTACCAACCCCTGTGTAGCAAACCCTGAAAAGGCAGCTGGTGATAAAATGAAGGCTAAATAGAGCGTTACAAAATAGATAATTCCAGTACTACTGTACATCATTGCAACACGTCCATAATAATAAGTACAAGAGTACAAGACCCTACTCTGTTCTCTATATTTAAAGATGTATCAAACAATTACAGTCAGGGTTCTGGTCTGAGAGTTTATTAGCAGGAACCTTATACAAGCAGTGAGGAATAATGGCGTTGATTGCTTGACCCAGCTATCGTTGTGGTCCCAGATGCCAATGGCATTATTGTCAAGTTAATAATAGTAATCCTTACATTTGATCTAGCATCTTATCAAGTCTTCGAGACGTCTCGAAGTTCTTCACAGGAACCATTCTAGTGTGAAATGTAGTGACTGTATATTTGATAGGTAATGCCTATCAAAACCAACACTGAAGTTTTTATCCACATGAGCCACTTAGACTACTTCCACTCTGTTAATAATAAGAATCTTACAGTTTTTGTGTCTCCTAGATGCTTCATAGAATATACTGTAATGTGAATTGACTGTATATTTGTGGGCAAAACACAGCAGTCAATTGCACACAGGCGTGTCCCACAAATAGTAGTGAATTGAGTGACCAATTTATGACAGGTTTTTTTCTTGAGGTGTGTGCAGGAAGGAAACTTGGCTAAGGTTTCACCCTGCTGGGAATTAAACCAAGGTCTCTTGAGTGCGGGAGCAGAGGATGGGAGGGTGGAGAGAAAGGAAAGAATGACAAATACCTGCTCATCTGTGCCAATACTTCTCTCTGACTGTTGTATGAACCAGATTGCAAGGCTGCGTTACACTTGTGATGCATGTGATGAAACAAACTTAAACTTAAATTGCAGAGGGACAATAGGTGATCAGTGAACTACAAAGTGAGGCAGCAGGTCATTCTGTGGCACAGAATTGCTGACAAGTGTGTTGATCTGAGGCATGAGGTGTTGAATTCATGCCAACAGGAGGAGTCCTGCAGTGAACTTTATCAAAATGGCAACACAAATAGTCTTCACTTTAGGTTCACTTCATAGAGTCTGCGCTGTAAATACCCCAGGGGGTAGCAATCATTTATAGAATTTTCTGATTAAACAGGTGTCTAGATTATTTAGGACTAACTGTACGTATAAAATATTTTTATATTGGTGTGTTGGAAAGGAAAGAGGGTTGTGACTTATTAGCAGCTAAACTAGGTATTCAATTTGTAGTAAGCAGCTTAATTAGGTGCTGGAACGCATCTGAAAAAAAACATCTGGTTATAAATAAACACAGATGATTCGAACCATGTATAATACATTGGTCAAACTGCAGTTATAATAATGGAGATAAATTTGCAGTATTCCTCAATTGATGCCAGCATCAAACTGACACTGATGTAAACCATTAGGTGGCAGCACATGCTTAGACGTAAGTGTTTTTTTTTCCAGGGCATTAAGACCAGCCATTTAAAACAAATGCTGCAGATCTTTATTTTGCAGATTTTACACTCCAATGTTTTTTTGTAAGATGTGTCTTTCCCGGTGTTAACTTCCAGGAGGCTTCAGGACTAGCCTGACCTTCTTAGCAAAACTCACTGTTTTGTCACATCATTTAATATTTTTTTCACAGACCTGAGAAGCTGCGTAAGTAGAACAAACTTGATTGACCAAATGGCCTATTTCTGTGTTGTAACATTGTATGATTTTACATCATGATTTTACATGTGTTCTAGACAACACTTCCTCTCTCTTGTTTCATAGTCTTAAGACTGTTATTTTGAAATTGAAGATTGTGCAGAATTTTGGAAAATTCCTAAAAGGCAATTGGAAGGTATTTTTGAAATTATCTTTTTCTTTAAATGCTGAAAAACAAAGACTGAATTTAAGATATTTTCAAATTTTTTTGTTATCTTAATTTTGCTTTCAATTATTTTAACATTAAGATTATTATCTATTAAGTCTCCTCTTAACCTTCTCTTCTCCAAGGAGAATCATGCTAGCTTCTCTCTAGCCTCTCCTGATAACTGAAGTCCCTCATTCATGGTACCAACCTGGTGAATCTCCTTTGCACCCTCTCCAATGCCTTGACATCCTTCCTAAAACTGTGGCGCCCAGAAACGAACACAGTCTCCAGCTGAGGCCTAACTGGTGTTTTATATAAAGGTATCATAACTTCCTGATTTTTGTATTCTATGCCCCTATTTATAAAGCCTTGATCCCATGTGCTTTTTTTTAAAAAGCTTTATCTACCTGTCCTGCCACCTTCAACAATTTATTTATAAGAAACCCCAGGTGTCTCTGTTCCTTCACTCCCTTTAAGATTCTACCATCAGCCTCTACTGCCTCTCCTCATTCTTCCTTCTAAAATGCATCACTTTACATTTGTTCAATTAAACTTCATCTGCCATGTGTCTGCCCATTTCTCCATTCTGTCTATGTCCTCCCGACATGAAAGGCACTCTATAAATATAATTTTGTTGTTGTTGTGGTTGCTGTTGATATCTTCTTGCGGTTGGCTACTATCCTCCTCACTGTTCACTATTTTTCCCAGCTTTGTATCATCTGCAAACTTGGAAACTGTACTCCCTATACCCAAGTCCAGGTAATTTATATAGACAATAAACATCAGTGGTCCCATTACTGACCCTTGGGGGATACTACTGCCCACTTCCCTCCTACCAGAAAAGCAACCATTCACCACCACTCTCTGTTTTCAGTCTCCCAGCTAGCAAAGCTTAAACAGTTGGAGGCACTGCATGTTTGTCCAGGGTACACAAAGTATTCTGGAGTTACCTCATGGCTCTCATTGTGTGTGTGCCCGGTCTCCCGCTCTGCCACAATCCCAGACATGTTTTATATTGTTCTAATATAAATGATATATTTTATGATGATGCACTTCTTTTCTCCTCCCCACCGAATTCCCAACAGAATTCTCCTCACTCTGCTGGGCTTGCGAGCAGAGATCAGAGAACAGAGAATGTGCGGGTGAATGAGTGTGAGCACACAGCATGGCTATCCCTGGGTGAGTGTGAGCACACAGCATGGCCAGCCCTGAGATTGTGTGAGAATCTCTCTCTCTTTCAATTTCCCTCTCTTTTTCTCTCTTAAGTCTTTCTGTCTCTCGAACTCTCTCTTTCAATCTTTGTGTCTTTCTCTCTCTCTTCATCTCACTTTCTTTCAATCGTATCTCAATTTCTCTCTGTCCTTCTCTCTTTGTCTCAGTCTCTCTTTTTCTGTTTTTGTCTTTTTCAATTTCTCTATCTTTATCTCTCTCTCTCTTAAAGACTTTTCTCTTCGACTGCGCCTTTGGTCACCTTTCTACCCCTGGCTCGGTCTCAGGATCCGCTATTGTGAAGCGCTCTGAGACGTCGTCGTTGTGGAGGGCGCTATATAAATCGATGTTGTTGTCTCTCTCTCTCAATCTCTCTCTCTCGTTTTCTCTCTCATAAGTCCTCTTGATCTCTTTTCTTTAATCTCTGTATCTTTCTCTCTCTCCTCATCTCACTTTCTTTCAAACTCTATCTCAAATTCTCTCTCTCCATCTCAGTCTCTATTTCTCTCTCTGTCTCAGGCTTCAGATGACGGAAGGAACTGTCTGGGTTGGGAGGGAACCTGTGTGAAAGAATCTGGTTCCCGAGATTAATTAACCCTTAACTACAATATAATAAATTGGTAATTTCAATTCACTACTAATGGTGGGATGCTGCTGTGCGCAGCTGTGTTTCACCCGCAAATATACAGTCAATTCACTTTACAGTGTATTCTGTGAAGTGTTTTGTGACATCTAGAAGACGTGAAAAGCGCTCTATCAAAGGCAAGGATTAGTATTATTATTATTAAGATGCTAAGAAATTGTGGGTCCCAGGGGTTCCATTAGGACTTAATTTCAATATTAATCGAATCCAATATTACACTGTCCCCTGTCACAGGTCCTGACTATGAAAAAAAATCACAGCTGATTTTTTAAAACAACTTTTAGTTTAATTAAAGAGTTTATTAAAATTTTGTTTAGGCAAGATCATTTCATCACCCACGGGTATGTCAGTCAGGGGATAAGAGCAGTTCATAAATTCCTCATCTGCAGGATGTTAATCTAAAAGTTTAATTTTACAGTTTTTCAATTATAAATGTAATGCCCCACAGGTGTTTCAGAAGCTGTCAGTCACTGTCTTGTCATGGTACAATTTGACAGTGTCGGAAGGTCACATTCTGCAATTTTGCACGTCTGACATGTGCTTGATTGGCAGATACCAAAGGTGGTGCTTGTGACTTTGATAATGCATAGTAGTTATCAATAAATAATTAATAAACGCTACATTGACTATGAAAGTTGACAGTTAGCTGTGAATATTGAAAATGAATTAATTGAACTATGAAGATAACAGGATTGATTTTTTCCTTGGTTTTCATTGAACCCTTTTTAGGCTGGTATTTGTCGATAAATGTCTTCAATTACTGCTCATGAAGGTACATGGCATTTCCAATAAGCAGAAGCCTAGCTTGCCATGGGCACTTATATCAGGAATACATCACAGTATTCGTCTGTAATAATTCCAATTCAACACTTAATAGGCAAGCAATTAGGTATTTTGATGCACACATAAGTGGATCACAATCTAGATGTGCTGATCAAAAAAATCTACTCACCAATGGTGCTTTTAACCATATTATCAAGATTTACTGAGGCAAAGGTGAAACTTGTTATGGGGGAGGATTGGGGGTGGGGGGGTGGCGGTCTTAACCAGGAGGGCAGTGATCTTTGGCAAGGTAAAACATCATCAGCCCTCCCCCCACAAAGCAACACAAGGCCTTGGAGAGAGTGGCTTAACTATTTTGACTTCAGCGTCTGGAGCGGGTAATAAAAGCTACAATATGTTCACTCGTCACTGAATCAAGGAAGTAATTTCCTATGTTTGTGAAGTCATGTACCATACCTTACATTGTAAGTATCGCTTGTTTCAATGAGTTAGCATCAGGGCACGTGAGGTTTTAATTGTGGTGTATTTTAATGGAATTCTTTACCAACAATCTGTTAGAATTTGCATCGAATCCGGGAATGTTGCATTTGGAGTTAGATCACATTAGAACAGGTTTCCCAGGGCTGGGCTTGACATCATTCCTTTGGTTGGAAAGTGACTTAGTTCCAAATCTTGCATTTCTTTTTGTTACTAAGGAATTCAGTTAAGAAGTAGCATAAATTGGAGCCTATTGCTACCTATTCAGTGCTTCCTTTTTATACAGAGTCCACATACATTTAATGCACATGAAGTAATGGAACAGGATCCTGGACACAAAAAGCCAGCTAGTCAGGGGTAGATCCCATGTGTACTAGACTCCTGGTTAGTGTGGGTCTGTTGGACACCAGTACCATAACAGTACCATTCTTGTGGGATTCCCCTGTACCTGTAATCTTTCACATTACTATAAAGCTGTACTGATGGCTCAGTATGTGTCCTTGGTGTTTCTAAGACTGATGAAAAGAATGTCTTGTCTGACATGGAAGATTTCCATAAGTGAAATGGTTGAGGTTTCTCAGTTGTCCCATACCTGTTCTGTGAGGACAAATGACGTGTTCTCTCATCCACTTGGATACTTCTCCTGTCCCGTTAAGTTCAATCACACCACTGGGTAGCCACTTTATCCAGACATGTACATAATGTAACTATTTGTCTGAAGGTAACATTGATTAATTTAATTTATCTTTGGGGATTTATTTGCAGAAAAGGTTTATTTCAACCTGTGCCAGAAAATAAGAAACACCAGCACCACTCAAATCAATTTTAATTTTTTACCTAAGATTAGAACTTCATTTTCTGAACGGCAGTGAAGTAGCATTAAAATTGCCCCCAAAAAACTCCCCTAACCATAAACATTTGCTTAAAACAGCATTATTCTAGACTTGGAGATAACTATAGTTTCAAAATTGTAAATATACCTCACATACTATGAGGATTGTGATAATCTGTATGTTTTTGTAAATATCACTCCCAAACTCAACTTCCTTAACTTCAACTTCCATTTTCTATACTTTGCTTTTCAGAGGTAGTGATCACTAGTTCCACAGAGCAGAATTGCATTTAATAATGCTAATCCTTAAATTTGGTAAATCCCCTTTGGGAGGACGTACTGTAAAGTTGAGTGATTGTTTTTTGTGTGAGAAAACCTGGCAGCCAATTAGCACACAGCAGTGGCCCATGAACAACCTGTAATCTGTACTAAAACAAAACCAGAAATCACTGGGAACATTCAGTAGGTCAGGCAGCATCCATGGAGAAAGGAAAAGTGAGGCAACGTTTCAGGTCCACGACCCTTCGTCAGACCTGTAATCTGTACCAATTGATTGTGTTTCCATTGGTCTGAATTAAAATAATCTTGGTACATCTGCTCGGAACCATGCAGCACATGTATGGGACTGTGTACAGTTACAGTGATGGAAATGTAATCTTTTGGTCATTTTAGAGCTGTTGCAGCAGCTAGCATTTTAATCAGCCTGCTTCCATCATTCGGATTCAAATTGTTTTAAATCACAGCCCGTTTAAAACCAGCAGCATGAAATGGATCTTTTACTCTGTGATAATGGCATTGTTTACATGGTGCAGTTTAATTCACAACAGCTGCAGTGTCAGTCCTTAACTGGCAGCTGCCATGTAAACTGGGAATTCAAAGTGCAATGCTTCTCAGTCTACAGCATGTGATTAACTGTCAAACCATTAGAATTAGAAGCAGGGATGTTAACATTTACCACACATTATATTTGATAATAAATAATATGGCGATAATTGCAACTGCAATGTGCTTATTAACCCATTGCTGTAAAATGCAGCCAAACCTATTGACTGATTTTGCTGTTGTTTCTCAATGGTGGTCCCAAACCAAACCTTGCAAATGTCTGGCCATTAATAGCGTCTCCCACAGAAATTGTGTGTGAACTCATTCATTTATCTCAAGATCTGGGCATTGACTCATGCAGTCATCCCAGGAAATACATTGGTTCTAAAAACAATCTGTTGACTAATCTCAGGATTATCAGAAAATGCACATTGATTTGTGGGTTCTTACACAATAAGAAAAATCTTCCTTGCAATGGCTGCTTATCATCTGCACCTTGCTTGAATGTGTCTTCCGATTCAGTTGTGTCATTTGGTTTCACAAGACCACAAGATTGTGACGTCTTGTAGCTCAGTGGTTAGAGCCTCACAAACGCGAAGACCTAATTCCTGGGCTGGGCAAAATATTAGGCAAGTTTCCTTACTCTTTGTGCCACTATTTAACTAGCAGTAAGTAGGCATGCAGTTATTAAGTTGATTGGCGGAACACTTTTCAAAAAATATATTTTTTAAAAATTTGGCCAATCGATGACTGTTTGTGGAACACGGCTGTGCGCAATTGGCTGCCGCATTTCGCCCACAAAATACGGTCAATTCACTTTACAATATATTCTGTGAAGCGCGTGGGACATCTTAAAGATGTGATAAGGCTCTATGTCAATTGTAAGGATTATTATTAATGTTAGTTTGGGTGAATAAGGTCTTTCGGCCCATCTGATCTCATCCTTTCATACTGTCTTCCTATTACAGTATGAAAGCATTAATCTTTTTTTAAGTCAGTCCAGTGTCCTGGCCTCTACCACGCTTCCTGGCAACCAGTTTCAGTCATTAATTACTATCTGGGTAAATAAAACACTTCCCGGTGCCTGACCTGAAATTGCCGTTTGCAACTCTGAACCTATGTCCTCTTGTTCTATAAGCTACAGTACTACTCAATCACAACCATAACACTATTAGTGTTAAGAGAAGAGAATTACTAAGTGTTCTGGCCAACAATACCTCAAAAATAAATCAGATTTTTAGTCTAAGCTAATGCTCCAATGCAGTGCACCCCAGAAAGAGAAAGTACATACAATACTCCATTCCAGACACAGACAAATTTACATATGTAAGCAACATACTTACATGGAACTCTCAGTCTGGTTTGGATACTCTCAAGAAAGGTGATAGGTTTCTGCATATGTCAGACCTCCTGTTGACCCGCCCAAAACCAATAATTACTGTAGTGTGCTCTGAGACATTTTAACATAATGAGATCCATATCTAAATATAGGAGGATTATTTATAGATTAGTAGTATAAGTTTTAGTGGTATTTGATCTGTTCCTTAATTCCAGAATTGATAATTGCCTTGTTAGCTACATATTTTGCCACTAATTTCTTATCCACGACCTTCAATCATGCCTTAAGAAACTCAGTTCACCTTTCCCCCGTCAAATGAATTTTCTGCTGTTTTTATCAGTAGCAGTTCTCCACTGCAAGCTCCTGATATTTGCTAAATAATATCTCCGGTTGTAAACATGTAGCCCATTCTTGTCCTGCCTTCTGGCTTCACAGCTAAGTACTGCACAACAGATGTGACATAAAAAGCTGAGAGCATCGTTTATCTGCTGCTCAACATAAAAATCTAAGTTGTCACTTGTGAACACAGAACAGCTGAAACCATTGTGGTTTATTTTTCCTTCCTTTGGGCACCCGCCTACAAATCCCAAACCCCAGCTTGGGTCAAAATCCTTGACTGCCCAGTGCCTTTGGTCATCCTCCTGATGTGAAAGGGAGTACAGACATGGAATTTGTTTGTTTTCCCTAAGATTGAGAAATGACAAGGTAAATAATCACTTTAATTTTCCTCCCAGTGTGAATGCTGCTAGTTCCATTTTAGCTTGTTTGGGGGGGATAAACAGGTTCTATGGTGAGACATTGAATTGATCACATTTTAACATTGCCTTATTTGGAATTGAGGTAAAACATGATGCAAAGCATCCATTTTGTTCCCGTTGCCTTTCACCATTGGGATCATTTGTGTCCCCTCAACTCTTGATCAAATTAATAAAATGACAGGATCCAACAGCGTTTTGGATGAATAGGACCCTTCAGACCATTTATTCTCAATCTGCCAGAATTGTAACTTCATTATTTTCACCATTAAGCATCAAGTTGCTTCTAAATAAAGTCCAGTATCCTGGTCTCAACCACTCACCTAATAACCATTCTAACCCAACCTTGGTGTTTGACGTCTCTGAAACCCCAAACCTTCCATTATCTTAACATTATGGTGAAAGAGTTGTTGAAATAATTCATGATAATAATCCTGACATTTGAGAGAGTACCATATCACATTTTTGAGATGTGTAAAAGCACTTTACAAAGAATATTCTGTAAAGCGAATTGAATGTATATTTTGTGGGCGAAACATGGTACTAATTGTGCTCAGCAGTGTCGCACAAGTAGTTGTGGATTGAGTAATCAAATCAATACTTTTTTTTAAGGGATTATTACACCAGAAAAGCGATCCGCCAATCGCTTACTAACCTTCTGTAAGGTTCGTATAAATTTGTGGACCCTGAGGTGAAGCATTAGTTGACACAAATTTCCCTTTTGAGTAGTAAAACTTAACGAAAGATTAGTAAGGAAAGGCATATCAAAGTTATACCTTTCATGAAATTAAATTCATGCTTAGGACGGGTTAGTAAAGTTCACCCCAATTAGTTAATCAGATATGTATAGTGGCTTGGATGTAGAAATCAATGTGTTAACGTATCTCGATCCATGTTGATTGTAGTACAGTATATCTCTCTTTCCTCGGAATTAGGTATGATTAGCTATTCTGTTCTCCTTTGCTGAGAATTTTGACAAGTACCAGGATTGTTTCAGGTTTTTTTTTCAAACTCAGCTCTTCTCTAAACTAATCACCTTTAAAGCTCTCCATGACCTTGCCCCACCCTACCTCTACAACCTCCTAATCCCCTACTAACCTGTCCATTCTCTCTGCTCAGTGGGCTCCGGCCTGCTCTATGTCCCCCGACCCACCCACCCCACCATCGGAGGGTGAGCCTTCAGCCACTCTGAATTTCCATACCACAATCCCTCTGCTTCACCCCCTCCCTAACATCCTTCAAGTTCTGCCTTAAGACCCTCCTCTTCGACGGTACCATCGGTCACCCACCTTCCGCTCCCTTCTCTCCACCCACCTTGATCATGACCCCAGCTCGGATGTGAAATACTGACTGTCCAGCGCCTTGGGATGTCCTTGTGACATGAAAGGTGCTATACAAATGTAATTTTGTAGTTGTTATAATCCCCAAATCTTTGGTTCTTTATACATTTTGGGTCAAATATGGCAGTCTGTTCAATGTGCTGTTAAAAACAGCAACAAGAAAACTAAGGACAAGCTTTATCTTCCATTTGTCCTTGTCTCAGTGCCTTGGGACATCCTCCCGATATGAAAGATGCTCTATAAATGTAATTTTATTGTTGCATCCATGCGTTGGTTACATTGTCAGCTTTTTACAAAGTAAACAGGTTTTTGAGTCTTCGATTTTCTTTGATCAATTTAAGACATCTTAGAATTCTAGGATTGCATACATTATTTATTGCTAGGTAATCAGAGGTTTGTGGAGTAAGGAACCAATGTTTTTCCCTGCCCATGAATTGAACCCAGGCCTTCTTGCTTGCAAGGCGAGTGCTCTAACCACTAATCTACAGGACTCCATACTATATGGATTATAGTTGGATTATTATATATTATATACTGAATTCATTTAAGAAGCAAACAATAATAATCATTGCATTTGACATAGCACGTTTTACATCTTCTAGATGTCTCACAGAGCTTCACAGAATTTAATATAAAGTGAATTGACTGTATATTTGTGGTGTGGGTCACAGCAGTGTCCCACAAACATTCATGGATTGAAAATGACCAATTTATTATTGGGGAGGGATTATTATTAGGTGTGTTGAGTAAGAAAACTTGCCCAAGGTTTCGCCCTACCTGGAATCGAACCCAGGTCTCTTGCTTGTAAGGTGAGTGCTGTATCCACTGAGTTACAGGACTCCACATAAATGTGTCATAAATGGTCATGATCGGGGAGGGTGGAGGGCAGGAAGGGGAAGGGGGGTGACCGAGAAAGGTTTTAAGACTGACCATAAATGATCCTATAGTTAAGACTCAGTGAAATTTGGAGCCTCAAACCTGAAAATCCTGTCAACACAAAGAGCAACAACATTGCTCGTGTCAGATTCTATCAGAATTTGCCTAATATTCTCACAGTGTCAAAATCATAACATGGAACCCAGCAGAATTTCAGCCTTCGGGTTTCTGATCTAAACTTGCCCTCACAACACTAAAACTGTGGTCTCCTGACCTGCTGTTGTGGTATATTTCTCTGGATTAAATTTGTTTTATTCCTTTGAATATTTTAAATACTAACACAAAGTCTATCTGAGGTCTCTGGTTTTGAGGGTGAAAAACCTCCAGCTTTTCTTGTTGTTAGACAAGACACTGTTGTGTCTAGGGATTGGTGCTGTGCTCTGTGCTGCCTGTAGGTAAATAAATGAAAGAATAAATGAATAATTGGTCACTCAATCCACGACTGCTTGTGGAACACTGCTGTGTGCAATTGGCTGCCTTAATTTCGCCCACAAAATATACAATCAATTCACTTAAAGTATACTCTGTGAAGAGCTTAAAGATGTCTCAGAGATGTGATAAGGCGCTATATCAAATTCAAGGATTAATAATTTTATTTTATTGAAAAATAAAACAATATTTGAATGGAATGTAACAGATACTCACCTCTCCTTATCACTGTATGTCATTAAGATGTTACTCCTCACTTGTATTTCAGTATTGATTCTTTGTCAAGGGATGGTGATGATGTGCTGCACTTTTCTGTGCTCTGCTTCCTTTATTGGATTTGTTACTCTAGATTTGAGGTCAGAATGCAGTTATCTTAACAGGCTTCATGGCACCAGCATAAGATATTGGATAGCGCTTACAGTGAAATCTTAGGAGCCTATTCCTACTAGGACAACAAGGTGAAATATAAGCTGTTCCACAGGAAGCTGGAAGTACATAACAAATTCATTCTATGAGGAGCTGATATATAAGAGATTGCAGTGAAAGAAAAGGGCAAAAGACAGAATATTTTAAATCTTGTGACTTTTTTCATTTTAGACGTTTCTCTTTTATCAGCGGTTTTCTTTGCTTTAATGAGTTTCGCCACCATATCTTAAATGGTTTTCAGGAAGCTGGCAGCCACATGGAGGTGAGAGCCCAGATGAAAAGGCAGTGTTAAATGGTCCTGAGTCATTAAAGTAGGTAATTAACTGCTGTTTTTTTTAAAAAAAAGCATACCTGCAGAGTTGATCCAGCCAACAATTTATGAAATACATTTTGGATGAGGTATAACATATTTTATAGGTATGCTTCACTTTGACAAGTTCCAGAAGTATATTTATTTAAACACATGCTTTTAAATACAACAACATTAACAACAATTCATATTTATATAACATCATACATGGGATAGGGCCACAGAATGCTTAAAATAATAATCTTTGCTTTTGATATAGTGCCTTATCACACCTTAGCATATACTATGAAGTGAATTGACTGAGTATTTTATGGGTGGAACACGGCATTCAATTGTGCACAGCAGTATCCCACAAATAGTTGTGGATTGAATGACCAAATTTTAAATGTACTGTAAATAAGAATTATTGTGCACTGCTGGATATAACCCGGGTTTACTACATGAGTTTCCCAGAGGTCAGAGGGCCCAATATGTTGCTCTCTGAAAGAGTTCCAATATAAATATGATTTATGAATAAAAAGTGTGAATATTGTTATTCATTACTACTGCTTGCTGTCCCCTGCTTGTGTTTTTTTTCTCTCCCGGACAATACAAAGCAGTGAAATGAAAGAGTAAGGATTGAAATAAGATATTTGACAGGTTTTCTGGGGACCTTTACTCCTACATGTTTGCTATTACTGATTTTCTTTAACAACAATTAGTGACTGGCCCAACATTGGCTTGGAACTCTATCCAACATTCCCTTTGCTTGGCTCCCTCCCCTACCTCCTTCAATGTGCATCTTCAAACCCTCCTTTTCAACTGAGGCTTTGGTCACCCTCTAACCCTCTCTGCCCTCTATCCTCCCCGACCCTTATCCCCAGCTCGGTTATAAATCCCTGAATGTTCATCTCCCAACGTGAAAGGTGCTATACAAATATAGTTTTGTATTTTATTTTGTAATGCTTCTTCTATCTTCTATGTCTTATTACTAATAATATGACAATGTCTGTCTGTGCTTCAAGAAGGATCTTAATAACCTATTGACATAGAGACATGGTATGTACCTCATCGGAAATATGGGAGTGACATGGGAATATTTGTTTTGGGGTAACTCCTATCATTCATTATTGTCAGTTTTCTGTTTTTTGCTGCAGTTATATCTGATGGCTGTCAAGTTAAAGTGGCGCTGTGATATCACACATCACAGAGCACCTACATATGTGCACTTGCACTGCAGTTACACCTGGTGACCGTGGGACTGTGACATCCTGCATCACAGAGCATGTACATACCCAAATGTCGGGAACAAAATAAAGAACACAGACAAAGCTAAATCACGGCAATAATAACAAAATTACATTGTTAAAGAGCTGAGTCCTCCCACTGAGGTCTTCCAAAAGGAATCCTCCCACAGGAGTCTTCCCAGATGAGTATATATAAGATGAAATGTCTGTCTATCTGTCAATCTACATTCAATATCATATGTCATATGTCCTTCTGTGTTGTCTTCATAATATTGCATGAGTTCATAGTAAGATCCCATAAAGCATGGTACCTGGTGACTCTTTCTCATGCAACACTTTTCTTATTTTCTTGTTACTATTCCTTTAAGAATATAATAAAATAGGCTGATAACAAAATCGATAAAGGTCACAGATTGCTTGTAAATGCTAAAGCTCCAAAGGATCAATTTACAATATCGATTTTCAGAATCTATACGGAAAACTCTGAGCCTTAAAGATCAACACTTGGAGAAAAATGGAGAGTAGCAACTTTATTTGAGGCTGTCACACTCTCTGACAATCGAATACATTTTTTATTAGATATCTGACTGCTAATCATTACAATTTTATGGTACCCGGCAATGCTAAATTCAATCAGGTGGCAACATGGCCCGAAGTAAATTTTTCCCCTAAATTAGATATTTCACTGGCTGTAAACACACTCAGAGTCTACCACATATAGAATGAGACAGCCAAATAATTTTTAGGGATGGGAATTAAAAAAGAACACTGGGATCCATTAAATGCCATGTGTAAACCAGCGCCTTGTGTAAACTCAGAGCCTTAGGATGTCCTCCTGACGTGAAAGGCGGTCTATAAATGTAATTTTGTTGTTGTAAACCATATACAAGTGATATGCAGCTTACCATGTATATTTATACTTCCAAGCATATTAATACTTTTACCACTACTGTGTTGTTGAATTCCAATGAGAGATCAAAGTGATAGTTCAAAGGACAGCATTGGATAGTTGAGATTTGAGTTATTGGCTTTGAATTTCGATCATCTGGATATTGAAAGCTCCATTTGCCAATCCAACTCTGTTGTGGGACTTTGCTGTGCGCAAAATTGACAGACATGTTCGCCATCATTCCACTTTACAGGAATATCACATGAAGTCCTTTGAGATGTCTGTCCAACATAAAATGAGTTATAACAAATGCAAGGATTATTTATTATGTGCAATTTGCTGCACAAAGTTAATTAGCAGAGATGCCCCCAGCAACTAATGCAATGGCTGCCACAGTATCTTTTCATAGAATGGATGAGTCGGACAGATAACCCCACAACTGTCGCGTAACCATTGAACTGCAATGAAATGGATGGTCTCAGACAGGTATCCCCCTAGACCCAAATAAATCACTCCAGCAAATTTCACTTCATAGCTATGAGGATGCAGAGGAAAGCAAATAACCTCATGAATAGGTAATGAAAAGTCATCAATTTTTCAAACAGGAAACAAAGTCATGATTGTTTATATTATAATTTTTTTAAAAGTCTGCTGCTCTCAATGTTACACTGCACACCAGGCCTGGTACTTGTTTTTAAAATTTTATTTCCATTTTAAAATCATTAATGATGCATAATAAATGAGATTTAAGGAAAACAAAGCCTGGCTATGTGTAAAGCTGTAATGCATAAACTATTTGCCCCTAGATTTACTTTGACTTCAGAGCAACCCCTTCCAGTCAATTCTACTGCTCAAGGTCAACTGTAGTTAATATCTGTAGTTCATTACTGGGGCCTAGGACAGCACAAGTGAAGACAATTGTGCTTCTCCCTGACCAAAATGTCATGATAAATACATGATTATCTATAAAAATCATAATTTCTTCAAGATTTATTAGACACTGTAATGGTATCACAACTTTGTGGTCACTCTGTTTCAATATTGTTAACTCATTCCTATTAGAAATTGAGTAGGATTTTTGCACTGTGCCTCTTTTCATTATATAGCAGGGGTTATAAATAGGTAGACACCCCCTTCCTCCTTCATTAGAGCACCGCCTTAGGTGTTTCCAATGTAACATATTCTTCAGATCATTAGTACTGGCAAAATCCCAGCAATCTTTGAACATCTGCTTTGCTTTAGATAAAAACAAAATGTTAATATCTACCCATTGGAGAGAAAGAGGTCTAAAACCCGCTGGTTTCCAAACTTAGAATTTCTCCTGACCCACGGGAACTCCGCTGTCGAAGTTGATCGTGTTATACTTCCAATGATCCAACGGAGCACCATTTGTGTAACATCTTATTGAGTAAGCCCATTAGAAGACCTGTATTTTAGATCTAATGGGTGTAAAACAGTTTTAATTCTGGGAGGATTTGTTTTGATTCATCTCAGACACTTTGTCTTAAAACCTTAACTAATCTCCTTTTTAAAAGTCCTTTGCAGAATATTTAGATATGCAACTGTGTAAATAAGATGGAGTCATTAAATATTATGGGTTTTCATTGCTAAATTATTTTAGCAAAAATATACTTCAAACGCCGCAAAGCTCTTTACCATAGTTACTGTCAATTGTAGTGCTGTTTTTTCAGTAGCCATTTTAGTAGCCGTTTGGCTCTCAACGAGGTCCCACAAACAATCATGAAATGAATGACCAATTCATCTGGCCAATGTTTACCAGGACATTGAAATAAATTCCTTTCTCTTTTTGAAGAGTGTGATGGGATTTGTAATATTCACCTGAATGGGAACTTGGCTGAACCTGAACATCTTATTTGAATCTCTTTATACACTTTATCTCTGAGTGTACAGCACACACCCCCCACCACCCCCACCCCCACCAGTACCTCAATATTGTCAGCCCAGACCATGAGTTTAAGTCACAGCATATGCTATAAGAACGCAACCTTTAGACCCAGACTTGTGAAAGCTAACAGCTGAGCCAAGCGAACATATATTCTCTGGTGAAAAAAAATTATGAAATGTTTTCTGGCTGAGACAGGACCATCGGGTAATCATTAGAGACTTCCATACCTCCCTTCTCAATCTGGTTTAAGTTATTACTGAATTCCAACAAAGGATTTGAAGAAAATATCTATATAATAGTTGTTTGGGGACGGGGGGTAAACTTATAATATATGTTAATGAAACAAACCTCCTGAATTATTGGATCTAAATGAAGCTGGTGGAAAGCACTAGTTGTGAACCTTTCCTTCTTTCCTCGAATCTGGGGAAAAGAGCAGAGTATTATAATATGTAACTGTATCTTGGTAAACTGTATGATGGTGAATTGTAAACTATACCAGCACATTGGGACATCTTCTACATGAAAGGCACTTTACAAATATAATTTTTTATTGCATAGCTAATAATAATATTTAATAACCATGCCTTCTGCTGCCCTCCCACCTCTCTCTTTGAGACATCTAGAATACGTGAAAAGGGCTATATCAAATGCAAGGATTATTATTGTTATTATTATTATGATATACTGTCATTTCTTATTTTCAGGTCTCGGCTAAAGACATTTCTTTTCGACCTCGCTTTCGGTCACCTTCTCCCCCTCCCTTTGGTTTGGTCCCGGGATCCGTTATTGGGAAGCGCTCTGAGACGCCGTTCAGCGTGGAGGGCGCTGTATAAATCCAAGTTGTTGTTGTTGAATGTGTTGTGACTGTATTTTGCAGGAGAACCACTACAAAAGATCAGGAAGATCCAGTTAATTGTCAGACATCAACTCCTGGATGAGAGCTAATTTCCTACAGTTGAATGTCAACAAGACCGAGCCCCTAATGATTGGCTCATGCCAGAACCTCCACATCTCAAACACTGGCAGCATCAACCTCCATGGTTGCACACTCCATCTCACCAAGCCAGTCAGGAACCTAGGTGTCTTATTCAAGCTCAACTGTCTTTTCTCCTCCACATCCAAGCCATGACCCACTCTGACTTCCCTCACCTTTGCAACATTGCCCAACTCTTCCACTACCTCACCCTTCAGGCTGCTGAAACTCTCATTATGTCCAGGATCAACTATGCCAATGTGCTGGTTGTTGGCCTCCCCAATTCCTCTGTCCAGAACTCTGCAGCCTGTGTCCTCTCCAGCACCAGGCTCCGCAAACCTATCATCCTCATCCTCACCCGACTCCACTGGCTTCCCATCATACAAAGGATTCAATCCAAAATCCTGGTCCTCACCTTCAAGGCCCTCCATGGCCTTGCCCCCATTTTACCTCTGCAACCTCCAAAACCCCTATGAACTTGTACATTCCCTCTGCTCAGCAGGTTCTGGCCTACTCCATGTCCCCCGCCCCACCATCGATGGGTAAGCCTTCAGCCACTCTGCCCTCAACATTTGGAATTCCATCCCGCAATCCCCCCTCCCCATCCTCCTTCAAGTCCTTGCCTCAAGATTCTCCTCTTCAATCTTGCCTTGGGATGTCTTCCTGACTTGAAAGGCAGTATACAAGTGTAATTTTTGTTGTTGTGCCATCGGTACCCACTCTTCCCTCCACGCTTGCCAATTCCAACCCCAGCTCGGGTCCGAAACACTGACTGTCCAGCACCTAGGGACATCCTCCCGAAAGCACTTTATAAATGTAAAGTTGTTGTTGTGAAGGACAATGCTATGGATATATGAATTGTAAAATAAATAAGTATAAAATAAAAGCATGAGGAGGACAAGTTGAGGGAAAATGTGCTGGGAAGAAGGAGGCCTCTGGCTTATCCTTATCCATCCTTTAAGTTAGACATTATCCAAGCAAATGCCTACCTGTTCTGATAGTCATTAAAGATTGATCCCTAGTGCTATTTGAGAAGAACAGATCTTTCTCCTGGCCAATATTCCTCTTCCCAAATTCACCAACATGAAATAGATTAGTTGCCCATTACGGTTTATGGGAAGTTGTCAGCCCAGGCTACATGCCACCTTCCCCTATTCAACGGTCACTACACATCAATGTAACTGATTGAAGAGTCCTATTATTACCAAATCTGATTATGACCTCCAAGTGACAAGCTATAATAAAAACATTCTAACCAATAATTGCAGTTAAAATGAAGCAAACCTGTTTCATTTATTTTTTACCCTATATATTTCCATTTATAATAATGTATCTGTCATGATATTAACCACTTCCCTCGGTGCTAGAGGTCGCAAAAGATTACGTGAAATTCCTCTTTAATAACAGTGCATTAGAAGCGACATTGCAGATTTTATTACATTAAGGTCTTTGGCTTTGAATGGCTGATCTGACAGTAATAAATGGAGCTTCAGCCCTGACACAAGACATCACAAATCCACCATTCTCAATTCCTCTGCGGCTTCGTTAATGATTGCACACACAGCATAGAACTGCAGGCAGAGCCGGTGTTCTTTAATTCTAGGTCATATTTTAGTGTGGGAAAAGTCGACACATCAGGTGAAAATGTGCAAATGTTAAAATAACATCAGCTATGGCAGTCCTAACATGACACCACCTTAACAAAATCAATAGAAAAGAGACAGAAACAAAGAAAAAGCATGTGTGTACTTCTAATACTTATTTTCATGTCAATCAATCAATCAATCAATCAATCAAAATTTACATTTATATAGTGCCTTTCACGTCGAGAGGACGTCCCAAGGTGCTGTACAGTCAGGTAGGGACAAGAGCATGGGGGGGCAGGCAGAATGAAGGAAAGTAGGAAAATTGACTATATTTGTGCGAAACGCAGCAGCCAAATTGTGCACAGCAGTGTCCCACAAACAGTCATGGAAGTGGGATTAGGGGAGAAAGGGGGGAAAGATGGCAAGGGGAGGGGTGGGGTAGGGGGAAGGAGTGCAGGAAAACAAACTATATTTGTTGGCGATCTGAGGTAAAGCAAGTTGCAGTATTGTTTTCCATCTTTATTATTTAATAAAGACAAGTTCAAACAATCTGCATTTGAGTGTGGCAAACAGATTGTCCAATGTGCATGGGTTTTTACAAAATTTCATATAGAGAACAGGTATATTCATTACCTTTGTTCGAAATGAGATATAAACCTGATGGTAACATAAAGGAATCTGAAACTGTGAAATATACGGTGAAGTTTGTTGTGGTGTCTAAAAAGGAGATCAATAGATATTTGGGAAATAAATGTATTAAGCAATTTGGAGAAAGATTAGGGGAAATGGAATGAAATGTATCAAAAACTGCCAAATGGCCTACTCCTGTTCCTGCTAAGAAACCCAATTGCTATTCCCTCAAACACTCCCATCTCCAGCACTGCAGGCCTGCTATGATCCTTGCATTTCATATAGTGCCTTATTATATTGTTGAGAGGCTGCAAAGTCTTTACTAACAATTTTCTGTGAGGTGTCCAGCTGCTGTCCATTTGTAAGCAAATGTCAATTTGTACCCAACAATATTCCACAAATAGCTGTCCAGAGAATGACTAATTTGGGAGAATTGTTGGCCAGAAAACTCGGATAAATGCCTTTTATCAAATTGTGCCATGGGATCTTTAATGTCTTTTAATATCTGAACAGGAAGAGTGGGCCTTTGGAGAGTATTTCCTCTTGTTTTCTAGCTGGTGCTCGTGGGTTATTATCCCTAAATGCTCCCATGGCTTTGAAAGCCTAGTGTGGTCTCAGGTGCTCTTCCCCCACCAATGATAGTAGATCCCATTATTTTCAGCATGAGCAATGTAGATTGTGTGACACAACAGTGCATACGAAACTAGCCCAATAAGTAGGGAAACAAAATGGGTTATTCGATACGTGGGAGGGTACATAAATCTTTATCTGGTACTTCTTTGTTCTTATAGTCTGAATGATTATTGACTGAATGAGTACAAAGAGCCAAGCTGTTTTTCTGAATCTAGTCCAAACATGCAGCAGCTTAATGTGTAATGGTTCAAAGAGTAGAAATTCTGGTTAAGCTGAACTCAGTTATATGAATCAGTTGATTTTTCAGGTTGATGCATGTCTCATGTGACTATCCTCAGGGATCTGGCCTGCAGGTGATCTCTGGAGTAGCTGCCAACTTAGTTCACTGGAATAGTCATGCAACTTCGGTTAAAGCTTCAGCAAGCAACCTGCTTGCTAGAGAATGCAAATGTGACACATGAAAAAGAGCTTGCAATACAATGTGATACGATTATATATAGCACCGTTCACATCAGGAGGATAGACATATCAAAGAACTTGACACTTCTTTCCTCCACCCTGTGAAACCTGCAGCAAATGATTCACTAACAATCAGCATTGTGCTCAGATTCTGCAAACATGATATAAATAGCACATTTATAATCTCATTTTTGCAGCCCACAGACTTACTCAGTAAGGTGGCATTGTAAATTTGACTGCTGATGAGTTTTGCCATTCGGTGGTGCCCAGGTTGGATTTTATGCACCCTTTTCATTGAGTGTATGAGGCATATATGAGGAGACATTTCCTTCTTCAAGCCCTACTCCCCAAGGGGAAAAGGGAGATTCGGGAAGACAGTTGTTACTACGGCAGTAGCCTCCTAGCAACCAGCTATAAAGAGATACCTCTGCCTATCTTGCTTCTCTATAGGAGAACTGCCTGGTTTAAAGTTACCTTTATAACCACGACAAACAAGGCAATATTGTCATTCATTTTCAACAACAACAGAATAGTTAATGCCTATACTGTTAGCATGAATTGCTGTCCCTCAACGAAATTAAATTTTTGCGTCTCTGTTCTGTTTCCTGATTTAAATACTGCACTTTTAAAAAATAACAGAGGATTTTTTTATTCCTATGGGATGAACATGAAATGGATCAATACACTAATATAAGTTTATCCTCGTCAGACTGGAAAATAAAGGAAGAAAAATAATGTGGTGCCTTGTTGTACAGTGCACAAAATTGCTGCCACATTTGTCTGCAGGAATAATCACTGTACTTGAAGTTGACAGTAATTTTGGAAAGCACTTTGCAACACTTTGATGTATGGAGACTCTATGAAAACACAAATTGCTCTTTCTATCAAACATGGGCTGATCCAAAAACAGCCAATAATGATTGTACATGAATAATTACTAGCTAATAATTAATTAGATAATTTCTGAGGGTGGGGGAAGGGTGGCACAAGGCCTGCAAGGAAATGGTGGGGCAGGCGAGGCAGGGGACATGAAGCTGCCTGGAGCTCGGTGTGCAGAGGGAGCGGGCATGTTGGTAGGGGCCACCAAGGGCTTTAGAGGTGAGGTGAAGAAACAAACAGTTTTTTTTCGTGGTCAACCTTACACAAAGATTGAAATGCGCATCATGGATCAACAGAGTCTTGCCAACTTGAGGCAACCCCACTCTGAAAATAGATTGAGTTCAAGCAGTATTATTATAAAAGTAATCCTTGCATTTAGTGCCCTTCATTTTGTTGTAAAAACTGATTCCAGAGAAACCAGACTTTTATTTGTGAGGAGAACAATGTTATAATTTTTGGAACTCTATTCTGGCCTTCATGGAAATTTACATGGAATTTTAGTTGCAAAATTCAGGTGATGCAAAAATGCACATATTCTTGAAAATAATCGACTTCAAAAAATTTATTAAAAATGTCCTCAATTCTACAAAATGTAAAATATTTGGCTTCACACAACAACAACCAAATTACATTTATAGAGCGCCTTTCACGTCGGGTGGACATCCCAAGGCTCTGAACAGTTAGGTCGGGACCCGAGCAGGGGGGGAAGGGTCGGGGTAGGGAGAAGGAGAGTAGGAAAGGGGGGAGAGTTAGGAGGGCAGCAGAAGTCACGGTCGAAGAGGAAGGTCATGAGGCCGCCCTTGAAGGAGGAAAGGGAGGAAGCGAGGCAAAGGGATTGCTGGTTGGAGTTCCAGAGTGTGGGGGCTGAAAGCCCGGCCACCGATGGTAGGGCGGTTCGGGCGGGGTTCATGGAGCAGGCCAGAGCCCGCTGAATAGAGTGGACAGGCAGGCTGATAGGGAGACAGTAGGTCAGAGAGATAGGCGAGGGAAATGCCGTGAATGGCCTTGAAAGTGAGGATGAGGATCTTGAATTCGAACCTCTGGGGGATGGGGAGCCAGAAGAGACAGGCGAGGGTGGGAATGATGTGGTCGCGGAGCCTAGTGTGGGAGAGTACACAAGCTGCAGAGTGGAGGAGAAAAAGGCTTGTATGTGTGCTGCAATATACTGAATCTGAAATTGATGACGAAATGCATCTTGAGCATGTATCAAAGCAGAGCTGCACATAGGTCTGATTGGGAACAATATCACAGGATGGGTGTCTTAACAAACGAAGAGCAGGAATGCTTAGTCTGACAAAATCCAACAAATTATTTTCATTATTGTATAGAAATAAATGGCTTCAGAGAAATGGCTTAGACATCACTGACCTGCAGCTGAAAATATCTGTGTGCACAGACCTATGCTCAGAGGAATAAAAACGATTTCTATTTTTTAAATGTGTTTTCCCTGGTCTGCAGTCTTTAAGAAGTTTGTGAAGAAAGAGCCTTGAATGTTTCAAGGGTCCTTAATTATCTTTTTGGACTGTACAAAAGGTTCCATTGTTTCCAGTTAAAATATACAATCATATAATTTTACGGCACAAAAGGAGGCCATTCGGCCCATCGAATCTGTGCCGATTCTTTGAAAAGAGCAATTAAATCCCACTCTCCAGCTCTCTCCCCCTAGCTGCGCAAACCCGTCCTCCCAAAATAAATGTCTACCTCGCTTTTAAAAGTTGTTATTGAATCAATGTATTTCACAGATGTGAAATACAGTGTGGAAATATTACAGCATAAAAAAGCCAGAATCATAACAGGAGTAAAATGATAGTTTTCCTGAATGCAATCTATTGGAAGGAAATTAATTAGGAAACAATGCATTTAGGAACACCAAAATTTTACCTCCAATATAAGACTTGTACTAATGTAATGCCCTTAACATCGGATGATTGTCTCAAAAGAGGTTCAGGTGAACAAGGATTGTCTCAAAGCACTTTACAGGTACAATAGAGAGGATGAAGCAGGGAATAGGGAGACTTAATGATGTTCATCAAAGCACAGTTAAAGAGATAATAATAATAATAATTATGCCTGCATTTGACATAGCTCCTTATCACATCCTCGAGAGGCCCCAAGTGCTTCACAGAATACACTGCAACGTGACTTGACTGAATATTTTGTGGGCGAAATGCAGTAGCCAATTGCGCACAGTAGTGTTCCACAAACATTTGGGGATTGAGTGACCAAATTTAAATTTTGTTTAAAAGAGGGATTATTAGCTCCAAAAAGTGATTTGCCAATTAACTAACAATCGAGTTCCCACTTAACACTAGGCAAACAGAGGTGTGTGGGGTGAGGAAACTTGCACAATGTTTTGCCGTGCTAGGAATGTTTTTAAGAAGATTTGAACATTCGTACTTAAGTTAGAATGAAACTGGCATCTTATTCAGAAATGCCAGAGTTGCTGTTGTGAAGGAAATGTCATATTGTGTAGAGGATGGAGTCATGCTTGTGGGTCCAAGTCCCACATATGACTTAAAACTCACATTGTGTAAGATGAAGCTCTAATGTAGTATTGGTCCTCTTTGCCTGTGCAGTTGATTGTTTGTGAAAGGCACTCTATAAATGTAATTTTGTTGTTGTTGTTGTTTAAGGATAGCCTTCTGAAGGCCTGCCTTTCCCTTCACATGTTCAATGTATCTTTGTATGGAAACAATGACATTTTACTGTCTTGTATGCTCATATGCTGAGTGATTAAAAACAGTCATGTGCATCACCATATTCACTGCCTCAACATCAAAACAGATGGCAACTGTTGGCAGTAGTGCTTGAAGCAAAATCAAATGATTTTATTAAAATCTATATAAATGTTACACCTGGATACTTAATATTACCCTTTTAATATTACCCGTTTTGCCTCTCCCTTCCTCTTGCCTCTCCCTGCTAAATAAGGTTGTAGTACATCTCCCTGTCTGTCAGAAGGTTGAGAAACTGACCTGGTTAAATTGGCCTTGTTGTTTCTAGGAACTGCAGGAGAGAATGGTTGTCTATGCTCACTTCTAGAAAGCTTATCTGAGTCAAGCTCAGCGACATTGTAAACCCACACTCTGATGAGTTACAGGAACAAACCCAAATCTACACTGCCCAATGCCATCTATTGGTCCATGTAAAACTTAATGATCATTGTTTCTTTTCCTGCATATTTGCCAGTGAATTAAAAATCAAATGCAGAATTGAAGTATAAACTGTGGTTGAACCAAATCAATTCCTTCTCCTAGCACCAACGGGAGAAGCTTGTTTCACAAGCATTGTGATTGACACCTCATTTGTATGTTGAAGCCAAATTGCTATGGGCTCATTCTCCAGTCGTCCATTGAAAGCTCCCAGGGCAGACCAGATTAATGCACCAGTTTTTAATGTTACTAATTGTGCAATCAGTTCTTTAACGATTTTAAGAAACAATGAGATGAATATTTCATGTTGTACAACTTGCAATATTTATCACAAGGAATATGTTATGAAACACCCCTAATTTTATATTGATCGATAATTAATGTTACCTGCACCCCCCAACCCCCCCCCCCCCCGCCCCCACCACCATTCATCTTCCTTCAGATGCCACTTATTAGACTGCTTTAGGTTTATCACACAGTTAGTGATATTTTATGATATGACATGTTTATGAAATACTGTACATTTATAATATGAAATGCTGCAAATTTCTTCCCAAACAACTGATTTCAATATCAGAAGTTTCTTTTTTTATCAGAACAATTCCATGTAATATGGAGAGCAGATCAGTCTTGCTGTTCCACATCGATATAATGCTGGGAATGCAGCAACAGTATGAACAGAATAATGCACTCCACACTGCTTTATCATATACTGTACATACAACTCACTGACACGCAAATATTTTAAGATGGATTTAGGCTCTCCTGTCTGCTGGATATAGAAAGACGTTTATGTAGCGGACAAGTGGAGATTCAATTCTGATGGTTGGTAAATCTCCCAACCTTGGTGGTGCGTTCTTGCAATAGGATTTCACCATTTACTTTGTCAACTAATGGAATTTTAACCCTTGTATATGTTCCTGGTGTTGGGGAAGCATAGCCCTTGTTGGACAGCTCTCACATTTTCAAGATCTAGCACAACAGAATTGAGACCTACTTACTCATCACAGGATTAGAGCTCACAGTCCTGGCTGACACCCAAATGCAATCCAAAGCAGGGGTACACTGCTTTGTCAGTTTTCTTTCAGTTGAGACATTAAACCAAAGCCCTGCCTGTCTGAATAGGCCAACGTTAAAGATCCCATGATATTATTCCAAAAGGAAAGAGCTCTATTCCAAGGATCATGGCCAAGGATTCCTTGAGATAAATTGGTGAGTCACTTCACAGCTGTTTATGGGACCTTGCTGTGTGCAATATGACTGCCAGGTTTGTCCAGTTACTATACTTGTTTCGAAACCCTTTGACATTAAAATGTAATGATTATTCTTAAAAGTTTCCAGAGCTCTGAGGTATTGCAAACAAATCCTTTCCAGTTTGGAATTTTCTCAATGATTTGGAAACTCTACCGAGTGGAGTGGCTTGAGAAACAGTTTATTGATTTACTTATGCTCTGACTCCAGGCCCACTTGGAATAGGGTTCAAATTGGCTATACCCAGTTTACTCAAAATCCTTACAGTGGAGTGAGAATACTTTCAACCCATCAATCAATTGGAGTTCATTGAAGCTCCGGTCTAAAGCAAAAGTGCATTAGCCAAACCCACAATCAAACCATTCCCTCACTGAAATTTTTTAAGAAGAAGCCAATCAATCCTCTTGACATTCCTTTGCTAGGATCTATTTTCATCTCAACCCTTTTTCACTTACTCCAATGGATTTGTAAGTATTTGTTAACATGTTATGGTTCTTATGCTGCTAATCTGCTTCAAACATCAAATAAACTAAATGTTTGCTTCAGGGATAGGTAGTAACATGTGCTTAAATCATCTTGTCTGAAGGTGAAAGTTAGGATTGGTGAATGGTGAAGTCCTGTAGCCCAGAGCACTTACATCGCAAGAGAGAGACCTGGGTTTGATTCCCAGCAGGGCAAAACCTTGGGCAAGTTTCTTTACTCCACATGCCTGGTAGTAATCCCTCAAGAAAAAAAAATTGGATTATTCAATCACAGCTGTTTGTTGGACACTGCTGTGTGCTATTGGCTGCTGGGTTTCGCCCACAAATATATGGTCAATTCACTTTACAGTATATTCTGTGAAGCCCTTTGAAATGTCTAGAAGACGTGAAAAGCGCTATACCAAATGCAAGGATTATTGTGAATGGGCTGCACAGAGTTAGAATGGTCATTTGCTTCAGAGCAAATCCTAGATCAGGATTTGTTCTACATGCAAATTTTAAACTACCAGTACAGTAGTTCAGTTGGATTCAAAACCAACACTTTTGAGCTGTCTAGCTTTCACACTTTCTGCATTATCTAAAAATAATTAAAAACCTATTTTTCTTTTAAAAATAAAGATAATTCAACCCCTGATTAAATATAAAAAGAGATAATTCAACTAATGATTTATTTTCATGCTAATATTTTATTTAAGCCAAACAGACCTCCGTCTCCTGGCCTGGGTGATACCTCGATGCTGTTGAGCAGATATTTCCCTTGTGTTAGCAGCTGTCGTAACACTGTTTCATTGAAGGTACATTGGTGTTATTACTGAGAAAACAATCGTAGAAACAGGGGTTTGTGCACTTTGTGGCCTACAATCGAACTAGTAACCTTGTGAACAAAAATACAAAATTCTGCAAATGCAGGAAATCTGAAACAAAATCAGAAATCACTGGGAACATTCACCAAGTCAGGCACTGAGTCATGGAGAAAGGAAAAGTGAGTCAATGTTTCTGATTCCTGAAACATTGAACTGGGAAGTTCTGACAAAGGGTCATGGACCTGAAACGCTGACTCACTTTTCCTTTCTCCATAGATGCTGCCTGACCCGGTGAGTGTTCCCAGCGATTTCTGTTTTTGTTTCAAGTAACCTTGTGAGATGCCTCTCTAAGAATATTTGTAAGCTAACAAGTAAACCCACCTGCCACACATTATAAATACTCTGGGAAAGATGGAATCTGATTTTTCGGCCTTGGTAACATTTAATCTTTCAAAGAGTTCCAGATAGGAGTATAATAGTTATCAAGTAGAATTTCCTGGGAGCTAGGTTCTTAGTATCTTCAACCTGAACAGTTTTAAGTGCATACTAAAGAGAATAACTGACATTTTTTTTGACAAGGAATTCACTGAATGTCAAATTCATTACTTTCATTTCTTTCTTGTTTCTTTCTTGTTTTGACAAGCTGTGTTCACTGACCTGACAGGTCACAATGCTGGAGAATGGAATAACTTTCTTCTGTGCTCTCAGCAATGTTATTGAACACTCCCCCATTAGGAATATCACAGTTTATTTCCATTGCAGGTCTTCGACCTCCACCAGCACTGCATTTATTCTGAATCTTTTAGAGATACATTTGCATTTGTTAGACTCTCCCTGTGCTATGGCCTTTCTGTATTGTAATTGACAAATTATTTCTGAGTACTGCTTAAGTGAGACTAGTGAACGCAGATTTATGTCTATTGGGAACTGGATTGAGACTACTCGATTGCTTCAGACTATTTAGATGAATTTCTCCAATATTGATGTCTCCTTTAGCAAAGTGTATACCACAACATTAGCAGGTATGGGGGGAAGGAACAATACATAACAAGTATAGAATAAGGATATGATAACTACAAAGTGTGCTCTATTTTGACATGGTGTGCTTTATTATTTACATCAACAAAAGGGGTGTCTTATCATCAAATCTGCCAAAATGTATCCATATCATTTTGGAGATATGGAGACACAATTTGTCATGCAAAGTGAAGAAGGGTTTGAGGTGAGTTTCATTAAAGGATTAGAGAAAGTCATATTCAATTCAACAAGGATTAAGCAAAATGGCAGCTGTTCTGGTTAGAAACAAGCCACGTGGGAACCCTTGCAAAACTATAATTATCCTTAAATCCCTCACATTTGTGCCATGACCTGTTCTGCCTTTCCACACCTCCGCAACATTGTCCGCCTTCACCACTGCCTCTCACCGCAGGCTGCCAAGACCTTGATACACATTTTCATTATGTCCCGGTTTGACTATGTCAACTGTCTGCTAGCTGGACTTCCCAACGCTTCTCTCCACAAGCTGCACATTATTCAGAACTCTGCAGCTTTTGTCCTCTCTCGCACCAGGCTCCCGGAACCTATCAACCCCCTTGTTGCCTTGCTTCACTGGCTCTCCATTCCTCAGAGGATCGAGTACAAAACCTTTGATTTTTACCTTCAAGGCCCTCTACAGTCTTGCTCCCCCTACGTCTCCAACCTCAGAAGCCCATATCAGCCTGTACATTCCCTCCACCGGCCTGCTTCAGGTCCACTGCACTTCCCACCATTGGCTGGGCATTCAGCAATGGTCTCCACATTCTGGGACTCTATCCCACAATCCTTCTGCCTCACCCCCTCTCCTGCTGCCTCCAAATCCCATCTGAATACCTCCACTTCGATGATGCCTTCAGTCGCCCTCCCACTCCGTGCCCTCCTCCCCTTCTGACCCCAACTCCCAGCTCATGTCCAAACCCTTGATAGTCCAGCACGCTGGGACATCTTTTCAACATGAAGGATGCATTACAAGTGCAATTTGTTGTTGTTGTATAGCCTGAGGGGCATCCAGATGTAAAGAAGGTTGAGACAGCAAGAGATCAGAGTCAGTAAATAGGCTTACCTGGCTCCTCAGTCCAGCAACACATGGTACTTCAGTCAGTGTCATCATCCTCACCAGCAGTTACCGTGAATATATCTATTACATGAGGCAATGGTGGTACAGGCTGTAGTGTCCAAGCACTGGTTCTGCATCCTCAGTGCAGCATTGTCGACTGTGATTGAAAATTTCATTGCAAACCAGAGTCAGCAGTTAAATCATCTGATGGTGAGATTAAGGCCTTGCGGGAGCTCAGGCTTCTGTGCTTAAATCAATGACATTTCTCATCTGCCAAAATTCATTAGCAGTGGCATAAGTATTGCTGTGCAGCCAGACAAGAATGTTTGTCCAGCTACTACCCCTGCTGTGACTTTAGCACTCCATATGACACTGACTGTGTTTTCCACCTCCATAGATCCTAGAGCTCTGGCTTCTGCTACACTAGCGCTCTCTGGCTCTGAGACATGTCTGGAGTATGCCAGGGGCTGAAAGACCTCATACCCCTCCACCTAAACAATGCCCTCTCCATCTTCCATCTTTTAGTTTACAAAGCAGCTTGATGTTGTGATGGGGTTATGATACTCTGGGGGGCACTCGATAGTCCGAAGGTTCGATAGTCCGAAGGGTCGATAGTCCGAAGGTTTGATAGTCCGAACACACAAATTTCCTATACCAATGGTAGCCAGGGGGCGTTACCGCTCGATAGTCCAAACCGAAAATGGAATAAGGTTTGTTAATCCGAACGTTTCCATCCTTAGGGTTAGGGTTAGGTTTAGGGTTAGGGTTAATGTTAGGGTTATGGTTAGGGTTAGGGTTAGGGGAAGCTTCGGACTAACGAACCTTCGGACTATTGAACCTTCGGACTAATGAACCTTCGGACTATTGGGTGGTAACTGATACACTGGGTGTTCTGGAAGGATGAGATCAAATGAGCCAAAGGGCCTTTTTCATCCAAACCAATATTGTGATCTTGTGATCCATTAGCCCAGTAGTTTCCAAACTGTGGGGTACACTTGCCTTGGGGGGCACTTACCATTCACTGGGTGGTGGGGGGGTGGGTGGGGCAGGGAGTTATAGAGTCTCGAGCCCCTGTATGTGTGAAGTTGAGGTGGAGCTGAGGACCTGAATGTGCGGAGCCGAGTGTGAAGGAGGTGGGTGCGCAACGACAATGTTGCTGAATTAGGTGAGGGGGCCGCTATTCAAAGTTTGGAAGCCGTTGCATTAGCCCATTACCCAGTAATGTAAGTATTGCATCTAAAAAATTCAGCACCCACAAACTACAAAGGGAATGATAACCATGGTTGAAGGAATTGCAGTCAAATAAGTCACAAAGAACTTTGTATTGAACTGAGTGAACCAGGTCCACACTATAGAAAAAAAGTATGAAATTGTTCCCCTCTGAATAGGAATGGATTTTGGAGGCAAGTGTTGAAAATTGGAGGAAACAGACTTTTATTTCAAAGACCAAGCATCACATTTCCACAGAAAATCTGTTTGAAGAATATGTACCTTTAGAGCATAAAGATTCAAAATCCACAAAGTCACTGAGCGAAAGAGTAATTAGCAGTCACGCTGTCTCAGTGACACTGGAAGCAAACCCCACAGGAATCCAGGAAACATGGAGTTTGCATCTTTCCTAATTAATTTAACCTCATTCTTTTACCTAATTACTTTTGAACACCTTATTATAAACAGAATTAAATTATCAAGACCAGTGGGGAATGATTTAATACCCCATTGATTGCTCTGGCCATGGAATCGAAAATGTGATATTCACTCACAGGAAGCCACTGGTTAATTGTAAATCTACATTTGTACAGCACCTTTCACATTAGGAGGATGTCCCAAAACACTTCACAGTTATTTTTTACTGCAGTAAATCTATTTGCGCATGGCAATGTCCCACAAATACCCATTAAAGAGATGACCAAGGTTACTTAAATAGGGAGAGAGGATGAAATAGTGGAAATAAATCGAGTCCCAAAGGTCATTTTTTGCAGCTGTCACTTTGCTTTCCAATATTTCATTGGGGCTTCCAAACTTTTCTCAGACAAGAAACATCTTGCAAACAAAGGCCAACCCCAATTTCAACCTCCATTTGCCAATATTAGATTTGCAACACTCCTCATATTTAGCTTGCAAATCTTTCACTTATGAGCTATTGCAGGCTTCACCTTTTGTATAATCTTAGCCTCAGAACTGTTGTCTTAAATTTAGGATTCTGCAGAATTTTATTTTTATTTTTAATTCATTCATAATTTAGAAAGCAGTTATCTGCAGTTGTTTTTAAGGTTTAGCATGACACCTCTCAGTGTAATGCAATTGAAACATTCCATGAATAAGTTGGGCGTTAAATAAAAGAAGTTCAAATGATTTGCAATAACGTGTTGGGAACATTTAGCAGTTACCTGCATTGTCACCTAAGTCTAAATAGCTATTGACCTCTGCAAACCAACAGTAAGTTTTCCTCACAAAACTTCATCCAGTGTCCACTACAATATAGTACACAATCATAATAATAATAATCCTTGTATTTTGATATAGCGCTTTTCATATCTTCTAGATGTCTCAAAGTGCTCCACAGAATGTACTGTAAAGTGAATTGGCGGCTGTACATATGTGGGCGAAACGCGGCAGGCAATTGCGCACAGTAGTGTCGCACAAACAGTCTAAATTGAAACTACCAATTTTGTTGTTATTTTGGGGGGAAGGGATTATTATTAGGCATGTGGAGTAAGGAAACTTGCCCATAGTTTCACCCTGACCTGCCTGGATTCGAACACAGATCTCAGGCTTGTAAGCCGAATGCTCTAACCACCGAGCTACAGGACTCCACAGCTACAGGACTCTAATTGGCTGCTTTTCACATCAAGCAAAACCATTCATCGTGTGCATTTGTGAAGTAAATGATGCATTCAGTTATATCTTTATTAGAAACATGATGACTCCTCGATGGCAAGAGAGAAGGGTTGAAGTATTTTACAAGAGCGATTTTTAATTGAATGAAAGATTGATCTTTTAAATTGCTACCTTCTGGATTGTGGCCAACTGGGGGGGGTGACAAAGGATGTGGAGGGTGAGTTGTCGAGGTCTGGAGTTAAGACTAGGACACTCCACGTCAATTCATCTGTTTGTTTCCAGAGTAAATAGGGTTGTACGCTCTCTATGTTTGTATTTCCACCTTTAGAGATTGATCCATAATTGATTGCTTGAGGGGATTCCTGAATAATTCTGACAAGCTTCTACCAATGCACTTTCCGTGAGCAGGAATAAAACATATGCTTCATTTCAAACCTGCCTCAGAGTGCTTTTGTTCAGTCAGCTGAATTGAACTGCCTTTCTGCAGTAAACGTGTGTGTGGGCTAATCCAAAAGCAATGTGCACTTGCAGTGACAACACTAACTTCTGCCCTCTCCACTCTAGTTACTGATTAGTATTAAATTACCAGCCTGATGCAAGTGCTGATAGTTTCTTCACAGCAGGAGATGTCAAGAGATTTTCATTAAACTTCCACGCCAGCCTGATGGGAATCTTATTGATGTGCAGCTGTCTTGGCATGATCCTATTCCAAGCAAAAGTTGACATTTTTAATTATTTTTCAAATCTGCATGGCCATTCATGGTTCTGCTTGTCAGAGCCATTGTTGCAGTTGTCAGCCATTTGTAAAAATGGAAGACATGGCTTTAATCAAGAATTTCTTCAGTCAAGAGAACATTTCTTGTATAACGAGTACTCCCTCTTTCCTCCCTCTTTGTATGCCAGCCTGAAGTCTCTACAGTTGTAAGAACAACAACAACTTGTCTTTATACAGCCCCCATCAAGCAGTGGCAGTGCACAATGCAACAACAACAACAACAAAATTGCATACTTATATAGCGCCTTTCACATCAGGGGGATGTCCCAAAGGGCTGAACAGTCTGGTCGGGGGTGGGGGCGGGTCAGGGGTAGGGGGAAGGGGAAGGAGAGTGGGAGAGGGGGAAGAGTGAGTGGGTCAGCCGTAGGCGCGGTCGAAGAGGAAGGTCTTGAGATCAGCCTTGAAGGAGGAAAGGGAGGAAGCGAGGTGGAGGGGCTGCAGAATGGAGTTCCACAGTGTAGGAGCAGAGAGGCTGAAAGCCCGGCCGCCGATGGTTGGGTGGTTAGGGTGGTGGACGCGGAGCAGGCCTGAGTCTGCTGAACGGAGAGAGCGGGCAGGCTGATAGGGAGACAGTAGGTCAGAGAGATAGGCGGGGACAAGGCGTGAATGGCCTTGAAAGTGAGGACAAGGATCTTGAATTCGATCCTCTGGGGATCCACTGCTGAGCTGGGGAGAGAGGGAGGTGACCTTAGGCACAGTCAACAAGCAGGTCTTGAGGCATGACCTGAAGATGGGGAAAGAGGGACTAAGTGGAGGGATAGAGGAAGAGTTTTCCAGTATTTCACGGTATAGTAGCTGAAAGTGCGGCCACCAATGGTGGAATGGAGTGCATGAGCGACAAGCAGCAAGGTCAGAGCCAGTCGAGTGGAAGCAGTGGGTAGTGGGTTGGGGAGTGATCAGTCCAGAGAGGTAGATATATGATTTGAAGACAAGTGTGAGGATCTTGAAAGATCAGACTCATGGCCAACTCTCGACCTGTTGCCTATGTCCCCCTGATAGCTAACTATCAGCAAACACCATGCATTATTGCTTGAGGTAGCTTGGGTCAGTGTTAATATCATTCTCACCCTCTGAGTCAGAGGTTGGGGGATTTGGGGGTTGTGAAGACACTAATAACATCACTTCCTATGCATCACACATGCATGATCTGGTTCTAAGTTGTGCAGGAAGAGCTGCTGAGACTATTTTATAAAGGAAATTATGTCAGGAGTTCTTCTTAGGTATTGCATACATTCGCAGGGCACAGGAAATTATATTACATTTCCAGAAACCATATGTGAATGGAAGACCTATGTAATAACCGAACACCCACCCTAATGAGGTGCTTAATAACCTCAATAGAGTGGCTTGTATTTGGAATGAACTAATCACATGTGCATAATGCACAGAAGGTTATACCAGCAGTGACCCAACAACCTGAAAGTCAGCCATTTATTCCCATTCTGTTCTAACACAGCCAATGATAAATTCTAACACAGCCAAATGAATGCCCTATTGTACAGTTTTCCCACAATAATAATCAAATAGTAATAATCCTTACATTTGAGATAAAGTCAAAAAGTCTCAAAGCACTTTGCAGGGAATTGCTGTCAAGTGTAGTCACTGTAGACAAACGTGGAATTCCAGTGGCCAACATGAAAGATGCTGCTGTACGAATGTAATTTTGTCGATTTGTTGTTGTAGCCAGTTTGCAACAACAGATTCCAGAAACAGTGTCACTTTCTTAGATAGAGTAATATATTTAAAAGTTAGTGAGAATGTCGCAAGATAGATACCTTAAACATAAAGGTCAGAGATAGCAGCTGCACTATTTTCAGTTGGAATAAGGCATATGAAGATGTTTTCTGTAATAATACAAAATAGGTTCTGAATCACACATGAGTGATGTCCAAGCTACTACAGACTAAATAAGTGCTCTCATTTCTTAGCCAATTTAATATAAGAATTTTTTGTCCTCACGTCCTAACTCCCCAAGGGTAATCAGTTCAGTTGCTGTGGCAACGAATGTTCTAATTAAACGTCAAAGATGTAATAATGGTTTCTGAAAAGAGCAAAATCTGAACATCCTTAAACAGATTTTCATAATTTTGAACAAAGATTCTTTTACATAAGACTGGAGCATATTTTCCTATATAGGCTCGGTATGAACTGTGTGTAGCCTACTTGTTAGCTAGCAGGGCATTTCAAATAAAGTCACAGATGTTTGTCAGTGAAAAAACACAATAATAATATTATAATAAATAATCCTTGCATTTGATATAGTGCTTTTCATGTCTTCTAGACGTCTCTAGAATATAATGTAAAGTGAATTGACTGTAGCTTTGTGGGTGGTAGCCAATTGTGCACAGAAGTGTCCCATAAACAGTTGTGGATTGAATCGACCAATTTATTATCGGGGTTTTTTCTTGAGGGATTATTATCAGGCGTGTGGACTAAGGAAACTTGTCCAAGGTGTTACCCTTCCAGGAATGAAACCCAGGTCTCTTGCTTGGGAGGCACGTACTCTAACCACTGAGCTACAGGATCCATGATATGTGTTATCAATCCATACAGGAGTGACAAATTCAAAGATTGAGTGAGCAGGACATTGAAATATAACTTTCATTAAAAAAACTTACATTTAATGTAGCATTGCTTGATGTTATGTCTCAAAGTACTTTGCACAATTAGTTACTTTGAAGTGTTGGGCTCTTGTATGTGGCCAGATAAAGCATTTACTTTGTATCAGCAATATCTCACAAACAACATGGAACAAATGATTCCTAAATACTGTATACTGATATGGGATCTCTATATTAATGGTAGAAAATGGCAAGAGATTCTAATTATAAATAATATAATCCTTAAGTTTATATAGCGCTTTCCACGTCTTATCAACGTCTGAAAGCGCTTCCAGGGAGGGGTCGTGGTTGGGGGAAGGAAAGTAAGAAAAATTGACTGTATATTTGTGGGCGACACTGCACATAGCAGTGTCCCACAAACATTCGTGAAAATAGGGCCAGGGTAGAAAGGGGAAAAAGAGGAAAGGGGGAGAGGGAGATGAAGGTGGGGAACAATAGATAGGAAAGGGGGGGGGACAAGGGAGAGAGGGAGGGAAAGGTGGGTGGGGGGCAAAATCAGGGAGAAAGGGGGCAAGGGGGAAGAGGGAGAGAAGGCGAAAAGGGGGGAGAGGGAGCAAGGGAAGAAGAAGAAGGGGGAGGGAAGGCCAGGGGGCAATCAAACAACAACAATAAACAAAATCAACAACAACAAACAACAAAAGCAACAACATTATTAACAAAACAACAACAATCAAAAATAGTCCAGCAACCACTCCTTGTCCTCGCCGCCCGCCTGGACCATCTTCAAAAATGGCGGGAAAACAGGGCTGAGTGTGACTACAGGCCCGAAAACTGACCGGCTACTCAGCTGGTGTACCCGGTGACGTGGTGACGGCCCTGGTGCCTCAGACACGGAGTGTCTGGACAGTTCGCACGGCCCTCTACTGATGGGATGTTGACCACACCTGTGGACCTCCTCTTTTCCCTCAGTTTCCTCTTTTCGATCTGCCCTTTGTCTTTCCTGGCGCTGGGTCCCGTGCCCGTGCCCTTGTCATGGATTAACATCCACCTTTAACTTCATATGAGCACGCCTCCAACAATGCAGCACTCCAACAATGCAGCACTCCAACAATGCAGCACTCCCGCAGGTCCAGACTGGAGCTTCATCTTAATAATAATATTAATAATAATAATCCTTGCATTTGATATAGCACTTTGAGATGTCTCAAAGCGCTTCAAAGAATATACAGTATTGTAAAGTGAATTGACTGTATATTTGTGGGCAGCCAATTGTGCACAGCAGTGTCCTGCAAACAGTCATGGATTGAAATGACCAATTTATTATTGGTTTTTCTTGAGGGATTATTATCAGCCATGTTGAGTAAGGAAACTTGCCCGAGGTTTCGCCCTATCTGGAATCAAACCCAGGTCTCCCAGTTTTACTCTAACTTGAGTATTCTAACCACTGAGCTACAGGACTCCACATATCTTGGGGTATGAGCTCAAACCAAGTGTAGTTAATTCCGCCCCCACCAGCACTACCGCTAATCTTGTGACTATTGTATCTAATATTTACTCATCTCTTTTCAATTCAAAATGTGTTTCCTTATCATTTAGAAGCAGGCCTGTTTCATATGATGATGATTCAGAGCCGGCATGATGTAGGTTAAAGACTAATGATGTTTGCTGTGGCATGTGACCTGAAGGCATATCCCTTCACACGAGTGATGCTGCAGTAGTGTATTTAAGTTTCCTTTCTAAGTAATGCCTGCTCAAAATTCAGTTTAGAGTGGTAAAGATTAGTTGAAATGGTTTGACCCATTAAACCAATTTGGCTTTTCTTGTCACGTTGCTGTAGTGCAATTAACCATTTATATTAACAGCTGCTTTGTATACATATACAGTAGGATGCCTGAATGCTTGAATAGTTTGCTTATTCAAAACCAAGTAAACTGTAGGGAATATAACTGAACCCCATTATAAAGTGCCTCATTATAAGATGGGTTCATTTACAAGGTGCGTGTGCTATGGACTCGAGGGTTTGCTTGCTTCCCATTTTCCAGTCAGTCTCCCCTGTGCCAAAAACTGTTGTTCGATTATGATTGACACGGTGCAGATGCCATATGTGCTGTCACTTCCTGTGCAACAACAACAACAACAAATTGCATTTGCATCCCTTGTAAAAAAGTACCATGGTAATGGTGATAGTACCATATGGTACTACCACCATACTACCATGGTACTACCACCATTACCATGGTACTTTTTTTTACAAGGGATAGCTCCCTCCATACCAGGTGGCATCTCAGAGCGTTTCACAATGGTGAAGCCTGATGCCGAGCCAGAAAGAGGGAGAAGGTGACCGTAAGCGCGGTCGAAGAGAAAGGTCATCAGGCACGAAATGAAGGGAAAAGGAAGGAGTGAAGTGAAGCAGTTGAGGGTGGGAGTTCCAATGTTTTGGGGCTTAGTGGCTGAAAGCATGACCATCGATAGTGGAGTAGAGGATTTGGGGGACAAGGAGGAGGCTGGACCCGGTAGAGCAGAGGCAGTGGGCAGTGGACATGAGGTGAGAAGAGTTTGGAGGTGTTGGGGGATGCTGAGGATTGGAGGATTTAAACACAAGAGTGAGGATCTTGAAGTCAATTTACTCTGTGAAAAGGAGCCAATGGAGTTTGGCAAGGGGCGCACATGTGCAACACATAATAAGTGACATCAGTGTTGACTTGATGATTCAGGTGTTCTCCATTGTTTTTAGCGCAGACTGCTGCAAGCCCAAAATCATTGTCACATTGCTTGGGGAGAAGCCATCAAACTCACAGTCAATGTGATTAACTACTGTCTCAATTGTACTTGTCAATGATGTGCTAATTATCCCTGTTAAATAATTTAACATGTCACATATTTCACTTCATTCTCCGGCCTGAGAGAAAAAGAGAAGTCTCAGGCTTGAGAAAATGATTGGCAGTCTGTTACTTAACCAGTCATTGACATTTCACAGAGAAGCAATAATAAATAATAATAATCCCTGCATTTGATATAATGCTTTTACTTCGGGATGATGTCTCAAAGTGGTTCACGAGATTTACCTCAAAGTGACTATTTTTAAGGGAATGTGGCAACCAATTTGCAGGAAACAAAATTTCAGTCATAAAGTAATTGACCAATTTTATCTGGGGGATTGTTGGCCAGGACACCAGGATAATCCAATTTCTCTTTTTGAACTATGAGATCTTTAATGTCCATTTCAACAGACAAACAAGACCTCGGTTTCGTGCCATTTGTTGAACATGGCATGTTCAACAAATACATCACTCCCACAAGCACTGAACTGGAGTATCAGCTGAGACAGTGAGCACAATGTCAACAACAACCATAACTGGCATTTATATAGCACCCTTCACGCAGGGTAGCCTCCCTTTGGGGCTTGAACCTGCTACTTTCTAATTCACAGGCAAAAGAAAGCATTACCAAGTAAGATGGCTAACATGCAAATACGTAAACAGTAATGTCCTGCACTTCTCCATCCCTAATTCCCCTCTTTACATTTTGTCACCAATGTTTCAGTTTGATTATGATCACTACAGCAGCAGTCAACATTGAATTATGCCCATTGAATTATTGGGCAAGGCAACAATTACAGGCCACTCCAATTAACCATTATTCAAGAAGAAGGATTGTTTTGAGGCAAGAAAGAGATTAGTCCATTGCCACTTTCATGTTCCACTTTTTTGGTCAATATCAACAACTTCTCTTCGTAGAAACATAACCCTCAGTTTCTGCAAGAGTTAATTCAGACCCTTTATAATCTACTGAAATACTATAATATTTATAATCTACTGAAATACTAATTTCTTCTTGGTTCGGTTGTAGCACAGAGGTGTCCATCTCTTTCTTGCCTATTCAAGTGGACATTAATAAATTAGATGTCCTCTCAACCTGAATTGTGCCATATCAAGTGCAAAGATTATAATTATTGATATACAATAAAATACACAGTATATTCTGTGAAGTGCTTTAAATGTCTTAACGTGATAATAAGGTGCTGCATCATGCAAGAATTATTATTATAGGAATGGTAAGAAGTTAGTATTTACGGTGCTTAACATCAGTGGAGGAAAGAAACAAAACACAATTGACAATTAATTTTTCTATTCAACCTCTTACAGGGGCAGAAATTCCACTCGCCTCTAGGTTTATTCAATTTTCTTAGCATTTCAGAGAAACCAGAAGTTAGTAAACTTTTGATTTGAGTCTTAAATTTTAACTTAATTTAGTTTTTTAAATAAATCAAAGAAATGTAGGTTCAAAACTGTATACAGGAACTTGTCAAATACTGGAAGTCTAAAATGCTAAACAGAAATGAGAGAAATCTGGATCCAGGTGGAATTTTCATCCATAGTGAACCATACCGATCTGATCAAGCATGTTTTCATCAGTTATCAAATAGAACATTTAATAAACAATCCAAACATGTTTTCCTCTTTTTTCAATGGTGAAGTGGAGCTTTTTGTTTAATATTGTCTTTATTGTGGAGTCCTGTAGCTCAGTGGTTAGAGCACTCACCTTACAAATGAGACCTGGGTTTGATTCTAGGCAAGGTGAAACCTTGGGCAAGTTTCCTTACTCTACACGCCTGATAATAACTCACCCCCCCAAAAAATTGGTCAGTTCATTCTAGGACCGTTTGTGGGACACTGCTGTGCGCAATTGGCTGTCGCATTTCTCACACAAAATATACAGTCAATTCACTTTACTCTGTGCATATACTGTGCCTTATAGACATGATAAGCGCCTTATCAAGTCTTTTAGAATGCAAGAATTATCATTATTATTGATATTTAATAGCAATTTTGAGCAACAACTAAAGCTATCATCTTGCAATTACTATAGAAATTGATCTAAATGTTGGAATTTTTTCAAATCATTATAACAAACAGCTGTTATAGAAAACCTGTTTTATTTCATTCAAATGGCAGTCTTCTAGGAAATATGTCACAAAAATTGCAATTGCAATCCCACTATTCTAAATGACAAGTAAATGTTCACACATGGAAACTTGTCAAAGCATTCTGGAGTTCTAATGAGTAGTTTCACATAAGTCAAAGTGATGCAAAATGACAAGATTAGGGAATTCAACAAATACTCTGATCTAATTGTTAAACTAAACAATAAAATGTGTCTGATAGAAAATTGCTCACTATGTCCAACAAGATTACATCTGATTACATTTTAGAAATCCATCCACAAATTCTGTTGTGATTAATTTGTCACTCATCTTTTGGCTTCATTTTTCCTCCCAAAATCAGGAAATGCTTAGAATAGTTGAACAATTTGTTGATGCTGCAGTGACGTTTGATTTCAATGGAATGGAGCTGCAGGGTGTGGGAGCATATAGGGTGGGGTGTTTGGAAGCTTCAGATAAACAAGAGTTTTAGAGATACCATTGAATAGAGGAAGGGAAGAACTTCAATTTAATTTTAAAACTACATTTTTCAGTTCTGTGCTTTGGGAAGAAATTCCATCTGAGCCTAGATTTATTCTTATTTTCATTCAGTCTTAATATGAAACCAGTTTTCTGTTGTTCTTAAAAGAACTTACAATAAGAAATACTTCCAAGATTATGACCCATGCAAGAACTTGCCAAATTCTAGCCGCTTGGAAATTCTAAGAAAATAGAATAAAACTAGACCAAGGTGCAATTTTTACATAGAGTCCCAATCAAACAACCTGCTTATATTTACCTCATCTTAGCCTCTTATCCTGGTCAAGTTCCTCTTCAGTCATTTTCAGTTGAGAACACGTGAGCTTCTCTAAATAATTCAGAACCCTAAGACCCAGTGCCATTGTTGCCTAAATTTGCACAACTGGTTTGATGCTTTGAGGGCAGTAAATTTACACACCAATGAAGAGTGGTCATGTTCTTGACCACCTAAGCTTGTACATTTATCTATCTTCAGAGAATCACCATAGAATAACGTAAATGTGGTTTCACAGTGACCTGTAGACAATTAAATCTTTTTCAACTTATAGTCAGTCAATAACTTGTATTTGATTAGCTTTGTTGATGGCCAATGAGTACAGCAATAATAATACAATCAATCAGGATGGTCAGACAGCTTCCGCTGTCACAGAAGGAGATTTATAGACTTTATAGAAATTTACAGACTTTAACCTTTTTGAGTTAACACAATCTGAGATAAATTTTATGTTGTATTTGTTTGTGCCATATGTGCTCTAGATTCTCTGGCCTTTTTAGCCTTGAAGTTCCATTTTACAAAGTAACAGAAAACCAGTACAGTTAAAAGTAGTTACGGATAAAACCACAGAGTGGTAACACTTTGCACTCCACCAATGTATATAAGTTTCCCTGTGGCTGTAATGGAAAGTACTCTCTCCCTGGAGGTATGCAAACTCCTTATCGAATTCCTGAAAGCAGGGTGGTCAAACCTTTATGCTGCTGAGGGCTGTATGTCCTATTTGAGAAATGTCCACAGGCTACCTCAACAATACTTTTTTTGTTTCCTTTCCAGAAACACTGATGGATTATAAAACGAGTGGGTGGCCAGATGAAATGGGGGTGGGATGGGGAGAGAGCCGGGTGAAATTGGACCACCTTGCTGGGATTAGTACAGATTGGCATGAGCCAATGCTTGGGAGCCACAGAGTGTATATTACTCCTGGAGTACAACCAGCTAACCAAAAAGTTCACGATTGAGTGCACTGTTTGGCGAACTTGCCACTGCTTATCTAGTTAGGACAACCCTACCCTTTAGGGCTTTGGCTTGTAGGATTAACAGGAACTGAGAGGGAAGTATCCTTATTTTCAGTGACCAGGCAGTGGGAAGTTTTCTGTGAAGGGAAAGGGATCAAATTAGAATGAATGAATGATCTGGAGTTTTTGCTTGATTAAGTTTGGAAACTCAGAAAGTATCTCAACAATGCCTTTCCCAGGAGACACAGAGGTTGAAGTGAACCAGTTGCTCACTGTTGCTCTTACCTATTTTGCCAAGTCATTTAATGCAACCAAATACTGTACTGTACTGTACAGAGCCCTTTGGTCCGATATTGCCCATTCAACATGTCCAGATACGGCTGCCTTCCAGAGGTTCGCCAAGCAGCACATCTCATGGGAGTACATCAGACAAATCACATGCTCAGATAAAAAAAACCTTCAAAGAAACAATGGGTTTCCAGGTAATTCCACCAGGGAGAGCTCTTCACCCAGATTGAATGAGGCCAGGAATGGGGGTGGGGGTCTTATTCTCCCTGCGTTTCAAGCAACACATTTGTTGATGTGGGAGAGCTAAGTGCTACACTGCTCTCTATTGGTAAATTTAACAAATTTACAAATATCCTTGATGCAATTTAACATTTACACAATGGCATCATAAATGCAAAATTAAATTGCATTCATTCATTTATAAAATGAGTGTCAAATATATGAAAAGTACCATTAAACTTACCCAATAGAACAAAATAGCAATGAATGGTACATTTCTCTCTAATGTTACAATTTCCTCTGAACCTATTCTGCTTCTCTCATTATGCCTTCATCACATCGAGGCTTGACTGCGCCAATGCCTTGCTTGTCGGCCTTCCCAATTTCTCCCTTCATAGGCTGCAGATAATCCAGAACTCTGTGGTCTGTGTCCTCTCAAGATCCATGACCCCATCCCCCACAACTTGCCCAAATCCATTGGCTCCCCATCACTCAGAGGATTCAATTCAAGATACTGGTCCTCACATACAAAGTCCTCCATGGCCTTGCCCCACCCTACCTTTGCAACCTCCTAAACCCCTACCAACCCGCCCATTCCCTCCACTCAGTGGGCTCCGGCCTGCTCCAGGTTCCCAGATCGACCCACCCCGGTCCACCATCGGCGGGCAAGCCTTTAGCCATTTTGCCCCCAACCTCTGAAACTCAGTCCTGAAGTCCCTTCAACTCACCCCCTCCCTGGCCTCCTTCAAGTCCTGCCTCAAGACTCTCCTCTTTGACGGTTCCATCAGTCACTCCAAAATCCCCTCCTTTCCCTCCAGCTCGGGTCTGAAACAATGACTGGGACATGCTCCCAACATGAAAGGCGCTATACAAGTGTACCATTCATTGCTATTTTGTAAATTTGTTGTTTCAATAACTCTCTGCCTCCCTTCTTCTCTCCATACCTTCAAAGTTCTCCTAAATACAACCACTCTTTTGGTCAGCATCATTAATTCTTTCTTCCTTCTCCCTATTCGGTCCTTCCCCATTGAGACGTACATTTTACACAAAAGTTCTAAGTAAGTTCTCCTTGCAAGAATTGATTTTTGACAGTCAGCTAAGTAGATTCTATCTTGAGTAGATTCCATTCTGGAATATATCTTTAAGTTCATAAATGTTTGAAGTGTTCTGAGACACCATCCGGCAAGGAAAACACTATATAAATCCATATTGTTGTTGCTGTTGTATTGTGTTTTATATAGTCAATTTACTTTACAGTATATTCTGTGAAGCACTTTGAGTAGGTTCAAAGACGCAATAAGGCACTAAATGAAATGTAAAGATTATTATAATTTTTAATTGATTCTCCAACTTTGTCTCCATTATAGATGAAAGTTGTATTAAACCAAAAAACATAGCTGGATGGGTCATCTGACTGGAATGGAGCATTCTATCTCAGTCGAAGCTGGGGAAAGATTTGTCTCAAACAGATCATCTTGCTTGCAGTTGGAATTACATGGAGTGGCCTTGTGTTGAAAGTCATATTGTAACGTGGGTACAGAAGAGGGCCATCACTCAATCCACGAATGTTCATGGGACACTGCTGTGCACAATTGCCTGCTGCATTTTGCTCACACACACATATATATACTGTACCTGTATATATACAGTATACAGTAAACATATACAGTCAATTCACAATTCAGCATCCTTTCAGTTCCAATAGACCAATTAAAAAAAAATCTCATGAGAAATATATGTGGTACACAGCAGGGAACAATGAAATGTTATTTTCTAGTTGACAACAGAGGAAGATCTCAGAATCGATAAGCGATAGAACCATGAGTGCATTACTTTAGGTGTTTCTCCTGAGTGGAATTAATTTTATCTCCTATTACTCCACCTACTCTGTATTCCGTTCCTATCACACATTGAAGTTCAATTAAAATAATTTTAATAGCTATTTGCAATACAAATTTTTAAAACATTGAAGCAGTAAAGGTCGTTAAATTACCTTACATCATCATAGGGAAACTCCAGTATGAAGTTACTATGAAATGATAAACAAAAATCCACTTTATTTCCACCATCCACAGCTTTCTTTGGAAATTGAATTATGTAAATTGTGGAATGTGCAATAAATGGAGGATGTACTCTGCAGCAGTGAGACTTGATAAATAGCTGAAGATAATCATTTGAGTTAATAATAATCTCTAACGTGCCCTCCGTCAATGCAACACAACAGCACCTCATTGGAGTGTCAGCCTAGACTATGTGAGTGCAAATCCTGAGCCACTCTGTTGAATTTCCTGTTCAATTGTTCCTAAAACGGAGGCATAATGTAAGGCCTCATTGCCTTCTCTTGCATATTAATGAGATTGTGCCATACGAAAGCATTCAGAATACACTGCTCTCATTTTCTCTTTCAAAAATACATCACTGTTCATACCTAAAGCAATAGTTGTGATTTGTGACAGCTTTAATTAACTCAATTACATTGCAGTTAATGCATCCGTTTGATCATTTCACATTAGGAGCCACACTCGGCTGTTAAACTGCGTGGCCAGTGAGATTGGGTAACAAGTGGGCACGTGTCCCTGTTGAGGTAATAGTTGATGTTTCAGAGTAAAAGCTCTCTCAACATTGATTGTTTACCTCTGAAACTTACCTCCTGATACTTATTCCACAAAATAGTCCAGCCATCCAAAGATGCTAAAGCAAGCGTAGCACTTTCATTCCTTTCTCCTAGCTGGAGGTTGATGGAGCAGCAATCAGTTTCCAATGAGGCAGAGGCTGAAAACCCATAGCAGAAACAGTGACGGTTAACAAAACAGAACTGTGCTACTTCACTGTTGTTGCATCATTCTAAATGAGACCTGGGCTCTGACCCGAGCCAGCACGATGAACAGCAGATTCCCTATGGAAAACACGGCATACATGGAAATGATCTTTTTCCTGTTGCAAAGAACCAGTGAAATAGCAGATTGGCCATTCGAGAACATTTCATCCCCAATTAAACCTTTTTTCCACAATTTTTCTTATCTTTAATGCATTTTTAGTGGCCTTGGCAGTAATCTTAGTACAAGACCCAGTTTTATACTTGTGCTCATTTAAATGATGGATACTAGTTTAACAGAATGAAACACTTTGAGGGCACTGTGATCATATATTCTTGCTAGTTAGGGAACACAAATTACTGCATGACTAACAACTGAAAATTTACTTATATCTGATACAGTATATTTGTACTGTCATGGTCACCCTGATTTGATTTAATTTTTTATAAATAGTAATGTAGATAGCTTGTACATATAGAGTTTGTACAAAATAAGCTTATACTTTAAACACAATTTATGGTCTAGGTATCAAAAATATATTATTGGAAGCAATAAGCTTTGACGACATAAGGTCTGTGCATCTGGGTGGGTCAATAGGAACATAGGAATAGGAGTAGGTCATTCAGCCCGTCAAGCCTGTTCCGCCATTCAATTAGATCATGGCTGATCTGTATCTCTACTAATCCTTTCAACTCCAATTTCCCGCTTTCTCCCCATATCCCTGAATACACCGACCTATCAAAAATTTACCAAAATTAAATTTAACTCTAAATTTAACTTTATTAAATCAGACAAGTCAGGAAATGATCACATGAGTGGAGCAGGAACCAAGTACAGGTACCCCTCCCCAACTGCGGGGGATACATTCCTGAAAATCCCCGTGGTTAGTAAAACCGCGGTTGGCAAATATAAGGCCTTATGGGAAAAATGGGGTTAGGGGGAGTAAGTTGCTTGTTCTTTTACTAAACACAAAAAAATCACAATAATCTAGCAAAAACGATAAATGTTCAAATAACACAATAAAAAAGAATATAACAAACAATACATTCATGATATTTGCCTTAATCCTAAGAGAGAAGCGACATCGTGGCTGGTTGATGCAACTGGGTCCTAGCGCCAAACGCTAGTGTTAGTGTTAAAACCCGTGGATACGCAAAATTCACTGCCGCGGTTGGCAAAGTTGTCGCCGAGAAGAAACCGTGTATACTTGAAATTCACGGTTGCCAAGACGCCGATTGGGGCAGGATGTCTGTACAGTAAAAGCTCATATATCCGGCACCCGATCAACCATAATTTCTGTTTAACCGGCACATTAAAAAAAGTCCACATTTGATTAACCGGAATTTATCCAGAAAAATGCATTATTATTAAAAAAAAATGTAATTTATTTTTTGCGTTTTCGGCCGAATATCTGGCACGCGCTTTAACCGGCATTGGCCAGGTCTCGAGGATGCTGGATAAACAGGGTTTTACTGTAATACATTGGAAAGTTGAAGAGATTGGAAATGGAGGGAAAAGATATCAAGTGATATATTGGCGACGTTAGAAAAACCTAAAAGGAGGCGATTCATTGAACTTGGGGTTGCTCTTTGCCTTTAGTGCCATCAAAGAGGTATGTGACAACCTTTTCTCCAGGTCAAGATTATTTTTTCTTTGTCTACTAACTTTGGATAAAGTGGCTAATGTCATAGTTATGGTGTCAAAGCTTTTCTATTTGTTAATGTTGCAGCCGTTTATTTTTTTCCGGGCAGTGTAAGTGAGGCATAGGGTTTTAGGACGAATAAAATACAGTTCTTTTTAAAAAGAGTGCAACCCAAGTCTCTGTTAAATTCAAGGAGGGAGGGAGAGACACAAATAGGTTACTGCAGAAATCGGCTGTCTGGTAGTGCAAAGGACAGTGACTGAAGCATCCCATTGTTGCATAAAGCTTTGGGATAATCTGTCATTGTGTTAATTCACACACAGTGGAGGTTCAAATAGAGAGGGAACATCAAGAGAGTCTATACAGAAGCCACCTAGTATGCTTTACATTATCCGGGGATTCATTTAGGGGTGAGAATTGTCTCACTACCTATTCATTTATATCTAGAATTTACACCTTGCATGAGCCTCAGGTTTATCATTTGAGCATACCTAATGCAAACTGTAGTAGTCACAAAACACTGACACCAGGATACATAATAATATATATATTTTTTAATTGCACTTATCATGGCAAAATATCTCAAAGCACTTCACAGTGTTTTCAGTAAAGTGTAGTTAGTATTTGTAGGTGACTATTTGCACACAGCTATAAGCACAGTTTCACAAACAGCCCAGAGGTGAACGACCAATTTGGAGAATTGTTGGCCAGAACACTAAGAGTAACTCTTATGTTACTCTTATGTTCTTACAGCGCCTTGGGACGTCCTCCCGACGTGAAAGGCGCTCTATAAATGTAAATTGTTGTTGTTGTTGTTACGTTCTCTTTTATAATAATGAGAAGGGTTCTTTGATATTCACCTAGACAGACAGACAGACAGACAGACAGACAGACAGGACAATGGTTCAATATCTAATTTGAAGGACAGCTCCTCCAACCATGCAGCATTACCCCAGTACTGTGCTGGAGTGTTCACTTAGACTATGAGCAACAAGGTTTTTTTTAATTCATATACAGTAATCGTTCTGCGATCTAATTGAGCAAAATAAAATTAACCAAAAAGCAGTTCATCAGGCCTGACATATGGAATTATTTGTTTTGGTTGTGATAGATTATTACGTATTTTAACACAAACATTCCAACTACTTTTGTTTAAAATCAGGATCAGACCAAATAATTCATTTTTTCTTTTTTCCTTGGGCTAAGTTTGAATTATGGTTTCAGAATGTGAAAGCTAGTAACATAAAAATAGCCCTGGGGGGAGCTATATAAAGGCAATTAAGGATCTTAATAAGGTAAAAAGGTGATGCCCCAGAGCTCTTAATAACATTTTATAGAGCCAAAGGAAACAATTTTGCCTTGTTGACTTGAGAATCAGTAAGTTTTGGACACCAGGTAATTGAGCTCACAGAGACATATACATTAAAAATTGTATCAATCGGGACTATCACATTTAATATAACTTACACGATATCCAAGTTGCAGACAAACTATATAAATTAGTATATAGTTTATGTGTATAAATCGAGCTGTATTATGAATTAGGAAGTGATTAATATGAGTAGAGCAAAGAAATCCAAGTTGTTTGAATAAGACACTGAATAGGAAACTAAATTGAACAGGCTCGAGGAGCAGAATAGTATACTTCTGTTCCTTTGTTCCTATCACTCAGGTGAATACAGGTAGATCTCGCTTGACGTTGCTTCTGTCAACGTTGTTTCATTATTACGTTGCTGATACAAAGGAAAACATATATTCATTTAACGTCGCGATGTTTGCTATTATGTCGTTCGCGCAGGTGGAAACAAACTACTTTGGGTAATGTGGGCGTACATAGCCTCTGAATGTCCGGTATGTTTGCACAGGTTCGCTTAACGATTTAGGAGACTAACAATTTTTAAACAAAAGATTTATATGAGTTTTACTGCATATGTTTTAAAACTTTCACTACAGCATAACACATTTAAGCAAAGGGCTAGTTATCAATCGTTAGAACAGAAATCACTTTTGCACACTTAGTCTTCTACCTGCTTACATTGATATCTGCCTTTCCTTCAATTCTAGCTACAAAGCCATCTGGTTTATCTGACAGACACCACTTTCTCACTTTTACTCTTCATCTTACAAAAAACATTTTCATCTAAACATTCCCTCTCTACTGGACTGCATCAGTAAAAACAAGGACACCCGATAAGAAAACAATCTTGCTCTGAATTACCATACCGAGGAAGGAAAAGAGAACAAGCATTAATCAAGGTTACAAAGGTTATCAACAAAATGTGTAGCACTATAGTAGCAGAATGGATGACTTAACAAAGTTTCATCGGTTTACAGACTTAAGCATCGTACAAATATAATGAAAACGATGGTTATTACTGAACTTCGAAAGAGTCCAATATAAACTGCATAAACAACCAAGCTAAATGTTAAAAGGAAGCATGATTTCAGAGTTGAACAGTCTACAGGATCTGTCTACAGTTTACAGAGACAAGTGGAATCAGACCAAGATCATCAGTCCTCAGATAAAGTCATAAATAATAATACTAATAATAATCCTTGCATTTGAGGTAGCTCTTTTCACGTCTTCATGCTATGCAATGTAATTTTGTTGTTGTTGTTGCCTCAAAGAGCTTCAAAGAATATATCAATATGAATTGATTGTATATTTGTGGGCAAAATGCGGCAGCAAATTTCACAGAGGAATGTCCCAAATGATTTATGTCAGAAAAAAGTGACTTATCTCCCTATTATTTTGTGTGGATTTTCTAAAAATCTATACAACAACATCTCAGTATTAATGCATGACTCACTTGATGTTCTCCATAAAATACAGAATAAATCCTGTGAAGAGCACTTTGAGACATCCTCTTGATGTGAAAGGTACGATAAAAAATGCAAAGATTATTAGTATTATTCATCAGAAGCTGGAAAATTAAATTATAGTTCTTTGATTATTGAATTATAACTCTGATTATTGAATATAAATGTTCATCTTGTTGAATTGTTAATGTAACATTCTTCCTGGAATTGGCTGATGGCCAAAATTTTATTTCCATAAATAATTCAGGAATATTGAAGCTTCTTTTGTCATGAAATAATTAATAATTCTCTTTAAATGTTGCTTGAGTCTGTTTACATGCAAAACGTTATCCAGTTTGGTTGAGAAATGAGTAAACTTGCTAATAGATATTCATTTAAACCAGATTTTTATCAAATCAGCTCAGTTAATAATGAATAAATAATTGCTGCATTTGGAATAGTACCACAGTGTCAAAACATCGGAAAGCACTCAACAGTGATTTCTGTGAAGTATCGTGACTATATCTGCAGGCAAAGTTTTGTTTGGACGATGAGATTTTTAGACTCATCATTTACTCTGTTATATTGCACCTCGTTGAAAATTTGAGCTCAAAAGAGAGAGAGAGACCCTTGTCTAAAATTGCCAATTCATATCTGACAAGAGTTTTCAGTTAAACATAGATGATTAAGATGCCACAAGATCATAAAATGACATAAACTACAATACAAAATGATATTTGTATCGTGCCTGTCATGTTGGGAGGATGTTCAGCGCCTTGGGACGTCCTCCCGACGTGAAAGGCACTTTATAAGTTTAAGTTGTTGTTGTTCCAAGGCATCCCAAATTGCATTCGATGGATGGGTTACTGTTTACTGAAATTTGCATTTAATTTATTTTCTGGTTCTTTGGAAGATAACTGCTCTTTTATCAATATGCAGTATTTGGTGAGTTTTATTTAACATAAGATATTGGGAATAAATGGAAAAGATGCTTTAGATCAACTCCATCAACTCAATCACACCAGTTCTAGCCAGGCTCTAATGGCTCCCCATCGAAAAATAGATTGATTTAAAGATCCTCACAATCATTTTCACACCCTGTACTTGCCTACCTATCTGACCTGCTTACTCTCACAAACCAGCGGCTTCTATTCAACTGGCTCCAGCCTCCTGCATTTCCCTCGTGCCCTCCATTCCACCCTCAGTGGCCAATACACCCTGAAACTCTGGAACACTTTTCCTCTATCCTTCCACATTACTCCTTCCTTCCCCATTTTCAGATTGTGCCTAAAACTCTTCCTCTTCAAGTGTGCCTCCAGTCACCTCCCCCATCCCCGTGGCTCGGTGTCATGCTCAGCTATTGTCATGCGTTTGGGGACACCACCCTGTTTTTTAGGGGCACTATATAAATGCAACTTACTGTTGTAAAATGTGCTTGTGTTTGTCTGTGATCATTTATTAATGATGGAAGGCCACTTGAAAGGAAATCAATTATTTCTCTACATTTAGAGAAAGGAGTTTCTTCCCATATCCTGGCTAACAATCCCCCAAATTTAATTGGTCATTCGTTTCCTCTTCGAACGGGCCTTCGGCTGCCCCACTAACTCTTCCCCCTCTTCCACTCTCCTTCCCCTTCCCCCTACCCCGACCCTCCTCCCCCACCCCGCTCGGGTCCCGACCTGACTGTTCAGTGCTTTGGGATGTCCTCCCGACGTGAAAGGCGCTATATAAATGCAATTTTGTTGTTGTTGTTGTTTCATGGCTGTTTGTGGCACATTGCTGAGCCCTCAAATTAACAGTATGTTTACTTCACAGTGAACCCTATGGGACTTTTGGGGATATCCTCCTGATGTGAAAGGTGCTATACCAAATGTGAGGATCATTATTCTATACTTACTTTGTCTGCAGCTGTTTTGGTTGCAGGCATTTTTCACACGTCATTGAGTCAAAGACTGGAAGACAAGATGCTATATCCTCACGAGAGCACAATGTGTTTTAATCGTTCTCTTTAATGGATTTTTGTCTGGTTAATTGAGGATATAGAATGTATCACACTGACCATCAGAGCAGTGATATAACAGTAACTGTAACTAATCAGTACCAGTTATATCCCTCACCACTGCAGGTGAGCAATGCAGGAAACCAGCAACTAGGCTTTAGTCTCCATCAGCAGAAAAATCGGTCAGAAATCATCTTTACAATGATAATGATATATCAGCAGTGGTTCATGGCAGCAGAAGATGCACATGAAATCACCCATGCAAAAAAAATCCCAAATAGGCAGCTGCATTTCATAAACAGACATGCAACCTACTAGCACTGGAATCAGCAGCAAATGAAGTAAGGATTCTGCAGCTTGCTGAACATGCTGGGTGCTATCACCTGTGTTTTAGTGGCCTTCATACATCTTTTAATAATAATGGTGTATGTTATTGTAAAGACATTTGTTCTATCAACCGATTCTATCAACAATCCGTTCTAGCAACAACAACAACAACAACAACACAAATTACATTTGTATTGTGCTGGATGGTCAGTGTTTCAGACCCGAGGTCTGGGGTCGGGATTGAGGAGGGTGGAGGGAAAGGAGGGGATTTGGGGTTACTGATGTGACCGTCAAAGAGGAGCGTCTTGAGGCGGGACTTAAAGGAGCTGTTAGTGGTGCCAACCAGCAGACTACAAACCAACAAGCCACTAGAATTTATTGAACTTCCTTTGTTTTGTTGGCTATTTTAACTAAATTCTACCATTCCCTAATTTGTCTGCTGGGGGTTGGAGAGGAGTGGAGGGTGACGACAAATAAACCATTGCTGATGTGATCAGTCCCACCACTGATCTTTTCCTGTTTCTCTCTTGGCAAATGCCTCATGTCCACCTTTAATTATCTTTACTATCTTTGATTTATAGGAGAATCCATGGCGATTACACACTCTTAACTCCTATCTAGAATCCTATATTGTTAAAAGTGTTTTGTGAATCATTTTTCTATTCCATCCTTACTTCGGTTATTACTGCATGTGTTTAGCCTCGAGGAGGTGCGTGAAGAGCAGCCTGAGCTGACTAAGTCCAATTTCCCTCCAAACCTGTGAGAAGACTTCTAACCTTAACTTGGCCCCTTATCCCATTGCCAAAAATGAGATTAAACCTTGCTCTGCGAAAGATAATAGTGTGAAACTGACCTCCTTCATTCACTGGCACAACAATGTTGGCACCATGCCACCTGATTATTTCTAGCTCATTCAGTAATTGTGCAAAAACTTGATAACTTTGTGAAACAAAAGGTTGGCCGACTGATAAACAGTCTTTCTTTCATCCTGCTCAGTGTTCTTTTGTATCTCTGGTTCTTTTTTCGCTTGTTTCCCTCATAGCCAATTCAGAATGTGCTCCAGTAACATGGGTGATACTTCCATTAACAAATCTCTGAACTTTAGGCCAAACTTAATGTAATAAAACACTGTGATTTGTTGGATATTGTGTCACATTCTAATGTCACCCGGGATTATGAATTACAGAGATCATGTCAATGAAATCTATGAAATGGCCAAATCTGCAGGCTGGGCAAAATCGGGGCCAGGAGCTACAAAGAAATGAAAGGATAATATAGTGCTTCAATTAAATCAACAATGTCCTAATATTCTGATATAGGGGTTTATTTTCTGCTTGGAAGCAAATTTTCCTAACTTGGTAGCATACACTTATAACGGAATGGTTTCACAGATGGTTGGTGTTTGACATACTTGCTATACATAAGTTATTTAATGCTTTAAATACTTTTAACATGGAGGTGGAGGGACTGCGGGATGGAGTTCCACAGTGTGGGAACAGAGAGGCAGAAAGCCCGGCCACCAATGGTTGGGTGGTTTGGGCGATGGACACGAAGCAGGCCAGAGCCTACTGAGTGGAAGGGACGGGCAGGCTGATAGGGAGACAGCAGGTTGGAGAGATAGCCGGGGGCAAGGCCGTGAATGGCCTTGAAAGTGAGGATGAGGATCTTGAATTCGATCCTCTGGGGGATGGGGAGCCAGTGGAGATGGACGAGAGTGGGAGTGATGTGGTCGTGAAACCTGGTGCAGGAGAGTACATGAGCTGCAGAGTTCTAAATGATCTGCAGCCTTTGAAAAGAGGAGCTAGGAAGGCCAATGAGGGGAGAGTTCCCATAGTTGAGCCTGGAGGTGATAAAGGCGTGAATGAGAGTTTCGACGGCATGTGGGATTGAGGTTGTGGCAAAGTCTGACAATGTTGTGGTGGAAGGCGGTACCGGTCATGGAGTGGATATGAGGGAGGAAGGACAGTTCGGGGTTAATGTCCGGTATGTGTTCTTCAAAAATGTGACTTTAATTGAAATGACGGAAAGCAAAACTTAAATGACAATAGGCCTTAATGGTATAAATAGGGGTTAAGTTCCTTCGGTACATTTCTGGTCTAAATTTGCTTAAACTACAACAGCAACTTTGATTTATATAGCGCCCTCCATGCCGGGCGGCGTCTCAGAGCGTTTAAACTAATATTAAATATACACCAAGAACAACACTACTAGTATTGAAAATTAAAATAAATGTTTCATAAACATATAAATAAGGTAAAAATACAATTAAGAGAACACTTACTGGAGATTGATGAGGTCAGTGTGCGGAAGGGAGCGGAGTTATTCAGGTGATGGGATAGGATTACCAGAAGCCCACGTCCAGAGGGGTGAAGCCAACTGGCTGGCCGTCGGGTCGGGAGGTCTGACTGATTGACTGACTGACTGACTGACTAACTATAGATAGGCTAGGTGAGTGGGAAAGTAGGTGGCAGATAAAGTATAATGAAGCGTGAAGTCATCTACCTAGGTGGTAAAAACAGTAGAAAATATTATTTTTTAGAAGGGGAGAGACTAGATACTGTTAGTGATCAGAGGAACTTGGATGTCGTTGTACACCAGTCACAAAAGTTAGTTTGCAGGTACAGCAAGCAACTAGGAAGGCTATTGGTATGTTGGCGTTCATTACAAAAGTGTTAAAATATAAGAGTGGGATTCTTGCTGCAACTGTATAGGGCCCTGGTAGACCGCACCTTTTGTGTGCAGTTTTGGTCTCCTTATTTAAGAAAGGATGTACTCGCCTTGGAGGGGGTTCAATGTAGATTGACTAGGTTAGTACGTGGGATGAGGGGGATGAGCTATGAGGATAGGTTGAGAAATCTAGGCCTTTAATCTCTAGAATATAGAAGAATTAGAGGTGATCTTGTAGAAACCTATAAGATTATTAAGGGGCACGACAGAGTAGACAGAAGACTGTTTTCCCTGGTTGGAGAAACTATAACCAGGGGTCACAGTCATAACATTAGGGATCAGACCTTTCGCACTGGGTTGAGGAAAAACTTCTTCACTCAGGGTAATGAATTTATGGAATTCTCTACCCCAAAGAGCTGTAGATGCTCAGTCCTTGAACATATTCAAGACTGAGAATGATAGATTTCTTGTCGATAAAGGGATTAAGGGATATGGGGATAAGGGGGGTAGGTGGAGTTAGATTAGAAGATCAGCCATGATCTTATTGAATGGCGGGGCAGGCTTGAGGGGCCAAATGGCCTATTCCTGCTCCTAACTCTTATGTTCTTATGTTTAGTGGTCTACTCCTGCTACTATTTCTCATGTTCTTATCTTATGATTAGAGTAGCTATATGTTTCATTTAATTTTATTAATATATATTTGTTTAAAAAAGATTGTTAAGTGTAGTGACTGTATGTATGTGGACGAAATGCAGCAGCCGATTGCTCACAACAGTGTCTCCACAAACAGTCGTGGATTGAGTGACCAAATTATTCTTGTTTTTTTCAGTGATTATTATTAGGTGTGTACAGTAAAGAAACTTGCCTAAGGTTTCATCCTGCCTCAAATTTAACCCATGTTTCTCGCTTGCAAGGTGAGTGCTGCAACCACTGAGCTACAGGACTCCACAATAGTGAGAGTGAGCTACGGCCGGAGAGAGGCGAAGACAGAGTGAGAGGAATTGGGTGAGAGTGGGAATCGCTGTGGGAACTGCTAATCATGAGTACTCAAGTGTTGTCTTGTGCTACTTAAACTGTGATACTAAAAACTGTTGATATCACTCGTAGATTGGTAGATTTCCAACGAGCACGTATTCCTTTGAGGAATAAGAATGCCATGGGAAAGGTGGTCCATCCATGGCTAATTAGAGCGGTTAGGGAAAGTATAAAGTTAAAAGAAGAAACCCATAAAACAGCTAAGGTGAGTAATAAATCCAAGGTTTGGGAGAGCTTTAGGGATCAACAAAGGAGAACCAAAAAATTGCTTAAGAGGGAGAAAATAGAATATGAGGGCAAACTAGCAAGGAACATTAAGAGAGACTGCAAGAGTTTCTAAAATATATAAAGAGGAAAAGGCTATCAAGGGTGAATGTGGGTCTGTTACAGGCAGCGACAGGGGGAATTATAATAGGAGTCAAAGACATGGCAGAGTCGTTAAAGAAGTACTCTGCTACTGTCTTCACCATAGAAGACAGTAAAAACCTACCAAGAATAGAGGGGAATCAAGAAGACAATGTTAGTGAGCAACTTAGGGAGATTAATATTAGTAAAGAAATGGTTTTAGGTAAATTGTCAGGTCTTAAAACCAATAAATCCCTGGACCTGATGGCCTGCATCCTAGAGTTTTAAAGGAGGTGGCTACTGAGATAGTGAATGGTTTGTCTATAATCTTCCACAATTCTCTGGATACTGGAAAAGTTCCCATTGATCGGAAGATTGCAAATGTAACTCCAATATTTAAGAAGGATGGGAGAGAAAACATGGGGAAGTATATACCAATGATTCTGACCTCAGTGGGTAGGGAAAATTCTTGAGTCCTTAATTAAAGATGTCGTTATGGGAAACCTGGAAGACCATAACAAGATTAGGCAGAGTCAACATGGCTTTACAAAAGGGAAGTCATGCTTAACTAATCTTTTAGAGTTTTTAAGGATGTATCTAGCAGGTTGGATACAGAGGAAAGAAACAGTAGATGTGGTATATTTACATTTTAAGAAGGCATTTGATAAAGTGCCACACAAAAGGCTATTGCACAAAGTCAAGGCCCACGGGATTAATGGGAACATATTAGCATCGATAGAAGAGTGGCTAATGGGTAGAAAACAGAGTAGGGATAAACGAGTCATTCTCAAATTGGCAGAATGTAACTAGTGGAATGCCACAAGGATCAGTGCTTGGACCTCAGTTATTTACAATTTACATCAATGATCTAGACGAGGACATTGAATGTAATGTGTTTAAATTCGCGGATGATCCTAAACTATGTAGGAGAGTCAGCTGTGAGGATGATGCAAAAATATTGCAATGGGATATAGATAGGCTAGAGGAGTGGGCGAGTAGGTGGCAGATGGAATTTAATGTGGGGAAATGTGAAATTATTCACTCAGGTAGCAAAAATAAAAAAACAGATTATTTTCTAGATGGGGAGAGGTTAGATAGTGTTAGTGTACAAAGGGATTTGGGTGTCCTTGTACACCATTCTCAAAAAGTTACGTTTGCAGGTGCAGCAAGCAACTAAGAAGGCAAACGGCATGTTAGCATTCATCGCAAAAGGTTTAGAGTATAAGAGTAGGGAAGTCTTGCTACAACTGTATAGGGCTTTGGTGAGACCACACCTAAAGTATTGTGTGCAGTTTCGGTCTCCTTATTTAAAAAAGGACATACTTGCCTTAGAGGGGCTGCAGCGTAGATTCACCAGGTTAGTTCCTGGGATGAGGGGACTGACCTATGAGGATAGATTGAATAGACTAGGGCTGTATTCTCTAGAGTACAGAAGAATTAGGGGAGATCTTCTTGAAACATATAAGATTCTTAAAGGGCTGGATAAAGCAGACAGTGAGGGACTGTTTCCCCTGGCATGAGAATCTATAACCAGGGGTCACAATCTTAAAACTAAGGGTCAGCCTTTTGGAACAGAGTTGAGGAAACATTTCTTTGCTCAAAGGGTAGTGAATTTATGTCCAAAAGGCTGTAAATACTCAGTCCTTGAACATTTTCAAGGCTGAGACTGATATAGAGGATATGGGGATAGGGCAGGTAATTATAGTTAGGTCAGAAGATCAGCCATGATCTTAACGAATGGCGGAGCAGGCTCGAGGGGCTGAATGGCCTATTCCTGCTCCTAATTCTTATGTTCTTAATATATTTATCTTGAATAGTTTGGAGAATTCACATGGTTTTGTTTTGAATAGTGTAGAGACTTCACATAGTAACAATAATAATAATCCTTAAAAAACTCAAAATACTGCAGATGCTGGAAATCTGAAACAAAAACAGAAGTTCTGGGAAAACTCAGCAGGGCAGGCAGCATCTACGGAGAAAGGAAAGTGTGGCAACATTTCATGTCCACGACCCTTCGTCAGCTCTGGGGTATGTTGGGAGGGAGAGGCTTTTAAGGATTAACAAAGGGAGAGAGGCAGGGCAAGGAAGACAAAGAGGAAAATGGGGTAGCGGGCAGGAGATGATGGGTTAAAGAGGTGTTAATGTTGTTGAACAAAAGAGGGGGTTGCAACAAAATTGCAGAGAAGAAGTGTTAATAACGTTAAAACAAACAAAGAGAGGCTGAAATTGCCAAAAAAAACAGGCAGATCAGATGGTTGCAGAAGAGGAGGGAGGTGAGCTGTTATGGCCTGAAATTGTTAAAATCAATATTAAGACCAGAATGCTGTAAGGTCCCTAGCAGATAGATAAGGTGTTGTTTCTTGAGCTGATGCTGCGGTTTGTTGGAACAGCGTAGGAGACTGTGAATGGATTTAATAATCTTTGCCTTTTATGCAGCTTGCAAGCAATCTAATCACTGAGCTGCTGACTGTGGCTTGCGAGTGAGCCCTCCAACCACTGAGCTGCAGGACTGTGGCTTACGACACCAGGGCTCTAACTATAAGGACATAAGAAGTAGGAGCACGAGTAGGCAGGCCATCTGGCCCCTCGAGCCTGACCCGCCATTTAATAAGATCTTGGCTGATCTTCTAATTCTAATTCCACCATAGCCGCATAGGTTTCTATAAGATCATCTCTAATTCTTCTATGTTCTGGAGAATAAAGATCTAGTTTACTCAACCTCTCCTCAAAGGTCAAACCCTCATCCCAGGAACCAACCTCATGAATCTACGCTGCACTCCTTCTAAGGCGAGTATATCTTATAGACCAAAACTTCACACGATATTCCAGGTGCGGTCTCACCAGGGCCCTATACAGTTCAGTGCCGTACGCAGGATTTTTTTTGGGGGGGTGCGAATTGCTAGTGATGGGACCAACAATGGCCGGGGGCTTGGGGGCTGCCCCCGAAGCCCCCTCGAGGCTTCGACGTTTTACACAGTTTGAGGTCTTATTTAATCGGTTCAGAAGATCCAATATGAACGGTAAATGTTTCATGCCCTTGGTGTTTAAGAGCATCATTATTTATTCAGTGTTTTTATTTTCCCCGGTAGTCCGTGTCTAATTGGGAAGGTCGAATGTGTTCGCCGATAAAAGCAAACACGATTGTTGACTCGATGATGTAAGGAATGCGAACGATAAAGTAAATTACAATCCAATTAAAACAGTACAATGACGAATGCTTGATAAATGTATGCGTATAAGAGAAAATGATCATAAACTACAGATTGACGGTAATTAATAAGTTGTTCTGCATTGTTATCCTAAGACTAAATTTCTTTCGGACTGTAATGAACAATAATGTAAGAGTAAAGTATGAATTATGTGCTCAGATATTCCAGCAAAGCAAATTTTATAAAAGACAAGAAAATATACAGAAACTGAAAATCAGTGTCAAACAGTTAATTCACAAGTGTTACAAGCCTGTTATCAGCATTATCAAACAAACAAACAAACAAAACTTACATTTATATAGCGCCTTTCACGTCGAGAGGACATCCCAAGGCGCTGTACAGTCAGGTAGGACAAGAGCAGGGTGGGAAGGATCAGGGCAGGATAAAGCATAGTAGGAAAAGTAACTGTATATTAGAGGGCGAAACGCCCTCTAATATAATTTTATCCTGAAAATATCGTTGAACTGTGAGCAATAGTGTAGTTAGTTTTTATTTATTTATTTAGAATCAAAATTAAAGGAAGTGACCCATCAAGCAATACTGATCTGACGAAAAAATACTTGAAAAAATAAGGGAGGGGAAATTAATTATTTAATAGCGTTCTGTATTCGAGACGCCTCGGTCGCTTTGAAGCCAATACGTCAACCGCTCTACCAATATCGATTTCCATATTATAATGAATGTGCATTAACGCGAGGGCTGAAAGTCGCTCCTATACGGAGCAGAATGCTGGACACTTAGGCAAACCCAGGAGATTAGGTGACTCGTGAGGTATATACCAGGCTTCTAAGAGACGCCCTGAACGTTTACTGGCGACAGCATCTGACAAATAGTGAGCTATATGGTACACCACCACACTGGTATCACAGACATTACCGCAGAGGCGTCTTAGGTTTAGCGGACATAGCTGGAGAAGCCGGGAGGAAACTGTCCATAGTCCTACTATCCTATGGGAACCATTGCACGGTCACAGAACACGAGGTAGACCGGCCCTAACCTACATCGATACTCTGGAGCGCGATTGGGGTATTGGCAGGCGGGAGTTGTCAGGCTGCGTGGAGAGAAGGGATCAGTGGAGAAGTGTGGTTGTCAATGCCCGAGTTCGCTCGATCGGATGACGGTGAAACTATTTTTATGCCAAATTCGTGAGACATTGATGTTTTTTCACTCTGGGTACAAAACTGAACGTGAAATAAAGTCGCACTGTTTATCTTTGTGGTCATATTTTTTTTGCATGCCAGTGGACATCTCTAAAAGCAATTTTTAATTACAGGAATACATTTTTAATAATATAAATCAAATGTGATAATCAAGACAAAACAAGAAACATGATATTTCAGAAACACGCCTATCAAAACTTAAGTCATTTTTACTTACATTTATCAGATTAAAATACGATTTCAGCTTCCACAAAGTGGTGCTACCTTTTTATGTAGTGACTGTATACGGGATGATTTCCAATTGACACACCGCGTGGAATAGGCGCTAAAGCATAGGCCTACGTCCATGAGTATCTTTTTTAAAGATAGGCATTCCCGTCCAGACACATATAACTTTTTTGTTGGGTTCTCAAAAGCTTTAATTTCTAAGAAGCTTGTAAATATGTTGTCATTGTTTGCCAGCATTACAGTCACACCTCTCAAAACTTGAGTCATTTTTACTTACGGTGATCAGATGAAAAGATGATTTTAACTCCAGAATTGGTGCTGTCCCTTGTGTCTGTTTACGGGATGATTTCCAAACGAGGATTTGAGTCTTGGCGCCTATGTTTATCCAATCACGAGTCACAGACTCGCCGCGTCATGGACTGGTCTATCGACGCGGTATGTTTTGGGTAGACGCCGATTCTGGTGTGTGACTCGATAATTTTATATTAATACTAAATCATTCAAAGATGTGTGTTTATAATTTATATATAGTTTTGAAGAACTGATTGTTACTCAAATGTTCAATAAATTTACTTGGTATTTAAATTTGATAAAAAATGCAATTCTCTACCCCGGAAAATGTGGACCTTTTATAATTTGGGGGGGTGCGTACGCACCCGTCGCACCCCCCCTGCGTACGGCCTTGCAGTTCCAGCAAGACTTCCCTACTCTTATATTCTAACTCTTTTGTAATGAACACCTACTCTGTTTTCTGCCTGTTAACCACTCTTCGATGCATGCTATCTTCAATTGAGCCCTTATCTTATGTAACAGCCTTTTATGTGGCACCTTGTCCAATGCCTTCTGAAAATCTAGATACACTATATCCACTGATTTCTCCCCAATCTAATTTTACATCTTAAAAAAACTAAGATTTATTAGACACAATTTACCTTTCATAAAGCCGTGTTGACTCTGCCCAATCCCACAATAATCCTTGCATTTGACATTGCCATTATCATGTCTTCTAGACAAGTATTTCTCATCTACCTGTCGGCGGACCGGTACCAGTTCCCAGCAGCGTGTTTGGCGGTCAGTCTGTGTAAGATTAGAGAAAAAATAAATATATATCAACTTTGATAAAAAGCAAAAACATGACACAGAGTTTTAGATTTCTGAGCGGAGCGGATTTTCACAAAATCCCAAACAGTTCATAGTAAGTTTACGTTCCGGTCCATTCCATGCTGCTCGAGTTTAGGTCTTCCATTTAGCTTTCCAGTGACGTGCAGTGGGTACAATGACAACAACAACAACAAAATTGCACTTATATAGCGCCTTTCACATCAGGAGGACATCCCAAAGTGCTGAACAGTCTAGTCAGGTCAAAGTAAGGGGAAAGGGAAGGAGAGAGGGAGAGGGGAAAGAGTTAGTGGGGCAGCCGAAGGCGCAGTCGAAGAGGAAGGTCTTGAAGGAGGAAAGGGAGGAAGCAAGGCGGAAAGGCTGCGGGATGGATTTCCACAGTGTGGGAGCAGAGAGGCTGAAAGCCCGGCCGCCAATGGTTGGGCGATTAGGGCGGTGGACGCGGAGCAGGCCTGAGTCTGCTGAATGGAGGGTGCGGGCAGGCTGATAGGGAGACAGTAGGTCAGTGAGAAAGGCGTGAATGGCCTTGGAAGTGAGGACAAGGATCTTGAATTCGATCCTCTGGGTGACGGGGAGTCAGTGGAGACGGGTGAGGATGGGACTGATGTGGTCGCAAAGCCTGGTACGGGAGAGTATATGAGCTGCAGAGTTCTGAATGATCTGCAGCCTGTGAAGGGAGGAGCTGGGGAGGCTGATGAGAAGAGAGTTCCCGTAGTCGAGCCTAGAAGTGATAAAGGTGTAGATGAGGGTTTCGGCGGTGTGGGGGGTGAGGTAGTGGCGGAGTCTGGCAATATTGTGGAGATGATGAAAGGCTATGCCGGTCATGGAGCAGTTGTGGGGGAGGAAGGATAGCTCGGGGTCGAACAAGACGCCCAGGTTCCTAATTGGTTTTGAGAGGTGGAGAGAGCAGCCTTGAACACTGATGTTGTCAGTGCCTGAGGTGCGAAGGCACTGATGTGAGCCAATCAGGAGGGCTTCCGTCTTATTGACGTTGAGTTGTAGGAAATTTGCCCTCGTCCAAGACTCGATGTCGAACAGACATGCAGTCAGAACACCAGTGGTCCTGGAATCGAGGGTTGATGCGGATAGGTAGAGTTGGGTGTCTGCCGCGTGGAAATGTACCCCATGTCTACAGATGATGTTGCCCAGGGGGAGAGTGTAGAGGGTGAAGAGCAGGGGGCCAAGGACAGAGCCCTGGGGAATGCCGCATTTGACTGTGGGGACTGGAGGAGAAGCCTTTGGAAGAGACAAAGGACAGGGTAGATGACCAGGCTCACTTCATGTCAAAGGTTTCTTCCAAAATGTAAAATTACAGCAGGAAAAAGTAAAGTTTTTATTGTTATCTGTACTAAATAGGGTGAGTTTCAGATTATTCAACTTAATTAAACCCCAGTGTCTGCCCTTTCATTTAATTTCAAGTTTATATTCCACCTCCAACGGATTGCCCGCTTTCTTCCATCTCCAACGGATCGCCCGTCTCCGGCAATATCTCACCCCAAAAGCCGCTGAAACCCTGGTCCATGCCTTTGTCACCTCTTGGCTGGACTATTCCAATTTCCTCCTTGCCGGTCTCCTCTCCACCACAATCCATAAAATCCTACTCATTCAAAACTCTGCTGCCCGCATTCTCACCTGCACCAAACTTCGCTCCTCCATTACCCCAGTCCTTGCCAGACTTCACTGGCTGCCTGTCCCATAAGGATCAATTTCAAGATCCTCACCCTTGGTTTCAAATCCCTCCACTTCTCTGCACCCCCCTATCTCTCCGAACTCTCTCTTCATCCAACACCCGTTGCCTTCGCTTCACCGGGTCTGGCCTCCTCTGTCCCCCCCCCCCGAATCCTCTGCTCCACCCTCGGCGGCCGTGCCTTCAGCCACTACTCCCCGAGGCTCTGGAACTTCCTTCCTCACTCCCTTCGCCTCGCCCCCTCTCTTCCCAGTTTCAGGTCCCAACTAAAGACCTTTCTTTTTGACCGCGCCTTTGGTCACCTTTTTACCCCTGCCCCTGGATTGGTCCCGGGATCTGCTGTTGTGAAGCACTCTGAGACACCATCCAGTGTGGAGGGTGTGATACAAATTAAAGTTGTTGTTATATGCACAAATGTAGCAGTAAAAAATAGATAGCCAGGACCTTAAAAGAAGTCCACGTCAGTTTAGGAAGATAGTCAGCTGGTCCGCAGCATCAAAAAGGTTGAGAAACACTGTTCTCGACGTCTCAAAGAGCTTCACAGAATATATTGTAAAGTGAATTGACTGCATATTTGTGGGCAAAACGTGGCAGCCAATTCGCACAGCAGTGTCCCACAAACAGTCGTGGATTGAAATGACCAGTATTATGTATTATGATTTTTTGCAGGGATTAACGAAGTCCTCCCAACATAAAAGGCTCTATACAAATGCAATTTTGTTGTTGTTTACATGAGGTTCGCAGCTAAAATCTCAAAAGGGTGATTGTGTGAATGTTTGTAACTTTACTCACATTTAGCAGTGTCAGTGATTTCTTTTAATGAAATTTTCCGATTATAAACTCACATTGCCATGGTTGCCAAAATTACTAATGCTCAGAAAATCACAATTTAGTGACCTATCTATCTACCAGATAATTTTACTTTATGATCTGTAAAATGCACGTTGCATGTTGGAAGGCTTCATTTCCTACTTGCCATACTGAAGACAACTTCCAAAAAGAACCAGCCTCAAGACGTTCTTAGGTTTTATCACTTCACAGCAAGCTATGCCAATAACATTGCGATTTCCCTCTCCTGCATTGTGCTGAGGGAGAGAAGTAGGTTCAGGACTTGTCTCAGGAGGACAATCTGCTGATTCTTTCAGAGATTGGCTTGTTTTGACTCACATGATAAAGGCTCCAAGAGTGGCAATAGGTCTAACAATAGCACAACACATTAATTGAAGGTTTACTGGCATATTGCTGGCTCGCTCTCCCCACTGATCGCATTTTAAGCAACTGTAGAGAGGCACCAAAACATGACTGATGGACTGCAATAAGGTAATGGAATGTTGCAGTTGTAGTGGCTTATTTTAATTGCTTCATAAAATTGTCTACTTTTTAAGCTAGACTGGAAGTTAAATTATTAATAACCTTAGTTTTAGATGCTGTTCGTTGATGTCCAATAAAATTCATTTATCTGGTTCAGGCACATTCCTCCTACTGAGCATTCAGCAGGAATCATTTCTGTATTTTTTCAGAGCTGAGGAAATCTAATACATTTGTCTTTTCTGCTATAACATTCACAAATGCTGGCTTTCTTGGATTGATGGCTAACTGTGACGTTTACTTTGCACACTTTCTGAAGTTGATTTATCTCTTTTCGGCATTCCAGCTATCCTCTTTGGGTGCTGTGTAGGTAATTGTGTCCTTGCAGCAGTACAAAAAGCCTTGTTTGTGATAAATTGATGCTGTAAGCTTGTGGTTTTCTCTTTCTTGATGATCTCCATTTTCTCCACAGTGTAGGAACATAGGAACAGGAGTAGGCCATTCAGCCCTTCGAGTCTGTTCCGTTATTGAATTAGATCATGGCTGATCTATACCTCTACTAATCCTTTCAATTCCAATTTCCCACTTTCTCCCCATACTCTTTAATACCTTGACCTACCCCAAATTTAACAACCTCACTCTTGAAGGTGTGGATGGATCCAGCATCCACGACCTTTTCTGGAAGAGAATTCCAGATTTCTACCACTTTTTGAGTGAAACAACGCTTCCTGATTTCACTCTTAAATGGCCTGGTTCTAATTTTAAGACTATGTCGCATCGTTTTGGATTCCCCCACCAGAGAAAATAGCTCTGTATCTACTCCATCAAATCTCTTCATCATCTTGAATACCTCAATCAAATCTCCCCTCAACCTTCTAAACTCAAGGGAACAAAATATAGGATCAACAACAACAAAATTACATTTGTAAACACTTTTCTTGTCAGGGGACTGTCAGTTGCCCTCACACCTCTCTGCCTCCGCTCCCCCCCACCACCACCCCACCCCTCCTCCATGCTCAGGTCCCAACCCCTCACTGTTCAGCGCCTTGGATCCAGCATCCACGATCCTCCCAACATGAAAAGGTGCTCTATCAATGCAATCTGTTTTCCATTGCTTTGTCATATCATTGCAATGTTTCCTTTGTATTGATCACAGTAATATCCAATAATGCAAATTGCAATAATATTTTGCAACGGACTGCCGCAATGGAACGCAATACAATTATAACAACATGTTTGGATACACCAGGGTTCTCAAACAGGTCATATTTGTGAGCCAACAGTCGCTCCCCTTCCCCCAGCACCTTCCCACACCAGCGCAGGAGCTGCGATACCTGTCCTTTCACCTCTTCCCGGACCACTGTCCAAGGCCCCAAGCACAGATTTTATATGAGACAGCGATTTACATGTACTACCACCAATGTACTATATTGCATCAGCTGCTCATGATGTGGTCTCCTCTACATTGGGGAGACCAAACGCAGATTGGGTGACCGATTTGCCGAACACCTCCATTCTGTCCGCAAATACAATCCTGACCTTCTAGTTTCATGCCATTTGAACTCTCCTGCCTACTCGCAGTCTGACCTCTCCATCCACAGTCTCCTACACTGTTCCAAGGAAGGAACAGCGTAGCGCAAGCTCGAGGAACAGCACCTTATCCATCTGCTAGGAACCTTACAGCCCTCTGGCCTTAATATTGATTTCAATCATTTCAGGCCATAACAGCTCACCTTCCTCCTCTTCCGTGACCATCTTACTTGCCTGTTCTTTGGCAATTTCATCCCCGCTTTGTTTTAACATTCTTAACACCTCTACTCTCCAGTTTTGTTGCAATTTCACCTTTTGTTTCCAAACATTAACTTTAACCCATCATCTCCTGTCCTCTCCTGTTTTCTCCTTTGTCTTCCTTGCCCTGCCTTTCATCTCTGTTAATCCTCAAAAGCCTCTGCCTCCCAACATGCCCCAGTTCTGACAAAGGGTCAAGGACCTGAAATGTTGACTCACTTTTCCTTTCTCCATAGATTCTACTTGACCTGCTGAGTGTTCCTAGCGATTTCTGTTTTTGTTTCAGATTTCCAGCATCTGCAGTATTTTGCATTTTTTTTTCATATTTATGAGCATTTCCTAAGCACAGTATCTGACTTTTTTTTAAGTTAAATAACAAAATAAATGAATTTTGAAGTCAGCTTACTCGTGTGTGTTTTTATTTTCAGATAGCTGTTCTATAAAATGGACTAATTACATGCACCGCAGTATCCATACTCCGCTCCACGACAGGTTTAATACAGTAGTATTGTCTGTCGGTTGCTGGCTCAATGCTACTATCGGTGGAGCTGGATCTAGGGTTCAGTGCTCCCAATAACAATATGCATCATTTAGAGTTTCTGAACCACTCCAAAAATGAATCCCACAACTCAAGCTGCCAGTTGTTATAAATTTTTTTTAAATCTGGTGGAGTTAATTTCAAATTTCATTTTGCTTTATTTAATAAAATGCAAGATCCTTGAAGAAGGTCATTATATATATTTTGATATGCTTTCTCTAGCGTCTGTCTCGAAAAGAACACAAGGCACTGGGTAGTATAGTAAGTTAGTTGTATGATGCTTTCAGCTCTGGTGCATGGATTGAATTGATGAGGTAAAAGTCTGCTCCTGTTAGGCTCTGTGCTCCCCACATCATTGCCTTCATGATATTCATTCTGTGTGAAAGTCATTATATAAGTGCAAGTCTGGGGTTCTAAGGTGAATCAAATTTGGGCACTCTCACTCTCAGCTCTCAGTGGGTATGACTGTGAGGCACACAACTATCCATAATTTAACACTAATTAGCATTTCATTGGAAATCTCACTCACAGAGCCCTTGATGGTTGGTGTAGGAAATGATAATTTTGCTGCTTCTGACCTGGGACTACTTGATACTATAATTTAAGAACACAATTCCCCAAATGACATTCAACCATCTCATGCAAGCGTTGAGTGGAACACCAGTCTACCTTTAAAAAAATGTATTGCTGGTATTATGCCAACACGCTGCTTGTCAATTTTCCCAACTTATCCCTCCACAAGCTGCAGATCATTCAAGACTCTGCAGCTTGTGTCCTCTCCTGCACCAAACTTTGTGACCCCATCACACTGACCCTTGCCCAGTTCCACTGGATCCCCGTCCTTTTAAGGATCAATGTCAAAATTTCTCGTCCTCACCTTCATGGCTCTCCATGGCCTTGCCCCCTCTGATCTCTCTGCCCCTTATCAACCTGTCCATTTCCTCCACTCAGCAGGCTCCGATCTGCTCCATGTACACCGTCTGACCCCCTTTTCGCTCCATGATTGGTAATCGGGCCTTCAGCCTTTCTGCCCCTCACACTCTGGAGCTCCATCCCACATTCCATTCATCTCGCTCCCTCCCTTGCATCCTTCAAGGCTTGAGACTCCCCTTTGACTGTGCCTTTGGCCACATTCCACTGGGGTACTAATGTCCCTGACTTTGGACCATTGGACTTTCAGCACCTGTGGACATCCTCTCATCATAAAAGGTACTTTACAAATGTAATTTGGTATAGTATTATGTTCATTCGTCAAATTTCCTGATTCATTAAACAGTTAGCTTCTCCATCTCAACGATTGGGTAGGATATATCGGCTGTGTTGGGCGGTTCAGCACCATCACTCTCGGGACAGTTTCATGCGTTGAATAACAAAGGTCGCTAAATTGAACATATCGGCTTTGAATAACACAGCAAAACTTCAGAAAATTTATCCCAAAGCATTACAAGTTCCAAACCTCCAGTCTAATCCAATCGAAGAGGAAATTACAGCTATTTCTAACATATTCAAATTATTTCTTATTTAGAACCACAAGTCTTAAAAGCCATTAGAAGGCAGTTTCCTGTAATTATTGATTACAACAGAATTGTAGAAATAAATTCTCTTCTATTTAGATATTCCATCTCGTGTTACAAAAGAGATCATAAATATGCTGGAGCTCTGCTAGCAGTAACATCACAAAACAACATAAGTTCCCTAAGGTCCTTTTGCATTTTACAACCTTTTGCATTTTGCAGATGAAAGAGATTAACTTTGTTTTGCTCATTTAGGTACCTATAGTAACATTGGCTCAATCATTAAATTTAAATCTATTCATATTTCCACATTTAACAAAGTGCAGCTATCATCATAATAGGTTTTGTGTAAATTGTGTACTGACATAGGTTTCTGAGAAAAATTTAATTTGAAAGGTAAACAGTATTCTTACCCTTCAATTCAATTGGAGTATTTAAAAGGGAATTGGATAAGCAAATTGTGAGATAAAGTGAGTACTGGAAATAGCAAGGAACGGGATTAGTCCTGTGGAGTCATATAGAGTAGTAGCTAGAGCGCTCACCTCACAAGGGTAAGGACCCGGGTTCAATTCTGGTGCGGGAATGACACCCTTGACCAGTTTCCTTATACCATATGCCACTCTTTACCTAACAATAAGTAGGAATCTGGTTATTAGTCAATTGGAGGATCGCTTTCCAGGGTGTAATAATCCTTCAAAAAAATGTAATAAGATATTAATGTTAATTGGTCACTTAATTTTTGACCCTGAACTGTTGTTCCTCTCCCATATCCGCACCATGACCAGTACTGCCTTCTGCCACCTTTGCAATGTTGCCAGACTCTGCCACTGCCTCACCCCTCAGGCCACCAAAACACTTGTCCACACATTCATCACATCAAAGCTCGACTATGGAAACTCCCTCCTCGTCAGCCTTCCTGGTTCTTCCCTTCACAAGCTGCAGATCATCCAGAACTCTACAGCTTGTGTTCTTACCCTCACCAAGCTCCACAACCACATCACTCACGCCCTCGCCCAGCTCCATTGGCTCCCTGCATCCAGAGAATTGAATTCAAGATCCTCGTCCTCACCTTCAAGGCCATTCATGGCCTTGCCCCCCACTACCTCTCTGAACTGCTGTCCCCCTATGAACCTCCCTGAACACTCCGATCAGCGGGCTCCGGCCTGCTCTATGCCCCCCACCCGACCCGCCCTACCATCGGCGGATGGGCTTTCAGCCTCTGCCCCAAAACTCTGGAATTCCATTCCACAGTCCCTTTGTCTCATTCTCTCCCTCGCCTCCTGCAAGACTGGTCTCAAGACCCTCCTTTTCGACCGTGCCTTCTGCTGCACTCCCAATTCTCTCTCTCCCCTCCTAATGCTCTCTCGCCCTTTCCCCTACCCTGCCCATCTCCCTTGCTCGGGTCCCAACCTGACTGTTCAGCGCCTTGGTACGTCCTCCCAACGTGAAAGGTGCTCTATAAGTGTAATTTTGTTGTTCTTGCTGTTGTTGTTGTTGTAATTCACGACTGTTTGCAGGACCCTGCTTTGCGCAATTAGCTGCTGCATTTCACCCACAAAATATACAGTCAATTCACTTCACAATATATTCTGTGAAGCACATCTCAAGAATGGGACAAGGCACTATTTCAAATGCAGGGTTATTATTATGGTAAAGGTATCCCCAACAGACTAAGAATTCCACATATGTTTGCCACCCATACATAGAACTCTCCCTGTGCTCTATCTCCCTGAACTCTAATTGAATGTGCTCTATCTTCCTGAGAGTACGCACCCTGCTTAAATAATTCCAGAGAGTAATAGACTCATGTTGGCACGGATCAAAGCATTGGGACGGATCAAAGCTTTGGGATGCCAGAGTGTACATTGGGGTTACCGACTTATCTGTATAGCTTACCATTAATTTCTATGATTCTATTCCTCTAACAGCTACATTCTAAGGCTGCGTAAATGTTATGGTTCCAGTGGCAAGAAGAGAGAGACAGAGATTGGAGGAACTGACAGCCAGGGATTGCTCTTGCTGTTTCAGCTGCATTTATTTTGTAGGCAATGGCTGCTTGTACCATGTAGTTGACAGTATAGGTACAGAGAGCATGCGAGAGACAACTGGCTGACAGCAGAGGTATTGATTCATGGCCACAGCTGAACATACTGCAATGCAGCACCATGACCTTGTTTATTTTACAAAAGCCCAGTCAGTGGTGGACATCACAACCAAGCCATTCATCAGAGTGTTAGTTATTTTTGGTGGACTCTATTCACTAAGTCTGTTACTCTGTAGGTAAAGAATTTCTCACACATTCAGTTTGAGTCTTACAACCTGTCCTGTATTGCTAAGGTTTTTCAGTAGAACACTTCTTCACATCCTGACCCATTTATCAAAAATCAGATTCAATTGGCTGTTATTTTATGGGTAGGGGAGGTGGGTGATAGACTCAGTAGCTTTCACTTTCCCGATGATCTTCTGAGCCCAACCATAAGTAGAAATGTAATTAACATACGCAGAACTGAAGCAGTGGTGTCAACCCGTGTTAATTCAGCTCAAATTACACGATCGGGCCACAGAATTGTCTGAGTCAGTGCACCAGATCACATTGTTTTATACATGAATTATCCAACAAAAATACCTTTTCAGCTCAATTATAATTCTTCGCTGCAGTTTGCCTTTCAAAATTTTTCCTGATGGTGAGATGCTGTCTCTGAATATTCCACTTAATTTCTATATGGTCCACACGTTCATCGGTTATGCTATGGACATGTGGTGTGGTTTCATCATTGACTAAGCCCCGCACTAAGATTCTATGCCTAGCTGTATGTGACCACAATTGGTCAAGCTCTTCCACTGTTAAGCGCTCCAAGACACTATCCTGTGCAAGGAGCATTCTATAAATGCGCGTTACTGTTGTGAACTGAAGGGCTTTATTATAATCCTTAGATGGAATCGTTAATGAAAGTTTGATCCATTCTGTGAGTTCACCAGTAACAACCTATAAGAAATATATTGAATATTGTTGATTAGTTACGAGCAGAACGGAACTACTGCTATCCGGCCAGCGCCACTTGCTGCCGACCCAATTTCAAGGACTCATCTTGTACTGTGACAGATAAAGTACTCGCCCTGTCACATTTGTCACTCCAAGTTATTGTGGAGGCAGACTGGACCAGTTGGGTTGCCCTGTGCTGAAGCAGCTGTAATGGGCAGATTTCATCATTATCAGGTATGCTCACATGGGGATTTTCTGGTCTCAGCTGTGCCTGCCCCTTGTGGAGATTGTCTGTGAGGAAGCCACAGCGAATAATGGAAAAAGCGGACAGAATCATCCTAAGCTTATTCAGGATCTAGCGATACAGCAGTACTGCAAGAAGCCTGAGAGCAAACCATTTGTTTAACTTTAAAGCCAGGAATGGTGCATACATAGGTTGAGGGAATTGGAGGGAAGGAAGGGAATTAAACAGAAAATCCCAGAAGCAACGTTTTGCAAAGTAGCTCCTGGAAGGACAAGGTTAAAATATGTGCTCAGCTACAAGAAACAAATGGGTAAAAAGATTATTGTTCTATTAACAATTACAAGGATCAAGGAAAAAAACTTCTGCTAATATTTCAATTTGTATTTGGTATTCAGGTGCATAAACATACAACAACACCAACAACTTTGATTTATATAGCGCCCTCCTCGCCGGATGGCGTCTCAAAACGCTTCATAATAATGGATCCCGGGCCTGAGCCAGGGGGAGGGGGCAAAAGGTGGCCGAAGGCGCGGTTGAACAGAAAGGTCTTTAGCCGAAACCTGAAACCAGGAAGAGAGGGAGTGAGGTGAAGGGAGTGAGGAAGGGAGTTCCAGAGCTTCGGGGCATAGTGGCTAAAGGCACGGCCGCCGATGGTGGAGTGCAGGATTCAGGGGACAAGGAGGAGACCAGGACCGGAGGAGTGAAGGCAACGGGTGCTGTTTCGGGGAGGGAGCTAGGTGGGTGCAGAGGAGTGGAGAGATTTGAAGACAAGAGTGAGGATCTTGAAATCGATCCTCTCCAGAACAGGGAGACTGTGAAGTCTGACAAGGACTGGGATAATCGGGGAGCGGAGTTTGGTATGGGTGAGAATGCGGGCAGCAGAGTTCTGAATGAGCTTGATTTTATGGATTGTTGTGGAGGGGAGACCAGCGAAGAGTGCATTTGCGTAGTCCAGCCAAGAGGTGAAAAAGGCATGGACCAGAATCTACTATACCAGAATTACAAATTCAGGTATAGTAAACATCAGACTGGTACCCGTGCACAAACCCAGACCAGTTAGCATAGGCCCACATAATTAAATTTCTGATGACTATGAAGAGTGAGTAAATAAGTAAATGAATTGCAGTATTCTTAATTTAGTCCCAGTTAATATAACCTACTGCAGGTCCAACTTAATTTTTAATCCATCTGTTGGCTTGCATCCAAATCCACTCCCCTTCATGTCCTTTAAATGTATAACTGTTATTTACAGCACAACCTATCCTAAAACTGCTTCCGTTGATGGTGAATAATTAATAGGAAAAGGTTCTTTATTCTTTACCATGATTGAAAGGTCCATTTTTAAATCCCCAAAAACCATGTTTAAAATTACAGAGGTTTATTCTCAGTTATTCAACCATCTTTGTTTCCTGCTGTTCAGCTCAAACAAATAAATTTTAAATTACAAGTCAGACAGGACAAGAGAGGCTGAGTTTGTGAGGTCAGCAACACTATTGCTGCATTTTAATGTGAACTGGAGCAGGAGCAATCTTATTTACATTAGCAGCGACAACCTTGGATTTCAGGAACATGGCAAATCTTGACAAAAATAGGAAAGTAAGAGGTGACAAGATTACAACATAAGCATGTTTTTCATATCACAGATACGTATTTCGAATCACCTCAGTGATTCAGGTGGAAGTAAAGAGACCCACTATACCTGAGGTATTTCAAAGAAGTATGGAGTCTCTCTCATGGAAAACAGGCTTATCTTTATTTCCCTTCAAATTTTCACCCAAATTCAAATTTATTGGCCAGTCATTACATAGGGACATTACTGGTTGCCCATACAACTCTAGCTTTAATTTCTAATCAATAATATTTTGTAAAATGCTACAAGACATTTACTTTCACAGATTCATTTGCTAATATTATTGATAATTATAGATGAAGAAGGCCATTTAATCCTACTCTTCCAGAATATTTACCCTAGTGTCCTCCCATTATAGCATAAATCTGTGTATAATGGGAAGGGGAGCTGGTTTAACATTTCAGTCTATTAAAACCCTTTTATCAAGTTTGAATGCGATTGAGCTGTTTAATCTGACTCTACCTTGAACTGATTAAATGCTATTAATAGCCTGAAACATTATGTTAATGTCATATTTCATGCAAAATATCAGTTCTCTACAGTAAACGCACAAGCGTAAATTTTCCTCTTCATTTTCCCAATTATTTTCTTCTTCGGTTCTACAGTTGCACTGCAAGAGCTCTTCAGATCCCAGCCGACGCTTCATCTCCTTATATGTGAGCCTGGAGGGTGACTGCATGAACCTGTCAGAGCTGAACCTACCTGCATCCATCATCACACAAGCACACTTTCAGGAGACTTGTGGATAGGGATCAAGAACAACATATACCGCAGGTAGCCTCTCAGAGGACTCACAGTGGAGGAGCTTGACTTGGAGCCTGGAAGAGAGGAGAGGTGTCTTTTAGGCATGGTTGAAGACAAAAGTCTTCAGATTGAGGTGGAGTTCCAGTATTTTGGGGCATGGTGGGTGAAAGCAGGGCCGCTGGTGATGGAATGGAGAGGATGACGGACATGTAGAAAGCTGGAGCAAGAGTAGAGGAGTAAAGTGTAAGCAGGTCAGATCATAGGTAACTACAATAGTAAATCCCGTGAGGTGCTTTGAGACATCTTCCCAGAGCCTACAGCTATTAATTACCAGATTAAAAAGTCCAGGTTCCTTGATAATAGCTAACTGTTGCAATAAGATACGTTATGAATTCAATAAAAATAATTTAATGTGTGAAGGAATAAAATTGATCTTATAACCAACAGTTTATTATTTAGAAATCATATTGAACATACCTTTCTGCCTATAGATCTGGTTGATTGAAATAGTAATTAAACTGACAATTATTGGAAATTTCAGTTCCTTCCACCACACGTTTGGTGCTGAATATTATCACATTACAGTACTTGCATTCGTCTTCACGCGCAACATTTTTAGCATCTGTTAGTTTCTGAGTTTACTTTCCCTGCAGGTATATGTTAACTTTTCAGTATAAAACTAATATTTTTCCAGGCTGTTCCAGTAGATCAGCACTGGAATCCAATGGTCCACTGAGAATGTGATACAGCTATTAATGAGCCATGGGTCTGAACCAAAGTTGTCATCAAATGATCACATCCCTCAATACATTGGCTGGATGCAATTTTCTGGATCGCAGCCGACATTTTGATTTGGGGCAATTTCTCTGATGATGATTGTGATTAGAAGTGAATTATTGCTTTAGATAAGGAAGTATGCTCAGTTTGGATCAGAAGTGAATGGCTGTTGTGATAAGAAGTGAATTGTAGTGTTATAGAGTAAAGTATGCTTATGTTTGTTAGTTGATGTTGAGCTGATGTGCAGAACTGCAATATCAATTGTAAAAGTCATTTTGATTTTGTTAGTACGTTCCTCGAGATGACTTGCAGAAAATATTGTGTTAATTAAATTGAGCTGAAGTCTGGCAAAGGTCAGAAAGCAGAATGGGTTCTGTCAGTCTTTGATATTGAGATATTCGTATCGAATTTCTCAACTTCAATTACAAAATAGAATTTGTCACCAATGCAACAACTTCTAGTTTCCAATGTCACATTTTCCATCACATTTTCTCACAAGTAATCATACTATGACATTACTCAGAAGGTAATATTACAATATTGTCAGTCTAGGCTGAAAATTCAATGTGGTACCGTGAGAATGTGGCGTTATCAGAGGTGTCATCTTTTGGATGAGACTTCAACCTAAGGTCCCGTCTGCCTGTTCTGGTGGACGGTAAAGATCCACTATCATCTATGCATGATTTGGAAAAGAAAACTGAGCAGAGAAGACAATTTGTCAGTGTGTCCTGATCAACAATCCCCCAAATAAAATTGATCATTCACTTCATTGGCTGTTTTAGGGACAATGCTATATACTAATTGGTTCCCTTGTTCACCTACAAATACAGTAACTACACCTTTTGGGAAATCCTGTGAAGCACTTTGAAATGTTTCAATGACGCGATGGGCCAATACATCAAATTCAAATATGATTATTATTATAATTAATGCATTATTACATTGTAATAGTTTGAAGCATTTAGCATTATAAATAATTAACTGATAATGGTAAAATAGCTTAACTGCAACGTAAACGGTGAGGTGAGATGACAATCATGTCTAATTCTCTACTGTAATATCTACCATATTAATTTCACGTTATAGTAATTTGGTGGTAAATCAAGCTCAAAAGACATTAAGGATTATTTGCACATTAGCATTTATGTGAAATGTAAATGAGAGGGTGCGGAGGCTCAGACAGCTAGAGGAGGATTCTGGCTGAAGGTTTTTACTTGTGACTGCAATTGCAAGAGTGCTTGTGATATCATGCAAGTCAGGCATTTGCATACTGAATGTTGGATAAGCACAGGATCAGGTTTGGCAATGATACTCATCAAGGTCGAATAGCCAGCCGAGAACTATTGCCTAACCTGACACATGGTCATTTGAACGAGATACCAGAGGACTGCTGATGCCCAAGGAATCATATTGCTGCCCAAGTCAGTGTCTTCAGAAGAGGAATGAGAGAAGGGAGTAAATGGAAACACAAGGCATTCACTTCTGAAATGACAAAAGGATCAATATTCACATAAAATGTAGCAAGGTTCTGCTCCAATTGAACAAACAGATCTGTGAGATTGCTTTCTTGCAGGAGACTCACGTTGCACATGACATGGCTCAGAAACCAAGTATGGATTGATGTTCTCAGGGTTATAAAGCCAGCTGAACATCAAAGAAGTTATTCACAAAATTCATGCCAAAATGATACCATCTGAGGATCCTGAGTAGGGAACTGGAGAGATTGACGCTAAGATTTATTCTGGAATCTACAAACTGATCAATGCATGTGTTCCAGAAGGATATCATCCATTCAAGAAGGAATATTGTAAAATCGGCAAAAACAATTAGTACTTCAAAGTTGTATGGTTAAGCTGTCACCCAGCCTGCTATATCTTCAAAGGAAATCAGTGATACAAAATGAAAATCTACCAAAATCATTTCTGAGAAATAAAAATAAAGTACTCAAATCTAGACATTAACCTGTTGAAACAGGTTTCATTGGTGGTAAATCAAGCTCAAAAGACATTAAGGATGGTCCCATTCGGAGCAGCAGAATTTTAGTTCCGAGTTAAATCCTTCCTTCAGCTCAGCTATTTCTCACAGGAATGAACAGCCAAGGTTTGAGAAATCAGGCAATATGTTCAACAATGAGCTGCAGTTTGTTCTTGGGGGAATGGGTTGAAAAGGGGAACATAATAACAGCAACTGTAAACCTGTTCCATCTCATTCCCAAAGGCAGACATATAACCTTGTCAATACTGTAGACACACACAAACCTCTTAATTCATCCTAGTTGATAAAGACATGCAGAAGCAACCAAGGAGAAAAGATATTTGGAAAATTAAATGCAAATGCTAAATTTAAATGCAAATAGTAAAATGAAAATCTAAGCATTATAAAGTCACAATAATTATTGAGTGGAGAGAAAGCATGAGGAGATGGCAGTTGTATTTGTCCTGAAGTTCTTCCTTGGAACTCTTCTGGTACTGCGTGCTTCTTTTGTGGAGCTCCTGTAGCTTAGAGCACTTGTCTTGCAAGCTGGGGATACCAAGCTGGGGAGACCTATGTTCGAATCCAGCAGGTCAGGGCGAAACCTTGGGCAAGTTTCCTTACTCCACATGCCTAATAATAATCCCTCCAAAAACAAAAACCACAATAATAAAATTGGTCATTTCAATCCACAACTGTTTGTGGGCACTGCCGTGCGCAATTGGCTGCCACGATTCGCCCACAAATATATACAGTCAATTCATTTTACAGTATATTCTGTGAAGCGTTTTGGGATGTCAATAAGATGTTGAAAAGCGCTATATCAAATGCAAGGATTATTATTATTATATTCTAGGCCCTTGGGACGTTCTTCCGACATGAAAGGCGCTCTATAAATGTAATTTTGTTGTTGTTATTGTTGTTGTACTTCCCAACGTGAAAGGTTTCTCTATAAATATAATTTTGTTGTTGTTTTATCTTAACACACAAAGGAGATGGCTTTTCCTCTGTCCCCAACCACAGCTCTGATGATATCCGGGCTTCCTCTCCCCACGTTATTTTCTGTCTAATTTAGTCTCAATTCCCTCCCTCTACTCTCCATTTTGCCCCACTCTCCATTAGTTTTCAGGTCTTAAAACCAACTTATTTGTCTATGCCTATAGTCACCTCACCATTCACCCCTGCTTGGTTGGTGTACATTTCCACCACTGCAAAGCATTTTGACATGTTATTCTACATGAATGGAGTTATGTAAATGTAAGTTGATGTTGTTGTCGTTCTTTACAACTATTTATTCCCTCTTGTTAAACTGGTCCTTCAAAGCCAACTTCCTCATTTCATTTCTATAACTTGTAGCAATGATTTCAAGCAACTACACCAATATTGAATGTGAATAGGCCTCTCGTCATACTACATAGTACTATAGATTGGAAGCTCACCAGGTAATAAAACCTCCTATTCATAAACCTCAGGTAGATCATGTGGAGTCCTGTAGCTCAGTGTTTAGAGCACTCGCCTTGCAAGCAAGTGACCTGGGTTCAATTCCAGGCAAGGCGAAACCTTGGCCAAGTTTCCTTACTCCTCATGCCTGAAACAAATCCCTGAAAAAAAAATTGTTAATTTCAATTCACGATTGTTTGGGACAATTGGCTGCCGCGTTTTGCCCACAAATATGCAGTCAATTCACTTTACAGTATATACTGTGAAAACACTTTGAAACACTTCGAAGCCATGAAAAGCACTATATCAAATGCAAGGATTATTATTAATATTATCATCCTCCCATGAAAATATTGGTGAGGCACATTTCATGCTGCCTCAGACCCAATTTCATTGCCACCAAATTCAGTATGATTTTCTGCCAAATGTGTAATATGATTATGTATTTTCAAACCATCATCTCTTTATTCATTGTGTTATTTATTTAGGTTTTGTATACATTGTAATTCAACTGGAAATTTTTATTTCAATTCAATGTGGACTTTTGTTCCTGTTTCTCATGAACTATATTCCTTTCCTGTTCAAATTTATCCCAAATTAAAAATAAGTATTTTGGTGTTCGATTATGGGACATTATGGGACATAAACTGGTGCAGATTAGCTTCTGCCCAGTATTTTGCCTAAATAACAGTAATTATAATTTCGTATAAATTTTATTTTGCAATTTATTATGAGACACTTATTTTATTTGAACTGTGTCGGAAAATGCAATATTTTCTAATTATTTCCTAAATAGCTCTCCCATAGCAATTTATCCCTAAGAAAGAAAATGTAATTGATTTTTCCATAGCAAGAATGGACATTTGCAGGAAACTGCAGCAACAACTCCACACTGCAGATAAAAGTAGTAAGGTCGAATCACGGTGACTCTGCTGATTAGGTAAATCACATTTCCAACAGAATTGATGAAATATTGGGCAATTTTGTATTGCACATCAAGTCCGCTGAGCAACAACAACAACAACAAAATTACACTTGTACAGCGCCTTTCATATCAGGAGAATATTCCAAAACGCTGGACAGTCAATGTTTCAGACTCGAGGTGGGGTCGGCAATGGGGAGGGTGGAGCAAAAGGAGGAAATTTGGGTGACTGATGGGACCACTCAAGACGAGGGTCTTGAGGCGGGACTTGAAGAAGCTAGGGAGGGGGCAAGGAGGAGGTGACTTGCGGGATGGAATTTCAGAGGTTAAGGGCAGAGTGGCTGAAGGCTCACCTGCCAATGATGGGGTGGGTGGGTCGGGGGACATGGAGCAAGTCGGAACCTGCTGAGCGGAAGGGGTGGGCTAATTAGTAGTGGGTTAGGAGGACACAAAAGTAGGATGGGGCGAGGCAATGGAGAGCTTTGAAAGTGAGGACCAGGATTTTGAATTGAATCCTCTGGCTGATAAAGAGCCAATGGAGTCAGGTGAGAATGGGGGAGATGGGGTCACGGAGCTCGGAGCCACAGAGTTCTGGATTATCTGCAGCCTAAGGAGGGAAGAATTAGGAAGGGCAACAAACAAAGGTCACAGCTGCAATTGTGTCTATTTAATTGAATATTGAAATTCAGATGAATACACTTGTGAGAATGAAGGCAATCCAATCAATATTTAATGAGCAAGATATATTACATTTTTAGTGTTAGGTCAGAATGGTGCCATCCCAGCATTATTTTAACAGTGTCAAACATATTCATGCACAAAGCCAGACTGATTTGCATTAAAATAACAGACACACGCGCATGCATGCACACACACAGAGGGGAGTGGGGTGGGGACAAAATGTGTTTCTCATAACATGAGTTGATCATCCAGTTAAAGACGTCAAACTATCACTTGTTGTAAAGTTGACAGGTAACACTATGGGCTTGGGAAAGGGAACTGAACATACATGTTCATTTATGCAAATAGACATGGTATCACGGATTTGAGAATTGTGTGCAATTTGGCTGAAAAGCTTCCGAACAGCATAAGCATGCCTCAGAGGATTTGTTTCTTTTTAAAATTAACAACAGCCATTCAGGAATAAGATGTCCAGCATCCCAGTTCTTCACCTGCCCTAGAGAAATTGTCTGTGACTTATTAAAAGAATCAGCCCTTGAAACACCTAAGGATATTTGTCTCACAGGCACTGCCTTGTTCAATGAACTCTTCCAAAAAAGAAATGTATTGTCAAGGAAACCTGGAGGACACTATATATTTATAATGATATTATCACAGTTCATTTGGAAAAGTATTTCCTGTGCGTTTGCCAGATAGTACAAGACCACCTTCCACCCACGATGTTTCTAGAAGATTCTGTTCCGGTGTCTTCCATGACTTGTCCTTTCCAGGGTGTTTCAGTGCCGGGATCACTGCCAACTGCTGAGTGAATAGTTGGTAAGTAGATACCACAGTATAAAGGTGACAGAGTGACTGAGAGACTAAATTAACCTCAGAAAACTTCCCCCATAACTTCCTTCAGATACTCTGAATAATTGTGCAACATCTTGATGAAAGATATTAGGGGAAATTATAAATGCATTGAAAATACCCTCAATATTCTAACTGGTTTTAAGTAAAACTGAGAACATAGCTCCTTATACCTCAGAAGTATGAAATGAGTTCCTGTACTGTACTCCCATATTCAAACAGGAAATGTGCCCCAGAAATCAAAACAGAAAAGCTTCTTATTCTCCTAATTATGTGAGCCCTGTTCAGTTGATTGTAATGAACATAAGTTCTCATGCTGCAATTTCATATTTAGAAAATCAGGGGAAATGTTCATCCTCCTTCTCAGCCTCTTACTTAATTTAGTGGCAAATCATTCTACTCGGTTAGTTATAACATTTTGTACAAAGGAGGTAGTCAGCCAGTGGTTCGAATCCCATGATGATGACTAGGCAGAAAAAACAGACAAATACAGTGAGTAAAGTGGTAAGGTAATACCACTTTACACATTATCACTCATGTCCACTTTAGGGGGACTAACTTTTTTAAACAATAAACTCATTTAGCCCACATGAAGAGGTTAAATTGCTTCCAGCCGAGGATTATAGAGGAGCATGACAGTCAGGGTTCCAGCTCCTTGTCCCTTGTCGGAATGTAAGATTTTGTAATTAATGTGTTAAATAATATCTCAATTTATATTTGCAATGTTGATATATTGGAGACATATAATCAATCTCATATGATAGGAGTTGGTTGTGATTAGCTTTGAAAAAGAAACAAAAAAGTGTTTTCAATTCTTATAGGTCATTTTTTCACAGAAAAATGGTCAGCAGGTGGAGAGAGTATTTGCTTCTACAAAGGAACCATCTTGCAAAAGACAATATCTAATGATAGGTCACCTAATAAACTGTGTAAATGGAGATCGATTCAGAAGAGAATCAGAAGAAAGAATTGAAGAAGGAAAGGGGTCAAATTGGATGTGCCATAATAGATTGGACGTGCCATTAACACCTGGATACTTTGGGTGAATGAACTGAGAAACGTACAACAATACTTGGATACCATTTGATGGATTTATATATATATTTGGATTAAAGAAGAAATATTAAAATGGACATTAAATTTGACATTGCTCCTCTATCTCTTCTGCAGCATTTGGTTAAGTCAATTTATTAAATCATTGTGAATGATCCATCAATATATAAGCATTATTGTGATATCTTCTTTTAATTACTTATAACTATAACTAATCTGAATTAATAAACATCTATATTTTTGTACAACATTTGTGTCAGTCCTTACTTCACCGCAGGATCACAAATTTAAATTAACCCTTAACAAGAGCCACGTATTTGAAGTGTGTGATTGCCTGATGAGGAGAGGCCAGGCTTGGCTGTGATATTCTCCACAGTTGAATGGCCTGCCAACATTCATTGCCAACACTCAATGCCAATGCTCATAGACAACCAAAGGCTGCTTGGGTGGAGTACCGGAGCACAACCACAACCTGTGGAATCTCATCCCAGCATAAGGAGGCTAGGACGAGAGCAGAGGAATATGCTGATGGGGAGGAAATTGGAAAATATTGGACACACTGAAAAAGTTTAAAGATAATTCAAATAAAATCGAGTCTTGCACAATTCACACGCTTTCCTAAGCCAAGGATTTAAGACGTTTACTTAATGCTATTCAAACCGTGTTTTTACTGTACTCGTTGATGGATGGAAATCTTTCTGCTTTCTGTTTGGTATCTTTCTTCAAGTACACTAGGTGATTGTACTACAATATCAATAATGATTTGCAACCAAGGTTAAGCCAGCAAATACCCAAACTTTCATACAACAATACAAAATGTGGTGATTAAAATTACAACCTGCATTTTAATATTGCAACTATTACCAACTATTATTTGTGACCTCTGGATACACTTATGTTATTCTGTAGAATGCAGAAGTTGCATCCGTGCAGTGATATAATTGGTATCTCTGATTTAGCCCCATGTCTGAACACGTGTAATCTTCCCACCTTTGTTTAGAACAGCACATTAGCGTTGGTACGGTCAAAAGACATCTTCAACAAGTTCAAATGGTAACACCCCTCTAGTGTCTAGGGGTAAAGGCTAGTGCAGTATTAGGCAACAATATCAGGTGGTTGCAAGTTCAAACTGTGATCAGTGCTGAGTTAGCTGATCTCAAGTGTGACAGCAATGTTTGAGGTCAACTATAATTGACGTCAGTGCATCTAGTTTATGGAAGGGAGAATCAGTCAGAGTTCCTCAATTACTATTTAAAGACCCCTACTGGAAGTTATGCGGAGGTTATAATACTGTACTGTCTTCCCATCACAGTATCAAATGTTTTTAAATGAGCCCAATGTCCTGGGCTCAGCCATCTTTTCTGACAAGTTGATTTACCTTCCAGGTAACTAAATATTTTCTGATATCTGTTCTGAAATTGCCCCTTGCAACTCACAACCTGTCCTCATGTTCTACTGTCTTGGTACTTCTGAAACTATTGTTCTAGTGTTCTTTGAATTTACTATTGTTCTTTGAATTTACTTTTCAAATCCCATTTAAAATGTTATACACCTCTATAGGGTCTCCTCTGAGACTCCTCTAATAATAAGATCAGGCTAGGATAGGATGTGATGGCCTTGGTGATCAAATAACCCTCCTGACACTGTTAAGACATATGCACAAATTTTTGAGGAAATTAAATTGGAAAGAGAAATAATCAATTGGCTTTTGCAAAACACAATCATGAAGTTATTTTCGCAACATTTCCTGTGTGATACATTATAATAACAATAAAGCTTGTGTTTGGTATGGCAACTTATTATGGTGTTGAAATGTTTCAAAGTGTTTCATCGGATTTTGCTGTGAAGTGTAGTGATTGTAGTTGTAGATAAACACAGCAAACAGTGTATGCAAAGCATTGCCCTACATACATCATCACTGAAACCACTGGCAATTTTTTTTCAAAATTTGTATGCATCATTATTTAATGCAAATCTGCTAAAGTTTCTTTACACGGATTATTTTCCAGTGTGCAGAGAACCCCTTGGGTTGTGCTGAGATCAGGTCTGAAGACTTTTTTCTGCTGTGTTCTGCTTTGTTCACTGAGGTTAAGTAATTTCAAATAAGTATATCGAACCATTTCCACAAGATCGACATCATAAAATAATCCATTCTGACTCACTCTTCCACAGAACGATTTGAGATATTTTATACATTCTTATATATGACACTAAAATATATTGTAAGCAGTATCCATGAGATCCATGAGAATACATAAAGTGTTTTCGTGAATTGCACAATAAATCAAACCACTCAGTGTAATCACAGCAAGCACCTCTAAATCAGTGCCATGTATCAGAGCTTTGGGACAATCACTAACACAAACTAACTCTACTTAAACAATTAAGTAGGTGTTGCTAAGTATCAATGAGTGTGGGAATTTCTTGATAGCTTTCAGATCATTAAAACCATTAAATGGTCTTTTGTAGAATATAAATATGTTAATGAGATTTTATTTGTGGTATTTTCCATTTACAATTCCAGTCAAACTGCAAGAACGCTGCTCCAAAAATAGATTGTGGTTAAAATAATAATAATCCTTGCATTTGATACAATACTTTTCATATCAGGAGGTAATCTCAAGCACTTCAGAGGATTTACTATAAAAATGTGTTGTCTGTGCATTTTGTAGGCAAACACAAATGAGTTGCACAAATGACAACTCCAATAAAATCTAAGACATTTGGATGCATTAGTATCCTTTGAGCATTATACATTGCACAGACATTATACATTGCACACACTTACCCTTATTGAGGTTACCTGTTAAGAAAAAACGCAAATTGGAACCTACATGTCTCTTAAGGTGCACTTTTGTGTGAAACATCATTAGCAGCATTTTTTGAAAGGCAAAAAATCATTCATAGATGCATCAGTGTTGCTATCTGTGTAACATTAAAAGCATCCCTTTGGGAAACTGTGCGATGCCTAGTTTTGTAAATTTTTCTTTCATTTCTGAATTTAGGATTCAGTCTAGCCCAGATTGATGGAATGAAAGTCTTCTCTCTCTAGTGTGCTGCTTATGAGTGTATGAAACGTGGGCAATGTTGAGCTCCCAGTGGATGAAGGCAACAAAACAAAATTTTGCGCATAATTTAGACCTACTGTGGAATTCATTCAGCAACCTCACTTAGGAGTTGACAAAGTTTGCTAGTTTGTGAACAGGAAATTTACTAGTGGAACAAAAACAGAGAGAGCTGGGAAAACTCAGCAGGTCGGGAAGGAAAGTGAGTCAACATTTCAGATTCAAGAACTCTGACGAAGGGTCGTGGACCTAAAACGTTGACTCACTTTCCTTTCTCCGTAGATGCTGCCTGACCTATTGAGTTTTCCCAGCTTTCTCTGTTTTTGTTCCAGAGTTCCAGCATCTGCAGTATTTTGTGTTTTTAAAAAAAATTAAATCCAAGTACAGTACTTTGAATCAAAGCATTTCATTGAGACAGTGTTTAAGGACTATATCCTGCATTTAACCCATGCTGTACCTAATACAGGAATAATTTTATTTCCATCTCCTTCACATTGATGAGTAGTAGTTGTTTTAATGGAATTCCAAAGTGTGGGGGCAGAGAGACTGATGGCAGGGCGGGTCGGCCAGGAAACATGGAAAAGGCTGGAGCCTGCTGAATGCAGGGAGTGGACAGGTTGATTGGGGTCAGAAGTTCAGAGAGGTAGGAGTGGGCAAGGACACTCAAACTCCTAGAACTCAAGCTCCGAGCCACCCGACCACACTTTAATTTTTCTTGTTTTCCTCTTCTGCAGATCTTGGCCGTTCACTTAGGTTTCTTGCAAGAAAAATATTTTTCAGGCTCAGATTATTCCTGGAAAAGTCTCTTCTATGCTACTTCACTGGAAGTGTATTTGCAATATGTGTTTTCATATAATATTATATTCACCGACTTAACCAGTAATGCCAGTTTCCATTGCTGTAATAGATACGTGTTCAAATTGAAGAAAGGTTGAAACTGTTTCCAAGGCTAACTCTATATGTGTTCCAGTTTTAAAAAAACTCTTCATTTTGTTTTCTCCTTTCTTTAACACTTTGTGCTTGTATCATTGCTCAACCAACTGAATCATACCGGCCATAAGCGGAGAGTATAGAGTAGTCCACTCTCTCTGCTTGTGTGTCAGTTTGACTCAGCCAGTAGCGCTCTCATCTCTGAGTCAGAAGGTTATGGTTACTCATCCTTTCCTCCAACTATGAGGAGATGCTGGACTTCCTCGAATCAAAAATCTAGGGGATCCGTTCAGCTACCTCTACCCAGTCCATCACTACTTCCCCATTTACCTCTCCAACTGGATCCACCCCACTTCCCACCCCCCGCTACACACCTTTAACCCCCATCTTTCCCCCCATACTCTGCTCTCATCTGAAAAATGAAACCCACCACCTGCTCGCTTGACCCCATCCCACTTCTCTCATCATCTCCCAACTCCACCTCCTAGCCTGCCTCCCAACTGACATAATCAACCTCTCCCTATCCACCAGCACTGTTCCCACCCCTTGAAAAAGAGCTGTCATCACTCCCATCCTGAAAAAACCTCTGTTTGATCTATCGCCCTCTCCAGCTACTGCCCCTTCTCCAACTTTCTATTCCTCTCTAAGGCCCTGGAAAGAGTTGTTGCTTCTCAGCTTCACTCCTTTCTCTCTCGCCATTGTCTCTTTGAACCCCTGTAATCCGGCTTCTGTGTTGTCCATAGCATGGAGACATCCTTGGTCAAAATCTCTGACAACATTCTAAACATCTGTAACCAAGCCTCCTTATCCGCCTTGATCTCTCTGTTGCCTTCGACACTGTTGACCATTCTATCCTCCTACAATGCTTCCTCCCAGCTCAATCTTCACAGACCTACCTTTGCCTGGTTCGACTACTATCTTTCTCCACTTGTTGCCACCAATGGCTTCACTTCCAGCTCCCGCACTGTTACCTGTGGTGTCCCCCAGGGCTCTGTCTTTAGTCCCCTACTTTTTAACATATACATGCTCCCCCTTGGTGACATCATCCGCAGACATGGGATCAACTTCCACATGTATGCAGATGACACCCAACTCCATCTTTCTGCCTCTACTCTTGAATCCAGGACCACTACTGTCTTGAAAGACTGCCTGTCAGACATCAACTCCTGGATGAGAGCTAACTTTCTACAGTTGAATGTCAACAAGACTGAGGCTCTTCTGATTGGCTCGCACCAGTGCCTTCATGCATCAGGGACTGGCAGCATCACCCTCCATGGTTGCACATTCAACCTCACCAACCAATCAGGAACCTAGGTGTTCGATCCTCAACTGTCTTTCCTCCCCCACATCCAAGCAATGGCCCGCTCTGCCTTGCCTCACGTCCGCAATATTGCTTGACTCTGCCATTACCGCTACCATTACCCCCAGGCCCTTGAAACCCTCATTCACACCTTCATCACATCCCGGCTTGACTACTCCAATGCCCTGCTTGTCAGCCTTCCCAACTCCTCCTTCCCTCATGCCACTGTCTCCCCCATCATCGCCTGACTCCATTGGCTCCCCATCACCCAGAGGATCCAATTCAAGATCTTGGTCCTCACATTCAAAGCCCTCCATGGTCTTCCCCCACCCTAACTCTGTGACCTCATAACCCCCGACCAACCTGCCGCCCCCTCCGTTCAGCAGGTTCTGGCCTGTTCCATGTCCCCTGACCCACCATTGGCAGGCGAGCCTTCAGCTACTCTGCCCCCAACCTCTGGAACTTCATCCTGCAGTCCCTCTGCCTCACCCCCTCCCTGGCCTCCTTCAAATCCTGCCTCAAGACCCTCACATTTGACTGTCCCATCGGTCAACCACCCTTTCCCTCCACCCTCCCCATCCCCGACCGCAGCTCGGGTCTGAAACAATGACTGTCCAGCTCCTTTAGACATCCTCCTGACGTGAAAGGCATTACTTAAGTGTAATTTTGTTGTTCTGTTGTTATGAATTCAAGCCCCACATCATAACTTGAACTCACAGTGCTCATGGTATATTGCATTGTCAGACTCGTTCGGATGAAAACCGTCTTTTGAATGAAATGTTAAACAAGGTCCGGTCTACCTGCTCAGATGGAATTTAAAGATCCCATGGCTCTATTCAAAAAGAGGAAGGAGATTCTACCGGTATCCCATCCAATAATTTACTAATTTCATAGTTGTCTATAGAACAGTGTTATGTGCAATTGGGCTGCTACATTTGTCTACAAAACACAGTCACGTAACTTCCTTGTAAATCCCATGAAGCACATTGGGACATCACGTTAAAGGCATTCCATACATAAGGATTATTATTACACTGAATTATCTAATCTGCACTTGACCTCTCTCACCAAATGGCACAGTCTACATCAGAAATCAAGCACGTTACCCTGTTTTGGGAATATTGTGCCAAATTGCTTAGGAGAAAAGTTTGTGTATCCAAGATTTCATCTTTTTTTTTGCATGAATGAATGTTTTTGTTCCGTTCCTTTTCCTGAGCATATAGCTCTGTCTGCCAGCTTTACAGATAATGAAGCTCTGGTGGGCACTCAACCCATGTGAGGAATTGTGGATGTAAATCAATGCAAACTGGTGCATTGCAACTTAATAGCACAGTGTTGACGCACCAGTATATTGTCTTCTTTTATCATATACTGTATAAAGATTGCTCTGCTTGCAGTCTGTCATACAGTCTGTCTCCACAAAGCACCTGATTTTATGAGATAGTTTATTCATTGAGCAACAATTCATGCGAACAAACCTCTTGCCATTCTGGGAGTGAATCAATTGGAAGGTAACACTGAGGATCATAAGATGTTTCCACAATGTACAACATGCCCTTGGTGACATTCCAAAGGATTGTAAATTTGTCATTTGTTGAACAAAGAATCCACTCTTTGCTCTGAATTTATTTTCTTCAAGTGTGGCTCTTTGTGTACACTCTCTGACATTTGAGTTAATCAGGTGTGCACATCCACAATAGGTCCTTCAATTCCAGTTGATAGTTGCATATTTATTCATCAGATTCTGTGAGGGTACCACATTATTGGCACTTTGACACATTGTGTACAATTGCCTGCCATGATTTGCCCAAAAAATATACAGTCGATTCACTTTACAGTATATTCTGTGAAGCGCTTTGAGATGCCTCAACAAAGTGATAAGATGCTATATAAATGCAAGGATTATTATTATTACTCTTATTTTGAATACTGTTGCACAGTTTGTCTCTAATTATCTATATAAGAACAACAACAAAATTACATTTGTATAGCGACTTTCATATCAGGAGGACGTTCCAAGGCCCTGGACAATCAATGTTTCAGACCCAAGCTGGGATTGACATCAGAGAGGGTTGAGGGAAGGGAAGTGGCTTGATTGATGGCATGGTAAAAGAGAAGGGTCTTGAGGTGGGAAATGAAGGAGGCTAGGGAAGGGGCAAAGTGGAGGGATTGCAGAATGAAATTTCAAAGGTTAGGGGCAGAATGGCTGAAGGTTCAACAGCTGATGGTGAGGTGGATGGTCCGGGTATATGGAGCAGACCAGAGCCCGCTGAGTGGATAGAGCAGACAGGTTAGTGGGGGGTGGGGGTGGTGGGACTGGTTAGGAGGTCCGTTAGGTTGGGGTAAGGCCATGGAGGGCTTTAAAGGTGAGGACCAGGATCTTGAACCAAATACTCTGAATGATGGGAAGCTGGTGGAGTCAGGCGAGAATGGGAATGACAGGTTCGCAGAGCTTGGTGTGGGAGAGGACATGGGCTGCAGAGTTCTGGATTATCTGCAGCCTATGGAGTGAGGAGTTGGGAAGGCCGACAAGCAGTGTGTTAGCATAGTCGAGCCTGGACATGATAAGGGCATAAATGAGAGTATTAATGGCCTGAAGGGTGATGTAATGGTGGAGTTGGGAAATGCTGTGGAGGTATGGGAAGGCAGAGCGGATCATGGCCTGGATTTGGGAGAGCAAAGATAGTTGAGAATCGAACAAGACACCTATGTTCCTAACTGGCTTGGTGAGTTGGAATGTGCAACCATGGGGGTTGATGCTGCCAATGCCTGAGATGCGGAGGCGCTGGTGCAAGCCAATCAGGAGGGCTTCAGTCTTGTTGACTTTCAACTGTAGAATGTTAGCTCTCATCCAGGGCTTGATGTCCGACAGGCAGTCTGTCAGGACAGCAGTGGCCTTGGAATCGAGGGTGGAGGCAGAAAGATTTGGGTGTCATCCGCAAACAAATGGAAGTTGATCCCAAGCATGATAGTGCAGGGGCTGGAGGAGAGGACATTAGTGCTTCAATGGGGTTTGAAAAAGGAATAATTCCAAACAGGCTTATCTAAGAGTGACTCAGAGAAACAAATTGGGAATCTTGTCAGAAGCGGCTATACCTGTTGTATTTCTACTGTAAAGTATCAGCAGCAGATTACAGGATTCACATGAGTTAGCTTTGACCATTGCTGCTTATTGGTGGAGTTTCAGGATTTCCATTATGGCACGGCACTGCTGTTACTGAGTCCTTTTGTTACTGACTGCTTTTTGATCCTAATATACTCAGCTACAAGGGAAGAGAAGCGGTTCTCTAAAATGCAAGCTACTAAGACAGTTGAAACACAAAGTTTCAATTGCACATACAGTATTTGTCACCATTGGCAAAATGAGTGCAATTGCTTTTGATAAGCTGCCATTGCACCTGTAATACCAAAACATCTTCAAGCGCATCACAAGAATTGCCGTGAAGTATAGCAACTCTGCATTTGTAGGCAAAAGTAACAGTCAATTTGTGCATCACAAAGTCCAACAGATAGCCAAGAAATGAATGTATCCAATTGTATTTCTGGCTGAGGCACTGAGAGAAATTCTCTTGTCATTTTGAAGAGTGTCATGGGATGTCCCACACCCTTTTTTGCTGATTTAATAATAATAATAATAATAATCCTTGCATTTAATAGAGTGCCTTATTATGTTGTTGATACTGCTCAAAGAGCTTCACAGAATATATTGTAAACTGAATGGAGTGTATACTTTGCGGTGAAATAGTCATTGAAGGTGTCCGGCATGATATCAAAACATAATTAAAGAATGTACTGTACAGACACAATTAGCTCAACAAACTGAATGTTTGAGTCTTAACAGGGTGTCCAGGAACTGGAGTCCAAGAGCTCCCTGTCCGTCAAAATAGTTTTCCCACAGTATTCTGTGCCTGAATGGAGGAGAGTGCAAAATAGTGCGTGGAAAAATTGTGAGCTTTGTCATAAATGTCGGTTTTCAAGGGAACATCTGAGGTATTGGCCGTGATGGAACATTTACCGCTTCCAGTCACTGCATGATTCAGTTTTATTGTATGATTTGCCTGGGCGGGAAGAGGTTAATTCATCTGAACATTCTCTTTTATTGCATTCATCCACCAGCTATTAGAAACTCTTCTCACCCTTCATGGACTATTCTCTGTGTTACCATGGAAACAGTTTTGCATTCCTACCCAGCTTTCAACATCATGTCACAAGTCATCACTGTAGTTCCACTGGAAAGGAAGCATCTTTTTAACAGAAGCCATTTTATCACAGGCCTGTGACATAGTAAAGTTAACATTGTGTTTACACACTTATCAGGGGTGGATGAGTCAAGAGACTGCATCAGGTTTCCAATGTACAATAGTGCGTGAATCAGAAAATCAAACGTAATCAGATTCATGCCCCACATGTTAATATTATATCTATGTTGATTCCACGCAGTTGTTAGGAACTGATCATTTTGGGTGGCACAATATGAGAATCCTTCCTATATTTAAACTGAGGATAATGGCCAATGGATCAATAATTAACAGAGACCCAGTAGCACAAGATAATCATTCCCTGTCTCTCTTCAATGGATCCCTGGGCCTCAAATGACCATTCAGTTAACTTTACTTGTCCCTGAAATACAGCAACTGTGGCTCCTCTCCTGTACTCTTACCTGAAGGGGTTTGAGTAGCTCTAATTAGAAATGATGGTGCAGAAATAAGATGAGATTCATCATCAATCAAATCAGAGATATTTTAAATATTTTAAATCGAGTATCTGGATCATTTTTACAGGAGCAACAATGACAAAATTATATTTGTAGAGCGCCTTTCACGTCGGGAGGATGTCCGAAGGCACTTTTTAAAAATTCTATCTCGATTATGAGGAAGAAATCTATATAATTTACATTTAGGGGATGATTATGAAGATATCTCACAGCTCACTATGTGCACCTATAAAATATATAGTCACTTACCTGTGAAGTAATTCCTGTGAAGCTGTTTGAGACTTCTCAACAGAGGCACTACATCACAGGCATATATTTTATTATATTTAGTCACATCTAGCAATGATGGATGTACTATTGAGAACTGAGGTAAGCAGCCGTTGAGAGTTAGAGGTTTGTCACGGCTTCAGGTAATATAATGGAAATAAAAGAGGAAAATTCCAGGTGTGTATGCAATTGATGTCAAAGGCCAGAGAGCTCATTCTCCACTGAGATGAAAACAAAGTCACTGCCCTTCAGTCACTCCCGAGTGTTGCTTCTTCACACGTAAATTATTCTAGGTTATCCTTCAGACTCTTTTCCTTCCTGTGTTTTCTCTCCACTGCTGTAAGGAGCCGCTGACAAAATAAATACTCCTTCACATGGCGCTGCTATTCATTAACATGGCTTAAGACAGTGGCTTCCAAACTTTGAATAGTAGCGCCCCCACTAACTCAGCAATGTTTTTGTTGTGCCCCACCCCCCCTTCACTCACTCCACTTGGCTCCACTCACTCAGGTCCTCGGCTCCGCCGACTGACTCCACCGCAGGCCATGATGAGCAGGAGGAAGTGCTACCATTTTGGACTTTGATTTTCCAACTGAGTTCCTCCTCCGTGACATCACTTCCACCCACCAAGTTCAAATTCTTGGCAACAGGTTTGGATAACTCACACTGGGGCATTAGCTTCCAAACCTTGAATAGCGGCACCCCACCTAACTCAGCAAAGTTTTCGTTGCAACCCCCACCCCACTGGCGCCCCACAATTTGGAAACCACTGCCTTAATGAGTCAGTATGTGCAAATAAGGTCTAAACATTCTTTAATTGTGACCTACAAGGCACACTGTATTTAATTTTGAGCATGGGTTGCTTGTTTAGTTGTTGCTTTCGTTAATGCTTTGCAACAAGGTTGAATTGAAGGATAAAATAGGAATTTATGGTATTTAACACAGTGTTTGCACTACTGAGTGTGATGCATAGTGATGTGGAGAAGGAAACCTGTTTTGAAATCTCTGCTCCACACTGCTTTGAAATGGGAAATGGGACTCAGGTTACCACATGTTGTGGAATAGTTATTTTGGCAGTAACCCTACTTTTCCTCTATAGCTGTTTTGGTAGGGTAGGAAATGCTTATACATATCGTCCATTTGCTACCAAATATATCCTTCACAGATTATACCTTAAAGTGGTATGACTGTGTTGAATATTGCAGCCACTTTGCACACACCAATGCCCCCACAAACAGCACGGAAGAGTGACCAACTTGGGGAATTGTTGGCCAGTATAGCAGGAGAAACTCTCTCTTCTTTGAGTAGTGACATGGGATCTTTAATGTCCACCTGAAAAGACAGATGGGATTTTGGTTTAACATCTCACCTGAAGGACAGCACCTGCGATAATGCAGCACACCCCCAGCACTGCACTGGAGTGTCAGCATAGACAGAATAGAACACCACAATTCACTCTGTTTATTCCCCCCGAAGCCTAGTCAAAGCTCTAGATGCCCAAGAACTACAAACTAGTCATGTTTTTATATTACTAAAGAACCCATCCATGTTCAGTAAATTAAGATTAATGATCATATCACTAAAAAAATGAACAGTAAGAAATCTTTACTCTTTTATTGGAGAACTTTGCATCACCTCTCTAGGGGAAAGTGTATCACTGCTACCTGTCATTCTTTGATGTGTATGTACACTCACAGGAACAGGAGAAAGATAATCTGTATTTAATCAAATCCAAGATGTTTCTAAAACTATTTTATAGGCAGATTTTTGAGATTTGGGGGAATAAAAGGACTGCAATTCTAAAGTACCATCCATTCCAAGATTTGAGTGTAGTTTTTAATGTAGTAAATACATTTTCATACACTGTAACAAGCTGCAATTACAGGCTTACTTAAGTGAAGATTGTATCACAAGATTCATACAATGGGAACTATGTGAGTTTCTTTATTTAATTTCTATTCCCTGTCTGGATTTTCAAACTATGTCTTGCTTTCTAAAAAAAATCAATTCCATTTTTGATCAATTCTTCCCCACTTTTATATTTATTCTGGCAACAGCCACAAATATGCTTGTGCTGTAACAATGTTTTCCTTAGAACAGTGGTTGACCAACAATATAAATAGTCTTGATTCTTACCATAACAGCCTTCTTCAGATAATATCAGGAGGAGAGAGCTGCAGCATGGTTCACTTTGCCTAGCCTCAATTAATGCTTTCTAAATGGCCAGGTTAAAGACATTGATTTGGTGGAACAGCGTTCAGGTGGTGGACATATTGCTGTCAAGTATCCAAATCAAGTTTTTATTGGTTCACTGATGCAGCTAAATTTAGCCATTCAATATAAAGCTAATTGATATAGTTGGCATTTATTATTATAAGATGCAGCAGCAAAAAATGATCTGAGAATGAGTTATTATCTAAGTGAAGGTGTATATTAAATCTAAATACTGTACTCATTTGTCAGAAGCAAAGCCTCAATAACTTCAATGCAGGTAAGTATGTAAAAAAAATTGGAATGTAGAAGACTAATCAATTATTTGCAATAATTATTAGAACAATCAATTATTGATTTGAAACTCATGACTAAATTCAAAATAGAGCACAATAACAAATCAAAAAAATTGACAGACAAACACCTCAAAATATCTAGGTGGGGCATAAATAAATTATTGCACAAAAGCTGTTTAGGTGTGGCTGTGGATGAAAAGCAATGGACCCACTAAACCTTCCACTCATTATAACTTATAAATAAGAAATTATAAACTTAATATTTAATTTTTTTTCCAGATGTACAGTACTGTGCAATGCTCATTGCTGAGCATTGCACAGTACTGATCAGAGTTGCTGTGTTTTGAAGTTAACTAATTAATTATTGATCTCTATCTTCCAAAACCATTTTAATTTAAAACCACTGCACTTTGTGGCTACTCTAATTAATTGCTGATAATATTTCTCACAACTCCACAACTGATTCTGTCCCATATTCACTTCCACTGAGTTGTTCCTAGAATCCATCACATTCACAGAGAAGGGGATAGGGGAATAATGGGGGAGCTCATTACAAATTAACTGTGGAGACAAGAGATTTAAGGACTGATAAGAAATTTTGGATGGGCGCAGTTACATGAGCAAGTTCACTCTGTAAAGCAAAAAATAGCAAACCTCCTCTTCCTCATATCTCTGAAATGTTGCCTCTTCAGTTATCTGACGGCCTGTCCATGAGAATTGTTGACCTGCAGTCAATTTCACTGTGTTCAAAATCTTTCAAGAGAGGGAGTCCTCCCAAGACACAAGTTCCAGTTCATTGTGGAAAAAAAAGTGTAAATTAAATATATGCATATAGATTTACAAGAAATCATGGCTGTAAAATTATATTAATGCTTCACACATCACTCCAGTTTGTCGATTCATGTTTGTTGATAAACTATTATGAATAATATTTACATTTCACAGATTTGAAGGCAGTGCATATTATTTACCTTTGTATTATCTGTTTTACTTACTGTAGTTATCTACAGCCATTAATTATAATTTAAAAGTACACATTGTGAAATGTAAAAATTGGAGCTCCTGTGGCTTAGTTGTTAGAGTACTTGTCTTGTAAGCTGGGGAGACCTGTGTTCGAATCCAGGCAGGTCAGGGCGAAACCTTGGGTACGTTTCCTTACTCCACACGATTAATAATAATCCATCCAAAAAACCCACAATAATAAAATTGGTCATTTCAATCCACGACTGTTTGTGGGACGCTACTGTGTGCAATTAGCTGCCGCAGTTTGCCCACAAATATATACAGTTAATTCACTTTACAGTATATTCTGTGAAGCGCTTTGGGACGCTGATAAGATGTGAAAAGCTCTATATCAAATGCAAGGATTATTATTATTATTAAAATGTGCTACCTGTGAAATCCTATATTTGACCAAACAGTAAAAAATATCCTTGGTCCAAACAACATAAAGAACTCAAATCACATTGTGAGTTTGTGATTAATGAAAGAGTTATTGTCCTGCGGTCTCCATCAATCATAGAAGACTTCCAGGAAACCAGTAAACATTATACAGTTGTGTCTCAGGAAACTGGGACTTAAAATCAGGGTAAACAATTAAAGATATCCTGCTCAGTGGTCTTATGCCGCTTGAACTTGTGGATGGTTGATCTTGTCAAGTCATAGATCAGACTATCAAGAAACTGCCAAATATAGGCATGGGGTGGAGTGGTGTTAATTAACAAAGCTGGAGAGGGAGAGGAGTCCAGGGCGATGATGATTTACTGAAAGGTCACAATGAATGTGAAGCTAATCAAATGCCAGATTGCATCTCAAGGGCATTTAGCAAGCGGTCAAAAGATCCTTGGAGAGCTTATTGATGTGGCTTCATTTAATAGCATTTTATTCATTTCTTCCTATTTTAATTTGAATTATAACAATAATAATAATGCTTGTATTTGATATAGCACTTTTCACTTCAGAGGATAATTAATAATCATGGCTGCATTTTTAATCGGCAAATATAAACAATATCCAGTTCACCCTATTTATACAATTTAATACAAGAATTGTAGTCCTCCTCAACTGCTTTCTTCATAGACTGCAGTTTCTCAAGGTTTTCTTCTAGCAATTTCAACCAGGGATCAATCTTCTTGCTTGCTCTTGTAACTAGATCTGAACAAAGTACTGTACAATGATTGTGTATTTGTAGAGTAGCATGGAAGACAATCTGCTGAGCAATGGAGTGACTAACTAGGATCCTATGAGAAACTCCCTTATCTTTTACATAGTGTCTTGGGATTGTTAATGTCTGAATGATATACAAAAGCTCTTAGTGTAAAATACAGTGCTCCCTCAGTGCTGTACATTAGTGTCATTTGGGATTAGAATCTCAAGTCTCAATGTGGTGCTTTTTTTGATAACACATTTGGAAGCCTATTCCCATGTCTAAGAGTATTACAAACCAATTGAGAATTCCATGCATCTCCCTGCAAACCAAGTAAGGTGGATTCCAGGGATTGGATGCATGAGCATATGTTCATGAACTCTAACACCAGATAATGCCTTCTAGCAGCTGTCATCCCAAGACACAGAGTTTGCTAATTAAATAGCTGATGGACATCTATCTTCAGTATAGTGGGAGGAGCTTTACAGGACAGCTTGTGATATGCTAGCCACCTTGATGTTATTGAGATCTACATCTAAGGCCAGCTACTAGACTTATTCAGCACTAGCTGCTCAATCTGGGTCCTCATGTGAAGGGCCTTGGCAAATAGATGTGTCCACTGTGAAGCCGCCTCTGCCTTCAGGGTGCTGAGTGACAGGTTACTGTTGGCCAAAGCCCTCTTTCCCTTCTGCCACTTCCCATGTTTCCTATACCCCCATCTTACTGCTTGATCCTAGAGTTTGCAAATGGGCTGGTGGAAACCTCTCTTCTGCATTCCCAGGGCCTCAGATCCATAAATGCACTTTGCACACAAGTGTGAGATGCTGCAAGTTTGAATTGGGACCTTGTTGTCCTTGACGAGAGATGTGCACAACAGAGTTTCCTTGCTCCACTTTTTTGTGAGGTCCTTCAGGACAGGGTCAGGTTGAAGATGGTGTCCACCACATCCCCAGGTACTGATAAGAATCAACAATTAGAACTTGTAATCCTCGATATGTTCTCTTGAGCCGTATTGAACCATGATTCCCTACTTGGGGGCACCCAACACCATGTCCCACCAAGTGGCCTTACCACCTATTCCTGAGGCATGTGCTCACTGTCGACTGTTAAACTGATCTTGCAGCTGGAATACATATTCCAGATAAAATCCGAGATTTGGCCATGTATTCTCATGGCTTCCAGTTTTTATCATGAGGGCTTTGTGAGGCACTAGGTCGAAAGCTTTATTGAGTCAATGATCGCAATGTAGGTGGGTTTCCCCTTAGCCTTATGACATTCTGCAATCTCATACAAAGGCACAACCTATGCCCCATACGCCACACATCAGGAGTAGAATCTCAAGTCCCATAGTGGGGTCTGATACCACAACTTTCTGCCACAGAGGTGACAGCACTTTGAACAGAAACAGGCCAGTGATAATATTTTGACTCTAATGAATGTAACCTGTATTGCCTCTCAATGCTGGAAAGTAGGTGAATCGTGTACAACTCTCAAAAATCAATTTACATGGGTAGACCCTGCTTAATGTTGCTTCGCTCACCGTAGTTTCGTCATTACGCTGATACATAGGAAGCATATACCCATTTAACGTTGTAACGTTCGCTATTATGTCGTTCGCCAGCGGGTGGAAACAGACTACTGTACTTTGGGTAGTGTAGGCTTCTGTCCGGTATTCTGAAGCAGTGTCCATCCACAGTCTTAACGTCACCATTTTAAGTTTGTGCTCAGGTGTAACATAGGTAATTTTTTAAAATCGTGTTTTATTTGGCAATCCTCCATAAACAAACAAGTCAAAAACACCCAGGAAGTGTTTTGAGTTTGATAGTAAAAAGGAAAACTATTATTTTCGAAATGAAATTAGATGTTTTAATCTATTTTGATGCCGTGAGTGTTATAAATTTTAATATTTTATATTTTACATGTATTTCAACTTATAATTTTTTTCAGAAAATTTTGACGAAAAATGTCCAAAAGAGCCTAACTCCAGTTTAAATACTAATTCTTACTGGAAAAATATGTTTGCTTAACGTTGTTTCGCTTAAAGTCGCAATTTTCAAGAACACAACTACAACGTTCATAGAAATTTCTCCTCAGCTCCCCTCTGCTTCATTTTGAAACTATTTGAAATCTGTGACCACGAGTCACAGATTCGCCCACCAGTGGAAACAGTTCTTCTTTATTCACCCTGTTGAATATCCCTCATGACGTTAAGCGAGGACTAATTGTACTCCCAAAATGCTGTGAGTTAATGTAGATGGAAGCAAGTTTTTGACTTAGACTGATAAATGCAGAACTAGAGGACACAGATTTTAAATTAAGCAAGCCTAGAGATTTTAATGATTTTTGTTCTCTCAGAGCAGTGCACATATGAACTGATTACTGAAAAAAGCAGTTCATCTTAGGTTGATTTACTCCTGTAAAATGCAAGACATATTTGGTTAGGTATAATATTGGAATTTATAGTAGACTGAGAAGCACAAATAGTGCCCAAAACATGATGTAACTATGGCTGGAATAGACAGAAAGCTTGTCTGTGTAGGAAAGCAGCCGTGGGCTGAGCAACATCTATGCAGAGTCTATTCACACATTTTCCCAAATGGAAACTGAATGGATAGGCTGGATTCAAATTAAGAAAATGAATGATGCATTCTACATTCCTATGTTACACAGAATGATTGGTGAAGTCATGATAGTGTAGACTTCTGCATGGTCTGTGAGAGGGTCGAGCTAGATGAAATGAATGAAATCTTCTCTCTCTGTGCTTTCTTATTTCCTGACCCGGGGGCACCTTTGCTTTGTACCCTGAGGTTTCCATTTCCACGTCTCAGCAAGCTTGTATCATGTTTGCCACAATCCAACGTTGAGCTTTTTGACTTACATTGCATTACATGTAAAATAATGTGTGATTTATTTTACATGTTTCCATGCTGCAATGTAAATTGGTACATGGCGCTAAGCCAAGGCAAATACAAAAATGCATATTCATTCTTTTTTTACATTTATCAAATTCTACTTCAAGCCTTCACATTTTTCAACATTTGATCTTACAGGCCTATACTGCATTAGAATTCTTTGAAATACATAATTGGTACTTTTGTTAAATAGTAGGTATGTCTTTGACTTCTATATTTCCATTTTCTTCCTTGTGATAAATTAGTTAGATAGTTAAAGTAGCCATAATATGCTGAGTATGCATTATCAGACTGATCCTTTTCTTACTGTGGGACAGTGCAGAACAACTCACTTCCTCCTGCATTAGCTTCTGATTTTATACTTGGTATGTACAGAGTGGTAGTATTTAAAGTAAAGCGATGGAAATAAATCAATTAAAGCTAAATAAATGGAAAGGATGTAAGCTCTAGCTTGGAATTACAATGAATTGGACTCCACAAATATAATAATGATAATAATCTATATAGCACCTTTTAAGTCCGAAGTAAGTCTCAAAGCACTTTGCAGGATATAAAGTGTGTTGATTGTGTATTTTGTAGGTGAATGTGTCAGCCAATATGAGCAAAGGAACTGGGGATTATTGACTGGAATGAGAAACTCCCTTGTCTCAGTATGATAAGTGTAAAAATGCTACTGTGAAATGTAATATTATATTAACAAAAAGCCAAAAAAGCTCATTAACTTTTACATTTTAGAAAGATTATTTCATACCTTGGCACACCTGAAAGAATCTTGGGAGATCCTTACTCCAGTTAATTGGGTCGCAGTTAATGATGCCATTTATACTATAAAACAAATGTTATCAAATTGCAGGAATCTTTTAAAACTAGCTATACCCCCGCGTAACATACATGGCCAAGTGTTTTGAACACGTTTATTCATACATTTCGAAACTTTTAAAAAATAATGTATTTGTTGTTTACAAAAAAAAGGTTGAGCTTTAATCACTGGGTTGTTTTTCTTTGGGGTTTTTTAAGCTGTATTGGTTTCTGTCTTCTTTTTAGAAGTTCATTGTTACAATTGTGGAAATATAACTAAGACTTTTTTATATATAGAAGATAGATTTGACACAGCACCATCCGCGTCAGGAGGACACAATTGCGGAAACATACCTAAGGCTTATATATATAGATGATGATAATAATAATAATAATAATAATATATATATAGATTATAATAATAATAATAATGCTTGCATTTGATGTAACACTTTTAACGTCTTCCAGATGTCTCAAAGCATTTCACAGTATGTACTGCATAATGAATTGACTATGTTTTGTGGGTGAAGTGTGGCACCCAAACGTCACACAGTAGTATCCCACAAACAGTCATGGATTGAAATGACCAATTTATTATTGTTTTTGTTTCTCGAGTGATTATTATCAGGTGAGTGGACTAAGGAAACTTGCCCAAGGTTTGGCCCTGACCTGCTTGAAATCGAACCTAGGTCTTCAGCTTGCGAGGCGAGTACTCTAACCACTGAGCAGCTAGGGACTCCAATATAATGGTTGTTTCAATGAGACCAAACCTACATGTATTTGACAAATGGAATGTTTAATTTCCAGCAAGATATCCCAGTTAAAAGACATTAGTGGTGTTTGTGTGAAATATAAAAGCAAATTTCCTGAACTGATTGTAGAGAAGGTAGTTTTGTTTGCATCTGAGGCATGCAGAAACAGTCTCTCATAATAATGAAAGAAAATATCAAAGGTGTTAGAGTTAATAATTTCAAGTGACTTGGAACTACTTCTCTTATCTTCTTTCCTGACTTTTTTACTGGCTTTATTGCACTCTCTAAGTCATACTTCATTCTCACGCACTTCCTTGCTGACTTAGATACGTACCAGTATTCTACAAAAATGCATTATCCAATTACCCCTGTCAAAATAAACACCAGCTTGAAACTAAGAGCAGCTAAAAATTTGCAATTCTCAGCTTTTCATTACAACTTAACTTGTCATATGTTCTCACACATTTGTCATTAAAGCTGCAGAACCTATAATTTTACTCCTCTCCAACTTTCTCCATTTATGCCTGTAACAATTCCAAACATCTGGAGACCATAAAGAATACTATAAAGCCAGTATTATATCAGCATTATACACTAATGAAACAGGCTTGCTTGCCTTCCCTTTTCTTCTCAAACACCACTGCCTTCGTGACCGTTAGCCAGTTCATTCTCTTCTGCTACCTTCCTTGTAATTTATCTCTGTGCCATTATCCTCTCATGGTCCCGCTCCTATTTGTATCATCATTTTTTTAAATTATTATTAGTGGAGAGTTTGAAGGTTGGTGTTTTACATTTTACCCACAGCAGCCCACTCAACAGCAACAACAACAAAATTATACTCGTATAGTGCCTTCCATGTCAGGAGGACAGCAACACAACCTATGTTTATATGGATTTGTACACCTTGAAACATTTGCTATTGTAACAGCAATATTACCTGTGCACATCATTGACAAGAAAGTAAATAGGGAGATCTTTACCCTGCAACTATCCTATCTACCCCACATCCACGCCAAGACAATTTCGCCCACAAATATACAGTCAATTCACTTTACAGTATACTCTAGGAAGTGCTTTGGGACATCTAGAAGATGTGAAAAGCGCTATATCAAATGCAAGGATTATTATTATTATTATTATTATTATAAGATGTGCTCTGCCTTTCCCCACCTCTGCAACATTGCCCGACTTTGCCACAGAATCACACAGCAGGCCTCCAAAACTCTCATACATTTATTCGTAACATCCAGGCTTGACTAAGCAATCTCCCTGCTTGTCGGCCTCCTCAGCTCCTCCCTCCACAAACTGCAGATTATCAAGGACTCTGAAACCCATGTCCTCTCCCGCAATAGGCTCCGTAACCATATCACCCCCATCCTCGCCCGATTCCACTGGCTTCCCATCACATAGAGGATGCAGTTCAAGATCCTGGTCCATCAAAGCCCTCTATGGCCTCACTGCCCCGCCTCCCCACCGCACCTCTGCAATCTCCTAACTCCATACCAAGCTGCCCGTTTCTTAACTCAGCTGGCCCCAGGCTGCTTCGCGTCTTCTGCCTCGCTCGTCCCACCATTACTAGGTGGACGTTTAGTTTCTCTGCCCCCATCCTCTGGAACTCTATCCCACAGTCCCTCCACCTCGCCCCCTCCTTTGCTTCCTTCAAGACCCACCTCAAGGTTTTCCTCTTCCATCGTGCTTTCAACCAACTTCCTTTTCCACCCTCCCAATCGCTACCCCCAGTCCAGAAAATTGTCTGTCCAGCCCCTTGGGACATTCTCCTGACATCAAAGACATTATGCAAATGCAATTTTGTTGTTGTTATTACTAAAAGGAATTCGGTAAAATTCTGCACATCAAAAATAACTTTGTTTCAGGTACGTTCATGATACAAAGACCATTAGATCCCCACCTCTAGATATAAAGTCTCTAGATATAAACCCATATTTAATAAAACACATCAGTCTTGTGATTAATTGGCCTTCCCTTTATTGGCATCACTTATCAGTGAAAACATCAACTTAAATATGGAGACCATCTTGCATCTAATGTATTATGCACCTGTAAATCAAGTGTTCCAAGACACTGCCCCACGTGAAAGGTTTTATATAAATGCAAATGGTTATTGTTAAAATGCTGCAGCAATGGGTTTCTTTTCAGATGATATTCTTATGTGCAAATCTATACAAAGATTCGAATGATCCCACCTGTTCCCTACATAGCTAATTTTGGAGCTGGAGTCAGTTGGTGATGGTGGGATAACAAGAAGGTAGAAAAATGTCACATTTATGATCTGCCAGTGGGTGAAGTGTTTATGCTATGAGAACCTTCCCAGGGCTGACTCACCTCCCATCAAACTGTTCAGCTGTGGTTAAAACTTTTTGAGACAGTGACCTCAGGGAACAAGATTCAGATTCCAACATTTTATTTTGCAGTGTCCTGTGAGGAGTGATCCCAGATACCTGTGCTCTGTTGTGTCCAATTTGATTTCTGGCCTCAAATAGAGGTGTGGCATTTGGGAACTGACAGCTGCTTATATAGATACATTTATATTATGTAAAACAAATACCTAGAGTCTTCAAGTCAGATTTTCATATCTTGCTGATGTTGCAGCTTCTGACAAACCTGGCAAGTCTGGTATCTGTGAATCATTCCTAATGAGCCAGTTAGTGAATGAGGTTGTATTCATCCCTGGTTCAGATTTCCTTCAGCTTGTCTACGACACAGGCTTTGGGCGCGCAATGAGAACTCATATAGCTTTGAAGTTGTTTGGACAGGAAAAGAGAAAAGGAAAGTTTCTTTCTAGATGTTTATTTTCCTACCATTAATATAACCTCATCAGAATCAAGAATAATAATACAGTACTTACATTTGATATAGCACCTTTCACATCAGAAGGACATCTCAAAAAGCTTCACAGGTTATACTGTTAAGCATATTGACTGTGGAATAATAATCCTTCTATTTGATATAGCGCTTTTCACATCTTCTCAAAGCACTTTACAGAATATATTGTAAAGTGAATCAATTGTATATATATGGGTGAAACGCGGCAGCTAATTGCGCACAGCAGTGTTCTACAAACAGTCGTGGATTGAAATGACCAATATATTATTGTTTTTTTGAGGATTGTTAGGCGTGTGGAGTAAGGAAACTTGGCCAAGGTTTCGCCCTGACCTGCCAGGAATTGAACCTATGTCTCTTGCTTGTAAGGCAAGTGCTCTAACAACTGAGCTACAGGATTCAACAATCATACATTGTAGGCAAACATTATTCACTTGTCTGTAGAGTAAATTTTCACAGTGATAATGCACTAGTAACATACACTTCCTTACATGACAGGTGAGTGGTATGTAGAATTCTCTGACACAAACACTTGTTTAAGCAGCCCATAAATGGGTGAGGTGGTGGGGGGGGGGGGGGGGGGGGGGAGGAGGGGGTAAGTGGGGTGGATCCCGACGTGAAAGGCACTATACAAATGTAATTTGTTGTTATTTTATTGTTATCCAATGAATAGGCTTGCCTAGTCTGTTCTTTCAATAGAGTTAGCATTAACTCTGTGGCATCTGAAACAACCAACAAAGCACAAGATGACATGTCTATTTATTGATCGTAATCAATTCCAAGATGGAAAGATACTGTCTTCAAGCTCAGCAGCAGCATTTCAACAACTCCAAATTGCATGATTCTCAAACAGGTTTTGAAAACAGGTAGAAGATAGTCCAATCTATTTCCAATATTGGGTCCACACCCAGCACCCCAATGCTTAAGGACAGAGATCCAATTCACATGTCTGTGTTAACATTGAATGCTGGAAGGTCATCTAGAATTGAATATTAGGTATTAATTGTTCCACAAAAGTTAAGGAAGCTGATCAGCCAAATCATTAATAAGCAAAAGAAGTTTCCTGCCACATTAAAAGCTGCATTCATGGAGATGTCGTCAGTTAGATGAGATGTTAAACTGCGGTCCAGACTGCCTATTCTATGAACTTTGAAACCCCTCCCACTCCAGATAAATAGATCATTCACTTCTTGCCCTTTGGACTTTGCGTAGCAAATGGACCTCTTTATTTGTTTAGAACTACACAGTCAACATACTTTACAGAAAAACCTCTGTGAAATGCCTTGAGACATTTTGACGTCAGCAAAACCGAGGCTCTCCGGATTGGCTCGCGCTAGCGCCTCCGCACCTTAGGCACTAGCAGCATCAGCATCTACGGATGCACACTCCACCTCATCAAGCCAATCAGGAACCTAGGTGTCTGGTTTGACCTTGAACTGTCCTTTCTCCCCCATCCGTACCATGACCAGGACCACCACCTCTGCAACATCGCACGTCTCCGCCACTGCCTCACTCCTTAGGCCACTGAAACCATTACATGCCCATTTGTTACCTCAAGGCTTCACTACTGCAACTCCCTCCTTGTTGGCCTCCACAATTCTTCCCTCCACAAACTGTAGATCATCCTATGCAGCTTGTATCCTCTCCTGCACCAAGCTTCACGACCCCATCCCCCCCACCCTCACCCAGCTCCACTGACTATCCATTCCTTAGAGGATTGAATTCAAGATCCTCGTCCTCACTTTCAAGGCCCACCATGGCCTTGCCCCCTCCTACATCTCTGACCTGCTGATCCACTATCAACCTGTCCTCTCCTCCGTTCAGCAGACTTTGGCCTGCTCCATGAATCCCGCTTAGCCCACCCTACCATTAGTAGCCGGGCTTTGAGCCTCTCTGCCCCAACATTTTGGAACTCTATCCCACAATCCCTTCACCTTGCTCCCTCCCCTGCCTCCTTCAAGACCGGTCTCAAGACCGCTTCTTTGACTGTGCCTTCAGCCATCATCCTCCCTCATCCCAACCCTGCCCCCGGGGCCCCACCCCCATGCTTGGATCCGGATCCCTGAATGTTCAGCGTCTTGGGACGTCCTCCCAATACAAAAGGCGCTCTACAAATGTAATTTTGTTGTTGTGGTTGTGATAAGATGATATATTAAATGCACTTGTTATAAAACATTGGAAACAACAAGCTGTGTCTCACAAATTCATTGGTATTGTTTGAATAAGTAACAAAATTATTGGCCAGAGGCAGATGTAACACTTTTGATAAAATTTGGTATTAATGACAACATTGATGGGAACTGGAAAATTGGCTTATAATAAATCATAATCCTTGCATTTGATTTCATGCTTTCCACATCTTATCAACGTCCCAAAGCACTTCACAGAATATACTGTAGGCTTGGCAACAGAAAGAAAAATCTGATGATAGGGGACAAAGCTCTATCTAGGGGCTTTTGTTACAGGAAGTCTGTTTTGGTTGCCCTTCTATTATACTCTATTAATAAACAATGTATTTGTTTATTTGTTTATAATACAGAATTCAAATATTTTTGAATTCTCCAATCTTTGAAGCCTGGTGGCAAGGGAAATTAACAGAATTTAAAGGAATTGTGATCATTTAAATGGATAGGCTAAGGAATGGCAGGACATTAATGTGGATCTATGTATTATTGTGGACAATTTGTTTTGAGAGCCAGTACAGACTCATTGGGCTGAATGGTCTCCTTCTGTATCGTCAATTTCTATGATTTTAGTCAATTATATTCCATCAAAATATTTAAGCAAACTGGACAAGATGTCACATTTTACTGTTTTCTCTGTGAAGCAAAGCGGAGATTGAGGTGCAACTTTCTGTATTGAATCTATAATGATGCTCCCGCAATTCTCCAACATAGTTAATAGGCTCTTCAGGATTCTTTGATCTTAAGTGGATGGTTTACATTGGGAAGAAAAGGTGAAAATAATGAATTAGATTCCCAAATCTAAAATTGATACATGGCTGTGATTTTAGTAGAAAGTTTGGGATCTGAGAGAATGGGAAGGCCAAGGTTTACAACCGGAGGAGAAACATTAATTGTTCCAAAAAGGTCAATAGAAAAGATAAAGCAAACTTACCCTCAAAGTCTAAACCGTGAGCCAGAGGATAGAACAATTTCCCAGACAGTGTGCTCCCCATATGTGGTTAATATAGTTTCATAAGTCAGAGGGCAAGAGTGTAATCTAATTGCTTCCTCATAATGATACTGAGCCACAATACAACAAATCAATTATATCTAAATCTGAAAAATTCCCTGAAATGAAATTATCTTGTTAGAACCAGATGCCTCTAGCATTTAAACAGCCTACATTGACATGAGCCATATAATGGTCTGTTCACTTATTCCCTAACTCTCCAGTCCCCAGTGACTGAACCTCATTGTAGCTATATTACCTCAGACTCAACTTGCTGTAATTATCTAACTCGGGAAAAGAGTTAGGTTGAATAATATAAACTAACTGTGTGGCATATGCCAACTGGGGATCTAGTATTTAGGCTACAAGACTAATACGTTGAGTTCTCACATGTTTTGTTGAAATAATCATCATGACCAAGTAGGATCATGAAAGGATTGTAATACCAGCATCTAACTGCTCAGGGTTTAAATTATAGCCCAATACTAGTCCACCTTACCATCTATGTTTGGAGTCTACACATTAGCAAGAAAAGGTTGAGACTCCTAGCATTAGGAGCAGAAAATGGAAAGTAAAAGTTAGGTAAACTTCAGTATTATCCATAGGGAAATTGGACGAGGGTACCCAGCAGAAATGAACATCTGTGATATGACCTGGACAAGACGATGAGGATCACTATGCGAGAAATTGTATGCATTACCCTGCTCAGCTGGTAGCATTTTTGCCTCTGGGTCAGAAGGTAGAGGCAGCACCTTAGTCACACTATACAGTCTTCCACCCATTTAGGATCATTATTTTCTCTTTGCAGAAGATGGGATTAAGTTCTTTGGTGAAATAAATATTTTAATCAGCAGAAAATGACTTGGGTACCTAGGTTCATATAAAATATTCAAAATTAATCTCTATGCATGGAGATGTTTTCAAACCAAACTACCAAAGCCTGTGCTGTTCAGAAGCCAAAGATGCTGAATGATTCCTTCTGATACAACTTACATTTTATGTTTGTCATAGAAATGTCTCGAAGGGCTTTACAAAATTAGATAATTAGAAAGAAATGAATGTTGCTATGGAGGCAAAACTCAGAAGCCAATTTGCTCCCTACAATCAATTCATCTGAGTTTGGGGTGAGTAAGATGAGTTGGAAGTATAAACCAGGATGATCGAAAGAAAAGTTCTAACCTTCTTTGAAATAGATGATGTGGGGCGTGGTTGCTTAACGTCCAACCGAATCACAAGGCAGACAGAACCTAAATTAATGAGTCAATCAGAAGCAGAGGATGATCTGCAATAAATAATGAGAAAAAAAAACATTGTGTATACCTCACCAATTATTCATCTGTACTTGGGCCCATGCATGGAGAATGGTCATTTGGGTGATGTGTCAGTATTGTTTACATCAAATACTGTACCTTCAATGCCACGGCTAAAATGTTCATCATTGCTGTAATTGGGTAGTAAACTGACTGAGTCTCCAAAATTCTTTCCCACAGCCTCTGCAGGATATAACATTAAGGTTGGCAAGTTCCCTGCAGCAAATTGCACTAAATAAGTCCCCAGTTCTGACATATGCTGCTTGTAGTTTGTCAGCAAAAAAACAATCACATAAATATAAAGTAATAAAAGCACATTCTAAGCAAACTAACTACAGTAAAAGCCCGTTTATCCGTGACCCGATTAACTGGGTTGCTCGAGCCCCTCCCGGGGCAATTCCCCATTCCAGCAATCGCGTGTATGCTCAATTTGCGCATACGCACGTATTAAAATTACGAACTTGGAGGTTTTTACCGAGTGTGCTTTTTTAAATGCTTTTTTACCTATTTTTTTACCTAGTGTGCTGAAATCTTTATTGGTAAGTAGCTATACAATATTCTGTTACTATTTAGTATATTATTAATACAGTATGTTTTAAAATAAGTACATACATTTTTCGTGTTGGGTTTTCGGCAACTTGCCGCCCGATTATCCAACACAGTCAATTAGTCGACCCCCCACCCCATCCCAAGCGTGCCGAATAAACAAGCTTCTACTGTATATTGACTCCAGCTTGTGCCATACATTTCTCTCTGAATTTCCTTACCAAATTCCCAGCACTATGCACAGATTTAACATCTAACAATACTGCGGATTTGAATATTAGAAATAGATAAATATAAAATCACAGACTGTTCCCTGATTCCCTATCCCCATCATGTCTGCCTTCTCTCTGCCTACAATCTTCACTATTGATACATTTAGTCCCAGCTCATTACTTCATTTATTATTGTGTGATGAATTGGAGTGCTTTATCAATACTCTGATCATTTCGCAAAGGCAGGACACAGGGCAGGTACAAAAAGAGGGCAGAAATATCAAGCACCATACTGTGCTTAATTAATCAGTTAAACTCAGCAACGAACATTCATGTAGTTGTTAGTTGTATTTTCAGTTGTTGTAACTCAGGCAATACAAATGGTTTGAGGTGGTTGAGCAGCTGGGAGGGTATTGGGATCTTTGGTACCAAACTATCATTAGAATAGTAAAATAATGACAAAGTGACATGAAAGACTTGAAGGGTATTTGATATAGTTCTGAAAATTAGTCTTTGGCCTTGAAAGGATTCCTGAGAATTGTGTATGAGTGTCTCAGGATCACTAACCATCCAGTATTACCTCCACCCCCTTTCACACTTTGATAAGACCAAGAACTGTGTTATGTGTGTGAGTGATTTCAAACACAAGCCCATACACAGTATTGACAATCTGTACAATTAAATGCTAAATTTTACAAGATGCTGATCATCTCTTCACCAAATAGGAGGAATATTGATTATTTTCATAGAATCATAGAATCATAGAATCATAGAATTTTACGGCACAAAAGGAGGCCATTCGGCCCATCTAGTCTGTGCCGGCTCTTTGAAAAGAGCGATTCAATCCCACTGCCCTGCCCGCTCCCCATAGCCTAATAGACCCGTTCTCCCTAAATAAAGATCTAATTCCCTTTTAAAAGTTGTTATCGAATCAGCCTCCACCACCTTTTCAGGCAATGCATTCCAGATTCAAACAACTCGCTGAGTGAAAAAATTTCTCCTCAGCTCCCCTCTACTGCGCCTTGAAACTATTTTAAATCTGTGACCACGAGTCACAGATTCACCCACGAGTGGAAATAGTTTTTCTCTATTTGCCCTGTCGAAACCCCTCATGATCTTATAAACCTCTATTAGGTCTCCCCTCAATCTTCTCTGCTCCAGAGAGAATAACCCTAGCCTATCCAGCCTCTCCTCATAGCTGAAGTTTTCTTCTTACATAGCAGCTACTATTCTTTACACTGTTGTAAATTAAATTATTTCATGGTTTATGTCAACTGCTTTATGTGTTGTGGGTCTGAGTAAAGCAAGTACCACTTGAGCTGCTTTGCTCTTTTGCATCAGTAGTCTACAGCGCTTCTATTTTTAGCATCTTGCTAAAACTTAAGTTCCACAATGCAGTGGGAAATTTCTGCAGGTCAACTTCTACAGTGATATGAATGCTGAAAATGTGCACTACTCTGATTATCTTCTACTATCTTCTATTATCTTCTGTAATAATAATAACAATCCTTGCATGTGATACAGCTCTTTTCACACCTTATCAGAATATACTGTAAAGTGAATTGACTGCATTTTTTGACTGTATATTTGTAGGTGAAATGCGGCAGTCAATTACGCACAGCAGTTTCCCACAAACAGACATGCATTGAAATTACCAATTTTATTATTGTGTTTTTTTTGGAGGGATTATTATTAGGCACGTGTGTGGAGTAAGGAAACTTGCCCAAGATTTTTCCCTGATCTGCCTGGTTTCGAACACAGGTCTCACGCTTGTAAGGCAAGTACGTTAATTCCTTTTCCTTGCTTTTGTTATTAGACCCATCAACATAGTTTTAGATGAGGATCTCCCATAGACTGTAGCACTAGGCCAAGGAACCTAATTTTTCATAATTTCAGAATCAAGGAACACTTTCCTATCAATTTACAAAAAACAGGAATAATCTTCACTATTTAACCTCACAAGATCTTTCAGGACCTGAAAAATAACTGCAAACAGTTAAGTCTTTCAACATTTTACACAGCAGCAATATATTACAGTGTAGAGCATATAGAGAAGACCACTACTGTATACATTTCACTTTTCAAATAAGGCCCGTTCCCTAACTGCTGGAGCTGAGCAACATGTTTAACAAACAATAACAACAATTTGTGAATTTGTGTAGCTTGTTTCACGTCGGGAGGACGGCTCAAAGCACTGGGCAGTCAAAGATGTGAACTTGAGCTGAGGGTTGGGATCAGTGGGGGTGGTGGATGGCAGGGAACATGGAGGTAGGAGGATTACTGAAGGTGTGGTTGAAGAGGAAGGTCTTGAGACGTGCCCTGAAGGGAGCAAGGGAGGGCTGAGTGAAGGGAAAGCGGATCAGACTTCCAAGGGATGGGGATAGAAAGGTTGGAGGCCCAACTGCCAATGATGGGTTATTAGAAGAGCCTTGAAGATGCATAGACGTCTCATCTAAAAGTAGGAAACAGGTCAAAATGTTTTTACTGAATTGAGCCTGAGATTTCTTAATCAAGAGCACATGTATCTTTTCCAATCAAGTTCATGAAGGAGATGGCCAATCATCTCAGCTGACAGTGATTTCACAGAAGCGGATTGTTACGCTGATAAAAATAAAAAAATTAAACTGTGTTAAAGTTTATGAAACAGCTCAATCTATACATGCTAAAAATGCAAGAAAGTGAATAAGTAGAGGTGTCTTTAAGTTGGTTATAAAGTCCACTCAGGATTATAGAGTCCTGGAGGTTTTTTTTTAATCATTCACCTACAATAAAATGTATTTTTCAACCAAATTTACAGCTGTCTCCATAACCTTGGGTACAAATGCTGGATTAGAAATACTGTGATTGCATATAGTATTGAGTGCATTTCTGACTTTCCCAGAGCATCACGTACCTTTATGTGAAGCACTTTGAGACGTCTAGAAGGCGTGAAAAGCGCTATATCAAATGCAAGGATTATTAATTATTATTATAGAGATATAGATGAATGTTTTTCACTTTATCATTTGTCTTACTGGGTTTTATAGCTCCAAATAACAAATGTGCTGGTCATACTGCCGTGAGGTAATTACCATATGTACTATAAAATAATGCCCATATTTTAGTATACCAAATTCATGTTCCTAATTTGTACAGCAGAGAATATGCATTTTAATTAAATATGGAAATGTGTTTTGGTGTTGGTGGAAATGCTTTGTTTATCATGTTAACAAATAAAAGTAAACATGATATATGGCTCACATTTGTGTGATACTATTGGAAAGCCTATTGGTATCTTGCAGCTAACATTCAGCAACCATGGCTTTGAATGCAAATCTTTAACCTTCATTCTGTCGTGGTGACTAACCTGGAAGCTGACGTCCACTTTTTCTCTTTGTTTTTCTGACTGCACCTGTGATCGTCCCACAGTGAATCCTTCAATGTCAGTCAAAGCGTAGACTTAAGTGAACACAGATTAAGGAGGAAAAAAGGAAAAATAAATGAATAAATATTACAAGGCTTCACTGAAGCAGTATACATTTAATGCTATGCCATGCTTCCATAACTGATTTTAGTGTGGAAAGCAAGGCTTCTTTCCTACTGATGTTCCTTGAGGCTCCACATCTGCTCGACTCAGTGCAATAAAAGGATATGGGTTCATTATTCTGTCTGTAGGCATAAAGGCTATCTTGGTGGTAAATATGGGGAAATTACTTCTATTTATCTGATAAGTTATAATATAATGTTAAGCACTTTTTCACATGTTAATTTAGTTCCAATGGCAACTTAAACCATCCAAAAGAACATTGGATGAAATAATGCCAATTAACATGGTAAACCATGGGATCTGCTCAATGACCCCCGCCCCCTATCATTTCATATCCACTCCCTCCACAACCGATAAATGTTATCATAGAATTATACAGCACAAAAGGAGGCCATTCGGCCCATTATATGTGTGCTGGCTCTTTGATAAGAGCTGTCCAAATCAATCCCACTCACCCACTCTCTCCCCATAACCCTCCAAACTTGGCCTCCCCAATAACTATCTATCCTCCCCACATAATGATCTAATTATTTGGAGAGGATTAAAATTAAAATAATTATCTAATTATTTATCAGTTATGTTATGTTTCTGGAAGGGAAACAAAAAAATATTGCTCATATGGCCAATGGACATTTCTCAAATAGGGCATCCGGCCATCAACAACTGAAAGATTAGACCACCTGATCTAAACGTTAAGATTGTGCAGAATTTTGGAGTGTAGTCTCAGCAGAGATGAAAAGCAGGAAAAAGCTTGAATCTTTTGAAGAAAATCGTAAAATGGTAGAATAAAATAGGCTCAATGAACTGAATGCACTTGTAACTTCTCAAAAAAATGTATAACTATCTGCAAGATGCACTTTTGAGGAGCCATGCATAATCCATAATACAATAACAACAATACTAAAATACAATACCAAATTATCCAGCTCCAGCCAAAGAGATTCAGACTTCTAAATTAGCAGCTTCAAGGATGCCGCCTTTAAAAAATCCATGTTTATTGTACTATTTTTCTATTCTATTGGAATAGAAGAATCTACTGAAAAATTAAGATGTAGCATATGCCATCTCCAGATATTTGCAATTGATTTCACCTGTCGATGTGATTGTCTTAGAAAAGTAATTTATTGTTTGTCAAAGTGTTGGGTATTTCCAATGGACTCTTGCACATGAACAAACTGTAGACTGTGAAGTAACAGCGCATTGCTAAAGTGTATCTCCTTCCTTCTCTACTTGATGAGTCCTACCATCATTGTGAAGTCATCTGAGATGTTTGTCCTATGTAAAAGGTGCCATGAAAGTGCAAATTGTACTGTAGTTGAAAATCCTAGGACGGTTGCCACAGAGGGGAGATTAACAATCATTATGGTTCACGAACTGAGCTGCATGACAAAAGTCATAGAAAGAAAGGAAAAATATCCATAACTGTGGCACAAATGCATGAGACAGTGAGTAAGAGACTTGGATGCACAAAAAGTTCACTGCAGTTCATCCGTATTGCGTAGATGAGAGCTTGGTTATAGTGAAACAACCTGGCACTGAGAATCATAGCAGCTTGGGGGCATCCCTCATGGATGCTTTCACAGCTGGTGTCTTTCACATGGATTCCAATCTCCAGGAGCCATTGCTGCTGGCTTTGAAAATCTTAAGAAAGGGTTGCAATCAACCATAAAGGATGGTTCAGACATCACATATACACATGCAGTAATCTGCTCTCAGGCACTTAACTGGTATCTATGAACAGATGAGCTCCACAAGTGGCAGAAAAAGAGTTCTTGAGAGTTAGGACATGAGGATTCAAGCACATCTTTCACAGGTCAGAGTCCTTTCTCTGGATCTAGTGCTACTCTACTTGAAGATACCAATTCTCTATGAGAAAACTTTGTGTACCCGCATTCCCTGAACTGCCATGTTCTTACTCTCCACTCTCCAAAGCAAGTAAACCTCTCCAGTTAATGGCAACTCACAATCAATGGCAGTGGTAGTAGACCACAGATATACATTTTGCATAAAGAGGTGAAAGGCATAGCAAAAATAATAACAATTTACATTTATGTAGCATCTGTCAATTATAATAATTATACTTGCATTTGATGTTGTACCTATTCATGTGCCTTGAGACGTCTCACAGCACTTCACAGTATTGTCTGAAAGGCCGAGTTGTGGTTGGGGAAGCTGAGGAGAGGGGAAGAGGGAAGGTGACTAAAAGCACGATTAAAAAAAAAGATCTTAAGATGAGCTTCACAGGTTGGGAGGCTGAAAAGTTAATCATGTGAAGGAGATTATTACTTTAGTAGGTATCTAAAGATGGTACACGGGTGGGTGGTCTAATGGGAGCACGTACTCACTGTAGTCATTAAAATTTTTCACAACTATAAAAGGTTGTGCTGTGTGTTAAAAGCTATGGTTTCTATAACAAAATCACAGCTGATTTTCGTACAGTCTTACTATGGAGAATAATGTGTTATGCTCCTCCCCCAAAATAACATGTGATGGTTGCATATTTGGGGAAATAAACCAAAATCGGGAATAATAATTGTAATAATATTTCATAGGTACCCTTCATAGCTACTGGTCAATTTATATACGGTAAGCACAATTTGCAACATTTGAGGTCCTCATACTGTACTCCTTCAATAAGTCTATTAACATCATACCACCCTGTGAATTCCCTCTGTTTGGCAGGCATTGGCACGTTCCCTGCACCGCCCACCCCCAATCTCCCACCCTGCCTGACCCACCATTGGTATTCGGGTTTTCAGTTTTCCTACCCCCACAATCTGGAACTCCATCCCATAATTCTGTCTCGCCCCCTCCCTTACCTCCTTTAAGGCCCATCTCAAGACCTTCCTTTTTTGTTTACCCTACCACCACTACCTCTACCACCTTTCCTTTCACCCTTCTTGATTCTAACCCCTAACTTGGATCCTGGGATGTCCTTCCGATGTGAAAAGCACTGTCTAAATGTAATTTGTCAATATTGTATTATTGTGCTTTAAAAATGCATTAATTTTATTCACCTCATACTATTTTCCAGATTAATCTTGAAAGTCAATGACAGACACTAACAAAACATGAGTGAAGCAAGTCTGAATGATTTCAAATCAAAAGGATCTGTTGCAATGCTGAACAAAGAGACAGCAATGTGTATGAAGAGATAGCCTCGGGTGAATTTTGCGTTCTTGGCCTGACAAATAGTGAAGTTAGTTGATGGTTGGCAAAAGTAAACTAGGTCTTGACCTCTGTCAGGAGGTGAGCAGAATAGCGATGGTGACAGCTGTTTTTGTGTTCTTTTTCGACTTCCAGGCCGCTGCAAATGGTAGTAGAGGGTTCAGCTAGTCCACCATGTCTAATTCGATACGTCAGGAAACAGCTGCATTTCTTGCAAACACAGATTGGCACATCTGTTTTCTGAACACAGGGTAGGAGCAAACAAAACACGAGCTTCAATTTAGTCCAGAATTGATGGGTCAAAAGCTGCCTCTAGCATGACTGAGTGTAATAATGATGTCGCAAATAACCCTTATAGCTTCGACATACTTGTTAAGATTAAAGATTATCGAGCTTTCATTTATCAAGAAGTGCAGCTAAAAGTAGGAAATCATCTTAATTCTGATTGGTATCCTGTGAAGCAACACTCAGATGCTGCCTCCGGGGTTCATTAAAAGGTATTTTTGTCCTCTATCACTGAGTGGATAATCCAGATGGCAGAACAACAATTTTGAAAACAACCTTTGGACTGAACAATTATGGCCAAATCAGGGGAACGAGTTTGTCCAATCAACAATCATCAAATGAAATTCCGTCTTTTTTTTTAGCAGATTCAATATGATATCGCATGACATGTTATAAAATATTATATCACATGACATGTTCATGACATATTATGAAATATATTTTTATCTGTTGTATTTTTAGGAGGAGTTTTGGCAGAGTTGAGAGTAGATTTTTATTGAGGGGTTACCTGGCTGTGACAATAGGTACAATGGCACTACTACAATTGGAAAAGATTGGAATATTTCACAGAGGTCCCACCCTAGCAAACAATGATACCAGAATCTAAGACTTTCTAACAGAATTCTTTAATAACTCAGATCTAGAGATTCTTTCTGAGATCAGAAGTATATCACACCGACTTGTGGGAATTGTATTCCAGTGTATTCCAAAATACAGAGTTCACAAGCAGCGGTGACATACTCGGGAAGACTGTTCCACTGTGTGTTTGGTTAATTGTTCAATTAAAGTCTTTCAGATATCAGGGTTTTATTTGGTGGTTTATTACACTGAATGTATTCTTATGTATAAATTTTGCATAGATTTAAAAATAGCAATAACAAGACATTGATTATTCCAGGATTCTCTGCAAGTGATCATTTCTGTTCAGTGTTGATGTTATCAACCTTCATCTTTGAAAACAGTAATGAGACACAAAATTATAATGTCTGAAATGCACTTAATCTGATCTCATGTGTAATAGCATTCTTACCTGTTTATATTAAACTGATCCAATTTTAACACCTGATGACACAAGTGAAAATTTGGAAATGCTATGAGTGCAGAAATAAACTTCTCTATCCTTTCTGTATTTATTTTGATGTACACTGATATTGTACATCAGTGTAGGCTTCAGATTTTGGAATCTGAAGAGTCCAAAATGGATTTGAACCATGATGTATGATTGCATGTAGAATTAGCTGCAAATTAACAATATTGCCTTTGGACAAAACCATTATAGTCAAATTGAGGATAGAGTTTTTCCAGCCGACAATCATGAAATTCTATCATTTCTTAATAGATTGACTGTATGTCACTCCAGGGAGGGAGAATATTCAGCCAATGTTACATTCCAATATTAATATTGGTATTCCAATAAATATCTTGGGAATTGCCATGGATATTTAGGTTGCATGGAATTCTGAGTTTGGCTTAGATTCTCTTAAGCATGGTGATGGGTTTCCGCTTGTGTCACCAGGCTGACCAAAAAAAGTAATTGAGAGAGAGAGCAGGACCTTAATATCTGCCCAATGCTACATCTCAAATGGTATTTTCTTTTGTTGATGCTGTTATATCAGCTTGAAGATTTGTAAAGACCACCTTGAAGGAAGCATTATCTTGGTTCAGTTGATAGCACTCTTGTCTCTGGATTGGAAGATTGTATGGTCAAGCCCCATGTCAGGTATTTGAGCTTTGCAATGCAGTTTAAAACTCCAATTCAGTCCTGAAGTAAGACTTCTTTACTGGAGATACTGGCCTTCGGATACTGTGCATTTATATGATGCCCCTCATGTAGGGGAGCATCTCAAAGTGCTTATATTACATTCCAATATTCCTACATTAATAAATGTGAGACATTGAACTGAAGTTATGTGCAAGTGAACAGTAAAGATCCCACCAGACTATTTGCAATAGAAGGCAGTTTCTCCTAGTTTCCCCAACTAGAATCTATCAGATTCATTGGCCATTTACTGCATGGATGTTGTGGAACCTTAGTGTGTGTAAATTGGGCACTGAATTTGCCTACAAATGCACACTCATAATCACTGGTCAGCAATTTGAGACAGATAGATATTATGCAGGCGCTATATCAAATGCAATGACACTCTGGTAATATTTTATTTGTTTCCCAGCTAGCAAAATCAGACCAATATGCAGCTACTTTTACACACACAGAATGTATTAAAAATAAATTTGGCGGGGAAAATCATTAACCAGTGATTATAGAAAGGCGAATGGCCCCTTCAGCAGATCGTATAACTATTCAGTCTCCTCTAATTCCAAATTTTCAGGTTGTATGATTTAGAAACTGTATGTTACTGCATCCTTGCAACCAATTCTAGCCGTGCAAACTATGTAAAAGGGGAATAAAAAATGACTGCAACTTTGTTGGAATTCCACCCTATTTCCATAAGATCTAACCATGGGTTACACTTTCCACCATTCGTGCCAAAAATGTCGGAAAAAGAATTTTTGAGTGAATAGTATCAGCTTTGTCTCATTTGAATGGCATGATTGGGGCTCCATCTGGTACAGTGTACCAGATGGAGCCCCAATCATGGGCACCGGTAGATGCTTCCAATTTTCTAGTTTACCATCAGTCACATTTCAAGGAGAGTCTGAGAAAAGAGAGAGAGGAGATAAAAAAAAACGAAACTAATTTTTGAACACATTAGAGCAGGGAATTTAATTTTTCACAGACTGAAATCCCTACAAATCTTTGAATTTAGATTTTGCCAAATCCCAATTAAGCATGTTGAACATGGGAACTTCATGTTGACTTGCTAAGGCGATAATTGGGTTCATACTTTCTCCACTACTTATTGAAAGATCAAGGTTCTTAATAAAATGCAGCTTCGAAGCTCCTGTGGCTTAATGGTTAGAGCACTTGTCTTGCAAGCTGGGGAGACCTGTGTTCGAATCCAGGCAAGTCAGGGCGAAACCTTGGGCAAGTTTCCTTACTCCACATGCCTAATAATAATCCGTCCAAAAAAAACACAATAATAAAATTGGTCATTTCAATCCATGACTGTTTGTGGGACACTGCTGTGCGCAATTGGCTGCCACGATTCACTCACAATTATTCAGTCACTTCACTTTACAGTATATTCTGTGAAGTGCTTTGGGATGTCAATAAGATGTGAAAAGCAGTATATCAAATGCAAGGATTATTAATATATTATGATATTATTATTATATTTGTATTATTATATATAAATATTTTGCAAGTTGATAAACTGATTTCAACAATGTATTTTTCAGATGGGTGGAAACAGGATCTTGTGCAAACATTGCATTGATGACTGTTACCTTTGTAAATCTTTCGTTCAATGACAATACATTTAACTGTAGTTTTTATAAAAATTGTATATCATACATTGGACAATATATAGCCATAATATGCTGTCTTTTCTATCTTGTAATTTTTGTCTATTGATGCACTTTTTAGATATATAATGGAGCCTTCTCAACCATATTGATGGCAGGTGGTTTTCAGTGACAGGCAGATGGCAACCGTATGAGAGACCAACAGTATTAAAGGACCTATAAAGCGAAGAGACAATGAAATGTTAGGTGGATATTAATGTAAATAAATGTGAGGTGACTCATACTGAAAGAGGAAAAATTAAATAAAACCTGATGAAGGAGTGCTGACTAGAAAAGGTAAAAAAGAAAAATAATAATTACTCTAGTGTTTAGCATCACACTGTTGATTTGTTCCCACTCCCCCTGGTACAACACTCATCTCCGCACCCTCAAATGCCAAACCCGGCTGCTCGAGCGCAGGTGGCAGAAAACTGGCCTCATGGTTCACCACCAACTGTGGCTTGAGCATTTCCACAGCTACCGCTGTTCCTTGTGTCAAGCAAAAACGGCTTACTATTCCAACATCCTCCTGGAGGAAAACAACAACCCTAAAGTCCTCTTTTCCACCACCCACCACCTCCTCCGCGAACCTCCTCAGGCCTCCTCAATCTTCACTTCAAATGCGAAGTGCGAGGAGGTCATGGACTTCTTTTCTTCCAAGATCCACAATATCCGCCCGGCAGCCTCATCCTCCAGCCTCTCATCACCCACTACCACACCCACCCCATCCCCCTACCCCCCCCTCCATCTTCAGCTCCTACCTCGACCCCCTTCCTACACTCCTTCTCCCCCGTCTCTCCTTCCTGCCTCTCATGCATTCTCACCTCTATGAGGACAACAACCTGCTGCCTCGATCCCATGCCCACTAACCTACTGCTCACCCAGTTCCCCCTCCTCTACCCACTGCTGGCTGATATTGTCAACCAGTCCCTCTCCACCGGATCAGTTCCTGCCCTCCTCAAAACTGCTGGGGGCATAACCCCACTCTTTAAGAAAACCCTCCCCAGATCCCTCAAACCCTAGCCACTACCACCGTATTTCTAACCTGCCCTTCTTTTCAAAAGCACTGGAACGCATTGTTGCAAACCATCTCTGTGCCCACCTCTCCTCCCACTCCGTCTTCGAACCTCTCCAGTCCGGTTTCCACCCTGCCCACAGTACAGAGACTGCGCTTGTGAAAGTCACAAACAACGTCCTCTCTATCTGCGACCAGGGCTCCCTCTGCCTCCTTATCCTCCTGGAACCTGTCGGCTGCATTCGACACAATCGATCACGCCATCCTCCTCCACCGCCTGTCCTCTGACATCCATCTCAGTGGGACCGCACTCGCCTGGTTCGAGTCCTACCTCACAAACCGCCAGCAGTTCATCTCCATAAACGGTCTTTCCTCCCGCTCTCACCCAGTTACCTGTGGGGTACCCCAGGGATCCATCCTTGGCCCCCTCCTTTTCCTCATCTATACGCTCCCTCTTGGGGATGACATCCGCTGACATGGGGCACACTTCCACATGTAAGCGGATGACACCCAACTCTATTTCTCCACTTCACTTTGCAACCCCCCAGTCCCCTGATGTTCTGTCAGCCTGCCTGTCAGACATCAGGGGTTGGATGAGCGCAAATTTCTTGCAGCTGAATGTCGACAAGATGGAGGTCATACTTCTTGGCTCTCGTCAACGTCTCCATTCACAAGGCTGTCATCTCCTCTACCTTCCCATAAAACTCTCCGAACATGAGCGCAACCTATGCGTCAGGTTCGACCCCCAACTGTCCTTCCTCCCCCACATCCAGTCCGTTATCAGCACTGCCTTCTGTCACCTCCGATGGATCGCCCGTCTCCAGCAATACCTCACCCCAAAAGCCACTGAAACCTTGGTCCATGCCTTTGTCACCTCTTGGCTGGACTATTGCAACGCCCTCCTCTCTGGTCTCCCCTCCACCACAATCCACACAATGCAGCTAATCCAAAACTCTGCTGCCTGCATACTCACCCGCTGCAAGCTTCGCTCCCCCATTACCCCAGTCCTTGCCAGACTTCACTGGCTCCCTATCCCAGAGAGGATCAATTTCAAGATCCTCATCCTTGTTTTCAAATCTCTCCACTCCTCTGCACCCCCTACATCTCTGATCTCCTCTCCCCCCAACTCAGCACCTGCTGCCTTTGGTCCTCTGGGTCTGGCCTCCTCCATGTCCCCCGAATCCTCTGCTCCACCCTCGGCGGCCTTGTCTTCAGCCACGACGCCCCGAGGCTCTGGAACTCCCTTCCTCACTCCCGTCGCCTCGTCCCCTCTCTTCCCAGTTTCAGGTCACAGCTGAAGACCTTTCTCTTCGACCGCGCTTTTGGTCACCTTGCTGCCCCTTCCCCTGGCTTGGTCCCCGGATCCGCTATTGTGAAGCGCTCTGAGATGCCATCTGGCGTGGAGGGCGCTATATAAATTGAAGTTTTAGTAGTAGTTGTTGTTGTTGTTCCATAGCACTTCAACAAGATACATGTAAAATGATTTGATTGTGTATTTTGTGGTGAATACGGAATTAAATATGGTTGTTGACCATTTATTGAAGGTGAACCTTCAATGTGAAGGCGCTATCAGTAAGGAAAATCAGTATTGGATGCATTTCAAGGTATCTAATTGTCCAATGGAATAACTAGATAGATCAATTCTGTTGATTTTATCACAATCCATTTTTATTTTGTGCAAATATAACCATGTAACCCAACAGTTTGCACTTTTGCAGAACCTTTTACTTAATATAATGTCTTAAAATTTGTAAAACATTTCATTAAGTGTATATAGATAATGGAGCAAGATGACGAGAAAGGGACAGTTTAAGGATGACCAAAGAGATGAGACTTAAAAACCATTTATATAATAATATAATAATCCTTGCATTTGATATAGCGCTTTCCACATCTTATCAACGTCCCAAAGCGCTTCACAGAATATACTGTAAAGTGAATTGTCTGTATATATTTGTGGGCGAATCGCGGCAGCCAATTGCACACAGCAGTATCCCACACACAGTCATGGATTGAAATGACCAATTTTATTATTGTGTTTTTTTGGAGGGATTATTATTAGGCGTGTGAAGTAAGGAAACTTGCCCAAGGTTTCGCCCTGACCTGCCTGGATTCGAGCACAGGTCTCCCCAGCTTGGTTTCCCCAGCTTCCAAGACAAGTGCTCTAACCACTGAGCCACAGGAGCTCCATTTAAAAATGGAGAGAAAGAATCTCTTTTGGGGATGAAGGAATTTTGGCCAGGATCCTTTATTCAACACTAACTGTATCTAAGTAACTTCTGTCCTTCACCCCATCATGTCAAGAGCCTGTTCTTTCATCATCATGCACTTAAACACTCTGTTTAACAATCGATTGATTGTCATCTGCAGTGCATAAGGCAGTACAATCCGCACACTTCTTACCCAGCTGACTGGCCGCAATTTATTCTAAGGCCAGTATTTGTAATACTGCGAGTATCTTTCATGACAAGTTATCCTGAGAGAAAGAGATAGTATTTTAGGAAACTACTGCAGGTAGGAGCCCAAAGCGATCTCATTGTCACGCAATCAATATTTCTGTGGATGTAGATTACTGCAATGCTTATTGCAGAGTAGAAACATAAGGGGTACTGGTTATATCCACAAATCTGTAATCTCAAGCAATTCCCCCAGTATGTCATTGGTAGAATAACACAGGTTGGAGAGCTCTTCCGGGAAAGCATTGATAGATAGTATTGATCAAACTGCTTGAAAATCTACAGTTTATGGCATAAACACATCCTCTCAAGATTTCAAATGAGACACATTCCAGCTTGTATGCTATCCTTGAAATCCAGGATTTTCTGAACAGGCAAGTACTGGACATAGGGTGACTGATGTCTTAGTAGCTTCCATAACTACTTGCTAACATTTTGAGGAATTGGCAGCTTTTAAGCTAACCAGCCATTTCTATAATCTATATCAAATTCAGCTCCATTGCAGCCTTGCAGAGATTGCAAATGATTAGCAGTAATATATGTGAGTAAGAAGGAGAACATCAATGTCCACAGTGTGTATCACATCAGATTAGACTCTCAAAGTCCAATACAATTGTCAGGACGCCAACAGAGAAGGGGGAAACCTACAATGTGAAAGGAAAGGTGGATGAAAGTCAGGTTGAAGAGATGAATCTTATTCATGTGTTTTGAAGATGAAGAGGGATGAGGCAAGGCATGACTCCAGAGCATTCTGATGGTGGAGTAGAGTGGGTAGGGAATCTGAAGCAGGTTGGTGATAAGGAACAGTCAAGCCATGCATACATAGAAAGCTAGAATCAAGTGTTTGGGTGGGGGCACTCGATAGTCCGAAGGTTCGATAGTCCGAACACACAAATTTCCTATACCCGGGGCGGTTACCGTGGTTACCGCTCAATAGTCCGAAAATAAGGTTCGTTATTCCGAACATTTGGTGCGATAGTCTGAAGGTTCATTAGTCCAAATGTTAGGGTTAGCGTTAGGGGAACCTTCGGACTAACGAACCTTCGGACTATCGAGCTGTAACCGTGTTTGGGGATCATTTTGTTCATGATTTTAAGGAATATGGAACAGAAAGTATAGATTGCAGTAGTTTTACTGCCAGCAGTAAAAAGATAGGATTAGTTCTGTTTTAGATAAGAACACAAGACAATTAATTGAACATTCGTTGGAATTTGGAGGAATTCTGCAAATGCAGCATCAACGTTGTTCATTTCAAAAGAATTTGAAGTCCTAGGGTTGATAATGGTTGTCCCCTTTTCTACAAAATCAATGAAAACATTGAAACTCAAAAACAGAGATCAAAGTGCAGAAGCAATACAAGCAAAAATCTTTGGGTGATTAAGTTAGCTGCTGTGAACTAATTCTACAGGTTTTAAGAGGGAAACAGATAGATATCATAACCAAAGTTAAATACCATACTGTAATTTGACATGTTCTGATGCAAAAGACACTATGTCAACTGTAAGAATTTTTTAAATTATATTAAATAGGAACTACTTCCATGTTACAGTATTTTTTAAAAATGAGCTAACAGTCTGAAAATAGTGAACTGATAACATATTCAGAAATCAAAATCTAAAAACTGAAGAACACCAACATTTTGAAAACATATACCGTACTGTATATACCTCTAGCCACCTGATGTTATATTCCAAGCTTGTAATTGTTAATCATAGAAAAGCACTATTGTGTTTCAATAAATTAGAAGTCAAGCAATTAACATATACAGAAACAGACATTGTCTACATTCAAGTGTGTCACTGCTGTTTGTTTTTCTGAATCATCTCTTTTAACTAGAATTAAGAATTTTTCCCACAAAATATACAGCCAATTCACTTTACAGCATATTTTGTAAAGTGCTTTGCGACATCTCAAAGACGTGATAAGGCGCTATATCAAGCGCAAGGATCTTTATTATTATTCTTTTAGGTACATACATTTTTGTTTCACTTGTCAGCTTGACTCAGTTGATTGCATACTCCCTTCTGGCTCAATAGTTTGTGGGTTCAAGCCTCAGATTGGGACATGAACTCACAGTCTAACAACAACAACAACAACAACTCAAATTTATACAGCGCCCTTCACACAGGGTAGCTTCGCGGAGCACTTACCAGTAGCAGAGTCAAACAATGAGCCAGGGGGCAGATGACCATTAGCACAATCAAAAAGGAAGGTCTTTAGGTAAGATTTGAAAGTTGGGAGAGGGGAAGCAAGGTGGAGGGATCGAGGGAGAGAGTACAGAGTTTCTGGGTATAGTGTCTGAAGGCACAACCAACGAGCAGGATGACGAGGGACAATTAGGAGGACAGAGCTAGCCGAGCGGAGGCAGAGGGTGGTGGAGTTGGGGGTAAGCATGTCGCATAGGTAGGGAGGTGCAAAGGAACTAAGTGATTTGAAAACGGGTGAGAGGATCTTGAAGTAGATCCATTTGGTGATTGGGAGCTAGTGGAGCCTGGTAAGGACTGGTGTGATTAGGGTACAGAATTTCATGTGAGTGGGTATCTGGATAGCGGAGTTTTTAATTAATTGGATTTTGTGAATGGAGGAGCTGGGGAGACCAGCGAGGAGGGCATTAGAATACTTCAGCTGGGAAATGATGAAGACGTGGATGAGAGTTTTAGCTGACTCAGATGTGAGATACGGACTGAGGGGGGCAAAGTGGCAGAGATGGAAAAAATGTGGGCCTATTCAAGCAACTGATATGTAGTAGAAAGGAAAGCTGGGGATTGAACCTGATGCTAAAGTTACATACAGGTTCGGAGAGTCTGGCAGAAAGCTGTGGAGGTTGAGGAGTTTGGTCCCACAGGAAAGAAGACATTGAAGGGAGCCAAAGTACATGGCTTCCATCTTGCCAACATTCAGCTGCCAGAAGTTTTTGCTCATCCAGGCCTTGATGTCCGTCAAACAAGCTGACAGACATGAGTTGACTGGGAGTTACAGCTGGAGGAAGAGAAGTAGATTTGGGTGACATCCGTATACATGTGGAAGTTGATCCCATATCTGTGGATGTCATCGCTGGCCTTGGTCTTGAAAGTAGGATGAGGATCTTGAATTCGATCCTCTGGGGGGATGGGGAGCCAATGGAGCCGGGTGAGGGTAGGAGTGATGTGGTTGCGGAGCTTGGCATGGGTGAGGAACGAGCTGTAGAGTTCTGGATGAATCTGCAGCTTGTGAAGGGAAGAACCAGGAAGGCCGATGAGGAGGAAGTTTCTATAGTCGAGCCTTGATGACGATGCGTAGACTAGGGTTTCGGCAGCCTGAGGGGTGAGGCAGTGGCAGTGACTGGTGATGTTGCGAAGGTGGTGAAAGGCAGAACTGGTTATGGCGTGGATGTGGGGGAGGAAGGACAGTTCTGGGTCGAACAAGACGCCCGGGTTTCTGACTGGCTTAGAGAGGTGGAGAAAGCAGTCTTGGATACAGCTACCACATTCTATTCTCATCTCTCTCCCATTTATCTGTGCTGTGTATTCTTCCTTGTTGAATCCCTTGTATTTCATATATTTCGTCTGCAGATGTGCTGCTGCTGCACATTTGGTCCCATAAGTCCTTAATTCTCTTCCCAAAACTACAATGGAAGGCCACAGGATCCAACGCATCACAGCTGCTCCTTACAAGTAATAACATCCTACAACTAAGCTGCAACTGATTAAAGATCTTGGGTGTAATTCAGCACTGTCCAGCCCCTGGCCATTTTACTTTGCAGATGTGGCCATGTTCCAAATTAATTAAGCAGCTTGATTTCACATAAAAAATAGAATATAGACTGCAAAATCACCCACTTTGTGTGATCCAACTCACATGTTTTCTATATGTGTTATAGTGTATCATTATTGTCATTATTATGCGTGCATCACATCCATGGTACATGCTCTGCTTGCTCCACGCTCGGTCCATGCTTCAGTTTCAGTTTAGGCCGTATGCCTATATGTACATGGACAGTATTAGCATTTCGTTTGATCAATAGAAGTAAATATTTGTTGCTCATAATGTATTGTTGCCTAAAGAACTTACTACTGCTAATTTACAATGTTCAGAGAGCATTTGTAGAGCTTTAAAATGTACATAGGTATATTGGAAGTCCTCCTTACGTTGAAAGGCGCTATACAAGTGTAATTTTGTTGTTGATACAATGTTCTGTATGTATCAAATCTACGCCAAATTCATTTTTATTATGGAGTGATCATTTCCTTCTCTAACACCTGTGCCAAGTTGTCAATTTAGGTTGGACAGCACTGGTGTAAGTTACAACGTCAAAGCAGTTACAAAAACAGTCTGTATGTTGCATTGAAAGTCTTCCAAAACAAAAATTGTTTCTGGATTCTCTACCAGATTTTGTGGGTCTATCAATATGCAGACTGTTCAATGTAAGCTTACCTGCAGTAGGCGAATGTGTACAGATATTGTATCAGGTAATAGTAAATCCTTGCAACTTGACATTGCACCCATAACATCAAAACATCTCAAAGCGCTTCATTGGTAATTCCTATGAAGTGCATGACAATATAGTTATAGACACAGTAGGTAATGAATTATCATAGAGTAATGTCTCACAAGCAGCTATACAGTGAATGACTAATGTATCTGAAGGACTGCTGGCCAGGACCTGTTCTGTTCTGTTTCTTAATAGTTGCATGGGATTTTGACGTTCACCTGAATAGGCAAACAGAACTTCAGATTAACGGCTGTTGAAAGGTTTCCACCTCCAATGCAATGTGTTCCTAGTGCCGTACTGAAGTGTAAGACTCAACCATGGGCTCAAAATCACAACAGGGAGTGGAACCCACAACCTTCTACTCCAGAGTCAAGAGACACCTACTGTTCCAGGCTATGCTAAAAGAAAAAGGAATATCCTGGCCTCTGCCTGTGAGATCACAATATATAACCTTTCCACTGGTTCATTTAATTCAATGATACTAATATATAAAAGATTTCATCCATCCAATGCTTTTTAAGATCTTAATGATTATTCCACTTTTAAGAAACAAATATTTTTTGTCACATTCCAATATTTTGGACATCATCAATGGCAAGTCTTTGAACACTGAAAGATTTGGACCAAGTTCTTGCTTTTTCAAGTTTTGTAGTAATGCCAGACAGTCCTCAGAGAATTAACAAGTATTGTAATTGGATTTCAGATAATTGGAGAAGAGATAATGAAGCTCTAAATAAAATGGATTTATGAAACAGTCAGCTCAGACTTACCAATACTCACATACTTTATGGGGTTCAAAAGTATTTTTTTCTCATCCATTAATTACATTTAAATGCAGTACTGCATCCAGAAGCTTTCTTGCATCTTGCTGCCATTTGGTGTTATCGAGACCCATGGAGCCTGTTAGCATATCCTGAGGCAAAAGAGCATTAATCATAACCACACCAGAAATTGGCAATATAGCAGGTTAGACTAGGGAATCACATGCAGGTGCAAATGTTTTTGACAGCGAAGGAAACTGAATCAAGACATAAGAGCTACGAGAAGACAAATGGTTAGAGATTGGCCTCTTCAAGTCCCTGCTGAGCTCCACATGCTCCAGGTGTTTCCTCTTATGTATTGACTGGGACATTATATAGAGGAATAAGCTTTCAGATCACATGAGAGGCATGGATTAAAAAAAAAAGGTTTCATCCCACTTGATCTCATCCTTCCAGAGTATTTATGCTACATCAAACTGCTTTTTAAATGTGCTCTGGCCACTACCACCCTTCATTCACCAAAACTCATTTGTTTATTAATTTGCCCACTGTATGTGGCGAAACATTGCCATTCACAGATCTGAACCTGTATTCGTTTTACCTATTGCCTGGTATTTCTGAAAATATTTCTCTAGATATACTTTCTCTCTCCCAATTTGTGAACTTCAAGTGATGATAGGGGCACATTTGAGTGCAATAAACACCAGAGTCAAACAGCCTGCCAACCAACCCATTGTTTCTCTGTTCAAACATGAAGATTGTCCAAGCGAACGAGATTGGGATTGGATCTCAATGTGAGCAATGCATTCAGTAGAGAAGAGAAACCCATAGGGAGACAACAACAACAACAATTTACATTTATAGAGCGCCTTTCACGTCGGGAGGACGTCCCAAGGTGCTAAACAAGAGGCGAGTGACCCGGGCTGGGAGGGGAGTGTTTGGGAAGGGGTGAAACACGATGGGGAGGTAAAAGAGTTCGGGGTGGAACAAAAGGCACGATCGAAGAGGAAAGTCTTCAAATCGGCCTTGAAAGAGGAAAGGGAAGAGGCGAAACGGAGGGATTGAGGGATGGCATTCCATAAGGTGGGAGCGGAGAAACTGAAGGCCCGGCCTCCGATGGTGGGGCGGTTCGGGCGGGGGGCTTGGAGCAGGCCAAGTCCTGTTGAACGGAGGGTCCGGGTGGGCGTGTAGGGGGAGAGTAGATCGGCTAGGTAGGATGGGGCAAGGCCGTGCAAGGCCTTGTAGGTGAGGACGAGGATCTTAAATTCGATCCTCTGGAGGATGGGGAGCCAGTGGAGACGGGCGAGGGTGGGGGTTATGTGGTCACGGAGGCGGGTGCGGGATAGTACACGGGCTGCAGAGTTTTGGATGGCCTGCAGCCTGTGAATGGAGGAACTGGGGATGCCGATTAGGAGAGAATTTCCGTAATCCAGCCATGAGGTGATGTACGCGTGCACGAGTGTTTCGGCAGCGTGGGGGGTAAGATAGTTGCGGAGCCTGGCAATGTTGCGCAGATGGAAATAGGCGGTGCCAGTCAAGGCGCGGATGTGGGGGAGGAAGGAAAGTTTTTGATCGAACATGATGTCGAGGTTCCTGACTGGCTTTGTGAGGTGGAGAGTACAGCCTTGGATGTTGAGGCTGGCAGCGCCCGATGTGCGGAGGCGCTGGCTTGAGCCAATCAGGAGGGCCTCGGTCTTATTCACGTTCAATTGCAAAAAGTTGTCCCTCGTCCACGATTCGATGTCGGACAGACATGCTGTCAGAACATCGATCGTCTGGGGGTTGAGGGATGAGGCAGAAAGGTACAACTGAAGGGGGCCGAGGACAGAGCCCTGAGGGACGCCGTGGGAAACTGTGCGGGGGTTTGAAGAAAAGCCATTGGAAGAAACAAAATGTAAACGATGGGTCAAATAAGAGTGGAACCAGTCAAGGACTGTGCCTTGAAAGTTGAGGTGGGAGGAAAGACGTTGAAGGAGGATGGTGTGATCGACTGTGTCGAACGCAGCAGACAGGTCAAGGAGGACGAGGAGGCAGAGGGAGCCCTGGTCACAGGCGGTTAGGATGTCATTTGTGACCTTGACCAGGGCAGTTTCTGTACTGTGGATAGGGCGGAAACCTGATTGGAGGGGTTCAAGAAGTGAGTGATTTGAAAGGAAAGAGCGGAGCTGGGAGGCAACCACTCTTTCAAGGACCTTGGATAGAAACGGGAGGTTGGAGATGGGATGATAACTTGATGGTTGCGACGCATCAAGGGAGGGTTTCTTCAGGATAGGGATGATGGTGGCTGTTTTAAGGGAGGTAGGGATGGTTCCTGAGGAGAGGGAAAGGTTAATGGTGTCAGAAATGAGTGGGGCTAACAAATGGAGCTGGGTGCGAAGGAGGGGGGTGGGGATGGGGTCCAATGAGCACGTGGTGGGTTTCATGGAGGTGATTGTTTTTGTGATTGAAAGCGGGGTGGTGGGGTTGAAAGTGTGAAATGGGGGGGTGAGTAGGGGTTGAGGTAGCTGATGAGGGCGCTGAGGTGGAGGAGTGGTGGGGGGAGGAAACCGCAGAGCGGATTTTCTCAATTTTGGACTCGAGGAAGTCCAGCATCTTCTCACAACGAACGTTTGAGGAGAGGATCTGCGAGGTGAGGCGGGGGGGGCGGAGGAGCTGGTTGGTGGTGGCGAAGAGGAGGCGGTGGTTGTCCTTCGCTTCCAGGATTATCCTGGAGTAGAAGGCTGATTTGCCGGTGGCTAGGGCGGAGCGGTAAAATTTGATGCGGTCCAGCCAGATTTGCCGGTGGACCGTGAGGCCAGATTTGAGCCAGGTGCGTTCAACTGCTCTCACTTGGCTTTTGAGGGAACGGAGGTGAGATGTGTACCACGGTGATGATCGGGAATGGGAGACGGTTTTGGAGGTGAGGGGGGCCAGTTTGTCAAGGGTAGTGGAGAGGGTGTTGTGGAGGGCGGTGGAGGCGGAGGATGAGTCTGTACAAAAAGAATGCCATTGTGGGAGGAGGTTGGAGGTTTCTAGGGCAGAGGTGAAAGTTTGAGGGGGAATCTTCTTCCAGGGCCGGTAGAAGATGGTGGTGGGTTTGGAAGTGGATGGGGGAGGGATAGAGGTGTTGCAGGAAATGAAAAAATGGTCAGAAATGGCCTTGTCTGTGATGGTGACGCCAGAGACGTTGAGGCCTCGGGTGATCACCAGATCGAGAGGATGGCCGTGAGTGTGGGTGGCAGTGTTGATATGAAGGAAGAAGTTGAAAGACGAAAGTAAAGAGGAAAATTCAGAGGAAATGGGGCAGGAGGGGGTGAGATGGAGGTTGAAATCACCAAGAATAATAAGGCGATCAGAGGAGGCACAAAGGGAAAATAAAAGTGAAGAAAAGTCTGAAATGAAAGTGGGGGAGGGTTTGGGGGGGCGATAAACTAGTAGGATTTTGAAAGAACTGTGGGAGGAGTGAGAGAGGGTGAGATGTTCAAAAGAGGGGAAGGAGCCGGAGGAATAGGGGGATAGGGCGAGGGATGTCCTGGAGATGAGGGCCACGCCACCGCCACGACGGTTGGGTCGAGGAGCATGGTGGAATGTGTAGTTGGGTGGTGTGGCTTCAACAAGGGGGAAAGTGTCGCCTGGGATGATCCAAGATGAGACAAATAATATTGCATTCCCTTTTCAACCATTGATTGACTTTATTTGCGAAACAGCTTTATTTAGTATATTTTACTCAATGGTTGCTTGCTTGTCAATTTTGATATCAATGTCATGGATTCCAAAGGAATTATCCAGTGATATCTGGGTACTCAGATGGAGAGCAAGCTGTCAGTCTGTGGGGAAATCACAATCGGGGGGATTGAGTCACTTAAACTAGGTTACCATCATTTGTCAAGCTCAGCCACTGCTCAGCTGAATGGCAGTTTTTGCCATTAGTCAAATTCTCTGCATCTAGAGAGGGAAGAGAGGAGCTGACAGAAGCATGGTCATCTCTTGGCAATGTACTTCGACTCAGCTAGTTAGTCACCTTTCATTGAGTCTTTACTGAGAGAATAAATGAGTCTAATTAACACAATGAGCCAGCTCTCAGTAAATAGAATATAAGAACAGTAGCTTTTTTCCTAGCCTTACAACTGCCATTGGAGTGAAAAATCATCATGTTTCTTGGCAGGTTCAGTCAAATCTGCTAAGAGACATCATCATTTCCAGTCAATAGCTAATGACTCCGGCATCCTATACTCTATCACTTTTCCTGATAACCAATTCAAATTTGGGGGAAAAGGGGGGTTTGACTGACCTTGGCACAATGGCTTTGGTTTGAAGATAGTCATATCCTAATGTAGCCTCAATTGTTAATGATGAAACCTCTAACACCACTGTCCTTGTTGCTACCACGCAGGGAACATGTCGCAGGGAGTACTACTTCACTCAGAATCTGAGTAACTCAGTTTGGGAACTAACAATAAAACATGAAGCCACATCAGTAGCAGTTTGGGTAAGAAAATGGCACTCTTAATTCCTTGGACAGATCAAATCACAGTGTCAAAGTAAGGGAAAATGAAGGGAGGTTTCAAACCTTGTGTGACCTATCATTAGTTAGTAAGGTATTTCTTGATACATCAAATTGGTTGAAAACATTGGCATTTTTATCCCTTTATTTAAATCTATAATTACAATTCACTTGTCTCTGCTTCACTATTTGTAGGTATCTATTTTCTTTTTCCCCTCATTTCCTGAAGACACTGACACTGGGCACCCTCTAGCATCTCAGCCAAGTCACTCTGATGAATGAGCCACACACTGAGTGTCGGCAGGCCATTAGATTATGAAGAAATTACAGCCAAAGCTTGTTTTGCTTGGACCTGACATCCATCCATGCTTACTTTCCAACAGGGAAAGTCACCAAGAGTAGGTTGCTGGTTAATTTTCTCCCCTCTTTAGCTTCAGGACGCTTAGGACAATTATACTATCCATATTGTCATCCTCTGATTGCAACTACATTAGCACAAACCTCAAAACTTCTGCACCTCCAGGTAGTACGCTTACCAAGCGAACTACCAGGGGAGCTGTCTACATAATTTAATCCAGAGCATTTGTCCTTTAAAAGTTATCTAACATATTCATGCTATAATCTATTTACTGACATTCAGCCCAACCATCTCTGGTTGGATAATGTTTTTAAATCTGAAGTGTAATTATCTGTGAGCTAATTCAATATATGAGATGATGAATCTTTACATTAAAAACACTTTAAGAAACATTAGCCTAAATGCAGTATTAAAAAAAATACTTTATTACTAGGACCACACAAAATAACTGCAAGGCCTGATTTTGGGGGGATGTTGAAGTCAATTTTGCAGGATTCATAAAGGGAATTCACAAATAGTGAATGTACTTATATTTTATATTTTTCACACAACTCAACTGACACCAATCTCATTTTGACTTCTATGAAGGATGATATGGCTAAATTAGGTGCCTGGTAGGAAGTCAGTGGAGTTTGTCATTCAACCAGAGTTCCGCAGGTTTAGCATAGGGTATGTCCAATTATATAAATTCAACATTTGAGAATCTGATACATGTTTGTGTCCTGACAACACTGTCTTGTATTCTACATAGCTCAGTGAGGTTGTTCTTTTAACTAGGAGCAGCTATATCTATTCATATTTTTAGAAAGAGGTTATGGGCTCCCCCACCCCATTACCAGAATGTAATGCAATTCATGTCTTATGATATGCTCACACCAAGGATCATTCCATTGTGATGTAAATCCACACTGCTCTAACATGCAACTTGCATTATTTTCATCAACCCTCAAGTTCAATAAAATATTGACAATATTTATGTAATAGTTTGTAATGCAGTAATACAGAATATTTTGAAGCATCGTTAATTTGAACATGGTGAGTTAATTCTAATTATCTGAAAGTAATAATTGTGTGACTCTTATCCCCTTATCAATGAATGGCAGTACAAAATGCCAGACTAGACCCCACATATTCCATCTCTCTTCCAATTGTCAATGTATCTAGAAAAACTCAGAAGAAAAATACCGAACAAATAATGAATAAAGATATGGTTTTACAAATCTTAACTGAATATCTTTCTGATTCTTTTGTGGATACAGGATCACAAGGGAGGTTTGGATGAAGAAGGCCTTTGGATCATTTGATCTCCCATTTCCGGAATACCCACCATGAACTCCTCCCATCATTGCATTAAGCTGATTCTTTAAACTAAGTCTAATTTCCTGGCCTCAACTACACTTCCTGACATTACAACAACAAAATTATATTTATAGAGCGTCTTTCACATTGGAAGGACATCCAAAGTTGCTGAAATAGACATTAATTATCCTTTGGGTAAAGAAATACTTCCTGGTGTATGTCCTGAAATTACCCTTTGAAAGCCCAAACCTTGGTCATCTTGGTCTACTAACTCTGCATCTGAGTACTTGTAGATTACAAAAATTGTATCTTGAGCTCTGGTTTTATTTCTTAGCACAGTTTACAAAATAAAACATCAACAAACCAACCATCTACAGTAAAAGCCCGTTTATCCGGCACCCGATCAACCATAACTTCCGTATAACCGGCATCGCAAAAAAAAGGTCCACATTTGATTAACCGGAATTTATCCAGAATAATGGATTGGAAAAATAAGTTTTTTTTTTGTGTTTTCAGTCGAATATCCGGTAGGCACTTTAACCAGCATTGTCCAGCTCCCGAGGACGCCAGATAAACTGTACTATGTCATTCAAGATCTACATTATAGGATAAGTATCACCAGCTTTAGGATGAACGGCATTGAGCTACCTCAAAATATGTTCCCATGCTCCATCAGACCAGTGAACAGGCACAAGCCAGCATTCACAAGTCGGTATCTCTTTACTAAGATTAGATTTGGCAGAGCAAATCGGATCAAATAAAAAAAAGTCTCTTAAAAATCTTGCGTTTTAATGGACCAGAACAAAAGCTTGTCACATCTGACACGGTGTGGAGCTGAATAATGTAAAAGTGAGATTGAATGTAAAAGTACAACTCACAGTAAAATCTTCTACAGTATCTTGATAAGAATTATACTATAATAATAAGCCTTGCATTTAATGTAGCACCTTCTCACATCTTCTAGTTATCTAAAAGCACTTCACAGAATATACTGTAAATTTAATTGACTGTATTTTGTGGGTGAAAAGCAGCAGTCAAATGCTCATAGCAGTGGCACAAAACAGTAGTGACTACACAACGCTGTGACTACACAATGCTAGTGTGAAATTGTATTTTGCATTCCGATGCTTGTACAGACATTCTCCAGAAGACTCAGTATGAGTTTAGACTGTGACAGGACATTAGCCATTTCACAATCATATGCTCTAGATCAGTGGTTCCCATAGGGTCCGGCGATATATCGATATATTGCTAAAACCCGATATAATATTCATATCGATATGCCGATATAGGCATTTCAAAAATAGCGATATATCAAAAAATCAATATATCGAGGTAAAAAATCGGAATGCACGCACACTGAACTACAAGACCCAGAATGCTCATCTCTATACACAATGCACAGACCGAGGTGCAAAGCCGCCATATTGTATTCATAGTCCTCGAATACAATATACAGGTATGCAAGGGGTTGGGGGGGAGAGAGACGGCTGGGGGTGGGGGGGAGGGGTGGGGGGGAGAGAGACAGCTGGGGGAGGTGGGGGGGGAGAGAGACAGCTGGGGGAGGTGGGGGGGGAGAGAGACAGCTGGTGGGGGGGAGAGAGATGGCTGGTGGGGGGTGGGGGGGGAGAGAGACGGCTGGGCGGGTGTGGAGGGGGAGAGAGATGGCTGAGGGTGTGTGTGGGGGGGGGAGAAAGATGGCTGGTGGGGGGTGGGGGGGGAGAGAGATGGCTGGGGGGGTGTGTGGGGGGGGAGAGAGATGGCTGGGGGGGTGTGTGGGGTGGGAGAGAGACGGCTGGTGGGGGGTGGGGGGTGGGGAGTGAGAGAGACGGCTGGGGGTGTGTGGGGGGGGAGAGACGGCTGGGGGGGTGTGGGAGGGAGAGAGATGGTTGGGGGGGAGTGGGAGGGAGAGAGATGGCTGGGGGGGTTGTGTGGAGGGAGAGAGACGGCTGGTGGGGGGGGAGAGAGACGGCTGGGGGGGGGGGTGTGTGGGGGGAGAGAGACGGCTGGGGGTGGTGTGGAGGGGGAGAGAGATGGCTGGGGGTGTGAGTGGGGGGAGAGAGAGACGGCTGGTGGGGGGTGGGGGGGGGAGGGATAAAGACGGCGGAGGGGGGAGTGGAGAGACGGGGTGGAGGTGGTAATATACAGATAGATAGAGATGGGGGGGATGGGAGAGAGACACAGAGACACAGACAGAAAAACACAGAGATGGAGAGAGTGAGAGACACAGAGAGAGAAAGATATTTACTTCCTGAGGAGATAGGCCCGGAATGCGCGCGCACCCGGAATGCGCACGCATGTGCAGTACGAAAACCCCGAAAATATCGATATTTTGGTATATCTCGATATGAGCCGATCGATATATCTAAATCGGAAAATTTCCATATCGACGGACCCTAGGTTCCCAACCATTTTTTGCTGGGACCCTACATTGACCACCAACAGGTCCTCCCAGCCCTTAGCAGGTGACTGCGCAATGGAAGTGAAGCTCAGCCAAGTTGATATCTCTGTTTCTTTTGTGGACTCAGCGCAACTCGCTAGTACGGTCTTTCATACAAATTGGTCATCGGTGTCGCCTTGGGCACTTTTCAGCATTAAAAAAGAAAAAGAAAAATTCTGATGACCCTTCGCGATCCTACTGAGTACCCCCGGGACCCTGATTTGGGTCAGGACCCGAGGTTGGGAACCACTGCTCTAGATCATTAACTCCTGATCCTAATCCCTGTCTGTTCAATGCCTTGGGACATCCTCCCGATGTGAAAGGCACTTTACAAATGTAATTTGGTATTGTATTGTGTAACCCTTCAGGAACGGAATAAACTTTTGTTATTTTTCCCCCACTCTATTTCAATGTGTCATCTTTGTCAGGTGAATAGGGTATTGCGATTTGGTGATACCACTGTGAATACACAGTGAAGTAGATTTGAGATTTTGCCTTCAGCTCAGTGAAGTTTTTACCTGGAAGTTTGTTACAGGATAAGTAAGTTCTCTTTTCAATATCATGAGATCTTAACTATCCACCCCAAAAAAACACAGGCTTTTTGTTTAACATTTCATCTGAAAAAAATCACCTTTGACAATGCAGTAGTTTCCCAGTGCAGCCATAGAGTGAATAAGAATTGGGATTTGGTATCTCAAATGGCTTTGAACGTTCTGCATTGTTATTGAGCCATCATGTTGTTCATAGACGGCCATTTCTCTCCTGTCAGGTCATAATAATAATCATTTATTTGATATAGCACCTTATCACATCTTCCAGACAACTCAAAGCACTTCACAGGATAGATTATAAAGTGAAAAGCCAATTGTGCACAGCAATGTCCCACAAACACTCATTGATTGAGTGATCACATTGTTTTGGATGGAATTATTACCCGCGATAAAACGATTCACCAATCGACTAACAATCAGGTTCCTACTTACTGTTAGATGTGTGAAGTAAGGAAATTTGCCCAATGTTTTGCCCTACAACAGGAACCAAACCAGGTACTTTCACTCTAATGATAAAACTACAGGACTCCACATAGCATGGAATCGAATTGACAGAAGCCATGGAAAGGTCATGGCCCTGATTATCCCACATTCTTAATTGAAGGAAATAAACATGAGGAATAAAGACCATGGTAAAACAGAGGGAAAAAATATATGTAATTATATTTTTTTAAATACAGGTTTCCCCACTAAATACTCTATGAGAGAGCTGCCAAAATGCATAATATAGATCAATGAATGAACATAAGAACGTAAGAATTAGGAGCAGGAGTAGGCCATTCGGCCCTTTGAGCCTGCTCCGCCATTCACTACCATCTGAGTGAAGAAATGTTTCCTCAACTCTGTTCTAAAAGGCTGACCCTTAATTTTAAGACTGTGACCCCTGGTTATAGATTCTCCTACCAGGGAAACAGTTCCTCAGTGTCTACTTTATCTAGCCCTTTAAGTATCTTATAAGTTTCAAAAAGGTCCACCCTAATTCTTCTGTACTCTCGAGAGTACAGCCCTAGTTTATTCAACCTATCCTCATAGGTCAGTCCCCTCATCTCAGGAACTAACCTAGTGAATCTACGCTGTACCCCCTCTAAGGCAAGTATGTCCTTTTTTAAATAAGGAGACCAAAACTGCACACAATACTCTAGGTGCGGTCTCACCTAGAGCCCTATACAGTTGCAGCAAGACTTCCCTACTCTTATACTCTAAACCTTTTGAAATGAACGCTAGCATGCCGTTCGCCTTCTTAGTTGCTTGCTGCATCTGCAAACTAACTTTTTGGGACTGGTGTACAAAGACACCCAAATCCCTTTGAATACTAACACTATCTAACTTCTCCCCCTCTAGAAAATAATCTATTCTTTTATTCTTGCTACCTAGGTGAATAATTTCACACTTGCTAACATTGAATTCCATCTGCCACCTACTTGCCCACTCCCCTAACCTATCTATATCTTGTTGCAATCTTTCTGCATCATCCTCAGAGCTCACTCTGCTACCTAGTTTAGTGTCATCCATGAATTTAGACACGTTACATTCAATGTTCTCATCTAGATTATTGATGTAAATATTAAATATTAAATAGCTGAGGCCCAAGCACTGACCCTTGGGCACTCCACTAGTTACATCCTGCCAATTCGAGAATGATCTGTTTATACCTCTGCTTTCTACCTGATAGCCACTCTTCTATCCATGTTAATATGTTAGAATTCAGATAGTGAATGGTTGCCATAGAGAAGATTTTCTGCTCCTTCCAGATTATGATGAGCTCCGAAGTTTTGATGCTACTAAATGAAGCAACATTGATAACATTGTGCTCCTGGCTCACTCCAATTAGATAGAATTGCGAAAAAATTATTCAATTCAGTCCAAATTTAAAAGCTGCCATTTTAAGAAATTTAGATTGAATTGATGTATTTTCCCCATTTTTGTCCCATATAAAATTTTAAGGCAAAATAGATTGACAGGTTTGGATTAAGTAAAATTTGGGGTCGATAATATGTTTTTCCAAGTTAGTGAAGTTCGACATTATGTTCCACAATGAAGCCAAAGAAAGGTAAAAGGGAGGAACATTGAAAGAGAAATCTGTAAAGAAATGAAAGTTTTAAAAGAAAATATCATTCTTGAAAGAAAATGTTTCAAAGATGTACAACATTCTGAATGAGATTTACATACAGAATAATACTTTAATATGCACCAATATAGTAGAACAAGAGAACATATGTTTAAAGTAGGGAACGGCGATACATCGGTATATCGCTAAAACCCGATATGATTTTCATATCGATATGCCGGTATAGACATTTAAAAATTATCGATATATCGAAAAACGGTATATCGAGGTAAAAAATCGGGATGCGAGCACAATCAACTACAAGACCCAGAATGCTCATCTCTATACACAATGCACAGACCGAGGTGCAAAGCCGCCATCTTGTATTCATAGTCCTCGAATACAATATACAGGTATGCAAGGGGTGGGAGGGAGAGAGACGGCTGTGGGTGAGGGGGGTGAGGGGGAGAGAGACGGCTGGGGGGGGTGAGGGGGAGAGAGACGGCTGGGGGGGGGGGGGAGATGGGGAGAGAGACGGCTGGGGGGGGTGAGGGGGAGAGAGACGGCTGTGGGGGGGAGAGGGGGAGAGAGACGGCTGTGGGGGAGAGGGGGAGAGAGACGGCTGTGGGGGAGAGGGGGAGAGAGATGGCTGGGGGGGAGAGAGATGGCTGGGGGGGAGAGGGGGAGAGAGATGGCTGGGGGGCGAGGGGGAGAGAGATGGCTGGGGGGGAGATGGGGAGAGAGACGGCTTGTGGGGGGGGGAGAGGGGGAGAGAGACGGCTGGGGGGGGGGAGGAGAGGGGGGAGAGAGACGGCTGGGGGGAGGGGGAGAGAGACAGCTGGGGGCGGAGGGAGAGAGAGACGGCGGGGGAGGGGAGGAGAGGGGGAGAGAGACGGCTGGGGGGAGGGGGAGAGAGACGGCTCGGGGGGGAGGGAGAGAGAGACGGCGTGGGGTGGGGGAGGAGAGGGGGAGAGAGACGGCTGGGGGGAGGGGGAAAGAGATGACTGGGGGGGGAGGGAGAGAGAGACGGCGGGTGGGGGGGGGGAGGAGAGGGGGAGAGAGACGGCTGGGAGGAGGGTGAGAGAGACGGCTGGGGGGGGGAGGGAGAGAGAGACGGCGGGGGGGGGTGAGGAGGGAGAAGGGGGCGGCTGGGGGAGTGGTGGGGGAGAGAGACAACGGGGGTGGGGGGTGCGAGAGACGGGGTGGATGTGATAATATACAGATAGATAGAGATGGGGGGGATGTGAGAGAGGAGAGAGGGAGAGAGACATAGAGAGACACAGACAGAAAAACACAGAGATGGAGAGAGTGAGAGACACAGAGAGAGAAAGATATTTACCTCCTGAGAAGATAGGCCCCGAATGCGCGCGCACCCGGAATGCGCGCGCACTCCGATGCGTGCGCATGCGCAGTACGAAGAAACTAAAAATATCGATATTTTGGTATATCTCGATATGAGCCAACTGATATATCCATATCCGGAAAATTCTCATATCGCCGTTCCCTAGTTTAAAGTTGCAAAGGACATCTTCAGGACAGACACCAGGAATGTTTTCTTTATGCAGAGGGTAATCAACAGGTAGCCAGAAAGGGTGGTTGAGGCCAGGATACTGGACTCATTTAAAGCAACAGATTGATGCTGTGATGGAAGGATGGGAGGGTGCGTATTCTGGAGAGGTGAGATCAGGTGGGCCAAAGGACCTTCTTCATCCAAACTGATTTTCTGATATTGTGAATAGCTCCTACAAAACATCACGAGGAACATTAGGACATTTAGCTCCCTGTAATCCTACAATTGTCATAATAGCATCCAATTAGTGAATGGTGCATCTGTAACTAACTTAACATTGATCTATGCAGTCAAAGAATATGTTCATCAGAAGATATGATCTATTATTTACCCACTATCTTCATAGACTATCATCTAAATATTGAAATACCTGCAATATTTAGATGATAGTCTATGAGGTGCAATTTAATATTCATTTGGAGAAGAAGGTGGTTTTATAAAGTTAAGTGAGGGCAGTTCAAAAGATTAATTTTAGTAAATTGACAAAATTGCAAAAACCGTAAAGGTAATACATTCAATTAAAATCGTTTCCACTTCTTTGCACATCTCAAATCAAAGTCAAGTTCAAATGACTTTGCTTTTTAATTTCAAAAGAGTAAATAAAAACTGTGAATGAATGCCAACGTTTCTATTTAAAGTCACATAAGTGTCTGCATTTGATTTCACATGAAATGATACTCCAGTCCATCAATATCAAAGCCAAATCTAAGGTACAAGACATATAATTCCACCTTGTCTAGCCTGTAAAATCATTTTGTTTTAAAATATAAGGTCATATTGAGTTGTGGAGTTGTGGAATTTTGTAGATATTAATTTGGAAGCTGTGTTTTTTTCATGAAATTTCTTAACCTCGGGACCAACTATTTTGATGGGGTCAGGGGCAGATGTCAGACTTTGGAGATCATTTAGGACAGAATTTTCTACATAATATGATAATTGTTTACAATATTTATTTACCTTTTCAAAAATAATTTGTTGATGGACTGTCGAGCACCATGGAACAGCCTTCCGACGTGAAAAGCGCTATATAAATTTGTTGTTGTTGATCACAAGTGATAATTATTGCATCGCACATTGCAATTTTCACCTCTGCTGACTCAAAGCTAACATAAAATGTGAAAGTTAGTCTCAGCTCTAGGCATTACATGTGTTCTCATGGTTGGAAGAACAGAAACATTGATCCATTTATCTAAACTCTAAATCGATCCTGAGTGAGCTGAGCAAGGGATATCACCATCACCCCCACTGGCAACTATCTGCATCGGCTCAGTTCTTGGCAAAGCCAGCAGAATCTACTGTCAAAACTTCTTTACAACCTTCTAGTGTTTGTGAGCATGAAAGTTTCAGAGCCACTCTTCCACTTTAGGGAAATATTTTCCATTGCTGTTTGATCTTTTTAATACTATTGTAGTCCCAAGTTAAACCTTTTAAAAATATATATATACGTAGCAGAGGTGATTAGCCGTGCAGTGGTGTTCTCCTCACATTATTTTCTCTTCCTGTTATTGACTTTATAAAATGTTGTCCAGCATGACTCAGTGATCCAAAAGCTATTGAATTCCTGCTGGAAATCCTGATACAGGCAGAAAAGCTCTAAATTTTAGGTACTCTGTAAATTTTTCCACCCTCTGCTTTCTTTGCTTTAATAGTTGGCAAACTTCTAATTTGTCCATAGATAATATACCGATATACGTCGGGGGGATGTTCAAAGGCGCTGATGAAGAAATATATATAACAAAAGAATAATGTTTTCTTGAACAAAAATGTAATTTCCAGAAACAGGACTTTTTGCTGAAGCAATTTTCTGCTGAGTGTTTGACAGTGAACGGTGGACATAGACAATGAGCAGGGAAGAAGAAGCTTAGATTTGAAAGAGAAAAAGAGTTGCACAAGAAAAGTACAGAGATTGAGATGAGAAAGTTCCAAATAAGTTTCAATTGGGACTGATGCCCTCTGTATCTTTCAATCAATTCCCACAATGTCTTCCCTTGGGCCGTGCAGAACCATAATTCTGCACTTGGGGGTGCCTACCACTGTGTCCCACTGGTTGTGTTCAAGATGGTGGGTGCAGTGCAGAAGGTCCCCAGGTGAGTCCACCCAAAGCATACTATCATCCACTAACAGAAGTGCTGCAATCCTTACAGATCCCAAGTCCTTCCCGCTCTATGTCATCTAACATGTCATTGATGAACACATCAAACTGGGCGGGTAACAATGGGCAGCCTTGCCTGACCTCCCTATCCAGAGGGATGGGTTCAGTAAGTCCATTGTCGGCCGGAGTACACATTCCAGATAAAATCCAGGATTAGGTTATGTGCTGCCATTGTTTCCAGTTTCATTATTAGACTTCATGAGGCTCCATGTTGAACATTTCAAATACTACCAACACTATGAGACCTGAAACATTACTAACATATTAAAATATTTGGTGAAGGATAATGTTCATCTCTGGATATTCGTACTTAGGTGGGATTTTAACAACAATCTCCTATACATAAAGTTGTTGAAATAACACTGTCCTTATTGTCTACTACAACCTCTTCATATTGTAGAGTAACTAAAAAGGACTCAGGAAGTACTGGGCAAATAGCCCACAATTGCACCTGAACTACTTATCTATCATTTACTACTTATCTGTGAAGCAGCCTTGTCTCCTTATCCATCTGTGAGTGCAGTCTAAGTGCTATAGTGGAAGCATAAAAATACATTTCATTCTCTCACTTGCTTTGAGCTTTTAGTGTGGTGGGGGGTGAAGTGAAGGAGTGAACTTACTGAACATCGGGGTTGACAAAAGGCCTCTTATGCTCACACCAGAAATGGTCTCTGATGTAAGTGACTAAGAAATGATATGATCCTCATTTAATAATAATTGTTGCATTTGATATAGTGCCTTATCACATCATCGAGAAGTTTACTGCGAATTTTAGCAACTATGTATCAAGAGGCATATGGATGAAGCAAGTGTTTATCTGGAGTCAACTATAGACTAAGAAGTGTATTTTTTCTGTATCAAATCATCTCCAGTTGATGAGTTGCTTCAGGCAACCAGCATCATAAATAACCAGCCAAAATTGCAAGCATCAATTCTGCAGCATCTACCACAACTGGGTTCAATAGCAACCCAGTTATTCACCTACAGTTATTATCAAACTTATTTCTACTTCGTTATCCTTTGTTATAGAACCAGAAACGGCAGATTCACTCAACAACAACAAATTAAAAACGCCCCAGGGCACTGGACAAGCTGGGAGTAAGATCCAAAGTCAGGAGGGTTGGGAGAGAGGCCAAAGTTACTGTCAGAGAGGAAGGTCTTAGAATCATAGAATCTTACGGCACAAAAGGAGGCCACTCAGCCCATCGAGTCTGTGCCACCTGTTTGAAAAGAGCAACTCAATCCCACTCCCCAGCTCTCTCCCCATAACCGCGCAAACCCGTCCTCCTCAAATAAATGTCTACCTTTCTTTTCAAAGTTGTTATCGAATCGGCCACCACCACCTTTTCAGGCAATGCATTCCAGATTCGAACAACTCACTGAGTGAATAAATCTGTGACCACAAGTCACTGATACACCTACCAGTGGAAACAGTTTTTCCCTGTTTACTCTGTTGAATCCCCTCATGATCTTGAAAACCTCTATTAGGTCTCCTTGTAACCTTCCCTGCTCCAATGAGAATAAACCTAGCCTCTCTAGCCTTTCCTAGTCTTAGGCAGACCTTGAATGAGGCAAGACAGGGGTGAGAGGAGACCTTCTGTGTACACCCACCCTCTTGAACACTGGATCAACCATGGTGGTAAGTAGCCCCAAGTGCAGAATCATGGTCCTGCACAGCTCAAAGGAAGACAACGAGGAAATTAATTGGAAGATACAAGGACCAAGAATGACCGAGGTGGAGGGATTGCGGATAGAGTTCCAGAGGGTAGGGGCAGAGATGCTGAATGCTGGTGGGGCGGGAAGGTGAGGCGGGAAGTGCAGGGGACCTGAAGCAGGCTGGTATCTGCCAAGCAGAGGGAGCTGACAGACTGATAGTAGGTTAGGAGTTTGCAGTGGTGGTGGGGAGCAAGACTGTGGAGGGCTTTGAATGTGAAAATGAGGATTTTGTACTTGATTCTCTGCGCAATGGGAAGCCAGTGAAGCTGGGCAAGAATGGGTGTGATTGGTTCACAGAGTCTGGTGCAGGAGAATACATGAGCTGTAGAATTCTGAGTAATGTGCATCTTCTGGAGGGAAGAGTTGGGAAGTCTGGACAGCAGGCACTTGACATAGTCAAGCCGGGATGCAATGAAAGCGTGGATAAGGATCTCAGTGACCTATTTTGAAATTTTGAAGCAGTTTTGAAATTTCCAGCGCCTTGGGACATCCTCCTAATGTAAAAGGCACCCTACAAATGTTATATTGTTGTTGTATTTTGTTGTTGAGGTGGACAATGTGCAAACATGGGGAAAGGCACGAATGTGGGATAGTTGAGGGTTGAACACGACACCAAGGTTTTGTATTGACTCAGTGAGGTGTAGAATGGCTCAGTGAGGTGCAGAATAGTTCAGTGTGGTACAGAGTGGCTTAGCAAGGTGTACAGTGGCTCAGTGAGGTGCAGAGTTTAGATAATAGAGTATAGCTAATCATTATGAGCAGCAACTGCTGGGGAATAAATGGGTTGCCCCTGTTGGTGTGTTGTGCAACATGCTGCAGAATTGACGCTTGCTGTTTTGGCGGGTTATTTAGCATCCTGATTGCCTGCAACTAATCAACCGCACAGTAACAAGATAGAAATCGAGCAAAAATCACCTTATATGAGGCAATCACTTCACAAACATCATCCACCCTCCCTTTAGGAATTATACATCAACAATTTACAGCTGTAAAAATTAAGTCAAATGTATTTGCCTCGTCTTGGAGTCTGATCATGGATAATTCAGTCTATAAAATGTTCAGACTCAGACAGCTTTACTGTTAATTTTTTGGGGGATTTGAGGCCCCTCAATTGGCTCACTTTTGAAATAATTATACCTCCTACTGTCTGATTTATTTACTCTATTTTGTTCTTAAGATTCAGAGCAACATTTGTCCATGAGGATTAAACCCTATTTCTTTATATCTAGTCTACCCAGAATAAACTGGAGGGGCAGAAAATAACTGAGGATGTCATAAAGATTTTTAACACTGTACTACATCGATGCCAAGTGACACAATTGCCACTCTCCGAAGGTGGAGAGTTGAGACCCGTAGCTCAGTGGTTAGAGTAATTGGCTGCCACGTTTCATCCACAAATATACAGTCAATTCACTTTACAGTATATTCTTTGAAGCGGTTTGAGACTTCTAAAAGATGTGAAAAGTGCTATATCAAAAGCAAGAATTATTATTATTACAGTACTAAGATGCACTAAACTCATGCCTGTATCAAATTACGATACCTATTTTTAGGTCCTTTATGAAATCTGAACAGAGAAATAATTAATTCAATGTAAATAATTCCATAGACAATGTTTGCTCCCAGGCTTTTGTATCTAGGGGAGAAAAGACCATTGAGGATTGCACATAACTCCACATTCCTGATTGGCAGGGTGAGGCTAGGTTTGTGACTATCTCAGATTAGACAGAAAATCTTCTGATCCTCTTGCTCTTTGAGTTGATGACATACATCTTCTCCTACTCGTGTGATCCAGCCCTGATGTTAATAGATGAGAACCAATCAACTTAGATACACATCCTTCTTCACAACTAATAAACCTAGGTTTTTTTACCTTCCCCCTGTGGCAGGTTCTATCCCAGCCACACAGAATTATATTTACTTTGTGCATTATTTTGCACTTATCTGAATTGAAAATAATTTTGCCGCACTCAGTTCAAGTACATTTTTATTCATGTCCTTTAATATGATGTTAATGGGATGTCCTCCTGACCTGAAAGGCGTTATACTGTACAAGTGTAATTTTGTGTTTGTTGTTGTCTGCCTCCAGCAATACCATTACAATTCACCCCCCCTCCCCCCACCCCACCACAAACCCTAACTTGTTGTTATCAGTACATTTGCAGATATTATTAACTTGCATTGAATCCAGACTCTTCATGTATGTCAAGAACTGGAGAAATCTCAACATGGATCCCTGAATCCGCCACCCACTCCCCCACCACACCCCCAACACACAATATATTAGAATCATAGAATTATATTCGCCCACAAATATATACAGTCAATTCACTTTACAGTATATTCTGTGAAGCGCTTTGGGACGTTGATAAAATGTGGAAAGCTCTATATCAAATGCAAGGATTATTATTATTATTATTAACCCATCCAGTTGATTTTTTTTCAATCTAAATACTCCACAACCTCGGCCCATCCTACATCCGTGACCTTCTAATCCCTTACCAACCTGCCCGCCCTGTCTGCTCAGCAGGCTCTGGCCTGCTCCACGTCCCCCGACCCAGCCGCCCCACCATTGGTGGGCGAGCCTTTAGCCACTCTGCTCCCAACCTCTAGAACTCCATCCCATAGTCCCCCTGCCTTGCCCCCTCCCTGGCCTCCTTCAAGTCCTTCCTCAAGACTTTCCTCTTCGATGGTCCCATCTAGTTTGTCTATCACCTTCCTGGAGGTTGCATGGCATGCATATATGTCCCAAACTATCTATGGACTATATCCCATAATGTTATTTCCTAAAATAAAACTATCTACACTGTGTATGAAAGAATCAACACTTCCTGCTTCAACCATCTTCCCAGGGAGCCTGTTCCATAGATTCACTATTCGCTCACTGAAATAGTGTTTGTGTAGATTCGTTCTGAATTTAGCCCCTTTCAATCAAAGGCCATGTTGTCTAGATTTACTAATCTGAACTATCTTCGTTCCTCCATTTATTTATGCATGGACCACTGTCCTAATACATACAGCTTATGTTTATTAAGTTCACCAACAATCAACAAATTTGATTCCCTCCTGCACTCACCATATACCTAACCAGTCATTGTAGTTAACTATTCTGTTTGTTCTTTTCACAATCTCAGATAAAATTGGTTGGATCAATGTGCCCTCTCATTCAAATGCAAGTATTATTATTCTACTTTTGTATGTATTATCACAAATGCTATACACAGATACAATCAGATTCAAAGTACAATTTGCCTAAAAAGCTTATAACTGAGATTGTGATTTTATGAGTATCACAAATAAATATTATATCAAATTTAGAAATGGTTTGACTTTACTTGCACAGCAAGGAATTTAATAATAATCTTTATTTGTAGGCAATTGCAGTAGCTAATTTGCACACAACAATGTTCCACAAATAGCTTTGAAGTGAATGATGAGTTTAATCCGGAGAATTGTTGGCAAGAATAAATTTCCCTTCTTTCTTTCAAATAGTGTCTTGGGATCCTTGACATTCATCAGAACAAGCAGATGGAATTTCAGCTTAATGACTCATTCGAAAGATCGTACCTCTGATAATGCAGTTCTCCCCTAACACTGCATTGGAGTTTTTAGCAATTCTAGCACAGAATCGATCAGTGAATGTTTCTTAATAGAGAAGGTAGTCAAATCAGGCATCAGTCTCTGGGTGTGGTGTCATTCACCAGACTGTGAAAATGTGCTGGTTGAATGTCATATTCTAAGCACAAGTTGGCAACCCCCTGTAAGTAAGATTTGAAATTGTGTACCTTGCTTAGAATTACAAAGGAATAACTACGCAGCTATCAGCAGTTCTCTTGTATCTCAGGCAAGTGGCTATTCTTTAGGTGTAAGACTGGACGGAACTTAACTGAAGCCATTTAATATCACTAGGGACAATGTATCTCAATGCCTAAAGCATGCAGCAATGAACTATTCTAACCCAGTAAGCAGACTGCAGAGAAAAAAAACTCTTGGTTCTGGACTTAGTCCAGTTTAGATCCCTGCAGACAGCAGACTTGATGAGGATAGTCAAAGTTCATCCTCTTCATCTGTAAAAACAATCAGCCTTGGATTTTTACACCAGGAATATAAGATGAATGTCAATTCTGAGGATCATTCCAAAATGATTCACACATTATGTCATGACAATGGTTTTCATTTCACCTGCCTGTGGAAAACGAACATCGAGAGTATTGCTTGGAGAAATTATATCCCTTGCAAAAGAATTAACCAACACCTGAAAAAACTTGTTTGGATTATTAGAACATATACTAGGCTGTAGGAAATGTGTTCGCTGTTCGAAATCCTGTACAAGTTCTCCAGACTCCTTTCTCTCCACTCAGAAATTAGTAGGATCAATTTCACACACAAGCTATCATCATCACAATTGTCTGAAGCTACAAACTGTTGTTATGGCACATACATATACAACAAAACACCAACAACTTGCACTTATACAGCACCCTCAACGCAAGGTAGTGTCTCAGAGCGCTTAACAGTGAAGGAGCCTGACTCTGAGCTGGAGGGTTGGAGGGATAGTGGCCGTAAACACGGTGAAAGCACGATCATATGATCATTTGGTATTTCAAAATGGAATATTTTTATTACAACTACAACAAAATTACATTTGTAAAGTGCCTTTCACGTTGGCAGGACGCTGAACAGTCAAGGTCATTAGAACCCGAGCAGGGAGGAGATTGGGAGTGGGATCAGGGAAGCTGGAGATCAGGAAGTGTGGGCAAAGGCACAGTTGAAGAGGAGGGTCTGGAGACGTACCTTGATGAAGTCAGTGGAGGGAATGAAGTGAAGGAAATATATGTGGGATGGAGTTTCAGAAGATGGAGGCAGAGAGGCTGAAGGCCCAACAGTCGATCGTGAAGGTGAACATGAAGCAGGCCGGAGCAGAGGGAGGGAGCAGACAGGTTTATAAGGGTTTAGCAGGTCAGAGAGGTATGAGGGGGTAAGGGCGTCGAGGGCCTTGATGGTGAGCAAGAGGATTTTGAACTTGATCCTCTGAAGGATGGGGAGCCAGTGAAGCCAGGCAGGGGTTCCATCACAATGACAATTGATTGTCACTTGCATAACTACAGTATTCTACTTCTCAATATCAATGTCTAAATTACCTGTAAGATTTTATTACGTAGTTGTTGAAATTGGAAATTCATTTTTCCCTACATATTGTTTCCCCACTTCATGTCAGTCATTCAATCCCAGTTGCTATACAAACATCGTCCTTCACTGAGTTGATAGTTCAATCTCCTGATTGTAACTAAACAGTTTATAGAAAGTACAATCATACACGGCAGACTTTCACCCTTTTGAGTCCTGTTGTTTTCAATGGCAATGTTTGTATTCAAACTATGCACATGAAGCACTCCAGTGAGGAATCATATCAATAAGTGGTGAAATTTACCTCTTGGGGATACTGTACCTGAATTAGACTTAGTTGAAGTTAATGCAGTCAGTTTACACCTGGAGTTTCTCATATCAGAGTCCAATACTCCGCTGCTAGATCTATTGGTCAGTCCTTGAAGTTAAAATAGCACATATTTATTGAGCATTGCAGTGCAAAGATATTTGAGGTGTGTAATATTTCATTGCATATTCTGTGTCCATGGCTTACTGTGAATACAAATAAATGAACAAAGATAATTGTGTAGTCCTGTAGCTTAGTGATTAGAGCTCCTACCATACAAGCGAGAGACCTGGGTTCAATTCCAAGCAGCGTGAAACCTTGAGGAAGTTTCCCTACTCCACATGCCTAAAATAATCCCTAAAAAAAATTGGTCATTTCATTTAACGACTGTTTATAGGACAATTAGCTGCTGCATTTCACCCATATATATCCATTAATTCACTTTGCAGTATATTCTGTGAAGCACTTTGAGATGTCTAGAAGACGTAAAAAGCACTATATCAAATGCAAGCATTATTATTATTAATTTTGTATTTCTAGCATTTAAATCTAAAATGCAAAAAGCCTGGAGGCCATATTCATATGTCAAACAGAAACACAGATGTGTTAAAGCATGCAATTACCACAGACCTATGAGTAAATAACTAAAAATAATTGTGGTGCATGCATATTGAATGTATTTGGTAAAGTAAATAAAATAAATACAGTACTATGTTTGTGGAAAATTTAATTCTACATATGATAAAAGATATGATGCTGTATTAACAGTATCAGTATTTGATCTTGACAAATAAACAAAAATCTACTGTAAATAACAACAGATATGATTACAATTTTATTCAAATCAACCTTGGTAACAATGCCAACAGTGCTAGAGTATCACTGTGCTAAAAATATGACTTATTCCACAATATACCATAGAGAAATAAATGATTGGTGTGTGTTTTCTTTTGTGTGCCACTATCAACATGTGGAAACAATTTCCTGCTGGAGCACCAGGAATCCCCACGTTGCCTCAACCCTCTTTTTATAGTAGCCTTAAACCATTGAATACCATACCTCAAATAAAATCTGTCCAAACAATGTAAATTGGTTTTGACTTTATAGTGCAATTGAGTGGCTTTCTTCGAGTCTAGCTTTCTGGGACAGTAGTCATTTACAATAACAACTTGCATTTATATAGCACCCTGCACATTGAGCAGCATCTCAGAATGCTTCACAATGGCGGAGCCTGAGGCCGAGCAGGGGGAAAGGGAAGGTGACTATAAGCGCCATCGAAGAGAAGGTGTTTAGAAATGACCTGAAGATGGGAAAGGAGGGTGTGAGGTGAAGGCTTTGAGGGAGGGAGTTCCAAATTTTCTGGCCATAGTGACTGAAAACACAGCCACTGATGGTGGAGCGAAGGATTTGTCGGAGAAGGAGGAGGCCGGACCCAGTAGAGTGGAGACAGTGGTTACCTCTGTGAGGAGAGAGGAGGTTAGAGAAGTAGGGGGGTGCCAAGGCAGAGAGATCAAGGAAGACGAGGAGGGAGAGGGAGCTCTGGTCACAGATAGAGAGGACATTGATTGTGACTTTTACAAGCTCTGTATCTGTACTTTGGGAAGGGAGGAAATGCAAAACTCTAAGAGGCCGCAATATCGTAGATTTTTCCAGTACACATTGCCAAGCTAAAACAAGCGAAAAACGTACAATCTTTAAATAAAAAGAGGGATTAAGCACAATGCATTAGAATCTAATGGCATGTGGGAAAATGTGATTTATGGTCAGGAAGGCAGTCACTTGTGAAAGAGGCGCAAGGAATTACAAGAATGTATTTCATTGTAATTTAAATGTCTAATAAAAAATTGAACATTCAGAAGCTCAGGCACTTTTATTCATACATTGATAATACTTCAGTAGCACTTGAAAATACAATTACAATGTTCTTTGCAGCTTTTTACAACATTTCAAATGACAGTCATTCAAATCCAAAACCCCCTCCGTTCACGAAGCGAGCTGCTGATCTTACCCATGTCAACATGAAGAAGTGTAACAAAGGACAAGCCAGGTACCTTCATACAGGAGTGAGTATCATCCTTGATTACTCTCATTTACGTGCTAATAGAGAGGTTTACATGAAAGTCTGGTCATCTGAGGATTGTGCATGTACAAGCGCTCTGAGATGCCATCCGCTGTGGAAGGCACTGTATAAATACAAGTTGTTGTTGTTGTTGACTTTGTGCAAGGAACCCAATAGAGCTTAGCAACAGAAAATGCTATTTAAATAACAAATAAAATTGATTCCATTAACTCCAAGTTCACTTCATGTGCAATAGTTGTTTCCCTGCTACCCTGTTAATAAATTAGATTGTCCAGTTACTATAATGGATCAAGATTTGCTTGTAATTTAAATAATTATAATCAAATAATTATAATCCACAACTATTTGTGGGATACTGCTGTGCGCATTTGGCTGCCGCGTTTCGCCATGATAGAGTAAAAGCTTCATTATCTGGCACCCTCGGGACCTGACCGATGCTGTTTAATTAAATATGCCGGCTATTTGAGCGGCAAGTTGCTCCAAGTTCCAGCGTTCGGTAAGTTTAATAAGTGCGCATACACACACAAGCACACAGTGAGCATACTGCGAGTGTCCCGGATAGCTACAGTATGAGATCCGGTTGCTGGAATGGTGAATTGTATTGGGAGATACTAGTTGGTTGAGCGTTCCTGTTGGTTGGGTGCTGTATAACCAAGCTTTTACTGTACATAGATAGGTACATAGAAAGCAAAGAGCAGAGAAAGGCAAAGAGGTCCATTAAGTCCCCTCCCAGTTTGATTGGCCCATTCCACCTCTCAACTAAACCCTCTGCTTTCTAGTGTTGAGCCCGGAACCACTAGTACCTTCTTACGAAGCTTTGGTACTATGGTTCCACTACTTTTCCTTTATATTGGTTGTGTCTCTCTCAATAAAATCTGTTGTACAACGACCGTTGGGTTTATTGAGATCCGAATCTAATTATCTGAGAACAATTGTTCTAACACTAGTCATTATGGCCATCACATGGACATACATCATCAGAAAATACAAGGGTAAAATTTGGCATCAGTTAAAAATCATCAAATTGAATAACAATTTGGTAAAAAGCAGTCAATAGCTATCGCAGATTTAGAGGGGAAAGGCCAGTGATAACAATTGCCGAATTTTAACCATATTATTAGTCAATGTAATGTTATCACGTGCTGCATTTTACCTCCCATGGGTTCAATGGTGTTGTTCTGTGCTGGAAGATAGAGAACAGCTGCTGAATCAACACGAGTAGGACACCAGGGGAACCTTGGGATTAGATTATTAATGATAAACCACCTTGCAAAAGATGGCCAGTAAATAGGTGCTATTTAATATAATTGCTGGGAAAAACGTAAAAGAAAAATAAACCACTCCTTAATATCATATTTGGAGGACCCTGGGATCAAGGAAGGTGTCCTGGCTTCAACAACAACAAACTTATATTTGTACAGTGCCTTTCAGGTCCCAAGGTACTGAAATGATGTGGTGAATTCTCCAAAACTGAGTATATATGATGGGTCTCTATTCCACAAAGATAATTTTTGCAATGTACTCCAATACCTAAAACACAGCATAAAAAATAATCAGGTGCTCAGCTTCCTCTTGTGCCTCAATCTCTTACAAGAGCCAACAGTACTACACAAGATTGTTGAGTTTTTGCCAAGCTACCACACATTTGATAATACAGTTTATCATCATCTCGAGACATCTTAAAACACTTTGCAGGATTGTACGATAAAGCGCAGCAACTACATTTCTGCAATAGTTTGGGTATTTTTCCACTGTGTTCCCCTACTTTGTAGATTGCTTCTAATTGATGCAAAATATAAAACAAAGTGGTCTCCCATCTGCCTAAGTCATTAATTAACTCCAAAAATCTACTCAGTCTGCTTCAGTCCAGCATCTGCAGTACAGTATTTTGTGTTTTGTACTCAGTCTGCTTGTTGCATTCACAAGAGCATAGTACATTATGTTGCAAAGGCTCAGTATGGTGCTAGCACCTGAAGTTCCTGGATTTTTATTTGTCACGGTTAGTTAGCATGAAATTAAAGATCACACATCACGGACTTCTCTAAACATGTTATACTTTGTAGTATTCTGTCACATGCATGTACAGCTATAAAATATATACCAGTAGTTGTGTTTTTAATGCGTTCTTTCGTTTTTCATTTCTGAATGTTCCTAAATGATACAACGTAACCTTGACGAACAAGCCACTCTATAATCGAAGAGTTCTATCTGAGCACAGGGCTTGGAACTATCAATCAACACATTTTAACTCTGTCTTTTTATTTTAATACTCATTTCAAAAAACATCCCACTTACCTGGGCTCATAGTTGAAATCATGTTGTAGCTCTCAATTGAGTGATGGATAGTAGGACAATTCTGAGAAATCTTCCATTATTTAGCGTAACCTGTAACAAAAAAAATTACATCCTGATAAAATTCACTTGACAGTTCAATTGCTAATTAATTTTCAGTTTATCAGGAATATTTATCATGAAATCTTTGATTGTGCCATATGGTCATACATTAAATCAATTTTTAGTTCTGAAATATTTCCTTCTTTGTTCAATCAAAGTATTCTGTTGAAATATTGAATTAATTTAATTGTTTTATGTGTGTCAGTCAGAAGGTTGTGGGTTCAAGCCCCACACTGCAACTTGGAATCACACAGTCAATGCAATGCTGGAGGCGTGTTGCATTGTCAGAGGTGCTGTCCTTTTGCATGAGATATTAAACCAAGGTCCCATCTGCCTATTCAGGTGGATGTTAAAGATCCCATGGCATTAATGAAAAGAGAAAGAAGTTCCTGACTAACAATCAAATAAAATTGTGGAGACCTGTAGCTCAGTGTTTGAGCATTCGTCTTACAGGCGAGAGACCTGGGTTCAATTCCAGGCAGGGCAAAGTTTCCTTACTCCACACGCCACAATAATAATCCCTCGACAATAATAAATTTGTCATTTCATTGGCCACTGTTTGTGGGACACTGCTGTGTGCAACTGGCTGCCGTGTTTCACCCACAAATATATAGTCAATTCACTTTACAGTACATTTTGTCAAGCACTTTGAGACATCTAGAAGACGTGATAAGACGCTATATCATATGCAAAGATTATTATTATCATACCTATGTCTTCTGTTGGGGTTTCGGAGCATGTTGTTAGATGTTGTTAGATTTAGTCTTTCTCATGGTTAGATGCAATGGGAAATAAACAGGTGTCATAGAATCATAGAAGCATAGAATCTTACGGCACAAAAGGAGGCCATTTGGCCCATCGAGTCTGTACCAGCTCTTTGAAAAGAGCAATTCGATTCCACTCCCCAGCTCTCTTCCCAAAGCCATGCAAACCCGTCCTCCCCAAATAAATGTCTACCTCTCTTTTAAAAGTTGTTATTGAATTGGCTTCCACCATCTTTTCAGGCAATCCATTCCAGATACGAACAACCCGTTGAAACAATTTCTCCTAACCTCCCCTCTGCTTCTTTTGAAACTATTTTAAATCTGTGACCACAAGTCACACTGATATGCCCACCATTGGAAACAGTTTTTTCCTATTTACTCTGTCGAATCCCCTCATGATCTTGAAAATCTCTATTAGGTCTCCTCGTAACCTTCTCTGCTCCAATGAGAATAATCCTAGCGTCTCTCGCCTTTCCTCATAACTGAAGTCCCTCATTCTTGTTACCAATCTCCTCTGCACCCTTTCCAATGCCTTAACATCCTTCCTAAAGTGTGGTGACCAGAATTGAACACAGTACTCTAGCTGAGGCCTAACCAAAGTTTTATAGAGGTTAGTCAGAACTTCCTGACTTTTGTACTCTATGCCCCTATTTATAAAGCCTAGTATCCCGAATGCTTTTTTAACAGCGCTGTCTACCTGTCCTGCCACCTTCAAAGAATCACTTACACAAACCCCCAGGTCTCTCTGTTCCTTCACATCCCTTAAAATTGTACTATCTAGCCTATATTGCCTCCCCTCATTTCTCTCTCAAAATGCATCACCTCACATTTCTCTACATTAAATTTCATCTGCCATATGTGCCCATTTTACCATTCGGTCTATACTTTCTTGCAGATGGCTACTATCTCCTCACTATTTACTATTTTTCCTAACTTTGTGTCATCTGCAAACGCGGAAATGGTACTCCCTATACCCAAGTCTAGATCATTAATATAAATTAAAAAGAGCAGTGATACTAATACCGATCCCTGGGGTACGCCATTGTACACTTCCCTCCAGTCATGATATGAACCGATAACACAACTCAATAACCCAACTCAATAATCTCACTCAAAACATCGAGGATGTTTTTGAAACCTGCAAAATTATAGGGGCCATGTTTGTTGATCTGTGAGTTGCTTATGACACTAAGAACCATTGTGCAATTTTACTGAAACTGACAAGAAGTAAGAAATAGTAAGATGTTCGATGTCACCTCCTACCTGCTCTGGACATCTTTTACTCGAGATGAATTGCCAGAAAAGTCGATAGTGTATTCAACGGAATGGACACTTCAATTGAATACACTATCGGACGAATGGTGCTTAATGCCCAACCAAGACCAATCAGAAGTCCCTGAGCTGGAATACAACATTGGTATTGGTGACAATATGACCAGGTAGAAGCTGAGAAATTAACCCAGAAATGAATGTTGAGAAATCTAGGCAAAAACCTGAAAACTGCCTGATGCAGTGCCTGCTGTCAACTTTCTGTTTTCCCGAGAAACTATTGAAGTTAAATAACAAGAATAATAATAATAATTCCTTGTATTTGATATAGTGTCTTGTCATGTCTTCAAGACATCTCAAACGCTTCACAGAACATACTGTAAAGTGAATTCACTGTATACTTTGTGGGTGAAATGTGGCAGCTAATTGCACACAGAAGTGTCCAAATTATTATTATAAAAAAAATTTGAAGGTATTATTACCCCCAGAAAAGCAATCTGCTAATCAACTAACAAGCAGGTTCCTAACTTGCAGCTAGGTAAACAGAGTCGTGTGGAGTAAGGAAACTTTCCTAACATTTCACGCTGCCCGGGAATCAAACCTAGATCATCTTGTTTGCAAGGCAAGTGCACCAACCACTGAGCTACAGGTAAACACCTCGTGCTAGCTGTGGTTTTCGATTGATAAGCTAGGATGATGATCACCCTCATCATTCCTTTTGACAGTTACCATCATGAACAGTGATTGTCAATCTCAGTTACTGTATGCTCAGAATCTGTTCATTTCCTTTTATCAGTTCAAGGTTGCCTGACCTCATACTGAAACTTTACCACAGCGACTTTATCTTTCTTTTATTATTCCTAGCAATATTTGTTGAGCAATTTGAATGATGTACACATAATAGTGCATGTAAGCCACCTTCCCTCTCTTCATCCCATCATTGTGGCCACGATTTCAGCCTTTATACTACCGTTTTCTAAAATTTCCCTTTTTAGTTATATTATGACTGATTTATTGCTGTCATATAACTTTAACAGTCGGTGAGGCTTTTTCTAAGCCCAAAATCAAATTGTGGGTGCACACTCTCAGTTCTAAACAATTGCACAAAAGAATAATCTTTAACAAGATCCTAATATGCAGCAAAAACTGCTTGGACCCATACTCAATCACCTTTTTTAAAATAAAAATTTCAGGTCTAAGCTTTTTAATTATTTTACTTAATTTTGCAGCTTACAATAACACTTCACAATTATCATGATACAAATGGTGCCCAAACTATGCATGATTGATCCAACATTGTATGAATAGATATAAAAACTGTCTGTGATTTTGGACTGCTACTTCCATTTATTATTTTATCCTCAATCTAATCCAATCGTCGGTCTTCCCAGCTCCTCCCTTCACAGGCTGCAGATCATTCATAACTCTGCAGCCTGTGTACTTTCCCACACCAGGCTCCGTGACCACATCATTCTCACCCTCTCCTGTCTCCACTGGCTCCCCTTCCCCCAGAGGATCGAATTCAAGATCCTCGTCCTCACCATTCACCATTCACGGTCTTGCCCCCATCTATCTCTCTGACCTACTGTCTCCCTATCAGCCTGCCTGTCCCCTCCGCTCAGCAGGCTCTGACCTGCTCCATGTCCACCGCCCTAACCGCCCCACCATCGGTGGCCGGGCTTTCAGCCGCTCTGCTCCCACACTGTGGAACTCCATCCCGCAATCCCTTCACCTCACTTCCTCTCTTTCCTCCTTCAAGGCTGGTCTCAAGACCTTCCTCTTCGACCGCGCCTTCTGCTCTCCTCCTAACTCTTCCCCCTCTCCTACTGTCCTTCCCCTTCCCCTTACCCCGACCCTTCCCCCCCTGCTCAGGTCTCAACCTGATTGTTCAACGCTTTGGGACGTCCTCCCGATGTGAAAGGCGCTCTATAAATGTAATTTTGTTGTTGTTGTTGTAATCTAATCATCAATCCTCAAACTACCTGCCCAGATATTAGATTGGAAAGTAGAGTATTTCAACTTGCTTATCATGTATTCTTTAGGGTAGATCAAAGCCTAATGTTTTGAGGTTGGCATCAGGTTGGTCCCACAAGATGCTCCTGAGTGAAAGAAAGCTTTTTTCCCCTATGCTCATCAATATTGGGAAGGTTGTTTTTCCAACTTCAGTAAAGCAAATGCATAGTGTGGCTGGAGAGCCAGAAGAAACTAACTTGTTTGTATTATTACCAGGCCCTTAATAATCTGTTCCTGCATTGCCATCTTCAAACAGTAAAAACTTGGAATTAATGATGCAACAAGTGCCAGTACTCAACAAAGTCCCAGCAGCACACATGAAATTTGCTGAAAGTTAATTGATCAAGTTGGAACTTGCTTATGATGTATATGATGTAGATTTAAAAATTGCACCTTCGATTCAGGAGATCCCACAAAGGAAAAACCAGTTTAACCTGGAAGACCAGAAAAAGCAGAATTATTTTATTGAGTAACTCCAATTCAGCATCAAAACTTTCACAACTGCCTGCTACCTTATTATTGCCACTACTTTATGTAATGTTATTTAATCCAAAACACAATGTACTGTATATTCACTCAGTACTTTACTCAGCATCCAAGGCTGCACCTTCCATCTCTCAAAGCCAGTCAGGAACCTGGGTGTCTTGTTTGCTCCTGAACTATCTTATCCCTCAGGCTGCCGAAACTCGCATCCACGCATTCGCCACATCAAGGCTCAACTATGAAACTCCCTCCTCGTTTGCCCTCCCGGTTCTTCCCTTCACAAGCTGTAGATCAACCAGAACTCTGCAGCTCGTGTCCTCTCCTGCACCAAGCTCCCAACCACATCACTGCACATTCGCCCAGCTCCATTGGCTCCCCATCCCCCACAAGATTGAATTCAACAACAACGAATTACATTTATAGAGTGCCTTTCACGTCGGGAGGACGTCCCAAGGCGCAAAGATCCTCGTCCTTACGTTCAAGGCCATTTAAGGCTCTGTTCAGCAGGCTCCGGTCTTCTCCATGTCCCCCGCCTGACGCGCCCTACCATCAGTGCACGGGCTTTGAGCCTCTCTGCCCCCACACTCTGGAACTCCATCCCATAGTCCTTTCACCTCATTCCCTCCCTCGCTTCCTTCAACGCCGGTCTCAAGACCCTCTTCTTCAATCGTTCTTTCTGCCGCCCTTCTCTCCCAACTTTCTCCCTCCCCTCACCCCCTACAACAACAACAGCTTTGATTTATATAGCGAGCGCCCTCCACGCCGGAAGGCATCTCAGAGCGCTTTAAAGTGCTTACCCTGCACCGCCCTTGTTCAGGTCCCGACCTTACTGTTGAGCTCCTTGAGACGTCCTCCTGACACAAAGGGCACTCTATAAATATAATTTTATTGTTGTATTCGAACTCTACAAATCCATCTCTTTCAAAATTTGCAAGTCACGCTTCCCAGAATCCTTTTATCCTTGCATCCTCCATATTCAATTGACACTTATGTTCATTAAAGCAATATTAGGCTGACTATTGGATATTTTATACTGCAATGGAGGAACTTTTTCGTATTTAGTCACATATACGAATATGAAAATCAGATGTAACTATACTCACGAACCCCAGGTCTAATCATCCTCTGACACACACAACAATTACACCCTGAAAGTAGTTAGTAGTTTATCTGAGTTGTGTGAAAACTAAAGCTAACAACTCAATGCTTGTCATGTCTATTAATGCTGTATTCATTCGCTTTATCCCTAAGGTAAGCAGTTAATAATAATAGTCCCATCTAATAATAATATCTCAAAAAAAAAGACTGTATATTTGTGGGAGAAACGCTGCTGCGTTTCTCCCACAAATATACAGTCAATTCACTTTACAGTATATTCTGTGAAGCACTTTGAGATGTCTAGAAGACGTTAAAAAGCACTACATACCAAATGCAAGGAATATTATTATTATTATTTATTATTATAGTTGCTCAGAAACAAGCCAAAGGCATTGGTTCAGATAAGGTTGGAAGATTATCGGTTGGAAGTTGTAGATTCTTGTAGCTTAGTGGTTAGAGCACTTGCTTCACAAGCGAGAGGATTCGGGTTTGACTCCCAGGCCGAGCGAAACAAATTTCCTTGATTCATACGCCTGTTAACTTAGCTGTAGGTAGGAACCCTGTTGTTTTCAACATCTATATGCTACCCCATGGTGACATAATCTGCAGACATGGGGTCAACTTCCATATGTATAGGAAAATGAGTAAATGTTTCTAGTCGATGACCTTTTGTCAAACTTTATTTATAACAAATCATGAGCTTAAAGGCGAATGATCTTAATAATATCATAATAATAATCCTTTCATTTGATATAGCAACTTCACAGAGCTTCACAGAGTATATCATATTATAATACTGTATATTATAGGCTCCAAGACCACATCACTCCCACCCTCACCCATCTCCACTGGCTCCCTATCCCCCAGAGAATCAAATTCAAGATCCTCATCCTTGCCCCTGCCTATCTCTCTGACCTGCTGTCTCCCTATCAGCCTGCCTGCCCCCTCCATTCAGTAGACTCAGGCCTGCTCTGCATCCACTGCCCTAACCGCCCAACCATCGGCGGCCAGACTTTCAGCCTCTCTGCTCCCACATTGTGGAACTCCATCCCGCAGCCCCTCCGCTTTGCTTCCTCTCTTTCCTCCTTCAAGGCTGGTCCTTCCCCCTACCCCGACCCTCCCACCCTGCTCAGGTCCTGACCTGACTGTTCAGAGCTTTGTGACGTCCTCCCGACGTGAAAGATAAGTGCAATTCTGTTGTTGTTATTGTAAAATGAATTGTATACCCTGTGGGCGAAATGTTGGCATAGTCAAGCCTGGACGTAATGAAGACATGAATGAGATCTCTCATCCAGGACTTGATGTCCGACAGTCAGTTTGTCAGGAAAGCAGTGGTCCTGGAATCAAGGGTGGTGGTACAGGCAGGGCAGGCAGGGCAGGCAGGCAGGCAGGCGATAAGTTGCTGTATCAAATGAAAGGATTATTATGATGATGATTATTTAGATCATTCACCTTTAAGCTCATGATTTGTTATAAATGAGGTCTGACGAATGATCATCGACTTGAAATAGAAGTAAGGAATCTCAAATGTAAGGACAGTTAATATTTTTAGAATACAGCACTGCATTCTATCTGTCAGATACCCTCCAGCAGGAAGAGGAGGCGACAGATAGACAAACATACAATTTTCTGACCCAGTTGACAATGCTTCTTGTCGAGCCAGTAGGAGAGGCAATGGATGTTAACCTGAATGGAATGAGTGCTAATCAAGCAAATTGCACTGTCTGGGCTTCTGCTGAGCCTCTTGAGTGTAATTGTGACTACATTTATTTGGGCAAGTACTCAGCATTCAATCATATCCCAAACTTGAGCTTCCTAGATGATAAAGGGGCTATGTGGGGCTAGCAGATAAACCACTCATCACAGAATGCCTCGCCTCTACCCTGCTCTTGTGGCCATTTACAGTATATGGCGTATTTTCTGGAAAGCATGTTTGATGCTTTCCTGTTGGGAGAGTAGTGGCCAAGTAGAACATAGTACTCAGTACTGAAGATAAAGTTGTAACAATATTAACAGTCCTTAACATTTGTAATCCCTTAGTTCTATTTTGCAATGATATTTAATACTGATTCACAGTTTGCAAAGATACATCCAACTTCCCTCACTTTATTTAAAGTCTTGACTACGATCATCTTTGCCCTCCTCACCTCTCTTGGGTTCCACCCCCAGTTCGCATGCCATTTGTATTGTGAATCCATCCTATCTGTACATCAGAAAGGGAGTGCATTTTATAATATTAACTCCCTGTTCAAGAAAAATGATCAAATCTCTCTTTCTAAACATCTATTCTACAACAACAACTTTGATTTATATAGCGCCCTCCACGCCGGACAGCGTCTCAGAGCGCTTCACAATAGTGGGGCCTTCCTGGGACCAAGCCAGGTGCAGGGGTAGAAAGGTGACCAAAGGTGCGGTCGAAGAGAAAGGTCTTCAGCTGGGACCTGAAACTGAGAAAAGAGGGGGCGAGGCGAAGGGAGTGAGGAAGGGAATTCCAGAGCCTCGGGGCGTAGTGGCTGAAGCACGGCCGCCGAGGATGGAGCGGAGGATTCGGGGGACATGGAGGAGGCCAGACCCGGTGGAGCGAAGGCAACGGTGCTGGTTTGAGGAGAGAGGAGGTCTGCGAGGTAGGGGGCTGCAGAGGAGTGGAGGGATTTGAAGACAAGAGTGAGGATCTTGAAATCGATCCTCTCGGGGACAGGGAATCAGTGGAGGCTGGCAAGGATTGGGGTAATGGGCAAGCAAAGTTTGGTGTGGGTGAGAATGCGGGCGGCAGAGTTTTGAATCAGCTGGACTTTGTGGATTGTGGAGGAGGGGAGACCGGTGAGGAGGGTATTGGAATAGTCCAGCCGAGAGATGACAAAGGCGTGGACCAGCGTTTCAGCGGCTTTTGGGGCGTGGTATTGCCAGAGACGGGCGATCCGTTGGAGGTGGAAGAAGGCGATGCTGGTGAGGGACTGGATGTGAGGGAGGAAGGACAGTTGGGGGTCGAACCTGACGCCTAGGTTGTGCACAGTTTCAGAGAGTTTTAGGGGCAGACCGGGAAGGTGGAGGAGGTAAGATCCATGCGAATGGAGACGTTGACGAGAGCGAAAGAGTATGGCCTCCTTCTTGTCAACATTCAGCTGCAAGAAATTTATGCTCATCCAGCTCCTGATGTCTGACAGGCAGACTGACAGAACATCAGGGGACTGGGGGATCACAAAGTGAAGTGGAGAAATAGAGTTGGGTGTCATCCGCATACATGTGGAAGTGTGCCCCATGTCTGCGGATGACGTCCCCAAGAGGGAGAATGTAGATGATGAGGAGGAGGGGGCCAAGGATGGATCCTTGGGGTACCCCACAGGTAACCGGGTGAGAGCGGGAGGAAAAACCATTTGTGGCGATGTACTGCTTGCGGTTTGTGAGGTAGGACCTGAACCAGGTGAGTACAGTCCCACTGATTATTCTATAGTAGTTGTATGTGCCATGATCTTTGTGAATGAAATTGTTGTATACATATTAGATAAGTAGAAGTTAAATCTTTGGAAAATTAAATTGAATCATAATGTTGGCTTACAAGCCTTCTTGAGTTGTCCAGTTTATTGACATGAACGCACAGTTACTAATTTATCCACAAGACTAAGAGTTTTTGTTAAATTTCTGGGTCACATCTGTGATGCTAATGGGTCTAGTTTTTTATGTTTGTAAAAGGGAAATATATAACTTCTGGCTTTCGAAAGCAGAAAATGGCCTGAGAGAAAGAAATTATCAGTCCCCACTGAACCGTTTTTCACTCTGGATGTCCTCATCCAATGTCCTCATATGCAGCACCATATGTAGCACCCTGGGCTGGAGGTGGGGACAATCAGCTCAAGCTCCTGCTTTAAACAATATCATTTTTGTATAAATTGAAATGTGTAACTCAAGTGTTAATCTCGGTCTCAAATAACACAGAATGTTCCTTATATGGGTGGTGTGTGCACTGTTCTCTCTTCTATGAGACTGAATCAACCATTTCACTCAGAGGAGACAATACTGTAATAAAAGTAAGTTATATTGTGACAAAATCATGAATGCCAAATAATATGAGCCAAATTATTTCTTTCACAATACAACTGTAATAACATTTAGCTCTGCATATAAGAAAACTCAATACATGAGTTGACATCCTTAATAATATACAATCAAAGACCTAGACAATTGTTAATGACAGAAATCCTATGGAGAAAAATGGGCATCTCATGGTAATTTCAAAACAATAATCTAACCAATGATTTATCATAAATCATCAGATCAAAGATTGCGTGGTCTACAAACTATCATAGGGAACCTGAGATTAAATTAATACTTCAGAGAATGCAAGTATATGTTTGATATTACAATAAACACTGTATTTTAATAAGGTAATTCTGCTTTTGGAGCTTTTTGATTTCTGATAGTCACTGTCAATGCCCATTGTCTGTGCAATTTGTGTTATCACTGTGTTATCACATGCTCCCAAGGACGATTTAAAAATGGGCTTCACTACCGCAAGTAATATTGAGAAATAATTTGTGCCTGATTACTGAAGAAATTTATAGGTAGGACCAGATTGTACAATTACAAGAATTATTAGAGGTTGGAGAAGGAATATTACATGCTACATAAATGTTTCGGTGGACATGTGGATAGAATCATCCATGCCCTCATGTCTGAAGCAGCTCATGATGTAAGTCATTCTGTAAATGTTTCATATTATACTGTACCAAAGAATAAAGATCTGGACTTGGGTGTACGGAGTACAGTTTCCAAGTGTGCAGATGACACTAAGTTAGGGAGAATAGTAAATAGTGAGGAGGATAGTAGCCATCTGCAAGAGGATATAGACAAATTGGTAAAGTGGGCAGACACATGGCAGATGAAGTTTAATGCAGAGAAGTGTGAGGTGATGCATTTTGGGAGAAGAAATGAAGGGAGGCAATATAGGCTAGATAGTACACTTTTAAATGGTGTGAAGGAACAGAGAGACCTGGGGATTTGTGTTAGTGACTCGTTGAAGGTGGCAGGACAGGTAGACAAGGCTGTTAAGAAGGCATATGGGATACTAGGCTTTATAAATAGGGGTATAGAGTACAAAAGTCAGGAAGTGCTGACTAACCTCTATAAGACTTTGGTGAGGCCTCAGCTGGAATACTGTGTTCAATTCTGGTCACCACACTACAGAAAGGATGTGAAGACATTGGAAAGGGTACAACGAAGATTTACTAGGATGGTGCCAGGATTGAGGGACTTCAGCTATGAGGAGAGGCTAGATAGGCTAGGGTTATTCTCTCTGGAGCAGAGAAGATTGAGGGGATACCTAATAGAGGTTTATAAGATCATGAGGGGTTTCGACAGGGCAAATAGAGAAAAATTATTTCCACTCGTGGGCGAATCTGTGACTCGTGGTGACAGATTTAATATAGTTTCAAGGCGAAGTAGAGGGGAGCTGAGGAGAAATTTTTTCACTCAGCGAGTTGTTCGAATCTGGAATGCATTGCCTGAAAAGGTGGTGGAGGCTGATTCGATAACAACTTTTAAAAGGGAATTAGATCTTTATTTAGGGAGAACAGGTCTATTAGGCTATGGGGAGCGAGCAGGGCAGTGGGATTGAATCGCTCTTTTCAAAGAGCCGGCACAGACTAGATGGGCCGAATGGCCTCCTTTTATGCCGTAAAATTCTATCAATCTATGAATCTATGAATAATTCAACTATTAGGTGCCTGGCACATTTTTCTAAGTTTTTTTTAATGCATATCACGCTTTCTCTGTGGTAACAGCTTGCAAATCTAAAAGCGGTTGCCATTGCCAATTTTCAAAACGAAAAGTTATTTCAGAGCCTCCAAAGCTTTCACAGATAGACTTATTGTAGACATGGTGGTTGATAAATAAACATCAGGCATAAACATTTTGGAAGTGTTTGCCTAATTAACTTCACGAAGCATGTAGCATGAGCAATTATCTGTTATTACCAAGGGCAAGCATGGAAACAAGCTACAAACCTAAATTGAAACTGTTCCGTTGGTTCAGATAGCTGTGGTTTTGATTCTTATTCCATTATCTGCTTCCCCACTGGGAACTTAAAAGCACTATTGTCATTGTAATAACTGTTGTCTTTAGTACATTAAATAGCATAACTATTTAGTTAAAAAAAAACAAAGCAACAGCAATAGATATCTCACACTGTTCACCCTGGTTTTTCCTGGGAATTCAATAATATCGCAAAAAAAATGGGTCACTCAAACATGACTGTTTGTGGGACACTGTTGTGCTCAATTGGCTGCCATGTTTCTCCCACAAAATATACAGTCAATTCGCTTTATAATATATTCATTCTATGAAGTGCTTTGAGATGTCTCAATGGCACAATAAGGCACTATATCAAATGCAAGGATTATTATTAAGGTTTATAAAAATTGGCTATGTATTAATGCACAGTTCATTTCCCTAAGTGATACTGAACTGGAGAAGTAGCTCAAACAGTAGAGCATTGGACTTCAGGCCAAACGGTTTAAGGTTGAAACCCAATAAAGCTCTTCGCCCTAATGTACTTGATTTAAAAAAAATTCTACATTCTAATAATAACCCCTTTAAGAGCGATAACTCTGATTTGATACCAAAGTGATATATAGAACATAACAAAGCCAAATAAGGTCTGAAGTAATCCAAAAGAGTCTTGCTGATGCAACAATGATACTTGAAAGTGCAGTGCCTTCAGTATGTCTTCAACAACAAAATTACATTTGTAAAGCGCCTTTCATATCAGAAGGACATCCCAAGGTGCCGGACAGTTACTGCTTCAGACCCGAGCTGAGGTCTGGGGGGGTGGGGGTGGAAGGGAAGTGGGGGATAAGGAGTTGCCAAAGAGTCTTGAGGTGAGACGAAGGAGGCCATGGAGGGGGTGAGGCGGAGGGACTTCAGGATGGAGTTCCAGAGGTTGGGGGTAGAGTGGCTGAAGGCTCACCTGCTAATAGTTGGGCGGGTGGGTCGGGAGAGGTGGAGCAGGCCAGAGCCTGCTGAGCGGAGGAGGCAGACAGGTTGGTAAGGGGATAGGAGGTCACAGATGTAGGGTGGGGCAAAGTTGTGGAGGGCTTTAAATATGAGGACCAGGATCTTGACCCTCCAAACGAACTCTTGAATGAGTAGAGAAGTCTTAACGGAACAGGTATATTACTGGATGGTTACTACAGCCACCTCCAGAGAATTGTGCAATGTCTTCAGTTACCAGTTTTTCAAAACAACAACAAAATGACATTTGTAGAACTCCTTTCAGGACGTTCCAAGGTGCTGAACAGTCGGGAAGTCAGGACCTGAGCATGGTGGTGGGGGGCAGGATTGGGATTAGGGAGGGCAGAGAGGTAGGAGGGTGGCTGAAGGCACGGTCAAAAATGAGGGTCTGGAGTTGGGCGATGAAGGATGCAAGAGAGGGAGCAAGGTAAATGTATTGTGGGATGGAGTACTAAAGTGTGGGGGCACAGAGGCTAAAAGCCCGGCTGCCGATGGAAAAATGGGTCAGGTGGGAGTAGGGTCCGTCGATATGGAAATTTTCCGATTTAGATATATCGATGGGCTCATATCGAGATATACCGAAATATCGATATTTTCGGGTTTTTCATACTGCGCATGCGCTCACGGCGCGCGCATTCGGAGTGTGCGCGCATTCTGGGTGCGTGCCCATTCGGGGCCTATCTCCTCAGGAGGTAAATATCTTTCTCTCTGTGTCTCTCAATCTCTCCATCTCTGCGTTTTTCTGTCTGTGTCTCTGTGTATCTCTCCTCTCTCACATCCCCCCTATCTCTATCTATCTGTATATTATCACATCCACCCCGTCTCTCCCCCCCCACCCCCCCAGCCGTCTCTCTACCCCCCCACACACCCCCCAGCCATCTCTCTCCCCACCCACCCCCCACCAGCCATCTTTCTCCCCCCCCACACACACCCTCAGCCATCTCTCTCCCCCTCCACACCCGCCCAGCCGTTTCTCTCCCCCCCCCACCCCCCACCAGCCATCTCTCTCCCCCCCACCAGCTGTCTCTCTCCCCCCCCACCTCCCCCAGCTGTCTCTCTCCCCCCCACCCCTTCCCCCCCCCAGCCGTCTCTCTCCCCCCCAACCCCTTGCATACCTGTATATTGTATTCGAGGACTATGAATACAATATGGCGGCTTTGCACCTCGGTCTGTGCATTGTGTATAGAGATGAGCATTCTGGGTCTTGTAGTTCAGTGTGTGCGAATTCCGATTTTTTCCCTCGATATATCGAATACTCGATATATCGAATACTCGATATATCGAGGGAAAAAATCGGAATTCGCACACATATTTTTAAATGCCTATATCGGCATATCGATATGAAAATTATATCGGGTTTTAGCGATATATCGCTTATATCGCCGGACCCTAGGTGGGAGACATGAAGCAGACTCTTGCCTGCTAATTGGAGGGAATGGACAGGTTGACGGGTATCATCAGGTCAGGGAAATAGGAGCGGCAAGTCTGTATAGGGCCTTGAAAGTGAGGATGAAGATCTTAAATCCTATCCTCTGAGGGATGGGGCGCCAGTGGAGCCAGGTGCTAGTGGGGGAGATGGAATCATGGAGCTTGGTCCGGGACACAAGCTACAGAGGTTTGGATGATCTATAATATGTGGAGGGATGAGTTGGGGAGACCATCAAAGAAGGAGTTTCCATAGTCAAGCTTTGAGGTGACAAATGCATGTATGATGGTTTTGGCAGCCTGAATGATGGGGCAATGGTGGAGTCAGGCAATTTTGCAGAGATGGTGGAAGGCAGAGCTGGTCATGGCATGGACATGGCGGAGAAAGGACAGTTGTTAAACAAGACGCTCAGGTTCCTGACTGGCTTGGTGAGGTGGAGTGTGCATCCATGGATGCTGATGCTGCCAATGCCTGAGATGCAGAGGTCGCTGGCACAAGCCAATCAGAATGGCCTTGGTCTTGCTGATGTTCAGAGCTTTACAAATGCACTGAATGTTCACTCAGCAAAATGTAATGCTGTTTTTGCTAAATTTTGACCCAAATTTTGTGTACTCTCTCTTCAAGCTGCATTCACTTTTCTATTCCTAGTACTGAAATATCTTTCTTGTGTTACCTATTTGTCTAACTCCTGCAGTAAAAAGAGAGATTCTGCCAAGATTGTTTGAGAACTCTTGAGTACCTTTAGCTTTATTCCATTAAATCGGGCAGGGGAACATTTTCCTTGCTCTTATTTCTATTTGCTGTACTAAACCAATTGCAGACAGAACAATAACTTACATGTGTATAGCGCCCCTCACAGAGGGTAGCATCCCAGAAAATAGACAACGAGAACTGGTACTTTCTATGCCAAATAGCTGTGTAATCTCCATGGGAAATATGCTTAAGTGTAATGTCTACAAATTCCATTGCTGAATATCTACAAATTCCATTGTTTTGTTACATTGACAACATTAAGAAGAAAAACATCGTAAGGTGAGGAGATGCCCTAAAGATGTATGCCTTGCAATGGTAAGAATGTGTAATTTACCCATTCTCCACATTGCGTGGTTTTTCATCGCTGTTGTGCATTCAAGAGAAGATAGAGAAAGGGAGAAAACTTTTATGGCACACCACCCCGGGCCTCTTAAACATCTTCCAAGGGTTTACTCGGCTCTAAATGCTTATAAATAAATGCAAGATATCATTTTCAAGTATAATTTAGTAAACATTCATAATGTAATGTTACTGTATTTATAATTTAACATTCAAATGCATTCATTTTTAAGATTTTGTATATTGTAACATATATTATTACTGTATATGTTACAATTTACTGACATACAGGGAAAACATCACTTAACATACCAAATGTATCAAAATAACATTTACCCTTATTTCAGAAAATTTGTTATATGGATCTTATGTAGTAGAATAAGTCTTGCAACGTGAAAGGTGCTCTATAAATGTAATTTTGTTGTTGTTGTTGTTGTGCAACAACTGAGTTTACCATTAGATTGCATGGCACATATGATCTGATCTGTCTGTCTTCTGAATCGTTGACCATTCAGGACAAAATAATTATATTGGGCCTTTTGAGCCTGTGTTATACTTCCCACAACTGGACTGATTTACTCTAATTCTATTTCACTGCCGTTTCGCCCATTATCTTTTATTTATATTCTTATTCTTGTCTAATTCCTTTTGTAAATTTGTAGCTTCTGTTTTAGCTTATTTTATGTACCAGAAAGTAAGGCAATTATTTAGCGTGGAAGAGCAATATATTCTTTCCAAACCATGGCAAATGCATTTGCCATTGCACATACAGTATAATGAAAATAATGCATGCCTTACAGGCACTTTTCCTTCTCCAAAATAAATAAAACATGTCAAATTTATTATTCTGCCTTTGCGTAAAGCATTTTGAGATGTCTTCATAATGTGAAAGGGGCTGTATAAATGCAAATTATTGTGTGAGTAATCTGTAGTATTTGTCTCACAAGCGATATACCTTGGTTCGATTCCCAGCAGGGTAAAACCTTGGCCAAGTTTCCGTATGCCACATGCCAGATAATAGTCCCTCAAGATATAAAAAAGTAATAAATTGGTCATTTCATTCCACGACTGTTTGTGGGACATTGCTATGCGCTGTCACGTTTCGCCCACTAATATACAGTCAATTCGCTTTACAGTATATTCTGTGAAGCACTTTGAGACATCTAGTTGACACTCGACTGTACTTTTCCATCTCCAGCTGCAACCCCCAGTCCCCAAAGGTTCTGTAAGCTTGTCTGTCAAACATCAAGAGCTGGATGAGCATAAATTTCCTTCAGTTAAATAAGATAAAAGCCATACTCTTTGGCTCCCATTGACGTATTCTGTTCAACAGTTCTGACCTCCTTAACCTACTTGATCTGTCCTTAAAATACTCCGAACCCATGAGCATAACTGGAGATCAATTGAATAGGTCAATGGGAGCCAAGGAGTAAGGAAATTTGTGCTTGGTTCTCGCTTTCAAAGCCCTCTGTGGCCTTGCCCCACCCTCGCTTTGCGACCTCCTAACCCCCAACCAACCCGCCCGCCCACTCCCTCTGCTCAGCAGGCTCCAGCCTGTTCCATGTTCACCATCAGCGTGTGAGCCTTCAGCCATTCTGCCCCTAACCTCAGGACCCGCAGTCCCTCCACCTTGCCGCCTCCCTAGCCTTCTTCAAGTCCCAACTCAAAACCCGGGACTTCGACGGATCCATCGGTCTCCATAATCCCTGTTTTTCCCTCCACCCTCTCCAATCCTGATCCCAGCTTAGGTCTAAAATACTGACTGTCTATCTCCTTGGGACATCATCCCAACGTGAAAGGAGCTATACAAATGTAATTTTGATGTAGTTGTTGTCTTCCTGTCATAGAGTAGATCGACTTCAGGATCCTCACTCTAGTGTTTAAATTCCTTCCATTGAATGGCACCCATCCTCCCTCCAATCTCTAACTTGCTCTCTCCTCACAGCAGTACCCACTGCCTCCTCTCAACTCGGTCTGGCCTCCTCCTTATCCCCCAAATCCTCCTCTCCACCATCAGCAGCCGTGCCTTTAGCCACTACGCCCTGAAACTTTTGATCTCCTTCCCTCAACCCCATCGCCTTTCTCCCTCCTTCCACATCTTGAGATCATGCTGGAAGACCTTTCTCTTCGATCGCCAGTATGGTCACGTTCCCCCTTCCCTGACTCGACCTCGGGTCCACCATTTTTCAGGGTTCTGAGATACTGCCCAGCTTGGCAAGCGCTATTGTTGTTGAAAAGCACTTTATCAAATGCATGAATTATTATTATTAATCAGTGCCTGTTTTATTGTTATTTGCTATTTTCCAATTTTGTACAATTCTTATCAGCAAACTTGCTTCATCCTTTAGGAAAAAAGATTCCACAATATTCCCGAAAATCTAGCAGCTCAGAAGCCATTGCGTTCCATTGAATGTGTGACATTTTCTGTATCTACTTATAATAATAATAATCCTTGCGTTCGACTCTTACCTCTCCCACCGTCTTTACTTTGTCAGCACCAACAGCTTCTCCTCCAGCCCCCGCAGGGTCACATCTAGCAATCTCCAGGACTATGTCCTTGGCCTTCTACTTTTCAATATCTATTTGCTCCTGCCTTGGTGACATCAACTGCAGTCATGGGGTCAACTTACATATGTATGTGAATGGCACTATCTTTCTTCCTTCATGCAATCATGCATTCATCACATCTAGGCTCGACTACAGAACTCTCTTCTCATCGGCCTCCCCAGCTCCTCCCTTCACAAGCTGCAGATTATTCAGAACTCTACAGCTCGTGTATTCTCCTGCACTAGGCTCCGTGACCACATCACTCCCACCCTCGCCCAAATTCACTGGCTCCCCATCCCCCAGAGGATTGAATTCAAGATCCTCATTCTCACCTTCAAGGCCATTCACAGCCTTGCCCCTGCCTATTTCTCTGACCTGCTGTCTCCCTATCAGCCTGCCCGTCCCTTCTGTTCAGCGGACTCCGGCCTGCTCCATGTCCCCCACCCGAACTGCCCTACCATCAGCGCTGGGCTTTCAGCCTCTGCCCCACACTCTGGAACTCCATCCCGCAATCCCTTCACCTCGCTTCTTCCCTTTCCTCCTTCAAGGCCAGTCTCAAGACCTTCCTCTTCAACCATGCCTTCTGCTCCCCTCCTACCTCTTTCCCCTCTCCTACTCTCCTTCCCCCTACTCCGACTCCTCCACCCATGCTCGGGTCCTGACCTAACTGTTCAGCGCCTTGGGACATCCTCCCAACATGAAAGGCACTCTATAAATGTAATTTTGTTGTGGTTGTTGTAGTTCACTCTCGATTCTAGGACCACTGCTATCCTGACAGACTGCCTGTCAGATATCAAGTTCTGGATGAGAGCTAATGTTCTACAGTTGAACATCAACAAGACCGAGGCTCTCCTAATTGGCTCGCGCCAGGGCCTCCACACTTCAGGCACTTGCAGTATCAACCTCCATGGATGCACACTCAACCTCACCAAACCAGTCAGGAACCTAGATCTTTTCTCCCAACATCCATGCCATCACTCGCATAGTCTTCCCTCACCTCCTCAACATTGCTCATCTCAGCCACTACCTCACCCCTCAGACCGCTGAAACTCTCATTTATGCCTTCATCATGTCCAGGTTCAACCATGCCAATGTCCTGCTTGTCAGCCTTCCCAACTCCTCCTAGCGGCAAATCATCAAGATCTCTGCAGCTTGTCATCTCCTACACCAAGCTCCACAACCCCATCTCCTACTTTCTTGCCCGACTGCATTCCCATCATTCAGATTATGCAATTCAAAATCCTGGTTCTCACCTTTAAAGCCCTTCACAGCCTTGCACCACCCTACCTCTTCAGCCTTCTAACAACCTACCAACCTATCCGCTCTCTCCGGTCATCGGGCTCCAGCCTGCTCCATTTCTCCCAACCCATCTGCCCCACCATCGGCAGGTGAGCCTTCAGCCAATCTGCCCCAACCTTTGGAATTCCATCACACAATCCCTCTGTCTCACCCCCTCCCTGGCCTCCTTCAAGTCCTGGCTCAAGACCCTCCTTTTCGACCATGCCATCAGTCACCTCACTTCCCCTCCCTTCCCTCCAACCCCCCAATCCCGACCCCAGCCTCCTCCCGATATGAAAGGCACAATACAAATGTAATTTTGTTGCTCTTATCATATCTATACTGTAAAGTGATTTGACTGTATATTTGTTGTGGACAAAACACAACCGCCAATTGCACACAGCAGTGTCACACAAACAGTCTTGGATTGGAGTGACCAATTCAGTATTTTTTAAAGGAATTATTACCCCCAGAAAAGCAATCCGTCAATCGACCAACAACCAGGTTTCTACTTACTGCTGGGTAAACGGAGGTGTGTGGAGTAAGGAAATTTGTCCATTATTTTGCCCTGCCCTCCTGACGTGAAAGGCATTATATAAGTGTAATTTTGTTGTTGTTGTTATTGCCGGGGATTGAACCCAAGTCTCTCGCTTGAGAACACTGAGCTACAGGACTCTACAATAGTCTTTGGGAGTTCCTTGATACTTTTTTCTGTGACTTCCATTCCCCAGATATTTTGATATGCACCAGCAAATTAATTGATGTGATTCTTACTGATGTGGAAGGTTGCCTTACACTTACTGGTGTGGAAGGATGTCTCAATTCTTCCCCTACCATCAGATTGGGCACTCTGCATCATGGTTCATTGCTTCTTACTGTTTGCACAAAATTCTGCCCCTGGCTCATGGTATCTTTATCAGTCCAAAGCATCTTGAGTTAACCATCTCTGCTCACAACCACCCTCGCTGCCTATTATTTGGGCTGCTTAGATGCAACTTCATTATCTTTAATATCACCCATTATCATCCTGCTCCTCTGGCAGTTTTTCTTTCTCTTACCTTGCCTTGCCTCAAAACTACTGAATATTTTCATTTTCACCACTCTTCCAATTCTGATGGAAAAGTTGTTAGCTTTCTTAAAGAGAAAGTTACTCTGTTAGGGTCTTATTTCCTCCATCACAAATCTTGATGATCCTGGCAAACAATTCGATTCATTGCTCCAGTTCTACCACTTAACCGTCATAAATTTTCATCATCAATCTTTCTGGAGAATACCCACTCCTGGACTTAATCTCTGATCCTGATGGTACCTCTTCTATTGTCCTCAAGAAAAATATCTTTGAATTTGCTTCCATCCTTATCATAATTTTAGCTTTGTTAGCTAAAAATGTTTTAATTAAAAATTACAGTTTGTATACCAGGTGCCAATATAATAATCAAAACAACAATCCTTACATATGATAATAATGCTTACATATGATACAGCACCATTATTATGTCATTGAGACAGCTTCACTGGGTATACTGTGTAGTGGATTGACTGTGTATTTCAGTGGGCGAAACTTGGTAGAGAGCAAAAATAATAATCCTTGCCTTTGATGTAGTGCTGGGACATTACTATGTGTGGAGGAACGCTATATAAATCTAAGTTGTTGCTGTTATCACATTGTTTGAGACATCTCTAAGTGCTTCAAAGAATATATTATAAAGTTTAATGACTATGTGTTTTGTGGGTATAATATATATAGACAAAATATTGGGTTTTAACAGGATATATTCTGTTTAAATTAACAGGATATATTCTGTTTAAATTAACAGGATATATTCTGTTAAAGTGATATATTTTAAATAGATTCCATTTTCAAAATATCTGTGCCTTCCATTTTTAATTCATTGACTACATCAAGAATTCTGTGGTGTTTTAGCCATTTTCATAGTTAAAACACCCAGAAACCAACACCGTAATGTATTACATTATTGTGAAGAGCACAGTAACACAAACCCTGTGACATACATTCTTGCATTTTGGAGAAGCCTAAAGTGGCACATAGCTGTAATTAGGGAAAAACGCAATTCAACAGTTGAAATGAACATAATGCTGTTTCACATAATCAGGGATTCTGAACAGCTTCAGTGTAATGTTCCATTATGTATGGTGGGTTGGGGGTTCTTGTTCTCAAGAGGAGAACCGATGGAAGTACCATTCTTGTATCCATGGAAGCTATCTCCTCAGTACACAGATGCAAATTGCAGCATGCCTGAAACACAGGGCTTACCTAAGAAATATTCAGTAAACTATAAATCTACTGTTCATGTTGGAGGGTGCACAACAAATTCAGTGCCAATGTACAGGAATGAAAATAAGACTCATTGATTGCAAAGAATTGGATTAAATATATCCAGGTAGTCTGGGAAAAGCACACCATTGATGTGGAGGGGGGAATTATTGTTTGTAGAAGCAATGTTGTCTAATACACTTGACATCGAGGAGAACACTGATTCAGAAGAACGCTTGAGAAAACAAAAAAGAAAATTACAGCATTCAAATTTCCATTTCAAAGTCTAGAATGTAAATATGCAAGCCTTAGGCCTGATTAACATGTTTATATGCAAATGCTAATTTGCTGCACCTGCATAGTTTTGCAAATATATGCAAGGTTGCATTTTTCTGAGCACTAATCAGAATCGGTGGACAGCATAGTTTATTCTATTCCCTAGAAATACAGTGGGAAAAAGATAAGCTAAGGTGAAAAAGACATCAGAAAAATAAATTTTAGATGACAATAATCTGATAGTGTTAAATAAATGAATAAATGTTGAACAAAAGCTATTTGACAGGAATATTACAACATCTGCAGACCTCTGACAACCAATAATGCAGCAGCCATGTTTCAGTTTCCTCCAACTGACACAATAACCAGCTAGATCACCACATACCATAATTAATTCAAACATTAGCAGTGGCATTTCCCAAATCGTTGATAATGCCCAAAAAGCTTGTGCAATGAATTTATCATTTGATATCCCTTGCTGCAGTGGTCTGCTATGACGGATAATACCAGCACATCATAGCAGAGACATTCAGCCAGGGACCCCTTTAGAGTACATCTGCTTCTAACACTGTGCCAGCATCTCAAATCTGGATAAGATCAATCAAGAAATTATTTCTTACAAATAAAATACAATTCTTCCTCCAGTCTTTGCTATATTTTTCACTTTGACTTTAAATGGTGAAGGTTTTCCAACAGATAACCTATGTGTCTAACACATTTGTAATACTACATTTGTTGAATGTACGTTAAATTCAAAGACTGCTTTTGGTTTTGACCTATTTATGTTTCAATTTTGAAATCAATGAAGGTAGGGTTTGGACTGATTACAATATTAAAGGTTTTTGTCTAGCTTGTCTCTGTGGTCGGTCTGTAAAATCAAAGCATATATAAACAATATATGATGACATCTGTGCCAATTGATTGATCATTGCTATTTTTCAATATGAAGTGTTGACTGGCTAAACTGTTTTTGGATCCTGTTGATTTTCCTATGAACATAAATGTTCCTTTTTAAGGTGAGATACCAATTTGGCTCCCCTGCCCCCCATTCTCCCATGCTATAAACCACTGAAATCCTGAATTGAATTTGGAATTTTCAATTCCAAGGCAAATCATAGCTTTTTCATCAAACATGGCTTCCAGTCCATGCTATTTGTATTCTTAATACCTCTACTGAGAATCTGTTTATCTTTTGTGATATACCGTATATCACTATCCCTTGGACTTTTATCTTTTTAAGTGCCCAGGTAACAAAAAAGCATGTGCAGGCAAAAGAACAATATACAAATGCATTTTGCATATTACAGCAACACTACATAACTACCTAGTAGTCTAACTGACATAAAACAACTGGTGCATTGTATAGCGGGAGAAGGGGAAATTGATGGCACAGTAAATCATAAACAACATAGAGTTCTTTCATCTCTGGAACCAAAATGCAATCCAGCTCAGACAGACAGAAAAAACACATCCCTTCCTTACCAACTGCAAAACATACTGTGAAAAAAGTTTAGAGAATCTCAATCTAAGTCTTATTGTGTATTCTTAGCATTAAACTGCCCACAAATTGTCAGCCTCACTGGGAGAAGTCAAACGAACAAGGAATGTGTCAAATTAAATTGCCACATTGGTGAAATTGTGGTGCTTTCAAGAGGTTTAGGTTAAAAGTATTATTGGGATAGCAAAGAGGTGTGCAACATGTGTCTTGAAAGTTCTTAGTATTGATAGAGTACAAAATGCAAAACATTTTCCAACACTGAACTCGTCCCACTTTTTGAGTACCATATGTCATTCTGCTCCAGAGTTTATTTCTGCAGAAAATTCGATGCAATCATACAATATTAATACAGGAAGAAAGCATTTTGTTATCGAATTGTATACCTGTATAACCTTATTCTTGTTTTGCTATGACATTGTTTTGTGTGTGATGTATTTCTGGTCAGTGGAGCATTGCAGATGTTTGTTGTTAGATGCCATTTGCAATCTTGGAAGATTAAGATAAATGAGATCCACTTCTTCCAGTCATCTACAAAAATAATTGCCGCAATGTAGATTTATAATACGAACAAAATAATGTAAAGCTCTAATACTACAGTGTATCATTATATGGGATACCATCTATTAAACAATTAGAATGAAAACATACCTTTTCCAAACATTTCAAATATTGTCCATTTGTAACTCAATCAGCAGACACTGCACTGTTAACATGTGTGCATTTTTAAAAAAATGCTGCTTGAAGTTTATTTTCACCCAAACAGAGCAAACAATATCCCAGGTAAGCCTAGCGAGAGAAAAAACAACAACTTTAATTCCAGTTAGAACAAACAAAGTAATCCAAAGTTTGTCAGGAAGCAGAGACTAGAAACACATGAAATTCCCTTTTCAAAATCTATTGCTGTTTATAGTTTGGTGGATGCAATGTAACATGTAAAGTTTGCATTATTTGCTTCCTTATCTTTGAACTAAAACAAAAATATGATTTTTTTAAATAATAAAAATACAGCATTCCTTGCATTTGATATAGCACCTTATCATATCTTCAAAATGCCTCAAAGACCTTCACAGAATATACTATAAAGAGAATTCACTGTACATTTTGTGGGAGAAATTCGGCAGCAGAGTATTATCCCACAAACAATGGTGGATGGAGTGACCAAATTATAACTTTTTTAATACCCCTGGAAAACTGATCTGCTAACTAATTTACAACTGGGTTCCTACTTACTGCTATGTAAACAGACTTGTGTAGGAAAGAAACTTGCCCAAAATTTCACCCTACTTGGGAATTGAACCTTGGTCCTCTCGCTTGTGAGGTGAATGCTCTAACTTACAAGACTTAATGAAAGTTTATTTTGTTTGCCATCATCATAAACATCAACAGGAAAAAACTGAACTACAATAAATATGGTCATTAGATAAACAGTTTTAAAGAACAGAATTTTAAGTGTAGGAATTTTTATTGAACAGTTCTAGAGTTTTCAATATAATGTAAAAGTCAAAGTATTGCTCAAATAATTTGGGATTGCAGTTTTACAGCAATTTTGGAACAAGATTCTATTTTCATGTTTGGATACATATTTATACAACAGATGTCATCACAATTTTGATTCAAATAAATCAATGTTAGCGCACTGCAACACAGTACAGTATTGAAATATTTTCTGCAGCACGGGGACTTTTCAAATGTAGGAATGTAATTTTATGTTAAAAGATACCTCTCAAAATATCTTCAAATCATGGCAAGATGATCAGTAAGATAAACCAACAATTGAAACCAACACTCCGAAACATACACTGAATCAGTACTACAGTCAGTTGCCTTCAAAGTAGAGATTAGAATATGTTTTACGCACGTGGACATAATTGCTTAATTCTTGTAAGGAAAAAACTAACCACAAAAATCCTTATTCTCACCCAACAACCACAAGACAAATGCTCTCTGTTTACTTCTCATTGTATTTGCTGCTCATAGAACTTTTTCATGGACAAGCAAAATATTACATTCATAAAAAAATGTAACTGGTGACAAGTTATGAGCTCAGTTGTGCATTCAGTAAACATTTTCTTGAAATGTGTTTTCTCTTTCCATGTACAAGTATATATAAATAATAATATGAAAGATCAGGCAAGTCAAGAATGAAAACCCCAAAATACCATGGAAAAACAGGTCTGCTGAAGGCAGATGAAGCGAAAATTAGTTTCAGTGTACTCCTCAGATTAATCCTACATTAAATAAGAATAATAATTTGATATAGCACATTATCACATTGTTGAAACGTCTCAAAGCGCTTCACAGAATACACCGTAAAGTGAATTGAATATGTATTTTGTGGGTGAAATGCGGCAGTGTCCCACAAACAGTCGTAGATTGAGTGACCAAATTATTAGTTTTTTTAAGGGATTATTATTACCCATTATTATGCAATTTGGTGGTAGTGTCCTGTAGCTCAGTAGTAGAGCACTCACCTCGCAAGTGAGAAGCCTGGGTTCGATTCCAGCAGGGTGAAACCTTGGGCAAGTTTCCTTACTCTACACACCTGACAATAATCCCTCAAAAAAAACAAAATAATTATTTGGTCACTTAATCCACGACTGTTTGTGGGACACTGCTGTGCACAATTGGTTGTCTTATTTCATCCATAAATATACAGTCAATTGACTTTATAGTATAATCTGTGAAACGCTTTGAGATGTCTAGAAGTCATGAAAAGCACTATATCAAATGCAAGCTATATTATTATGATATATTATTATATATAGTGTCAGAGGAAAGTGGTCCCGGAGCATTTGTATAATGTTATTGAATGAAAGTGCCTTCAACCTTCTTGATGAAGCCATATCGATTAATTCCTAGATAAAGAAGGGAGACTAAGGAACCTTAATTTAGCATAGCAACGTCCCACAAACAGTCGTGGATTGAGTGACTAAATTATTATGATGTTATTTTTTATTTTATTATTATCCTTTGAAAGTGATCTGCTAATTGACAAAAACTGGGTTCCTACTAACTGCTAGGTAAACAAAGGCATGTGTGTGGAGTAAGGAAACTTGCTTAAATTGGTTTTGCCCAACTTGAAATTGGAATTGAAAGGATTTGTTGTGGTCATGATTTAATTAAATGGCGAAACAGGCTCAAAGGGCTGAATGGCCTACTCCTGTTCTTATGTTCCTATGAATCAAATCTGGGTTCAATGATATTATCAATGATAATTATCAATCACAATATCTACACATTAGTGACTAATGTATAAAATGAAATAGAAATTGAAAACAACCATAACATGAAGAAGGGAAAGTTTACTTACTCCACATGCCTCTGTTTATTATAGGATTATTATATTACATGCAAGGATTATTATTATTCATTACTGAATGGAAGTAGACATCCAAAATATGTGACCTTTATTTCCTTTCACCCCAATTTGTTAAAGGCAATTGACATTGATTTGTGGTGTCCTGTAGCTCAGTGGTTGGAGCACTCGCCTTGCAAGTGAGAGACCTGGGTTCAGATTCAGGCAGGTCAGGGCGAAATCTTGAGCAAGTTTCCTTACTCCACATGCCTAATAATAATCCCTTGGAAAAAATAAATAATAAATTGGTCACTTCAATCCACAACTGTTTGTGGGACACTGCTGTGCACGATTGGATGCCACGTTTTGCCCATGTACGGTCAATTCACTTTACAGTATATTTCGCCCACAAATATGCAGTCAATTTTCCTACTCTCCTTCCCCTGACCCCTCCTGCTCTGATCCCTACCTGACTATTCAGCGCCTTGGGACGTCTTTGTGACGTGAAAGGCGCTATGTAAATGTAATTATTGATTGATTGATTGATTCTGTGAAGCGCTTTGAGACGTCTAGAAGATAATAACAATAATACTTGCATTTGATATAGCACTTTTCACATCTTATCGATGTCTCAAAGCGCGAATATACTGTAAAGTGAATTGACTATATTTGTGGGCGAAACGCGGCAGCCAATTGCGCACAGCAGCGTCCCCACAAACAGTCGTGGATTTAAATATTATTTTATTTTAAAGTGATATTATTTACTAAATTTCATGTTACACTTCATTTGAATTAGTTTTACTCAACTGGGTTTCCTCTAAATCAGCACAGGTAGGCAAGAGCTCTGAGAATGAGTGTAGACAACAAGCGTTGAACTCCTCCATACCTCATAAGATATGAAAAGCGCTACAATCAAATGCAAGGATTATTATTACTGTATTCGTTTTCAGTAGCAGAGATTCTCATTTAAATGCATTGGCAGCTTCACTTGGTAAGGTGAAATGAAACCTCAGTAATTAGTCAGACATCCTCTTCACAGTAACCCTGCCAATCACACCGCTGTACCTATTGGGGCAGACAGCTTGGCACCTCCAATATGGTGCAGTATTGGGGGTGATTTCGCTGGACTTAGAGCCCACATGATCCTGTGTCTGTTATGACTGTTATTTAGACAGGAAATCAAGTGACACATTTCCAATGGCATATTCTACAGGTACACCAGAGAGAATACTCCAATGTGAAGCTGTCAGTCTCCCGAACGTGTTTGCAGACGGGATTTTTCCTGCTCTCCGGTGACGTCGCTATTGATTCTGCGGGTCGGCTGCAGGTGGCTTCGCGAGAAAGCGTTGCACGAATGGCGAATTCGTTCCGTTCGGTCATGAATGATAACACACCTCGCAGAGATAGGATACAGCGTTACTTTGCAGGAAAGCAGTTCCACAAACATTCCCAGCTGGCGCTGTCCCGCCTTCTCCCGAGAAACACTGTCGTGAACGTATCCAGCCTCCCTCCCGGCACTTGTGGGTGAATTATTGTGATACCGTGTACCGGTGTGTGGCTCTCTCTCTGCAGCCCCCCCCCCCCCCCCCTCCTCTCGGATAATATTTTCTATTGTGTTCTGCTTTTACCGAAAAGAAGTTAATGAAACCGAGGCGTTGGGAGCGGTGTTTGCATTACTATCTCGCTCGGATGCATCTGCCGTGGTAGTGGGCTCCGTCCGCTTCAATGACTGAAAGCAAGGGTTGAACGCCTATTTATTTTGCTATTTGTTTTGCTATTTATTTATTTAGTTGTTTTTTTTATTTAAAAAAAACACATTGAGACCGGCCGGCCGGCCGGCTGTGGGGCGTGCAAACTCCCGAGCTGTTTTGTCCAAAGAATTTGAAGCATCGACTTTCAATTCCCCACACCCCAAATAATAAAACAGGGAGTGGAGGACGAGCATTTGGGAAGATCAAAGGCTGGTGCAGGGAGCGAGCCACGTGTGTTAGTCACTCAGCCTCTAGGATTCTCTCTGTCGCTACAACCACAGGGAGGAGGGGAGGGGTGACCGCCTTCTGACGCATGCGCGGTGCCTGTGAAAAGGGCTGGGGGGTCTCCGCTCCTCAGACATGCGCTCTGGCGGGGAAGGGCGGAGTGGGTGGGGCTGGCTGTTCTGCGGTGGTTGCGCATGCGCTATGCCTCGGGTGCTGTGGGTCTCGTGCTGACGCATGCAGAGTGCGGACGTCTGAGCGGCCGGAGAGCGAGCGATCGCGCGCGTTGGCGGTTATTGGCTGGTTCCGGTGGGGGAGCCGGACCGTTGAAGCGCCCCTGCCAAACGGTCTCTCGTCACCGCCGCCAGGGTGCAGGGTTAATCCTAGCGGCGCACCGAGAGGAGGAGGAGGCCGGAGGGAGAGGAGGAATCGGCTAACAACATAACAGCTCGCAGGGAGAGGAAGGAGTAACACGATACAAACGGCGCCCGAGTGCACCATCTAAATAAACAAGCAAACAAAAGCCGCTTGAATTCCCGGGGATTGGCCTGGGTTTCGAGGGAACGGCTGCATCCCGATAGAAGGAGCTGCTTGCGGACTGTGGATTATCTGGGTTTGAAGACAGTGAAGAGGAGGAGAAGGTGGGGTCGCGAAGAGAAGGATAGCAAACCCGACCAGAGCCCACCAGACAGCCTGCTTCTCGGCTGCTCTTTTAACAACGAGTATTTTGTTTTACTGGCGACGTCTGGAAACCTGATTTTTGTGAACTCCTTAACTGATCTATACGGGAGAAGATTTTATTTTTCCCCCCCAACTGGAGAGGGTATTTCTTTTACTCGTTATTCTCATTCCCTGTTTAATTGTCGACCATGGCCGACGATGACGTCCTGTTTGAAGATGTGTATGAGCTGTGTGAAGTGATCGGAAAGTAAGTGTCTTTTAATATATTTTAAATGGTAAAAACTGCAGTTAGAATCGTATTTCTTACTGTTGAGGTTTCATTCGTGAATTTACGAGTCAGGCCATTGCTTTCTTTCCAAAGGATTACGGGATGAGGCCGAGAGGCGGCTTATTATTTATTCAACCATCACCAAAATGTCTTTTAAATTGCCTTAATTCTATATATTCAAATCCATAAGATGTTCGTCATTAAATTTGTCTATTTTCTCCTGTTTATTTGTATTTATAGGGAGGTGGTCGTCGATTGGGTGTGATTGTGTCATTAAACAATTTCGAGTATCGCTGGTGGATAGGATCGTGTTGTATTTTAATAGCATAGCAGCTTCATTTGAAACAGTGGTACATCAGTTATTTTCTTGCTGTCCATCCCTCCCCTTCATACCATTGGGTGTAAACGTAGCATTTAGTAAAATATTAGCATGGCTGAGCATGATTTACACTAGTGTACTGAGTGATGACTCAAAGAGCTTATTGTTTTGTTAATATGATGATCCACACTGTGATCTATTTCCCAAACTGGATTCGTTGAGACTTCTTTTAAAGTCTTTCACTACGAGAGAAGGGAAGAGAAATTGCTAAGCGTTCTATCTAAAACTATTAAATCAATATTTTTATGTCTGCAAAGTATCAACAGAGTTTCATTGTTGTAGCTAAAATGTTAATCATAGCGGTCAGTGACTTGCAGGATGGAAATAGTTGTGGTTTATCTTCCTTGTTGATTAGAATGGGATGTACAGTTCCGTGTACATTTTACATTTGTGTACTTTTTAAAACTTAAGAAATGCTTATTTAATTATAGGTGTTTTTTTTTCTTGTTTGGCCTGCAATGAGATATAGATGTTTACTATCATTATATGATTGTATTGGTTATGTTTCCAATATTGATTTTAAGTGATGGAAATAGTATTTGTTTATCAAACGACGGTTCTTCAGGTGCCACATTAGTTTTGTAAACAAAATGAATATTTACAAACATTTTTTAAAAAGTACTCAAAGTGCTGATTGTGTAACATAGTTACCACATAATTATTATTATTGTTATCCTCCTACAGTTTCAGTTCATTGTAAGCACATATATTTTACTTATTGCACCCTTTTGAATTTATAAACTCCCTTTCTAACAAAAGGTATACTATTGCAGGCAATAGTATATGACCTGTACATACATGCTATGTATATAATCAATCGCACAATGGGTGACTGTAACTGAAAGTGATTTTATTTTCTCATATCACTTATGTTTTTACAGGTAATGTGTGGTTCAAAGTATAATTATGTCATTTGGCTGTCAATGAAAACAGGTCTGGTAATGTGTGAATTTGACCTGAGATTGCATCGGAGTCTGGTGATCTGTTGTAACTTGACATGTGTGTGTGTGTGTATATATATATATATATATGTATATATATATTATATAAATAGTATTTAAGTGGTTCCTTGTTTGTGCTTTTTGCAAGCCTATGTTGTGGTGATCTTTTCAGATAATGTATTATGACAGGATGAGAGGGTACTCCTAATGTAATGATCTACACATCATCGGTTAAGTGAAGGGAGGGGCAGTGATAATAGCTCTTTTTGCAGTACTAATATGCTATAACTAAATTCTATAGATTTTTCCTAAATAAAAGTGATGTCCAGCTAGGTTTTTTTGGGGAAAAAAAGCTCTATGTAGGTGGGAATCAAAATTTTCAGGTATGTGTGTACCTGGTGGTGAAAGTTTGGAAAATAATGCAGGTGTTACTTTTATATAAATAAAGTCCCCCAATAAGCATAGTACCAATGCTTTTTTAGTGCTACAACTTGCATTTATATGGCTCCCATCATGTAGGCTAATGTCCCATAGCGCCTATTGTAATGTATATAATTTAATGTACAATACTGTATAATATACACAGAACAGTTGAGCAGTTATTTATGGACCACTTTTAGCATTATTTATTTTATTAGTAATGTAGTATTTCAGATTAAAACTAAAATTGGCAATTGTCATAGTCAAGGCTAATCAGTGTGTGTTTTTTTTAACATTCATTCAAATATCTTTTAATACCTTTAGTGATTGGAACACTTCACAGAAAGAGTTAATGTTCATATGAAGAATGTGAAAAAACAAAACCTTAGATAGACACCTTTAAATTATATTTTAAATTAATATTTTATTTAGTGAACTATGGATGTAAAGCACCCCAAATCTTCACTAATTGGGACAGGCATTATTGTACATATAAGAACAGTGCTAATGATGGCGTTTTGTTTTTGTGCGTTTCTGTCTACCTAATTCTCTTACTTATCATGCACATACCTGGATCTGATCTCTCCACCTCATACAACCTACTTGTAGCCATGCAACTTAAGGAAAACCTGATATCACAATTTTACCTAACTTCTGCATTGGAGATCGATAGTCAGAATAGTTTGATTTGAATACTGTACTTGGCATGTCGTTACGTTTAGGTGAAATTTAATTTTGTTTCTCATAGTTTTTTAAAAACTTAATTTCCATGGTACCAGATAAATTGTTAAAAATAAATCATGTACATTTTGATTTTCAATAGATTGAATTGACACTAAAATAGGAAAAAAGAACTTCTAAGCTCTGTGCAACCTTGGTGAAATGTTGCATCAAATCAATGCATGAATGTTCATTTTTTATGTATGAAATCACCCTGGCTCAGTTTGGTGGAACATTTTGTGACTTGGCTCCCTGACTGTTTGTGGGTCAATACTGGGTGCAAATTGGCTCCTGGGTTAACTCAGAAATGTAGACACTTCATGTAACAGGAAAAATTTGAAGCATTTTGAGACCTTTTGACTTGAAAAGGAGTTGTATCAATTGCAAAAGTTATTATAAAATCTCCCTCCCACTTGTTTTTATAACACCTTCCATGTTTTATCGATTTATTCGAATTTACATTAGTTCAATAAAATTTCGGAAAATAAGTTCGGTTGTGTTTCCTAATTTACAATTTCACAGTATATTTAATTTCCAACGTTGTTAATAATTAAAAAGTGAAAGGATTTCTTTAGAGTCTAATCTTCACCTATGTTTAAAAACTGCCCTGCAGCTGTTTCTACTTTTTCACTCCTCCATACTTTGAAGTTTCCCTGCATCATTTCTTCAATTAGAGTGCTGTGAGCGGTTGACCACATTCAGTCCTCCATCAACACGATTCTTACACCAACTGTTCAAGGATGTAAAGTAGAAGCCTGTTTATCCGTGACTCGATGAACCGGCACTTCCGTATAATCAGCACGCCAAAAAAAAGTCCCCATTCGATAAACCGGAACTTATCTGGAACAATAGCGGTGGAGCATTTGTAAATGCATAAATAATAATATAATAACAATATTGTATTGGTACTTATTGTTAAAACTACTCTCTTGCGCTTCTCACCTTTACTAGTAGTTGCTGCGCTTGAAGCCATGATGTTGCGGTTGAGGTTTATAGTCCAGCGATTCTTTTTAAAATGGAGCACGCCAAGTGGGTGAAAATAAACGGAGCGTGACTTTAAAGCCATACTAGCGACAAGCCGATAACCCTTGCCGATAACCCACATTGTCGTGCAGGTGCAGTATTTCGGTTTGTCGCTAGTAGAGTCTAGGGTTATCGGCTTGCCGCCAGTAAAGTTGCATGACGCCTAGAAGACATTAAAAGCGCTATATCAAATGCAAGTATTATTGTATCACAGCACTCTGGCAAAACATACTAATACTCAAGTTTCGTAAATAATTTTTTGCCAGTACAGTATTTTAAACTGAGATGACATTTTAGCAACTAATGTAAATTATTTGTTTGACTCATGCAATTTAAATCACCTAAAGCTTGCAAAAGTGGTTAAAAAAATTTTTGAATGTTGTAGAGATGGAGCAGTGTGCATTTGAAGACCATACACTGTCTATTTGTGCTGTTTTCACCCAGTGAAGTTAAATTGGGGGAAGATCAAAAATTTATTTTCTAACAATTATATTGTATTTAAGAGAGAGGATTCATCTTTCTGAAGTTCATGATTTAGACTGTCCCAACTCTCCTGGATGAAAAGAGTAAACCATAATATGCTTTGAATCAAACTGTGCACCAAACTGCTGGTTCAAAATTACCACTGAGACTGGTTGAATATGAATACCCATCCACCAGTTTTTTCAGTTGGGGAATGATGTACAGTATTATGGAAAGGGAAGGGAGTACGGTATAAGAAAAAACAGCTTGAGTTGAAGTACCCTCTTTAATACATAGAGCTGATCCCAAAACAATTGTTGCTTTATTTTATAATTCCATTATTTTATAATTAATGTTTTATGCAGGAGTTGCAGTAAAACATGTTATTGAGTAGATTTGTGGAGTCCTGTATCTCAGCATTTCGAGCTGTCGCCTAGCAAGTGAGAGACTGGGGTTCGATTCCCAGCAGGGCAAAATGTGGGGCAAGTTTCTTTACTCCACATTCTTCTGTTTAGCTAGCAGTAAGTGGGAACTCAGTTGTTAATCGATTGGCATAAATAAATTGGTCACTCAATCCATGATAGATTGTGAGAGAGGGGGGAGGAGCCCTGTCTGAGCACTGGCATAAAAGAGCAGCGTGGAGAAACTGAAAATAAGCAAGACCCAGCAGGGAAAGTCTAAAAAGTGATGTCACAAGCAGCCCATCCTCCCTGGCCACACAGCCTGGGGGCTGATGCTGACACACTGATCGCTCACTCCTGGTCTCTGCGTGCGTGTTTTGGCTGCCGCCCCGAGCCGAGCCTCCCCCACCACCCTAAATGTCTCTTTTCCCACCCCTCTCTCCCACCACCCCCCTCTATCCACTACTCTAACTCTGTCCTACTCTCCCTCCGCCCCCCCTGCCTACTCTCCTTCCTGGCCCCCATCACCGCTTCCTACTGCTCCAGTCTGGGCATTCACCGCTGGGCCCATCATGGCACCAGGCGCTGGGTGTCCCAAAGCAGCCACCCCAACTGTTCCATCATCCACTCTCTCCGCCCAAACCGCCTCCTCAAGGCAAACACTACTTCCCCCTCTGTCATACGTACCCTCCCCACTTCCCCTCCCTCCTCTCTCCCCACACCCACCTCTCCTACACACCCTCAGATCCTCTCCACACCACTCTCTCCTCCCCCATCCATCAAACCCATCCGCACTGCTCTCCAGAACGTCCGTTCCCTTTCCAACAAAGCCCTCACTATCTATGACTGCATCCTTGATGAGAACATTGATATTCTTGGGTTTACGGAAACCTGGCTCTCCTCCAATGATCCAGTGCCTCTAGTCGAGGCTTCCCCTCCAGACTACACCTTCCACCACACCCCCCGCCCCAACCAACGCGGCGGTGGGGTGGCCATCATCTCCAACACCTCCCGTGGTCTCTCCCCCTATTCCTCTGGCTGTTTCCCCTCCTTCGAGCACCTCATGCTCTACCATCCTTCTCTTTCCTTCAAAATCTCTTTCCTTCTAGTCTATCGTCCTCCTAAACCCCCTGGCTCTTTCCTCTCTGATATCTCCACTCTCCTCCCTGTCCCTCTGCTCTGAACGTCTGCTCATCAAGGGCGATTCCAACCTTCACCGAAACTCCCCCTGCACCACCTCTTCCGAGTTCACTGCCCTCGTCTCCTCCCTAAACCTCACCCTCCACATTGACTCACCGACCCACAACCGTTGCCACGCTCATGACCTTATTATCACTCACGGCCTTGACATTTCCGACCTCAGCATCTCGGACAAGGCCATCTCGGACCACTTTCTTGTGTCCTTCTCCTCTTCCATCTCTTTCTCCTCCACCAAGCCCTCAACTGTACTTTTGAAAATGGAAAAGTCTCCCCCCTGAGACCCTTACAGAGGCCCTCACATCCTCTGACCTCCTACCCCTCTGGCCTTCCACCCACAGCAATCCTGAAGCAGCTGTCCAGCTGCTCCACGATCGCCTCTCCTCCACTTTCAACTCTCTCGTCCCCCTTAAATCCAGGTCTATCTCGAAACCCACCCACTCTTCCTGGTACAACACTGATCTCCGCTCCCTAAAAACCCAAACCCGGCTGCTCGAGTGCAGGTGGCAGAAAACCAGCCTCACGGTTCACCACCAACTGTGGCTCGAACATCTTCACAGCTACCGCCATTCTTTGCGACGAGCAAAAACGGCCAACTACTCCAACATTATCTTGGAGGCAAACAACAATCCCAAATTCCTCTTTTCCACCACCTCCTCCGTGCACCCCTCAGGCCTCCTCAATCTTCACTTCAAATGCGAAGTGCGAGGAGGTCATGGATTTCTTTTCCTCAAAAATCCATAATATCCGCCAGGCAGCCTCATCCTCCTGTCTCTCGTCACCCTCTACCACCCCCATCCCATCCCCCTCACTCTCCCCGACATCAACTCCTACCTCGACCCACTTCCTACACTCCTCCCCACTCTATTAGGTGCTGGCTTGAGCATTACATTCAGAATGCATTATCTAAAAACATTTGCAAAGATTTATATTTAAATCAATATACGTAAAAGCATTCTTTTTTAAAAAAAAACTAAAGTACAGAAGAGCTGAAACTATTAATAAGCAAAAACATTTTAAAAAGTTCATCAAAAAAAGTTTATTGTTGGGTTTACCAAATTTAAACCAGATGCCTAGTTGTAGTTTTGTAATCAGGCAAAGACTTCAAACCATCACCATCGAGTCAAACCATATTCTTCTCACCACTTTTTAAAAGCCTGTTACTATTACAATATGACAAAATAGAAAAGTTTACAACTCCTGTCCTTATTTTCTACAGGTCCATTCTGCTATTAGCATGATATACTTATCGTACGGTTGGATTATGAAACATATAAAGCCCATTCTTTTTACATCAATGTTAAATTGGTTAGTTCAAGAAAAAAAATTTTTGAGCGTTTCTTGAAAACACTCCTACTCTCCTACTCTAAATACAGTAAAAGCCCGTTTATCCGTGACCCGATCAACCGTAACTTACGTATAACCGGCACCTCAAAAAAAAGGTCCCCATTCGATTAACCGGATCTTATCCGGCACAATCCCGGCGGCACATTTAATGAGTCGATTGTTGCACTAGAGTACAGTACGATTAGCTCTGAATGTTGCCGGTAGTGCACTTCCGGTCTTTTGTCTTAAAGGGGCACTGTTTTTTCTCTCTCTTTTTATTTCTTCCCCTTTCTTTCTTTCTTTCTTTCTTCGATCGTGCCTTCTGTTCCACCCCGAACTCTTCTACCTCCCCTTCGTGCTTCACCCCTTCCCAAACATTCCCCTCCCAGCTCGGGTCACAAACCTCCTGTGCAGCGCCTTGGGACGTCCTCCTGACGTGAAAAGCGCTCTATAAATGTAATTTGTTGTTGTTGTTGTTGATGCCAAGGTTGCATACTGGTTCGGAGAGTTTTAGGGGCATGTCAGATAGGTGGAGTAGATGAGAGCCGTGTGAAGACAACGATGAGAGCCAAAGAGTATGGCTTCTGTCTTGTCCACATTCAGCTGTAGGAAATTCGCGCTCATCCAGCTCCTGATCTCTGACAGGCAGGCTGAAAGTACATCAGGGGACAGGTGGTCGCAAAGTGAGGTGGAAAAATAGAGTTGGGTGTCATCCACATACATGTGGAAGTGTATCCTATGTCTGTGGATCACATCACCAAGAGGGAGCATGTAGATGAGAAAGAGAAGGGGGCCAAGGATGGATCCTTGGGGTACGCCACAGGTAACCAGGTGAGAGGGGGAGGAAAAGCCATTTGTGGCGATGTACCGCTGGCGGTTTGTGAGGTAGGACTCGCACCAGGCGAGTGCAGTCCCACTGAGGTGAATGACGGAGGATAGGAAGGTGGAGGAGGATGGCATGATCGACTGTGTTGAACGCGGCTGAGAGGTCCTGGAGGACAAGGAGGCAGAGCGATATCTGGTCACAAATAGAGAGGACATCGCTTGTGATTTTCACAAGTGCGGTCTCTGTACTGTGGGCGGGGCTGGAAACCAGATTGGAAGGGTTCGAAAAGGAAGTGGGAGGAGAGGTGGGTGCGGAGTTGCTTGGCAACAATGCGTTCAAGTACTTTGGAAAGAAAGGGCAGGTTAGAAATGGGGCTGCGGTGACTAGGGTTAGCGGGATCTAGGTTAGGTATTTGGAGGAGGGGGGTAACAACCGAAGTTTTGATGGGGGGCAGGGACTGATCCTGTGGAGAGGGACTGATATATGTTGTCAGTCAGCAGTGGGCAGAGAAAGGGGAGCTGGGTGACCAGTAAGTTGGTGGGAAGGGGGCTGAGGCAGTAGGTGATGGGTTTCATTGCAGTCGTGGTGGATGAGAGGGAGGAAGGAGAGACGGGAAGAAGGATTGTAGGAATGGGATCGTGGTAGAAGCTGATGATGGGGAGGGTGAGGGGGATGAAATGAGGGTGGAGCTGGTGGTTGTGGTGGGCGATGAGAGGCAGGAGGATGAGGCTGCCTGGCGGATATTGTGGATTTTGGAGGACAAGACCTCTATGACCTCCTTGCACTTCGCATTGGAAGTGAAGATTGAGATGCCTGAGAGGGTGAACGGAGGAGGTGGTGGGTGGTGGAAAAGAGGACTTTGGGGGTTGTTTTTAGCCTCCAGGATGCTGTTTAAGTAATAAGCCGTTTTTGCGTGTGACAGTGAACAGTGGTAACTGTGGAGATGCTCGAACCACAGTTGGCAGTGAACCGTCAGGCCGGTTTTCTGCCACCTGCACTCAAGCAGTCAAGACTGTTGGGGTGGGGGGAGAGAGAAGGACAGAGTGAGAATAGTGTTTAGAAGGGGGTGGAAGGAGAGACATTTAGGGTGGTGGGGGAGGCTCGGGTATGAAATCATTCATACATAAATTGTTTTATGTGTTAATATTAGAATGGTTGTGGTTGATGGGCAGTGTAAATATAAGTTGTTAATTATTATGAAATAAAATATGCAGAAAAAAATTAGGCTTTTGTTTCAGGTGAATTTACAATATATGCTTTCCTTGGTCCAAACCAGTAAATGGCAGTTGCTCTGGTGACAATGTCTCTCCAAATTGAATTTAGGGAAATGCTGAATACCGTATATCTCCGCGTATAAGGCGCACCCGTGCATAAGGCGCACCCCTCACTTTTGACCTGTTCTTGGTGAAAAAAAAACGGAAGCATTTTCAATGATATTGCCGGCAGAAGGGAGTAGAGACAGGAGAGACAGGTAGGTAGGGAGAGAGAGAGGCAGGCAGCCAGGGAGGGAGAGAGGGAGACAGGCAGGCAGGAAGAGAGAGAGAGGGAGAGAGGCCGGCAGGCACGCAGGGAGGGAGGGAGGGAGTGAGAGAGAGAGGGAGAGAGGCAGGCAGGCAGCCAGGGAGGGAGGGAGGGAGAGAGAGGGAAGGAGGGAGGCTGGCAGGCAGGCAGCCAGGGAGGGAGGGAAGCAGGCAGGCAGGCAGCCAGGGAGAGAGAGAGGGAGAGAGGCAGGCAGGCAGCCAGGGAGAGAGAGAGGGAGAGAGGCAGGCAGGCACGCAGGCAGGAGGGAGGGAGGGAGGGAAGCAGGCAGGCAGGCAGGGAGGGAGGGGCAGGGAGAGAGAGCGGCAGGGCGTGAGGCAGGCAGACTGGGTTAGGCAGAAGGCAGGCAGCAAGCACAGCACTGAAGTCCGCTGCTGCTGCCGCTGCCCGGGCGGCCGAGGCCGAAGCCCCGTCACCCGCTCCCCCCAACCCCCGCCGGACACTGACCAAACCCCGGCTGACAGCGCGCCGGCCGCCCCTCCTATTTACTGTATTTCCGAGGCTCAACATTTCTTGTACCTGTGTATAGGGCGCACCCCCAACTTTAGAGATCTTCCGACGTGCAAAAAAGTGCGCCTTATACGCGGAGATATATGGTATGTTATGGTAATCTATGTTGAAACTGGATGTCACAGCCTAGATTCCATATCTGTGTGGGGATGTCCTCTTTAATATTGTTATTAAAGATTCCTCTTCCATGTGGCTTCAGTCACCGTCCTACCTCTATGCCCTTCCTCAACCCAAACCTGCCCTTCCTCCCCCTCCCTCACTCCATGATCAGGTCCTGACCCTTTGGGACATCCTCCTGATGTTGTTGTTGTATTTTACTGCTTGTTGCTCAACCAAATGCTGCAGCTTTATTCAGATTTATTTGTTTTTCTATTAAAGTGTAGTTTCTGTAATTAACACTTGTGTATTGGAAATAATGAAAGTTGAGTGAAAGTAGGATAATTAATATTGTATAGGATGAAGCATTGGAGGGAAGAGTGAATTGTGTATCTGTCTTTCAGTAATGCTGCGAAGCATCTGAATTAATGTCAATTAATTCTAGATCCAAGGATTTGGAACTATTAGATTGATTTGTTATCAGAAATACTTGGTCACACCAAATGAGGCTTAAAATCAGATGGTGGTGTTATTGATGAACAAGTTACAAAAGTTATTGACATACAACGAATTACAGTTAATTGTCACTGTTCACGGAGATTTAAGTTTGCCTTTTAAATATAATAATAGAAATCCTTGTATTTGATGTAGTGCTTTTCACGTGTTCTGGACGTCTCAAAGCGCTTCACAGAATATCCTGTTCTGGTATTAAATTAATTAGAAAAATTAAATTAGAAAAATTCTGATCCATGCATTTAACATGATACATGAGTAGGCTATTGGTGTAATTACAACAGCATGTTTAGTGTTCGTTTTGTAGTACAAACTGTACTCGGTTAGAGGGTATCACTCTGGAGGTCTGCTCTTCGTAAAACCTGATGGTGAGAGCAACAATACAATTTTCAGCATGCAGAACAAATGAAGTGATGATAAGTATTCCAGGTTATTACCCTGTATGAGGGGCACTATAAAAAAATGCCAGTTGTTTTTGAATCGTATCAGGCACATTGATAACGTTTGATTAAAGCTCTCAGGATAGTCCCTTGAATGTAGAACATTCAAACCTGATAGCATTAAATAGGTTGTGGCATCTATTTTGAATCATGGTTTTGCTGTAGTAAAACTTTTCAGATCTGATAATGCCATTTGTAATCCTGGCATTAAAAAAATAGCATAATAGCTTCATTAATTGATTGCTTCATTAAAAAAAGTGTTTCAAAAGTAGGCATCCTTTCAATCGGGAATTGTAATCTTGAGAATCTTGTTTTTCCTCCTTTCCCTTTGATCTTCAAATTTGAGGTATCCTGTATTAAAAAGTGACCAGAAATTTAGTTACTGCCACTATCTGGAAATGCTATAATGACATGTTGCATGACGAATATAGTACTCCCATTTTGCCCATCTGCTAATTGAACCCACCTGTAGTCCAAGATCAAAGTTTGCTGCTTGGAATGTTTTTATTTCAACATGGCTTCCACGGTTTTGTGACATACATTCCAGTAAAATAAAACTGTTGATCCAAATCTGCGACTGTAGTTGCCAGATGCTGTGTAAAATCCATTGGTAGTTAACTATCTAAAAATAATCCTTGCATTTGGGTATAGAGTCTTATCTGTCGTTCAGATGTCTCAAAGTGCTTCACAAGTTATCCTGTAAAGTGGATTAACTCTGGATTTTGTGAGTGAAATGGGCAGCCAGTTGCATATTGTAATGTCCTACAAACAGCCATGGAATGAGTGACCAATTTTATTTGGAGGATTGCTGACCAGGACACCGGGAGAAACTCTTCTCTTTTAAATTATTTGATGGGATCTTTAACATCCACCTGAACGGGTAAATAGGACCTCAGTTTAACATCTCATCCAAAGGTTGAGTACATTTGACAATGCAACACACCCATTGGAATGTCATCTTAGACTATTTGATACCAAGTCCTGACATGGGATTTGAACCCCCAACCTTCTGACTCGAAAATTAGAGTGCTACCACTGCGCCAGGCATTTTGCATTTATACAGCACCTATCACATAAAATAGATGTTTCAGTGCTTTACTAAAATAAAATTGCAATGAAAATTAAAATATTGGTGATGTATTTTGGCTGTTGCTTGATAGGCTAAGAGTTTATTCAGTCAATTTATTCCTTTTGTTATCAATAAGCGTGTAGCATTTTGAAAGAACATGGACCTTTTTGTGATGTAAACACAAAAAATTATCAAATTCATGTCACAGATTAACAGATAAAACCATGATATGCTGAGAGCAGGAAAACAAAGGGAAGTGATCAGAATCTAAGTGACGAGGACATTGAATGTAACATGTCAAAAATCACGGATGACACTAAACTAGGTGGATGGCAGATGGAATTTAATGTGGGGAAGTGTGAAATTATTCACCTAGGAAACAAAAATAAAAAAAAGGATTATTTTCTAGAGGGGGAGAGGTTAGATAGTGTTAGTATATTCAAAGGGATTTGGGTGTCCTTGTACACCAGTCTCAAAAAGTTAGTTTGCAGATGCAGCAAGCAACTAAGAAGGCGAACGGCATGCTAGCGTTCATTTCAAAAGGTTTAGAGTACACGAGTAGGGTAGGGTAGAGTAGGGTTGCAGCAAGTCTTGCTGCAACTGTATAGGACTTTGGTGAGACCGCACCTAGAGTATTGTGTGCAGTTTTGGTCTCCTTATTTAAAAAAGGACATACTTGCCTTAGAGGGGGTGCAGTGTAGATTCACTAGGTTTGTTCCTGGGATGAGGGGACTGACCTATGAGGATAGGTTGAATAAACTAGGGCTGTACTCTCTAGAGTACAGAAGAATTAGGGGGGATCTTATTGAAACATATAAGATTCTTAAAGGGATGGATAAAGTAGATACTGAGCGACTGTATCCCCTGGCAGGAGATTCTATAACCAGGGGTCACAATCTTAAAATTAAGGGTCAGCCTTTTAGAACGGAGTTGAGGAAACATTTCTTCACTCAGAGGGTAGTGAATTTATGGAATTCACTCCCCCAGAAGGCTGTGGATGCTCAGTCCCTGAACATTTTCAAGGCTGAAACTGATAGATTTTTTAAAAATAGAGGGATTTGGGGATATGGAGATGGAACAGGTAATTAGAGTTAGGTCAGAAGATCAGCCATGATCTTATTGAATGGCAGGGCAGGCTCGAAGGGCCAAATGGCCTACTCCTACTCCTAATTCTTATGGTATTATGGTCTAATTCTTGAGGCTTTGACAAATAGTTTAAAGAGCATAATTTGTTTTCCTAGATATTTTCCAATTTGAAGTTGCCTAGATTTAAGTGTCTTAACACTTACCTATTTGTGCTTTTGGCTACTTGCCTTCTTCATCCTCAGTTGTCACCTTGCTCTGACTCCCACTCAGTCTCGGTAAAGCTCTTGGAGGCATACTTCTCTGTGAAAGCATTACATACAGGTTTAATTTGTTGTTGCATTTGCTGTTATGAGCCGTCCACAGTAAATGTTGGCAGATGTGGGGAAAGAAGCATTTGTTGCCCTGACATACAGATTCCCAATTTCACTGGTTACTGCTTAGGATTGGTAACACTAGTTGAATGCATATTTCCCATTCCCCCCTTAGGATAGTTCTTCTGTTTGTCCTTGCTGCTTCTGTTTGTCCTTGCTGAAATCAGGTGACGTACTGTGGACCAAGGTTTGTGTCTTCCTGAGCTTTATAACATCCAGGTGCATGCTGGATGTTTGCTTTGACCAGATGACCCATCAAAAAGCTTTAGTGCATCAGTGGCACAGCGTAGATGTTTGAAACGACAACAAACTTCCTGCAGCTGAATGTTGACAAGACGGAAGTCATACTCTTTGGCTCTCGTCAACGTCTTCAATCGCATGGCTCTCACCTCCTCCATCTTCCTGGCCTGCCCCTAAAACTTTCCGAACCCGTACGCAAACCGGGATGTCAGGATCGACCCCAACTGTCCTTCCTCCCCCACATCCAGTCCCTCACCAGCACAGCTTTTTTCCACCTCTGACGGATTGCCTGTCTCCGGGAATATCTCGCCCCCAAAACTGCTGAAACCCTGGTCCCTTCTCGGCTGGACTATTCCAGTGCCCTCCTTGCCGGTCTTCCATCTACCACAATCCATAAAATCCAACTCATTCAAAACTTTGCTGCCTGCATTCTCACCCGCACCAAACTTTGCTCCCCCATTACCCCAGTCCTTGCCAGACTTCACTGGCTCCCTGTGCCAGAGAGGATCGATTTCAAGATCCTCACCCTTATTTTCAAATCCCTTCATTCCTCTGCACCCCCCTACTTTTCTGACCTCTCTCCTCAAACCAGCACCTGTTGCCTTCGCTCCACCGGGTCTGGCCTCCTCTTTGTCCCCCGAACCCTCCGCTCCACCATCAGCGGTCGTGCCTTCAGCTACTACGCCCCAAGGCTTTGGATCTCCCTTCCTCACTCCCTTCGCCTCGCCCCCTCTCTTCCCAGTTTCAGGTCTCAGCTAAAGACCTTTCTCTCCGACTGCGTCTTTGGTCACCTTTCTCCCCCTGTCCCTGGCTAGCCCCCGGGATTCATTAATGTGAAGCACTCTGAGATGTTGTCCGGCGTGGAGAGCGCTATATAAATCGAAGTTGTTGTTGTAATTTGATAAAACAACATTTGTTTACACCCAACACCTATTTGGATGGACGTTGCATCAAGGTGCACATATTTTCATTGAGGCAAAATAGAATAAAATACTTTCAGAATCAAATGCTAGATACCTTATATGAAAAACAGGCCTTGGGTGCAAAAATTGTTGACTGGAGAACAGTTTCAAAGAAAGTAGATTCCGTTCTTATAAATACATATTAGCATGTTGGAAGATTTGATTTACTAGTTAGTAATAGCCAGTTTAGAATTATTCAATTGCATGGTACCTGTTTGAGTACAGATAGGTTGAGTTGTGTCCTCCAGACTGCTTGTGGATTTACCTGATGTCTTTCACGAATTAGGTCAAGATAGTTGTCTAGGGCTTAGGCTCATTGGCTCCTGGGAAGTAAATGGAAGGCTATACTTGTTGAGAGCTGTTCAAGTATGTATGGCTTCACTTAACAATGACAAAATTACATTTATAGAGCGCTTTTCATGCTAATTACCAGTACAATGCATTTCATAGTACTTGTCCTCCAAGAACCATCCTACCTAGCACTTTTTGGCTCATGGAGTTGAAGAGATTTTTCCATTTGTAAGTACAGTAATTGATATCTCCGATAAGCTGGACAGACTGGTAAACCATCAGCAATGGTAATACTGATCCTATCTCTTAAAGATAGCCACATTTTCACTAATCATTTTCGGAATGGGTGCTGGAAGAATCAAATCTGTTACATGGTATGTATCCCTCCCCAACCACGGGGGATACGTATCGTTCCTGAAAACCGCGGTTGGGAAATACAAGGTCCTATGGGAAACATGGGGATAGGGGAAGTAAGTTGCTTGTTCTTTTACTAAACACAAAAAAACACAATAACCCAACAAAAACAATAAATGTTCAAATAACACAATGAAAAAGAATATAAAAAACAATAAATTCATGTTATTTACCTTAATCCTAAGAGAGAAGCGACATCATGGCTGGTTGATTGCGACATTGCAACTGGCTCTTAGCGCCAATTATTAGTGTTAAAACCCGTGGATATGCAAAATTCACTGCCGCGGTTGGCAAAGGTTGTCGCAGAGAGGATACGTGAAATTCGTAGTAGAAAAAACCGTGGTTGAGGCGAGGTACCTGTATTTAAATTTACTATATACAGATGACACCCAAATTTACATTGCCTCCTCCAGCAACAGCAAAATTACACTTGTATAGCGCCTTTCACGTCAGGAGGATGTCCCAAGGCGCTGGACAGTTACTGCTTCAGGCCCAAGCTGAGGACATGGGGTGGGGAGGTGGGGATTAGGAGTACTAACTCCAGTACCAACTCCAGGTCTGTTGATGTTTCATCAACTTGCTGGCAAACATCAGTGCTTGGATACGTGCAAATTTCCTGCTGCTGAATGGCTCCCTTCAATGTCTTCACTCCTGCAGATCTAAACTCCTCAACCTCCCTGGGCTCTCCCTCACACTCATTGAACCAGTGCGCAACAAGCATCCAGTTTGACCCCCAACTGTCCTTCCTTCACTGAATCCAATCCTGACCAGAGCTGCCTTCTTCTTCTACCTCTGCCACACTGCCCGCCTCCAACCGTATCTTACCGGAAATGCAGCCAAAACCATTGTGCATGAGTTTGTCACATTCTGCCCAGATACTCTCCCCAGCTCCACTATTCAAAGGATTCAGCTCAGTCAGAACTCTGCAGTCTGCATACAGATCTGGACCATACTCTCTACCCACATCTCACCAGTTCTGGCCAGGTTCCACTTGTTCCCCATCACTGAATGGATCAACTTCAAGATCCTCACACTCATATTCTAGTCTCTTCACTCTCTGGCATCTCCCTAACCCTCTGAGCTCCTCACTCCCCAATCACATTCTGAGATGCTTCCCTGCATGGAAGCTGCTATCTAAATGCAAATACTAGCCTGAGGTCGACCTCCACCCTTCCCTACCCAATTCCCAGCACATTTCCAAATCCCTGACTGTCCAGCATCTTGGGACTTCCTCCCGATGGGAAAGGCACAATATAAACGTAATTTTGTATTCTGTGAATGGGGTCTTGCAATTTATTTCATGAGCAAAGTGTAAAAAAAAAACTGGGTTTATGAATCACTGAATGGAAAGTATAAGAGCAGTTGAGGCACTGGGAACGGGTGTTTGGTCTGATATCAAAGTACAGTAGAAGGCTGTTTATCCGTGACTCAATGAACCGGCACTTCCATATAACCAGCACGCCAAAAAAAAAGTCCCCATTCGATAAACCGGAACTTATCTGGAACAATAGCAGTGGTGCATTTGTAAATGCATAAATAATAACATAATAACAGAATAATGTATTGGTACTTATTATTAAAACTACTCTCTTGCGCTTGTCACCTTTACTAGTAGATGCTGTGCTTGAAGCCATAATGCTGCGGTTGAGGTTTATAGTCCGGCGATTCTTTTTAAAATGGAGCACGGCAAACGGGTGAAAAAAACGGAGCGCGATTTTAAAGCCATACTAGCAGCAATCCGATAACGCTAGCTGATAACCTACGTTGTCGTGCAGGTGCAGTATTTCGGTTTGCTGCTAGTGGAGTCTGGGGCTATCTGCTTGCCACTAGTAAAATCGCGCTGCCTTTTTTTTCACCCGCTTGGTGTCCTCCATTTAAAAAAAGAATCGCTGGAATGTAAACCTCAATCAGTAAAGGTGAGAAGCGCAAGAGAGTAGTTTTAACAATAAGTATCAATAGAATATTCTGTTATTATCTGTTATTATTTAGTCTGGTGTACATGGTGTGTGTTAAAAGAACTTTAAATTTTTATGTTGTGGGTTTTTGGCCACAAGCCGCCCGAATATCCGGCAGGTGCTTTAGCCGGCATTGGCCAGGTACCACGGGTGCCAGATAAACGGGCTTTTACCGTACTTGCATTTTTAATTGTACCATATCATGTTGAAATGGCTTAATATACTTATGGTAATTGATAGTAACTTTTTCTCAACATAGTCATTTGGCGATGGGTGCAGAAACCCATCGCCATATGTAAGAGTATTCAAATAAGACTGAAAATTCCACATGCATGTCACCCATACATAGAATTTTCCCTCCCTCTGAAATGGAATGTTCCCTCTCCACAGAGGGATGCATCCTGCTTATCTAATACCAGAAAGTAGTGCAACAACAACAAAATTATATTTGTATAATTATATAAATTATATTTATATAATTTTTATATAATATTTATATAATAATTATATAAATTATATAAATTATATTTATATAATTTTTATATAATATTTATATAATAATTATATAAATTATATAAATTATATTTATATAATTTATATAATTATATTTCATGTCAGGAGGACATCCCAAGGCGTTGAAAGTTAGGAAGAGTCTAGGTTTGGCGATCCCAGAGTGCATTGATGTACTGTTGTTTAATTCGCTAAAATTCCATAGGCTTGACATTAGCGAATACTGTTGTAAGCTTCCTGTTTCTTATGCAGCTTGGCAAACATTCCTCTTTAAATATTTGCATTGCAGACATAACATGAGTCGAGTGGGACGAATCTACCCCTCCAATGCCTCGTCTGTCACTTTCTTCTTTTTAATAGTCTTATGGTATCTTTAATATTCAACTTAATTCATTTTTAGTGTTTCATCTTGAAATTAGCCTAAACTCACAAACTTGTGATATAGAACAAAGTACAGTTCTACCAACTAACCAAGGTGACCCACCAACTAACCCAAGATTACTATTTGATCTCAATTCTACCTGCTTGCCACTTATTATAAAGGTTAATTCCTTATCTTTCCAGGAAACCATCATTGCTTTTTGAACATTTGTACTCTTTGGTTCAGAGGCGTTTTTTGGTAACTTATTCCACAAGTCTTTTAATTATGTGTAAAGAATTTCTACTTTACGTCCTAATTTATATCTTGTCCCCCAAGGATTTACAACGGTGAGTTTTGCCTGGATTTCCCTTCATAATCTTGAAAATCTATTTCAAAGCACCGAATTGGAGTGTCAGCATAGCATGAGTTCCAAGTCCTGTCTAGCAGCTTTAACCCACAACCTTTTTTGACTCAGATAAAAGTGCTACCAATTGAGTGAGGTTGGCACAGTCCTTTCTCCAATGGGATACTGGGAACTGCAAACATTAATTCATTTACAGTTTAACTATGCCTCTATGCTCAGAAATGTTGTTTTTAATATTTATAGTGCAAAGTGTTTAACATTATGCTAGAAATTTGACAGATACATGTGTATATTTCTGTCCTAGTGTGAATCATATTTTTAGGTTCAAAGTGTCTTGACTTCCACTGAGTAAACTCTTTAATTTTTTGGTTATCGTTTTGCTCAAGTTCTCAAACATTTGGGGATTTCCGATCCCGAGAGTTCAAAATAATGACCCAACAATCCTTACTAAAGGTATAGTGATTTAATGATTATAAGCAATTTTAGAATGATAGAATAAAACAATCATAGTACCAGTTCTATGTAGAATACAATGCTGGATTCAGACTTACACCATAAGTCAGGTTCAGGTTTCTCACAATACTCACTCCTTCGAACTTTCCTTCTCTAAACTGACCCTTCTCTGCCTACAAAACAATTGGAACTATGACCCGTTCCAGTAGTTCTGGACAACAGTGGCAGGCTGGAGATCTCGGTTTACCCTGACGTACTCCCCAATTGTTCTAAAGAGCCACTCTTTCTCTCCTGTCTTTATACTTCTCCACCATACCTGACGTACTCCCCAATTGTTCTAAAGAGCCACTCTTTCTCTCCTGTCTTTATACTTCTCCACCATAACTAACTCAGCCAGTTGATCACTTGGACATTGTCCAGAAGCGATGTCAAAACCAGACTGTCTAAGAGTTGTAGGGAGTTGTTCGCCTCCCTTCTTTTCCCAGACCTTGAGATGGCTCTTTTGCTACTCACTTGCCAATTTCCCAAATGACTACAATCCTTTGCACCTTTGATAATTAATTCCTCTGTCCCTATCTATATCTCGAGCCGCTCTCCTTCAATTCTTTATTTATCCTAGAAGCTACTGATGTTATTGTGATCCTTGGATTATTAACACGGACCCAGTACCCAAGATTGTCTCAGCGCAGGGGAATGTGTACCTGGTGTTTTGTGGAGACAAGTTGTTTCTCTCCCTTTTGCTCAAGGTTGCTGACCATGCCTGTGTTGTGGATAGATTGTTTTAATTGGTGCCTGATTGGAACAAACTATAATTAATTTTTAATACAGTACCTCCATATCCCAACAATTTCCTACTGAGGTCTTCCTAACAAACAAGCTAGTGTTTGACAATACTTTAAGTAATCCAATTAAATACTATGTGGAACTAATAAAGGACCAATTTAAGTGAGTGTTAATAAGGGGTTTTGAATGGTTTGTGAACTAGGCATTAAGTGCAGTAACTGAATGGTTCATGCAAAAAAAAACTTTAGTACAGAGCTTTCTGAAACAGCTTCATATAAAATTGCTCAGAAACCTTTCTAATCTGCGAACACCAATGTATTCAATAACACAAAATACTGCAGATGTTGGAAATCTGAAACAGAAACTGAAATCGCTGGGAATGCTCAGCAGGTTAGGCAGCACCTATGGAGAAAGGAAAAGTGAGTCAATGTTTTGGGTCCTCGACCCTTCATCAGAACAATAATGTATTTCTCATTAAACATTTTTGGGTTAGAGATTTAATTGTGGTTAAATGGTTTCAAGGAGCTCTTTGTAGAGCCTTTTATGTAAAGAGAGAAAAAGTATAAAACTAAATACAGTAAAAGCCCGTTTATCCGGCATCCTCGGGACCTGGCAAATGTCGGTTAAAGTGCCTGCCGGATATACGGCCGAAAACGCAAAAACAACCCCCAAAATCGAATGCGGACTTTGTTTTTTGCAATGCCGGATGAACGGAAGTTGCGGTTGATCGGATGCTGGATAAATGGGCTTTTACTATACCATTACATGTTATTCATATTAATCTCTGGAGCAACTGGATTGGCAGTGCTGTGAGCTCGAAAAGGCATTTGTCTCACTAAAGCTGTGATGTGGCATTTCTGTTTCATATGATTATTATTATTACCTCCTCATGCCAGGTATCTGGAATTCATACCAGTTCGGAACACAAATGTTTTTTTTAAAAAAATTCTGTGGGCCTGAACGCTTTTGGACTCCTGCCAGCCTCACAGTCCTAGTGCACTTCCCCATCTCACCATCCTTGTTGGCCTTCAGTGGCCAGGGATATGAACTTTGACTCAGTTAGAATTTCATAAGCAGAAGATAATGTATTTACTATTTTCTGCTCTCGCAGGATTCAAAGAATTACATTACCGGTACGGGACTGCATCTCTCATTTCTTCTTCCCCTCCCATGGTCTGACAAGCCAGGATTTTTGTATAACATGTCATATTGAAAATGTAAGCTATTTTCATTCAAAAGGTACTGTTTCACTTTACCGAAAGTGAAAACATTTTCTTGAATAAACATGAATTAAGTGACCATTTTATTTACTTGGTTTCAGTTGACTCAGGAATAATACATTTTTCAATGGAAAGGCAATGGAAAGGATCTCTGGTAAAATGAGTTTCAGCAGCAATTAGAATTTTAATTTTATTAATATTAGTTATTTTTCTTATTTGTTTTAAATTGTAAGTACATGTATGCAATATTGATTCTCCATTTCCTGAGTGTCAATAATGTGAATGATAAAAATTAACTACATTTAACTTCTCAAAATATACAATATACACCACGTAACCACCATGAGGCTTATGAAGGATCTTGGTGTGGCCAACAGCCATTTCAGCTTTAGTAGAAAGCACGTGTGTCAGATAATTCCTGCTTTCAGGGAAGTGTGCATAGATATTTAAATGCATTTTATCCACATAAAAATTGATCTCATCTGGCTTTTCAACATTCAACTAAGACATACAGGTAGACCTTGCATAACGTCGTAGTTTGGTTCTTGCAAATTGCGACTTTAAGCGAAACAATATTAAGTTAATATACTTTTCCCATAAGAATTAATGTAAAAACTGGAGTTAGGTTCTTTTGGACATTTTTCGTCAAAATATTGCTTAAAAAAATTATACTTGCTCCCTGACTGCCTGCCTGGCTCACTCACTCGCTCCCTGACTGCCTGCCCGGCTCATTCACTTGCTCCCTGACTGCCTACCCGGCTCATTCCCAGGTCCTAGTGCTGTCATGCCCTCTTTCCACCCGCTGGCGAACGACGTAATAGCGAACGTCGCAACGTTAAATATATTCCCAATGTACAGGTATCCCCCGATTTAAGATAGGGCTGCGTTCCTGAAAAACATCACGTAAATTGAAATTACATAAATCGGGACAAGTTTTCCCATATGGTCCCATTATATAATCCGAGATGTATTCTTTTGATGAAATTTTCAGACCCAAAACCCACTAAAATAGCACTTTGCAACAAAGAATTTAATGATAATGAGACTCAATTAATTAATGATAATTAATTTAATACCACATCGAGCGGGTCCCGGGCTCTCGATCACATTCGAGCGGGTCCCGTACCGCGAACAGATCCAGCGTCTATATATAATAATATAATCCTTGCATTTGATATAATGCTTTTTACATCTTATCGACGTCCCAAAGCGCTTCACAGAATATATTGTAAAGTGGATTGACTGTATATTTGTGGGCGAATCGCAGCAGCCAATTGTGCACAGCAGTGTCCCACAAACAGTCGTGGATTGAAATGACCAATTTTTTTATTGTGGTTTTTTGGAGGGATTATTATTAGGCATGTGGAGTAAGGAAACATGTCCAAGGTTTCGCCCTGACCTGCCTGGATTCGAACACAAGTCTCCCCAGCTTGGTCTCCCCAGCTTGCAAGACAAGTGCTCTAACCACTGAGCCACAGGAGCTCCAAACGACCCAACGTGAGTCCGAGGCCTTGGGGATCACCTGATCACCTCATCCAATCGGCAGCCGCTTGATGTCATGTAAACAGTGACGTAGCGACATGCTATTGGCCAGATTATGTAGCATGCATTCAGCACTATTAATTATTGTAATACATCTGGGATGTGGCAATAGGACTAGTGAACATGCCAAGCATTACTAGACGAGGTTGAAACATGGCAAATTCTGCAATGGAGATCGTCAAGGCAGTGGGACCATCCCATCCTGATGCTTTGTGTGTGCAGGTATTACAGTAAAAGCCCGTTTATCCATGACCCGATCAACCGTAACTTCCGTATAACCGACACCTCAAAAAAAAAGCTCCCCATTTGAATAACTGGATCTTATCCGGCACAATCGCAGTGGCGTATTTTTTTTCACTCGTATTGGTATTTCAGAATGCTGCTACTAGTGCCCGAAGGTGGCGCTGTAATTTTTTTCCCTCACTTGGCCATTGTAGAAGATAGATTGCACATCTCCACCCCAGCTTCAAACAAGGTATCTACCAGCAAAGGTGATGTTTAGCTGATTAACAAAGATCTGTTATTATCTGTAATTATTTAGTGTATTATTATTATGGTATGTGTTATATCAAAAAAAATGGTGTTGGGTTCTCGGCGTTGGATCCGCCCGAATATTCAGCATGTTGTTTAACCGGCATTGGCCAGGTCCCGAGGGTGCCGGATAAACAGGCTTTTACTGTAGTTACATATCATTCTGACAAAGTTGAAACATTTAGTCTGAAAACTGGACTGCTTTAAATAATAAGTATACTGAGCTACTTTTCAAACATCTGGATCTCTTTGGATCAAAGTATTTCTCATCCTCGTGGTACTTGGCTGAAATACTGTCATGCAGCATATGGCATAAGATCTATTAAGCAAATTATTCCAGAATTGGCAAGAATCTGCTAGGAAACCTAATAAGCAATGGAGCAGTTCTATCTCAAACAAAATCCGAGTAAAGGACTTGACTCTTTGCATAAGAGGAGGGAGGACAGGTTTGTGAGGTTATGGGGAGAGAACCGAGGAGTGGGATTGACTTTGAATAGCTCTTTTCAAGGAGTCGGCACAGACTTAATGGGCTGAGTGGCTTCCTTTTGTGCTGAAAGATTCTATGATAAAATGTCCAGAACCTCTAAACTCTGAAAACCTGTAAGAGACTGCTATTTTCCCCGATAGCCTCTCTAGATTTGAACGAATCTGTACTGCAAGGGGTCAACGTGACAGAGGTGCTGCCTAACAGTATTTGTTACAGGCCCCTTATTACAATTTGAAAGGTCCTTTGGCCACTTTTCTTCATTTTATGGTGTGTGCGCAACTCACATAACACAGACCCTAAACTTTTTTTTTTAAATTAATTTTAGGTGCAGTAGCTTTAAGGACAGATATCTAGTGTATATATTTTGGAAGATACTATATAATATAAAACTATGCTTTCATTCCCTTTTGGGAGATAAGAAACATTATGAACTAATGCATATCTTTTCAATAAAATCAAACTAAGTTTAATGTAGGATAAACAATGAAATAAACCAAATCCAGAAATAATGCACAGAGTAGAGAAACTGTACAATCAGGAATTGGGTTGAATCTTATACAGTCCAAAAGTAGATCTGATGTGTAGAATTCTTGAAAGTAGTGGATCAAATCTTGCATCTTGACTTCTTATAGTATTGCACTGTTTAACTATACAGCAGCTCACAAACCTGGGAGCAGCTTGCTTTTTGTGCTAAAGCCACCAGTAGCCTTACAAACGAGAGACCTGGGTTCAATTCCAGGCAGGGCGAAACTGTGGGCAAGTTTCCTTACTCCACACGCCTAGTAATAATCCCTTAAAAAAAATTGGTCAGTTCAATCCAAAACTGTTTGTAGGTCACTGCTGTGTGCAATTAGCTAAAAGACGTGAAATGCTCCACATCAAATGCAATTATTATTATCTTGTGCTTTATGTATAATTATTTGGGCTAAATGCGTACAATAATTTGATCGTTCAAATTCCTTATGCTTTTTCTACACGTGCTTACAATGTTATATCACATTTAACCATCTGATTTCTGTTGTAACTAGAGACTCCCAAACATTTGAAATATTTTTAATATATTCATTAATTATTATTTTAAAGTACTGTGTTAAAAGTAACATACCTTGATAAACGTAGAGCACCAGTTATAATTTACAGTTTCAAATCGCAAGTGAATGTATCCACCTGTGTTCAAATATGCCAGACACATTAACTATATACTGTACAAGTACCCCTCCCCAACCGCGGGGATACGTTCCTGAAAACCGTGGTTGGGAAATACAAGGTCCTATGGGAAACATGGGGATAGGGGAAGTAGGTTGCTTGTTCTTTTACTAAACACAAAAAAATAATAACCCAACAAAAACAATAAATGTTCAAATAACACAATAAAAAAGAATATAAAAAACAATAAATTCATGTTATTTACCTTAATCCTAAGAGAGAAGTGACATCGTGGCTGGTTGATTGCGACATTGCAACTGGCTCCTAGCGCCAAACGCTAGTGTGAAGCGACATCGTGGCTGGTTGATGCAACTGGGTCCTAGTGCCAAACATTAGTGTTAAAAGTCGTGGATATGCAAAATTCACTGCCGCGTTCGGCAAAGGTTGTCGTAGAGAAGCAACCGTGGATACGTGAAATTCGCGGTAGAAAAAAATGTGGTTGGGCGGGGTACCTGTGTGTGTGTGTATATATATATGTATGTATTATATCTAGTTAATGTGTCTGGCATATTTGAATGTACAGTACTGGCAAACACAAAATGTGTAGAGTATCTGTGATGCATTACAAATGTTACAACCGTAGTACAATCGTGATATTTATTTTTGTGATGTGGATATTGGCCCTGGAGCTGACACTGATGTTAAAATGAGATTTGACAAGGGTATACATAGTATTACAATGATGCAGAAGAGTATTGTATTGTCTTTGCACCTCATCACTGCATTTTTTTTAGTGGGTTCCACCAGATTCATGTGCTTTGTCACTGGTCCTACACATATCTGCTGCATCTGATTTCCAGGTTTTTCTTCTTTCTCACCTCCTCCCCCAGCTTCCACATATTATCCCAGATCATAATAATAATCCTTGCATTTGATATAGCGCTTTTTATGTCTTCTAGATATCTCTTGGACAAGTTTCTTTACTTCACACACCTAATAATAGTCCCTTTTTTAAAAAAAACAATAATTCATTTAAATCCATGACTGTTTGTGGGACACTGCTGTGTGCAGTTGGCTGCCGCGTTTCGCCCACAAGTACACAGTCAATTCACTTTACACTATATTCTGTGAAGCTTTTTGAGACAACAACAACAGCTTTGATTTATATAGCGCTATCCATGCGGGAGGCATCTCAGAGCGCTTCAAAGACATCTAGAAGATGTGAAAAATGCTGCATCAAATGCAATTATTATTATTATCTCAAAGTGCTTCACAAAATACAGGGCGTTGTCTACAGGTATTCCTTGCTTAATGTTGTTGTTTGGTTCTTGAAATGTGCGACTTTAAGTGAAAAGACATAAGTGAACATTTTTCCCATAAGAATTAATGTATAAACGAGTTTGGTTCACCTGTATATTTGTGGACGAAAATGGTTTTTTATAATTAAAAAATTGCTTGCAAATCTTAGTGAGGGTTGTAACTGGTGCTCTATATTTATCAAGGTGTGTTATTCTTATAAAATAGTAATTAATATACATATCAAAGCCATTTGAAATGCTTGGAGTCTTCTCCATTATCACCATAGAAATTAAATTGGTGACCTGAACAACATAACGTTGTTTTGATGTTTAAATGTGATATGCTGTTGGTTAGCTCCGGCGATATATCGGTTATATCGGTATAACTTTTCATATCGATATACCGATATTGGGAATTTGAATATATCGGTATACCGAAAAATTCGGTATGAAAAAAAATCGGTATATCCACAAAACATCGGTATATCATCAACAAATCGAAGTAAAGGTACAATCCTATAAATACACAATACAAATATCAGAAACGGATAACTCCAACGTCTTTACTCGTAAAATAAGCTGCAAAAGACAACTTAGAATTTTTCTACGATCTCATACCACACACCGAAATTACTGTACGGGTCTACAGTAACAGTAATTTCTGCCTCGCTGCCATCATAATATTGACAAACCACACACATGCACATGCCGCCAGGCTGATTGGACCGAATGCAGTCCCTTTCGTGATATCCGCCAATCATAACTAAGAAGAGAACGATGGCTCTGCCAAGCAAAGCACCTGCTTACAATCACAGGACCTGCGCGATCGCGAGAGATGCAGATTGCATGCTATATGTAGAGCGCGCTCACCGGCGATGACAATATTTACTGAGCTAGCTAGCCGAGCACGTGCCTATAGTCGATGACCATTAATGGTCATCGACTATTTTCTTTAGAATTTAACCTGCAAGAATAAAGTAAGCCAAGGACAAAACCGAACCGCTGTTTACTCTCTTTATCCACCAAATTCTCTATCGTACGAAAAAAAATTGCCATAAATTGTAAAACTCGAGTGCATCATGTATGCCATGAATAACCATGTGTCAATGATGTACATCACATAATGAATACGTAAAGGTTTGGAACCTGAGTAAAAAAATTCGATATCGACGGAGCTTAGTTTTGGGAGTATAATAGTATATTATTTAAACAACCAGAAATTGGATTTATATACGACGTTTCAAGCTGAGTGCACCCCAAGGTGCTGGACAAGCTGCAAGTTGGGATCAGAGAGGTGTAGAAGGCAATGGAGTGGAGGAGGGAAAATGATCGAAGGAATGGTCTAAAGCAAGGTCCTGACATGGACCTTGAAGGAGAAAAGAGTGTGTGGGAATTACTTTTCATTGCATATTCTATGAAGCACTTTGAGACGTCTCGAAGACATGATAAGGCACTTTATCAATTGCAAGGATTATTGTTTTTTATGGGAATGCACCTTGCATTATCAGTAAGATGGTTTGCTTAGCATATATTGATTAGACGATACAGTATTACAATGTCTGATTTTAATGTAAACTGTAAACACAAGATACTATCAAAATATTATGGTTTTAAGATAACCTGATGACTGGTGGACACCACAATTACATCTGAATACAGTAGATATGTGTAAATTGAAACAGGACTGCTGTACTAAATTTGTATGCTCCCCAAAAAAAATGGTTATTGCATTTTAATATTATACTTTAAGATGTTGCTGGCCAGGATGGTCATGAGTACATCTATGTTAATAAGAAAATTGGATGTTAATGAAATTTATGGAAGAAAAGATTTGTATTTTCGTTATATTTGATTGCATCAAATTCTCAAATTAATTCATAATAATTAGTGTAGCGAAGCTGCTATAAGTGGCTGAATTTTGGATGAGCTGGAGCTTTAATGTGACCGTAATGAGAAACTTTCCAGAATTCTGACAAAATTAATATGGTAGAGCTGGGGAGGCTGGTAAGGAGGGTGTTCAAAAACAAGTCTGGAGGTGACGAAGATGTGGTGGTCATTTGCTTTTGGAAATTGCTCGCAGTTTGTGGCCAAATTTAAGTGCTATCTCATACAATGTAATGAATAGAATTGTAAGTAATAGTCAGTCATATTTTTTCAGTATATTATTCAGTGGATTTGAATACACTTAATAAAGTGAAACATGCTATAAATGGCTTTCTGTTTGCAACATTTATTTTGACATGGTTTTGTAGTGACAACCGCACATGTTTCTAATCACATCCTCTTAAGTAAGATAATGATATAATATAAAAGCACATTGTAAGTTGCTCTTGAGTTACTTTGGAAACTAGCAATCATATTTGAAAAGCTTAATTTCATGTACATCTAACTAATATTTTCAATGACCGTTGATTATCACATGGAAAATAAAGTAACAACTTGCCTAAGTCCTTCTTTCTACCTCATGATCAGTTTTCTTCTTTTGTTATGCTTTGTAACATTCACACACACGCATGTTAGAGAAAATGCACCATTTGCATTGTGTGTGAACCCACAAAACAATATTTTTTTCAGAATTCCAAAATAAGTATAGTCAAACTGTGAACACATTGGGAAACAAAATTATCCAGCCTCCGCTAACATTATTTAACCATAAATAAATTCTTGCATTTGATATAACATCTTTCATGTTGGGAGAATGACCCAGATCGTTTTATGGAATGTATTGTAGATGTATGCAACAGCCAATTTGGGTACTGGAATACCTTACAAAGAATCACAAAGTGAGCTAATTATTTTTTATCTGAGTATAATATTGAGGGATCCGTTGGGTGGGGGCAAAAAGGATGAAGGTCTAACCACTAAAGGTGGGGCGATAGGGTGGGGGAACACTGAGCATGTCGAAGTGCTGAACAGCTAGGTTGATATGGATTTAGTAGGTCACAGAGGAGCAAGACTGGAAATTTTTGAAGGTGAGAACTTTCAGCAATGTAATATGAAGTTAGGTGAGTGTAGGGGAGTGAGGGGTTCATGGAGTTTAGAATAGGGCAGGATACGAGCTGCGGATTACTGAATAATAATAATCCATGCATTTGATATGGTGCTTTTTATGTCTTCTCGACTGCTCAAAGTGTTTCACATAATATACCATAAAGTGAATTTGATTGTATATTCACTTTGTGACCCCCAGTCCCCTTATGTTCTGTCAGCCTGCCTGTCAGACATCAGGAGCTGGATGAGCGCAAATTTCTTGCAGCTGAATGTTGACAAGACAGAGGCCATACTCTTTGGCTCTCATCAACGTCTCCATTCGCTTGGCTCTCACCTCCTCCACCTTTCCGGCCTGCCCCTAAAACTCTCCGAACCTGTGCGCAACCTAGGTGTCAGGTTCGACCCCCAACTGTCTTTCCTCCCCCACATCCAGTCCCTCACCAGCACTGCCTTTTTCCACCACCGACGGATCGCCCGTCTCCGGCAATACCTCACCCCAAAAGCCGCTGAAACCCTGGTCCACGCCTTCGTCATCTCACGGCTGGATTATTCCAAAGCCCTCCTCGCCGGTTTCTGCTCCACCACAATCCGTAAAATCCAACTCATCCAAAACTCTGCTGCCCGCATACTCACCCGCACCAAACTTCACTCCCCCATTACCCCTGCACTTGCCAGACTTCACTGGCTCCCTATCCCAGAGAGGATTGACTTCAAGATCCTCACCCTTGTCTTCAAATCCCTCCACTCCTCTGCACCTCCTACCTCTTTTACCTCTCTCCTCAAAGCAGCTCCCGTTGCCTTCGCTCCACTGGGTCTGGCCTCCTTCATGTCCCCCAAATCCTCCGCTCCACCCTCGGCGGCCATGCCTTCAGCCACTATGTCCTGAAGCTCTGGAATTCCCTTACTCACTATCTTCACCTCGCCCCCTCTTCTCAGCTTCAGGTCCCAGCTGAAGACCTTTCTCTTCAACAGCGCCCTTGGTCACCGTTCTACCCCTGCCCCAGGCTCGGTTCCGGGATTTGCTAGTGTGAAACACTCTGAGACACCGTCTGGTGTGGAGGGCACTATATAAATCGAAGTTGTTGTTATATGCTGCCCGCATGTGGGCGAAACACGGCAGCCAATTGAGCACAACAGTGTCCCACAAACAGTCATGGATTGAAATTACCCCCCCAAATTTAGGGATTATTATTAGGCATGTAGATTAAGTAAACTTGCCCAAGGTGATGCTTTATCCTACTGAGACTAAAGTCCTATTCAAAGATTAAGAGTACACGATTACATCCTAGTTCAGAGTAACCTTTCAAGTTGTTTCATAGACTTTTTGAAGCACTCTTGAGACACAACCTTATGTCACCCCTAAATTCATGTTCTTCTATGTGACCCATATGCTATGGTGGAAAAATAAGTAGATGAACTATTAGGCAACAGTAAACAGAGTGTAATAACCTTTAAAACAGCAGAAACATGTAACAAAACCTAGTGCACAACTTTAATGGGTAAACTTATGGGTATAAGAGCCAACTTGGAAAACACAATGCTATAAAAACAATAACCCTTGCATTTGATTATGACCCCATATCGCCTCTTCTAAACATCTCAAAGCACTTCACAGAATATACTGTAAATTTAATTGACTGTATATTTTGTGGACAAAACGCGGCAGCCAATTGCACATAGCAGCGTCCGACAAACAGATGTGGGTTAAGACACCAAATTATCTTTATTTATTTTGATGGAATTCATATTCCTGGAAAAGCATTCCGCCAATCACCTAACAACCATGTTCCTACTTACTACTAGCTAAACAGAGGCATGTGAAGCAAGGATACTTGCCGAACATTTCTATAATGATTGTTTTTTTATGAGACTATGGTCGTCCTTCAAAAATATTGTGCGTCATACAGCACAAACATGTAACTGTAGAGGGACAAAATAAATAAACCGCAGAATTTAAATGAGATCAAGAAAAAAAGGAGATTTTTAAAAGCTTGTCGGGAGAATGGAGAGAGTGACTATTAGGCCAAATACAAGATTATTCTGAAACAGATCATAAGAGAATAGTACTGTAGTACCAAGGGAAAACTGGAAAGGGACAACCGGAAAGGGACATTGCAACAGATTTTTAAAAATTAAACATTTTCAATACTATTAAGAGCAAACATTGTTAGTTATTAAGAGTAGGTAAACCATAAAACAACCAACGCAAGTTGGAATTGAAGATGAACAGGAAATAGTAAAAATGCAGTGTGACTGCTTGTTGGAGATTAGCGTGGAGGACACAGACAGTATACCATCCAACACATGGGTATGTTCTAAAGCACTTCAACATCATTGAAGTGCTATACAACTTCAAGCAGAGTTTCTTGGGCGTTTCATGGGTCAAAAACTCAATAATTCCCCTATGTTCTACACGTTAAAAAAAATCCTCTGGGTGGGTTATATCCCAAGACAATAATAAATAATCTTTCATTTGAAAATAAGTGAGACTTATAAATAGGGAACGGCGATATGGGATTTTTCCAGATATGGTTATATCGGTTGGCTCATACCTGCTTAAACCGATCGATCGAGTTTTTATACTGCGCATGCGCGTGCATTCGAAGTGCGCGTGCATTGATGGCGCGCACGCTCAGTCGCGGTCCGTGCGCACTGACGATGCGCGCGCAGTCGCGGTGCACGCACATTTCGAAATGCTTGCTCTAGGCCCAGAAAGTTTGTAATGTTGGTGTCAAGGTCTGTTGAATTATACGATGTTGTTTGCTCCCTACCTCCCCCTCTCCTTCTCTCCTCTCTCCTTCTCTCCCTCCTTTCCCCTCTCCTTCTCTCCCTCCCCCTCCACTCTCCCCCCCTCCCACCCTCCCCTCTCTCCTTCCCCTCTCTCCTTCTCTCCCTCCCTCTCTCCCTTCTCTCCCTCCTTTCCCCTCTCCTTCTCTCCCTCCCCCTCCACTCTCCCCCCCTCCCACCCTCCCCTCTCTCCTTCCCCTCTCTCCTTCTCTCCCTCCCTCTCTCCCTTCTCTCCCTCCTTTCCCCTCTCCTTCTCTCCCTCCCCCTCCACTCTCCCTGTCTCCTCTCCCTCCTTTCCCCCTCTCCTTCTCTCCCTCCCTCTCCTCTCTTCCTCTCTCCTTCTCTCCCAACTTTCCCCCTCTTCCTCCCTCCCCTCTCTCCTTCTCTCCCTACTGTCCCCTCGCTCCTTCTCTCCCTCCTTTCACCCTCTCATTCTCTCCCTCCTTCTTCTCTCTTCCTCTCTCCTCTCCCAACTTTCCCCCTCTCCTTCTCTCCCTCCCCTCTCTCCCTCCCTCCCTCCTTTCCCCTCGCTCCTTCTCTCCCTCCTTTCCCCCTCTCATTCTCTCCCTCCCTCTCCTCTCTTCCTTTCTCCTTCTCTCCCAACTTTCCCCCTCTCCTTCTCTCAAAATAGAACACACACACACCAAAAACAAAATCTAGAGATTTATTCTCCTCCATTTCTTGCTTGAAACTAGCATGTAATGTCCACGTGTAAATGAGATCTATTACAATAGAAAAGAGAGAGACAGACAGTCTGACTGTCAGAGTTAGAAGCCAGATTATCACTGCTGTGTGTGTCTGACTAGACACACACATAGAGGCAGTGATAGTTTGGCTTCTAACTCTCTCACACACAAAAATAACACTTACAGCCACAAAATGCCACTTATTTTTATGTAGTCTGAAGTCTGAATCAATGTCCTTCGCTATTGGCAAGCTCTCCTTTGCTATGCAAAAAGTGACAGCGTTCGTGATACTTTGCCACTTTTTGTCCCCTCTCTGGTACAATGTTCTCCTCTTAAATAAAGCAGGAATTGTTTGAGCTGCACTGGCCCCACTACCTGTCGCTTTCTCCGAAGCGCTGGTTCGACTTCGTTCTGTTGTCGACAATGATTTCGCTCTGAGGGCAGCGTGCTGGGCGGGGTGGTGCTGCTTAATGTGATGTCGCAGGTTGCTCGTGCTCGAATCAGATGTCTTAACCAAGACCTTGCAAACTGTACATCTATACACACCATTACTGACTGCATTGGTTTCAAAGTAGTTCCACACGGGGCTTCTTTTCCCCATGATGAGAAAGGTAAATTTTCAAACTACAATTTTCAGCGATGCGACTTTGTTAAGACGCCACGACTCACGTCGAGTATACACAGTAAAGTGTGCATGCGCATCGGATGTGGGCGCCCGTTAATTGTGCGCGCGCACCGAATGTACGCGCATTCCATGCTCTAGATCTAGGAGGTTGCAATGCCGGCGACAAGGTAAGCTGGAAAAGATCGCATTACACTGATAATACCAACAATATTGATATATTGCCAGGAACGATATTAAAAATATATCGAAATATATTTTTAAAATCGAATCCCTCGATATAACAGGTTTTTTAGAATTACCATATCGGCACACCGATGTGAAAATCACATCGGGTTTAATCGAAAAACCGATTAATCGCCGTTCCCTACTTATAAAACACTTTTTGAGGAGGTTAGTGAACACCGGGTAGCTTCTGGCATACTAGAAATAAATTGTGCTTCCTTAAGTCAAGAAGCAAGAAGGGTTCTTGGCAACCAACAGCTTGATCTTAACCGGAAAGGTAATGGAATCAATATCAGATACAAAATGGAAAGATTCCTTATGAAAATAAACTAATAAATAACAACCTACACCATTTCAGGTATAGATCTTGCCTGACCAACCTCAACATATTGTTGGAGTAGATGACATTCCATATTGATGATATGAATGCCATATGTAGGGTCCGTCGATATCAAACATTTCCGATATCGATATATCGGTTGGCTCATATCGATATATACCAATATATCGATATCTCCGGCTTTTTTTGTACTGCGCATGCACGCACATTCGGAGGTGTGCGTGCATTCGGAGTGTGTGCGCATTCAAGTGTGCGCGCATTCTGTGCTCTAGGCCCAGGAGGTTTGCAATGCCGGCGACAAGGTAAGTTGAAAAAGTTTGCATTATACCGATATAACCGATATATCGCCGGACATGATAAACCGATATTTGCGATATATAGATTTTTTTAATATAGAATTTTTCGATATATCGATATATATTTCCAATATCGGCATATCGATATGAAAAATTATACCGATATATCAATATATTGCCGGACACTAGCCATATGGCACAGTGTACAGGTAAGCCTCGATTTACGACGCTTCTATTTAGGACATTTCGATTGAAGGACCATAATTTTTTAATACCTTTTGATCGATATATGACACTTGGATTCAGTTTAAGGACCCCAATTTTTTTTGCACATGCGCGGTGCATATTTTGAATATTGTGGTTGCATTTTGCGCGTCCTTTTTGTTCATAGGCACAGGCCATAGTGTATTCGCGGGTAAATCCAAGCATTTGAACAATAGCATGTCACCATGTCATTGTTTAAAAGCCAGCTGATTTTGAAGCGACACCATGCCACGTCAGTATTACAGTAATTTCCGAACATTCCCGAGCGACTTACAGCCTCTACTGCGCTTCTACCAAGTCGGGGAAGAGACAGCAGTAAGTGAAATGATCAGCGGTAATACCGCTAGCAGCCAGAAACCCCACAAAGTCATCACTTTAAATACCAAATTGAAGGTGATAAAGCGCATCGATTCTGGTGAAAAAGATCTGGACTTCAGGAGGGCTTTAGGGCTAGCTAGATCAACGGTGGCTACTATAAAACAGAATAAACAATATACTGGCAAGTTCAAGGTGTGTTACAGCTACAGGTGCAAGCAGATTAGCAAAACATAGGAGTGATCTGATGGAAAACATGGAAAGAATGCTGAGTGTCTGGATTGAGGATCAGAACCAGCTTAATATACTATACAGTTACCCCCAAGTACACCTTCTTGCCTATGTGTTAATTTGTGTGTTATGTTGTGTGTTATTTAGTGGGTTTAAGGTCCGAAAATTATGTGGAAAGAACACATCTCTGGTTATATAATGGGACCGTATGGGAAACCACGTTTCGATTTAGGACATTTTGATATACATACAGTTTTTCAAGAACGCAACCTCGTCATAAATAGAGATTTACCTGTATTTCGAAGATAAAATATCATTTTACACTCCTAAATCATAATCAAGTACAGTTTTAAAGATAATGAATGGTTGTTGATTAATAATTGCCCCTAGGGGAAAGAAGTAAAGCATAGTTCCTACGGAAGCTAGGATGAAATGGGAAGCAGAGGGTATGTATTTGAAGCGCTCTGAGACACCGTCATGGAGAGCGCTATATAAATCAAAGTTGTTGTTGTTATGTGGGATGTCTCAGGGTTTCCAACTTCATGCTTGGACTTATTTTAACCCTCATCCACACCTTCATTACATCCTGGCTCGATTATGCAAACGCCCTTCCCAATTTCTCCCGCCACAGTCTGTAGATAATCCAGAACTCTGCAGCCCTTGTCCTCTACCGTTACAAACTCTGTGACCCCATCTCCCCCATCCTCGCCCAACTCTGGATGATGGCTCCCCATCATCCAGAGGATCCAATTCAAGATCGTGGTCCTCACATTTATAGCCCTCCACAACCTCGCCCCACTCTACATCTATATCCCCTTAACGATCTGCCCGCCCCCTCCGCTCAGCAGTCTCTGGCCTGCTCCACATTCCCCAACCCACCCACCCCACCATTGATGGGAGAGCCTTCAATCACTCTGTTCCCAACCTCTGGAACTCCATCCTGCAGTCCCTCTGCCTCTCTCCCTCCCTGGCCTCCTTCAAGTCCCGCCTCAAGACTCTCCACTTCGATGGACTCATCGGCACCTCCTAATCCCCCCTTTCCTCCCCACCGCCCCTTCAATTTCAAGATCCTCACCCTTATTTTCAAATCCCTCCACTCCTCTGCACCCCCCTAATTCTCTGACCTCTTCTCTCAAACCAGCACCCATTGCCTTCGTTCCACCGGGTCTGGCCTCCTCCTGTCCTCCAAATCCTTTGCTCCCACTATCGGCGGCCGTGCCTTCAGCCACTATGCCCCGAGGCTCTGGAACTCCCTTCCACACTCCCCTCGCCTCTCCCCCTCTCTTCCCAGTTTCAGGTCGCAGCTAAAGACCTTTCTCTTCGCCTAAGCCTTTGGTCACCTTTCTCCCCCTGCCCCTGGCTTGCCCCCAGGATCCGTTATTGTGAAGCGCTCTGAGACACCGTCCGGCGTGGAGGGCGCTATATAAATCGAAGTTGTTGTCCTCAGCTCGGATCTGAAGTGGTAACTGTCCAGCACCTTGGGACATCCTCCTGACGTGAAAGGTACTATACAAGTGTAATTTTGTTGTTGTTAACTGTACTTCCAGGTACTTCAAGACAACAGACAAATGGGGACGTGCTCAGGATTGTGCTGGGTTGTGTAATAAAACGAGAAGGTTTAGTTTAAGGCACTCTTGGCTGAATTCCCTTTCTGTTCAAGTCCCCGTTGGCTTAACATCTGCCATTGGTACATAGTAATGTTCATGCCAATGTGTTACAAATGTGTTCATGCTGTATACATCCAGACATGCTCACAATTTTTCTGTTTCTGTGTATCTGATGGGATGTCACCATGCCCCACATACACAAACCCTTGATATTTTCCAAATTGCTTCTACCCAAATAAAATAAATCCCTGCATTTGATTAAATAACAGGTGAGTGAGGAAAGAAGCTCAGGATAAAAGCAACCTTGGATTCTGTAATACATTGAAAACAGGAAAGTTTAGATTAAGGCACTAAATTGGTTGAATTGGTTCTTGAACAGAATTCCCTTTCTGTTCGCTCCCAGTCTCCAACACATTTTCTTAGATAGCAGACAATAAGAAAACTAATGTTGCAATTTGCACACACGTTGAAGCATATACTATTTCCTAAAGTAGGGAGGTCCAACCGTTTAGCTGCCACAGGCTGGATTCCCTATTTGAGAGAGATCTGCGGGCTGCATAAGTAATATTTTGTGTTTTTCTTCCAGAAACATAACATTTACAATACAGTACACATTGAAGGACCTCTCAAAACACCCGATATTGTTGGCTGGGGGTGGGAGTCGAAGGAAGTAGGATGGGGAAAGGATGACCAAAAATATGGTCAAAGAGTTAGGTCTCAACATGCTTTGAAAGAAGGGAGGGAGACAGTCGGAGGATATCCAGGAATGGAACACCAGACAGTGGGGGCAGATGAGTGGGTGGTGAGGGGGGAAACAAGAAGCAAACTGCTGGGTGGATGGAATGAACGACTTGGAAAGGTTTTTCACTGGGGAGAGGGAACTTTCAGTGAGGAAACTACACAGCATGTACCTTGGTGCTTAACCTTGGCCAACTCCAACTCAGCGACAGCTGAGAGAGACCAATCATCTGTCCTGACAGCCACAAAATAAAGTTCTCACTTCTCTTTCTCTTTGTTTCTTCACGCTCATTGTGCTCTTTCCCTCCCTCTCTTTGTTTCTTTCTCTCTCATTTTCCCCCACCCCTCTCACTCACACTCTCAGACACACTCTCTGTCTCCCCTCTCTCAGTCACTCCCCCCCCCCCACCCTCAATCACTTTCTCTTTGCTCTCTCCCCCTCTCTGTGAATCATTCACTCTCAATCCCCTTCTCTCACGATCTTTTTCTTTCATAATCTTTCTCTCTTAATCACACTCATTCAATCACTCGCTCTCCTCTCTCAGTGAATCACTTTTTCTCACTGACTCTCTTACAGTCCCTTTTTCTCACTTACTTAATGATTCTATCACCCCTCTCTCTCAATCCCCTCTCTCAATTCCTATACCCTCTCTTTCCCCCACACAAATTTAAATATTTTTGCTCATTTAAAAAGTGTGTCAGTGTTTTAATTTAACAAAGGTTAAAATCTGAGTAAAATTGAATGAGTTTTACTTAGACTTTTCTACAAATTTTAAGCGCATCAGAAAAAGACATGGATGCCTATATTTCAAAAGGAAGCAATCCGGGTAATAATATTAATAATCATCAATTGCGCACAGCAGTGTCCGACAAACAGTTGTGGATTTAAATGAATGATTTTTTTGAGGGATTATTAATAGGTGTGTGGAGTAAGGAAACCTGCCCAAGGTATTGCCGTGCCTGTACCTTCAATTGGAGAATTTTTTTCAAAAAAATCCTGCTTATAAGTGTTATTAAATTCTGGCAAATGTCAACATTTAAACCTATTTAGATAGGCTGTATAGGCTACAGATTCTTTGTAATTTTTACATCGATAATTACAAAATCGCTGGATATTCAGGAGCACAATTGGGTGCTTTTTTCAATCTTGGTAACATTTGCCAAACATTGTTTTGCAATAATTCCACTTTCAGGTGGATCTATTGTGCTTACCAGAAAAAAAAAGTCTCATAATCTCGTATTTATCTCATAATAAGCCTGTCTGCTATGTAGTGTCCGGCGATATATCGGTTAGGATATTGGAAATTTGAATATATCGGTATATCGAAAAATTTGGTATAAAAAAATATCGGTATATCGCAAGACATCAGTATATAGTGTCCGGCGATATATTGATATATTGGTTATATTGGTATAATATGAAACTTTTTCAACTTACCTTGTAAAATGTGTAAATTGCAAACTTTCTAGGCCCAGAGCATGCATATCGGAATGCGCGCACACCTCAATGTGCTTTGACGACACTAATGTTATGTACAAATACTATAATGCTGTATAAAGTTGTCTAAGTATAAAATTAGATTTGTTGTAAAATGCTGGTTTAAAGAAGTAAGGAATTTTCAAGTGTGCTGATTTTCCAAGAAGATGTTACATGCTGCTTGTATTTTTTTAAAAATCTTTGGTTTCCTTTGCAAAGCTTTCCACCATATGAATGAGAAAAATATATTTAAAATAATATTACAATATGATCCAATACATTAAAAGAGTTTTGATAAGTGAATGATATTTAATAGAAATAAACCTATGTACAGTAGAAGCCCGTTTAACCTTCCACCCGCAGGACCTGGCCAATGCCGGTTAAAGCGCCTGCCGGATATTCGGGCGGCCCGTGGCTGAAAATCCACTACAACAAAATTAAAGTTCTTTTAACACCCACCATACACACCAGACTAAGTAATAACAGATAGTGGCGGAGTATTGTGTTGGTGCTTATTGTTGGGGCTGCTCTCTTGCTCTTCTCACCTTTACTGGTTAGGGTTTGTAGTCCAGCGATTCTTTTTTGAGTGGAGGAAGCCAGGCGGGTGAGGGAGGCGGCAGCACGATTTTAAAGTCACGCGACTTCACTAGCTGCAAGCTGAAGTCTTAGACTACTTGCGGCAAACCAAAATACCGCACCGGTGTGACAGTGTGGGTTATCGACTTCACTAGCTGCAAGCTGAAGTCTTAGACTACTTGCGGCAAACCAAAATACCGCACCGGTGTGACAATGTGGGTTATCGACTAGCGTTATCGGCTTGCCGCTAGTATGACTTTGAAGTCATGCGCTCCATTTTTTTCACCCGCTTGACTTGCCCCATTTTGGGGAGAGTCGCTGGACTGTAAACCTCAACCGCAGCATCATGGCTTCAAGCGCAGCATCTACCAGCGGGGGTGGAGGGCACAGGAAAGTGGTTTTGACGGTGACTGCCAATACAATAATTCTGTTATTATGTTATTATTTTGCATTTACAAATGCTCTACTGCTATTGTTCCGGATAAGTTCCGGTTTATCGAATGGTGACTTTTTTTTTGGGTGTGCCAGTTATACAGAAGTGCTGGTGCATCGAGTCATGGATAAATGGGCTTCTACTGTATTAACAAGCATTATTGGTGGCTGTTGTTCATTTTGAAATCATTAGTGTGGAACTTTACCTTGGAGAGTGACTAAATCCTACATATTTCTATAGATGCAACGCAGGTACACAATTATTTTTTAGTATTCATTTCATTCCAAAATGTTTAGCAGTGAGAGGAAAGTATGTGTGTGCATATTTTTTTAAAGTCTTTGGGAGTGTAACCCCCCCGGACCATGTGATTGATGCCCTGTGTTGAAACATGTACACCATTGGTTTAGGAGATACATATTTGATTGTCCATATTGCTGAGTTCCTATTGTATTGCTTTCGGTTGCAGTGTTGCAAGAGGTGGGAAGGGTGGAGATATTTAAAGGTAAAGACCATAAAGACCATAAGAATTAGGAGCAGCAGTAGGCCATTTGGCCCTTCGAGCATGCCCTGCCATTCAATAAGATCATAGCTGATCTTCTGACCTAACTCTAATTACCTGCTTCATCCCCATATCCCTCTTATTTTAAAAAAATCTATCAGTCTCAGCCTTGAAAATGTTCAGGGACTGAGCATCCACAACCTTCTGGGGGTAGTGAATTCCATAAATTCACTACCCTCTGAGTGAAGAAATGTTTCCTCAACTCCGTTCTAAAAGGCTGACCCTTAATTTTAAGATTGTGACCCCTGGTTATAGAATCTCCTACCAGGGTAAACAGTCCCTCAGTGTCTACTTTATCCTTTAAGAATCTTATATGTTTCAATAAGATTCCCTCCTAATTCTTCTGTACTCTAGAGAGTACAGCTGTAGTGTATTCAACCTAACCTCATAGGTCAGTCCCCTCATCCCAGGAACTAACCTAGTGAATCTACGCTGCACCCCCTCTAAGGCAAGTATGTCCTTTTTTAAATAAGGAGACCAAAACTGCACACAATACTCTAGGTGCGGTCTCACCAAAGCCCTATACGATTGCAGCAAGACTTCCCTATTCTTGTGCTCTAAACCTTTTGAAATGAATGCTAGCATGCCGTTCGCCTTCTTAGTTGCTTGCTGCACCTGCAAACTAACTTTTTGAGACTGGTGTACAAGGACACCCAAATCCCTTTGAATATACTAACACTATCTAACCTCTCCCCCTCTAGAAAATAATAATTTTTTTAATTTTTGTTACCTAGGTGAATAATTTCACACTTTCCCACATTAAATTCCATCTGCCACCTACCTGCCCACTCCCCTAGCCTATCTATATCTTGTTGCAATCTTTTTTGCATCATCCTCAGAGCTCACTCCTACCTAGTTTAGTGTCATCCGCGAATTCAGACACATTACATTCAATGTCCTTGTCTAGATCATTGATGTAAATTGTAAATAGTTGAGGCTCAAGCACTGATCCTTGTGGCACTCCACTAGTTACATCCTGCCAATTCGAGAATGACCTGTTTATCCCTACTCTCTGTTTTCTACCAGTTAGCCACTCATCTATCCATGTTAATATGTTCCCATTAATCCCGTAGGCCTTGATCTTGTTCAACAGCCTTTTGTGTGGCAAGCGAAAGGATCTGCAATGGTGTTATTTGTCTTTGACAAATGTGGATAACGTTTTAAATCAGGATGGTCCAACAGATGGGCTGGCTCTGGCTCCCCTCCCACCATTTCATCTGACAAACCCACTCCCAAATTTGGACTACATTTACCAGGGACGTTAACATAACGTAGAAACAACAAGGCATGAGAAATGGAAAACTGAAAAGGAGTAGAGAATAAGCTCATCAGATAGTTGCTACAGAGACCTCATGGCCAGAAAGCCTCCATAAGAGATACAAATACAATATCTGAAACATATTTGTTGTTGGGTAAGAGCTTGAGTTCCTCATAGCAATTCCAAAAGCTACAAACAAAGCTATCTTATCCAGATCACCTGCTTATGGGTTTTCTGGAGTACTTGAGTTTGATTTTCCAATAAGCCAATTGTAATTTATTAAAGTCTATCCAATGGTAATGTATTGGTCTAGAAAATGCTGATTTATTTAAATCCAAGCATGCTGACATATCAAAATGAATGGGCTTAGTATGGTAGGGGGACATGAGGCAAAGGAAGAACTGAAGATATAAGCAAAGGGAGAGTGTGCATAGGGAAGAAACAGCCGAAGTAAACAAAGAAGGAACAATAAATGTGACTGGCAGAAAAAGAGGAATTTAAATACAATGGTTCTATTATTACTGCTATGTTGGTTAAATATTTGTTCTAAACCTTCTTACTAAATGATGTTTAGATGAGAAATATGAGAGGATGATTTGGTGGGTAATAAATAAATCTGATTTTACAGGTTCACATACTGCAAATCAGGTGGGCATGCAGCAAGGTAGTATAACTGAGTAGTTTTACTTGCAATACAATAAATAATCATGTTGACATAGGTTTGTAGGTTGATAGGACTGTTTTTGCTTACCTTACAAGCCTGTATTTTCTGCTGATCCATTGGGTATTCTGAACTGTTAATTATGAGTTCTGATTTTGAGTTCAAATGAAACCACATTTTGATGATGAAAATGTTTTACTTATTAATAGGACTTTGTAGGACTGTCAGACATCAATGAAAGTTGGGATGGTGAACTGTTATCAGCATGATCTGGAAATAGGATATGCTGTTTACCGAATGAAATAATCTGAGTAGAACAGAAAGAAGTACTGTACTTCAAGTTGATGCTTGTGGATTGCAGATCTGCATCACATTGGATTCTGCTGAATCTTTTAACTTGTAATTGGTCCTAAAACCATCGGAATTTACCAATCAGTCAATCATCTCTGTGCTGGCTCCCTCAGAACAATCCTTTCAGTCCCATTAACTTTTAAAGGTATCTGTCTGGTTCTCTCTTTAAAGCCACTATGAATTTTGTCTCGACTGCCACTCTCAGTAGGCATTGCATATCCTAACTACTCATGGCCTTGCCCCTTCCTATCTCTCTGACCTGCTGACTCCCTATCAACCTGCCCATCCCCTCCATTCAGCAGGCTCCAGTCTACTCCATGTCTCCCGCCCTAAAATCGGAGGCCGGGCTTTCAACCTCTCTGCCCCCACACTCTGGAACTTCATCCCATAGTCCCTTCATCTTGTTTCTTCCCTTGCCTCCTTCAAGGCCGGTCTCAAGATCCTCCTTTTCGATCATGCCTTCTGCCGCCCTCCCAACTCTCTCCCTCCCCTCCCCCTACCCTGCCCCTCCCCAATGCCTTGGTCCTGCCCCTCCCTCACTGTTCAGAAACAGTCCCCCTCATGTCCCCCTACATGAAAGGCACTCTATAAAAGTAATTTTGTTGTTATAATTTGTGTGTAAAAAGTCCTGTTCTGGGCAAATTGTCTCTGTATAATTTCCCCAACCTCTGCATTGCCTGGCTCTGCCCTTCCTCTCCCTTCAGGCCATCGAAACCCTCATCCACACATTCAACAACAGCTCGCCCTTATATAGTGCCCTCCATGCAGGGTAGAATCTCAGAGAGAACAATGGTGGAGACTTGCTCCGATCGGGAGGTGGTGGTGTGGGGTGGGGGGGAGGGGGGAAGGGGGTCTGTGAGATGACCATAAGCATGCTCATAAAGGAAGGTTTTAAGGCGGGTTATGATAAAGGAGAGATGGGCTGCAAAGAGGAGGGACTGCTGGAAAGTGTTCCAAAATTTCAGGGCATAGTGGCTGAAAGCATGAAAGAAGCAGAAGATGCGAGAAACAAGCAGGAAGCCGGTGCCGGTTGAGCAGGCCTGACTGGTGGTGGATTGGGGAGTGAGTTGATCAGAGAAGTAGGGATGTGCCATGGATTGAACATGAGTGTGAGGATCCTGAAGTTGATCTATTCGGTATTGGGAGCCAGTGGAGCCTGGCCAGAATTGGTGAGATGGGGATATGGAGTTTGGTCAACAACAACAACTTTGATTTATATAGCGCCCTCCACGCCGGACGGCATCTCAGAGTGCTTCACAACAGCGAATCCCGGGACCGAGTCAGGGGCAGGGGTAGAAAGGTGACCAAAGGCGCGGTTGAAGAGAAAGGTCTTCAGCTGGGACCTGAAACTGAAAAGAGGGGGCAAGACAAAGGTATTGAGGAAGGGAGTTCGGGGCATAGTGGCTGAAGGCCCGGCTGCCGAAAGTGGAGCGGAGGATTTGGGGGACATGGAGGAGGCCAGACCCAATGGATCAAACAAAGGCAACGGGAGCTGGTTTGAGGAGAGAGGAGGTCAGAGAGGTAGGGGGGTGCAGAGGAGTGGAGGGATTTGAAAACAAAGGTGAGGATATTGAAGTCGATCCTTTCGGGGCTAGGGAGCCAGTGAAATCTGGCAAGGACTGGGGTAATGAGGGAGCGAAGTTTGGTGCTGGTGTGTATGCGGGCAGCAGAGTTTTGGATGAGTTAGATTTTATGGATTGTGGTGGAGGGGAGACCAGCGAGGAGGGCATTTGAATAGTCCAGCCGTGAGGTGACAACTGGTCTGGGTAAGTATGCGTGCAGCAGAGTTCTGAATGAGCTGGATGAGCAGCATTCAGCACATCTAGGCTCAACTATCCTAATTCCCCGCTTAAGTCCTGTAACTCAGTGATTAGAGCACTCGCCTCCAAGTGTGAGACCTGTGTTCGAATCCATGTAGGTCAGGGCGAAAACTTCGGCAAGTTTCCTTACTCCACATGTCTAATAATAAAAAACAATAATAAAATTGGTCATTTCAATCCACAACTGTTTGTGGGACACTGCTGTGCACAATCGGTTACCGTGTTTCACCCACATGTATACAGTCAATTCGCTTTCTAATAATTGTAACTTGAGCAAATGGTGCTCGTTCAAGAGTCCTTGTGGAGTCCTGAAACTCAGTGGTTAGAGCACTCACCTTACAAGCATGAGATTGTGTTTCGAATCCAGGCAGGTCAGGGATTGGCCAATACCCAAGTTTCCTTACTCCACATGCCTAATAATAATCCCTTCCCCAAAAAACAATAATAAATTGGTCATTTCAATCTACAACCGTTTGTGGGACACTGCTGTGCGCAATTGGCTGCCTCATTTCGCCTACAATTCTACAGTCAATTCACTTAACAGTATATTCTGGAAAACTCTTTGAGACGTCTAGAAGACATAGAAAGCGCCATATCAAATGCAAGGATTATTATTATTTAATATAGTGTTTTTCACTTGTTCTAAACACAAGTTGTTGTCTCAAAGCACTTGACAGAATATACTGTAAAGTAAATTAACTGTGTACTTGTGGGCAAAACACAGCAGCCCACAGTAGTGTCCCAGAAACAGTCATGGATTGAAATGACCAATTTATTATTGTTATTTTTTCGTGAGAGATTATTATCAGGTGTGTGATATAAGGAAACTTGTCCTGCTGGGAATCAAAACCAGGTCTCTTGCTTGTGAGCCAAGTGCTCTTAACCACTGAGATACCGGATCGCTCTACTCATTAGGGCTTGCAGTGTTAACAGGAGCTGAGTGAGATGATTCCCTGCCCCAAGTCACTCATATGCCCCTCCAGTGCCCTGGAATACTGCTGATCTGCTTGATCAGGAACTGGACTATCAAGACCTTCACATAGGGCTGGCTCGATTCCGACATTCTGTTACCAGCCAGTTCAGCTTCAAGGAGATCCCGCTTACCTCCTCTCACTTCAATCCATGACTATTTATGGGAACTATTTATGCGCAATTTTGCTCACATATATACAGTTAATTCACTATACAGGATATTCAGTGAAGCGCTTTGAGATGTCCAGAAGACATGTAAAGCGCTATATCAAATATAAGGATTATTATTATTATTATATTTGTGTAGAAGCTGGTTCCAAAAAGAGAAAATTAAAGTGTTTGTGTTGTGGGGTTTTTCTGCCCCAACCTTCTGGGACTTCATCCCAGAATCCTTCCACCTCACCCTCCCTTGTCTCTTTCAAAACTCCTCTCAACACTTTCCTCTTTGACTGCACCTCCAGCCACCCTCCACCCCCTATTCCAATCTCCTTATGCGGCAAACACCTTGGGACGTCCTTCGGATGTGAAAGGAAATTTTGCATTATTTCAATAAGTTTTAAAAATTGCTCTTAGTTTCATCAAAATTATTTGCTGAGCTTAAAAATATATACAATTATTGAAACGCAACCAAATACGTCCTATTGGGGAGTTGCAAATGATAGTAGACTATACAATTGCAAAAAGCTTTATACCTGTTATCTCGTGTCTTCTATGGTGTGAGAAAGGGAATAATGCTGCAAAATCTGAACTGGGCACAAACTGTTGAACTGCATTCATCATTCTTTGAAGTGCTGCAAACCTAAGAAATCTCAAGAACTCAATTATGTGTCAGTCACATTTTGAGGAAGCAGTGACACCACTTAAAACAACATCATATTTTGTTCGATTTTTCATCATTCACGATGCTAATTTGTCTGAAGTTATTTCCCAATAGTCCAAAGAAAAATCATAAGCGTGATTTTTTTTGGAAAATAATAACCTATTTGACATTCTCTAATGAAAAGATGTGTTGTGTGAAAATTAACTAGGTATATGCTGTGACCTCCCCCATTTAATGCTTTGTTCACAAATCTTGTATACATTGCAAAAATGTTTTTTTTCCATAGTGAAGATTTCTCTTGTGATGTAATATTGGGTAAGGAAATTCCTTATTTGCTCACCTTTAATAAGTGGAGAAAAAGTCAAGGATCTACTCTGACAAGGCTAATAGAACTCCTACTCGGACCTCAAAGTTAATCATTTCCCTTTTCTGGTGCCATAAAATCCCTTGTTAAATTTCCATTGTACCAAAAGATAAGTGTGGTTGATGTGAATAAATCCTTTGGTTTGATGAATACACCTTTGTAGAACTTTGGAGATGCCCTCCCAACATGAAACGCACTCTAAACATGTAATTTTTTTGTTGTTCTTGTAGAAATAATTTCATTTTGAAAAATAACATGCCTGAAAGCCTTCCCGCTGATGGTAAGATAGGGGATATGAAGCAGGCCAATGTTCACTGAGTAGGCGAGAATGGTGTGGTCTGAGGAGGTTGCAGAAGTAGTGTGGTGGCAAGACCGTGGAGTGAATTGAACATTAGGATGATGATCTTGAACTCAGTCCGCTGGGGTTTGAGAAGCCTCTGGAGCAGATTGGGGATGACAAGCTTGCAGAGCTTGGTGCAGGAAAGGACACGGGCAAGAGTTATGGATAGTCCGCAGCTTGAGTAAGGAAGAGCTAGGGAGTCCAGTGAGCAAACATCCCTGTAATCAAGCCAATATGTGATAACAGCTTCGGCAACGGCTTTGAAAGTGACCCCTCAATTCAATGGATGACTAATAAATTTGTTGGAGGACAATATAATTTGCAGTTAGAATTATAAATCAAGAGCCTTTCTAAGTGTTTCTAGTTAGAAAATTCTATCCCATCAGCAATATTTAGCCAAATTTTAAGATCTATTCACAACATTTACTTTTTACATTGACTGAACAAGTTGGTAAATAAATCCCAGATGTTTGCATATTCACCAAACTAGCCTTGAAGTACTGGTAATACAGAACCATGTACTATAATTTTTACTGTATCACTTCCTGGGACATTGTTTTTTCAGAAAAAGAATACAATTCTGTAAGAAAGAGGTTTGAATCCTCACCATGTTGTTCACCAGCACATTCATATACTGGACATGGTGACAGTGATTTCCATAATCAAAGGGCTTCAAACTAAGAGAAAAAAAGGTAAGTCCAAGGTTTAGTGAATGATTAATTGCCATTACCCCACAAAGAACGTAAAGGTGATTGATATATATCTGTGCTGAGCAATTGAAATTTCAATTTCTATAGAATAATTGAGGTAATTAAAAACAATACATCTTACCCTTAGAAAGAACCAATTTTTTTTCTAACTCGGAAAATTGAGGTAACTGCTGTTGCCCTCCTAATAAAAATAAACCCAACTAATTAGTTTTTATTGGTTTCTTAGTTAGTTAAAATTATTATTTCTATTTAATAATTGTCGGCATTAGAATTGGTATAACTTTTTGTAGACAACTGAGTTTTTCTCAACTCGCATGAATTGAGGCTATGCTACAGATTATAGCATGGAACCTATCATACATATTATCTGATACATAAATTTGGAAAGGTGTAAATCTTTCTTTTCCTTCAGATTATAACCATTTGTGTTCCGTCTTTCTCGTCAGGATGATGTCCCAAGGACAGTGGGGATTTTGATCTGAGCGGGGATGGGTTGGAATCAGGGAGGGTAGGAGGGTGGCTGAAGGCGCGGTGTAGAGGAAGGTTTTGAGACATGCCTTGAAGGAGGCAAGGGAGGGAATGAGGTGTACGGAATGTGGAAAGGAGTTCCAAAAGATGGGAGCAGAGAGGTCCCAACTGCTGATGGTGAATGGGCCGGTCGGGAACGTGGAGCCCGCTGAGAAGGTAGCATACAGGCTGATGTGGGGATAGCAAGTCACAGAGGTAGGAAGGGGCACGGCCTTGAAGGCAAGGATGGGGCTTTTGAACTCTATCCTCCGGGGGATGGGGAGCCTGTGGAGCTGGGTGGTGGTAATACGGTCACGGTGCCTGGTGCGGGACACAACATGAGCTGCAGAGTTTTGGATGATCTACAGCTTGTAGAGAGAAGAATTGAGAAGAATTCAGTTATGTTTCTGTTAAGTGTTGAATAATGTTTGTGTGTTAAAAGTAGATGGTGCACAATGAAGATTAGATCAGGCTTGAATGTAGCTCCTTCCGCGCCCCCCACCCTGCACCCCATGGTACTTGAATAGCCTTTTGCCATCTGTTGTCCGGTGAATGATCATGTAGATCAGTTATGATGATGGCAACTGGTATCGTATAGATCGATGACTGAATCCTGAAGACCTTCTTTGACTGGTCACCCCCAACTGCTTAGCATTGTGCTTGGCAAGAGCTCTGCGTCGTTACCCTGTGTGAAGGGTGCTATATAAATGCAAATTGTTGGTGGTGGTCCTTTCAAAAGAGAAGAGGGTGAAAAAGAATGTTAATGGTTCAAATAAAATATCTGACACTCACTTGTTGGATTTCTACCTTATACGCAAGACAATCATGGATTTCTCTTCTCTGGAGAACACACAAACAAGGCTTCTATTTCTAGCTGTGACTGGGGCACAAATTATAGTTTTAGCTGAAAAGAAAACTCCCATGTGTTCTGATAGTGTTTTTGAGAATTGGCATGTACTGTTTTTGTGCTGACAATACCAACTTGCAGATAGTCTCTCTGTGTATTCAGTTTTGAAAGTGCTTTCACTGTACGCTTGAAGTTGTTTAACGTGGGTATGATCTGGTGAACCTCAGTTCACGATCTGTTATGCTGAAGATATACCCAGTGATGGCCAAGAAGGAGGAAAGTTAAGAACTTGAATAATGCGAGCTCACATCAGCACATTCCCATTCCAGTTGACTGGAAGCAGAAGATGTAATACTCTTGTATGGGCTTAATAGTCACAGCTGGAAGTAGAACCCAAAATAAAATCAATTCAGATTTGTGAATCACTGTAGAACAGTAGTATTAATTGTATCAAATGGGAGCCTTACCTAATTTATGATATATAGAGATGGGGATGATATATTGAATAAAGTATTTATGTGTGTGTGTGGAAATGGAGCGTACATAATAACTATCATCAGAAAATACAATAGCTGAATAATCATTGACTGAGATATTAAATATATAGGCTTCATAGACTGAAGGCCTTTTCTAATTTTATGTTCTTGTGCATCATGCACATAAGCTGAATTACATTCATATATTGTTGTACCCAATTCAGATTCTAGACAAATATTTTTTTCCAGTTACTTCATCATACACTTGTTGAACCCATTTTAATGCCATAGATAAATTTGTAATACAACATTTTGTAGGATTTTAGAGGTGTTGTTATTGGTCTCAGCATTGAGAGGGGAAAGATAACCAGTATTATTCCCTCAGATCATGCTCTTGCAACGCCTGATGGAAGTACTAAGTGTGGGTGTTTGACAGGACAAGATCAGACTAATGGTCCCCTTCTCCTGCTCAGTCAAATATCATATTTGCATGATTTCTCATACTGCTTTCATATTGTGGCTTCAAAGGCTTACAATGAAGTGTCAAATTGGAGGTGGTACAGCATCTAGAGTTTTGCATCATCTCCAAACTTTGGAATAGGGCCTTTGGCAAAATTACCTTCTGAACATCTGACATCATTGCATGAGTGCTGTATAATCTTAGAACTGCATAGCTTGCCATTGGCTTCACACACAGAGGATACAGTTCAAGATCCTCACCTTCAAAGCCCATGGCCTTGCTTCCCAGTACCACTGAGCCCTGCTAACCCCATACTCACCTGCTCGTTCCATCCGCTCAAGAGGCTCCAGCCTGCTTCACTTCCCCCGCCTTGCTCGCCCCACCATTGGCTGACGAGCCTTCAGTCACTCTGTCCCCACCCTCTGGAACTCCATACTGCAGTCCCTCCGCCTCGCCCCATCCCTTACCTCTTTCAAAACCCACCTCAAGATCCCTCCTCTTTGATCGTGTGTTCGATCAACCTCCTTCTCCCCTTGCCCTCCATCCTCCCAAATTCCTACTCCCAGCTTGGGTCTGGAATATTGTCTATTCAGCACCTTCGGATATCATCCCAATGCAAAAAACGCTAAACAAATGTACCAGGTCAATTGCAGGTATCTGCACAGTTCATTATTGAAATCTGTAGGAGCATTGCAATCATCCTGCAGTCCACAGCCTGAGCATGCATCCTTACCCATTGAGCAATGGTTTTAAAGTGCAGATCCTGAGAAGCAGCTGCTTACCTCTCTGCATACCAAGCCCTGAATATATAAGTGTGTATTTACAAACCCAGACCCAGGTTATACCTTCCTGCAGCTGTCGTCCCAAGCCTTGTTCTCATCAGTTATTCGACTGACATCTGCCTTCAATGTGATGTTTGCATTATCAGTTGCCTGCAGAGGTGGGCTTGCTTTGGGAGTCAGACTGCTAATTTAAAAACGTCAATCTGTTTTTGTCTATGAATTGAAACTAGTTGGGTGAAAGACTACCATCTGTGAGTTTCTACCTTCAGGAAAGCGGAGGCGAGAGGAAGGAAAAAAATCTTTAACAAGCAGAGAAAATGGAAATTATTCATCTAGTTTTAAATGATGCAAATGACTTTGCTCTTCTGTGGGTGAAAAAAATATTTTTGTTTAGAAATGCTCATTGTTGTCATTTGAGTTCTTTGTTTTACTTCAAAATTTCTGTTATCTTAAAATTAGAAATAGGATAGTGGTTATTCCATGCACACACTATACTACTACAAAACAGACTTAGTAAACGTTGCCTTTTTTTTAATGACTTCATGTTGACTTTTCAAGTTAAGTAAGTTGTATGCACAGCATAGCTAGGGATTTGGTGTGCTTTTGTGAAAATATCAAGACAAGTTTTTTTAATGATGCATGAGCCAGTATTCATTTACCTAGTAACCATTAAGTATAGCAGTTGTACTTCACCTATTGTCCAATGTTTAAAGGCATGACCCATTGCATTGCAATACTACCAACTGAAGTTGGTAGTTGAAATCCCGGTCAATGCTAAGTTAACACATCAGTGGGGACATAGCACATGGGGCATTACAATTTGGCCTCAGCTTTCCTGCTTTAGGGAGCAGAAAGTTAGCTAGTGTTTTCCCTGCTAATTGTTACCTTGAGATTCCTGCTAAAAGGTGTACGCGTTTAATATTAATATAGAGAAAGAGAGAAATACATTGTTTCTCTGGAGAATATATTAATATTAACGCAAATTTTTTAAAAATAATTTTAATGCATTTTTCCTGATAAATTCTAGTTAATCGAATGCTGACTTTTTTTGCGGTGCCAGTTATATGGAAGTTACAGTTGATCGGGTCATGGATAGACGGGCTTTTACTGTACATTGATTTTGATACTGCACACAAACAACAACCACAACAACTTAAACTTATAAAGCGCCTTTCACGTCGGGAGGACGTCCCAAGGCGCTGCACAGGAGGCATGTGACCCGAGCTGGGAGGGGAGTGTTCGGGAAGGGGTGAAACACGTAGGGGAGGTCGAAAAATTCAGGGGGGAACAAAAGGCACGGTCAAAGAGGAAAGTCTTCAAACCGGCCTTAAAAGAGGAAAGGGAAGAAAAAAGGCGGAGGGATTGGGGGATGGAATTCCACAGGGTGGGAGCGGAGAAGCTGAAAGCCCGGCCTCCAATGGTGGGGCGGTTCGGGCGGGGGGCTTGGAGCAGGCCAAGACCTGCTGAACGGAGGGTCCTGGTGGGCTTATAGGGGGAAAGTAAATCGGTTAAGTAGGGTGGGGCAAGGCCGTGTAAGGCCTTGAAGGTGAGGACGAGGATCTTGCACTCGATCCTCTGGAGAATGGGGAGCCAGTGGAGACGGGCGAGGGTGGGGGTTATGTGGTCGCGGAGGCGGGTGCGGGATAGTACATGGGCTGCAGAGTTTTGGATGACCTGCAGCCTGTGAATGGAGGAACTGGGGAGGCCGACGAGGAGAGAGTTTCCGTAGTCCAGCCGTGAGGTGATGTATGCGTGCATGAGTGTTTCGGCAGCGTGGGGGGTGAGGTAGTTGCGGAGCCTGGCAATGTTGCGCAGGTGGAAATAAGCGGTGCCGGTCAAGGCACGGATGTGGGGGAGGAAGGAGGAAGGAGGCTCACCTTGGAGTTTTGATCTCTATTCCACCCCCCGTCACCAACACACACACAAACTATCCATCTCAACTGTATCAAGAAGGAGTCAAAATGCCTTCAGGTATAAAAATACTGATTATTTCCCATGCAAATAGTATACACCAGTCCGTTCCAAAATGTATTTTTGTGCAAATTGTAAATGGAAAATCTTTAATCTCAGAAATATCTGTTTGAATTTATAGCATTTCTAGAGTGATTTTATAGCAAAAATTTAAAAACTGAAATATTTTTATAATCTGCTATTCGCATTAATCTTTTGTTAAATCTTGAATTCAGCACTACTGTTAGAAGATAGAATATCCTATTGAAGGATTTTGCACTGTATTTTATGTTGAAATAGTCTTTACAATTCAGTGGTATGTTTGTATAAAATATGTAAGAACTATTTTGAATCTAAATTGTGTCTTGTATCATCTTCTATATGTGCCAGCAATATTTTCAGAACAATGCCATTCTATGCTAGTTAACTTTGTTTATATTTTGATACATAATACTTCCGTTAAAGTGATGACTAAGATAACACAACAATTCTCGCAATAGCTTACTACAATTTTCTGCAAAAAATAATTGCATCATTTAGTAATACTGTATTATGAAAGGCAGATTAACCATCAACAATGCTGATGCTAATAATAATAATAATAATCCTTGCAATGTAGAAATAGTTTGATCTGTTCAATGTTCCCTGTGCATTTGATAGTCTTCTGCTCTTCTGTTTTTAATTTAGCAAATGTGCTTTTAGAATCCAGCTTTTCCTTCGCCTTCAAAGTCTGGAACACCAGTATAAGATTGCCCCTTAAGCTATTCTTAAATATAAAAATTCCCAACATCTGTACCCTGATTTTATATAATTTGTTGAATTATGCTACCAGTATATCAATCTAGTTGCCTCAGCAATTAAAAGTGTTGCATTTCGCAGGATTGTACCTAAAGTACAAATGATGGCCCTTTGTTCTTATCCTATTTCGTTTTACCCATTGCTGCATCAAGCTGTTTTCTTAAAGGATTATGGTATCCTGGCCATTGTCACCTTTCCTGTAACCAGTCCCAATCATTTACATTTGGTGTTTTTGCATCAGTAAAACTTTTGACAAGGTCAGCTACTTAAAGATTCAAGACTTATTTGCTACGTTAGTTAATACTGCTTTGATATCATAGTGGAATCATCATGGTTATAGTAAAGGTATAGGCTTGCCTAGTTTGCATTGCCGAATAAATGTGGACCCTATTCAGAAATCTTACAGATCAGTGTAAAATGCAAGACTAGCATTCCTGAGCAGAAGCAAACATCATGAAATGTGACCTTTCATTTCAAACAAGTGTATTTAAAAAAAATTGCACAAGAGTTTGACCAGAATTCAACTCATCTCTGCAGTAATGTTGAGAAGGGAGTCATCTATGTGAATAGTTGATCCTTTTAACCCTAATTGGCACTCTATGTTGATGCCACAATATGCAATACCACAGAACTTTCAATTGCAATTACTTTTTAAAACCTGTTCTTGTTATTGTGAATACTATATGCATTTTAGCAAAACAAATTAGATATCCTGTGCCACCAATCCAAAAGACCAGCCTGAAACGTTGTGCTGTTTAAAATGCCTGACTACACATTGAAGCAAATTAACAAGAAAATAACTGTTAAATGGTTCATGAATGAATAGGTATAAAGAATGATTTTTTTTAGTTGGCAACCAAATTTTTGCCAAAAGAAAAATAGTGAGGCCCATTCTGTCTTTTAAATTTTGTGTAACTGTAACTGATCCAGTTTTTAGTTTTAAAAATAATCTTTCATTGTTTAGTCATTAGCATAAGGGCAGGTACATTTCTTACTCCCCCCCCCCACTGTCAATTGTTTTGATTCTCTGTCACTACGATATTCAGTCAGGATGTGGTGCCTTAACTAAAATGAAAATTCTGGCTGTCAGATGAACTGTACAATATTCTTGATAAATGTGGGTCAGTTATTGAAAGCTAATACAACTTAAGGTTCATTTATATTGGCGTGTATTAGCAGCCATTGTAACCTTTTCAATGTGCTAAATGTAACATTGAACAGCGACAAAGGAAGTTATTTTCTCATACTTATAGTTTACTCTGATAAAATAATACATAAGGAATTTTCATCAATGTAGACAGCTATGTGTAAGACATTAGAATTGAAAAGGCAGTGATCGAATTACAAATATTGCTTTCTCCTATGAAGTATCTCAAACAATAACAACTTGCACTTATCGGGCCACTTTCACGCTGAAATTGCTCAGAGAGCGTGGGAGTTCCAGCAGGATGATTCAGATGATTCAACGCACAGCAAAAAATAAGTTTCTAAAGAAGGGGTAGGGGAGAGGGAGCAAGCGGAGTAGGACAACAGGGCATCAGATGTAGGGTGGGGCAAGCATTTGAAAGTTAAAACAAGGGATTTGAACTTAACTCTTGGGAGTAGGGAACTAGTGGTGCCTGGCGAAGTTGAGGTGGATGTCATCTACATAAATTAGAAGTGGACACTCATGCTTAAATGATTGTAGAGGTTGGTGCAGGAAGAGATACAGGATGTGAAGTTTCAGATTATTTGCATTTTGTGGAAGATTGAATAGGAAAGACTTGTGAGGAGGACATTTGAGGAATGTAGTCTGGAGATGATGAAATGATGAGTATTTAGGCTACATTAGGAAAAGATAGGAAGCGAGACAGCAATGTTGTGGAAATGAAGTAAAGCAGATCTAGTTACTGATCAGGTGTAAAACTTAAAATAGATCTGAGGATTAAACAAAATATTGGGTTTGTGCATTAGCTCAAGAGCTGGAATGAGCAGTCGGTCAGGCTGATGGGATCTGAGCAGAATGTCTTTGATTTAGCATTCAATTGAAGGTAGCTAAGACTTATGCAGAACTTAATACCTGTCTTGTCAGCAGTGGTCATAGAGTCAAGTTTGGAGGCAGCAAAGTAGAGTTGGATGTCATCTACATATATTAGAAGTGGACACTCATGCTTAAATGATGTGGCTAAGGGGAGCAGTAGTCAAGGAAAATAAGATCAAGTGGGATCCCAAAGAATGCTTTGGGTTTAGGTGAAAATAAGATGTTAGAACAGACATAATAAAGCCTTTAGACAGTTAGAGTAAAAACAGAAAAGGGTGCTACCACAGAGATGAAATGGGTACTGAGGACAAGGAAAGAGTGGTTTACCAGTGTCGACTGCTGAAATACCAAGGTGTCGCAAAGAGCCCTAATTACAAGATTTAATTGCAGACATTAACCAAGATTGTCTAGATCTGCCTGCACCCATGTTATGGAACTCCATCCCACAATCCCTTTGCCTTGCTCCCTCCTTTGTCTCCTTCAGAGCTGGTCTCAAGACCCTTCTTGTCCTGACTTCAGCCGCCCTCCTACCTGTTTACCATGATAAGGAACATGTTAGCTATATATATTTTGGAGATTCTCAATATTTTGATTCACATGTCTTTTTGCATTGAAAATTATTGCTTCTTTGGATGAAAGCAACTGGATGACGACTGATTTCACATTATATTCCACCACTCAGCCAGAAGCTGGATCTAATTACAGTAAAAGCCTGTTTATCCGCACCCTCGAGACCTGGTCAGTGCCAATCAAACGGCATGCCGGATATTTGAGTGGCAAGTTGCCAAAAATCCTACACAAAAAATTAAGTTGTTTTTAGACATACCATATTAATAGTACACTAAATAATAACAAAATATTGTATGGATACTTACCAATAAAGCAATAAATATTGATTACACTCTATAAACACAGCACACAATCACAAAGCAAACTTCTACAATGGCGGACGGAAGATTATTTTTCTCTTAAAGGGGTAGTGTCGATTTTTCCTCTTTTTTTTTCTCTCCTGAGATGTCTAGAAGACGTGAAAAGCACTGTATCAAATGCCAGGATTATTATTATAATTATTATTTGGTGCCTTGGGACATCCTCCTGATGTGAAAGGCACTATACAAGTGTAATTTTGTTGTTGTTGGTGGTGGAAACCAGATCTTGATGGTGAATTTTTTTCCCACTTTTACATAATTGCTCTTTGTAGTAAAAAATTATAAATAATCCTTGCATTTGATATAGAGCTTTTCATGTCTTCTAAACGTTTCAAAGTGCTTCATATATACTGTAAAATGAATTGACTGTACATTTGTGGATGAAACGCTGCAGCTAATTGCATGCAGCAGTGTCCCCAAACAGTCGTGGATTGAAATGATCAATTTATTATTGTTTATTTTTTCTTGAGAGATTATTATCAGGCTTGTGGAGTAAAGAAACTTGCCCAAAGTTGTTTCTCTGCTGGGAATCGAACCCAGGTCTCTCGTTCCATGAGTCTGGACAACTGGACTACCATTCACATGTCCACACTTGTAAAGTATGTTTCATTCACAGAAATAGCAGTAACTCACAACAAGAAATAACATTTGCATAGCGCCTTTCACATCAGAAATATAGTCTAAATATTGTTTCTGTTTCTCTCAATCTGATATGTTGTCAGCACAAATCCTATCTTCTCTTGGCACAATCTAGTTGATCATATCCATTTAACCACAATTTGTCTTCATATGTTGTCTTTGCTGAAATTGTATTTTTGAAGCTCCATATTGAATACCTTGTAATTAATTATGTAGCTAGTCATTCTGATTGTATTACAGCAGTGCATATTTTTGGGGGGTGGAAGAAAATTATTCTGTATTCCGATTATAGTTGCTGCTTTGTAGAAAATTAGAAACCAAACATAGTGAAACCAATGTCACCCCCACAGTGAATATTTTATTTGAATTAAGAGTTGGATTTAATGTTTGCACACCTTTGCGTAATTCTTTAGTTTTCCTAAATTAAAACAAAATGTGATTTGTAATCAAGGCATCAAAAGGTGTCATTCCATGATGCCATCGCTTTATCCAGTTGCACTAATTATTTCCAAGGTAGCTTTCTCATCCTTTAGAGTTTTAGGAAGATTCTAACTTGTACAGATGTACCAGTGGAAACATAATGGAAGCATCCTTAGGGATGGCTATGTCTTTAAATGCTATCATACCTTTGCTATAGCAGCCAAAAGTCTGGTAGCTGCTTTAGCACAACGTGTTTCTTTTTGCTCCAGATAATCGGCTTGAAACCTCTCGCATCTGTCGTAGAGGAACTGCGTCTATATACAGTGTGGTTAATACCTGTGGTTCCTGATAATCTTGACTGTTGTCTCAACTGACATTAAAGTGCTCTGAGACGCCGTCCGGCGTGGATGGCGCTATATAAATCGAAGTTGTTGTTGTTATCTAAAAAAAATTAAAAGACCAACTGATAAAAATGCTTTATTTGTTGAAAGACTTGACATGTTTGCACTTGTATAGGCCCTTTCACCCTAAAATTGAACATCTCAATGTGCTTTACTTAATATAATTGATTAGAAATTAAGTGAGTGATATATAGACAAATGTGATGGCTAATTAACAACACCCACACCAGTAACATCCCACAAACAATATCAAAATCAATTCTGCAAATAATCGGTTTGCAAAATAAGAACATAAGAATTAGGAGCAGGAATAGGCCATTCAGCGCTTCGAGCCTGCTCCGCCATTCAATAAGATCATGGTTGATCTTCTCACCTAACTCTGATTACCTGCCCTATCCCCATATCCCTCTATTTTTCAAAAATCTATCAGTCTCAGCCTTGAAAATGTTCAAGAACTGAGCATCTACAGCCTTCTGGGCTAGTGAATTCCATAAATTCACTACCCTCTGAGTGAAGAAATGTTTCCTTAACTCTGTTCTAAAAGGCTGACCCTTTTAGATTTTAAGACCGTGACCCCTGGTTATAGATTCTCCTACCAGGGGAAACAGTCCCTCAGTGTCTACTTTATCTAGCCCTTTAAGAATCTTATATGTTTCAATAAGATCCCCCCTAATTCTTCTGTACTCTCGAGAATACAGCCCTAGTTTATTCAACCTATCCTCATAGGTCAGTCCCCTCAACCCAGGAACTAACCTAGTGAATCTACGCTGCACCCCCTCTAAGGCAAGTATGTCCTTTTTTAAATAAGGAGACCAAAACTGCACACAATACTCTAGGTGCGGTCTCACCAAAGCCCTATACAGTTGCAGCAAGACTTCCCTACTCTTGTACTCTAAACCTTTTGAAATGAACGCTAGCATGCCGTTCGCCTTCTTAGTTGCTTGCTGCACCTGCGAACTAACGTTTTGGGACTGGTGTACAAGGACACCCAAATCCCTTTGAATATACTAACACTATCTAACTTCTCCCCCTCTAGAAAATAATCTATTCTTTTATTCTTGCTACCTAGGTGAATAATTTCACACTTGCTAACATTGAATTCCATCTGCCACCTACTTGCCCACTCCCCTAGCCTATCTATATCTTGTTGCAATCTTTTTGCATCATCCTCAGAGCACACTCTGCTACCTAGTTTAGTGTCATCCGCGAATTTAGACACATTACATTCAATGTCCTCGTCCAGATCATTGATGTAAATAGCTGAGGCCCAAGCACTGATCCTTGTCCCACTCCACTAGTTACATCCTGCCAATTTGAGAATGATCCGTTTATCGCTATGGATCAACTTTAATGTTGCCTTGGGATGCCCTCCTGATGTGGAAGGCGCTATACAAATGTAATTTGCTGTTGTTGCCTCATTCATTGTTTTTCACTTACAAATAAGGATTTAGCTGATTCACGTAAGGAGGAGGGGTACATATCTGGACATGCTGTCTCATTCAAATGTTAAAAATGTAAAATCTTTCTATTTTTATCCTCGCACAACAAGATCATTTTATAAAAAAAGAGAAAGGAAAGTCAAGGGGAGTATTTTCCTTTGACCTCCTCTACTAACTTTATTTATTAATGTGATATTTTCAAAATAGATTTTCTTTATTCTTTAAATTATTTTTAATTCTACATACTTCACTTCCTATCAGTTAACTCATTGTCTTTATATTAACATGTTTAACTTTATTCAGAATAATAGATAGGTGGTAAATTTGGTATTGTAATTCCAGTTTACAATAACTACTGTGTTTCAAGAAAAAAAGGTGGAAATAAGTGAGATGCGGGAGAAGACATGAAGCCAGGATTTCTTCTCAAGGTTTCTAGAAATGCTAATTGCATAATTCTTCTGTTCAATCATCCATTATTGATCGTTTTACATCCAGGTTGCAGTGGTTCATTTCAAGCTAGTTTTAAATATTGATTTGGAAAAAGAAATGTTGTGTAGTTGTGATACTTTCACTGAGAATGTTCCTTGTAATACAGAGCTGTGTCCACTGGAGCCAATTATGATAGAACCTTGATTTATCTATGTCCTAGTGGTCCAGCGGGACATCATTGGTTCTGCAAAGATATACTGCTGCAATTTGTTTGCCTCTAAAACAAACCAAGCACAGAAAATAATTAAAAAAACATTTTTTTCCCTTTTCTGAAGATTCCTAAAGTGCACTAAAGTTTTTGGTTAGAACTATAAAGTTACTCACCTATTGGGATTTTTGTTTTAAATCTTAACGAAATAAAAATTGCTCTTTCCAAGTACAGTAGAAGCCCGTTTATCCGTGATTTGATTCATCGGCACTTCCGTATAACTGGCACGCCAAAAAAAGTCCCCAGACGATAAACTGGAACTTATCTGGAACAATAGCAGTGGAGCATTTGTAAATGCATAAATAATAACATAATAACAGAATATTGTATTGGTACTTGTTGTTAAAACTACTCTCTTGCGCTTTTTACTTTTGCTGGTAGATGCTGCGCTTGAAGCCCTGATGCTGCGGTTGAGGTTTATACTTCCAACGATTCTTTTTAAAATGGAGCACACCAAGCGGGTGAAAAAAACTGAGCGCGACTTTAAAGCCATACTAGCAGCAGGCTGATAACGCTAGCCGATAACCCACATTGTCGCGCAGATGCAGTATTTTGGTTTGCCCTCTGACTGTCAATTACCTGCTCTTACATAAATAGTAGAATCCAGATTATCCATAACAGAACTTTTAATAACCACCTACTTTTAAATTATTCACAAGGGCACAGAGGCCTGCATTATGGCATAATGATGATTCAATTGTACTGTTTAGAATTATGTTCTTCTGGCAAAGATTATTATTCTTTGGACATGAAGTTGCTTTTTCTTGTAATTTTATGTGCTTTCTGCTTGAGTAATAATAATCCTTGCCATTGGCAGGCACTTGCTGAAAATGTAGTGACTGTATATGTGTAAGCGAATGCTACACGTAGAATAATGCTCCACAAATACCGTGAAGTGAATAACAAATGAACTGGAGAATTGTTGGTCAGCGCATCGAGAAACTCCATTCTCTTTTTGAATAATCCCAAGGGATATTTAAGATGCATGTGAATAGACAGACTGGATTCCTATTTAAGTTCTCTTTTGACATATGGAATCATAGAATTATACAGTATTTTATAAAGGTTCATCATAAATTCTGCATTCTATACCACGATGTATAAAGCCTACTATTCTGTATGTTTTTTAAAACAAAAAGAGCTTTATCTACCTTTCCTGCCACCGTCAAAAATTGTTTTGATACTCACTTGCAGAGACACTAGGAGTAATCCAAAGATCACACATTTGAGGACCTACTCTTTAGCTTTTCCTCTAGCTTCCGATACTCTCCCTGCAGAATCTCAGCCCTGTTTTCCCTACGTCATGGACCATCACTTTTGGATGATATTCCGCTTTCCACTGTAAAACGTTTTGCACCTGTTCTGTGATGTCTTCAAACCTAGCACCAGGGAAGCAACATATTATGCGAGAATCACATCTTTGGTTGCAGAAACACCTGTCTACTCCTTTCACCATTGTGTCCCCAATTACAATTGCATTGACACTCTATCCTTTCCATCCCCCCCACCTCCCCCCGCATCCATTTACTTTTGGCTCCTCTCCTCAGATGTGTCGTCAGAACTGGTTTCTGAGTGTCACACTTCTTTAGGACCTCTGTAGCTGTGGGGTGACAACCTCCTGAAATGTTCAATCCACGATCTCTTCAGCATCCTCTCTTCAAGCTCAGAAACTGAGCTCAAGCTCGAGCAGCCAGAGGCACTTCCGAAACACGTGTTTGTCCAGGGCACACAGCATTGTGGAGTTTCCACAAGGCAAACATTGTGCAAGCAACCAGTCTCAGCTGCCTTGCCATATTCCAGATGTGTTTTATACAGTATTACTTGAATATAATAATTATATATTTTTAAATTATACACAGGCTGTTTCCCCCTCTGCAACAAATTCCCACTCTCACCAAATTCTTTAACAGAATTCTCACCCTGTTCCCACCTCACTCTGCTGGGCTCCCTGCTCAAGTGAGGCTTTTGCAAGTCTTCCCTTTTATAAGTAGAGACATGTAGCTCAGTGGTTAGAGCACTCACCTTATAAGAGAGTGAATTGGGTTCAATTCCAGGCAGGATGAAACCTGGGGTAAGTTTCCTTACTCCACACGCCTATTAATAATCCCCTTAAAAAAAAATTGGTCATTTCAATCTACAACAGTTTGTGGGATACTGTTGTATGCAATTGGCTGTCGCATTTCACCCATTTTACAGCATATTTTACAGCCATTTTACAGCATATTCTGTGAAATGCTTGGAGATGTCTGTTGATTGGCTCATGCCAGCGCCTTCACAGCTCAGGCACTGGCAGCATCAACCTCCATAATAATCCTTGCATTTGATATAGCGCTTTTCACATCTTATCAACGTCCCAAAGCGCTTCACAGAATATACTGTAAAGTGAATTGACTGTATATATTTGTGAGCGAATCGCGGCAGCCAATTGCGCACAGCAGCGTCCCACACACAGTCGTGGATTGAAATGACCAATTTTATTATTGTGGTTTTTTTGGAGGGATTATTATTAGGCGTGTGGAGTAAGGAAACTTGCCCAAGGTTTCGCCCTGACCTGCCTAGATTTGAACACAGGTCTCCCCAGCTTGGTCTCCCCAGCTTGCAAGACAAGTGCTCTAACCACTGAGCCACAGGAGCTCCATGGTTGCACACTCCACCTCACCAAGCCAGTCAGGAACCTAGGTACACTTAAAGCCCATTTATGCGGCACCCATCAACCGTAACTTCCATATAACCGGCATTGTAAAAAAAGGTCCGTATTCGATTAACTGGAATTTACTCGGAAAAATGCATTGAATTATTTTAATTTTATTTTTTTAAATGTTTGTGTTTTCGGCCAAATATCCGGCACATGCTTTAACCGGCATTGGCCAGGTCCCGAGAGTGCCGGATAAATGGGCTTTTACTGTATCTTGTTTGATCCTCTAATGTCTTTCCTCATCCACATCCACGCCATGACCCGCTCTACCTTCCCTCATCTTCACAACATTGCCCAACTCCTCCACAGGCCGCTGAAACTCACATTCATTCCTTCATCACGTCCAGGCTTCACTATGCAAAGCCCTGCGTGTCGGCCTTCCCAACTCCTCCCTCCATAGGCTGCAGATCATCCAGAACTCTGCAGCCCATGTCCTCTCCCACACCAAGTTCTGCGTCTCCATCTCCTCCATTCTCGCCCGACATCATTGGCTCCCCATAATTCAGGGGATTCAATTCAAGATCCTGGTCCTCACCTTCAAAGCCCTCCATGGCTTTGCGTGTCTTTGCAACTTCCTAACCCCCTAACTCCGCTCCCTCCGCTCAGCAGGCTCCGGCCTACTCCATGTCCCCACGGGCTAGCTTTCAGCCACTCTGCTCCCAACCATGGGAATTCCATCCCTCAATCCCTCCCTCGTGCCCTCCCTAGCCTCCTTTAAATCCCACCTCAAGACCCTCCTCTTCAACAATGCCATCGGTCATCTCCCTTCCCCTCTCTTCCCTCCACCCTCCCCAATCCCAGTTTGGGTCTGAAACACTGATTGGCCAGCACCTTAGAACGTCATTCCGACATGAAAGGCGCTATACAAATGTAGTTTTGTTGTTGTTGTCTACAAGATATGAAAAGCGCTGCATCAAATACGAGAATTATTATTATTGGACTCTAAACAAATGCACCCAGTTTCGACTGGTCAGTCTAAATTTATTAATCTCCAACATCTGACCTACAATTAACTGCTAATAGACTTGTTTACCTTCTTACATATAAGGTTGCCTCCACCTCAAAAAAGATTTCTGACTTCTGCTGAATGAAATAATGTATTTCCAACAATTCATCACTTGTCCAGCAATATCCTGGTGTCAGTCTGGACTATAAGATCAAAGTCCTGAACTATGGCTCGAACCCACAGACCTCTATTCCAAAAGCAAGATTGCTTCAAACTGAGCAGATTTGACACTTGCAAATAGAGATGTGGCATAATCTAAGGGTTTGTTGCTGACCAAGAAATATATTCAAGGCTTTCAGCCTACACTTTGGAACTCCATCCCACAATCCCTTTGTCTTGCTTCCTCCCTTGCCTCCTTCCACCTCCTCTTCACTGTGCCTTCAGTCGCTCTCCTACATTTCTGCCCTCCCTCATCCCAACCCCGCCTGGAGCCCCCCGCGCCCCTCGCACTGGTCCTGACCCCTGACTGTTCAGCGCCTTGGGGTGACCTCCCAACGTGAAAGGCGCTCTACAAATGTAATTTTGTTGTTGTTGCTTAATGGTGGCAGAGCCTGACTCTGTACCAGGGGGAGGGGAGAGTTGACCATAAGCTTGGTCGAACAGAAACGTTTTCAGACAGGAATTGAAACAACAGTGACAAAATCACAATTGTAGAGTGCCTTTCGTAACAGGAGGATGTCCCAAGGCGTTGAACAGACAGGAGTCAGGACCCGGATAATGGAGGGTGGGAGCAGGGTTGTGGTTGGGGCCACGTTTAGGATGAGGAACGGCAGAGAGGTAGGCGGGCGGCTGAAGGTACAGTCAAAATGGAGGGTCTTGAGTTGGGCAAAGGAATTGTGGGTTGGGGTTTCAAAGAGTGGGGGCAGAGAGGCTGAAACCCTTGGCCGCTGATGGTAGGGCGAGTCGGGTGGAAAACATGGAGGGTCAGCAGGTCAGAGGTAGAAGGGGCAAAGCCGTGGAGGGCCATGAATTTGAGGATGAGGATTTTGAATTCTATCCTCTGAGGGATGGGGAGCCAGTGAAGCCGGGCGAGGGTGGGGATGATAGGGTCAGGGAGCCTGGTCAAGAGAGCACATGAGCTGCAGAGTTTTGGATGTTCTTCAGCTTGTGGAGAGAAGAGTTGGGGAGGCCACAAGGAAGGAGTTTCCGTAGTCGGGCCTTGAGGTGACAATGCATATATGAGGGTTTCTGCAGCCTGAGGGACAATTTAAAACTTCACAGGAAATACTGTAAATGTAGTGACTGTGCTTTATGACCAAACAATATGCATATATCGATGTTCTATAAACAACTATGAAGTGAATCAATTATTGATCAGGACACCCGAAGAAACTCACTCTCCTTTCAAATAGTTCTCTGGGATTTTTAATGTCCAAATGAACAGGGCCTCAGATGAACATCAGTAATGTAGCACACCCCCAGTACTGCAATGGAACTCAGACTATTAAGTGTTTCATGTCCTGATGTGGGGCGTGAACCCACAACCTTCTGATTCAGAGGCAAGAATGTACCAACTGAGCGAGTCTGATACACAGTGTAACAAAATCTATTTGAATCATGGAAAAATGAACATTTTAATTTGTTTTGACAATGAGGTGAACACAGATTGATTTTTGCAAATGGTAGCAATGGGTGCTATTTGAAGTGATTAATTTGGAATATCATAGAAGGAGTGTATTGGCATAACATTAAAAGTATTGGCTTTGTGATATATATTTCTGTGCATCTTCTATATATACAGGTACCCCGCCCCAACCGCGTTTTTTTCTACTGCTAATTTCACTTATCCACGGTTGGCTCGCTGCGACAACCCTTGCTAACCACGGCAATGGTTATTGCTTAATCCTTGCTTATCCATGGGTTTTAACACTAACACTAGCATTTAGCGCTAGGACCCAGTTGCGATGTCACAATCAACCAGCAACAATGTCGCTTCTCTGTTAGGATTAAGGCAAATAACATGAATTTATTGTCGCTTCTCCGCATCCCCCCCTTCCATGTCATTCACCACACCAGCTTCTCCATTGATTTCTCGCTCTCTGTCTGTGTGTAGATCAGTCAGTCAGTCAGTCAGACAGCCTCGTGGATTGCTGCAGATCCTGGCAGCGAATGCGCCCAAACTTACTCCCCTATCCCCATGTTTCCCATAGGCCCCTATATTTTCCAACCGCGACAAAGCAAACATACTCCCCCTATCCCAATGTTTCCCATAGGAAACTGCGGAGGTTTTCAGGAACGTATCCCCTAAATACATTGGGGAGGGGTACCTGTACTAATAAAACATCAATGTCTGTTTGTGCTTCAAGAAGGAACTCAATAACTGATTGACATTGAGGCATGTTTTAAAATTATAATTTGAATTCTTAATTGTTTTGGGGTAGCTTCTGTCGTTCATGAGTTATGACCTAAAATGCATTTCCATTTTGTGTTTTTGTTGCAGTTACACCTGGTGGCTGCCGAGTCGAAGTGTTGTTGTGGCATCATAATAATACTTGCATTTGATGTAGCGCTTTGCACATCATCTAGATTTCTCAAAGCGCTTCACAGAATATACTGTAAAGTGAATTGACTGTATATATATATATGTATATGTGGGTGAAATGCAGCAGCCAATTGCGCACAGCAGTGTCCTACAAACAGTCGTGGATTGAAATGACCAATTTATTATTATTTATTTAATTTTTTTGTGAGAATTATTGTCAGGCATATGGAGTAAGCAAACTTGCCCAAGGTTTCGCCCTGCCTGGAATTGAACCTGGGTCTTTCCCTTGTAAGGCGAGTGGTCTAATCACTGAGTAGTTAAACCTGGTGATCGCAGTGGCTGACCATGGTGCTGTGGCATCCTGTGTCACAGAAAACACATGAAGCCAAGCATCTGGAACAAAATAAAGAACACGCAAAACTAAACTGCAGCAACAACAAAATAACATGTGTGATGGGAAGTCAATCAAATTGTGCGAGAATAGGGGAGATAATAAGTTCATGGAGCCTCGCATTGGAGAGGACATGAGTTGCCGAGTTCTGGATGATCTGCAGCGCATGGAGGAAGGAATTAGGGAGGCCCACAAGCAGGGTGTTGGCATAGTCGAGCATAGACGTATTGACGGCATGAATGAGAATTTCAGCGGCCCGAAGGGTGAGGTAGTGGTGAAGTCGGGGAATGTTGCGGAGGTGAGGGAAGGCAGAACAGGTCATGGCATGGATGTGGGGGAGAAGTTTTTCATTAGAAAGATAGCTAAGTGAAAAGTCAAACCTTTCAAGGAAAGTTAAAATGCTAGACAAAAAAAGGAGAAAGCCCATTAAGTGAAACTGAAGAGCAAAGAACAGCATGGCTGCACTTCAAAGCTGAAATGACTGCATCAGAGTGCCAGACTGAGTTGTCCAATCAAACAACAGCACTGGAAAAATGGGTCCTCCCATGGGAGCCCTCCCAGATGAGTATAGATAAACATGAAATGTCTGTGTGTGTGTCAATCTACATTCCATATTGGATTTTTTTGTTACAAGTATAGCTGCAATGGGTACAGTGAGTAATTCAAATTAATATTTGCGGTTTGAATCAGTGATGTTTCCTGCACATAATAATCAACGAGCATAAAATGACATCAGTGGCAATCTTGTTGGCCTTTTTCTTGAAAGGTGGCCATGCATTTTTTTGAATCCTAGAATTTTACAGCACAAAAGGAGGCCATTCAGCCCAATGTGTCTGTGCCAGCTTATTGAATTAGCTATCCAATTAGTCCCACTCCCCCGCTCTTTCCCCAAAGCCTTGTAATTTATTTATTTTCAAATATATATATCCAATTCCCTTTTGAAAGTTATTATTGAATCTACCACCCTTTGAGGCAGTGCATTCCACGTTATAACAGTTTGCTGCACAAAGCAATTTCTCCTCATCTCTCTGTTTCTTTTGCCAATTATCTTAAATCTGTGTCCTCTGATTACTCACCAGCCTGCTTCTCCTTTTATCAGAACCCCTCATAGTTGTGAACACCTCTATTAAATCCCCTTAACCTTTCTTCTTAAAGGAGAACAATCTCAGCTTCTGTCTACTCACATAACTGATGTCCCTCGTTCCTGGTAGCATTCTGGTAAATCTCCTTTCCACTCTATCCTTCTAAGGTGTAGTGCCTAGAAATTGGACACAATACTCCAGCTGAGTCCTAACCAGTGATTTATAATAGTTTAGCATAGCTTACTTAGCGGTGTTTCTGAAAAAAAAAGCGCACTCCTGGCTTGCTCTAGTATGTAATGGTTTAGTTCAGTTTATGTTACCCTTAAGGTCAGCTATATGGTATTTAAAACAAAATATCTACATTCCTCGTGCGATTGCATTTTGTGTTCTGCATAGTGATTAAGACGCATGGTTATTGGAATGTGTAACTGCCTGAAATGTATTTCCTGTTATCCTATTTATTTGTTCACTTTAAGATAAGACCCTGAAAGGGTTTTAGTATTGATTTGCCCTGAAATTTAGAGATTGATTGAGCAATTAGAGTCAAAATGCTGCTTACATTCTGCAGACTTGAATCACTGTAAGAGATATTCAGGAGCTCATATTCAATTTGATTTCTTTAAATATTCAATATTGAATTGATGCTGGGAAACTAATCACTACCATTAATGTAATCCTTTGAGTTTTCTATGCTGCAGAATTTTCAAGTAAGAAATATTATGCTAAACTTTATACCATTGTACCAGTAATGATCTTGCAATAAAATAATAAAATTTAGATGCTGTTTTCATGTTTCTCTAATGTAAAAACAGTACATATTCGCTGTCTATACTCTGGGATCTTCTGGATGGCCGATGGAATATTGTTTCCTGTAGACCTCACCTTGAATTCAACTGCAACAACAATAGCAACAAAATTACATTTGTATAGAGACTTTCATGTCAGGAGGACATCCCAAGGTGTTGGACAGGTTGCTGCTTCAGACCCAGCTAAGGACAGGGGGTGGGAGTGGGGGGGGGGGGGGGGGGGGGGGGGGGAGTTGCCGATGGGACCATTGAAGAGGAAGTCTTGAGGTGAGACTTGAAGGAGGTCAGGGAGGGTGCAAGGCAGAGTGACTTTGGGATGGAGTACCCAGGTTGGGGGCAGAGTGACTGAAGGCTCGCCTGCCAATGGTTGGGCAGGTGGGTCAGGGGAGAGAGGCCAGAATCTCTTGAGCGGAGGGGGCGGGCAAGTTGGTAAGGGGATAGGAGGTCATGGATGGGGCAAGGTTGTGGAGGGCTTTATATGTGAGGACCAGGATCTTGAATTGGATCCTCTGGATGATGGAGAGCCATGGAGTTGGGCAAGGATGGGGGAGATGGGGTCACAAAGTTTGGAACAATAGAGGACACGAGCTGCAGAGTTTGGGTTTAACTGCAGCCTGTGGAGGGAGGAATTGGGGAGGCCGACCAGCAAGGCATTTGCATAATCAAGCTGGGATATAATGAAGGCGCGGATGAGAGTTTCAGCGGCTTTAGGGGTGAGGTAATGACAGAGTCGGGAAATGTTGCGGAAGCAGGGAAAGTCAGAGCGAGTCATTGCTTTGATGTGAGAGAGGAAAGCCAGTTGAGGGTCGAACAAGACACCTAGGTTCCTGACCGGCTTGGTGAGGTTGAGTATGGAACCATGGAGGTTGATGCACCCAGCACCTGATGCAAGGAGGCATTGGCCCGAGCCAATCAGTAGGGCCTCGGTCTTATTGACGTTCAACTGTAGCAAGTTAGCTCTCATCCAGGACTTGATGTCAGGACAGTGGTAGTCCTGGAGTCGAAGGTAGAGGCAGAGAGATAAACCCACTACAAAAAAATAAAGTTCTTTTAACACACACCATACGCACCAGACTAGGTAATAGCAGAGAGTGGCAGAGTATTGTGTTGGTGTTTGTTGTTGGGGCTGCTTTCTTGTGCTTTTCACCTTTACTGATTGGGGTTTGCAGTCCAGCGATTCTTTTTTGAATGGGGGATGCCAGGTGGGTGAAAGAAGCGGCAGCGCGATTTTAAAGTCGTGTGACTTTACAATTTGCAAGCCGAAGCCCTAGACTCTACTAGCGGGGCAAACCGAAATACTGCACCTGCGCGACAATGTGGGTTATCGGCTAGCGTTATCGGCTTGTCGCTAGTATGACTTTGAATCATATGCGCTCTGTTTTTTTCGACTGCTTGACGTGCTCTATTTTGGGAGGGGTCACTGGACTGTAAACCTCAACCGCAGCATCATGGCTTCAAGCGCAGCATCTACCAACGGGGATGGGGGGCACAGGAGAGTAGTTTTGACAGTGAGTACCAATGCAATATTCTGTTATTGTGTTATTATTTATGCATTTACAAATGCTCTACTGCTATTGTTTTGGATAAGTTCCAGTTTATCGAATTGGGACTTGTTTTGGCAAAAAAATACAGAAGTATACGGAAGTGCCAGTGCATCGAGTCAAGGATAAATGGGCTTCTACTGTATATCCCTTGTTAGATAAGGAGACCAAAACTGCACATGATATTTACGGTGCGGTTTCACTGAGACCCTATACAGTTGCAGCAAGACTTCCCTTCTCTTATATTCTTACCCTTTGCAATGAATGCTAACATGCTGTTATCCTTTCTAAATGCTTGCTGTACCTGCATACTAGGGTCCATCGATATGGAAATTTTCCGATTTAGATATATCAATGGGTTCATATCGAGATGTATCGATATTTTCGGGGTTTTCGTACTGCGCATGCGCGTGCGCATTCGGGGTCTATCTCCTCAGGAGGTAAATATCTCTCTCTCTCTGTGTCTCTCACACTCACTCTCTCCATCTCTGTGTTCTTCTGTCTGTGTCTCTGTCCTCTCTCACCCCCACCCCCCCCATCTCTCTGTCTATCTATCTATCCATCTATCCATCTATCTGTATATTATCACATCCCCCCGTCTCTCTCTCCCCCCCACCCGCCGTCTCTCTCTACCCCCCACACCCCGCCGTCTCTCTTTCACCCTCCACTCCCCCCCCCCCCCCCCCCCCCCCCGCCGTCTCTCTCACCTCCCACCCCCGCCGTCTCTCTCTCACCGCCCCCCCCCCCCCCCCCGCCGTCTCTCTCTCACTCCCCACCCCCGCTGTCTCTCTCTCACCCCCCTCTCACTCACACACCCCCACCGCCATCTCTCTCTCACCCCACCCCTGCCGTCTCTGTCTCACCCCCCCACCCCCCCGCCGTCTCTCTCTCACCCTCCACCCCCGCCGTCTCTCTCTCTCACCCCCTCCCCCCACCCCCCGCCGTCTCTCTCCCCTCAACCCTTGCATACCTGTATATTGTATTCGAGGACTTTGAATACAATATGGCGGCTTGCACCTCGATCTGAGCATTGTGTATAGAGATGAGCATTCTGGGTCTTGTAGTTCATTGCGCGCGCATTCCTATTTTTTCGTATATCGACTTTTTCGATATATCGGTATTTTTGAAATGTCTATATCAGCGTATCGATATAAAAATTATATCGGATATAACCGATATATCGCTGGACCCTACTGCATACTAACTTTCTGTGGTTGGTGTACAAGGACACCTAAAACAATAACAACAACAAAATTACATTTGTATAGCGCCTTTCACATTAGGAAGACGTCCCAAACCCTCGGAATACTAACACTAGCTAGTCTCTCTCCCTCTAGAAAATAATCTGCTTTTCTATTTTTTCTTCCTTCATGCTTCACACTGCCCCACATTATACTTCACCTGCCACGTTTTGCCCACTCACTTATATACCTCTTTGCATTCTCCTTGTATCATCCTCATAGCTTACTTTCCAACTTTAGGTTCATATCGGCCGCAAATTTAGAGACGTTAAACTCTTATTTCCTCATCTAAGTCATTGATGTAGACTGTAAACAATTGAGGCCCAAGCATTGATCCTTGTGGCACTCCACGAGTCACATCCTGCCAATCTGAGAAGGACCCATTTATCCCTACTCTCTGCCTGTTAACCACTCTTCAATCCATGTTAATATATTATCCCTATTTCCACATGACGGCTCATATCCCTATGATATCACATCATATCATCTTCTATAGCAACCTTTTATGTGGCACAGGTTGAATTCCTTCTGAAAATCCAAACACATTATATTCACTGATTCCCTCCTATCTAATGTGCTAGTTACATCTTCAAAAAACTCTTATAATATTTGTTACACACGAATATGGTGCTTAAATATTCAAAGAATATGATGTAAAGTTTATTTTTTAAGAGTATGTTTAATCTTTAGTTTGATATAATCATTTTGGTGGTGTTAGTTTATTTTTGTTTCAAATATGGCTTTAATATAGATAGACGTTACTGTATTGCGGGCTAATGTTATGCAAATTTCAACATCTGTTTGACATGTACAGCTATTCTTCTCCTGATATACGGGCGGCATTTATTGAACGTGTAAAATTTGATCCCGTACCATATTGAATATGTAAGATCTCTGTACATCTGCGCAATAATACTATGACTACTTTGACAAAATACTGATACACTTTTATTTACTATATAATATATACTACGTCTCATTCTTTCCCTTTTGTATTGAACGGATCTACATATCTCTTAATTGCAAATGAAAATGGGTTGATAATCATGCAGATTTTGTGATGCTCTGACGTGGAGACATTTGGAATATCACTTCGATTGTATTAACTTAATCAACTAAAATTGAAATACAGCCACTGGTAATAATAATCCTAGTATATAGCGCTTTTCACATCTTCCAGTCATCTGAAAGCAGAATATACACAATAAATAAGTGAATTGACTACATTTTGCAGGCAAAAGGCATATTTCTGTCATGTAATTGAAATAAATATGTGCAGAACTGGCATGAATGAGTGAAAGTAGTTAGTGGAGATCATATCTGATTTAGTCATTTTTATGAAACACTTAAACTGCATAATTCATCTGAAGAATATTTAACCTCTTAAAGTGAGAACAATGTACAGTACTATGGTTTGAGAAAATAATTTAACGATAAAAATATTGCAAATTTTTTTGAAGTACTTGCCATACTTCAAGTACTGTACAACTAGATTTGAGAAAAGTAATCATATGTTCCACACATTAAAGAGAAACAGAATACGAATTTGTACATATTTAAATACTTTTTAATAACTTTTACAAAAACTAGAGTTTTGACTTAGTTCTTTAATTCTTTGTCATCAATTCAGTGCACTGCATATGGCAAGTTACAAATTTTAAATGCAGAATACAGTAAACTCCCAATAACTCATCACTCAATGGGAAAAGGGCTCAGTGACTAGTTATCCTGATTGGGTAGTTAGACATTGCTCCTCCCAGGACACAAGAGGTGTAGGTGCTTAATGGAGTTTGGGCGCACATGCTCAGATGCATTGCAGGGGCCTCTGATCCATTGGAAGGTTGCATTGTGGCTCTTGTCCTATCCCAGAGACCCCATGGTGTATTGGAGGACTCTGTGGGCTCCTGCTGTATCTTGTCGAAGGGTAGGGCAGCGCAGGAGGCCACAACGTAGCCCTCTAATCAGACGTGTCACCACTCCGGGCAGCCACGGCACATAAGACGTATAGGGATGACGTCACTGCTTTTTGTGAAAGCCTCCTGGGAATTTGTGACCAGTTTGAGCAAGCCTCTAGCGCCAAGGAGCCATCTAAAACTAGGGGTCACAGTCTTTAAGATTAAGGGTCAGTCTTTTCAGGAAACATTTTTTCACTCAGAGGGTAGTGAATTTATGGAATTCTCTAACCCAGAAGGCTGTGGATGCTCATTCCTTCAACATATTCAAGACTGAGGTTGATAGATTTCTAATGGATAGAGGGATTAAAGGATACGGGGATAGGACGGGTAAATGGAATTGGTTTAGAAGATCAGCCATGATCTTATCAAATGGCGGAGCAGGTTCAAGGGTATTAATGGCCTACTCTTGCTCCTATTTCTTATCTTCTTATGTTCTTTAGGTCAACCGCCAGAAAAGCAAGTTGATGTATTTTGGACAAAACGCAACATACTACAGATCCTGGAAATCTGAAACAAAAACAGAAATTGCTGATTACACTCAGCAGATCAGGCAGCATTTTTGAAGTAAGAAAGTGAGTCAACATTTCGGGCTCACGACTCTTCGTCAGAACTGGGACATGTTGGGAGGGAGAGGCTTTTAAGGACTAATAGATAGTGGGGTGGCGGGGCAAGGAAGACGAAGGAAAAAATGTGGTAGAGGACAGGAGAGGATGGTTAAAGAGGTGTTTACGGTGTAAAACGGGGGTGGAAGCAACAAAACTGGAGAGAAGAGGCGTTAATAATGTAAAAAAAAAGAGTGGGGGAAAATGCAAAAGAACAGGCAGACCAGATAGTCATAGAAGAGAGGGAGGAGGAAGGTGCGCTGTTATGACCTGAAATTATTTAAATCTATATTGAGGCCAGAGGGCTGTAAACTCCCGAGCAGATAGATTAGTTGGTGTTCCTCGAGCTTACACTGCAGTTCATTAGAACAGTGTGGGAGACCATGGATGGAGAGGTCAGACTGGGAGTGGGAAGGAGAGTTAAAATGGCAAGAAACCAGAAGAACAGGTTATAATTGCGAACAGAACAGATGTGTTTTGGGACATCCTTGGAACATCCTCCTGACGTGATCCATCCTCCTGCTCTATAAATGTAATTTTATTATTGTTGTTTGATTAAATCAGTCACCCAATCTGCATTTGGTCTCCCCAATGTAGAGGAGACCACAACGTGAGCAGCGAATACAGTATAGTATACCGCATTGCTGGTAGTAGACGTAAATTGCTGCCTCACGTGGAAACTGTGTTTGGGGCCTTGGACAGTTTTTCTAGGAGTAGTTAAAGGACAGGTATTGTTTCTCCTGCACTGGCATGGGAAGGTGTCGGGGAAGGAGTGCAACTGTTGGTGCTGATGGAGTATGTATTTTGGAGATTGGAAAGATTGCAGTCACACACCAATTGCGGTGAAGCCAGACTACATCAAAGTCCTCGGCATCTGGTTTGGGCTGCTGGGCCGGCCAAAAAAGCTGAGAGTAGTGTCTTGGTTGAGGAAAAAATTGATGATGCCAGCACTCACTGTCCATCACAGAGAAAAACCTAGTGATAAAAGTGTGAAATCCTCTCGGTGTTATTGTATGTGGCCCAGGTTTGTTTTTTGACCAAGAACCACACCACTGTAGTCACCAGAGAGGTCTTCCAACTGATCTGGGGGTCAAAGCTGGATAGTGTCTAAAGGGACACAAAGCCCCGGAGAAGCTGGGGAGAGGGGATCCCCAACGTAGCCCTGATCTTCATGGCTACCTTTGTGTGTTACTGCCTTAGGCAGTGCCTGGAGCCCCGCTACACCGACAACAAATGCTGCTGCGTGCTGGGTTTGTACCTGTACCCAGTGCTAAAAAGGGTAGGTCTGGCGGAACTACCTTGAAACGTTCCACACAGTTGGAGCTGAAACACCTGTCCTATATAGATTCCTGAAAAACACAATTTCGGACTCCCGCACAATTATCAAATGGTCTGTGCGACTGGTAGTCAAAATGGTTCACAAGGGGGAGAGGGCAGACTCGATTGTGAGGTACCCTGGGTTGATGGCCAGCGACATCTGGCAAATGTCTCGTCACTGGCCCTGACCAACAAACATCAGGATATGGCCTGGCTGGCGAATAAAGGGGCACTCCCCTCAGGGCGTTCTTGCACAATTGAGATTTGTGCCAGTCAGCACGCTGCCATCGGGCTGGGCTGGCTGCAGAGGCGAGGTGACTGTGGACCACCTCTTCCTGGAGTGTTGTTTTGCAAAGGCAGTTTGGAGAAAGATGGAGTGGATACTCTTGTGGTTCATCCAAGGGGACCCGCTGTCACGGCACTCAGTGCTATGAGTCCGCTTCCCAGGCACTCACAATGCAATCCACCTTGAGTGTGCCTGGAGGATCATAAACGTGGTAAAGGAAGCCCTTTGGAATTCCCCAAACCAGGTGTTCTTGAGGCAGAATGAGTGAGAGCCTGTCTCAGGCCTGCATATGCTTGGATCAGGGGACTATGTACTGAGAGATAAGCTGAAGTTCGGCTCAACTATGGTAAAGGCCAGATGGGGCCTGACCCAAACAGGAGGTTAGTCCTGTGCAAACCGTTCAGGGGCTCGCACCCAAAATGGTCATAAATAAGCATAAAGGTACAGAAAGACGCTCGACGAATAACCAATGGTGCACATCGGGGCGTCTTCCGAAAGTGGCAGGTGACCTTATCAGGGTGTGCGCAGTGTGAACATGGTTGTGCACACAGGGGCGACTCCCGACTGTTTTAAAGGGAGCGTACCCGAAAATATGTGTGCACAACCTGTGCGCGGAGAAGAAATGTACTATAAACAACAAAATTGTATTTTTGTATTGGAAAATGGAAAATGAGATATTGTATTTTGTTTTGGATTTCTGTTTTAAATAAATATATACAGTACTTTAAAAAAAAAACGCAGCCCTCTAATAGACCAGAGGCCTCTATGATGCATCTCAGCATGTGCGCCCAATCTCCACTGAGCTTCTGCTCCCAAAACAGGACAGGTTGGAAGACTTGTGCGATGCAAGATGCCTTGTTTTAAGATGAGTTATCTTTTTAAGTGCTTACAAATGTTTTTAGAGTGCAACAAGTGAAGTGGAGTCCCTTATTAACATTTTGCTTGGGAAGCAGTCATGTATTGACAGCATAACGACTTAGGTGGTAGTGACAAGTTAAGCCAGAGTTAAGTTATTTGGAGATTACTATACTTAAAAAGCTGCTTCTGGTCTATACCCACAAAACACGTTCCCTTGGTATTGATTTTCTATTGTGTCCTGTGGTTCATTCATTGAATATGTCTGTTAGTTGAAAGAATGATTGGTTATGCTATTGAATATGTGCGATGTCAGCCTAAGCTTAAACAAACTAAGGTATACTGAAAAAATATTTTACATCCTTTGCAGGGGACCATTCAGTGTTGTGCGACGATGTATCAACAGAGAAACTGGACAACAGTTTGCTGTGAAGATTGTAGATGTGGCCAAATTCACCTCCAGTCCTGGCCTGAGCACAGAAGGTATGATTTTTTAAAAAAGTGATGAAGACATGAAATGTTTATGATTTAATTCTGAGAAATTATAAAATGTCAATGTCTTTTGATGGACATAGTTTTAGAAATGCATCAATGGAACAAATGATATTGACTCCATCTGTTTCACCCTCAAAGCCCTGCATGGCCTTGCTCCCCCTTACCTCTGCGACCTTCTAACACTTTACCTATCTGCCCGCTCCCTCCGCTGAGCAGATTCCAGCCTGCTTCACGTCCCCTGCCTTACCCACCCCACCATTGGCAGGCGGGCCTTCTACCACTCATCCCCCACTCTCTGGAACTCCATCCCACAGTTCATCCACCTCGAACCGTCCCTTGCCTCCTTCAAGAGCCGTGTCAAAACCCTCCTCTTCTACCGTGCCTTTGGTTGTAGTCTTTTCCCTAACCTTCCCGATCCCGACCCCTAGCTCGTGTTCGAAACACTGATTGTCCAGCGCCTTAGAACATCCTCCCAACGTGAAAGGTATTATACAAATACAATTTTGTCATTGTTGTATGGAGAGGAAGAGTGCAGAACATCTGCTGATCCAACTTATGGTGGAAGATTGTGCAGAAAAAGTATAATGTTGTCTTGTCATCAGCATTAGTAATTTTTGCTTCAGAAGGACATTAATATCTTATAGGTGTTCAGAGAGACGTTTTAAGGATGATTTCTGAACACTAATGGGGAATCTGAGAGACGTAAATCATTGGATGGAAGGCAGTGTAGAGAAGACGTGTCTTTAACATGCTGAAAGAAATAGTTGATATGGGTGAAAACCATGTTATTCTACTTAAATTGTTCGTGTCGAAAAAGGAAATGTACACTGACAGGGCTGACCATAGAGTAAAACAGTTCTTTCTCTTCTTTCTCTTCCTTCAAATGTCATGCAATAGCAAAAGTCCTTAATGCTATTGTACTTTCACATTTTTAAAGGGACATTGTATGAAGTAGTTTCAAAAATATTTTGGGTTTATCATGTTTTGATTAAAATGGCCAACTTCCAGCTTGTAAGGCTGTCACATATGTCCCTTCCTGTTTTGGGCATTGTTGGTAATGACTGAAAATAAAACAAACGTGAATACTGCACGGTATTCTTCATCTAAATTCGATGAATTGTCAAGGTTATCGATTGTGAATTCGATGAGGGCAAATGTAAGGATTGTTATTATTATATTAAGTCACCAATATTAAATTCTTGATTATTATTGGAAAGGTAAAATAAAGTTCCAGTGTTTACCTTCAGCCCACAAAAAAAGTTAATTTTTAATGTTTTTAAAAAAGTTAAGCTGGGGTTATTAAATGTTGATATTGAGACATCACCTGAGGACTGTATCTGCTCTCTGTTATATATTTCTCGGCCTTTGTGCAACATTTTTCTGAGTCATTGTTAGCAACCAGCCTACAAGGTATTGCAAGATTACAGTAAACTGATAACTCGTCACTCTAAGGATAAAGGAAGCAGCAAAACGTTATCTGGAGTGGAGAGTTGGACAAAGAGCCTCCTGGGCCATCAGGGGTACTGTGAGGATGTACTGCATACACCATGACACACTGTGCCTGTCGATTTATTTGTAAAACTCATGTAAGATAAATCTATGTATAGGCTTATGTGTTTAAAGTCACTTATTTTCTGTTTCCTATCACTTATTTCTGTCACTATTTTGGAAACTCAAGATATACTACAGTATATTAAAGAACAAAGATACTTCCAGGTTATATGTCAAAACTAACTATTGTTATGTTCACTGTGGGTCAAAGCAAGTTATCCGGTCACTTATACATTTAGTTTAAACAAGTTTTTGTTGTTGTTGTAGTAAGCCAGGTTTGAATTATCGGAAGATTACTGCAGTTGTATTAAAGTCTGGGTAGCTACATAACCACCAGTAGCCTTACAAACAAGAGACCTGGGTTCAATTCCAGGCAGGGCAAAACCATGGCAAGTTTTCTTACTACACATGCCTAATAATACTCCCTAAAAAAAAAAGAAATTGGTCAATTCAACGCATGACTGTTTGTGGGACAGTGCTGTGCGCAATTGGCTACCACATTCGCCCACAAATATAGTCACTTCACTTAACAGTATATACAGTATTGTGAAGTGCTTTGAGACGTCTAGAAGACGTGAAAAGCACTATATCAAATGCAAGGATTGTTATTATTATTAATGAGGGCTGTTGATAAGGTTCCTAAACTAAATAAATAGATATTCTTACCCTGGTTAGCAGTGTTATAATTAGCATTGAAAAGTGTTATTATACGAAGTGCAATATAGACTATGCTTCCTTTCGAGCGTGCCTTCAACTGCCATCCTACCTCTCTGCCCTCCCTCATCCTAACCCTGCACACACCCTCTCCCCCCACACCCCCACCCAAGCTTGTGTTCTGACCCCTAACTGTTCAGTGACATGGGACATGGTCCTGATGGGAAAGGCGTTCTACAAATGTAATTCTGTTGTTGTAGAAGGATTATTAATATTTTGCCATTTTTATTAATAATAATGTTTGGTAACATACTTAAGTATCCAAAATGATTTGTTTCTAAAAGATTTGGCTGCCGCGCAATTTGGCTGCCGCGTTTCGCCCACAAATATATAGAGTCAATTTTCCTACTCCTCTTCATCCTACCCCGAACCCTCCCTCCCCTGCTCGTGTCCCTACCTAACTGTACAGTGCCTTGGGATGTCCTCTCGACGTGAAAGGCACTATATAAATGTAAGTTTTCATTGATTGGTTGGTTAGTTGATTGATCAATCAATCAATGGGTGAAATTATTGGGTGAATTTCCTTTCATTTATCTTATGGTAAATTATTACAAATTTACTGAATATTGTCTCTTTTGCTTATTTCTTTATGAAATATATGTAATCATCCATGTAAAACACTCATTTAATTAGTTATTTTGACTGATGTAAGCAAAGTATTTCCCATTCTGTTTCGATACATTTAAAAAATATAAACATCTTGTTTTCTAAGGGAGTACAAAACTGAATTCAGTGATCAAATTCACAACTGTACTATTGTTAGACTAATGCAAAATATGTGTATCACGTCCTGAGGGGAACAGTATGATTTCAATGGAGCATAACATCTGGCAACATGTCCAACAGTTTAGGAATTTATTATTGGAATGCTTGAAGAATGGAAGAGTTCATTGCCTGAAAAGCATGGTTCATGGTTGGAAAAGAATAAAAACATTATTCACTTAATTTTGCTGAAAATTGTGTAATTTTGAGAGTTGTTTCAATACAAATTTTTTTATACTATCTCAATTGTTGACTAGTATTCTGCAGAACTGAAATTCTACTTTGTGAATGTGGGTATACATTTAGACACTAGGGTCCGTCGATATGGAAATTTTCCGATTTAGATATATCGATGGGCTCATATCGAGATATATCGAAATATCGGTATTTTCGGGGTTTTCGTACTGCGCATGCATCGACTTTTTCGATATATCGATATTTTTGAAATGCCTATATCGGCGTATCGATATGAAAATCATATCTGGTTTTATCGATATATCGCCGGACCCTATTAGACACACATATGTATTTGCGCCAGTTTACTGATGGATGTTTGATTTTAGAAAGTTGAGGGATGATTTGATTGAAGTATTTAGGGGGATAAAGGGATTCAATAGGGTAGATACAGAGAAGCTATTTCCTCTAGTAGGCGAATCCAAAACAAGGTGGCACAGTCTTAAAATTAGAACTAGGCCATTCTAATGCGTGAAAATAGGAAGCATTTTTTTGCTCAATAGGTGGTAGAAATCTGGAGTTCTTTCCCCAAAAAGGCTGTGGATGCTGGATCTATATCACGCATTCAAGAGTGAAGTGGATAGATTCTTGGAAGGTCAGGGTATTAAGGGAAATGGAGAGAATGTGAGAAATTGGAATTGAAAGGATTAGTTGAGGTACAGATCAGTCTTGATCTAATTAAATGGCAGAACAGGTTCAAACAGCTCAATGGCCTCCTGTTATTTTCCTATGAGAGTCCTTCAAACATCATGCAGGATCAGTGCTAAGCAGATTCATTGCCACTTTAAGCACCCAGCCTTTACAGCCGTCAATATGCATAATTACAAATTGACCATCAATATTTATTTTGTAAAATTTTCTGATGGGAAATGTACAATGATTATTCTAATAAGAACATCACTGCTGAGATACTGGTCCCTTCATATTTGAATGAAATACTCTCCCTGCATTAATATTAAGGATTAATAGCCTACTATGCCTTTAAAAACTTTGCAGTTTTCAAAATATTCACTTTTTGTTGAAAAATGATATGAATATAATCGATACACTGCACACAGTAAGTGTTTTTTAAAAAAGGGAAATTTACAGCATAAACATTTTAAAATTCTCAACATAAGGCACTACATCAAACACAAGGATTATTATATACAGGATCCCTCCCCAACTGCGGGGGATACGTTCCTGAAAACCTCCGCGGTTGGAAAATGCAGGGCCCTATGGGAAACATGGGGAAAGGGGGAGTAAGTTTGCTTGTTGTAGTTGGAAAATGCAGGGTCCTATGGGTAATATGGGAATGGGAAGGGGGGAGTAAGTTTGCTTGCCTTTGAACTAAACACAAAAAAATTCATGTTATTTACCTAAATCCTAATGATGGTGGGAGATGTGGTTGTTACGTGCTGTTACATGGAAGAGGGGCCCTGCACACCCTCTTCCTTTGCCTCCTCCTCTAGATCATAAATCACCGACGAGTGCGAAGGGGATGGATGTGGAGAAGGTGGTGCGGTGGGTGACACTGAGGGGGGTGGATGTGGAGAAGGTGGTGTGGTGGGTGACATCGAAGGGGGTGGATGCGGAGAAGCGACATCGTGGCTGGTTGATTGAGACATCGCAACTGGGTCCTAGCGCCAAACCCTAGCGCGAACGACATCGTGGCTGGTTGATGCAACTGGATCGTAGCGCCAAACGCTAATGTTAGTGTTAAAACCCGTGGATATGCAAAACCCATTGCCGTGGTTGGCAAGGGTTGTCACATCGAGCCGACTGTGGATAAGTGAAATTCGCAGTAGAAAAAACACGGTTGGGGTGGGGTACCTGTATATATATATATATTTATTATATATAACCCCAATCTTCCGATCGTAAACACAATGCTACCATCGAGGTCTGACGAGCTGGAGTATGCTGGCACCTCCGATTGTATTCCTGATCTTCTCTCGTCTGTTTATCGAGGAGAATATCGCAGTCCAAGTTCCTGAACAAGGAAAAGAAAATTATTTAGAAACATTTTTACCTTCAACCCACTCTGTTCTGTTGTTACATTTCACCCACAAAATATAATCAGTTCACTTTACAGTATATCCTGTGAAGCGCTTTGAGACATCTTGGAGTTATGATAAGGCGCTATATCAAATGCAAGGATTATTATTATTTATGATTATTGTTGCAAAAATCTTTTTCTAGCATGAATTCCCAATATATTGTTCTGCTTCCTTGTTCTATTTTTGTCCGCTTATGTCTCTTTCCTTCTCCCTAATTGCTTTCTTAAGAACTACTAGACAAAGGTATATTCAATAATTATAGTGGAACACTTTTTGAAGTCCCACATGATCAAGCACTTGAGAGTTTGTGAGCAGCAGGAAAGTGAATGGGCCTGGGCCCAACAGTAGTCACTTTCCTGCAACTTTTGTGCGTCAGATAAACAAAATTAAGAGTTTTATAGGAACAACAACTTGCATTTATATAGCGCTGTCCATGGCGTGCGGTGTCCCAGAGCGTATCACAATTTTGTATGAGTTGAATTTTGTGGATGGTAGAGGAGGGGAGACTGGTAATGACAGTGTTAGAGTAGTCCATCCGAGAAGTGACAAAGGCAAGGGCCAGTTCTTGATGTCCTACAAACAAGCTGACAAATCATCAGAGACTGGAGGTCGCAACTGGAGGTAGAAAAGTAGAGTTGGGTGTCATACAATACATGCGGAAGTTAATCCCATGTGTGCGGATGACATCACTTAGAGAGAGCATGTAAATGAGGAAGAGAAGGGGGCCAAGGATGGATCCTTAGGATACCCCGCAGTTGACCGGGTGAAAATGAGAAGAAAATCCATTTGCAGAAAAGTAGGGCAGTTTGTGAGGTAGTACAGTAAAAGCCTGTTTATCCGGCACCCGATCAACCGTAACTTCCGTATAACTGGCATCGCAAAAAAAAAAGGTCCGCATTCAATTAACCGGAATTTATCCAGAAAAATGCATCGAAAAAAAAATGTTGTGTGTTTTCGGCCGAATATCCGGCAGGTGCTTTAACCGGTATTGGCCAGGTCCCAAGGGTGCCGGATAAACGGGCTTTTACTGTACTACTAAATTTGGGGGGTTTTAGTCTTAACCTGTTTAGCTCCAATTTCTTTCTAAAAGAACCAACTTTTCCAATATATCCTGACCAACACTTTAGACACCTAAATGTCATTGTTATGTTTTAGGGTGACACAGCTCCAAATTTCATGAACATTGCTTCCTGCACTTGAAAATTAGACAATGATAGTTGCGAGCTACATTAGCAGATTAATTTAAATTAATCTGCATTTATGTCTTTCAATTGGAATTTTAAACTTAAATTGCAATCTGTGCAAAAAAGCAGCAAAAGACAAATGACATAAAATATCTGGAAGCCAGTGTATTATGGGGTTTGATTTGAGTACATTGAGCTGGTATCAGCAATACTGATAATAATAAAGTTGATGTTTTGAGGAGAGCATTCTTTCACCTCCTTCAAAATACTTTAATGCTTGGCTGTTTTTTCAATAGATTCTTACATCTATAGTGCATCGAATTAATCTAGATGATTTTATGCATTTTATAGAAGATTTTTTTTCTGATGCTACTACATTTATCTTTCAATAAAATATGGAGAATGTTTAATTTCTTCCAGTTTCATTCTCTTCACTTGGTGAAATAACAGTTGTGCTATTGATCTGTTGTATTCATATCCTTCCCATTATGCTATTTCCAATAGTGTACTTTACTAAAAATGGCTTCCTTTACAATTAAATTTACTATTTTCTTTATATGTCATATTTTTCGAGGATTATGTTCTTAGTCTGTGTATAACAATTGACTATTTGTGGATGTATTGAGGGATTTGGAAATTGTAACAGTACTGCTACTTTAAATGATGCCACTGATCATTAGGCATATGCATTTCATTCATATGAAGATTTGAAAAGGTGAGACGAATTTTAGGCGAGGAAAGAATTAGGATGCATGATAGAGACAGAGAGGGGTGAGGGGAGAGGAGTAGAGGTTTGCATGTCCTTTCATAGTTTATACAAGGGAACGGCGATATGGGAATTTTCCGGATATGGATATATCGGTTGGCCCATATCGAGATATACCGAAATATCGGTATTTTTAGTTTCTTCGTACTGCGCATGCGCGCACGCATCGGAGTGCGCACGCATTCTGGGTGCGCGCGCATTCGGGGCCTATCTTCTCAGGAGGTAAATATCTTTCTCTCTCTATGTCTCTCACTCTCTCCATCTCTGTGTTTTTCTGTCTGTGTCTCTCTATGTCTCTCTCCCTCTCTCCTCTCTCACATCCCCCCCATCTCTATCTATCTGTATATTATCACATCCACCCCGTCTCTCCCCCCCCCCCCGCCGTCCCTCTCTCGCACCCCCCCCCCCCCCCGTCGTCTCTCTCTCCCTTCCCCCCCCAGCCGTCTTTCTCCCCCTCCCCCCAGCCGTCTCTCTCCCCCTCCCCCCAGCCATCTCTCTCCCCCTCTCCTCCCCCCCCCCTGCCGTCTCTCTCTCCCTCCTCCCCCCAGCCGTCTCCCTCCCCCTCCCCCCAGCCGTCTCTCTCCCCCTCTCCTCCCCCCCCCAGCCGTCTCTCTCCCCCTCTCCCCCCCCCAGCCGTCTCTCTCCCCCTCTCCCCCCCAGCCATCTCTCTCCCCCTCTCCCCCCCAGCCATCTCTCTCCCCCTCTCCCCCCCAGCCATCTCTCTCCCCCTCTCCCCCACAGCCGTCTCTCTCCCCCTCTCCCCCCACCCCCCCAGCCGTCTCTCTCCCCTCTCCCCCCCCCCAGCCGTCTCTCTCCCCTCTCCCCCCCCCAGCCGTCTATCTCCCCCTCCCCCCCCCCAGCCGTCTCTCTCCCCCTCTCCTCCCCCCCCCCCCCCAGCCGTCTCTCCCCCCCCCCCCAGCAGTCTCTCTCCCCCTCACCCCCCCCCGACCCACAGCCGTCTCTCTCCCCCCACCCCTTGCATACCTGTATTATGTATTCGAGGACTATGAATACAAGATGGCGGCTTTGCACCTCGGTCTGTGCATTGTGTATAGAGATGAGCATTCTGGGTCTTGTAGTTGATTGTGCTCGCATGCCGCATCCCGGCATACCGATCTGAAAATCATATCGGGTTTTAGCGATATACCGATATATCGCCGTTCCCTAGTTTATACCAATGTCAAAATGTACACTTGTATGAGATCTGAGGTAAATCTGATTTAAGACGCTGCATCAGTTACAGTTCCATGGCTCCCATGTGGTTTGGCCATTCAGCAAGTATTCACTGACCAGCACTTTCAGTGTCAACCACTCTAGTTTCAGGTTTAGAGCTGGTGACGATCCAGGTTTGTGGTGGTCCTGTCTCGTTGCAGTTCTGCTCAGGCTGAAGAGAAAAGAGCAAAGTGTGTTCTCAAACAATGTTATAGCTTTGTCAAATGGTGTAGTCTTCTGTACCTTATAGCCAACTTTGTTAAATTGCTTGGGATCCATCTTCCACTGGGAATGGCACTGCTAAAATGAAATCCTTTTAGGACTTCATATTTTTCTGTCAGAGGTAGATGCCAGAACAACACTTTTCATTTTCTCCTTTTCTGAGATAAAGCAGGGATTCGAATGATACAAATAAGTTGTATAATATAAGGGCATACTTTTCTGGCAGCATCTTTTAAAATCTATCAGTCTGAAGTGCTACTGAGGATTCTGGAGAGCTATTGAACTATTCAAGCAATGTTACATGTTATTGCATCTTTAACTTATAAATATTTAATAGAATTAACATATCTAGGCCGACTTCAAACTTCAAATGGCCATCTTGTTCAAACTTCAAATGGCCATCTTGTAGATGAAAGCATAGAAATTACACCATATACTTATTGGAAATGGACAAAGGCTCCAGATTCAGGGGAAAAGTGCTAGGTCTTTTCCAAATTGTGCAATGCAACAACAACAAATTACATTTATACAGCATCTTCTCATCAGAAGGACATCTCAAGCTGCTGGACCGTTAAGAATTTGCACCTGAGCTGTGGGTTGGAATCAAGAGGTGTGTTCCTTATCAACATTGATGCTTGAGCAATTAACTTTAGATAGGCTTATACAATTAGTCCTCGCTTAACGTTGTAGTTGTGTTCTTGAAAAGTGTGACTTTAATCGAAACGACATTAACCTAACCCATTTTTCCCATAAGAATTAATGTAGAAACTGGAGTTAGGTTTTTTTGGACATTTTTCGTCAAACATTTCTTAGAAAAAATATTATAAGTTGAAATACATGTACATTCATAAATGTAAAATATAAAATATTAAAAAAAATTAAATAACATAACACTCACTTGAGATGGTCATGGAGCTTGCTTATAGAGGTGGGTTGAGGTGGAAGAGTGATTGGTGGAGCACTCTACCTAGGGTCCGGCGATATATCGATATATCGCTAAAACCCGATATAATTTTCATATCGATACGCCGATATAGGCATTTCAAAAAATATCGATATATCAAAAATATCGCGAGGTAAAAAATCGGAATGCGCGCAAACTGAACTACAAGATCCAGAATCCTCATCTCTATACACAATCCACAGACCGAGGTGCAAAGCCGCCATATTCTATTCATAGTCCTAGAATACAATATACAGGTATGCAAGGGGTGGGGGGGGGAGAGACGGCTGGGGGTGGGGGGTAAGGGGGAGAGAGACAGCTGGGGGGGTGAGGGGGAAAGAGATGGCGGGTGGGGGAGCGTGCGCGCCGCACGTGCATGCGCAGTACGAAAAACCCGAAAATATCAATATTTCGGTATATCTCGATATGAACCCATCGATATATCTAAATCGGAAAATTTCCATATCGACGGACCCTAACTCTACCTATATCAACTGCCCTTTCTCTGGTATCAAAACAGGTTAAAACATCTAACTTCATTTCGAGAGCAATAGTTTTCCTGTTTTCAATAGATTCACAACTGTCATTTCCTGGCGTTTTTGACTCATGTTTATAGAGGATTGCACAAATAAATCACGCTAAAATATATTACATATCTCAGATCTGTGCACAAACTTAAAATGGTGACGTTAAGACTGAGGATAGATGTTGTGTCAGAATACCGGATGGTAGCCTACGCTACCCAAAGTACAGTAGTTCGTTCCCACCCGCTAGTGAACTATGTAATAGCGAACATTGTGATGTTAAATGGATATTCCCTATAAAATGGATGTTCCCTATGTACCAGCAATGTAATAAAAAGACAACATTGACCGAAGCAACGTTAAGCAAGGTCTACCTGTACATTTAGGGAGAAGCAGAAATAGCAAGTATATAATAGTTGTGAAACTGTACGTATATTTATTTAAAAATTCCAAGCCTCAACCAAAAACATTGGCTTATTCTAGAACTATTTTGATAGTTTTTTAAGGCCTGAAAGCAGTTTACACAATGAATGAGCTACTCTGGAGTGGACTTACTTTGGAGTAGGCAAATGCGTCTAATCTGCATCAGCGGTATTTTGGAAAAAATAATAAATGAAGAATTAATTTAGTTTGTTTTAATGGATTCAGACAAGAGAGGAATATTGGCCAGGATACTGTAAGATTTTGCTGTTTTTCAAAAGTATTTCAGTATCCACTGGAGAACAGGTAGACATGGTCTTGGTTTAATATCTCATTTGAATAATGGCACCTCCAATAAGGGATCAGGGCTGGCCAACTTGGCTAGTCCACACATGCAGTCCAGTTTGGCCATCCCTGGTTTAGATTATGAGCTGCGGTTTCAAACTGTCTAACTTCTGCTACAAAGGTTCTACCAATTGAGATGAACTGAACCCTTTTTTCTTCCAAACTATTTACCAGTTTTAATTGTAGAAGTTGAGGAGTCCTGTCAGTCATGGAATCCAGTAGCTCCGTGGTTAGAGCACTTGTCTTACAAGCGAGAGACCTGAGTTCAATTCCAGGCAGGGCGGAAACCTTGGGCAAGTTTCCTTACTCTACATGCCTAATAATAATCCCTCAAAAAAAATTGGTCACTTCAATCCACAACTGTTTGTGGGACACTGCTGTGCGCAATTGGCTGCTGTGTTTCGCCCACATAAGGATTGTCAATTCACTGTACATTATATTCTGTGAAGCGCTTTAAGACATCTAGAAGACGCTATATCAAATGCAAGGAATATTATTATTATTATTATAAGAAAACTACTTCCAGTGAAGCTCCACAATCAATCCCCCAAATCTGTGCAATAATAGATCAAGGATGATGCTCCTTAAATTTTCCACCTCCCCTGAGGGAAACAAATCTGTACTGAGTATCTCCTATCTGTGCAGTTTTAACTGTACTTTGCTACAGTTTTTACAGTAGAAGATGAGGACAAAATACCAGGCATACGAGCAACCTGAAAATAGGTCAAGAAAAAATAATATAATAAATAAAATAAATATATATTTAAAAATGGTAAAGGAGAAAATAATGAGACTCAAAACTCACATCTCCAGGACCTGATAGTTTCCATCCCAGGGTGTTAAAGGAAATAGGAGAGCAAATTGCAGATGCAATTTTAATTTTACTTTAATTTTATAATTTACAAAGTTCACTATATTCGGGAATTGTGCCCTTACATTGGAAAATTGTAAATATCACCCCTTTGTTTAAGAAGGAGGGAGGGAGAAACCAGGAAATTACAGACCTGTTTGTTAACGTCAGTTGAAGGAAAAATACTGGAATTCATCATCAGGGACAAAGTGAGTGAACACTTGAGAGGTATGAGCTTGTCGAAGAGAGTCAGCATGGGTTTGTGAAGAGTAAGTCGTGCATTGAATTTTTTGAGGAATTTTGAGGAAATCATTAAAATGGTGGATAAGAATCAGCAATATCTTTATTTTCCGCTATAGTCTCATCTGTATTTGTCTTTAACGGACCCACATTCGCCTTTACTATTTACCAATTATACATGTTGATTATTGACTAAATTGGATTTTAGTTGACCTATACAGTTTTCCTGTAATTCAGATTTTCCGTATGTCATTAAATATTATGGTCCTAATTCAAACGACTTATGTGAGTTTTGACTATACAGTATTCTTATTCATGCATTACTCATGTCAGTAGTATATCCACATCTCTGGGTCAAAAGATTTGGGGTTCAAGATCCAGGCTAATGTTCCAGTGAGGTGCTTTGATTCCGTCACTGCATTGTAAAAGTTGGTGTCCTTCAGATGAAACTCTTTTTAGTAAGAAATTAACTGAAGTGCCGTGGGCAATACTGCAGTAATCAAAGTTGAAAAAGTGTAGATTGCAGGAGAAAAATGACAGAGGGAGGCAAGTCTTGGGAAATAATGAGTTTTTAAAAGTTTGGATTTCAACACTGAGAATGAAAGGGTTAGGAGCAGCTTTTGGCACAATGTGTTTATTATGTAATATAATTGAATACTGAGCAGTTTCTTTGGGATTTATCCAGAAAATAATTTGTGACTGTTGCAGAACACTAACTAATTATATTAGACATTCAAACTACTGACTTGCCCAGGTTTTAAATTAGATTTCTCTTTGAATTAAACCAACATCTAGGACAGCTGTATTCAACCAACTGCAGTTCCCATAGGTTTTCCATAGACAGTGTTCTGGGTAGAATACAGTCAGCAAACAGGGCTTTTATATTCATTAATGGATGAGAAGTTCGTTCACGTGGATGTTCAACATCCCTTGGTAGTGCACTGTATTTAATAAAAGTTGGAGGGATCCTAGCTCATATTTCTGCCTCAGCCAGATTCATCAAAAACTCCCCAAATTAGACATTCGTTGCTGCAATGAAACATTGTGAGCACAGAATAATTTCTGTTTGCACATAAACCACTTACACTTTATACAATTTGAGACATTTCAACATATTTATTTTTCTTAAATATTATTGTGATTTTAAATGTTTTAATTGCGTTTCATATCCCAATCAACAATTGAGCTCACTGATTACTTTGTAAAGTCTACATTTGGTTTGTAAATGTGATTCAAGATGACCTCCATGTAGCTGGCACTTAAGCACCACTCCCACTTTGGTCAATCAGGATTTGTAATCCTGGGATTTTGGGAGTAGCAATACCATATGGTGAGCAATTGGCTGCCATGTTTCACCCATAAAATATAATCAATTCACTTTACGGTATATTTTGTGAAGAGGTTTGAGATGTCTCAAAGACGTGATAAAGCGGTATATCAAATGCGAAGATTATTATTGTAACCCCTACCAACAATGCACAATTCAGCAGCAGTAGGTTAACTTTCAGGCATATTTCAGCCTTTGGTGAATAATATCAACTTTAAGATCCTTAAGCCTTTACTGCATTCTCTATTTTTTCTCCATCCCACAAGGTTATAAGCTTCTCCCTTTTCTGTATTCATGTAGTCCCAGTAAGTTAGTTTATTAATGAGGTAATTCAGCACCCCTGGTGCTTTAATTTGTTTAACCGTGTAGTAATAGGGATTGGGTTCATCTTCACAATTCTACAAATGTTAAGCTTGCCAATATCAGTAAATTCCTCAGGGAGATATAGGAAGTTACCATGGCCCATGTCTCTTCCCTGGTGGATATGAACAGATCAAGTTGTCAGAAAAGTTTTTGCCTACTTTTTGCAATAGGATTAAAAATTAAAATATCATGCTTCAGAATGGTAATTAGTAGCACTCAAGAGTCAGAAGTTGGGTGTAAGCTAACACAGCAGTGCTGGAGGATTGCTGCATTACTGGAGATGCAGTCCCATCGGATGTATATTAAATCAAGATCCCATTTGTCTATTCAAGTCAACGTTAAGGATTCCATCATCCCATTTAAAAACAGTGTGCTTTCCTTTGGCCCATAATTCTCCAGTCAAATTGGTCATTCACTTCAGGGCTTAGGAATTTTGGAGCACTACTTGTGCATATTGGGTGCTATATGGCATACAGATTGTCATGGAATTACTTATGAAGTGCTTCGAGACCTTTTCACGTAAATGGTGCTCTTATCAAATACAATGATTATTAGTTTAATATTGTATCTATTAGACTTCACTTGAAGTGAATTGGAGATATGTTTTTATGGCGCAAACATGAGGGAGATCTTTCTGCTTATGAATTGTGGCTTTTCTTGCTCATTGATCAAAATAGCACTTTCATTATATATTTTTACATTATTTTTAAAAAAGCACTGCAACACTGCCATCTACAGTCCTGCCAAAGCCTTGCTTTCCTCACTGAATTGAGAAGTTGCACCACCAAAATGATTACTGTAATTTTTTCTTTATATACTAGGGAACGGCGATATGGGATTTTTCCGGATATGGATATATCGGTTTGCTCATACCTGCTTAAACCGATCTATCGAGTTTTTATACTGCGCATGCGCGTGCATTCGAAGTGCACGTGCATTGATGGCGCGCGCGCATTTATGGTGCGCGCTCAGTCGCGGTGCGCGCGCATTGACGGTGCGTCCGCACTGACGATGCGCGCGCAGTCGCGGTGCACGCACATTTCGAAATGCGTGCTCTAGGTCCAGAAAGTTTGTAATGTTGGTGTCAAGGTCTGTTGAATTATACGATGTTGTTTGCTCCCTACCTCCCCCTCTCCTTCTCTCCCTCCTCTCCTCTCTCCTTCTCTCCTTCCTTTCCCCTCTCCTTCTCTCCCTCCTCTCCTCTCTCCTTCCTTTCCCCCTCTCCTTCTCTCCCTGCCTCCCTCCCCCCTCTTCTTCTCTCCCTCCCTCCCTCCCTCCCTCCCCCCTCTCCTTCTCTCCCTCCCCCTCCACTCTCCCTCTCTCCTCTCCCTCCTCCCTGTCTCCTCTCCCTCCTTTCCCCCTCTCCTTCTCTCCCTCCCTCCCCTCTCTCCTTCTCTCCCTCCCTCCCTCCCTCCCTCCCCTCTCTCCTTCTCTCCCTCCTTTCCCCTCGCTCCTTCTCTCCCTCCTTTCCCCCTCTCCTTCTCTGCCTCCCTCTCCTCTCTTCCTCTCTCCCAACTTTCCCCCTCTCCCTCCCTCCCCTCTCTCCTTCTCTCCCTCCTTTCCCCTCGCTCCTTCTCTCCCTCCTTTCCCCCTCTCCTTATCTCCCTCCCTCTCCTCTCTTCCTCTCTCCTTCTCTCCCTCCTTTCCCCTCGCTCCTTCTCTCCCTCCTTTCCCCCTCTCCTTCTCTCCCTCCCCTTTCTTCCTCTCTCCTTCTCTCCCTCCTTTCCCCTCGCTCCTTCTCTCCCTCTCTCTTCTCTCTTTCTCTCTTCCTCTCTCCTTCTCTCCCAACTTTCCCCCTCTCCTTCTCTCCCTCCCTCCCTCTCCTTCTCTCCCTCCTTTCCCCTCGCTCCTTTTCTCCCTCCTTTCCCCCTCTCATTCTCTCCCTCCCTCTCCTCTCTTCCTCTCTCCTTCTCTCCCAACTTTCCCCCTCTCCTTCTCTCCCTCCACCTCTAAACACAAAATAGAACACACACACACCAAAAACAAAATCTAGGGATTTATTCTCCTCCATTTCTTGCTTGAAACTAGCATGTAATGTCCACGTGTAAATGAGATCTATTACAATAGAAAAGAGAGTCTGACTGTTAGAGTTAGAAGCCAGATTATCACTGCTGTGTGTGTCTGACTAGACACACACATAGAAACAGTGATAATCTGGCTTCTAACTCTCTCACACACAAAAATAACACTTACAGCCACAAAATGCCACTTATTTTTATGTAGTCTGAAGTCTGAATGAATGTCCTTCGCCATTGGCAAGCTCTCCTTTGCTATGCAAAAAGTGACAGCGTTCGTGATACTTTGCCACTTTTTGTCCCCTCTCTGGTACAATGTTCTCCTCTTAAATAAAGCAGGAATTGTTTGAGCTGCACTGGCCCCACTACCTGTCGCTTTCTCCGAAGCGCTGGCTCGACTTCCTGCTGTTGCCGACAATGATTTCGCTCTGAGGGCAGCGTGCTGGGCGGGGTATTGCTGCTTAATGTGATGTCGCAGGTTGCTCGTGCTCGAATCAGATGTCTTAACCAAGACCTTGCAAACTGTACATCTATACACACCATTACTGACTGCATTGTTTTCAAAGTAGTCCCATACGGGGCTTCTTTTCCCCATGATGAGAAAGGTAAATTTTCAAACTACAATTTTCAGCGATGCCACTTTGTTAAGACGCCACGACTCACGTCGAGGATACACAGTAAAGTGTGCGCGCGCATCGGATGTGCGCGCCCGTTAATTGTGCGCGCGCACCGAATGTACGCGCATTCCATGCTCTAGGTCTAGGAGGTTGCAATGCCGGCGACAAGGTAAGCTGGAAAAGATCGCATTACACTGATAATACCAACAATATTGATATATTGCCAGGAACGATCTTAAAAATATATCGATGTATATTTTTAAAATCGAATCTCTCGATATAACAGTATTTTTAGAATCACCATATCGGCATACCGATCTGAAAATCATATCGGGTTTAATCGAAAAAACGATTAATCGCCGTTCCCTATTAGATACTAGATTAAAATTGTAGATATCTAAAGTTTTATCTCAGTCTAATTGCAAGCACATCGTGTACAAAATTTGATAACATGTCATTTTTGTTTATAAAACTGATTGGATGTCAGAATTTCAGGTGGTAGCTTAAACTAATTTGGATCTAATATTGCCGTAATGCAGTGGTTTCCAAACTGTGGGGCGCGCCTCCCTTGGAGGGCGCGTACCGTTGGCTGGTGGGGGTGCAGCTGTTATTGTACTTATTACAGGTAAACCCCGCTTAACATTGCAACTTTCGTTAATACGTTGGCCAGCGGGTGGAAAGGGAGCGCGGCGGCACTAGGACCTGGGAGTGAGCCAAGCTGACAGCGAGAGAGCGAGGCAGGCCGGCAGCGAGTGAGTGAGCCGGGCAGGTAGTCAGGGAGAAACTTTGCGCTGAAAAGCACACATTACACTAATAAATTCTAAGTGTTGTAAATTGTAAATGTAAGTACCGTAATTGGTTTCACAATTTTAATAATTTTTTCATTCAATTAAAAGTTTCAACAATTTAATATTTTTGGTAATACAGTAAAAGCCCGTTTATCCGGCACCCTCGGGATCTGGTCAATGCTGGTTAAACTGTGTGCCGGATATTCGGGCGGGCAGCTGCTGAAAACCCAACACAAAGTTTTTTTTAATTAAAAAAATTTAACATACCATATTAATAATAGACTAAATAACAACAGAATATTGTATGGATACTTACCAATGAAGCAATTAAATATCTATTACAGTCTATAAACACAACACACAATCACAAAGCAAACTTCTACAATGGTGGACTGTAGTGGCTTAAAGCTGTACTACTGTTTTTTTATCTCTTTTTCTTTCTCTCCCTCCTTCCCTCTCTCTTTCACACACACACTCAGTCAGTCGGTCATCTCCATGGCTCCACACCCAACCCCCCTCCACTCCTCTCAATTTCCATGTAAATTAATCAACACATCCCCTATCTCTCTCTCCCCTCCTCTCCCCCACCTCTCTCTTCCCCTCCCACTCCTCTCTCTTTCTTCCCCCACCCCCGTACCCACTCCCCACCTTCTCTCTCTCCCTGCCTTTCTCTCCTTCTCCCACCCCATTCCCCCACCAAAACAAGTGTATAAACCCACGATACCATCAGGCTACACAGGCAATGTAGTATCCGTCAGAGAGAGAGAGGGAAAGAAAGAAAGGGGAAAAGATAGAAAGAGAGAGGGAGAGATAGAGAGAAAAGAAGGAGAGGGAGAGAGAAAAATAAAAAGAGAGAGAGAAACAGGAGAGAGAGAAAGAGAGTGCCCCTTTAAGACCCAAACCCGGAAGTGCACTACCGGCAGCATTCAGAGCTAATCGTACTCTCCTGCGACAATCGACTCATTAAATGCACCACAGCAATTGTGCCGGATAAGATCCGGTTAATCAAATGGGGACCTTTTTTTTTGAGGTGCCGGTTATACAGAAGTTGCAGTTGATCGGATCATGGATAAACGGGCTTTTACTGTCCTTAAAAAAAACTGATTAAAAACAGGTAAAGAAAATATTGAATTTCCTGTTACCATTTGCGAAAATTATTCAATATGAAGGAAGGAGGGGCGCAATGAAAACTTTGCTGAGTTAGGGGGTTGGGGGTGCCGCTATTTAAAGTTTGGAAGCCACTGCCCTAATGTATTTATCACACCAGAAGGTCATACAGTAATTATTAGTGATTGTCTATTTGCAACAATGGTATATTTGGAGAAGGCATTGAATAAAGCTCTGTTTCTGGCTTGTCTTTTACCAGAACCTTGACAATTAGACACATGAGAGACTTATTATGAAATTAAAGGCCCATGGCGTAAAAGGGACAGTGGCAGCGTGGATCCACAACTGGCTGCGAGACAGAAAGCAGAGAGTTGTAGTGAGCGGCTGTTTTTCAGATTGGAGGGAAGTGAGCAGTGGTGTGCCACAGGGATCAGTTTGGGGACCATTGCTGTTTGTAATCTACATCAATGATCTGGACTTGGGTGTACGGAGTACAGTTTCCAAGTTTGCAGATGACACTAAGTTAGGGAGAATAGTAAATAGTGAGGAGGATAGTAGCCATCTGCAAGAGGATATAGACAAATTGGTAAAGTGGGCAGACACATGGCAGATGAAGTTTAATGCAGAGAAGTGTGAGGTGATGCATTTTGGGAGAAGAAATGAAGGGAGGCAACAGAGAGACCTGGGGATTTGTGTTAGTGACTCGATTTACTAGGATGGTGCCAGGATTGAGGGACTTCAGCTATGAGGAGAGGCTAGATAAGCTAGGGTTATTCTCTCTGGAGCAGAGAAGATTGAGGGGAGACCTAATAGAGGTTTATAAGATCATGAGGGGTTTTGACAGGGCAAATAGAGAAAAACTATTTCCACTCGTGGGCGAATCTGTGACTCGTGGTCACAGATTTAAAATAGTTTCAAGGCGAAGTAGAGGGGAGCTGAGGAGAAATTTTTTCACTCAGCGAGTTGTTCGAATCTGGAATGCATTGCCTGAAAAGGTGGTGGAGGCTGATTCGATAACAACTTTTAAAAGGGAATTAGATCTTTATTTAGGGAGAACAGGTCTATTAGGCTATGGGGAGCGGGCAGGCAGTGGGATTGAATCGCTCTTTTCAAAGAGCCGGCACAGACTAGATGGGCCGAATGCCCTCCTTTTGTGCCGTAAAATTCTATGAATCTATGAATCTATGAATTAGTTTAGGTAATTACAAATAGCCTGTATTTTAGGTATAAAACATTCATATTGATTTCCCCCAACAGAATTTCATACTCATCAATCAAGATTACTTCTAAATTATGAAAGTATGATTTTTATATATATTTATACACATAATTATTAGCAAGATATTTTCCGTTTTCTTGCTGTGAGAATTTGTTTTCGAGAATCAAATTGTCTAGCATTCATCACTCTTGTGCCATAGTGCCACAAATGACCAACTTGTGACCAACTATCTGTCCTTCGGATGATATTCAAACGAGGTCCCATCCTCCTTTTCAGGTGAATGTTAAAGATTCTGTGACACTATTTAAAAAGAGAAAGAAGTTTCTCCTGATGTCCTAACCAACTATCTGTCCTTCGGATGATATTCAAACGAGGTCCCATCCTCCTTTTCAGGTGAATGTTAAAGATTCTGTGACACTATTTAAAAAGAGAAAGAAGTTTCTCCTGATGTCCTAGTCAACAGTCCCCCAAATAAAATTGGTCACTCACTTCATGGTTGTTTGTGGGACATTGCTGTGTGGAACTGGCTGCTGCATTTCGCCCACAAAATACAGCAACCACAAAAATTACATTTGTATAGCACCTTTGTATAGCACATTGGGAGTACGTCCCAAGTCGCTGGAAATACACAGTCAATCCAGTTCACAGTAATTCCTGAAGCGCTTTGAGATATCTCAACTACATGATAAGGTGCTTTATCAAATGCAAGGATTAGTATTATTATTATTATTAACCTGGAGAGGAGGGAGGTGGGATCTCCTCAGAGCTGAACTGGCTCCAAGGTGACATATTTGGCAATGGAATGTTGGAATCGAGCCAACCCTCTATTGTGGTCTGAATAGTCAGATTCCTGAGCCAAGCATGTGCACAAATTTGTGGGCAAAATGTGGCTGTCAATTGTGGACAGCGGTGTCCCTCAAATAGACATGCATTGAAGTGACCAATTTATTAATAGTATTTTTTTAAGGAATTATTACACCAGAAAAGCAATCCGCCAATCGACTAACAATCGGGTTCTTACATAATGCTGGTAAACAGAGGTGTGTGGAGTAAAGAAACTTGCCCAACATTTCGCACTGGAATCAAACCCTGGTCTCCCACTTGCAAGGCAAAGCGCTCTAACCAGTGAACTGCAGGACTCCAATTGCTCTGCCCAATTGGCTGCAGCATCAATTTACATTCAGTTCACTTTACAGGGTATTCTGTGAAGCGCTTTGAGATGTCTCGAAGATGTGCTATATTAAATGCAAGGATTATAATTACTATTATCAAGAGGGTCACATTTACCAGATTTGTAGAATACAGTACAGTACTCAAAGCAACAATAACAACAAAATTACATTTATAGAGTGCCTTTCACATCAGGAGGACGTCCAAGGGGCTGAACAGCGAGGTTGGGACCCGAGCAAGAGAGGAATGGAATTACTTTCAATAGCTCAATTCTTGGTATTGTAAGAACATATGATTTGTTACCTAATTCAGTAATCATTTTGTGTTAAAGAGCCATTACCAGCAATTTGAACTTGGATGTCACAAAATAATCAATTTACTTAAATAAATTGCCTTGAGTCTCAATGAACCAACTCCATTACAACTCAATGAAATGGAGTCCTGTAGCGTAATGGTTAGTGCACTCATGCATGCAAGAGAGTGGACTTGGCTTTGATTCCCGCTTCAAGGAGAAATCTTAGGCAAGTTTCCTTACTCTACACACCTCTGTTTACCTAGCAGTAAGTAGGAACCTGGTTGTTGGTCAATTGGCGGATCCCTTTTCCAGGGGTAATAATCCCTTCTAAAATAATAATAATAATTTAAATCCATTGCTGTTTGTGGGACACTGCTGTGCCCAATTGGTTGTCATGTCCACCGCGCTAACTGCCCAACCATCGGCGGCTGGGCTGTTAGCCTCTCTGCTCCCACACTGTGGAACTCCATCCCGCAGCTCCTCCGTCTTGCCTCCTCCCTTTCCTCCTTCAAGGCCAGTCTTAAAACCTTCCTCTTCGACTGCTCTCCTTCAGCTCCCCCACTAACTCTTCCCCCTCTCCTCCATACCCCTCCCTTCTCCCCCCCTCCCCGCTCAGGTCCCGACCTGAATGTTCAGCACTTTGGGACGTCCTCCTGACATGAAAGGCACAATATAAGTGCAATTTTGTTGTTGTTGTTATTGTTGTTGCCACGTTTCGTGCACAAAATATATGGACAATTCACTTTACAGTATATTCAGTGAAGCCCTTTGTAACGTCTAGAACAGTGGTTCCCAACCTCAGGTCCCGACCCTGTGAAAACTCTGTGAAGCGCTTTGGGACATCGACAAGACGTGGAAAGCGCTATATAAACTTAAGGATTACCTACCTACCTACTTACTTACTTAGCCACCCATATCACAATTATTATTATTTTTTTTAATGCTGAAATGCTTTTTTAATGCTGAAAAGTGCCCAAGGCAACACCGCCTATCAATTTGTATGAATGACCGAAATAGCAAGTTGCGATGAGTCCAAAAAGAGAAGTAGATATTGTCTTGGCTGAACTTCGCTTCAATCACGCAGTTGCACTCTAAGGGTCAGGAGGACCTGTTGGTGGCCAAATTAGGGTTGCAGCAAAAAAAGGTTAGGAACCACTGGTCTAGAAGATATATCAAATGCAAGGATTACTATTATATCATATGCACAGACTATTATTATATTACTGTAATCAATTGGAGCAAAATATCAGTGTTGTTGGCTTGTATTTTGTGTACGCTCTTCGCAGTTGTTATTGATCAGGAAGATGCACTTAATAAGTACTTAACGTATTCTGCAAAAGCAGTGTGTTGAAATCAGACTTCTGTTGGGACTTCTTATTGTAAATTTAAATGAAATATTATAGGTGGAACATGGTAGACCCTATAGACTCTTGGAATACTATTTGCCTGAGTTGAAATGCTTGCCTGTTTCATAAGCAAGCTTGCACTTTACACTAATTCTAATTCCTGTGTGTTTCACTCGTGAATTAACGTTTCAGGTCCATGACCCTTTATCAGAACACGAAGTGTCTGATGAAGGGTCGTGGACCCGAAACGTTGATTAACTTTTCCTTTCTCCATAGATGCTGCCTGACCTGCTGAATATTGTCAGCGATTCCTGTTTTTGTTCCAGTTAAAAGCATATTAGTTTCTTACAATGTATATTATTATTTCTCTTTACTTGATATTTCAGTATAATTTCAGGCTAATTGAAAGCTAAGTATGCTTTGTTTACGTAACATTGCCAGACTCCTCCACTGCCTCAACCACCAGGCTGCCGAAACCCTCACCCATGAATATTATCACATTAGGCTTGACTTTGGAAACTCCCTCCGCTTGTGTCCTCTCCCGCACAAGGCTTCACAATCCCATCACTCCCATTCTCGCCCGGCTCCATTGGCTCCCCCCCAGAGGATCAAATACAAGATCCTCGTCCTCACTTTCAAGGCCATCCACGGCCTTGCCCTTCCTGCCTCTCTGACCTGTTGACTCCCTACCATCCTGACCGAGCCCTCTGTTCAGTGGGCTCTGGTCTGCTCCATGTCTTCTACCCTACCATTGGTGGCCAGGTTTCAGCATCTCTGCCCTCACACTCTGGAACTCCATCCCCACAGTCCCTTTGCCTTGCTTCCTCCCTTGCCTCCTTCAAGGCCGGTCTCAAGACCCTCCTTTTCGATCAGGCCTTCTGCCACCCTTTCACCTCTCTCCCTCCCCTCCCTCCTACTCTGCCCTCCCCCGTGCTCAGGTCCCAGCCCCTGACTGTTCTGTGCCTTGGGACGTTCTCCTGACGTGAAATATATACATGTAATTTTGTTGTTGTAGTTGCTTACTTATCAAATAAAGTTACATTATTTTCCAGAGGATCATTACTTGAATCCTACTTTTTGAAGGAGACATTTTGAATGTTATTTGTTGAGTCACCTATATGGGGCATTACCTGGGAAATGTATCAATGGCAACATTAAATGGGTCTAGAATTGGAAATTTAAATATCAGAATGACCTTGATTTGTGAATAAGAATTGTGTCTGTTGTGAGAATGAATCATTCTTGCCTGAAGGGTAAACAGCATAAGTAAAACCAGCCCATTTACTTTCATCATCATCAGATTTTGTGATTGAGTGTCTAGATTCAAGGTTAAGGTCTCCACACTACTTAGTATATTAACATTAAATTCCAGTCTCATCAGGGATCAGAAGTGACTTATCCAAATCTGCTCAGCTAGATTCATTCAGACAGAGTACACTCGCAATATATTTCCTCAACATGTAGACATGTACCTACTATAAGCCATTCCCCAAATAGAAATACTGCTAGCCTCCCATTGTCTGTAAGTTAGTGAATAATAATAAGAATCCTTACATTTGGTATAGCGCTTTTCGCACCAGAAGGACATCCCAAATGATTCACAGTGTATACAGAGTGTTTTGTGGGTGAACACAGAAGCCAATTTGCGCAGAGCAGTGTCCCACAAACCCATGAAATAATTCTCAAAAACTTATGAAATGTTTGACCAATTTTATTCGGGACATTATGGGCCCAGACACCATGAGAGTTTCCTTTTCTCTTTAGCTTAACGTCATATTTAGTTCTTGAAAAGTGCGACTTTAAGTGAAACAATGTTAAGCGAACACATTTTTCCCATAAGAATTAACATATAAACTGGAGATAGGTTCTTTTGGACATTTTTTGTCCATTTAAAAAAAAGATTATACTCGCTCCTTGATTGCCTGCCTGGCTCACTCACTCGTCCCTGACTGCCTGCCCGGCTCACTCTTAGCACCCTGACTGCCTGACCAGCTCACTCACTCGCTCCCTGACAGCCTACTCGGCTCACCTCACTCACTCGCTGCCAGTCTCATTCACTGCCAGCTAGCTAGTCTCACTCGCATGCCAGATATTTGGGCGGCAAGTTGCCGAAAAACCATCACAAAAAAAATTAACTTATTTTTAAACATACAATATTAATAATAGACTGAATAATAACAGAATATTGTATGGATACTAGGGTCCGGCGATATATCGATAAAACCCGATATAATTTTCATATCGATATGCCGATATAGACATTTAAAAAATATCGATATATCGAAAAAACAATATATCGAGGTAAAATATCGGGATGCGAGCACACTGAACTACAAGACCCAGAATGCTCATCTGTATACACAATGCACAGACCGAGGTGCAAAGCCGCCATATTGTATTCACAGTCCTCGAATACAATATACAGGTATGCAAGGGCTTGGGGGGTGAGAGAGACGGCTGGGGGTGGGGGGGTGAGGGGGAGAGAGACGGCTGGGGGGAGGGGGAGAGAGACGGCTGGGGGGAGAGGGGGAGAGAGACGGCTGGGGGGAGAGGGGGAGAGAGACGGCTGGGGGGAGAGGGAGAGATACGGCTGGGGGGAGGGGGAGAGACGGCTGGGGGGGGAGGAGAGGGGGAGAGAGATGGCTGGGGGAAGGGGGAGAGAGACGGCTGGGGAGAGGGGGAGAGAGACTGCTGGGGGGAGGGGGAGAGAGACGGCTGGGGGGGAGAGAGGGAGAGAGACGGCTGGGGGGAGGGGTAGAGAGACAGCTGGGGGGAGAAAGACGGCTGGGGGGGGAGGGAGAGAGAGACGGCGGGGGGGGGGGGGGGGGAGAGAAAGAGACGGCTGTGGGGCTGGTGGGGGAGAGAGACGACGGGGGGTGGGGGGTGCGAGAGAGGGACGGCGGGGGGGGGGGGGGGGAGAGAGAGACGGGGTGGATGTGATAATATACAGATAGATAGAGATGGGGGGGATGTGAGAGAGGAGAGAGGGAGAGAGACATAGAGACACACAGACAGAAAAAACACAGAGATGGAGAGAGTGAGAGACACAGAGAGAGAAAGATATTTACCTCCTGAGAAGATAGGCCCGAATGCGCGCACGCATGCACAGTACGAAAAAACAGAAAATATCGATATTTCGGTATATCTCGATATGAGCCCATCAATATATCTAATTGGAAAATTTTCCATATCGACGGACCCTAATGGATACTTACCAATAAAGCAATAAATATCGAATACAGTCTATAAACACAGCACATAATCACAAAGCAAACTTCTGCAATGGTGAACTGTAGTGGTTTAAAGCTGTACTACCATTTTTACCCCATTTTCTTTCTCTCCCTCCTTCCCTCTCTAACTCTTTCACACACACACACTCAGTCAGTCTGTCATCTCAATGGCCCCAAACCCAACCCCCATCCACTCCTCTCATTTTCCTTCTAAATTAATCAACTCCCCCCCTCTCTCTCCCCCCCCTCTCTCCCCCTCCCACTCCTCTCTCTTCTCCCCTACCCCTCTTTCCCTCTCTTTCTACCCCCCCCCCCCCCCCCCCCCCCCCCCCCCCCCCTCACCTCCCCCCCCCCCCCCCCACCCCCCCCCCCCCCTCCCCCCCCCCCCCCCCCCCCCCCACTCTTTCCCTCTCTCTCCTCCCCCCCCACCCTCTCTCTCTCTCCCTGCCTCTCTCTCCTTCTCCCATGCCACCCGCATCAAAGCACAATACCGTCAGGCTACACAGGCAATACATAGTATCCGTCAGAGAGAGAGGGAAAGAAAGAAAGGGGAAGAGATAGAAAGAGAGAGGGAGAGAGAGAAAGAAAAAGAGGGAGAGAAAGAAAAAGGAGAGTGCCACTTTAAGAAGAAAGACCAGAAGTGACACTGCTGGCATTCAGAACTAATCGTTCTGTACTCTAGTGCAACAATCGACTCATTAAATGCAGCACAGCGATTGTGCCGGATAAGATCTGGTTAATCGGATGGGAACCTTTTTTTTGAGGTGCCGGTTATACGGAAGTTGATCGCGTCACGGATAAACGGGCTTTTACTGTAAGTCCGTTTTGTCTTCCTTCTCTTCCCTTTCCCCATCAATTTTTTGAATATGCATTGTCTCATTTATCAAATCTCATTGAAGGTATCTCTACCTGCAAACTATTACATTTAATTCAATTTCAAAGAAGTAAAATCTAGAGTATTAATCTCTTCAAAACAAATAGTAGTTTGGTCACCCAATCCATGACTGTTTCCGGAACATTGCTTTGAACAATTTGCTGCTGCATTTTGCCCACAAAACAAAGTCAATACACTTTACAGTATATTCTGTGAAGCACTTTGAGATGTCTCAACAATGTTGTAAGGTGCTAGATCAAATGCAAGGATTAATATAAGGAATATTATTTTCTATTCACTCGGTACCAGAAAATGTACAATAGTAGCCACCTATTGTGCTTAATTCCAAGATATGCTGCTTGAACTAGCATGATTCAGGTTTGCTTTCTGTTTCCAAAAGAACCAAAAGCATTATCTGGAGGAAAAGATATACTAGAGGTGCAATTTTGCTTAATGAAGAATGAGTGCTGGACCAAAATGCACCCGCCATGAATGCGCTACAGAAATACAATTTGTTCTTGTTGCATCTTCAGGCTTTGTTACACATTCATATTACAGAATTTAATTGGCTTTGTCACCTTTGCACTTTGAGTTTGATGACATTTTTGAGTTCAGTTGTAGCACTTTTGCTTCTCATCTTTATGTTCTGAAATGTTCCACTAGATTATTAAACCATTTCATCATTACTGTATCTGTTCATCATTTTCTGATGATGCGAGTTTTTGTTTATTGGAAAATGTTGGAATAAAAGTTTTTTTTAAAAAAGTAGTTCCTTCCTTGCCAATTGTCCTAATACTGTCTCTTACATCCATTTCAAATGTTAATACATTTAACTGAGAGAAAATGTTTCTTGAAGTAAAAGATTCCTGGTCCTAGTTTGTGTGGAAACTGACTAAGCATTCTCTCTTAGAAGAATTTCAAACTTATTACAGTAAAACCTCGATAATCTGGCACTCACCTTCCGGATTTTGGAGTTTGCTGGTACTTAGAAACTACAGTACCTAGAAATGGCTGGGGAAGCCCTTTCCATACACCACATGAGCTGTAAACACAGGCACTGAAGCCGAGCTCCACCCACAGAGCCCACAGGATGACAGACCTGGCCAGGCCGGGAACTACAAGCAGCTGTTCCGAACTTCGGGAGATTCTACAGACATCAGAAAAAATCTAATACTGTGTGTATTTTGAAATATTCTTGGTTTTAGGGCGTTGCCGGCTTTTGGAATCTCGGATTATGGAGGTCTTACATTACAAATTGTGCCTGTGGTTCATCTGTTCTGCTCATACTAATTAACCATAATTAACCGTTAATTTCAACAAATTGTGCAAAATGTTGCAAGCCCATCACTTGTAATCCGTGCTTACGTGGATGAATTTCTGTAGTATTACTGTACTAATATTTCACTGTCATTTGGGGTTTGGAGGTAGACCTTTGCCTAGTGCCCCAAGTATTAGAGAAGGACATTACAGTGAAGTGGGATGAAGCACTGAGCTGGAAATTTCAGAAATCTAATAACATAGAGTGTACAACTCTATGCACACTAGTTTCTCCAGACTGGTAATGTGACTTATCTGTGGACAGTGCTGTGGAGGATTTTTTAAATATTTTTTTTAATTGGCGAGAAATGATCATTAGTTACCTTTTTAAAATGTAAAACTGTGGTGTATTAATATTTAAAAGAAGTAACAATTCCCAAAAGTTTAATTTGAAAGTGTTCTAAGATAGTGTTTTGTCTTAGTCAGCCAGCAGAAACCCATCACTGTTAAGAGTATCCAAACCAAGCTGAGATTTCCATGCAACCCACCTAGACATGGAAATCCCAGAGATAGTTTGTTGGAGTGGAATGTGCACTCTTTCATTGGATTGACACATCCTGCTGATATAATTCCAGAAAGTATTAGGCGCAGATTGGCAGGAGCCAAGGCTTGGGGCCCGCAGCGTGTGCATTGGGGTACTGCTGGAGTCTAACCTGAGCCGGAGTCTAACCGTGAGCCACTTGAAGCTCCTGTGGCTCAGTGGTTAGAGCACTTGTCTTGCAAGTTGGGGAGACCAAGCTGGGGAGATCTGTGTTCGAATCCAGGCAGGTCAGGGCGAAACCTTGGGCAAGTTTCCTTACTCCACACGCCTAATAATAATCCCTCCAAAAAAAATAAAAAAAATATGATTGGTCATTTCAATCCACGACTGTTTGTGGGACACTGCTGTGCGCCATTGGCTGCCACGATTCGCCCACAAATATATACAGTCAATTCACTTTACAGTATATTCTGTGAAGCGCTTTGAGATGTCAATAAGATGTGAAAAGCGCTATATCAAATGCAAGGATTATTATTATTATAACCTGCTAAACCTGCATAGCTTGCCATTGACGTTAATAATAATAATAATCCTTGCATTTGATATAGCGCTTTTCATATCTTATCGACGTCTCAAAGTGCTTCACAGAATATACTGTAAAGTGAATTGACTGTATAGTTGATGTCTGGCAAGCTTTCCTGCTGCTTGTCCAGCTAGGACTATCATTAGGGCTTTGGCTTGCAGTGTTAACTGGGGTTGAGTGGGCTGACTCCTTGCCTCCAGTGACTTTCTAGGTTTTGCCAATGAGCCAGGCTGGCTGTGCAGTCTATCATCAACAGTGCTCTAGGGTACTGTGGATATGCCTGGCTCAGGAACCAAACTACCGAGATCGCCGCAGAAGGTTGGCTCAATTCTGACATTTGGTTGCCAGGCACGTCACCTTGGTGCCAGTTCAGCTCGAAGAAGACTCTGCTTCCCCCATGCCCCAAGGATAATCACTAGTTGATGGTTCCCGATAGGGTCCGTCGATATCGAAATTTTCCGATATCGATATATCGGTTTGCCCGTATCGACATATACCGATATATCGATATCGCTGATATATCGATATCGCGGGTTTTTTTTTGTCCTGTGCATGCGCGCGCATTCCGGTGTGCGCGCGCATTCAGATATCGACAAGGTAAGATGAAAAAGTCCGCATTATACCAATATAGCACTGGACACGATATACCGATATTTGCGATATGTCTTTTTTTTGTACATATCGAATTTTTCAATATATCGATTTATTTTAAATTCCAATATCGGCATATCGATATGAAAATTATATCGGATATAACCGATATATCGATATATCGCCAGACCCTAGTTCCCGACATGAAAGGTGCTCTATAAATTAAATTTTGTTGTTTTGTTGTTTGACATGCGATAAGCGTGAGTTTGAGTCCTCACTAAGTAGGTGGTACAAGGAATTACCTCCCAAGCTTCCCGGTGGGCAACGCATCTTAGCATGAAATGGTTGACAGCAATGCCATCATCCTCTTGTCTGCAGCTCAGGCACACATCCCTTCCCCACTGTGCGATGATTCCACCAGTTGGAGGTACAGATTTTAAGCAGCACCTCTCTGCAGGCCAATCAAGGTGGATTCTGGACACTGGATTTATGAAGATGTGTTCATCAACTTGGTCTTCAGGTAACAATTCCCAGTAGCTGTTGCCCCAAGTCTCCAGAGTTTCCAGCTACCTGGTGGGCATCTGCCCACATCATGGTGGGCGGACCTTTACAAGATGTACTAGCCACCCCGATATTCTTTAAATCCAATTTCAATGCAGTATATACGTCAGTATGAAGAAATTGAACAATATAAAGAATGCCATTTCGGCCTGGGCTGGAGGCTTTAATAGAGGTTGGCTGCATATTCCTTCCCAGGAAATACCTTGGCTAAACCAGAAGTTCTGCTAGAAGCTTGGCTAAACAGCTAGCATTAACTCTGTGATTATATAGTTGGACTTCGCTCTCCATCCCCTTGAAATATTTAATTGTGAAAATACGTCAGCTGGTATAAAGGACTTTACACCCACAAAGTTTGTTTTATTCCCTTTGGCCTCTATTTTGTTAATATTTGAAAATCTCTGCAAATAGTTACCTTATCTAGAGACTGCAACTATAGCCAGCCTATTGTAGCTATTGAAAAGTTTATTTTGTGGTTTGAGTTTGATTGCGGACAGAATCGCCTTTTGGTTCTCTGCGTTGACCCTTTCCTTCATTTTGTACATACTTATTCAAACAGGAAAGTGAAGAAATCTGAACAATTTTAACAGTATAATATGTCTTATTATACATGTAGTATTCTTTTCATACCAGATCTATCTTTCTGGAAAAAAAAGCCTTCCCAAATTAAGCAACTTCCACTGAGTTCAATTGATCTGTGAAATTAAAAAGTATACAAATAAAGGTCTAATTTAATTAATGTTAGTAGATATGCAAGTATCACTTTTTTGTTACACATAATAGGTGCTAGTTTTTCTTAGGTGGTAGTACTGATTTTTTGGGTCAGATGTTTTGTGGGTTCATGAAACACATTACTGGCACCACCTTGTCTCCATAAACAACTTTTCCTCCAACACTTGCACGTTTTGTGCAGTGTTCCTCTGGGCTCGGTCCTCTCTTATTCAACCTGTACCTGCTCCCTCTTGGTGACATCATCCACAGACATGGGATCAACTTCCACATGTACACAGATGACATCCAACTCTATCTCTCTGCCTTCACCCTTAACTCAGGGACCACTGATGTCCTAACAGAATCAGATATCAAATCCTGGTTGAGAGCCAACTTTCTCCAGTTGAATGTCAGCTGAATTGGCTCAAGCCAGTGCCTCGCAACTCAGGTACTGGCAGCATTAATATCAACGGACGCACACTCCACCTCACTGAGCCAGTCAGAAACCTGGGCGTCTTGTTCAACCTTCTACTCCCCCACATCTGTACCATGACCCGCTTTGCCTACTCCATCTCCGCAACATTGCCTTACTCCGCCACTGCCTCAGGTTGCTGAAACCCTCATACATGCCTTCATCACATCTAGGCTTCACTTCACTCCCTGCTCAAAATCTTTGTCCTCACCTTCAAGGCCTTCCATGGCCTTGCCCGCTCCTGCCTCGCCAAGCTGCTAATCCCTTACCAACTTGTCCACCCCATCCGCTCAGATGCTCCAGCCTGCACTATGTACCCCACTGGGCCTTTAGCCTCTCTGCACTCACTCGCTGGAACTCCATCTCATATTCCTTTCACCTCACTCCCTCTCTTGCCTCTTTCAAGGCGTGTCTCAAGACCTTCCTCTTCAACCATGCTTTTGGCCATCCTCCTATATTCCCTGCCCCCCACCCTCCATGATCCCAGGTCCTAATCCCTGACCTGCACCCTGGGACATCTTCCTCACATGAAAAGAGCTTTAAAATTGTAATTTTGAATGACAAAATATGTGGTAGTGGAACATGACATCTTTTGAATGAGGCTTAAATGGAGGCATTTTCAAGTTGACGTTAAAGATTCCACAACACTTTTGAAATGAGAGAAGAGGTTCTCGTGGAGGGAATGGCCAGCGATCCTCTGGAATAAAAATAAATAGTATTTTACCTCACAAGTCTTTTATGAACTGCGGCAAATTGCTAATGTGCATCGGTGGTTCAGTGATAGAATTCTTGCCCGCCATGCAGGAGATTTGCCTCAATTCCCAGTAGACCCTAAGTGTTCAGACTTTCAATAATGCATTCCAGATGCAAAAAAGTCACGAGGTGAAAAAAAAATTGCGAATCTCCCCTCTGTTTCTTTTAACAACTATCTTAAATCAGTGTCCTCGGGTTACTGATCCACATGCCCGGTTCAACCTATCAAATCCCCTCATGATCTTGAAAACCTCTATTAAATCCCCACTTAATCTTCTCTGCTCAATGGAGAATAATCCTAGTTTTGCTAACCTCTCCTCATAACCAAGGTCCTTCATTCCTGGTAAATCTCCTTTGTACCCTCTCCATTGCCTTAACATCTTTCCTAATGTGTGGTGCCCAGAATTGAATGCAGTATCCTGGCATTTTATAAATACTCATCATAACCTCCTCACATTTGTACTCCATGCCCCTATTTATAAATTGTATGCTTTTTTAGCTTTATCTACCTGTCCTGCCACCTTCAGAGATTTGCTTATATGTACCCGCAGGTCTCCCTGTTTCATTTACCCCCTTTAAAATGGTACCATATAGCTTATACTGCCTCTCGTTCTACCTACCAAAATACAACACTTTGCATTTCTCCACATTAAACCTCATCTGCCATGTTTCTGCCCATTTTACCAATCTATCTAAGTCCTCTTGGACAATGGTGCTATGCTCCTCACCATTTACTACTTTTCCTAGTTTAGTATCATCTGCAAATTTTGAAATTGTGCACCGTATATCCAGATCCTAATCATTTACATAGATCAGAAAGAGCAGTAGTGGTCCCAATACCAACCCTAAGGGACACCACTACACACCTCCCTCCAGTCAGAAAAGCAACCGTTCACTACCACTCTCTGTTTTCTATCTCCTAGCTAGTTCTGGATCCATGTTGCCACAGTCACTTTAATACTGTTGGCTTCTATTCTGTTTATAAGTCTCTTTTGTGACACTTTGTCAAATACCTTTTGAAAATCCAGATAAATTACATCCACTGCAATATCTGCATCCACCCTCTCAGTCACTTCATCAAAAAATTCCATTAGGTTTGTCAGATACTATCTGCCTGTAACAAATCCATGTTGACTTTCCTTTATTAAACCATATTTTTCTAAGTGAGAATTTATATTGTCCTGGATTATAGTCGCCAGAGTTTCCCTTCTACTGATATTAAGCTGATTGGCCTGTAGTTCCTGGGTTTATCCTTCTGCCCCTTTTTGTACAGGGGAGTAACATTTGCAACCAGATAGTTCTCCTGCACACATTTCAGGAATTCCTCCCCCCCCTTGCCCTTTACACTGTGTGTTTCCAAGTCTATGTTAGGATAATTGAAGTCCCCCAATATCACTGCTTTATTGGTTTTGCATCGCTCCGAAATCGGCTTGCAGAATTGCTCATCTATCTCCTTCCCACTATTTGGTGGTCTACATTAAGTACCTAATAGCGTCACAGCTCCTTTTCTGCTCCTTATCTCTAAACAATTAGATTTCGTTTTTGGATTAGATGACCTTTTCCAGGACTGTGACTGTCCCTTATGAGTATTAGGGTTGTGCCTGAAGACCTTCCACTTCGACTGTGCTTACACAGTGACCTCCACCCATCTCGCTTGGGGTCAATCTCCACCACTGTCAAGCACTCCCAAGACGCTACTCTGCATGAGGGGTGCTATGTAAATGCAAGTTGTTGTTTGTGATATTGATCACTGATGTTGCTATTAAACTTATTTTGGATTTAGGGCTTCGTATTCCATATTTGTAGTGCTGGAAGTTCTGCCTACCTATACTAGTTGCTCGTATGGGTATGATGGTGGTATACTAATGGAGTTCTATTCCTAAAAGCTGGGTGCCACAGCAAGCTTGATAAGGCATCATGTAGTTTCTTATCCAAATTAATTTGGACAGTGCTGTGAAATAGATAACTTTTCACATTGTCAATAAAATTTAGTGTTCAGTACTGTACTTACCTTCTCTCCAGGAAAGTCTGGGTATCTGAAGTAAAATGTTTGACAGGTTTAATGCTTAGGTGTTTTTATTCTAATACTTTGATAATTTAAGATTCAGTTAAGATTAAGTTTGTGCTGTTATGTTTTCTGTTCTATCCAATCACAGGCAGATATGCCATTTTTAAAACTTTGTAAGGAGGTTTTGTCCTACCCTATTTTATACAGCAGTAGAGTGTTGGTGCGGCCAGCGACTATCTAACAATAGTTAACATTGGGCATATCCTTAACACTTAGATTCCCAAATTAGGTCGTTTGTAAATGACCTAATTTCAAAAGTAGTCTGAAAAATATGAGCTTCTTTTGAAGTCTCCATAGTTTTTTTCAAATGGTTCAAAGTACATATGCTTGGGTAGAATTATCAACACTAATCTCTGCAGAAGGTACATTTGATTGTTTCACTGCAAAATATTTTCTGATTGGCATTATTATAAGCACACTGTACAATGGCCACTATGCAAAACGAACTAGATTATTGAGCATCAAGTCATTTTTCCACCTCATTCCAGTGATGCTGCTGCTTTCTCCTCAGCAAGACCAGGTTAGCAAAGATCCTTGAAAATTAAGCAGCATATTTAAAACAAAATCTGCAAGATAACCGATATTGCTAAATTTTACTCAAAAGTGAGAAATGTCAGTGTAAGGAATAAAGAAATATTTCCATCTTGGTGTACAGATGAAGCACAGATTTGCAGCTGAGATATTGCAAGCCAAATGTAATATCTGGTAATCACGGCTTTTTGCTTGGCATTTTTTCACACATCCATATCTTTAAAGAAATGTTGACATACTGAGTTTCTAAATTTAAAAATGTCCCATGAGATGCCATTTCTGTAAAATGATCCTGTAATACATCTAATCTTCTACAAATTATACTCTTCTTCATCTGATGTTCAATTGAAAATAATTGTTGTGATTTCTGTGAAAATTGTTGCACCATTGAAGCATTTCCTGATGCTAATGGGGCACTTCTGACTTTGCTTTCAAGAAATGCTGATTGTTCAAACTGCCCGTTTGTCCTACATGTTAGAACCAAATGTCTCATTTGTCCAGGTATTGTAGTTGCCACATTTATGACTGCAAAAATTGACATGTTTAATTGATCACTAAATTAGATGGCCAAATGTGAAATATTATTCATACACATGCTTCCCTATTGTATTATTTGGAACTGGTTAATTCTGAAGTTTAACTGAATGGTGATTGAAATGATGTGTATCCAAGCACTAACATCACCTAATTAGGAAATGGATTTTATAGGTTACACGTATTTTCGGAACGCAGCATTGGATAAGAGTTGAGTCACTTGGTTATGGAAGATGATCCTAGTTGCTTCATTGTTTTATATAAAAGTACAGTTTTGCCTTTAACTCAGTGCTTACTGTTCTGCATTCTGCCCAACTACCTTCACATATTTTGACAGCATGTTTTGAATTGTGCATCATTCGTGAAAATTTGAGAAATATTATTTTACTGTGTATCTCTTGCAAACCTTTTAAAATTACCAGACATATTAGCAATCCCAGACAACCACTCCTGTTTAGTTAGATTTTTCAGTTCTTGTAAGGTAGCTACCTTGATTTGAAAATATGAACAGAAAAATCTGTGAGTTCTGAAATAAACCCCCCAAATGCTGGAAATGCAGAGCAGATCAATCAATATATGAAACAATACATACCAGCACTCCTGATAAAGGGACATAGCTAACACATTACATTAGCCTATCCTTTTTCTTTCCAGTACTGTTTGATCTGAAATGAATTTCCAGCACTGTGATTCATATAGCAAGTGTCCAATTTAATTCCTGTACTGATTATCATCATTAAAAAAAACTTGCATTTAATATAGCAAATATTTTAAAATACCATCTCACATAGCTTCATACAATTTGGTGCTGTTATGCAGGCAAACATGGCAGCTAATCTGCAGTTTAATTGACCATTCGTTTCATGAAAATGTGTTGGATCAATCAAACTTTCATGAAATTGAGGGATTATTATTAGGCATGTAGAGAAAGGCATGTGATCAATTAAATTGGTCCTTTGGTGAATTTGACCAAAGTATTAGGAGAACCCACTATTCAAAATTGTGTTTTGGAATGTATTTAAATGACATCAGAATGGGCACACTGTACCTTGGTTCATCTGAACATCAGCACCTGCAGCTATAATAATAATCCTTGCATTTAGAGCAGTTAGAGCACTCGCCTTACAAGCGAGAGACCTGGGTTAAATTCCCGGCAGGTCAGGACAAAACCTTGGGCAAGTTTCCTTATTGCACATGCCTAATAATAATCCCTCAACAAAAAAAAAGACACAATAATTAATTGGTCATTTCAATCCACGACTGTTTGTGGGACACTGCTGTGCGCAATTGGCTGCCACGTTTCGTCCACAACTATATAGTCAATTCACTTTATAGTGTATTCTGTGAAGTGCTTTGAGGCATCTAGAAGACGTGAAAAGCGCTAAATCAAATGCAAGGATTATTATTATTATTTAATATAAACATGTCTTCATGTTGTTCTCCTTTTCAACCTTAAGCTGCACTACTACCTTTGCCGTCCCTTATCCCTCCCCCTCCCCCTCCCCCATGCTCAGGTCATGAATCCTGACTGTTCAGCACCTTGGGACGTCCTCCCGACGTGAAAGGTGCTCTACCAATGTAATTTTGTTGTTATTTCTAGACGTCTCAAAGCACTTCACAGAATATACTGTAAAGTGAATTAACTATACAGTATACCTGTGGGTGAAACGCGGCAGCCAATTGTGCACAGCAGTGTCCCACAAACAGTTATGGATTGAAGTGACCAATTTATTATTGTTGCTTTTTTTCTTAAGGGATTATTATCAGACGTGTGGAATAAGTAAACTTGCCCATGGTTTTGCCCTGCTGGGAATCAAACCCAGGTTTCTCACTTGTGCAGCAAATGCTCTAACCATAGCTATGCTATGAATGTGTACATGTACGAATGAATGCACAAAGAGCCTAATGGAATGACAACTAATGAAAGTGTTAAAATGCACATGAGTTTCATTATTGATTATTATTATTGCTGTGAGCAATTGATTAACAAATTTCACCCACAAAATACACAGTGAATTAATTCGCTTTACAGTATATGCTGTGAAGCGCTTTGAGACATCTCGAAGACATGATAAGGCGCTGTACCAAATGCAAGTATTATTATTATCGCTTTCTTTAAAATGTTTCCTTCAAGGCTACAGAGTTCCATCTCCTTCTGCCATCTGCCCTCAAGATACTCCAGTTGAATGTCTAAACTTGTGTGTGGTCACAGACTTAAAGCGTGGGATTTCTTTTCTGTGGCAATCCTGATCCAGCCCTTTAGTGTCCACAAGGTTGAGCTTCCCTGAGGCTGTTAGGATTTGAATCTGTGTTTCCGAAATGCATTCTCAGTATCAATTGTATCTAGGAAAGCAGAGACCATCTGTTCTGTAAGAAGATATTATCAAGCCAAGAATGTGCATTTCACTTCTGAGATGTAATTGATAACTGCTCAGCTCCAGACCAGGAGCACATCCAACCAATACTGTACCAATTTTTAAAACTAATTTTAAAATATAAGAAAGCCAGTCAAAATCTGCCCCTGGTTTTATAGGTACAGTAGTAAAATCCCAAAGTTATATCACAACTAAAATATTTTAATTGCATTTCTATTTCTGTACATTATTTCAGGGCTGGACTAATAAACAAACAATTTAGACATAGGCTTGCAGCACCCACAGGGGGTGAATCCAGGGAGTGGATTCTGGTACTATAGTGCAACACGGTGTTATATTATCAGTAGTATAAAATCAGAGCTTGGAGATAGTATTCCATTATACCACTGTTTGATACTGCAGACCGAATTAACTGGAGGTGTTTACAATTGAGATTTGTGGGTATTATTTAAAGTGTCTTCTGATGTGGGTCCTGGGACATTGCACCTAGTCGATCACGCTATAATAACATTTCTCTGCATTTATGCATATAGATGCTGCATAGTTTTGAAACTTGTCTTAGCATGTTTTCTGTGCTGGAATTATAGTATAAGAAAAATCAGTTTGGGAAATATTTGGAGTTTTCTCTTTTGTAGTTTGATTGACTGAGTACTTGTTCGCTTTACGGTGATTCAATTACAGATTGAGCCTAATTCATAACACCCTATTGTCATGTTGATTCTTCCAAGGTAAGGAAATCATGCTGCATGATAAACCTTTTCAGTGGCAATATGATAATGTACCTTTTTTACTTAAAGCCATTTTATATGTTGATAATACTGATATATTCGTATTTTGGGGGCAATGCTGCCATGTAAATTGAATATAATTTTACAAAGAAAAACAATTGTATGAAAATGTACCCAAGATGTTCAGAAGCATAGGTGTTTGGGAATTGATATATAAAAAAGTTTGCAGCAAATATATTGTGTATTCAACCTCAATCATGAAATTACCAGCAAAGAATACTTTGAGTTTTCTGCTGAAAGTCTGATACTGAAGTTAAATTGCCTCAAGGATTGATAGTAAACATTATGGAACCAAAGTGAGGCATGCTAACAATCCAGAAGAACAAATTAACCTCACATCAAGGTGCTGAGGGATCATAATGAACTTGGGTTTTTCCTTCTCTTGTTCTTGATCAAAAGAGATAGATGCACAACTCTGGATGAACATTTCCCTTTCACAGCAGGGCTTGGATGCATGACAGGACTTTTTACTTGGAATTAAAGAATGGAGATGCCTAATTTCGTCACAACATGTTTGCTGTTGATTAGCACTTGCAATAACTGGATTCAGAGCTTGGCAAAAACTGATGCAAGCACATAGGAAGAAGAACATGGGAATGCACTGTATTATGCATCTAGGGACATCCCAGTGTCTAATGTGAAAAGCACTATATAAACGTCATTTCTTATTATTGTATGCAGGAAGGCTTTTGTTGGATCGATGGACACATGTCATTGGACTTAATAAGTTCTTACAATTGCCTATTTAAATTTAAGTGAGAAAGATGGTAGCACGTTTTCCACATGATTATGGACTTTGCTTTTTCTCAATTCCAAACTTTACTTTTTAGTATGTTTGAGGAAATCTATTGCAACGCCCTCAGCCAATAGCAAAATATGACTTTGTATAAGAAAGTACAGATGCAAGCCAAGAAAAAGATTAAGTCTTTACATGAGCAAGCACGGAAAGTGAGGCAACATTTCAGGTCGAGTTCCGACAAAGGGTTATGGACCTGTAATGTTGACTCACTTTCCTTTCTCCATAGATGCTGTCTGACCTGCTGAGCGTTCCCAGTGACTTATGTTTATGTAAATAATCCTTGCATTTGATATAGCCATTTATCACATTTTTGAAATGTGTCACTCTCCCGAAACTCTGCCGCCCGCATACTCACCCGCTCTAAGCTTCGCTCCCCCATTACCCCAGTCCTTGCCAGACTTCACTGGCTCCCTATCCCAGAGAGGATCGACTTCAAGATCCTCACCCTTGTTTTCAAATCCCTCCACTCCTCTGCATCCCCCTATCTGTCTGATCTCCTCTCCCCCCAACCCAGCACCCGCTGCCTACACTCCTCTGAGTCTGGCCTCCTCCATGCCCCCCGAGTCCTCCGCTCCACCCTCGGCGGCCGTGCCTTTAGCCACTACGCCCCGAGGCTCTGGAACTCCCTTCCTCACTCGCTTCGCCTCGCCCCCTCTCTTCCCAGTTTCAGGTCACAGTTGAAGACCTTTCTCTTCTACCGAGTTTTTGGTCACCTTCCTGCCCCTGCCCCTGGCTCGGTCCCGGGATCCGCTACTGTGAAGCGCTCTTGAGACGCCGTCCGGCGTGGAGGGCGCTATATAAATCGAAGTTGTTGTTGTTGTTGTCAAAGCGCTTCACTTCAAGAAGGTTGAGGGGTGATCTGATTGAGGTGTTTAAAATAATAAAAGGATTCGATATGTTAGCAACAGATAAACTATTTCCTCTGGTGGAGGAATCCAGAACACGGGCATAATCTTAAATTTAGGCCATTTAAAAATGAAATCAGGAAGCATTTATTCATGCAAAGTGTAATGGAAATCTGGAACTCTCCCAAAAGCATGTGGATGCTGGATCTATTCAACTTTTCAAGGCTCTGTTCATATTTATGAAGGGATAATAATAATAATCCTTGCATTTGGTATAGCGCTTTTCACATCTTCTCGACATCTCAAAGTGCTTCACAGGATATATGGTAAAGTGAATTGACTGTATATTTGGGAGGAAAATACAGTAGCCAATTACAGATAACAGCATCTCACAAACAGTCATGGACAGAATGACCAAATTATTGTTTTTTTAAAAGGATTATGATCCCAGAAAAGTGATCCGTCAATCGACTAACAGCTGGGTTCCTATCTACTGGTACGTAAACAGACCATGTGTGTCTATCAAGGAAACTTGCCCAACATTTCGCCCTTCCGGGAATCAAATCCAGGTCTCTCACTTGCGAGGCGAGTGCATTAACCACTGAGCTACGGGACTCGAGTGTAAGACGCTGTGTTGCAATGTGGACGGACATCAAATAAAATTGCTGCCATTCCGCCTACGGATATCAATCAATCAAATCAATGAAAATTTACATTTATATAGTGTCTTTCATGTCGAGAGGACGTCCCAAGGCACTGTACAGTTAGGTAGGGACAAGAGCAGAGGGGGAGGAGGGTATGGGGAAGAAGAGTAGGAAAATTGACTGTATATTTGTGGGAGAAACGGTCAGCCAAATTGCGCATAGCAGTGTCCCACAAACAGTCATGGAAGTGGGATTAAGGGAAAAAGGGTGGAAAGATGGCAAGGGGAGGGGTCGGGGTAGAGGGAAGGAGAGCAGGAAAGCCGACTGCATATTTGTGAGCGAAACGTGGCAGCCAAATTGCGTACAGCAGTGTCCTACAACAGTCACGGAAATGGGACCAGGGGAGAAAGGTGGCAAAGGGGGTTAGGGGTGAGAGGGAGGGAAGAGTAGGGTAAGGTCAGGGAGGAAGAGGTGGGAGAAAGGAGGGTAAGGAAGAGAGGGAGGGAAAGGTGGGTGGGGGGCAAGATCAGGGAGAAAGGGGAGTAAAAGGGAAGAGGGAGGAAAGGGGGAGAGAAAGGGATATGGAGCAATGGATATGGGGCAAAGGTGAGTAATAGGGGCAAAGGTGATTAATTGGAGTTGGGGTACAGATCAGCCATGAGCTGATAGAATGATGGGAATAGGCACAATGGGCTGAATTTCCTGTTTGTTCCTGTATTTTACAGGATTTATTGTCAGGACATTATTTGTGCAAGTGAATGCAGCAGTCAATTTGAGCACAGCAGTAACCCACAAAAAGTCATGAAGTGAATGAATGATTTTATCTGGGGGGGTTCTTGGCCAAAATATCATAGAATCATAGAATTTCACAGCACAAAGGGAGCTAATTCGGTCCATCTAGTCTGTGCCGGCTCTTTGAAAAGAGCAACTCAATCCCACTGCCCCGCGCTCTCCCCATAACCTAACAGACCCATTCTTCCTAAATAAAGATCGAATTCTCTTTTAAAAGCTGTTATCGAATCGGCCTTGACCACCGTTTCATGCAATGCATTCCAGATTGTGGAGCTCCTGTGGCTCAGTGGTTAGAGCACTTGTCTTGCAAGCTGGGGAGACCAAGCTGGGGAGACCTGTGTTCGAATCCAGGCAGGTCAGGGCGAAACCTTGGGCAAGTTTCCTTACTCCACACGCCTAATAATAATCCCTCCAAAAAAAACCACAATAATAAAATTGGTCATTTCAATCCACGACTGTGTGTGGGACACTGCTGTGCGCATATGGCTGCCGCGATGCGCCCACAAATATATACAGTTAATTCACTTTACAGTATATTCTGTGAAGCGCTTTGGGACGTTAATAAAAATGTGGAAAGCGCTATATCAAATGCAAGGATTATTATTATTATTAGATTCGAACAACCCGCTGAATGAAAAAAATTCTCCTCAGCTCCCCTCTGCTTTGTTTTGAAACTATTTTAAATCTGTGACCACGAGTCACAGATTTGTCCACCAATGGAAACAGTTTTTCCTTATTACCCTATCGAATCCCCTCATGATTTTATAAACCTCTATTAGGTCTCCTCTCAAGCTTCTCTGTTCCAAAGAGAATAAACCTAGCCTATCTAGCCTTTCCTCATAACTGAAGTCCCTCAATCCTGTTACCATTCTAGTAAACCATCTTTGCACCCTTTCCAATGCCTCAACATCCTTTCTATAGTGTAGTAACCAGAATTGGACACAGTATTCCAGCTGAGGCCTAACCAAAGTTTTATAGAGGTTAGTCAGCACTTCCTGACTGTTGTACTCTTTACCCCTATTTATAAAGCCTAGAATCCCATATGCCTTCTTAACGGCTTTGTCTACCTGTCCTTCCACCTTCAAAGAGTCACTAACACAAATCCCCAGGTCTCTCTGTTCCCTCACACCCTTAAAATTGTATTAGCTAGCCTATATTGCCTCCCCTCGTTTCTTCTCCCAAAATGTATCACCTCATACTTTTCTGCATTGAACTTCATCTGCCATGTGTCTGCCCACTTTACCATTTTATCTATATCTTCTTGCAGATGGTTAATATCCTCCTCACTATTTACTATTCTCCCTAACTTGGTGTCTGCAAACTTGGAAACTGTGCTTCCTACACCCAAGTCCAGATCATTAATATATATTAAAAAGAGCAGTGGTCCCAATACCGATTCCTGGGGGACGCTACTGCACTCTTCAATCCAGTCTGAAAAACAGCTGCTCATCACAACTCTGCTTTCTATCTCGCAGCAGTTGTGGATCCATGCTGCCGCTGTCCCTTTAACGCCCTGGGCCTCTACTTTCCCAATAAACCTCTCATGCGGCACGTTATCAAATGCCTTTTGAAAGTCCATTCTCGTCCACCCATTCCGTTACTTCATCGAAAAATTCTATCAGATTTGTAAGGCCAGATTTGCCTTTAACAAATCCATGCTGGCTGTCCTTTATTAGCTTATATCTTTCTAAGTGAAGATCTATCTTGTCCCTGATTATAGACTCTAGACGTTTGCCCACTACCGAAGTCAGACAGACTGGCCTGTAGTTCCCAGGTTTGTCCTTCTGCCCCTTTTTATACAGGGGAGTAACATTCGCAACCTTCCAGTCCTCTGGCACCACCCCTGTGTCCAAGGAAGATTGAAAGATTGTGGCCAGAGTCTCTGCTATTTGCTCCCGTACTTCCCTTAGTAATCTAAGATGCATCCCATCCGGACCGGGTATCTTATCTACCTTGAGCGCCGTCAGCCTTTTTAGTACTTCCTCTCTGTTGATACTAATCCTATCCATTTCTTCTACCCTCTCCTCCAATACTGTAGCATTGGTTGCATCATCTTCCCTTGTGAAGACAGACGCAAAGTACTTATTCAGTACATCAGCCATGCCCTCTATCTCCACAATAAGATTTCTTCCTTGGCCCGTAATTGGCCCTACCCTACCCTTGACCAATCTTTTACTCTTAATATGTTTGTAAAATACCTTAGGGTTCCCTTTAATGTTACCTGCTAATTATTTCTCATGCAATCTTTTTGCCCCTCTAATTTCCTTTTTCAGTTCTCTCCTGCTCTTCCTATATTCTGCTTGGTTGACCTCTGTATTTTGAGCCTGATGCTTGGGATAAGCCTCCTTTTTTTGCTTTATTTTAACCTCAATTGCCCTAGTCATCCAGGGAGGTTTGGATGCCCTACATTTTATCTTTGTTGGAATGTTTTTGACCTGTGCCCGAACTATCTCTTTCTTGAAGACTGCCAATTGCTCGTTAGCTGTTTTACCTGCCAACCGTTCTTTCCAGTCCACCTCGGCTAGGTCCTGTTTTAACTCACTGAAATCAGCCTTCTTCCAGTTGAGTGTCTTCACCTTTGAGTGTTTGTTCCTTAACCCTTTCTATAATTACTCTGAATCTAATTATATTGTGATTGCTATTTTCTAGGTCCTCACCTACAGAAACCTGTTGCACTTGCCCCACCTCATTCCCCAAAACTGGATCCAGCACTGCTTGCTTCCTTGTTGGACTGGAAACATACTGATCAAGAAAGTTGTCCTGTGCACATTTCAGGAATTCTTCTCCATCCTTGCCCTTTACACTACTATTCTGCCAGTCGATGTTGGGATAATTAAAGTCTCCCATTATCATACTCTCATTGGCTTTGCATCTTTCCAAAATCCGCTTGCAGATCTGCTGTTCTATCTCCTGTATAGTATATACCCCTAACAGTGTAACTGCTCCTTTTTTATTCCTTATCTCTAACCAGATAGATTCGTTTTTTTGGCCTTCTTCCACCTCGTTCCTTTCTAAGGCTATAACTGAGTCTTTAACTAATATTGCCACCCGCCTCCTTTTCTCCCTTCTCTATCCCTCCTGAATATATTATAGCCAGGAATGTTGAGTTCCCATTCCTGCCCTTGTTTAAGCCAGGTCAATAGTCAATATTAAGAGAAATTATCTTTGCAAAAGGTTTAAAAAGAGTGTATAGCATGGAAACATGTCACTCAGCCCAACCAGTCCATGTTGGTGTTTATTCTCCACACAAATCTACATCCATTCCTTGCTCCATCTATCACCATTCTATTCCCCTATCCCTCATGTGAAGTTGCCATTGGGATCTGTAACGTTCACCTGAATATACCAACACAGCCTTGTTTTATCCAAAGGATGGCACCTCCACAATCAGAGGCATTATAAGATATATGACCAGTTACATATCTTGGGGCCATTCATCTTGATTATCCAGCCTCTTGGGACTTCCTTCCAAGGTACAAGGCTGTAGCTCAAGTGGTTGAGCTCAAGTCTGTAACCTGTAGCTCAGTGGTTAGAGCACTCATCTTACAAGCATGAGACCTGTGTTCGAATCCAGGCAGATCAGGACGAAACCTTGGGCAAGTTTCCTTACTCTACATGGCTAATAATAATCCCTTCAAGAAAAACCACAATAATAAACTTGGTCATTTCAATCCATGACTGTTGTGGGACACTGCTGTGCGCAATTGGCTGCCCGTTTCACCCACAAATATACAGTTAATTCACTTTACATTATATTCTGTGAAGCGCTTTGATACGTCGATAAGATGTGAAAAGCGCTATATCAAAATGCAAGGATTATTATTTATTTATTATTATACTCAAATTAAATTTTGTTGTTGTGATGCAAGTTCTTGCCTTGGTGATTGGGGAAAAGGAAAATATTTCTGAGATTTACTCTTTATGCTAGTCTTTTGTTTCTTCTGCAAGAAAATGCATATCAATTATTTTTTTAAAAACACGAAATGGTCCCATCTGTAGGTGACAAAAAAATGCTTGTTTGTGCAGCTGAAGAGTTCACACTGACTGCATTCACATCCGTTTAAATCTGAAAAAACATAATACTGTAGTTTATTTATGTACGTGGCTCAGTGGTTAGAGCACTGGCCCTGCAAGCTGAGGAGACCAAGCTGGGGAGACCTGTGTTCGAATCCAGGTGTTAGAGATTTCGACCAATGAGTGAAATGCACTAGAGTGGTATCTCATCAATACAGGTTGTTTATTCAGGCTAACCCGTCAGGGCTTGACACTAAACACAGGGATCCCTTAATGGTGTATACTGTCCAGCAAGAGATTGATTCTTTATCCTCTGCAACCTAATACTCTCCTCTGTTTGGTGGTGTATACTGTCCACCCCAATACTCTCCTCTGTTTGGTGATGTATACTGTCCACCCCAATACTCTCCTCTGTTTGGTGGTGTATACTGTCCACCCCAATACTCTGCTCTGTTTGGTGGTGTATACTGTCCACCCCAATACTCTCCTCTGTTTGGTGGTGTATACTGTCCACCCCAATACTCTCCTCTGTTTGGTGGTGTATACTGTCCACCCCAATACTCTCCTCTGTTTGGTGGTGTATACTGTCCACCCCAATACTCTCCTCTGTTTAGTGGTGTATACTGTCCAGCAAGAGGTTGATTCTTTATCCTCTGCAACCTACTGTCGGTTACAGTATCTTCCATCAGTTGTTTCTCCTTCTCGAGAGCGGCTTGGCTACTGTCACGTTACAGTGTCTTCCATCAGGGTCTCCGCTCTGCTTATTCCTTTGTCTCGACGCTTTTAAAAGGTCAAGGCTCTTGCGGTCACGTGTCGCCAGAACAGTTACTCAGCCAATTGCAAGACCTCACTCTGGCCTTGTACCTACATTGACCATGCTTACTTTGGCACGTACACACTGTTTGGCGCCTAAATATCACATGACCAGCAATGCCCATATTAGGCTTGATACATGCCCTACAATGATTGGATTGATTTTACAAATCGCAACAGTCCACACCTTGATGCCGAATTAACATGAGGCATCATAATTACTTAATAAGACGCACAAACTCATGAATCGCAACACAGGCAGGTCAGGGCGAAACCTTGGGCAAGTTTCCTTACTCCACACGCCTAATAGTAATCCCTCCCAAAAAAACACAATAATAAAATTGGTCATTTCAATCCACGACTGTTTGTGGGACACTGCTGTGCGCAATTGGCTGCCGCGATTCGCCCACAAATATATACAGTCAATTCACTTTACAGTATATTCTGTGAAGCGCTTTGGGACGTTGATAAGATGTGGAAAGCGCTATATCAAATGCAAGGATTATTATTATATATTATTATTATATTATTATTATTTGCATTTAGAACAGTATTAGATATTACAGAACAGATCTTAGTCATCGTCTGTGGGAGCCACTTCTCTGTGGCTTGAGCAGGTGAAAATAATCAGCTATGTTGCATCTTGAATGGATCATCAGTTTTCCTCCTGCACCTCTAATTTAAATTTCATGGCATAGATTGTTATATTCGAGATATAAAAGAGAGACCATGGAGAGATCGACTTTCATGTAAGACGGCTTTATTAAGAAGAGACCACTAGCATGCAATTCCATGTGCTACCACAGTGGTCACGAGAAGGTGCTATAACCGATACATCTACATATAAGGGCATAGTGATTAGCATAATCCTACATAGATGTGATGACATTTTCATTGTCGTGTGATTTAAAACTGAAGTTTGTCACATAATCACAAAAAATCCCAGAAATATGTTATAGGAAAATTTAAAATCGAACATATTTCCATCGAATGCTGACATTGCCAAGAATTTCATTTATATTAATAATCCTTGCATTTAATATAGAGTTTTTCAAGTCTTCTAGACGTCTCAAAGCACTTCACAGAATATACTATAAAGTGAATTGACTGTATATTTCGTGAAAAGCGAAACACAGCAGCCAATTGCGCATAGTAGTATCCCACAAATAGTTGTGGATAGAAATTACAATTTTTTTTAGGGATTCTTATCAGGCCTGTGAAGTAAGGAAAGTTGCCCACGGTTTCGCCCTGCCTGGAATCATACCTAAGTCTCTTGCTTGCAAGGCAAGTGCTCTATACACTGAGCTACAGGACTTCACAAATCCTTATTAATCGGGTTCTTTATGGCCTTCAGGCAGTCTTGAGAATACTATTATTTTTTGCAACTTTGCCAACACACAAATTTTCACCGCTCTTGGTTTTGACGTTTTATTAATTGTGAAAAGCATTAAGGCAGAACATAAACCTTGAAAAGTTCTGTGACATGGATCCCTTTTTGAAAAAAAAATTCCCAACTGCAAGAGAATTGATGTTTTCTTATACAGTACTATGTTTAGGTTCGGGGTTCTTGGAATATTAACAGAATGATGACTTGCGTAATTAATATTTTCTGTCAGCTATTCCATGCCACATGCACATTGGTTGAATTTAGTAATGAATATTAAACCCATTGTAAACATATTGTATGTTGTGCTCATTTTCACAAATAGAATCATTGAATGTTACAGGGAAAGATCAAATCTACTCTGGTGTTTTTATCTAATTGAACCAACTAAAAACAACAAATTATATTTGTATAGCATCTTTTAAGAGGACTTGCCAATGGGCTAGGACTCACCCAATTGCTCCCCACAACCTTTAATATTCTTCCTCAAACATCTAATTCATCTTTGCCTTATTGGATGTGATTTGCCTTTCATCATTTTTGCTGCAGTCAAGCCAGAGCTTCAAGGAACTATTTCAATGAAGATTTCTGATATTCAAGTTGAATACATCTTAGAGACTTACATATTGAAATGTAATAATTTTATGTGACTAGAGGCATTGATTCAATACAATCTGCACCAACAACATTGCATGACATTTAAGTTTATGGAAGGGATTAAACTGATCTCTGCTGCTTCTCACCAGTCAGGTTACTTGATGGTGTTGTCAGTTTCTTGTTGACTCCCCGTGCTGCTTGTTTCTTAAGCAGTTGTATCTTTTCACTCCATATCTTTTTTGACATCTTGCAGGTATTTGAATTACCCTTCATATAATCTGCTTCTAAAATAAGCTTTTTGTCCCTGAAATTTCACAATGTCTTTCTTCACCAATTTTCATTGTCTGAAATCCAAGCAGCACTTAATTTTCAATGGGTAGAATAAAAAATCTGAAAAATTTACTGAACTCGTGTTTGAGCTTCCTTGCAATGTTGAGTTGAGTTTGCTTAGTAGTTTCATCAGGTCTTTTTTTTATTATAGTATGAATTTTGTTTGTGGCAAAAAAAAAGCAAATTACATTTTCTTGTTTAGGGTCATTAAAAACACAGTATTGGATCTTAGTCCGGGAATTGATGTTTTAAGCACAGTACTCATAACTTAATCTCTATCTTCCCAGCTGTTTCTAGCATCAAGTTGTTTTATGATGGGCAAACTTATATTTTGAGGAAACACATTTTTAAATTTAATGTGTGATATTGTGGGGAGACTTCATATCAAAATGTATCAAATCTTTGTAGGAGCATGAGAAATTACAAAAGTTATGAGCAATTGCATTTTATCATAATTTCTGCAAATACGATCAGTAATTTTTCACTTTTCCAGAAAATCATCACTTTCCTGACTGTTCTGAACATTATATTTTTAAATTGTGTTGCTACCCCACCTGTAAGAAATTCTACCTTACTTGAATGTTTTGTAAAGATGCGTGTTGAGCTTTCTAACAAGAGCTAAGGAGAGATAAAGAGAAGTTTTTTTTAATTTTGAGATTCCCTTTTTATTTTTTCACCCTTTTTATGGCACTCCTTGTCCAAACCTCAGTATGAATTCTTCCACTTGAAATTTCAGGGACAAAAAGCAATAGATTCAAAACATGCTAAATGGTTAGAAAGATAGAAGGTGTATCTAGACCTGAAAAAAAAATTCTCCCATTTGAAATAATAGCTGTGACATTGAAACATTTCAAATCACTTCACAGGAATCTGCTGTCAAATGTAGTGACTGCATTTTGTGGACAAACGCAGCAACCAATTTGTGCACAGCAAGATCCAAATACAGCCATGACCAATTTATTTTGACTATTGTAATTCAGACTCAACTCTCTTTTAGATTTGTGCCAAGGGATCCTTAACTTCCTCATGAATAGACAGACACACAAGATCTTGATTTAACATTTTTTAGAAAAGGACAGAACCTCCTAAAATATAAAACTCCTTCACCACTGCACTCAATTGTTCGCTCTAGAGTCTGAAATTCCTGAGTGGAGCTTGAACACTCGACCTTTTAACCCAGAGGTGAGAGTAGCATCAACTGAATTAAGTAACATCATGATGGCTTAAATTTCCTTTGCAACTTTTTGAAAGCATCTGACAAAATTTGAATTCTCTATTCTCAATTTTTTTAGATTAAAAAAGTTCCTAATTTTCCAAAATGTTTGAATCCAGATTGTTTGCTATACCTTAAAACTGCTTTAAAAAATTTATAATCCTTTGATGCCCCCACATGGTGAAATGCTACATTACATTCAAAAAAATTATACCTGAAAAGATGGTCTCCAGAAGTAATTACATGTAGTGAGAACAACTTTTAATGTTTTAATTCATGGAACTTTTCCTGAAATGGATCGTAGCATTAAGGTTGCCTGTGGCATCGAGCAAACTATTCGTTGCTACCAAGAATTATATGAAGAAAAGAAGAAAAACTGTCAACAGTCTTCTATCGACAGTTTCTTTAAGCCAACATCATCCAAAGAACCAGTACCAAGTACATCTGCTGACTATACAGAACCTGTTGCTTTCTTACCAGATTCTCCCAATTTTCCAGCCTCCTCCTCCACCTCCTCCAGCAACAATTAAAACAAAGACCTCCTCCCTACTCCTCACCTCATCTTATTACAGGAATTACGGGAACTTTCATTTCGTTACTGTATTGTGTTAAAAAATTACTAAATAAAATACTGTTCAGGTAAACAAAACAAAAATTTTCATCTTGTATTCTTTCATCTTTTCATCTTGTAATCAAAATATTGCAGCCTTCAATACCAGTTCTACCTACCTTATGCTTTTGCTGGTACACTGCAAATGTTAGCGCTAGGCACTGCTGGGAACAAAACTGATTTTTTTCACATACGGAAACAGAGTAGAAACGTCCCACCCGCTTAACGAAATTCTCTCTTTATGAGGAGTTTCGAAGTCCCTAACCTCTTCGTTAAGCATTGTCTGCCTGTACTACAGTGTATAAAAGTTATTGAGATTGGTAGTGGTTGTGTTGTTGATTATGAGCGACCTGAGGAAGACTGAGACTTGTGAGCGGATAAGAACACTTACCTGTATGTTGATGAAAGGGAATAAACATACACAAGCTACAGACCTTTCTTACACTTTTGAACAATACAACAACAACAACAACAAAACTTACATTTATATAGCGCCTTTCACGTCGAGAGGACATCCCAAGGCGCTGTACAGTCAGGTAGGACAAGAGCAGGGTGGGAAGGATCAGGGCAGGATAAAGCATAGTAGGAAAAGTAACTGTATTAGTGGGCGAAACATGGCAGCCAAATTGCGCACAGCAGTGTCCCACAATCAGTCACGGAAGTGGGACTAGGGGCAAAAGGGGGTAAAGAAGCAAAAGGGGAGGGGTCGAGGCAGGGGGAAAAAAGGCAGGAAATTTCGACTGTATATTTGTGGGCGAAACGCGGCAGCCAAATTGCGCACAGCAGTGTCCCCACAAACAATCGCGAAAATGGGGCCAGGGGAGAAAGGGGGAAAAGAGGGTCTACCGTCTTACATGTCTACCGTCAGTACAGCACAGTATTTGATTGCACTATTAAAATTCTGTGATTAGATTATGTATGGATCACAATACTTCATGGCAAATGACTGATGAAGATAAAGAACTAGACAAAAAAGTAACAGTGAGTCTCAAGTAGGGATGACTAAAGTGTAGTGCCTGCTAATGCAGCAGCTGATTTGTGCTCAAGAATGCCCCACAAACCTCCATGAAGTGACTGACCATATTTCTTTCTGGGTGTTTGTGGCCAAAACACTGGAACAAACTTCCTTCTCTTTTCAAATAGTGCAAAGGCTCTTTAATGTGAACTCGAACAAGCAGCCTAGATCTCAATCTTAACAATAACAACAAAATTACACGTGTATAGTGCCTTTCATGTCAGTAGGACGTCTCAAGGTGCTGGACTGTTACAACAACAACAACAACAAATTACACTTATAAAGCGCCTTTCACGTCGGGAGGACGTCTCAAGGCGCTGCACAGGAGGCGTATGACCCGAGCTGGGAGGGCAGTGTACGGGGAGGGGTGAAACACGTAGGGGAGGTCGAAAAATTCTGGGTGGAACAAAAGGCACGGTCGAAGAGGAAAGTCTTCAAACCGGCCTTGAAAGAGGAAAGGGAAGAAACAAGACGGATTACTGTTTCAGACAGTTAACATTTCATCAGAAGGAGAGGCTATTCAACTGTGAGAGGAGAAAAAGTTGTCACAGCTGACCGACATCCTGTTCTCGCCCAACGTTCACCATTCTGTAGTTGGAGGTCACTGGATAATAATAATAATATTTGCATTTGATATAGCACTTTTCGCGTCTTCTAGACATGTCAAAGAGCTTCACAGAAAATACTGTAAAGTTAATTGACTGTATATTTGTGGGCAAAATGCGACAACGAATTGCACACAGCAGTGTCCCACAAACAGTCATGGATTGAGTGACCAAATTATTATAATTTTTTTGCTTGAGAGATTATTATCAGGCATGTGGAACAAGGAAACTTGCCCAAGGTTTTGCTTTGTCAGGAATTGAATCCAGGTTCAATTGCTAGGAAAATGCTCTAACCACTGAGCTACAGGACTCCACAATAATCGAGCCAGACCTCTGTGGCGGACTTATTAGTCCGGTTCCTGAGCCAGGGAGATCTGCAATATTTCAGGGCGTTGCTGATGACCGCACAGCCAGCCTGGCTCATCGACAGTTCCTGGAAAGGCAGACCAGTCACTGGAGGCAGGAGTTCATCCCACACAGCTCTTGTTAACCTTTTGCAAGCTGAAGGATAAAGTGGTCCAAGCTGAAGAAGTAGTGGGAAAGCTTGCCAAAAATCAGAATATATGCGGTTCTTTCTGGTTTTATCTGTACCACAGATTACAATTTGAATCTGCAACATCCTTGTCTGTGTGGCCTGCTGCCTATGGCTTCAATATTGATAATGTAGGTCATTGGTTAGAGCATTCGCCTTGTAAGCGAGGCAAGTTTCCATATTTCACACACTTAATAATAATCCCTCAAGCAAAAAATACTGTAATAAATTGGTCATTTCAATCCACGACTGTTTGTGGGACACTGCTCTGTGCAATTGGCTGCCATGTCTCCAGCAGTACACCAATGCACACTCCAGAGCCTTGGCTCTTAGCAACCTGTGCCTGATACTTTCTGAAATTAGGTAAAGCAGGATGTGTCTCTACAGAGAGAGAATGCACATTTCATTCCAACAATCTATCAAGGATTTCCATGTACTACTACTCCTCAATTAACATTGGGGATATGTTCTTGAAAAGTGCGATTTTAACTGAAACGATTTATGATGAAACCCAAATGACCATAGGCTTAATGATATGAATAGGGGTTATGTTCCCTCGGTACATTTCTGCTTTAAATATTCTTACACTAATATTAAATATAGAGCAAAAACAACACTACTGCTATTGAGAATTGAAATAAATGTTTAATAAGTACCAGTGTATCAATTAGATAATAATACAACGAGAAAACGTACTGGAGATGGTTGATGCGGTAGTGGGCAATGGTGAGTGGCGGGACAGAGTCATTCAGATGAAGGGGCTGTTTAAAAAACCTGTCCAATGTTTGCTGAACTGCTTTTTTTTCTTCTGGTATAACAGCTTGCAGCAGTTGAAGCCACTCATTATTATTCTGTTGGCTGCTGAGCTGCATTTATTGTTTGGGTCGGCGTCCCCCCACACAGCTGATCGCTAGCACGTGATTGCGCATATTTTTCTAAACTTTATGACAGTTGTCATAAAATTACCATATTTTATGATTATTTCATCAACAACGTATAATCGAAATAACGTATATCGGGACGTCACATACCGAGGAGTTCCAGTATAGGTGGGATGCAGGAAAACCTCAGTTTGGTTTGAATACTCTTAAGCATTGTGATGGGTTTCCGTATGTGTCAGAATCAACAACGACAAAATTACATTTATAGAGTGCCTTTCACGTCGGGAGGACATCCCAGCTGACACCCGGCTGACCCCCCAAAAAATCAGAAGAACCTAAGCTGACTTTCCCCATTTAGTCAAGGGACACGGAGGCCAATTACAGTTCCTCCAGTTGAGGTTAGACAATGTACCACAGATTGCAATTTGAATCTGCAACTAGTCTGTGTGGCCTGCTGCCTGTGGCTTTAATATTGATAATGTAGGTCATTGGTTAGAGCATTCGCCTTACAAGAAAGGCAAGTTTCTGTACTCTACACACTTAATAATAATCCCTCAAGCAAAAAATACTGTAATAAAGTGGTCATTTCAATCCACGACTGTTTGTGGGACACTGCTGTGTGCAATTGGCTGCCATGTTTCACTCACAAATATACAGTCAATTTACAGTAATATACTTTATATTATATTCTGTGATGTGCTTTGAAACGTCTAGAAGACGTGAAATGTGCTATATCAAATGCAAGGATTATTATTATGTCCTGTTCAAAAATATAAACTCAAAACAATTCATTTGTTTTTAGAATGATTAACAGCTAATCTTAATTCAGAAACTTTTAAATGTACTTCCTGTACTTGTTTTTTATTGCTGTATATAAGCTTGTAGCCCTGCCAAGCTTTTATCAGTGCACTTCGGTCTGGTCTTTAATTGTACTGTAGCATCTAGTGATTAAAGAATGAACAGATGAAGTATTTTATACGTTGTCTTTAAATATTGTTATACAACTAAAGTAATGAATTCTAAATTTAGATTTTCAACTAATTCAAAATGGTATTTTCATGATTTGGGGAAATTATAGTGCTTTTTTCTATGAATGGAAAACTTGTAATTAGAGCTCAAGTATGTATTGATAATTAACACACTACTCCTCTCATTCATCCTCAGATTGGGTATAATAACAATGTGGTCACTCAATCCACAACTGTTTGCGGAACACTGCTGTGCACAATTGGCTGCTGTGTTTTGTCCACAAACAGTCACTACACTTTACACTAGATCCTGTGACGCGCTTTGAGACGTCTCAAAGACATGATAAGGCGAATGATCATTATTATTATTATCATTAAAGTAACCTTGCCTATTTATGTATTGGACATTTTTATAAGTGTTGATTCTGCATGCAATAGCATTGCAGCAGTGGGAATAGCTGGTGAATATCTTAATTTCCATGAGACTGGGTTAATGTATTTAATTATATGTATGTCGGTCAGTACCAGGATAACGCAAAGGATAAGATTTTGGGGGGTAAATTGTGGAAGACCCAGTGCTGTGCACCTTTACAATGCAGAGTGGCTTCTATAGCACTGGAATAACATAAATCAATGGATATATGCAAGTTTGCACGTCTGAAATTGTTTTAAAGTTGTATTTTGGTTGACAACTGGTGTCTGGAGAAGACCATAAAGTGATGAGAAACAGACAAGCATTTAGATTAAAGAATTGTCAGGCATCACCACCAGATCCCTGCTGGGCACAGAAAAGCAAATCAGGTGGGTTTCAACACACCTTAGTATGGCTGCCAACACTGTGGCTATAATCAAGAGTGTAAAGTAAATACTCCGTGGATAGAAAATCTAAGAAATTGATCAGGAACTTTCAATTATATAGACTGTAATAATATGTAAATGAAGTCTGCTGGGACAACTCTTGCAGTGGAAAGGTGTTTGTTATTGCACTTTTACCACGAGGTATCTGTGCAGTAGGAATGTTAAACCAATTCCATTTCTAGGTACCATCGGCAATAATGAGGGAAACCAGGCTAGAGTGTTTCTTGTTGGTAATAACATAAGAATCCATTACTTTTTATCTTGTGTGCTAATTTCTGTAGGAACAGCACTTATATTATACTAAAAATGTAATTTGTTCCTGAGTTAAATTTCGTGCTTCTGCTAGCCGATAACCCACATTGTCGCGCAGGTGCAGTATTTTGGTTTGCCACTAGTAGAGTCTAGGGCTATCGGCTTGCCGCTAGTAAAGTCGCGCGACTTTAAAATCGCGCTGCCGTTTTTATTCATCCGCTTGGTGTCCTCCATTTAAAAAAGAATCACTGGACTGTAAATCTTAATCAGTAAAAGTGAGAAGCACAAGAGAGTAGTTTTAACAATATGTACCAATATATAAATTCTATTATTATCTGTTATTACTTATTAGTATGGTGTGTGTTAAAAGAACTTTAGTTTTTTTGCAGTGGGTTTTCGGCCGCGGGCCACCCGAGTATCCGGCAGGCGATTTAACCGGCACTGGCCAGGTCCTGCAGGTGCCACATAAACGGGCTTTTACTGTACAATGAATCACTCTGGCTGTTTGTGAGACATCGCGGTGCCTAAATTGGCTGCTGCGTTAGCCCCCAAAACACATTCATTACGCTTTACTGTATATCCTGCGAACCACTTTGAGATAACTCGAGGAGGAGCTATATCAAATGCAAGCATAACTATTATTCTTATTTTGGTGTCAATTTTTAAAGAAACTCACATTCCCTGCTCACACCCCATTCCTCTGCCTGCCTCCTTCCATTCGGCTGACTCCATCCTGCTGCTCATCCCTTCTGCTCCACCATCAGTAACTGCTTTTTCAGCCACCACTTCCTGAAACTCCACTACTCTTTGCCTCAATCCTTCCTCCAACTTGACCAACCTCACATTGCACCTAAACACTAACTGTGTTTAAATAATAATAAATTGGTCACTTCTGTACACGACTGTTTGTGGCACACTGCTGTGTGCAATTGGCTGCTGCGTTTCACCCACAGGTGTACAGTCAATTCACTTTACAGTATATTCTGTGAAACACTTTGAGATGTCTAGAAGACGTGAAAAGAACTGTATCAAATGCAAGGATTCTTATTCTTCTTGATAAATTGCAGTGATAAATTATTTTATTTTTTTCAGATTTGAAGAGGGAAGCAAGCATCTGTCATATGCTGAAACATCCACACATTGTGGAACTACTGGAAACATACAGCTCTGATGGCATGCTATACATGGTCTTTGAATTGTAAGTATATAGTATTGTATGCTATTTTGATGTTCGTTTTGAAATATCGTAAATTATTTGATGCTTTTTTAATTGTTTTTTCAGTACCTTAGAATGTCACCTCGACGTGAAAGGTGCTGTACAAATGAAATTTTGTTGTTGATTTAATTTTATTTTTCCCATTTTTTTCTTAGTTTGCAAACTCCCTGTACCAATCCCTTCTCCCATATGGGTGGGTACAGCTTTCTGGGTAACCAAACTCTCTTTTCTGCTCAACAGTTACAATTGCAGTCAGGCAACGACATATTTATATTACTTCCCCAAGTTGCTATTACTATCTTCCCTGTAGTGGCATTGCTTACTGCTGACTTAATCTAATATATTTGCCGTATATTATAATTATAGTGATAGAAATCCTGTAAGCTTCTGGATTCCTGGTTATTACATTTTGGGCACTTTGGGTGCAGACATTGCAAATGTGGCTTCTGGAGATTGTCCATATGATTTAGTTCTAAGATAGTTATTTTTCTCTCAACCTCTCCCACTCTCACTCCTCACCCCCTTTGTCACCATTCCCTTTTACCCTCTCTTCCTCTTTCTTTTCCTGTTTTCTCTTTCACCCACCATTCTTTTATGCCTCCTTTGCTCTCTCTTTTACCCTCTCTCTCTTCCTCTCTTTCTCACTCACTTACACGCACACACACCACACATACACACTGCACTTCCCATCCACTCACATCCTTTCTCACTTGTATTGTCTCTATTTCACACCCAAATTACACTTATATAGCACCTTTCATGTCAGGAGGACGCCCCAAGGCACTGTACAGTCATTGTTTCAGACCCGAGCAAGCTTGATGAACCACATAGTCGGTTTCTGTACTGCATCATATAATTTGTTTCCCTTTCTTCTCTCTCTCCCCCCCTACCTCAAATAGATTCCACACCTCAGCCTGAATGCAGAGAATGCTTTTATTACCCTGACCTTTTTCTTCAATGGTTGACAACTCATCAGTGTGCCCTTCTCTAAAGCTGTATTCTGTATCTAAACGATTTTAAAAAAAAGTTTATGTTCAAATGTCAGCAATGAGTTGCCATGTCAGCATGATTAGAATGTCCTAAAGCGCAAGATAAGCACACCTCTCTAGTTTTGGCTGCATCTGGTGACACCTGTTTCAAATTATTTCTGCCCTCCTAGAGTATGGGGTTGATAAGATGGAATCAAAATGCTCTCTTGTAATATGAATAACTTTTCAAAGCCTACGTGGCGTGGCATATGATCAGTACTGACGGTGGGAGAAAAATACAAGATAACTACAGATATTTGTGGGTATTTTTTATAGCAAATTAATTCACAGAGTATATTTAACCCCACCTTTGTCTTCTCTGTGTTGAAGAAGAGCTTTCGGGCCTAAAAGTTGGAAGTAATACTTTGTCATCAATGAAGGCATGAAACTTTACTTGATGGCGTTTAAGTTGAGTTTACATCAATTCCTGTTGAGCCCAAGGTTCCTTAACAAATTGACCTTTTACCCATTGCAGACAAGTGATTTAAGAACCTTGGGAGATCAATTGTGGTTTGAGTCTGTGTGGATAACAGTTATACATTAATTTCTCTTCTGCTTCTCAATTTAAGCAGTTTTAAAATGTGCACAGGGAGAGTTTTTCAGTGCATAGGGTTCCTACCTCCTGTATAATGTTTAAAAAATCAAGGGCAGCCAATAATTAGAGCAGGAGGTAGAGGAGAAAATTGTTAGCATCATAAAATAATATATTTGATTAATCTGTTTCTAAATTATGCTGGTATTGTGGACCATGACACCAAAAGAAAACATCTAAAGGAAGAGAGCATGTTAATTATTTCTCACTTGTATATCTTAAATTCACAGTTTTGTAATTTAGGACACTACCAGAGGTTCCTTTGATGTAGATGAGGTAAGATTGAAGCAAGCAGAGAATCATCAGACATGCATACTTTCTTTACCTCTTTTATACCTGATGTGCTATCTTTGTCCCCATAATAATAAATAATAATATTCCTTAATATCAATGTTCTCAGTTACATATTTATACTTTGGGAGTAAATCCAAATTTGATTTATACTTCCCACAGCATACTTTTCTCCTGATAAATAGTGATTTTTGCAGAGATCCGTGTGTAAGTAAGTAATACAAGAAGTACTCATGGAATATTATCTTTTGAGGCATCAGAAAACTTGATTTTATTTTGTGGTCTTAGAACTGTAATACTGATGATGATTGGCCTGCTGATTAGAAAACTATTGTGCCTATTGATACTATACTTGCACAGGATGGCTCAGTAATTGTCTACATAACTTTAACCCATTACTTTGTGAATATGCTCAACAGTTTTTCATTCTACAGGAAATAATGGACTATTAAATCTGCTTTTTTTTGCTTAATTACAGCATGGATGGTGCAGACCTCTGTTTTGAAATTGTGAAACGGGCAGATGCAGGTTTTGTTTACAGTGAAGCTGTAGCCAGGTATGTATCTGATTATTTAATGTCTAAATATACAGTAGAAGCCCGTTTATCTGTGACTCGATGAACCGGCACTTCCTTATAACCTGCACACCTAAAAAAAATCCCCAATTGATCAGCTGGAATGTATCTGTAACAATAGCGGTGGAGCATTTGTAAATGCATAAATAATAACAGAATAACAGAATAATGTATTGGTACTTATTGTTAAAACTACTCTCTTGCGCTTTTCACCTTTATTGATAGATGCTGCGCTTGAGGCCATGATGCTGCAGTTGAGGTTTATAATCCAGCGATTCTTTTTAAAATGGAGGTCGCCAAGTGGGTGAAAAAAACGCAAGCCGATAACCCACATTGTTGCACAGGTACAGTACTTTGGTTTGCCGCTAGTAGAGTCTAGGGTTATCGGCCTGCTGCTAGTAAAGTCGCGCGATTTTAAAATCGTGCTGCTGTTTTTTTCACCCGCACGGCATCCTCAATTGCAAAAAGAATCACTGGTCTGTAAACCTCAACAGTCCAACGTTGAGGACTGTAAACCTCAGGTGAGAAGCGCAAAAGAGTAGTTTTAACAATAAGTACCAATACAATATTCTGTTATTATCTGTTATTATTTAGTCTGGTGTGTATTGTGTGTGTTAAAAGAACTTTAAGTTTTTTGTGGTGGGTTTTCGGCCGCGGGCCGCCTGAATATCCAACAGGCGCTTTAACCAGCAATGGCCAGGTCCCGTGGGTGCCGGATAAATGGGCTTTTACTGCATATTTATCAATAACAGTCCAATCTTCAGATAGTTTGTATGTTTCAACCTAATTTCTCATTAATAAAATACTAGTTTGGCTTGTTGGAACATTAATGAGTTGTGCCACTTGTGATACCACGGCCTGCTAGATTCCAACCTTAGATGGGTTGGCAATCTTTCTCAAAGCAGGACACTGGAAAGAAAGGCACAAGTTACAATGAGCAAGTCTCAATTAAGGGTTGAATTAAGAGTGTGATGAATTAAGGGTTTTAGGAAAATAAACTTTCTCATGTTGGCTCCAGCTATCACATCTAGGCTCAATTACGGGAACTCTCTCCTCATCGGCCTTCCTAGCTCCTCCCTTCACAAGCTGCAGATGATTCAGAACTCTGCAGCTTGTGTACTCTCCCGCACTAGGCTCTGCGATCACATCACTCCCACCCTCGCCCGCCTCCACTGGCTCCCCATGCCCCAGAGGTTGAATTCAAGATCCTCATCCTCACTTTCAAGGCCACTCATGGCCTTTCCCCTGCCTATCTCTCCGATTTACTGTCAGCCTGCCCATCCCCTCCATTCAGCGGGCTCTGACCTGCTCCATGTCTCCCACCCGAACCGACCTACCATCGGTGGCCGGGCTTTCAGTCTCTCTGCCCCCACACCCTGGAACTCCATCCCGCAATCCCTTCGCCTCACTTCCTCCCTTTCCTCCTTCAAGGCCGGTCTCAAGACCATCCTCTTCGACCATGCCTTCTGCTCCCTTCCTAACTCTCCCTACCTCTCCTACTCTCCTTCCCCCCTCCCCCGATCCCTCTCCGCTGCTCGGGTCCCAATCTAACTGTTCAGCGCCTTGGGATGTCCTCCCGACATGAAAGGCGCTCTATAAATGTAATTTTGTTGTTGTTGTTGCTATGTAAAATGAACCAAAATACAAAAGTATTTTGTACTAATAATAGTTCCACAGTGGCTACTTTTGATGTGTCATTGTGATGTGTAATTAACTAATGATATGCTGGATTGCTCATGATCCTCTTTTTTGTTACTAACCTTTAATTCTCTTAGTGGGACAAGCTTTTCCCCTAAGAAAAACGTTGTATGTATTTATTTTGAAGGAAAACTAATCTTAAAATTTATATATTTGGCAGTGAAAACACTTTATTGCACTTTTTATTTTTAAAGAAATGTTCTAACCTAAGTACTTAATACTTATGAAATTAAGAGATACCCTAAGGAAATCTGGTGTCAATAATTGAGTTCTACTTAAATAACATGAATAACAATAAGCTTTGCATTTGATATAGCGCCTTTCATGTCTTCTAGACACCTCAAAGCACTTCACAGAATATATTGTTAAGTGAATTGACTGTCTTCTCAAATCTCAATGTTTCATCAATTCTAATATTGTAGTTATAAAGAGTAAATATGTGTAATTTGGTTACAGATAAATACATCTGTGATAACAATTGTAACACACAAGTACAGAAGATCATCAATGTTCAAGAATGTCAAAGGAAGTCAAAGGAATTATTTTCCAGTAATAAGGCTGCTAAATGTTTCATTTAATTGATGCACTTCATCGTCTGAGCTAGTTGAAAGCGAAACATTTCACTTCAAGAAACGTATGATTTGTTTCTCATTATGAATCAAGGGTAGTAGAATAGCTTGTACTTTGGGGTTATGAGTCAACAACAGACCAACCATAATACCACCAATAATGAGAAATAGAATTGTCAAATAGGCTTCCCAGGGGACACTTAAATTATGATTGTACTTTCACAAGTGGCGGTTTAGATGAGATTAAATGAACCAATTGGATCCAACCGATTCTGATCTTTTTCCACAATGATTTTAATTCCACCATCTTCTCATTATTAGCATCGGTTGTATTCAACATAGAGTTTTCACATGTTCTAGACTTCTCAAAGCATGTCACAGAATATACTGTAAAGTGAATTGACTTATATTTCTGGGCGAAACATGGCACCCAATTGCGCACAGCAGTGTCCCACAAACAGATGTGGATTGAAATGACCAATTTTAAATATTTTTTTCAATGGATTATTATCAGGCGTGTGGAGTGAGGAAACTTGCCTACATCCTGCCTGGAATTGAACCCAGGTCTCTCGCTTGCAAGGCAAGTGCTCTAACCACTGAGCTACTTATTCTCTCTACAGTCGCTCAAAAGCCTGGGCAGCCCCTTCTATCACAACGGTCCGAACTGCATGACAGTGATCCAGATTTGGCCTCATAACTGCATAGCTGTAATAGCTTGAATATGGCTTAGTATCTAAAATTGACTGACTTGGCCATAGAGCTCAGGGTCCTCTTTGCCTTGTTTATTGTTATCAAACTGTTTGAACATGGTGGAACAAAACTCTGGGACACTCTCCCTCAATCCTTCCACCTTATCCCCCAGCCCTTCCTTCTTTCAAGTCCCGCCTGAAAACTTTCCTCTTTGACCATGCTTGTGGCCACTTCCCACTGGCTTGAAATCAGGCTCCTGTTAAGCGCTCTGAGATGCTACCGTGCATCATCAACAACAACAACAACAACTTCGATTTATATAGCGATCTCCACGCCGGACGGCGTCTCAGAGCGCTTTACAAAAGCCTTTCTGCCCCTACCCCAGGGGTAGGGGCAGAAAGGTGACCAAAATCGCGGTTGAAGAGAAAGCTGTGACCTGAAACTGGGAAGAGAGGGGGCGATGCAAAGGGAGTGAGGAAGGGAGTTCCAGAGCCTCGGAGCGTAGTGGCTAAAGGCACGGCGGCCGAGGGTGGAGCGGAGGATTCGGGGGGACATGGAGGAGGCCAGACCCAGAGGAGCGAAGGCAGCGGGTGCTGGGTTGGGGGGAGAGGAGATCAGAGAGATAGGGGGGTGCAGAGGAGTGGAGGGATTTGAAAACAAGGGTGAGGATCTTGAAGTCGATCCTCTCTGGGATAGGGAGCCAGTGAAGTCTGGCAAGGACTGGGGTAATGGGGGAGCGAAGCTTGGAGCGGGTGAGTATGTGGGCGGCAGAGTTTTAGATTAGCTGGATTTTGTGGATTGTGGTGGAGGGGAGACCGGAGAGGAGGGTGTTGCAATAGTCCAGCCGAGAGGTGGTATGAAGGGTGCTATCCAAGTGCAAGTTGTTGTTGGTGTCAACTGACGTCCTCTTATTCCTGTTCAGACTACACCTCAGCAAGTTTTCTACCCTCAAGACATTTGACTCTCTCTGTTCAGCAGGCTCCGGCCTGCTACATGTCTCCTGTCCGACCCGCACTACATCGGCAACCCTTACCCTTTGGAACTGCATCCCAAATCCTTTCGCCTTGCTCTCTCCCTTGCCTCCTTCAAGGCCCAACTCAAGTCACTCCTTTACGACCATGCCGTCAGCCACCTTCCTACCTCTCTGACCTCCTACATCCCAACCTACCCCTCCCCACCTTTGCTCGGGTCCTGACCCCTGACTGTTCAGTGCCTTGGGACATCCTCTGATTCTGCAGCCTTATCTTCCACTTCCCCCCCACCCCCGCAAGATCGATAGCATCTGTAAACGAAATCCCCGCACTTTCAGCCACTATTCCCCGAAACTCTGAAACGTTCTTTCACTATTCTTCTGCAGGCTAAAAAAAGGTCAACGTCTGGGTCATTAGGTCACTTTTGTGCTATATTACTGCTGGCATCTACATGCCATCTACATCTACTGCTAGATATACTGCTGGCACAAACCGCCCACAGTACATCTCCACAAACGTCTTTTACTTCCGCTCTTACCCAGTTACCTGTGGGATACCCCAGGGATGCATCCTTGGCCCCTCCTCTTCTTCATGTCCATGAAACCAACCATGTGCTCATTGGACCCCATCCCCACCCCCCCTCCCAGCTCCACCTTTTGGCCCCGCTCATTTCTGACACCATCAACCTTTCCCTCTCCTCAGGCACCGTCCCTACCTCCCTTAAAACAGCCACCATCACCCCTATCCTGAAAAAACCCTCCCTTGATGCGTCGCAGCCATCAAGCTACCGACCCATCTCCAACCTCCCATTTTTATCTAAGGTCCTTAAAAGAGTGGTTGCCTCCCAGCTCCGCTCTTTCCTCTCAATTCACTCGCTCCTTGAACCCCTCCAATCAGGTTTCCGCCCTGCTCACAGCACAGAAACTGCCCTGGTCAAGGTCACTAATGACATCTTAACCGCCTGCGACCAGGGCTCCCTCTGCCTCCTCGTCCTCCTTGACCTGTCTGCTGCGCTCGACACAGTCGATCACACCATCCTCCTCCAACGTCTTTCCTCCCACCTCAACCTTCAAGGCACAGTCCTTGACTGGTTCCATTCCTACCTGACCCACCGCTTACATTTTGTATCTTCCAACGGTTTCTCCTCAAACCCCCACACAGTTTCTCATGGCGTCCCCCAGGGCTCTGGCCTCGGCCCCCTCCTTTTCACCATTTACAGGTTCCCTCTGGGCGATGTCATCCGCAAACATGGGGTAAATTTCCACATGTATGCGGACGACACCCAGCTGTACCTTTCTGCCTCATCCCTCAACCCCCAGAACCATCGATGTTCTGACAGCATGTCTGTCCGACATTGAGTCCTGGACGAGGGACAACTTTCTCCAATTGAACGTGAGCAAGACCGAGGCCCTCCTGATTGGCTCAAGCCAGCGTCTCCGCACATCGGGCACTGCCAGCCTCAACATCCAAGGCTGTACTCTCCACCTCACAAAGCCAGTCAGGAACCTCGGCATCACGTTCGACCATAAACTCTCCTTCCTCCCCCACATCCGTGCCTTGACCGGCACTGCTTATTTCCACCTGCGCAACATTGCCAGGCTCCGCAACTGCCTCACCCCCCACACTGCCGAAACACTCGTGCACGCATACATCAATCACCTCACGGCTGGACTACGGAAACTCTCTCCTCGTCGGCCTCCCCAGTTCCTCCATTCACAGGCTGCAGGTCATCCAAAACTCTGCAGCCCGTGTACTATCCCACACCCGTCTCCGCGACCTCACCCTCGCCCATCTCCACTGGCTCCCCATCCTCCAGAGGATCGAGTTCAAGATCCTCGTCCTCACCTTCAAGGCCTTACACGGCCTTGCCCCGCCCTACTTAACCGACTTACTTTCCCCCTATAAGCCCACCCGGACCCTCCGTTCAGCAGGTCTTGGCCTGCTCCAAGCCCCCCGCCCGAACCGCCCCACCATTGGAGGCCGGGCTTTCAGTTTTTCCGCTCCCACCCTGTGGAATTCCATCCCCCAATCCCTCCGTCTTGTTTCTTCCCTTTCCTCTTTCAAGGCCAGTATGAAGACTTTCCTCTTCGACCATGCCTTTTGTTCCCCCCCGAATTTTTCGACCTCCCCTACGTGTTTCACCCCTTCCCGAACACTCCCCTCCCTGCTTGGGTCACACGCCTCCTGTGCAGCGCTTTGGGACGTCCTCCCGACGTGAAAGGCGCTTTATAAGTTTAAGTTGTTGTTGTTGTTGGGGATATCATCCGCAGACATGGGGCACACTTCCACGTGTACGGGGATGACACCCGACTATATTTCTCCACTTCACTTTGCGACCCCCCAGTCCCCTGATGTTCTGTCAGTCTGCCTGTCAGACTTCAGGAGCTGGATGAGCGCAAATTTCTTGCAGCTGAATGTTGACAAGATGGAGGCCATACTCTTTGGCTCTCGTCAACGTCTCCATTCGCATGGCTCTCACCTCCTCCACCTTCCCGGTCTCCCCCTAAAACTCTCCAAACCTGTGCACAACCTAGGCGTCAGGTTCGACCCCCACTGTCCTTCCTCCCCCACATCCAGTCCCTCACTAGCACCGCCTTCTACCACCTCCGACAGATCACCCGTCTTCGGCAATACCTCAGCCCCAAGCTGCTGAAATCTTGGTCCATGCCTTTGTCACCTCTCAGCTGGACTACCGCAACGCCCTCCTCGCTGGTCTCCCCACCACCACAATCCACAAATTCCAACTAATTCAAAACTCTGCCGCCCGCATTCTCACCCGCACCAAGCTTCGCTCCCCCATTACCCCAGTCCTTGCCAGACTTCACTGGCTCCCCGTCCCTCAGAGGATCGACTTCCAGATCCTCATCCTTGTTTTCAAGTCCCTCCACTCCTCTGCACCCCCCTACCTATCTGATTTCCTCTCCCCCCAAACCAGCACCCGCTGCCTTCAGTCCACCGGGTCTGGCCTCCTCCATGTCCCCCGAATCCTCTGCTCCACCCTCGGCGGCCGTGCCTTCAGCCACTACGCCCTAAGGCTCTGGAACTCCCTTCCTCACTCCCTTCACCTCGCCGCCTCTCTTCCCAGTTTCAAGTCACAGCTAAAGACCTTTCTCTTCGACCGTGCTTTTGGTCATCTTTCTACCCCTGCCTCTGGCTCGATCCCGGGATCTGCTATTGTGAAGCGCTCTGAGACGCCGCCCGGGGTGGAGGGCACTATATAAATCAAAGTTGTTGTTGTTGTTATATTGCTTGCTTTTGGATTGCTTTTCTGGAAGTAATTAATAATTGGTTAATTAAAAAAAAATAATACAGGTACTTCTCCCCAACCGCAGGGATACGTTCCTGTAAACCTCCGTGGTTGGTAAAATCACGGTTGGAAAATGCAGGGATAGCGGGAGTACATTTGCTTTTTCGCGGTTGGAATATGCAGTGCCCTATGGGAAACATGGGGATAGGAGAAGTAAGTTCGCATTTCGTAGAACTAAACACAAAAAAACACATACAGTTATAACATTCATGGGGATAGGGGGAGTAAGTTTGGCCGCATTGGCTACCAGGATCTGCAGCAATCCACGTGGCTGTCTGACTGACTGATCTACACACAGAGAGAGAGACACGGAGTGTGGGGGGTGTGGTGACACGGAGGGCTGGGAGGGCTGTCTGACTGATCTACACACAGACAGAGAGAGAGAGGGAGAAATCAACGGAGAAGGTGTGGTAGGTGGCATGGAGGTCTAGGGGGGCTGTCTGACTGACTGACTGATCTACACACAGACACACAAGAGAGGGGGAGGGGGTGGTGGGGGGAAAATAAGGTGAAATAGAGAGAAGGTGAGAGAGAAGAAGGGGTGGGGGGAAGAGAAGGTGAAATAGAGAGGAGGTGAGAAAGAGAAGGGGGTGGGGGAGGGGGGGTGGGGGGAAGAGAAGGTGAAATAGAGAAAAGGTGAGGGAGAGAAGGGGCGTGGGGGGAAGAGAAGGTGAAATAGAGAGGTGAGTCGGAGAGAGATACACTTACACACAGAGAGAGAAGGATGGTGTTTTGTGTTGTGTCAGTATTTTGGAATGCTGCTGCTAGGTGCCTGATGGTGGCGCTAGCCACCATCAGGAGAATGTACAGAGGTACATTCTCCGGGTTTAAGAGAGAAGGGAGAGCGGGGGTGAGTTCATTAATTTAGCCACAAAGCAGCAAAACACACACCCACACACACAAGCAAAGCTTGCAGATCAATGCAAATCATAGCCTTAGCGCTTTGAGATGTCTCAAAGACATGATAAGCCTCTACATCAAATACAAGGTTATTATTATAATTACTCCACCTCCATCACCTCTGACCCCACCTCACACCCGATGCAGCCAAACATTCATCCACACTTTCGTCATCTCCCGCTTCGATTATCCCAATGCTCTCCGAGCCGGTCTTCCCAGCTCCTTTATCCACAAAATTCGAATTATTTAAAACTCCGCCAGCTGTACACCCACCCCCAAATTCTACCAAAATTTGTAAGAAACTAAACTAGAAATTGGACCATTCAGTAAAAGAGGCTAGCGGTACCATACAAATATCCTTTTCTATGGTACCCTTCTTCACCAGACTCCACTGGCTCATTATCACAGAACAGATTGACGTAAACATCCTCACACCCATCTACAAATCTCTTCATGCCATGGCATCTCCTTATCTCTCCGATCTGTTTACACTCCACTCCACCACCTATACCTCTGCTTGGCTGGCTTCAGTCTCCTGCTTGTCCCTCGTCTCCTCCGCTCCATCTTTGACGCCTTTATTTTCAACCATTATACCCCAAACCCTTGAAACTTTCTCCCTCAATCCCTCCGCCTTGTCCCCTCCTTTCCCAATTTTCAGATCCTGACTGAAGATCTTCATCTATGACCATGCTTACAGTCACCTCCAACCTCCCCCAAAGCATGAAGGGTGCTACATAATTGCACGATGTGGTTGTTGTTTTTGTACCCAACTACCCATTTATAATTAGATTCTACAGTAGAAGCCCATTTACCCGTGACCCGATCAATCGTAATTTGCGTATAACCGGCACCGCAAAAAAAAGGTCAGCTTTCAATAAACCGGAATTTATCCAGAAAAATCCTTTTTTTTTGGTGTTTTGTGTTGCGTCAGTATTTTGGAATGCTGCTGCTAGGTGCCTGATGGTGGCAGTAGCTCAGAATGTTGCCGGTACAGCATTCTGCAGCGTGTACAGAGGTACATTCTCGGGTTTAAGAGAGAAGGGAGAGTGGGGGTGAGTTCATTAATTTAGCCACAAAGCAGCAAAACGCACACATACACAAGCAAAGCTTGCATATCAATGCATATCACAGCCTTAGCTTTTATTTTAATAAATTTAATAAATTAATAAAAAAATACAAACCCCTGCAACACCTCTCAAGTCTAGTTTATTTTACAAATACCTTTAAGTTTGGGAAGCTGCAGTGTATATCAGAAACACACTCAGCGCCTCCCCAGTCTGATGTTAAAAACAAATCTTACTTTAAAAGTGAAATTAAACGTTTGCTTTCTATGCCGATCCTTGGATCATTTGGAAGGAAAGTTAACTGAACAGTGATAGAGGCGGCTGCTTTCTCAATAACAATGAGAACAGTGTCATTCAGACGTGTAACTTTTGCACTAGTTTAAAAATCTCTCTGAACTGCCTGGTTGCTGAGTGTAAAATGATTATAATTATTATTTAAATATTATATTATCGTATAAATGATTATTTAGTCTATTATTAATATGCTATGTTTTTAAAAATATATGTATTTTTTAATTAATTTTAAAAATTGTGTTGGGTTTTCTGCAAAATATCTGGTAGGCGCTTTAACCAGCCCTGGCTAGGTCCCAAGGTTGCTGGATAAACGGGCTTCTACTGTATTACTATTTGTCTCTATGTCATTTCCAAATATTTTTAACATATTTGAGTGGTCATATTTCCTGTTTTGTTCTTAGAAATTTAGGCAGAATCAGCTCAGTTCAGGATTTCAGGATTTCGTGGTGGAAAACACCTGAGTAAACAGTGAACTGATACTGGACCGGAATAAATTAAAATGTGCTTTTGTGAAAAAGAACTTCCTTTTTGAAACATTCAGCATTTATGAAAGCAGACAGTCTTGAGCATGTTTCCTCAAAATATCAAAAGCAAGCATAAAAAATAATAAATAAATAAAGCTTCTCCTCTTGGAAGGCAATTGTGAGGACAGCCTAGCTCACGGTAGTATTCTTACCTCTCAATTAGAGGGCTGCGAATTTGTAACTTAACACCTACATGTCTAAGATGACACTCTGGTGTGCTGCATTTTCAGAGCTCGGTCCTTCAGATAAGATGTTAAGCTGAGGTCCTGTGCCTTTCCAGGTGGACTTTAAACATCCCTTGGCTCTATTCGAAAAGAGGGGGGAGTTTCTCTCAGTGTTCTGGCCAATAATCCCCAAAATAATATTGTTTGTTCACCTGAAGGCTGTTTGTGGGTCATTGCAAATAGGCTGCTATGTTTGCCCACAAAATACACACAGTCACACCACTGTAGTATATTGTGAGAAAGGATTTGAGAGATTTCGACAGCATGATAAGGTGCATTATCAGTTGCAAGAATCATTATTTTAATTACAATTTTGAAAGTTCCCCAATCTCTCAGAAGCATTAGTTTTTCTTTATAATAGATGAGCTTTTTCATATTTCAATCTGCCATCTCAAAAGATCTAGTTTTGCTATTTCCCAGTTCAAAGCATGCTTCTAGAATAAAAATAATAATAATAATAATAATTCTTACATTTGATATAGCACTTTTCACGTCTTCTAGACTGTGTCTCAAAGCACTTCACAGAATATACTGTAAAGTGAATTGACTGTATATTTGTGCACGAAACATGGCAGCCAGTTGTACACAGCATTGTCCCACTACCAGTTGTGGATTGAAATGACCATTTTATTGTTGTTTGAGGGATTATCATTAGGTGCGTGGAGTAAAGAAAGTTGCCCAAGGTTTCACCCTGCCTGGATTTGAACCCAGTCTCTCACTTGTAAGATGAGTGCTCTAACCACTGAGCTACAGGACACCACAATGCTTCTATTTATAAAGCCAAAGATACCATATGCTTTTTAACAATTCTTGTCAACCTGTCCTGTCATCTTCAAAGACCTGTATATATGAACCCCCATGTTTCTCTGCTCCTGTATTCCTTTAAAACTGTACCCTTAAAATTGTATATTGCCTTATTCGTCCTCCCAAAATGCATGACCTCACACTTCCCCGCATTAAACCTCATCTGCTATTGTATGCTCGTTTCACAATCAAATCGGGTTTGTTTGACAAGTTTGCATTTCAAAAATTGTGTTAATCCCTGAAATATTTAGATTTTGAAGATTGTTGGGGAATCTACAACTGTAAACACATGAGCGACTTGGGTGTCCTTTTACACCAGTCACAAAAAGTTAGTTTGCAGGTACAGCAAGGCTATAACAGTATGTTGGCATTCACTACAAAAGGGTTAGAATATAAGAGTAGGGAAATCTTGCTGCAACTGTATAGGGCCCTGGTGAGACCACACCTAGAATATTGTGTGCAGGTTTGGTCTCCTTATTTAAGAAAGGATGTACTCGCCTTGGAGGGGGTACAACGTAGATTCACTAGGTTGGTGCCTGGGATGATGGGGATGAGCTATGAGGATAGGTTGAGCAATCTAGGCCTATATTCTCTAGCATAAAGAAGAATGAGAGGTGATCTTATAGAAATCTATAAGATTATTAATGGACACGACAGAATAGATAGTTGGAGACTTTTCCCCTACTTGGAGAAACTATAACCAGGGGTTAAAATTAGGGATCAGCCCTTTCGCACTGAGTTGAGAAAAAAAACTTCTTCACTCAGAGGGTAGTGAATTTATGGAATTCTCTAGTCCAAAGGGGTGTAGATGCTCAGTCCTTGAACATATTCAAGACTGAGATTGATAGATTTCTTGTGGATAAAGGGATTAAGGGATATGGGGATAAGGCGGGTAGGTGGAGTTAGAATAGATCAGCCATGATCTTATTGAATGGTGGGGCAGGCTCGAGGGGCCGAATGGCCTACTCCTGCTCCTATTTCTTATGTTCTTATGATTCTCCCTTATAAAAATATAAAATAAAAGGCAAATCATGTCAGCTATCAATGTAACACAAATTGCTTTCTGTTGCTTATTATTCATTGTGTTACATTGAGTAGTGAGTATGATCTGGTGCTGTTGTGCTGCATTGTGCCAGAATAGAGTGCCTGAATTTCATTAAATGTTTAGCTCAAAAAGTTGGCTATGTTGGGGTTGCTTGACAGATGCAAACAACTTTCCTTGCATGAATTTGAAGGAAATATTTATGAGTGAGTTGCTGAGGACCACTCACATGAACCTCTCAGAAGGCAGTTACAGAATGAGAATGGCAGAAATCTAGAGGTTGGTATCCAAGCACTCCTTACTGTGTCATATAGTTTGTAATTACAAAGAATGTTATTAGGAAAAAAATATTTTGTTAAAAAATGTACAGTATGTTTTTGTTTTTTGCTACCAATTCTTGGAGAAATGCTTAATTCTAACTCTTTTTGTATTTGTAGTCACTACATGCGACAGATATTAGAAGCACTGCGCTATTGTCATGACAATAATATCATTCATCGAGATGTGAAGGTAAGTTCAATTCACTAGTGATATTATTTATTTAGAAAAGCTTTAAATCGAGGCTTATTCAATGAGAAGTTGCTATTGAAGTTGGAAACTTTTTTGTGTAGGGATTTACAGAGTCAAATATAATCATAATAATAATAATATAAAATGATTATGCATTATACATCATCACAACTGAATAGAAACAGATGCATCTGGATAGAAAATACAAACTGAATTTTTTTTTATAGCCTTAGATGATCTAGGGTAGAATCCTCTTCATGATTTTTCTCTGTACATTCAAAGCTTATAATAGAATAAAATTATATTGAGTACATGTTTTGCTGACATGTAGCTAAAATTCCCCAAATTACAATTTTGTACTATTTGTCAATGATTCGAAAATCATTTAATATAGCTTTAGGTTATGTAAGCATATCAGAATCTGCAATGAAGTGTCCCATTGTGCAGTGCAAAGAAATGCTATTATTAAAAGATCATGATAATTTGAATCAATAAAATTGAAATGTCACAATGTAATTTTTGAAAATGCAATGTTTAATATTTCTGTTTGGCTAAAATGAACAGTCATGATCTGGGCCAGTAGAAATATTTGCCCCAAATTTCCAGACGGTGGCTTTTTTGTTTGTGGGGGATGGCAGCATGTTCATTGGTGCTATTGAGAGATGCATTTGTAAAAATGAAAATGGATTAAAACTATAGGCATATATTTACTGAAAATGGAGTTCTATTTAAAATTTTAAAAATGTTAATTTGAATAGTACAGCACTTACCAAGACTTTGTTGCAGGAGCTCAATTTAGGTAGGCAACCGGAAAGTAGACTGCAGTGATGTGATGCAGCAGCTATTTCTATCGTGATTCACTCACTGGTGAAGCTGATTATCTGCTTTTCCACAATCCCAATGCTCCCCGTATCACACACGTTTGACCGAAGCCGCTCTGCCTAAAATACCAGTGGAGCAAACAGAGGCCCAGGGCCTAGCATACTGAGTGTGCGGGTTTATAGTGAAGAGATTGTTAGTAGCGGAGGAGGCTGTTCATAGCAAATTCTGCAGAAGCAGAAAAGCCGGACTTTTTGCTATTGGCCCAGGTCATGACCTACTTTTAACAATTTGAGTTTGGCAATGTGGAGGATTCTTTGCCACAGGGAGTGGAGGGAGAGAAGCTGCTGGGATGATGATTCTTTAAAGATGTGTTCAATGGAACACTCATTTGTTTCATGGATGTTCGACTGCATTTCCCTCTGAAGGGGTTATCTGTTACTGGACAGAAGTAGAATGAACAGTGCCTGAATCTCTAATAACTCAGATTAATCTCATCTCTGGGAAAGATATGAATGAAAGTCTAGAAATATGCAAAGCAGCAGGTCTTTCGAGGTCTATAAATGATGTACCCCCAGGGGATGTTACGTGTACCATTGATTTAATGCAGCTCTAACTGTTGATTCATAACCTATTGTATGTCCTGAAAGTCAGCATCTTGCTTCCACTACAATGTTTGATGCCCATTTCTGACTAGATAAAGAAGAAAAAGTACATTTCAGCCCATTTGTCTTTCTCACATCTGTCACCTTTATTACTTCTCAAGTGTTTACATTTTGATTTCTGAGAAATATTGCTTAACAATGAAGGCATTTAACTTTGGTGTTCATATAATCAAGTCATGTGGCATATTCATTTTAACATTATTTGTGTAAATCATCAGCTCTAATGAATACATAGAAATAATCCATGCAACTTCATTCTGAATAGATTCTAATTGAATGCAAGAATTTCCCCAACCCATGTTTTTACTCAAGTAATTATTGGCAAATATGGAGGCCTACCAAACTTGTGGTGAATTTTCCTGAGAGCATTCTGCTCAGGATTCCAGCTCGGTCAAACACCCATCATTGCTTAATGTGATGGAACCAATCTAGAATGCAAATGGCTTCTCCTCTGCACAGTGACTTTATAGGATCTAACTAAAATTCAGAACTAGGGAAACTTGCTAGATAGTGCTATCAATGGTTTTAGCTGGTTAGACTCCAGCAGTACCTTGGCTCCTGCCAACCTCCATCTAATACTCTCAGGAACAAGGTAAGCAACATGCATCCCTCCAGGGAGAGAGTGCGCATTTTATTCCAACAACCTGTCCCTGGAATTTCCATGTGTAAGTGGGCTGCATGGAATTCGCAGTTTGGTTTGGATATTCTTAAGCATGGAGATGGTTTCCGCATGTGTCAGTTTCAGGAATCGAGTTCCTTAGTAATGTAGAAAAGTGAGAACCCCCAAAGTAAACTACGATTTTAACTTTCTACTTTCTTTCCCGTTTCAAACAGAATTGTAATGAAAATTGAATCCTTTAGGAAAATTATTTTTTCTGCAGTTCATGTGCATTGTCACAAATGTTTTTTATTTAAGGTACTTTTGTAAAGCAGATAAGGTATTGATGTTGGTTTGAAGGAATGCAAACACCTTTTAAAAGGGTGCTATTTTAAGAGCGTGAGTATTGCATGTTTGAAATTTGTGTAGTTTAATAACATTTTACTTCTTAGATACAATTTGTTCTCTTCAAACAAATGTCTGGACATATAACTACATGTTCGGCAGTAAATGCGCAACTGGGGTTTATTTCATAATTGTTGTATATTTTGCAAAATGCATGCATTACCGTTTATAAGGTTTTTCAAAAAAACCTTTTTCTAGATCTCTACATTTGAGACTGTTGACCTAAACTGCATGTTTGTAAAACCAGATTTTACTCTATTTTTGTTCAACATACTGCTAAATAGAACTGAAATAACATGCGTTGGTGTATTAGTATCACTATTACACATACAAAACTGCTCACAAGAAATATATACATATGTATGCATAATGACTGGTGAAGCCAACATTTAAATACTTATACTACTTGCATTTTATGTTGGGAGAACATCTCAAAATGTCTCAAGATATACACAATATACTTCAAAGTGATTGTGTAACTTGGAAACAATATGAACGGTTTGCATACAAATTCTGTGAACACGTCGATTATGGATTCCTGTAGCTAGTGGTTAGAGTACTCGACTCGTAAGCGAGAGGACTTCGGTTTGTTTCCTGGCATGGCGAAATGTCACACGCCTCTGTTTACCTAGCAGTAAGTAGCAACTCGGTTGTTAGTCATTTGGAGGATTACTTTTCCGGAGTAATAATTCCTTCAAAATGAATAAAGATAATTTGGTGTCTCAATCCCTGACTGTTTGCAGGACGCTCCTATGAACAATTGGCTGCCACCTTTCGCCCCCCAGAAATACAGTCAGTTCACTTTAAAGTATGTTCTGTGGAGCATTTTGAGTCATCTGGAAGATGTAATAAAGTGCTATATCAAATACAAGGATTATTGTATGTATTGTGTTTACACAGAAACCAAGACCATACAATTTTTAGGATAGTAATATAATTTTCTGTGGTAGGTTTCATACATATTTAAATATCTCGTAATTTCATTCAAAAATCTATTAAATAAAATGAAAATCATGTTTAACACTATGTGTACAACATTTAAGAAATGCATTAAAGTATATTCTTGGTAAATTGAACCACATTTAAAGAGAGAAATCATGGTGGAAGGCAACACAACATCCAGCTTTTTGTTGCAGGTTGGAGATTACTTCCTATGTTCCTATTCTTGGGAATCTACATGTATAAATCAAGATTCCTTTTATGTCTGCACAAAATTTAGTGGAGCCCAATCTTTCTGTCAGATTAGAAAGAGCAGATTTTACTGCTTTTGGAATGCCAATCTTCTTTCGGCATTTTGAGAAGCAACTCTGCCTGGGAGGGTTGAAAGTAAATTTGTGCTGATGTTTTCTTAAAAAGATATAGGAAATTATTTTTTTTCCAGCTGAAGTAAAGAGTGTACTGTCTACAAAGGGCACTTGAAGATAAGGGGTTTGGCTGTATACTCTCACTCTGCTACTCCCAACGGAAGAAATGTAATTATGCTGTGGGCTGGGCTAAGCAGAGCCTATCCCAGCCACAGCATCTATGGATATAGTTTCTGTCCCACGGTTTACCTAACATCACTGTGGGTAGGACAACTCCGTATGTGCATGCACAGTGTGGCACAAGTGGAAAATGGACTTCATTTGGAGGCCCTGCTGTTGTAATTGTGTGTGTCTGCCTGTCTCTCTGTGTCTTTCTATGTGTTTGTGAATGTCGGTGTGTGTCTCTGTGTTTGTGAGTGTCTGTGTGAGTGTGTGTCCATGTGTGTCTGCTTGTGAGTGTCTCTATTAGTGTCCAGCGATATATCGATATATCGGTTATATCGATATAATTTCACATATCGATATGCCAATATCGGAATTTAAAATATATCGATATACCGAAAAATTCGGTATCAAAAAAAATATTGGAATATCGTAAATATCGGTATATCGTTTCCGGCGATATATCGGTATTATCGGTATAATGCGAACTTTTCCAACATACCTTGTCGCCAGCATTGCAAACCTCCTGGGCCTAGAGCACGGAATGCGCGCGCATATCCGAATGCACGCGTACCCCCGAATGCGCACGCACCCCCGAATGCCCACGCACCTCTGAATGCGCATCCGCCCCCAAATGCGTGCACACACCTGAATGCGTGCGCACACCGGAATGCGCAAGTACCTCCGAATGCGCACGCGGACCTCCGAATACATCAGTATATATCGATATGAGCCCACCGATATATTGATATCGGAAAATTTCCATATCGACGGACCCTAGTCTCTATTAAAGTGTGTTTCTCTGTCTTGTATGTATCTTTAGGTGTCTGAGTGTGTGTGTCTCTCTCTTTCTCTTGTAAGTGTCTGTGTGAGTGTGATTGTGTGTGTCTCCCTGTATGTGTTTGTGAGTGTCTGTGTCAAATCAACTCTCAGGAAATTTCTATAAAATTTATTTTAAAATTCCCCTCAACTCTACCCTCAAATCTCCCTGGATTTGGGGGCAAATATTTCCACACTTTTCTATAGGCCAGGTTATTGGGCACCTTTCTGCCAGTTGGCAATAGTAAAGGGAAATAATAACACTGAAAAAGGGAAATTCACATGATTACTGCTGATTTGGGAAAAGAAAATATTTTTGATTGATTGTCTCTTCCACATATTTGTTCAAACTAAAGCAGTTCCCAAAGAAACAATTAAGATGGTAAAACATTCATGTTGTTTATCTCGGGTCTTGTGTAATATCATTTACTTCACTTTGCAATACAGAGAAAATTTACTCAAGAGAGCATGGCTGTGATAAAAAATATTAGTTTGGTATTGAAGACCCAGTCCATATTTTGCTATTGAATCAATTGGCTTTATTATCAATAAATGAAATCATAATACACAAACACTGAAAATGTAGATTTGTACATTATACATGCTTAAAAATCACTAAGAGAATAATGCTTATAAAGTAATAAACATGATAATTAATTTATTAATTATTTAATCAGTATTATTCTGACTCTCATCTTGAAATTTCTTCTTTACTATTTTGATGACCTCAACGCCCACTGCATTTTACCCAACCAAATTGACAATTTTGTATCCCTTTCCTGTTATGATGCGCTACATTATCTTGTATATACTGGGTAATAAAATGTCAACCTGATCTGTTTCTAACATTATTGGTGACAATTTTAAGTTTTCTTTTTTTTGTAGAGCAGATATTTTGTTAAGTGATACAGTATAAAGCTATTCAAAGAATTTTGGTACCAAATATGTTACTTCTCTGTTGTGGCAATGAAGTAAAACAACAAATGTAACCTGTCAATTCTAAGATGGAACCTGATTTTAACATTTTTTTAAAATGAAAAATAACATTGTCTTGGCTAGACGTTTGTGGATTCAAACTGCATATCAGAACTTGAGCTCAGAGTCCAGGCTAACATTTTGCAGAACTAGTGGAGTATTGCATTGTCAAAAGAGCTATTTAAACTGAGGTCATGTCTATTTTTTCCAAGTGGATGTTGAGGATCCCATGGCATTTTTTAGGAGACAAGATGAGTTGTTGCCACGATTTAGCAATCTTCCAGATAAATTGATTATTCATCACTATTTGGGAGTTTGCTGGTTTGCTTATAGGTATGTTTTCCTACAAAACATAATCATTACTTTTGAAAAAGAACATGTGGACAACTACCTAAAAATACACAATCGTTCCACTTTCTAGTATATTCTTCAAAGCACTTTGAGGCATCCTCGCAATATAAAAGCTGCAATATTAAATATATAGATTATTACTCATTGTGATTTGTGATGTAAAGCTATAAATGCAAGTTCTTCTTTTGAAATTCCCTGATTTCAGGAAAGCTTACATCAAATATCAAAGGTTTACATTATTGTATATCAAATATTGGGTGGCAATTTTTCAAAAATGTATACAATGAATCTTTGATCATTTTTTCATAAATCCCTGTTATTGGCTAGTAAAGAGTTTCTGTTCACATGTTCCACCAGACCCATGCAGCTATTCTGCTGTTTGATGGATGGACGATAAGGTTACACTTTGAGGTCGTGATCTTTGTAAAATACTACATAGATTCAGTTTAAATGATTTATTCAATAGAATGTATACAAAAGGGTCTGTGCTACTTCTAAGTGCTATCAAGGAAGTCAAAAGATATTTAATTTCCACGAGAAGACTTTTTTGTTTGCAGTTGCTATTTGGGATGAGTTCAAGAAATATTGGTCTGTAAATATGATATGGAAGAAAACAGATGGCAAACATAATTTGAATGATTGATATTTTCCTGAGTACTTTTTTGTAAATAAGGTGTTTTTGTTCAATAGCTAAGGTTTTTTGAATGAAGTATACATGGTACACTAAGGAAGCATTTAATATTAACAACATCAAGAAGCACAAGTAAACTAAAAATATAGCAACAAGACTTGAATTTCTACTAACTGATGCACCTATTTCCACATTCACGTTGTAGCAAGATTCATGATAGTCATATGTTGACTCTATGATACTGTAATATAATATGATGGGGCTGAGCACACATATGACTGTGAGCCACACAAATCCACATAATACTTTCGCAAATGGTACCTCCCGGAACCTTTTTAGAATACTAATAAGCTTGAATTTCTTCAAAAGTGGGCAGTCCTGAAATCGGCTGTAATTTGTCAATGTTGCATATTGACTTAAGGCAACCCAGCACAGAATGAACATGCTGAAATATAGGCTGATGTGAAAGATGGGAGTTACAAATCGCACAGTGACACATATTTCTGAGTCTGACGACCAGTATTGACCATGCACAAAATATGCAATCTGAAATGGCATGATTATATACAATAACAAATTGGAAAAGATGAGGTTTATCAAATAAACGTGTATTGCAGTTTTTCTACGCACATGCTTTATAAAAATACACAGAGCTAGGATGTTTCCAATGCTTCCTGTAATAAAAATTAAGGAATAGGCAACTGGCAAAAACATCTTCGTAAGCATTGTCTGTTGAAGTATATTCAAGCATTCTGAAGTATTACTTGAATTCGAAGGTGATGTTTCATAAGCCATGAAGCTAAATAGACAAAACAGATTGACGCAATAAATGTTTATGTGTCTGTATACATATGCTACGTATACAACAACAACAACAAAATTACATTTATCAGGACGGCATGAGGACTTTGGCTGGAATTAAAATCAAGATTATACTGCTGTACAATAACAGAAAAAAGTTTATTTCAATGTTTACATTTTTAAAGGTGTGGTTCTTCATCACAGCAGTTCACAGCGTTAAAACCAAGAGCATTAACTCCAGTGACTTTGGCAATGTGAACTATGACAATGTGCATTGTTCTCAAAGTCCTAACACTTAAGAAAGGAAATATTATCTTTTCTTTGGAATTTTTTTTTACTTAAAATGTACAATAATAACTTATCGGTAAGAGTTAAAACAAATTAATTTCCTTCACTCTCATCTCTGAAACAGATATTAAGCACAATGTGAAATTCTCCAGTGCTGCCCAGATATTTAGCAGCCCAGCCTATCCTATTGTAATCCAAGATGCATCATAAAATAGCAGTAATCAGAAAATGCATTCATATTACTTATGGCCATCCTGGATCATTTATGTAACTGTTCTGAATGTTCGTATTTTTTAATTATATTTAAAACGAAGAGTAAATATCCACTGATTAAATAATTATGAATTTAACCTTGTTGTGAAGGAAGAATTTCAGTTTCAACGCTGCCTTCTAATGGCATGGCTAATATGAGGGAAATGCTATGTGAATTGCAGCCGAAGATCCACCTCCTGCCACTGGCATTTTGCATCAGCAATGTGAGGTAACAATACCATCTTGCAAATTTGTCCTGCGTAAATTTTACTTACCTGTTGACACTTTGTACTATATCACCAGGTTTGTCAGGGCTTCTAGGATTTGTCATCAAAATGGATAATGGCTGAACCCAGTCAGAACCTAAAATAAACAAGTTTTTGAAAACAGAGACTATTTTTCTTTCTCAACTACCACCGGAAACTAAAATGTTTAACTGGAATAGGAATCAAGTCAAGTAATTATAGCTTGTATATCTTATGCTCTTGTTGAAAAGAAACCAGTTCTGAAAATGATATTTGGTGAAATACTACATCTCGTCTGTCAACACCATGGACTAAATCTGAAGGTGTTGCACATTGATTATTTGTTTTCATTCTCAATGTTCCTGCGTGAAGTCTCAGTTCTACAATTGAGCCTGTTTTCACTAACATCTACTGTATACTAAAATTGCAAAGAGATTTTGATACTGATAAATAAAAATTGCAGAAGGGTGCACTTAGATAGCATTTATATGCAATTTGGAATTCTTCAAAGCTATTGAACTTGCAAAAAATAAATCCTAGAACCTTTAAAGCCAATTGTTTCAGTTAGTAATTTTAATCAAGTTGATTGGTGAATCATTTCTATGCCAGGAAAATTGGTCTACACTGGTGATATAAAATAATATTTTTTCTGTCTTAAGTCATTGCAATGTTGACATTTGCTACAGGACACGGTTAACTTGCAGCGATTGTTGATATGATAATTAAAATTCCATTGGAAAATCATTTTTGCAGTGCATGCAAACTGAATGGATAGTAAAGCCACTGGTACTAACTTTATCCTTCAACTTCAGTCTGAAAAAAGCAACCTCTCCTGCACCAATACAGTTTTTTCTATTTAGTAATGATTCAATCTTGAAATAGAAGCATTTCATCCAAATTTACAGTAAACTATAGGATTCTTCTGAAGCACTACTTCAGTTTTAAACCACATATTTTCTTCCCTTCCGTGTATATTTTCTGTATCTCTCAGCGCGGTCACCTTATGCCCTGTGGTCATCACCACGCTTAGTCAGAACTTTACCCAGTTGATACCAGTGCTACTTACATATCCTTATAGTTTGTTGTAACATGCTCCTCTTAGCTCCTGGCATTGCATAGCTTCCTCCTGTTGATGTTATGTTCCATATTTTTGAAAAGCCACCAAGAGATTTAGGTACAGTGAGAGAAACCAATTTTCTATAATTCTCTCATTTAGGTTAACTTCTGAAAGAGTGCCACAGAGAATACTGACGGTGGGTAATTTCCACATTGACCATCTTTGTGGCTTTTTGAGTAAGATTGCCTGTTAGGGGTGGTTTACTGTAAATAGCTAACCATTAGGGATGTGCGTCCTTAAGACCTTTACACGCAACAATCAGAGAAGGCTCTTCCTATCTTCCTATCTATCTCTCCTGGTGCGATTAAATTCTGGCCCCAGGCAGCAAGAATAGTGTTCCTAACTCAATGTGCTACCATTCCATAAACATTGTCGGATAAATAAAATTAAAACCTCTGGTTCAATTGGTAGGTAGCTTTTTTTATAAAAAATATTGTGTGCCAATTTTATTGAAAATCATGTTTTTAATTCTCTTCATATGCTTTTGAATGGTTGCCCCTGAGAAGCGGATTATGTGGGGACACAGGGTGTAAATCGTATCTCATTGTTTTTCTAATACTGTAATGAATATACAAACAATTTAATTCAGCTCACTGTGAACCAGCTTTGTTTCATTGCTTTGTGCTTTATTATATAATCTGAAATCCCCTTTAAAGCACAGCTAGAGAAATCAAATCTCCACATAAAATATTCTTTGAAAAAGCTCATTTCAATTTCTAGTATTTCTTCTTCCTTTGAATCCAAAATGGAGACTGTGGAGTCCTGCAACTCAGTGGTTGGAGCACTCACCTCATGAGAGATCTGGGTTCAATTCCAGGTAGGACAAAACCTTGGGCAAGTTTCGTTACTCTACACACCTAATAATAATCCCTTTAAAAAAAAATGAATCGGTCAATTCAATCCACGATTCTTTGTGGGCCACTTCTCTGCACAATTGGCTGCCGCGTTTCACCCACAAAATATAGTCAATTCACTTCACAGTATATTCTGTGAAGCACTTTGAGACATCTAGAAGACGTGATAAGGCACTACATTAAATGCAAGGATTATTATAATTAAAATGAAGAGAATGGGAAAATGAATATGTGTTTGAGCTCTTAAATATTCAATTTAAAGTTATAGTAGAGAAGAATTTAACAGTTCAGTTAATTATGAAAAGAAATGAGTGTTACCGAAACAATCATTCATCAACAAGGTGTTGTACTTATGGGGTTTGACGCACCCTTCTATTATACTTCAGCACACCATAATAAAAGTGGATGAGAGCAATAATAGCGTCACCACTTGTGAAAAACACAGCTGAAATATTCATCAAAGTTGATGTGGTGAATTACTTTGAAGACTAGTGACTAATAAGTTCCAAAATAGAATATATATACCGTAGACTTGAATACATAGCCAGTATTGATGGCTTCTATGTTTAGATACTGCTGTGCTTTGAGACACTTGTGCATTGTCCAATTCGACCACCTGAGCAGCCTTGTACTATGGATCTCACATTTATTTGGCTTGTGAGAACCCACTGTTTACTTGCCAAATTGCTCTACTCAGCTGTTTCCCAAAGAACAAAGCCTTGTTTTGTGAGAACGAAATTGTTTTGAGAGGACTAAATTTAAAATTAGTCCATGTGTAATATCCTAATTAGTAATATAACGGTTGTATAAAGTTCCACGGTGAAGATTAGTAAGAATCGGAAACACATTTTTTTTAGAAAATTTATTCATTTCAGCTCATTTTACATCCTCTCTTCAGGAGTTTTCCAACAAGTAACACTCCCTCAGCACTGCATTTAAGTGTTAGCCTATACTATGAACTTGAGTTCCACTGTGGAGCTTGAACACAAATCATTTTGACCCAGGGTGAAAGAGTTGTCAACAGTGTTTGACTGATTGATTGACAGCCTGAATATTCCATTAAAGAAATTGAGTAGTTTTGTGCTTGGCAAGGTATAGAACATTTCACCTTAACAATTTTATCTTTTCAAAGTCAAGCAATCCAAGAGTAAAGCGCCCTTTACTGTGAACCCTCCTTAGAAGGATACTCCTGCCTCTCCCTCGCTCCCACTCTCTCATATTAAGTTTTAAATGAAATTGACAATTTGGCATTGAATTAGATCTGTATTATGGATGATTTGGTTCTAGAACTGGTTTAAGGCTGCTTAAACTTCTCCAAAAGGATTCTTATTCCTCAGAGAGTGGTTTAATTTACTCCAGCAGTCTGAGCCCAGAGATAAAAAGAACAGTGCAGTAACTTACCCAATCCTCAGTTTTAAGTTAAGGGACTTCATTTATACCATTTTGAGATTTTGTAGGTTTGTAACTGACTTATGTATATAAATCCCACTCAAGCATATGTAATGGATCCAAACATAAGATATATTATTAGACTGTTAATGTATTTTACCAATAGTTGGAAGGCAAAGATTAGAAGTTGCACATCATAACTAAAGAAACATTTAAAATCAAAGAATTTTCACTTACCAAGAACAGACGGTCAGTATCCTTCAGCTCCGTAAAATAACTGCTTCTTCTTAAGTACATCTGTACAGAAATCGTTTGCACTAAACCATTAAAGTGTCTTTAACCACAGCTTGATAAACAACTGTTTTGCCTCAGTACTTTTTCTCTCGGTAACGCCTCCAAAAGTTCACCCTCCTTCATACAGGTATATTGAATGTTGGAAGGAGACAGTTACAAATAACTTTTTTACAATTCAGGTTTTTAGAACAAATATTTGATAAATAGCTATTATTGTAAAAATTATAATGATCAGGCTGAAACTTTTTTGCAAAAACAATATTGGGATGTAGTTTGCATATATTTTCTTAGGGTAATAATCCCTCAAAAAATTGTGTTGTCAACTGTGACTGAAATTGTTTTTGTTCTAAATTTAAAGACTCAATAGTGCTTTTCAAATATTTGTTAATATTTTGCAGCTACATCCTCTCGGAGTTAAGTAGGGTATGTTTGAGTGAGTTGGCATAGAAATGAGGAACGGTGTTTCTCTGTATTAGTCAAATCAGTTGCAATAATAATATTGTTAAGAAAGTTAAGAAGCAGATCCTTTTGTGGGGAACATTTAAGCAATGCTTTCTTATCCTGCTGTCATTATATTGTTAACAAGTTGGAGATAAGCAGTTGGGGTTGTTGTGTACCCAAGCTTCTGGTGGAAATTAAGTGATAGTTTTAAATCTAGCTCTCATGCATATAAAAGGAAATGGCTGTGTTCTCTTGCCAGGAGTTGCAGCATTATTCACACATTTATTTCCATTGTCTATTACCCCCTTTGCCTGTGGTATTAAGACCATAATAACCTTTTAGGAACAAAGTAACAAAAGTAGGAAATTCATCCAGGCAAGCTTGTTCCCTTATTTTATTGAATCACAACAGTTTATACATTTAATCTGACCTTTTACTTTAACTGTCAAGACTAACATTCATGATTAATTGAAATAATATAATAATGATCCTTGCAATTGATAGCACCTTATCACATTGTTGAGATATCTCATTAAGGTGCTTCACAGACTATTTTGTACAGTGGATTGACTATCTTGAAGACAAAACTTAGCAATCGATTGCATACAGCACTGTTTCACAAACAGGTGTCGATTAAGTGACCCAATTCCTGCTTACTGTTTGGTAAAAAGAGGCATGTAGAGTAAGGAAATTTGTCCAAGGTTTTGCTTGCCCGAGAATTGAACCCAAGTCTTCTTGCTTGAGAGACCAGCGTGCTAGTCTCTACGTTATAGCGTTCCAAATAATGTCTTAATTTATTTCTGTAAATGTTTGATCTTAAGTTCAATTTTTTTGCTTTCTCTGTGACTTTCAATATTTGACCTCTTATGACTTCCCAACACTTCCCTTCACAAGCTGAAGATCATCCATAACTCTGCAGCTCGTGTACTCTCCCACGCCAGGCTCCTCGATCCTTTCACCCCCACCCTCTCCCGGCTCCACTGGCTATCCATTCCCCCAGAGGATAGAGTTAAAAATCATTGTCCTTGCCTTGTAACCCTCCACAACCTTTCCCTCTCCTACTGCCCCCCCTCCTGTGGCCTGCTAACCCCATAACAACCTGTCTACTTCCTCTACTCAGCATGCTCCAGGCCTGCTCCATGCCCCGCCAGGCCTGCCCCACCATCAGCAGTCGGTCCTTTAGCTTCTCTGCCCCCATCCTTTGGAGCTCCATCCCAGAGTCCCTTCATCTTGCAACCTCCATTGCTTCTTTCAAAGCATCCTCAAGACCCTCCTCTTCGACCATGCATTCGGCCATTCAGCTAATCCTACCCTCCCTGCTGTCCAATCCACCCCTCCTCCTGATGCTAAACCCTTGCTCAGGTCCAAATCTCTGACCCTGCAGCACCTTGGGATATCTGCCAGACATGAAAGGCGTTATACAAATATGATTTGTTGTTATGTTGACTCTCAATTTTAACTTTGGCTTCCCGGATTTTTATACTTTTTTAAAAATGCATTCTAGATATTTAGACTTGTGAACCAGGTAAATGTAAAATCAACGTGTTCATATAATTTAATGGTAGCTTGTAATAACACAAATAAAGCACTATATGCTTTGTGTACTTTTTAAAAACTAATTTTTTTCAAACTTTTCAAGATAACACTAAGCATTAATACTTTTATTACATTAAAATGTCTCAGAGCATTTAAGTTTTATTTAATGTATCGTGAGTGTATATTTCAAAGCAACAACAACAAAATTACATTTGTAAAGTGTCTTTCACGTCAGGAGGCCGTCCCAAGGCGCTTATTGATTCAGACCCGAACTGAGGATGGGGGTGGGGGGGGGGGTGGGGGGAGGAGTTGCTGATGGGACCATCGAAGAGGAGAGTCTTGAGGCGAGACTTGAAGGAGGCTAGGGAGGGGGCGAGGCATAGGGACTTCGGGATGGAGGCAAATACTACGTGGAGTTTGAACCCACAAACCTTCTGAATCGGAGGCAAGAATGTTGCCAACTAAATCAGGCTGACACCAAATATGTTTACATGCCTTGTTTTTAGTAGTATTTTGGTGACTGGTGGTAGGAAAATTGGTAGAGAGAAAAAATAGAGTTGTCATCCACAAACTAGAAACATTTAAAAGAAAAGTATTCAAAATTATAAAATAATTTGTTTTGGTTATTGGTAAAAGATTATTTTTACTAGCTGGTGAATCAGTAACAAGATGTATAAATATATTACTGAAAGTATAAAGGGGAAGGTAAGTGGATTTTTATTACGCTAATCAAGCCAAATAAGTTACAACCTTTTTAAGGGATTCAGATGAACATTTGTAGAATGAGCTACAATGCCAAAAACAGCTTTCGTGCTTAAATAGGATAGCACCAGTGGCTAGCAAACATTGTGCTGGGTATAGGCATAATGGCACAATTTTTAAGAAAGGTAACAAAAGTAACCCAGGAACCTACAGGCCAGTAAGTTTGACGACCATCGTGGGTACAATTATAGAGACTCATATTTATGTTAAAATCGTGGAACATCTGGACAAAAATAAAATAATAAATGATAGCCAATATGGGTTCATGAAGGGGTTATCTGATCTAATTTACTGGTTTTCATTGACAATGTAACATGGGCGCTTGATAAGAGTAAGACTATGGATGGATGTTGTGTATCTGGATCTCAATAAGGCCTTTGCTACAGTTCTTGAGAGGCTGGTACTGAAAGTAAAGAAAGCGGGAATCAGTGGAGGTATTACAATGGATATGCAATTGGATGACCAGAAGAACCCAGAGGGTGGTGTTACATGGAATGCCATCAGACTGGGAGAAAGTTACCACTGGAGTTCTGCAAGGGTCTGTTTTGGGACCTCTTATGTTTAGTATTTTTATAAATGATCTGGAACTAGTAGTCTCAAGCACAGTGGCTAAATTAATGAGGATGGTAGATTGCGAAGTTGAATAAGAGGATTTGAACATACTTGGGAATTGGGCAGATTGATGGCAGATGAAATTCAATGTGGAGAAATGTACTTCACATGCAGACAAAAAATCCTGGATTCTTTCAAACACAGAATAGATAGTCTTCTTTTAGGAAATAACATTATAGATAGTTCAGGATATATGTGCATGCAACCGCCAGGAAGATGGCAGGCGAACTGGGTGGACCTTTATCTTTTTTTGTCTAGCATTTTCTATTTTCTTATGGCTTGCTGCAGTGTTGAAATTACAGATTATTTGTTGTACAGTAGAATTCCGTTTATCCGGCACCCTCGGGACCTGGCTAGTGCCGGTTAAAGCGCCTGCCAGATATTCAGCAGAATACTAAACACACAAAAAATACATTTTTTAAAACATAGCATATTAATAATAGACTAAATAATCATTTATATGATAATATAATATATAAATAATAATAATCATCATTTTACAAACAGCGACCAGGCAGTTCAGAGATACTTTTAAACTAGTGCAAAAGTTACACATCTGAATGACACTGTTCTCATTGGGGGCAGAAGAGAAGAAAGCTCATGTTATTGAGAAAGCAGAGAGTGAGCGGCGGCCGCTCAGTTCCGTTAACTTTCTTTCCAAAAAGCCTTGTGATGCAAACGAGCATTGCAGGGATGAGTCTTGTTTATTAAAATAAATGCCAATGAATTGATCTGCAAGCTTTTCTCAGGGTGGGTGGGTGTTTTGCTGTTTTGTGGCTAAATTCAATCCAAATTAATCAACTCACCCCGCTCTGCCTCTCGAAGAGTACACTCCGGAGAATGCATTGCTTTACAGTACTGACAGCATTCTGAGCTAGCGCCACCATCGGGTACCTAGTAGCAGCATTCCAAAATACTGACTCAACACAAAACACCAAAACTGCATTTTCCTGGATAAATTCTGGTTTATCGAATGCGGATTTTTTTGCGGTGCCGGTTATACAGAAGTTATGGTTGATCGGGTCACGGATAAACGGGCTTCTACTGTACTTTGGTTTGATGCAAACTTTTTTTCGATGTTGATAGCAAAACCAAAATCTGTAGTCTGATTCCTCTTCCCACATTCTACACATCTGTCTCAGTGGCATCTACTCTAATCTCACTTTGTTCCATTTACATCTCCAATCTTCTCATCCTCAAATATTGTTGCCCACTCAAAACCTCAAGTTTCATCTCTTGCCATCTCTTTCTTTATCCAATATCCCTCTTACTCTTTCGGCTGCAGGAGGTTTTTGTGCTGGTGTTTGTTCTGATCTATTTGCTTCCATTGGCTCTCTTTATTCATATCTCTTATAAAGAAGGGAATACACATTTAAATCTGGGATGCATACTTTACCTCCGAAATTGCATGGCAGGATTAAAAATTCCACAAGAACTTTACGTTTGAAAGAAGAATGTGGCAAGATTCCACTCTCACCGATCCTTTTTAATGCTTTGTCAATTATATTTTATTCTGGTCACACTTTCGATGTGTTGCTGGCAGACATGCTTGTGCATCTCATGTGCTCCATGCAGCATCTTGAAAGATGGGCAAACTGGTGGGATACATTGTACACTAAAGTCAGCTAACCACAGAAAGTAGGTAAAATACACCCTTAAAATACACCTTCAAAACTGTTTTGTGATATACAGTAAAACCTCGATAATCTGGCATGGTTGGGCCTACTCACCTCATGGATTTCGGAGTTTGCTGGTATTTAGAACCTACCCTAGAAATGGCTGAGGAAATGCCACTGCATACACCATGGGGGCTGTGAACATAGCACTGGATGATAGAATGGCCTCACTGGGAACTACAAGCAGTTGTTCCGAACTTAGGGAGATTTGCTGTATGTATTTTGAAATCTTGCTGGTTTTAGTTGCCAGAGTTCGGAATGTCGGATTGTCAAGGTTGTACTCTATTCAATCTTGATTTTTGATTCTTTCAAACCTGAATTTAACAACAATATGCAGCAATATTTCCAACAATTTAAACCTATTTTGTGTCTTTTGACCTAGAAAATGTCTCAAAGCATTTTATAAAGATGGAGTTGGAAACACAAGATAGTTGGGGATGGTGGGTGAAGATACAGCTGAAGTGAGGGGTTTTAAGATTGTATAAAGGTTGCTCACTAATGGTAAAATGAAGCAAGCAGGAAATATGAAGTATAAGGTCATTGACCTGAAACTTGATTTACCTCTTTCCATGGATACAGACTTTTGTGATGAGATATAAATCGATGGGGTATATAAATCAGGTACATAAGGTATCTGGCGTTTATTGCATTATTTGGCAGATAGTCACAAAGGTGGTGTTTAAGGGAATTCTCTTCTCAACTTCTGGTACTTAATCAGTTTGAGCTTCACTTTAATCCTCAGACTTCACTTTAATCCTCGCTCCTCCCCCCCATCCTAAAACACTCATTCATTCTCTCACATACGTTTATATAACCTTTCGCCCCTTCCTCCCACCAAAAAATTCTCTTCACCTCCTCATTCTTATCCTCGAGAGATTATGGAACTCAGCGTATTTTTCAAGGTAGCATTGAATGTACAGTACAGGTACCCCGCCCCAACCGCGTTTTTTTCTACCGCGAATTTCACTTATCCATGGTTGCCTCTCTGTGACAACCTTTGCCAACCGCGGCAGTGAATTTTACATATCCACAGATTTTAACACTAACACTAGCGTTTGTCGCTAGGACCCAGTTGCATCAACCAGCCACGATGTCGCTTCGTGCTAGCGTTTGGTGCTAGGACCCAGTTGCAATGTCGCAATCAACCAGCCACGATGTCGCTTCTCTCTTAGGATTAAGGTAAATAACATGAATTTATTGTTTATTATATTCTCTTTTATTGTATTATTTGAACATTTATTGTTTTTATTAGGTTATTGTGTTTTTTTGTGTGTTTCCCATAGGGCCTTGTATTTCCCAACCATGGTTTTACTAACCACGGGGGTTTTCAGGAACATATCTCCCGCGGTTGGGAATGGGTACCTGTATTTCACTGCTCTTCCCTCCTTACCTCTCTGTTCCTCTTCCAATGTATCTCTCCAAGAAGGCTGTGTGGTTTCCTCTTTAGCTAGTTGGTTCCAGAATAGCATGCAAGACCTTTGGATGAGGTGTAAATCATGTATATTGGTCAATCGGCCATATGTCATTATTGGCACACAAACAGACATTTTGTCTTGAGATTGGAGATAGTATAGGGGCAGGCCATTGTTTGTGGGGTGGGGGTAGGAGGGGCAACAGAGTAGGATTGTGGGATACCTGAGGTAGAAGCCTGAAGAGTATTGATTGGAAGCCAAAAGAAGCATCAGACCTAGTTGCACAATCTTCTCTGCCTTCCACTCTATTATCCCAACCCCTCCCCACTCCTCGGATCTAGCACCTCGGGACATCCTCTCGACGTGAAAGGCGCTATACAAATGTCATTTTGTATATGTATATAAGAGCAGCAAATTGAAATTAACCTTCAAGGTGTTGCGCTCCAGGTCGCTACTCCTCATGAATCATATAGAATCATAGAATGTTATGGCACAGAAGGAGGCCATTCGGCCCATCAAGTCTGTTCCGGCTCTTTGACCGAGCAAGTCACTTTCATTAATCCCAATCACAAGCTTTCTCCCCATAACCCTGCAAACCCGTCTTCCCCAGATACCTATCTAGTTCTCTCTTAAAAGCTGCTATCGAATCGGACCTCACTACCCTTTCAGGCAGATCATTCCAAATTCGAACAACTCACTGAGTAAAAAAAATTCTTCTAACCTCCCCTCTGCTTCTTTTGGTAGATATCTTAAGACTGTGACCACGGGTCACAGACACACGTACCAGCGGAAACAGCTTTTCCCTATCTAGCCTGTCGAAACCTTTCATGATCTTGAAGGGCGCTATATGGAATCATAGAATCATACAGCACAGAAGTAGGCCATTTGGCCCATCGTCTCTGCACCAACTCTGAAAAGAGCAATCCAACTCAATCCCACTGGCCCACTTTTGTTCCATAGCCCTGCAATCTTGTCCTCCCCAAATACCCATCTACTTCTCTCTTAAAAGTTGTTATTGAATCGGCTTCCACTACCTTTCAAGTAATGCATTCCAGATCCAAATAACTCGCTGGGTGAAAAATATAAATGCAAATTGTTTTTGTTATCCATCCCATCCAATCAAGTGAAACAGAACCTTCATTAGAATGTTGAAGATGCTGTAGTAGGGGAAGCACAATGCCTAACATCTAATGAACTTCCCCAAGGATCTATGTTTGCTTGTGAAATGCGCTGTCTGAAATCAAAAATATTACCAAGTTCATTTTCCAAACAGTCCAGTTGTTTCCCTTCCAGGACTCGCAAGGAAACATTTTCTCACCATTCCTCAAAATTTTAAAATTATTTTATTTGGTTTTCCAAACTATAGATTCCAAACTGTACCTTAAGGAATGTATCTCAAAACAGTGGCAGTGGCTATTTGATAAAACAAGGGATCCTTACCAGCATGCCCAGATACATTATTATCCACTATAATTAGCGACCAGAAGGGATCATTCACCTAGCATGACCAAATATACTTGTGTGAAATGTGATGAAATGTTTTTGTTTGAACACTCAAATGAGATTTCAACCAGTAGTTTTGTTGCTCTTAATATGAATAATCAGAAATAATAATAATAATCCATGTGATCAGGGCTCCCTCTGCCTCCTTGTCCTTCTGGACCTCTCCGCCGCCTTAGACACAGTCGATTATGCCATCCTCCTCCACCGCCTGTCCATGGTCGTCCACCTCAGTGGAACCACACTCACCTGGGGCAAGTCCTACCTCACAAACTGCCAGCAGTACATCTCTATCAACGGCTTTTCCTCTCACTTTCGCCCGGTTACCTGCGGGGTACCCCAAGGATCCATCCTTGGCCTCCGTCTCTTCCTTATCTGCATGCTCCCTCTTGGTGATGTCATCCACAGACATAGGGTACACTTCCACATGTTTGCAGATGACACCCAACTCTAATTTTCCATCTCAATTTGTGACCCCCAGTCCCCCGATGTTCTGTCAGCCTGCCTGTCAGACATCAAGAGCTGAATGAGTGTGAATTTCCTGTAGTTCAATGTTCACAAGATGGAAGCCATACTCTTTGGCTTTCGTTGACGTCTTCAGTCCCGCGGCTCTCATCTCCTTCACCTACCCGACCTGCCCCTTGAACTCTGCGGATCCATACGCAATGTAGGCGTCAGATTCGACACCCGATTATCCTTCCTCCCCCACATCCGGTCTCTCACCAGCACCACTTTCTTCCATAACCTGTCTCCGCCAATGTGTCACACTAACGCTGCCGAATGCTCTTGTCACCTCCTGGCTGGACTATTCAATTGGCCTCCTCGCCAGTCTCCCCTCCACCACCATTCACAAAATCCAGGTTATCCAAAATTCCCCCACCCGCTTTCTCACCCAAACCAAATTTCGCTCCCCAATCACCCCAGCCCTTGCCAGACTTCACTGGCTCCCTGTCTCAGAGAGGATCAATTTCAAGATCCTCACTCTTGTTTTCAAATCCCTCCATTCCTCTGCACCCCCCGACCTCTGACCTCGTCTCTCCTCACAACAGCACCCATTGCCTTCGCTCTACTGGGTCTGGCCTCCTCCTTGTTACCCGAATTCTCCATTCCACCATCAGCCTTCAGACTGCCCTGATGCTCTGGAACTCTCTTTCTCCCTCCCTCGCCATCCCTATGGCACTATATAAATCCAAGTTGTTGCTGTTGTTGTTGCTCATTTGATACAGTGCCTTATCATGTCTTCGAAGCGTCTTAAAGCACTTTACAGAATATGCTGTAAACAGAAATGACTATTTTGTGAGTGAAATTTAAATTTTATGTATATACCCTTGGGTAGTTTCTTTACTGCACACTACTGATGATAATCCCCACAAAAATAATAATAAATTGGTCATTTCAAATCTTGACTGTTTGTGGGACACTGCTGTGTGCAATTGGCTGCCACATTTCACCCACATATATACAGTCAATTCACTTTACAGTACAATCAGTGTAGCGCTGTGAAACGTCTAGATTGGAAGACGTGGAAAGGCACTACTACAACAAAATTACATTTATTGAGCACCTTTCCATAAGACCATAAGAATTAGGAGCAGGAGTAGGCCATTCGGCCCTTGGAGCCTGCCCCGCCATTCAATAAGATCATAGCTGATCTTCTGACCTAACTCTAATTACCTGCCCCATCCCCATATCCCCTAATCCCTCTATTTTAAAACAAAATCTATCAGTCTCAGCCTTGAAAATGTTCAGTGACTGAGTATCCACTGAGAATTCCAGTGAATTCCATGAATTCACTACCCTCTGAGTGAAGAAATGTTTCCTCAACTTCGTTCTAAAAGTTAGCCACTCATCTATCCATGTTAATATGTTCCCATTAATCCCAAGAGCCTTGATCTTGTTCAACGGCCTTTTTTGTGGCACTTTATCCAAATGCCTTCTTAAAATCTAAATTTACCACATCTACTGGTTTCCCTCTATCCAACTGCTGGATACATAGATTCATAGAATTTTACGGCACAAAAGGAGGCCATTCGGCCCATCTAGTCTGTGCCGGCTCTTTGAAAAGAGCGATTCAATCCCACTGCCCTGCCCGCTCCCCATAGCCTAATAGACCTGTTCTCCCTAAATAAAGATCTAATTCCCTTTTAAAAGTTGTTATCGAATCAGCCTCCACCACCTTTTCAGGCAATGCATTCCAGATTCGAACAACTCGCTGAGTGAAAAAATTTCTCCTCAGCTCCTCTCTACTTCGCCTTGAAACTATTTTAAATCTGTGACCACGAGTCACAGATTCACCCACGAGTGGAAATAGTTTTTCTCTATTTGCCCTGTCGAAACCCCTCATGATCTTATAAACCTCTATTAGGTCTCCCCTCAATCTTCTCTGCTCCAGAGAGAATAACCCTAGCCTATCTAGCCTCTCCTCATAGCTGAAGTCCCTCAATCCTGGCACCATCCTAGTAAATCTTTGTTGTACCCTTTCCAATGCCTTCACATCCTTTCTGTAGTGTTGTGACCAGAATTGAACACAGTATTCCAGCTGAGGCCTCACCAAAGTCTTATAGAGGTTAGTCAGCACTTCCTGACTTTTGTACTCTATACCCCTATTTATAAAGCCTAGTATCCCATATGCCTTCTTAACAGCCTTGTCTACCTGTCCTGCTACCTTCAACGAGTCACTAACACAAATCCCCAGGTCTCTCTGTTCCTTCACACCATTTAAAATTGTACTATCTAGCCTATATTGCCTCCCTTCATTTCTTCTCCCAAAATGCATCACTTCACACTTCTCTGCATTAAACTTCATCTGCCATGTGTCTGCCCACTTTACCAATTTGTCTATATCCTCTTGCAGATGGCTACTATCCTCCTCACTGTTTACTACTCTCCCTAACTTAGTGTCATCTGCAAACTTGGAAACTGTACTCCGTACACCCAAGTCCAGATCATTGATGTAGATTACAAACAGCAATGGTCCCAAAACTGATCCCTGTGGCACACCACTGCTCACTTCCCTCCAATCTGAAAAACAGCCGCTCACTACAACTCTCTGCTTTCTGTCTCGCAGCCAGTTGTGGATCCACGCTGCCACTGTCCCTTTTACGCCATGGGCCTTTAATTTCATAATAAATCTCTCATGTGGCACTTTGTCAAATGCCTTTTGAAAGTCCATGTAAACTACATCAACTGCGCTACCATTATCCACCCATTCAGTTACCTCATCAAAAAATTCTATCAGATTTGTAAGGCAAGATTTGCCTTTAACAAATCCATGTTGACTGTCCTTTATTAGCCTATATCTTTCTAAGTGAAGATCTACCTTGTCCCTGATTATGGACTCTAGAAGTTTGCCCACTACCGACGTTAGACTGACTGGTCTGTAGTTACCAGGCTTGTCCTTCTGCCCCTTTTTATACAAGGGAGTAACATTAGCTATCCTCCAGTCCTCTGGCACGATCCCTGTGTCCAAGGAAGATTGAAAGATCGTGGCCAGAGTCCCTGCTATTTGCTCCCGTGCCTCCCTTAGTAACCTAGGGTGCATCCCATCCGGACCAGGTGACTTATCCACCTTGAGCAACGTCAACCTTTTTAGAACTTCCTCTCTGGTTATAATTATTCTATCCATTTCTCCTACCCTCTCCTCTAATACCATGGCATTGGCTGTATCCTTTTCTTTTGTGAAGACAGGGGCGAAGTACTCATTCAGTACATCAGCCATGCCCTCTGCCTCCACAATGAGATTTCCTCCTAGGTCCCTAATTGGCCCCACCCTATCCTTTTACTCTTAATATGTTGGTAAAAAACCTTAGGGTTCCCCTTAATCTTACTCGCTAATTGTTTTTCATGCAGTCTCTTTGCCCCTCTAACTTCCTTTTTTAGTTCTATCCTACACTTCCTATATTCTGCTTGGTTCCCTTCTGAATTTTGAGCCTGACACTTATCATAAGCCTCTTTTTTTTGTTTTATTTTGGCCCCGATTTCCTTAGTCATCCAGGGAGGTTTGGATGCCTTACATTTCACCTTTGTGGGGATGCTTTTGACCTGTGCCTGAACTATCTCCTCTTTGAACGCTGCCCACTGCTCGTTAGTTGTCTTACCTGCCAATTTTTCTTTCCAATCCACCTTGGCTAGGTCCCACCTCAACTCATTGAAATTAGCCCTTTTCCAGTTGAGTGTCCTCACCTGTGATCGTTCCTTATCCCTTTCCATAATTATTCTGAATCTAACGATATTGTGGTCACTATTCCCTAGATGCTCACCTACAGAAACCTGTTGAACTTGCCCTACCTCATTTCCCAAAACTAGATCCAGCAATGCTTCTTTCCTCGTTGGACTGGAAACATACTGATCAAGAAAGTCTTCAAAAAACTCTAAAAGATTAGTCAAGCATGACTTCCCTTTTGTAAAGCCATGTTGGTTCTGCCTAACCTTTTTGTGGTTTTCCAGGTATCGCATAATGACGTCTTTAATTAAGGACTCAAGAATTTTCCCTACCACTGATGTCAGACTAACTGGTCTATATTTCCACATATTTTCTCTCTCACCCTTCTTATATAGTGGAGTTACGTTTTCAATCTTCCAATCAATGGGGACTTTTTCAGTATCCAGAGAATTTTGGAAGATCATAGACAAGCCATCCACTATCTCAGTAGCCACCTCCTTTAAAACTCTAGGATGGCAGGCCATCAGGTCCAGGGATTTATCGGTTTTAAGACCCGACAATTTACCTAAACCCATTTCTTTACTAATATTAATCTCCCTAAGTTGCTCGCTAACATTGTCTTCTTGGTTCCCCTCTATTTTTCGTATGGTCCGTGTCCGTGTCTTCTACGGTGAAGACAGTAGAAAAATACTTGTTTAATGACTCTGCCATGTCTTTGTCCCCTATTATAATTCCCCCTGTTTCTGCCTGTAATGGACCTACATTCACCCTTGATAGCCTTTTCCTTTTTATATACTTATAAAACCTCTTGCAGTCTGTTTTTATGTTCCTCACTAGTTTGCTCTCATATTCTATTTTCTACCTTTTGATCAATTTTTTGGTTCTCCTTTGTTGTTCCCTAAAGTTCTCCCAATCCATGGGTTTACTACTCATCTTAGCTGTTTTATAGTCTTCTTCGTTTGACTTTATACTTTCCCTAACTGCTCTAGTTAGCCATGGCTGGACCACCTTTCCCAACGCATTCATATTCCTCAAAGGAATACGTGCTCGCTGGGAATTTTGCACTATCTCCTTGAATGTCTGCCATTGTTGGTCAACTGTCAAATCCTTAAATTTGATTTCCCAGTTTATTCTGGCTAAATTCTCTCTCATACTCTCTTTCACGTCGGGAGGTCGTTCCAAGGCGCTATATCAAATGCAAGGATTATTATTATGTTGCAAATGAGAAAATGGATAGCTCCATAGGAGGCTTTTTTCAAAAAACAGTTTAGCATTTAGCACAGCCTCCCCCATAGGCACATGGTGCCATCCCACAGGCACATTGCAAGACCACAATTTAAAGAACAAGAAACTGCAGTTGTTCCAAGTTATCACAGTAAGTGTTTTACACCATATGATTTTAGAGTTCCCATTTATGAGAACTTTGCCATCAGGTTAATCTTTTAGTATATTTTTACAGAATATTATTGGAAAACTCTGCACAGAGAGTGCACTAAATAACAGGAAGAGAAAAGCAACCGAGCTTTTCATTCATCTGAATGCAATATGTAGGACATTGGTATGCACAAATTGGCTGCTACATTTACCAACAAAAATAAACAATCTGTAAACGTTACAATGACTCCTGTGAAGTGCTTTCAGACTTCCTACAGAAAGGCGCTATTTTCAAATACAGAGATTATTTTTCCATCCGACTAACATATTTAGTAATATTACAGGCAAATTACTTCATATTCTGTGAAGCGCTTTGAGGTGTCTCAAATATGTGATTTTTTTCAGGAGTGGGCTAAAGAACAATGTTATGGTACCTTTTAACATAATAGCCTAGTTATCCAAAATTAAGTTTACTGCCACATACTAATATATTATAGATCTGAAGTTAGCAACAACAACAAGCAAAATTAAGTTTGTATAGAGCCTTTCATCCTAAGGCACTGGATGGTCAATGTTTCAGACCCGAGCTGGATTTAGGATCAAGGAGGGGGATTTGGGGTGACCAATGGGACCGTCGAAGAGGAGGATTTGAAGGAGTTAAGGAGACGGCAAGGTGGAGGTACTGCGGAAGGAATTCCAGAGGTTAGGGGCAGAGTGGCTGTAGGCTCGCCCGCCGATGATGGGGTAGCTAGGTCAGGAAACATGGAGCGGGCCAGAGCCCGCTGATCGGGGGAAGCGGGCGGGTTGTTAGGAGGTCGCAGAGGTAGGGTGGGGAAAGGTCATGGAGCACTTTGAAGATGAGGACCAGGATCTTGAATTGAATGCTCTGGGTGATGGCGAGCCAATGGAGTCAGGCACGAATGGGGGAAATGGGGTAATGGAGCTTGGAGTGGTAGAGGACAAGGGCTGCAGAGTTCTGGATGATTTGCGGCCTATGGAGGCAGGAGTTGGGAAGGTCGACAAGCAGGTCATTGGCGTAATCAAGCTTGGATGTGATGAAGGCATGAATGAGAGTTTCAGTGGCCTGAGGGATGAGATAATGACGGAGTTGGGCAATGTTACAGAGGTGAGGGAAAGCAGAGTAGATCATGGATTGGATGTGGGAAAGGAAAGACAGTTGAAGATCGAACAAAACAACTGGATACCTGACTGACTTGGTGAGGTTGAGTGTGCAACCATGGAGGTTGATGCCGCCAGTGATGTGTGAAGGAGCTGGTGCGAGCCAATCAGGAGGGCTTTGGTCTTGTTAACATTCAATTATAGAAAGTTAGCTTTATTCAGGACTTGATGTCTGACAAGCAGTCTGTCAGGACAGCGGTGGTCCTAGAATCGAGGGTAGAGGTAGAAAGATAGAGTTGGTGGACATCCGCAGACATGTGGAAGTTGACCCCATTTCTACAGATGATGTCACCAAAGGGGAGCATGTAGATATTAAAAAGTAGGGGGCCAGGGACACTCCTGAGGAACACCACAGGTGACAGTGCGGGGGCTGGAGGAGAAACCAAAGTGACAAAGTGGAGATAATAATAATAATAATCTGTGCATTTGATATAGCGTTTTTCACGTCTTCTAGACATCTCAAAGCGCTTCACAGAAATTACCCTCCCCAACCGCGGAGGATACGTTCCTGAAAACCTCCGCGGTTAGTAAAACCGTGGTTGGAAAATGCAGGGCCCTATGGGAAACATGGGGATAGGGGGAGTAAGTTTGCTTGTCCTTGAACTAAACACAAAAAAATTCATGTTATTTACCTAAATCCTAATGATAATGGTGGGGGAGGTGGTTATTATGTGCTGTTACATGGAAGAGGGGCCCTGCGCACCCTTTTCCTCTGCCTCCTCCTCCAGATCATAAATCACCGACGAGTGCAAGTGGGGTGGATGTGGAGAAGGTAGTGTGGTGGGTGACGCAGAGGGGGGTGGATGCGGACAAGCGACATCGTGGCTGGTTGATTGTGACATCGCAACTGGGTCCTAGCATCAAACGCTAGCGCGAAGCGACATCGCGTTAGAAATTCACGTTAGAAAAAAACGTGGTTGGAGCGGGGTACCTGCAAGGTAAAGTGAATTGACTGTATTTTTTGTGGGTGAAACGCGACAGCCAATTGTACACAGCAATGTCCCACAAACAGTCATGGATTGAAGTGACCAATTTAGTATATATTTTTTGAGGGATTATTATTGGGTGTGTGGAGTAAGGAAACTTGCCCAAGGTTTTGCCCCTGCCTGGATTCGAACACAGGTGTCATGCTTGAAAGGCGATTGCTGTAACCATTGAGCTAGAGTACTCCAGATAGAGCTGTATTCTCTAGAGTACAGAAGAATTAGGGGAGATCTTATTGAAACATATAAGATTCTTAAAGGGGTGGATAAAGTAGACAGTGAGGGACTGTTTCCCCTGGTAGGAGAATCTATAACCATAATCTTAAAATTATGGGTCAGCTTTTTAGAACAGAGTTGAGGAAACATTTCTTCACTCAGAGGGGAGTGAATTTATGGAATTCACTACCCTAGAAGGCTGTAGATGCTTAGTCCTTGAACATTTTCAAGGCTGAGACTGATAGATTTTTAAAATATAGAGGGATTAGGGGATATGGGGATGGGGCAGGTAATTAGAGTTTAGGTCAGAAGATCACCCATGATCTTATCAAATGGTGGGGCAGGCTCGAGGGGCTGAATGGCCTATCCTGCTCCTAATTCTTATGTTCTTATGTTCTAGATGGTGAGAGAGGTAAGAGTCAAACTAGGCAAGGGCAGGTCCATGAAGATTGAAAATGCCATATTGGAAAAAAATTTCATGCATACGTTCTTCAGTGTCCAAGATCCCAAAGTTCACATAATCTCTACAGTACACTATTTCTCCAGCTTTTAAACACTACTTTCAATTTTTTTTAATTCCCTTTAAAAATCATTGTACAAAGCAGAGGAATGTGATGATGTATGAAGGAAACCTCATTCAAAGAATGAGAGCACTACTTCTTTTCCCTTTTAGGTGTCTTCACATGCTATGCAACCTTCCCTGGTGCAAGGATTGGCTGAAGACATGTTCTCAGGAGTCGTCAGGGTGACTTGCATTCTGACTTTCCTCCCTCCCATGACTTGTGTTTGGTGCTTCTCCACTATGGCATGGCTGAGATCAGGAATTCATCATGTGGTAATTCATGGGGTTAAACCTGCACCGTATCACTCCATGACACGGTATGTTGAAGCTCCACTGAGCTGCCCCTAAAAGCTAAAAAAAATTATGTGGATTTTTTTTGTGACTGGACCTTTTCTTTAGCATCCAAAACGATGGGTGTTAAATGCAGCAGGATGTTCATCCATTTAAAATAAGTTCTTACTCAACAGCCAATGAATAATCTTTTCATAAGAATATATTAGCGAGCATGATACTCGCTCTAATGGCAGTTATGAAACAGATCGAATTTGATCATTATGCAAAATGCAGTGTATACTCCGGAATCAAAACCTTTCTCTAGCAATAAAATGAAACTATTATTTTTTCCTTTCATACGACAGTACCATTATAGCACCAAACAGGTGCTATAATGGTACTTTTCCCTCTCCCAGATCTCCTCCGCAGTGTCAGACAGTGTATTTTTCCTCCTCTTTCTCACTCTGCTTCTCTTTCTGCCCCTATCTCTATAATTCCACTTTTACCCCTCTGACTGCTTCTCCTTGCCTCTATTTTTGTCCATTTCTCTCTGCCTATCTCAATCGGTGAAAATCATTGTACAATGGTAGTTTTTTTTCTCTCTCTTTCTGTGCCACCTTCAATTTATATTTCATATTTAAGCAGATATACCATTGTTCATCCAGCATCTAACACACATAATAATAATCCTTGCATTTGATATCGCGCTTTTCACGCCTTCTAGACATCTCAAAGCACTTCACAGAATAAACTGTAAAGTGAATTGACTGTATATTTGTCGGAGAGTAAAACACGGCACCCAATTGCGCAGAGCAGTGTCTCACAAACAGTCGTGGATTGAAATGAAACAATTTTATTATTTGGGGGGGGAGGGATTATTATTAGATGTGTAGACTAAGGAAACTTGCCCTAGGTTTCGCCCTGACCTGCCTGGATTCGAACAAGTCTCAAGCTTGTAAAGCGAGGGCTCTAACCACTGAGCTACATGACTCCATAATAATTGACGTCGCCACTTTCTCCTGTCCAACCATTCCCCACAAAATCAATCTGTAATTTGATAACTGCTGTTTGATAATAACACTATAAAGCTCCACCATTTCCCCCAATGAAACCATCTGGAATTTTTCAACTGAATCACTTTGCATCTGGACTGAACTTTTATGATGATAGTGAAAAGCAAAAAAAAATAAAGAAATAAAGAAAAAGTTTTTGTGGGGCACTTTTTGTTGTAAAATGTAAAAAGGAAATTGATTCTGGTCTCTGGACAACTCAAACCTACCCATATGTAGTTTGGTATGTAGTTTGGTATGTAGTTTGGTATGTAGTTTGGTATGTAGTTTGGTATGTAGTTTGTAGTATGTAGTTTCTTCATTTTTAAAAATTAAAAACTGGATGTCATTAACCAGATGTATCACTAATTAATGTTAGTGCAAAGCGGCCAATGTCAGAAAATGACGATCTTGATCACACGTACAGTAGTATTATGTGGCTAAGCTCAGTTATAAGGTGCATCATATGTGTGCGTTAAGTGGGTAGATGTGGCTAAATTGCAGAGTTTGCCGTACTCTAGTTACTGAAAATGACCAATCAAAATTTGAGTGAACTGGAGCGTATTTGCCTTCATACATTGATTGACCTTTATGTGGAAACATTGTACAAGCTAGCAGGAAATGCCTATGTATTGGTTAAAATTGTGCTCCGTTAAACAAGCCACAGAAGATTTTTGCAACTCGAAAATAACTTTGTTTTACATTTCTGCAGCAAGAGACAGTATGTCAACCACAGTAAATCTTGATATGACACCATATACCGTAAATACCCGCGTATAAGGTGCACTCGCGTATAAGGCGCACCCCCCACTTTTGACCTTTTCTTGGTGAAAAAAAACGGAAGCATTTTCGATGATATTGCCGGCAGAAGGGAGGGAGGCAGGAGAGACAGGTAGGGAGGGAGAGAGGGAGGCAGGCAGGCAGGCAGGAAGGGAGGCAGGCAGGCAGGCAGTGAGGGAGGGAGGCAGGCAGGAAGGGAGGGAGGGAGGCAGGCAGGCAGGCAGGCAGAGAGAGAGAGAGAGAGAGGCAGGGAGGGAGGCAGGCAGGCAGGCAGGGAGGGAGGGAGAGAGAGGGGAAGAGAGGCAGGCAGGGAGGGAGGGAGAGAGGCAGGAAGGCAGGCAGGGAGGGAGGGAGAGAGGCAGGAAGGCAGGCAGGGAGGGAGGGAGAGAGGCAGGCAGGCAGGGAGGGAGGGAGAGAGGCAGGCAGGCAGGGAGGGAGAGAGGGAGGGAGGGAAGCAGGCAGGCAGGGAGGGAAAGAGGGAGGCAGGCAGGGAGGGAGGCAGGCGAGGGAGGGAGGCAGACTGGGTTCGGTAGAAGGCAGGCAGCAGGCACAGCACTGAAGTCCGCTGCTGCTGCCGCTGCCCGGGCAGCCGAGGCCGAAGCCCCATCACCCGCTTCCCCCCCCAACCCCCGCCGGACACAATGTCCAAACTCCGGCTGTCAGCGCGCCGGCCGCCCCTCCTCTTTACCGTATTTCCGAGGCTCAAAATTTCTGGTACCTGCGTATAGGGCGCACCCCCAACTTTCGAGATCTTCCAACGTGAAAAAAAGTGCGCCTTATACGCGGGTATTTACGGTAATGCCTTTAAGCTGTGGAGAAAAAGAGTAGGCCAATTGAGGCTATGGGTGGGTTAATAATAATAATAATCTTTGTATTTTAATGTAGCGCCTTATCACATTTTTGTGACATGTCAGAGAATATACTGTAAAAATGAACTGACTGTATATTTTGTGGGCAAAACGCAAAAGCCAATTGCTGCAAAGCAGTCCTACAAACAGTCATGGAATGAGTGACCAAATTAATTATTATCTTTCAAAAATTATCTTTTTTTGGAAGGGATTATTATCCCGGGAAAAGCGATCCGCCAACCAACTAACCACCAGGTTCTTACTTACTGCTTGGTAACCAGGCGTGTGGAGTAAGGAAACTTGCCTAACATTTTGCCTTGGCGAGAATCAAACCTAGGTTCTCTTGCTTGTGGGCCAAGTGCTGTAACGTAACTGCTTATCTCTTTATACTTAACCGCTTCCTTTAGAGATTCTGCTAGCAAAGTTTTGATGAATATCTATTAAAACTATTTTAAGATTTACCAGAAAAACATTTCATTTTACATTACACAAATGTGAAACACTCCCATTAGAACAATAATACAGCAAATGTTTGAGATGATTCCTCTTTTGCCATCCCAACAGCAGATGAGTTAATGCAGGCATTTTGTGTTATTTCCTTCATCCATTAAAAATGTTTCATTTCTTTTTACATTCACATTAATAAAATATCTCAAATGACCATATCTAAATAAAATCACTAAGCTTTCTAGAAGCCAAACACTCCCACAGACATAAGACACAAATAACAAGGGCAAAGTGTACCAGAGATTGGCATCAAGCAGTGAATGCAGCCAGCCACAGGCTGCCTACCAGAATTGAAAGACAAATTCATCATATGAAATCAGTATTTGCACCATGTTAGATCATCTCAGTTTTCATCCTCACAGTTTACTGTTTAAAGAACCCCTTCATTTTTGTCTCCACCTCTCAGCCATTTATGATACTGCATATAATGTACCAAAATATTTATTGCAGTTTCAAGGGGAAAGTGCCTGCAATGTGAAGTACAGTACTGTAACATTGTATGCTGGACAGAAGAAGAAAGTGTTGTTTGCGAGATATTTTAGGAACCACGATCGCTCACCAGATACAGAAATGATTTGGATTCAGCTATAAGTGTGGTGTCAAAATTTGTAGATGACGGGAGATTGTAGAGAAAATAGAAATCTATAAATAATAATAATCCTGGCATTTGATGCAGCGCTTTTCATGTCTGCTAGACATCTAAAAGCGCTTCACAGAATATGCTGTGAAATAAATTGACTATATTGTGGGCAAAACGCAGCAGTCAATTTGCACAGCAGTGTCCCACAAACAGTCGTGGATTGAAATTACCAATTTATTTTTTTGAGGGATTTTATCAGGCGTAATATCAGCACATTGGGATATCCTCCTGATGAGAAGGGTGCTCTATATTTGCAATTTTGTTGATGTTGTATATATTAGTATAAGGAAACTTACCCATGGTTTTGCCCAACCTGGAATCAAACTTGGGTCTCTCGCTTGCAAGGAAAGTGTTCTAACCACTGAGCTACAATATTAGCAGAATGGGCAGATAGATGGCAAATGAAGTTTAATGTGAAGTAATTCACTTTGGTAGTCTACAGTCTAGATGGTAGAAACTTCAGAGCAGAAAACAGATCTGGGGATTCAGATCAACAATTCTCTTAATTATACAGGTCGATTGGGCTACATAAAGGTCATTGGTTTATTTAAATTTATTTACAGAGGGATAGGATATAAAAGTGAGAAGATGTTGATTTTATACAAAACCTTGAAGTATTCTGTCCAATTGCTGTCTCCATACCGTAGAAGGATATAGCAGCAATGGAAAGAACGATAGCAGGAGAATACCACCATCAGGAAAACCCTAAGTTGAGCCTTTTTTTTTCTAAAGAAGACATGTTTAAGGCCAATAAAACCTAATACTGTAGAAGGATTTACAATTATAAAAGCATTGAACAATGTTAACATAAATGACTGTTTCTTGTGGTCGGTGAGACCATAACCAGAGGACAAATATGTGGAGTCCTGTAGCATACAAATCGTGGAGTTCTGTAGCTCATTGGTTAGAGCACTCACCTTATGAGCGAGAGACTTGGTTTCGATTCCAGACAACAACAAACAACAACACAATTACATTTATAGAGCGCTTTTTACGTCGGGAGGACAGGGCAAAATCTTGGGCAAGTTTCCATACTCCACACGCCTGATAATAATCCCTCAAAAAAATTTAATTAAAAAAAATTAGTCATTTCAGTCAACGACTGTTTGTGGGACACTGCTGTGTGCAATTGACTGCCCCATTTTGCCCACATATATAGTCAATTCACTTTACATTATATTCTGTGAAGCGTTTTGAGACGTCTAGTAGGCATGAACGGTATATCAAATGCAAGAAGTATTATTATAAGATAGCGATTAGGGGTTCAAAAAGAGAATTCAGGCAGAACTACTTCACACAAGGGTAGTGAGATTGTGGAACTCTACCTAAAACAGTGATTCAATCAGTTGATACAGATGCATTAAAGAGAAAGTTAGATCTTCATATGAGGGAGAGGAGAATAGATGTTTTGGGAGAGTGAGGGGTGGACTGTTTCCATGTTTTTAAAAATGAAGGTCAATTTTATGTTGTGCTTTTCACGCAAGTGGCTTTCAGTGAGAGTAAATCACCAGGCTCCATCTTTGGCTCTATTTTATCTTACTCACCTAAAAGCCGTTGCAATGTCAAAAGTTTAAACCTTTTTTTTGATGGTTGATTTCTAAATGAGTACAGTACTTATCTAATTTAGTCACAAGGGAAATGGGCTTGGAGGGATTCATTTCTTGTTCAAAGTTCAAATAAATGTACAACTTCTATACAGTGCACTCCACTCAAATACGTATCAAATAATTGCATAATTCACTTGATTGGATCGAAGATAGCTAGACGATTTCATTCACACATGTCTAATTAGTTTGGATAATTGCATTGGTTGAGGAATTGATCGCTTGAGGTGTATGTGTGCAACTTCGACAGGGACAGGAAGAGAGCCAAAGCAGGAGGTATAAAGAGAGGCCCCAGAGAGGCCGTGTGAAGAACCATTGGAAGAGCGACAAATAGGGAGGAACAAAGAGAGGCAGCACAGATAACGACGGAAAGAGAGCTGGGGCAGGATGTATAAAGAACAGCAGTGCAAGGAGCAGCAGCATAGGGAGTGCAGAGAGTGACAGGAAGGTGGCACCACAAATGAACTTCAGGTACTCAGTATAATTGCTTGGTGTTTGTCTAGTCCTGACTCCATGCAATTGTACAGAGACACTGGATATGTAGAAGAATGTACTTTGCACAGAACTGCTTAATTGAAAGGGAATGAGAGGTTTGTACCAGCCTGAGAACGGACTGGGAATTTATCTGAAGAATTGATTACCCTGACCCCGGGAGACATCTGGCTGGATAGTTTTACACATTGTTGGGTTCAAAGGTACGGTTAGTAGTTTTGTGCAGGCGAGTTTTTCATTAATTGAAGTTTGTGTATTGTGGAGCTGAGGAGACCAGAGACGAGAGCATTAAAAGGGCTGGGAAGTGACGAAGGCATGGTCGAGGGTTTCAGTTGTGTGGGTTGTGAGATACGGACGGAGGCAGGTATTGAGGCCGAGGTGGAAAAAAGAAGTCCTGGTCAGGGAACCAAAGTGCAGTAGAGAGGAAAACTGGGGATCAAACCTGACAAAGTATAGCTTAGCTATACAGTTAACCCTCGTTGATCACGGGGGTTACGTTCCTGGAAAACGGCGCAATCGGTAAAATTGCATTGGATAAGGTTAACAAGTAATGGAAGAAGGGGGGTTAGGGGAATCCAGCCACAGGCTACCCACCTCAAGCTTCCAGGCATATCCACACCCGACCAATGCACACCCGACCGGCTGGCCCACTCCACCCCTCTCCCCCCCCTCCCCAGCAATAAAGCAACAGTATCGCAAAGCAATAAAGAATAGAGCAATAAAACCACAGCTAAGCTAAATTATTTTACCTTTGTTCCTGGAAGTGTTAGGAGACTCTCTCTCTCTCTCTCTCTTCTGTTTACCATTCAATGCTCCGAGGCCGAAGAGTGATCGGACGTTCCCAAGGATGCCTTGCGCGCAGGGCCAGCCAGCCGAGGAATCATCGGATTTAGTCGGGAGCTGCCGGCAGGTCTCAAGTGTGCATGCGCGTGGGGGCCAGCCAGCCGAGGAATCATCGGATTTAGTCGGGAGCTGCCAGCTCATCACAAGTACGCATGTGCGCAAGGGGCCAGCCAGCGCGTCCATACAAGTTTCCTGCGCAAAAAAGTGACGCTGTTTTTCGTCGCATATGCTTTCATTCGCAATCGATAAAGTCGCCCTTGACGAGGGTTAACTGTACATTTTTATCATTGTCCTTTTTTAACACAAGGATGGATAGTTCATATGAATCTGTATGTCCTCACTACTCTCACCTACCTGATAGTTGTTAAAGGCTGATTTAAACAAGTCTTTGTGTATGTAGAGTACCATGAGGTAATTTTGCATAAAACAATGTTCGACTGTTACATCAGCAATTAACAAGAGAGCTGCAGATGTGGTAAACACACTTCTTACTTTTGAACCAATTTTACCTCTTCAAGGCACACATATTGTCGTTCCTCCATAACAATTTTTCTGAAGTTATAGCAACTACCCCATAACGTATGTAACAGTTAGACATAAACTCTACAATTCAACTGAGTCTAATTGGGCTTACAGTGTCTACAAATCATTTCAATATGCACTCGTACAGCAATAAACAGCATTAGCCTCACAAGGGAAAGGACCTGAGTTCAATATCCTGGTAGGGTGAAACGTTGGTCAAAGTTTCGATATTCCACATACATCTGTTTACTTGCCAGTAAGAAGGAACCCAGGTGTTAGTTGATTGGTGAATCGCTTTACCAGGGATAATAATTCCTTCAAAATAAATAAAAATAATTAGGTCACTCAATCCATGGCTGTTTATGAGACACTCCTGTGTGAAATTGGCTGCCGCATTTCTTCCACAAAATATACAGTCAATTCACTTTATTTATTTCATGAAGCGCTTTCTGATGTCTCGAAGGCATAATAAGGCGCTTTATCAAATGCAAAGATTATTATTATTTACCTGATCAAACAACCAGTTTATTATGAAGATTACCATTCCACAGGTTAGCTAACAAACATAACCATTTCTAACTAAACTAAACTAATATTTTAAGCAATAATATATTTCTGATTCCAACAATATTAATTAGTGCAAAGTTTTCCTGGAAGACAATACCACTAATTAGCTGTAATTCGGGTATGAGTTGAACATATTAATAATAATTATCATTGCATTTGATCTAGTGACTTTCATATTGGGAGAACACATTGAAGTGCTTTGTGAGTTTACAGTAAATGCAGTGATTAATGCAGGAAAACATTAAAATGCAATATAGTCAATGACCTGTATTGATTTTTCTAGAATGATTTACTGTAGAAATGGAAAGCAAACTGTACTGCTGTATACTCCATAGACAAACAAGGATGTGTTGGCTTCAGTTTACAAAACTTTCAAAAGATGTAAGAGCTATGTGGAGTAAAATGAGACTCTGCAAATAAGTAATAACTGTGAAATAGCAGTGGTAATGAACTGTGGAAACCTAATTCATGTAGTAAAGAATAAACAGTAGGCAAAAGATGCTGGTCTTAAAACAGAATTCAGACCATTTGTTTATTTTTGCAATGCTTAAATTTAAAATTAGGTTATATTACTATTAATTACAGTGGTGATTCTACAAAAGCAACTTGAATTTATATAGCCCCTCACACAGGGTACCATCCCAGAGTGCTTGACAGCGAAGGAGCACAATGCTGATACGAGAGAGGGGGAGATGACCGGAGGCAGTCAAAGAGGAAGGTCTTCAGGCCCGACCTGAAGATGGGGAAGGAATAGGCAAAGGATTGAGGGAGAGTGTTCCAGTGTTTCAGGATGTAGTGACTGAAAGTGTGGGTATCGATGGTGGAACAGAGCGCAGAGAGACAAACAATTGAGTTAGCTAGTGGATTGGGGAGTAAGCAGGTCAGGGAGGTAGGGAAATGCTAGTTCATGAAGGGATTTGAAGACAAGTGTAAGGATGTTGAAATCGATCCATTCAGTGAGAGGGAACTGGTGGAACCTAGCTAGAACTGGAATGTAGGTACGGAGTTTAGTACGTTTAAACTTGCTATATAAGTTCAAACGTCATATCTGCATTTACATAATGGGGGGAAAAGCAATGAATGAGGCATTGAAGCAGTCGAGTAGCTTTGGCCAATTTTTTCCTCTTCACCTCTCAAAGTGCTATCAGAGCACAGCAGAAGCATTTTAATACCTCACCCTAGTGGTCATTCTTAAGGTGTGAGCCAGAGTATTTGATTGTAAGTGAATAACAGATGGTATCAATCTTGCCCTCACTGAACACCATATACAGCAACAACAATTACAACAACAACAAAATTACACTTGTATAGTGCCTTTACAAACACACACATACTCACACATATACAGCTTCGCCAATAGGGGAAGAGAGCAAGATGGGAACTCTGGTAGAATTTCCATCTGTCAGAAATCACCAACCTCTGCTGAAGTTAACTAACTAGGGAAATGTAACCTGTGTTCTCCTTGCTCTCCTTATTTATGTGTCTTTGGACAGTGCAGAAGGGTCTTCCTCTTTACTGCAGTCATGAGTTTGTAACCTTTATACAGTACTTCACAGAGTGTATCACAGTGAAATAAAACTGTTTAATTTCTTTACAATTTTGGAAATTAATCTGTTTCAAAGCATAGTATTTGATGAAAGGAAGTCTAGCAATATTCTGCACAGCCTGAATTTAGCTTGTGCAACTGATAATGCTCTCTTTTTCTGGGGGCATCCTTTGAATTGCGAAACTTTGACCGAAAGCATAAATGTAGCAGTGGATTAATGCAGCAGCTTAAAGAGGCGACCACAATCACACCACTTTTCACCTTGTTTAATTGTTGATGCCACTGACAGTTATCCTCATCAATTGTAACCTGTAGAAGTCGCTGGATGTGATATGGCACAAAGCATATCATGAACACCATAATGGAGGCGAAAAGTTTCCTGAAGATTTCTAGAGTAGTACTGCGACCTTTGGCAATCATACTGTTCTTCTGGAGCTGATGAAGATGGTAAACCAGCAAAGCATAAATAACAAGCAAGAATAACAAGACAAGAAAAAAGATGACCGTGACAAAAATATGGGCATTCTTCAAGGTTTTTTTTCTCTGGTTGATGATTAGATCATAGCAAGTGGTTGCATTGATTTGTGGATTGACAGTAAAATAAAGGACTAAAGGTCCAATACACATTGCTGGCACAATCCATGTACAAATACATACAAGTACAATTACTTTTGGTTTCACAATACTATACAGAATAGCAAATTTGTGTTTTACTATTATTGCATATCTGCTAATGCCAGTCCATAACAGAAAGAGTATACTACAATACATATTGACATAGAACGCTGAATCAGTTACAAAAGTTATAAACATGCACAAAGATTCAGGGGTCCATTCATGGCTCTTGAAATAGTATATGGCACGAAAGAGCAGACTTACAGAAAGTAGTAAATCAGAAACAGTTAAGTTTTTCATATAAATGAAAGCTGCGGTTTTTTCAGCTTGTTTGAAAGCCCATAATGTAGCAATATTACTAAGAACTCCTATCAAGAATATTACTACATATGTAGCTGTCAATATCTTTCTTTCAGTGTTGTTAAGAATGAGAATGCATTGATTTTCCATGAACCTGAAAGAAATTAAAATTTCAATCATTTGGTATAATTTGTATTAAAACAGGTTTTTTTTAATCTACACGAAATAATAGTAATGTACTGATTCACAAACCTCTCTTGTAGAAACAACTTTTACTTGCTTTCTTATGCAACATAGGTTTTAAAAGACCCTACCCTTTTGACAACGCATTCAGCCACCATCCTACCCCTATCTTTCCTGCCTTCTCCCTCATCCCCCAAACGCAACCAACTGTTCAGGTCCAAATCCCTGATTGTCCCGCACCTTGGGATGTCCTTCCAATGTGAAAGTTGCTTTATGAATGTAATTTGTTCTTCAAGTTAGCATTTTGAAGCTGAAAAAGTATCTGTACAGTGCCTTGGGATGTCCTCTCAACGTGAAAGGTGCTATATAAATATAAGTTTTGATTGATTTGATTGTTTATACATCTGTATTGCTACCTATGTCCCAGAACTAACCTCTTAATCCTTTGTTTCACTCGGTCCATTTAAAGTTTGTGTTTTACTAGTCTTAGTTTTGTATATTGTACTGTTCCAGGGCATTTCTGAAGGTAGTACAATAAAAGCCTGTTTATCTGGCACCCTAGGGACCTGGCCATTGCAGGTTAAAGCGCGTGCCGCATATTCAGGCAACCAGCTGCTGAAAATCCAACACAAACAAAATTAACTTTAAAAAAAGTTATTAAAAAAATTTAAACATACCATATTAATAATACACTAAATAATAACAGAATATTGTATGGATACTTACCAATAAAGCAATAAATACAGTCTATAAACACAGCACACAATCACAAAGCAAACTTCTATAATGGCGGATGGAATAATTTCCATACTACTCTTGCTGAAACAACAAGATAATGATTCACTGCTGGCCTGAAACAAATGAGCAAAATGCCAGCTATCTCTACCAATATGGAGATGGTGAGTTCAATGCCTCAATTGTTATTGATTTCACCTAGTGAGGTATGTAAGATGTGGAACTTTCTCTGTCTGGGAAAGATGAATATTTTCACATTTTATGCTTGATTTCAAGTTACAATGAAATATGAAGAAAAGATCCTGGTGAATACATTGATACTTATGCTACAAGAATTTTGCAAAGAAGAGTTAAACAAATACAGTACTTTGTTCCACATGCTCTTAATAAATCCTGTCCCACATAACAACAAAAGCAACCAAGTACATTTGTAAAACACCTTTCATGTCAGGAGGCTATTCCAAGATGCTGGACAGTGAGGGATCCACACACAAGCTGATAGTTAGGATCAGGGGTGTGGGAAGAATAAAGATAGGAGGATGATTGAAGACACAGTTGAAGGGGAGGATTTTGAGACTGGTCTTGAAGGAGGCAAGGGACAGGGCGAGGTGAAGCGACTCAAGTGGAGTTCCAGGGGGTGGGGACAAAGAGGCTGAAGGTCCACCCATCAATCATGGGGCGGGCAAGGCCATGGGTTGTGAAGCAGGCTGGAGCCTGCTGAGTGGAAGGAGCGGACAGGTTAGTAAGGGGTTAGGGAGTCACAGAGGTAGGGAAGAGCAAGGCTGTGAAGTACTTTGATGGTGAGGATCAAGATCTTGAACTGTATCCTCTGAATGATGGGAAGCCAGTAGAGCCAGGTGAGAGTGGGGTAAATGGAGGTGATCGGATTGCAGAGCTTGATGCTGGAGAGGACATGGGCTGCATACAGAGTTCTGGATGATCTGCAGCCTGTGGCGGGAAGAGTTGGGGTGGCCGACAAGCAGGGAGGGAGCTTGCATAATCAAGTGTGGATGTTATGAATCCGCATATGAGGGTCTCGGCTAGACAATTAATTCAGAATTCACAAGTCTGTTTTTATGTGGTGCTGCTGCAAACCACCTGCATCAGTTGATTAGTACCATGTAAAAAAATAATAAATTATTCTGAAGGTGCAATCCCACAGAAATTTATTTTTTCTATTCTAGAAAACATTTATTTATGATGCTAGTGGAGGCACTTGTATTTTCTTGGAATGTTTATAGTGACCACATCCCACCTTTTGTTTCAAACTTAACTCTAACCTTCAGTGACGTGTGGTGGGTAAAATGACAGGGTAGGCACTTTGCCTCAGTGCGTACCAGCTTTTGGGGGTGTGGCTTTAAGACGTTGTCATAAAGCCATGCCCCCAAAGGTAGCAGCTGACTGCTTATTTCACCCGTTACTGAGAATGAGAAAGGTACGCGTATGCGCATTGGAATTACATTCAACTTGATACGTCATGCTGCTTTTCTGTTGCTTTTAGGGTAGGCATATAAAATCGCAGGTAAATAACTTTGGTAGTGTCTACTGAAAATTGTTTGCATTATGTAAAATGTGCATTGTAAAAATATAAACCGTTAAATAATCATATTCAATTTTAAGTTTTTATTTTCATATGCCTACCCTGACTGCACGTCCATGGTAACCTTCTAACTGCATATTCATAAGACCTGACATATGTACACAAAAAGTCATTGGGTTCCAACACACCTGTGACAACCCTTTTCATTATATAATTGGATCGCCTCTATGCAGAGGCAATTGGAGGTCCAACTCTGAATATGGTTCTCCCAAATCCAGTGCCAAAAACCAACTGGTTTTCATTGTGAGCATTTTTTCATCACAGCTTAGACTTAGGTAACACAGCAACCATCTGTGCTCCTCCAGTATGAGAATGACATTGTGACTGGAACAGGACTTGAAGCCTTCTTGCTAAAGTTAGTTCTATGAAACAATGTGCATAAATACATTCACTGACTTCCTTGAATCTTGGGGCAAGCTCATAATTTAAAAGCAATATTCGAGTCATCTGATTTTAAGGTTACAGGTAAATCTCTATTTACGACGGGGTTGCATTCCTGAAATACTGTATGTATATCGAAACGTCCTAAATCGAAACGTGATTTCCCATGCGGTCCCATTATGTAACCAGAGATGCTTTCTTTTCACAAAATGTTCAGACCTTAAACCCACTAAATAACACACAAAACCACACCACATAACACACAAATTAACACACGTTAGGCAAGAAGGGGTACTTGGGGTAACTGTACAGTATTGTACTTTAACACTGGCAAACTTTAATACAGTACACTGCTGGCAAACTTTAATACAGTACACTACTGGCAAACTTTAATACTGGCAGTGTGACGGGTGGGAAGTAGAAGCCTCCCCCTGTGAGTCAATCATCTTCTTCCTCATGGGGTGGTGATTCCACTGTTGTCAAGGTTGTTCTTCTGACAATATTCCTTGACGTCAGGGCAAAAGTAAGTCAAGAACCATTCCTTAAACAGACTTAATGTTGTCTAGGCCTTCTTGTTCCAACTCCAATGTACTGGTAGGCTAGCTTTGGCAACACCCTTCATAGCCCTAGGATTCTGGGAATGGTACACTAATAATACAAGGAATGGGGAACCTTAGTTAATACTAATGATACCAGGAATGGGGAACCTTAGCTATGAGGACAGACTGGAGAAGTTAGGACTTTTCCCATTAGAGCAGAGAAGGTTACGCGGGGACCTGATAGAGGTCTTCAAGATCATGAAAGGTTTCGACAGGCTAGATAGGGAAAAGCTGTTTCCGCTGGTAGGTGTATCTGTGACCCATGGTCACAGTCTTAAGATATCTACCAAAAGAAGTAGAGGGGAGGTTAGAAGAATGTTTTTTACTCAGCGAGTTGTTCGAATTTGGAATGATCTGCCTGAAAGGGTAGTGAGGTCCGATTCGATAGCCGCTTTTAAGAGAGAACTAGATAGGCATCTGGGGAAGACGGGTTTGCAGGGTTATGGGGAGAAAGCTGGTGATTGGGGTTAACAAAAGTGACTTGCTCGGTCAAAGAGCTGGCACAGATTCGATGGGCCGAATGGCCTTCTGTGCCGCAACATTCTATGATTCTATGATGATAAGGGCTTTAACTTGAAATCGCCTGCAGCATTCCCACCCAGTAGAAGTGTCAGACGATCTTTGGCTGCTTTAAAGCCTGGCGCACACTTCTTCTGTGGAAATAAAAGTTCTTGCGGGCAAACGCTTCCAGAAGAGGCCAGTCTCATCAACATTAAAGACCTACTTAGGTGTGTACCCGCCTTCATCAATCATCTTCTTAAACTCAGCAGGATATTCTTGTGCCACAATAGTGTCAGCACTTGCAGCTTTCCCGCTCATCTTGATGTTGTGGAGCCCATGTCATCTTTTAAACCTTTGAAATCACCCTCTGCTAGCATTGAAAGATGGTGCCATTGAGTCTTCTCCTTCCTGATCGTTTAACTCCCTAAACAATAATTTTGCCCTGGTTATCCACTCTTGGATAACCAGGGTGTTCAGTGATATATTACGCTGGTTTTGATCCGCAATCCAGACACTCAGCATTCTTTCCATGTTTTCCATCATATCACTCTTATGTTTTGCTAATCTGCTTGCCCTGTAGCTGTAACACACCTTGAACTTGCCAGTATATTGTCCTTATTCTGTTTTATAACAGCCACCGTCGATCTAGCTAGCCCTAAAGCCCTGCTGACGTCCGTATCTTTTTCACCAGAATCATTGCGCTTTATCACCTCCAATTTCGTATTTAATATGCTGACTTTGCGGGGTTTCTGACCACCAGCACTATTAGAGCTGCTTAGGGTCCGTCGATATTGAAATTTTCCTATATTGATATATATCGAAATAACGATATCGTCGGGTTTTTTGTACTGTGCATGCGTGCACATTCAGAGGTGTGCTCGCATTCCAATATGTGCGCGCATTCCGTGCTCTAGGCCCAGGAGGTTTGCAATGCCGGCGACAAGGTAAGTTGAAAAACTTCACATTATACCGATATAATCGAAATATCGATATATCGCCGGACACGATATACCGATATTTGCAATATATCTATTTTTTTATACCAAATTTTTTGATATATCGATATATTCAAATTTCCAATATCAGCATATCAATATGAAAAATTATACCGATATAACCGATATATCGATATATCGCCGGACACTAGCGCTGCTTATTTCACTTACTGCTGTCTCTTCCCTGGCATGGTAGGCATGTGCTAGAGCCTGTAAATCGCTCAAAGTCGCTCGGGAATGTTTGGAAATTACTTTAATACTGACGTGGCGCGGTGTCACTTCAAAATCAGCTGGCTTTTAAACAATGACATGGCGACATACTATTGGCCAGTGCAAATGCCTGGATACACTATATCAGGCGCACCCGTGATTTACCTGCGAATACACTATGGACTGTGCGTATGGACAAAAACGAAGAGTGAAAATGCAACCACGATTTTCAAAATATGTACTGCGCATCCGCAAAAAAAAATTGGTCCAGAAAACCAATCCAAGTGTCGTATATCGATCAAAAGGGTGTTAAAAAATTATGGTCCTTCACTCGAAATGTCATAAATCGAAGCATCGTAAATCGAGGCTTACCTGTACTACCTTCAGTTAATCACATTCTATTTGTTATTAACATACCTTTTAAAGATATCTTGATTGAGTCATGCTTCTATTACAATTTTGTTGGTAATATAAGACAACTAATTGCTATATACAGTAAATGCCCGTTTATCCTGCACGCTCCGGAGCGTTGACTAATTGACTGTGCCGGATAATTGGACGTCAAGTTGCCGAAAACCCACCACAAAAATTAACTTATTTTAAAACATACCATATTAATAATACACTAAATAGTAACAGAATATTGTATGTCTACTTACCAATAAGGATTCCAGCACACTCGGTAAAAAGATCGGTAAAAAAGCATTTTTTACCGACCGGTAAAAACCTCCAAGTTAGTAAGTTTCATAATTGCGCTTACTCACGATTGCTGAAATGGGGAATTGCCCCGGGAAGGGGTCGAGCAATCAAGTTGATCGAGTCATGGATAAACGGGCTTTTACTGTAGCTAGATTGATTACTGTCTAAAATATTTATGAGCAACGGAAGCAAATTACATTTCTAATAGCACCTTTCACATTGGCAGGATGTCACAAAGCACTGGGGAGACAGGGATTTGAACCCGACCTGTGCGTTGTGGGGAAAAAAAGGGAGCAGACTAATTGAGAGTTAACAATAATAATCCTTGTATTTAATGTATCGGCTTATCACGTTGATGAGATATCTGAAAGCACTTCATAGAATATACGGTAAAGTGAATTTATTGTATATTTTGTGAGCGATACGTGGCATCCAATTGTGCACAGCAGTGCCCCACAAACAGTCGTGAATTGACCAAATAGTTTTTTTTAAGGATCCCTGAACAGCAATCCACAAATCTCCTAACAACCAGGTTCTGCTAGGGAAACAGAGGAGTGAGAGTAAGGAAACATGCCTAAGGTTTTTTCCTGCCCAGAAATCCTCTCATTTGCGAGGTGAGTGCTCTTAACCATTATATTACAGGAGACCACCTACTGGTCATAGGCGGAGGTGTTTAGAACTTGTGAAGAAATTTGGAGGTACTTTTCTGCAGTGGTGAATAATAAAGGGGGTTAGAGATAGGCAACAAGCTTTGAATTCTGAAAGAGGTGAAATCAGAGATGGCTTTGTCAGTAATCAAGACCTTGTAGGTTTTGAGACCTTAAATAATAGCGAGTTGCACTGTGTGAGAGCCCAGAAATAACAGGCAATGGACAAGGTGTTTAAGTCCAGGTTAAATTTGCAAGGTTTAAGAAGGCATTCAATGCCCATGATTTGTGTTAAAATCAAGATTAAATTCCTAGCCTCCTTAGATCTTACATTTGAAGTCCTGTAGCTCAGTGATTAGAGCACTCGCCTCAGAAACGAGTGACCTGAATTTGATTCCTGGCAGGGCGTAACCTTGGGTAACTTTACTTGCTTCACCCGTCTGGTAATAATCCCTCAACAACAAAAAAAAATTAATCACTTCAATCCCAAATTTCAGCTGTCTGACCTACTTAAAACCCTGAATTATCATTCAATTACATCAGTAACGTTTCAGTGTTAATTTTAAGTTACATATCTGTCATTATGGAAACTCCTGAGGTGAAGCATTAGTTCTAGAAGACATGAAAAGCGCTATATCAAATGCAAGAATTAATATAATATTTTTGTAGTTCTACTGAATTATCAAAATGATTCCAATCTGACATTGAAAAAGACAAGTAGTTGTATTTGAAATGACATATTTCACCTGCGGAGTTAGATGCTTGAAGAGGGCAGATATTGAAGAATACCGTGAGTGAGCAGATACGTCTTGAGACGAGAACATACAAAAGTCTTGAGGTTAGAAAATGTGCACAGTATAGCTTGCCTTTTGTTCAGTGTGCTCTCATGTCTGTGAATTGAGATTTTTTAAGATCAGGTATTTACAAATTAGTATACAATAGAATAACCAAGCTAATCACAAATAAGTGAAAGGTTTGAAATCCTATATTATATCGTTAATTCAAGATACAGAATATATTTAATTCATATTACTTTACTGTGCAATTTAATAACCCATAGTAGCTCTTACCTGCAATTATTTTATGTCCTTTAGAGCTACAGTAGGTTCAATTTCAAAACCAAGTTTGATGAAAAATGTTTCTGGTTTTGATCAAGTGAATACAGCCTGTTTGAGCCAACCACTCACTTCCATTGTGTTTGAATAATTAACTTTTTCAACTGTATTCTCAGTTCCTTCAATGAATACTTTTTGGTGGGAGGGCGTGGAAGAACTTTCACTTCCAGGTAGGAATAAAGTGACATTGCCAAACTTTTCCTTAAAACTTTGCTTCTTTTTTTCAGCATTTATTTTTCTGTGTTCCTTTACAGAAATACACAATCCCTAATCAGTGGCTGAGATAATCAGAACAATTTGTACAATTATAAGATGGAAAACCTTCCCTTATAAAAAAAGTTTTCATATCTACTATGATTTTTAAATGCCTCAAAGAGGCAGTGTGTCAGTTTGTGCTGGCATATATATCAGCCAATTTGTGCACATTCCGCAACAGCCATGAAGTGAACTACAAATTTTAATCTGAAGATTAGCAGTGGGAGAAATTGCTTTCTCTTTAAGGATAGTGTCATGACATCTTTAAATTCCATTTGGTAGAATAGGCAGGCATAATTTCAGTTTTAATGTCACCTCCAAAATGATCCTTGCATTTGTTACAGCGCCTTTCACATCAAAAAGAATATCAAAGCATTCAAGGGGATATACTCCTAAAGTGTAGGAACTGTGAAGTGTAGTTACTTTATTTTATAGACAAAGGCTGTTAGTTTGCGCACAGTAATATATCTTACATCCATGGAGTGGCAGACCAATTCTATTTGGGGATTGTTGGCTTGAACACTGAGAGAAATACCCTTCTCTTTTCCAATAATCTCATGTATTTTAAACATCCACCTGAACAGGCAGATAGAAACTCTGTTTAATATCTTATCTGAACAACAACAACAAAATTACATTTATAGAGTGCCTTTGACGTCAGGAGGACGTCCCAAGGCGCTGAACAGTCAGGACGGGACCTGAGCAAGGGTGAGAGGTTGGGTCAGGTGGAGGGGCGGGAGAGAGTTAGGAGGGGAGGGAGAGATTTGGGAGGACAACAGAAGGCACGATCGAAGAGGAGGGTCTTGAGACCGGCCTTGAAGGGGGGCAATGGACGGAGCGAGGCGAAGGGACTGTGGGATGGAGTTCCAGAGTGTGGGGGCAGAGAGGCTGAAAACCTGTCTGCCGATGGTAGGGCGGTTCGGGCGAGGGACATGGAGCCCACTGAAAGGAGAGAGCAGAGAGGTTCATGGGGGGACAGCAGGTCAGAGAGGTAGGGGGGGGCAAGGCCGTGAATGATCTTGAAGGTGAGGACGAGGATCTTGAATTCGATCCTCTGGGAGATGGAGAAACAATGGAGCTGGGCGAGGGTGTGAGTGATGTGATCGCCGAGCTTAGTGTGGGTGAGTTAACGAGTTGGAGAGTTCTGGGTGATCTGCAGCTTGTGAAGGGAAGAACCAGGAAGGCTGACGAGGCAGGAATTTCCATAGCCGAGCCTTGATGTAATGAATGTGTGAACGAGGGTTTTGGCAGCCTGAAGGGTGAGGCAGTGGCGGATGACACATCCAGCACCACAGTGAAATCTCACTGTTGTCTATTGTTCAGTTTTGTCGGTTCAAAGTTCCAATGTGGCCTTGAGCAACTCCATCTGACCCAAGAGGCAAAAGTTTAATCACGTGAACCAAGGTGGCGGTCTACTATCGGATTAAGGATCGGCAGATCACAATTTTATCTTTCAATTGTTCTGACCTGTCTTATTTAATAACCACTACTTCGTGGAAATACTGTAGCTCAGCGGTTAGAGCACTCACCTTACAAGCGTGAGACCTGTGTTCGAATCCAAACAGGTCAGGGCGAAACCTTGGGCAAGTTTCCTTACTCCACACGCCTAATAATAATCCCTCCAAAAAACCCACAATAATAAAATTGGTAATTTCAATCCACGACTGTTTGCGCAATTGGCTGCCCCATTTCGCCCACAAAATATACAGACAATTTACTTTACAGTATATTCTGTAAAGTGCTTTGAGACGTCTAGATAACGTGAAAAGCGCTATATCAAATGCAAGGATTAATAATTAGTATTACTACAGTATAAGTGGAGTCCGTTATTGCTATGTAGTTGTATGCTTTCATATTTTGGAGGCAGTCACACTTTATTTTGTGTTCCATTATCCTGTACAAGAGGAATTTCAAGTTGGATGACAGACAGTATAATATGATGATATTTACACCACAAGTATATTTGTGGAATAAAAAATAATTTTATGGGGAGAATTTGGTTTATTTGGTATCATATTTGTAGTTATTGTGTTGTAGTTCAGCATCTAAGAGATGGAAATTACCTGCCAGTTCTCTCTTGCTGAGCTGTGTATAATGCTTGTTACTTTGTTTCTATTTATAACAAAATTTTGAAATGTAAGGTCTATTTAGACAGATAACTGGTTTGAAAGCTGTTAAAATTGGTGGTTGACAAGGGATGAAATATGCCATTGAATATTTCCCAGTCTGATTTGAGGTACAAGTGCAGAAGAGAAGCTGTAGAAAGTGAAATGCATATGACATTAATCAAGGTTCACTTTAACATTTTGTATAATCTTTCTCAAATGAAGTGTCAAACTTCTAAAGTTAATAGATATCACTGCAGAATTAGAAGTTTGTAACTTGAGGTCATAAAGTATAAAAACTTCCACTTGTTTTTAAATTAATTTCCTTTTTTAAAGTCCCAATCTACTGATTGGGAGCTATCTGGTGAAGTTTATCTATAGTCTCCACCAGGTGGTGCAGTTCGCTGCTGTGTTTTGCCCATAATATATACCGTATATCTCCGCGTATAAGGCGCACTTTTTTTCAGGTCGGAAGATCTCGAAAGTTGGGGGTGCGCCCTATACGCGGGTACAAGCAATTTTGAGCCTCGGAGATGCAGTAAACAGGAGGGGCGGCCGGCGCGCTGTCAGCCGGGGTTTGGTCAGTGTCCGGCGGGGGTTGGGGGGGAGCGGGTGACGGGGCTTCGGCCTCGGCCGCCCGGGCAGCGGCAGCAGCAGCGGACTTCAGTGCTGTGCTTACCTTCTGCCGAACCCAGTCTGCCGCTCTCCCTCCCTCCCTACCTGTCTGCGTGCCGACCTGCCTCTCTCCCTCTCTCTCTCCCGGGCTGCCGGCCTGCTGCCTCTCTCCCTCTCTCTCTCCCTGGCTGCCGACCTGCCGCTCTCCCTCTCCCTCTCCCTCTCTCCCTGGCTGCCGGCCTGCCTCTCTCCCTCTCTCTCTCCCGGGCTGCCGGCCTGCCTCTCTCCCCCTCTCTCTCCCTGGCTGCCGACCTGCCGCTCTCCCTCTCTCTCTCCCGGGCTGCCAGCCTGCCTCGCTCCCTCTCTCTCTCTCCCGGGCTGCCGACCTGCCGCTCTCCCTCTCTCTCTCCCGGGCTGCCGGCCTGCCTCGCTCCCTCTCTCTCTCCCGGGCTGCCGACCTGCCTCTCTCCCTCTTTCTCTCCCTGGCTGCCGGCCTGCCGCTCTCCCTCCCGGGCTGCCGGCCTGCCGCTCTCCCTCTCTCTCTCCCGGGCTGCCGACCTGCCGCTCTCCCTCCCTCCCTCCCTGCCTGCGTGCCTGCCTGCCTCTCTCTCTCCCAGGCTGCCGCTCTCCCTCCCTCCCTCCCTGCCTGCGTGCCTGCCTCTCTCCCTACCTACCTGTCTCTCCTCCCTTCTGCCGGCAATATCATTGAGAATGCTTCCGTTTTTTTTCACCAAGAAAAGGTCAAAAACGGGGGGTGCGCCTTATACGCGGAGATATACGGTACAATCAATTCACTTTACAGTATATTCCGTGAAGCGCTTTGAGACATGTCAGAGCCTTGATAAGGCCTTGCCTAGTTCGAATTTTACCTCTCCCATCATCTCCACTTTGTTACCACTAACGGCTCCTCCTGCAGCCCCCAAACTGTCACTGCTCTGTCCTTGGCCCTTTCCTTTTCAACATCTATATGCTCCTACTCAGTGACATCAACAACAACAAAATGACATTTATAGAGTGCCTTTTCACATTTTAGGTATACATTCCAAGGTGCTGGGACGTCATCCGCAATCATGGAGTCAACTTCCATATGTATGCAGATGACATCCAACTCTACCTTACTGCCTCCACCCTCAATTCCAGGACCAGTGTTGGCCTGACAAACTGCTTGTCGGACATTGAGTTTTGGATGAGAGCTAACCTTCTACAGTTGAATGGTAACAAGATTAAGGCCCTCCTGATTGGCTTGTACCTCAGGCATTGGCAGCATGCACACTCCACTTCACCAAGCCAGTCAAAAACCTAGGTGTCTTGTTCGATCCTCAACTGTCTTTTTTCCCCCACATCCATCCCATGTCCTATCCCATAATCCCTCCACCTCACACCCCACTCCCTAACCTCCTTCAAGTTCCGCCTCAAGACCCTCCTCTTCGACCATGCCATCGGACAACCCCTTCCCTCCATCCTCCTTGATCCCGACCCCAGCTTAGGTCCAAAACACTTGACTGTCCAGGGTCTTGGGATGTCCTGGGGATAGGGCAGGTAATTAGAGTTAGGTGAGAAGATCAGCCATGATCTTATTGAATGGCGGAGCAGGCTCGAAGGGCCGAATGGCCTACTCCTGCTCCTAATTCTTATGTTCTCCTAATTCTTATGTTCTTATGTCCTCCCGACATGAAAGGCACTATACAAATGTCATTTTGTTGTTGAATCAAGTGCAAATATTATTATTATCTGATTTTTGACTTTGGGGAGCTCCTTGAGCCTTACACTTCTCATGGCCTTAAGACCATACATAGCCTTTAAAATTTAAGATCATGCAGAACTCTGGAAAGTTCTTAACCTCAGTTTTGATATATACGTGTTGTTTCTGAGAATTCTACAAAAAAGGCTTTCAAACTAAGAGTGAATTTAATCATTTTCAAATATTCTACACAAATTTAAATTTTAAGACTATGATCTTGAAGTTAACATTGTGAGGATTATCTGAGCAGACCTGTTCTGATGTGCAATAATAATAATAATCCTTGCATTTGATATAGTGCTTTCCACATCTTATCAACGTCTCAAAGCGCTTCACAGAATACACTGTAAAGTGAATTGACTGTATATTTGTGAGCGAAATGCGACAACCAATTGCGCACAGCAGCATCCCACAAACAGTCGTGGATTGAAATGACCAATTTTTATTATTGTGGGGAATTTTTTTAGACAGATTATTATTAGGCGTGTGGAGTAAGGAAACTTCACCCTGATCTGCCTGGATTTGAACACAGGTTTCACGCTTGGAAAGAGTCACTGAGCTACAGGAGCTCCACAGGAGCAATGATATAGCTCCACAGGAGCAATGAAGCACTCTGAGACGCCGTCTGGTGTGGAGGGCACTATATAAATCGAAGTTGTTGTTGTTGATATAGCACATAGAGCACATTCCGAATCTCTGCTAAGGCACAATGCCTTCAAGACACAGTCTGTTAGTCTGACAAAGTGCTGAACACTGAATGAGCATCTCTTTAGAGTAACTGTTGTGATGGGATATTGCTACTGTACAAAGCTTTAATAAGAAAAAGGAATAAGAAAAATTAAAATAGTTTATTTCTGTACACAGCTTACAGAGGAGATAGCAAAATGTCAGTGAATCTTTAAAAGCAATGATAAAACGTCTACATATATACAGATCTGTGCATTATTTGGCAAGATCACTTTTGAATTTGTATATTAAAAAAGGTACATTGTTTGATACAGAATTTATTTCATTAATTAAAGTTAAAGAAATGATTAAGGAAGATCTTTCTACAAGACTAAATAAGTTCTGTTTCTCACCATTTCCCACTGCGATTCTAGAGTCTATTTTACTTCTGTTTGCTAAAAAATAAGTTATTTATGCAATGGCATTATAAAACACAGGTAACTATGAGATTTACCATTATTAAATTGCGGAGAAAATATATTTTAGCAAACAGCAAAAACATCTGATTCTGCAATACAGTACTGTTCTATGGAATTAATACATCTGTTACTTAAGTATTTGATTTGTCAGCACAGTTGTACCTCATGAAAATGTATCTTCTAGTAGTTGATATTCGTGCAATATCAAAATTATCATTAGGGAAGTTGGCTATGAAACTGGAAGCAGAGGCGCAGGTACATCGAAGGGAAAGTTTATGTGGTGAGGTGAGCCACTATGAGATATTTTGATTCAAGAAAACACTTTTAAAAATTGAAATGGGCAATGCTCTATCAAATTGGGAAAACTAACTTTTCTTAAATTAAGCCTTTTTAAAAATATGTAAATATATATAGTAGACACAATTTATAGGTAAATGAGAGATTAGATTCTAAATACACTGAATATGCAAAGATGAAGCTAGGATTTTGCTTTAATTATATTAAAAAATCTCTTATTCATCAAACCAAAAGCTGTACCTCCGGATACATACCTCACCTAGTCACTAACTTAATTAACCACTGATTCGGCATTTTGATTGTGTGGCATAAAAATATTGCCAACTGACTCTGCAACCACCTGTATCCTAGAAAATAATTCAGGCAGAGTTTTATGAATTCTTTAAGGAATTCTACAGAATTCTTTCAGAAAATCTCTTTTTTGTTCTGAAGTACTGTTCAAGAGAAGGGAAGATGTTCTGGGTATTGGAAGCTTGTAACTTCGCCCTGTGATAGGATAATGTGGGAAGGCAGATTGTGCTAAAGAAGCATTATTAAAGCCCTGTTTTTAATGATTTGTGAACCATTGCACTACTTCTTAAACATTTCTCTCCTTTTTTGCCTCCTCTCTTATAAAAGTGATAGTTTTCTCCACTAATTTATCCCTCACTATTATCAATGTGATCTCTGCTGCATCATCCTTCTAAGAATCTCCTCCCTGTCAAGCTAGCTACTACATATGATCGCGAAAAGTAGCAATCGTTTCATTACTTGTTTATCACGGGATGTAAGAAATAGGAAAGATATTATGTTTAGTAATCAGTGCCTAATAGTAGATCCTGTTGATTAAAAGATCAGTGTTAAATATTAAACAGTTTTTAAAAGCCTGTTTTCATTTGAATTTGTACCGAATATCAAACATGAAATTAATCACATTGATATCGTTTTTTTATGCTGCTTTGCTCATCAATGAGAGAAAAATTGATGCTCAGAAACACAACTATTTTTCTCAGTACCCGTAGTCTGTATTAAGCATGCTCAGTAAAAGTATAGTAGGCTGCTTCTATTTTGCTCAAAATATGCCTTAAATACTTATGAATCATCACATAAGCCAAAATATTTCATTCACTTTCACCTTTTGCCCCCATGTTTAATGCTACAACATTTTTGACTGGAGTAATCTGGGAACAGGTGTTTACATAAATGCTCCTTTATGGGATGATTGTGAGTATTATTTTCAGTAACAAATGCCCGAACAATGGTCTGGGCATAAAGCTCCCCAGTTATCAGTGGATATATTTTGAGAGAGTGAATTATGCCCCCAAATAATTGCTTTCAAAATGTCTCCAATGAGCGATTTCTTTACTCACCCTTTAAAAGTAGCTCTCTCCCCTTTTGACATTAAAGAGCTGATTGTTAAATTGCAAACTTTTACCTTTGGTGTAGTCTCAACAATCATTCCATGCCGCACACTTTGTGTTATTTCCTTCTTTTAAAAAAAAAATAGCTGTCCCTATGGCTTTGTAGAAGTGAGACGGCCAGAGGTAGGTTTGTGCTGCAGATTTATTCCTGGGTGAAGACTAACCAAACATATTCACCTTCCTGGAATGTTTTCACTCAACAAAACAAAACAGATCCATCTCATCAGTCTGGCTGGATTGGAACCAAGATATAAAATATGATGGAATAAGATTTGTAATATCGATATTTTTTTTTTAAATGTTAGTGGTCTAAATATAATTGTTTTAAGAATTTTTAAAAAATCTAAATGGGCTGATATACTCTAAATTGCATTGGACAAATGCATGGATCAATAAGGAATTGAACGCTTACAATCAAGTACTTTCACTTCTTGTCATATCTTTCTGGAATTTTTCACTAATTAAACTCAGTACAATTCTTCTGACTCTCTTTGAGAGCAGAAAGTACATTATTGGATCCAGACAACTGTTGAAAGCAGAAAACAGGAGAGATATCTCATTAGTTTTATTCACCACATTTTTCCAGAAACAACTTGTTTCTTGTAACTGAACCGCGAGGTAAAAGAACCGGAAAATATGATAGGGAACAAAACACACGGTGAAAATGAAAAGAACGATGAATGTTTTTCTTGCAGCTCTTTTGTGAATCATGTTGTTAGAAAAACCAACTCTTTCCTTGCCAAGTTTACAAAGTTTCCTAGCAATCTTTCCATATGAAACAACAAGGAAAAAAAATACAATCCAAAAACCGAACACAATGAAGAGATTCATGTAGGTTTTAAAATTCTCTCTGTCTCTGAAATGAAAGCATTTTGAATCATCTAGCAAATTATCTGTTTTTTTATTCACAACCATCGGTATAACAAGCAGAATTGAGATGACCCAGATCATACCACAGATCATACTGCTTCCAATGACTTTCTGTAATCTGAATTGCTGTAGTGGCTTGGTGATTTTTAAGTACCGGTCCACACTAATGAAGCCCAGCAGTGTAATGCTAATATACATATTCATGTAAAATATATTTCCTACTAATCCACAGAAAATGTTTCCTAACATCCACTTGTTTTGATTTGCGTGATACGCTATTCTGAACGGGAGGCAGATGATCAGGAGAAGGTCTGCAGTAGCCATGTTGATCAAGTACACGTGAATGGAATTTTTCTTGCCTCGAATGAAGATGAATATACACAGTGCTGAAATATTGCTCATCAGCCCAGTTAGAAAAATCAGAGTGTACGCCGTAGGTAAAAGAACAGTCAGAAAGTCTTCATTTATGGTACAGTTTGAACGATCTGTTGCATTCCCGTGCATTTTGAAAGCAATTACTGATTTGCTCCCATTTGCTGATTGTAAATAATTTGTTGGTAGAAACCGTCGGTAATTCTTTATTTTCTGGCTTTGACTTCTGTAATAAATTATAATCTCAGTTAACATGAAGTTCATTAAAAAGCAGAACAACTTAAATAATAATAATAATCCTTACAATGGATATAGCACATTTCAAATCAACAACAATTTGACGCAGGGTGCAATTCAGAGAGCTTAACGGTGATGGAGCTTGACTCTGGTAGGGGGTGGGGGGGAGGTGATCGTAAGCATGGTTAAAATATAGGTTTTCAGGTGGGACTTGAAAAAGCGAAGAGAAGGTGCAAGCTGGAGGGATTGCGGAAGAATGTTCCAGTGGTTTGGGGCGTAGTAGGCGAAGGCACAACCTCCCAATAATAGAGCAAGCAGAGGGTGCGAGAGACAAGCAGGAGGCAGGTGCCAGTTGAGTGGTGGTACCAGGTGGTGGATTGGGGAGTAAGAAGGTCTGAGAGGTAGGGAGGTGACGGAGTGAAGGGATTTGAACACGACTATGAGGATCTTGAAGTTGAGTCGGACATCTCAAAGTGCTTCACTGTAGGGAACGGCGATATGGGAATTTCCCGATATGGATATATCGGTTGGCTCATATCGAGATATACCGAAATATCGATTATATCAGTTTTTTCGTACTGCGCATGCGCGCGCGCATCGGAGTGCGCGTGCATTCTGGGTGCGCGCGCATTCGGGGCTTATCTTCTCAGGAGGTAAATATCTTTCTCTCTCTGTGTCTCACTCTCTCCATCTCTGTGTTTTTCTGTCTGTGTCTCTCTATGTCTCTCTCCCTCTCTCCTCTCTCACATCCCCCCCCATCTCTATCTATCTGTATATTATCACATCCACCCCGTCTCTCCCCCCCGCCGTCCCTCTCTCGCACCCCCGTCGTCTCTCTCCCCCACCACCACCCCAGCCGTCTCTTTCTCCCTCCCCCCAGCCGTCTCTCTCCCCCTCTCTCCCTCCCCCCCCGGGCGTCTCTCTCCCCCTCCCCCCAGCCGTCTCTCTCCCCCTCTCCTCCCCCCCCCCCCCTGCTGTCTCTCTCCCCCTCCCCCCAGCCGTCTCGCTCCCCCTCTCCTCCCCCCCCCAGCCGTCTCTCTCCCCCCCCCCGCAGCCGTCTCTCTCCCCCTCTCCCCCCCAGCCATCTCTCTCCCCCTCTCCCCCCCCCCAGCCATCTCTCTCCCCCTCTCCCCCCCAGCCGTCTCTCTCCCCCTCACCCCCCCCCCCCCAGCCGTCTCTCTCCCCCTCCCCCCCCCACCCACAGCCGTCTCTCTCCCCCCACCCCTTGCATACCTGTATATTGTATTCGAGGACTATGAATACAAGATGGCGGCTTTGCACCTCGGTCTGTGCATTGTGTATAGAGATGAGCATTCTGGGTCTTGTAGTTCAGTGTGCTCGCATCCTGATTTTTTACCTCGATATATCGTTTTTTCGATATATCGATATTTCAAAAATGTCTATATCGGCATATCGATATGAAAATCATATCGGGTTTTAGCGATATATCGATATATCGCCGTTCCCTACTTCACTGTAAAGTGCAGTGACAGTATTTTGTGCTCAACTTTTAGAATAATAGAATTTACTAGATATTAAGTCAAGGATTTCAATTAGGTATTTTAAACTCCCACTAAAGTGAAATACAGTAAATCCCACATAAGTCTTATGTTTGTAAATCATAAAATCGCCTAAGTCATATATACACCTAAATCCCATTTTGTTTCCTATCAAAACTGCTTAATTTTTTTGTGCTAGTCATATTTATCACCTCCTAAATAGCAACACGACCCCCAATCCCCCATTACTCCTCCACCTACCAGCTATGATTTGCGGTAAATGATTTCCTGACTTGTCGATGCATGCACACTAACTGGCCGACTGCATTGGATCGCGGGAACCGTAGTCTTGATCCGTCACCATATGTGCAAAACATAATTTCTCACTATTCCAATGCTTGCTGGTAATTCGTATGCAGTGACAGGTCAAGCAGCATTCAATCACGGGAAATGTCATTTAACCAATCACCACATGCGCACTTACTGGCTACAATGCCGAACTGCTATATGCACACTTGCAGTGATGAAGTACCTTGTGTGTACAATACTTACCAGCTATGTTGAACTACTCATGAAAAGTGCAGATTGATGATTAAATCAGATTTTATATGACTCGTACAAGATAGCCTTTAACTCGGACTTTGCGTAAATCATATTAAATGTTATGGTCTCAACTCATATGACTTTATGTGAGTTTTACTTTAGTTTTTAACCAAGTAAACGCGTGATGTGAAAGGTACTACATGAATGTGAGTTTGTTATTTTCCTTACTTTGAACACAGTTATCTCAACAACAACAACAAAATTACACTTGTATAGCACCTTTCATGTCAGGAGGACATCCCAAGGCATTGGGCAGTCACTGCTTTATAGGGGTAATTGCTCATGTGTCATCCATGTTCCTGTTTAGTAACAGCAGCATACAAATTATTCCTGTTGCGCAACTTTAGCTTAGTCTCTGAAAAAACTTCTACTGTAAACCAAAGCATGGTTATAATTGCTTGGTGCTACTTGAGTTGGCTAGTATCTTTGCTAAAAAATATCTGGGATGATTTTTCAGCCAGTTTCCGCCTCCCAAGGGAAGTATCTTGTTTTGTTCAGGGACTTCCCTGTTGATTTGATGAAGGTACTTTGTTGAGTGGAATGAAGAGTGAATCTGCATCTTAACTTCTCAGTCAAATTTATTAAATGACAAATCAACACCCAAGCTTTGCAGGAAGGTGAAGGAAGAATCAATGAGCTGCATGCTTCTTGTGCACCCGTGTGGGTCTAATTTTATACAGACTCTTTAAAGTGGTGCTTATTGTCTTATCCAAAGGTATCATAAAAACAGTAGGTAAAGAGAAATAGATTTAAATCGAAACATCAAGACTGCTGTCTACTATCTGATGTCTTCATTTACTTCCACATATATTTGCGAATCTGATACAATACATATAGATGTAAACTAGAGTAAAATTCTGTCTTCTACCAGTGAGCATGCTAAAACTGACATCTCTTTGTCTATAATAATAAAAATAATAATAATAATCTTTGGATTTGATATAGCGCTTTTCACATCTTATCAACATCACAAAGCACTTCACAGAATACACTGTAAAGTGAATTACTTTATATTTATGCGTGAAACACGGCAGCCAATTGTGCACAGCAGTATCCCATAAACAGTCATGGATTGAAATTACCCTTTTATTTATTATTGTGGGATTTTGGGGGTGGATTATTATTAGGCATGTGGAGTAAGGAAACTTGCCCACGGTTTCGTCCTGATCTGCCTGGATTTGAACACAGGTCTCACGTTTGTAAGGCGAGTGCTCTAACCATTGAGCTACAGGAGATCCACGTCTTTTAAGCAGTATTTGGTTACAAAGGGAGACATTCCTGATTTGTAAATATATTGATGGATTTAGTGTGTCCGCACACTGGTGAGCAGTAGTGCAGCTTAACTATAGTCATCAGGTGGCAACCTTGCACTGAACCCCAGTTAACTGCTGCACTAATCAAGATCTTTCGTATAAGGATTCAAGACTAAGGGCAGCGCAGCACAGGGCATGGGATTACACCTCATTCTCTCCACGTGTGATGAGGAAGAGCTGAGCCACAGGAAGAGAAAAGTGTACACAGGACAAGTCTAGGTTCAGGGCAGTTCAATCAGCGCTTGGGGATGACCTTACGACGTGAAAGGCGCTCCACAAATGTAATTTTGTATTGTGAGCAGCTTGGCTCCTCTCACCCACACCGACACCAGAGAGAATACTGTACATACCAGCTCAGGACACAAACCCTTAATTGGCTAATAACTAAACTGGAAGCATAAAAATAATAATAACCCTTGCATTTGATGTAGCGCTTTTCACGTCTTCTAGACGTTTCAAAGTGGTTCACAGATTATACTGTAAAGTGAATTGACTGTATATTTGTAGGCAAAACACAGCAGCCACTTTGCACACAGCAGTGTCCCACAAGCAGTCGTGAATTTTGTGACCAAATAATTATTGGGGATTTTTGAAGGGATTATTATTAGGCGTGTGGATTAAGGAAACTTGCGCAAGGTTTTGCCCTGCCAAGAATTGAACCCATTCTCTCATTTGTAAGACGAGTGTTCTAACCACTGAGCTACAGGACTCCATTCCATATTCTATATTCAGTTTACTTTCTTGGCTTCTAGTGTTGTGCAATTTATTTATTTTTTAAATGGTTTGCTAAACAGCTATTTAGAAATCTTAACACGGTTCACCATACATTTGAGATAGCCATTTTCTTCTGACAACTTTGTTTTATGCTATATTCTCACGTTAGCAGTAATGATTCCATCAATACCTCTTGTTCTCTCACTGCTCAGAGTGTTTTTCATTCTACTAACTAATCTTGCATCACTGTTTTCTTACAACATTTTACTGATGAAGCGACTCAGCAATTATTGAAATCTTACTTAACTCCACATCTCCAACTGGCAGAACCATCGCTCATTTGGAGGGGATGTGTGCCTGAGCTACAAACAGGAAGATGGTGGTATGCCCTCATGCCTTTTATGCTGAGATGCATTGATTACTAGGAAACTCGCAGGGAGTTCCTTGTACCTACCATCCCTAGTAAACTGGCTCTTGTTGGATGTCGAACTACCGACTAGAAGGGGTGGGTGGTAAGCTGGTCTCATGGCTTCAAGGTTGCATGCTTGACAACTGAATGCCGTCATTGAGCCAGCCTTTTGTGGCGGTTTCTATAGTCCAATTCCTGAGCCAAGTGGGTCCACAGTATTCCAGGGTACAGCTGATACCATACAAAATTACACTTTTGTCCTTTTTCAAATCAGACAATCAGGGATTTGGACCCGAGCTGTCGGGGTGGTGTGGAGGATTGGGATCAGGGAGGGTGGTTGAAGGCACAGTTGAAGGGGAGAATCTTGACAGCACAGTCAGTGTAGCTCGTTGGCAGGTCCTGGATGGGCGGACTGTCACTGGGAGCAGGAGTCATCCCAGTCAGCTCTTGCTAACCCTACTAGCAAAAGCCCTAATTTTGGTGGTCCTAGCTGGACGAGCAGTGGGAAAGCTTGCCTGGCTGACCGAAAAATTATTTAAAGTCCACTATGTTGATAATTTAAAGTCCACCTGAGCAACCAGGTTATGCTGTATACATGTTAAATTTAAATGGCGAGAGATACTTTAAGATATACAGCCTATCCTCATAACTGAATTCCCTTATTCCTGATACTATCTGGTAAATCTCCTTTGCATCCTCTCCAATGCCTTAATATCCTTCCTGAAGTGTGAACACGGAAGCCCAGAACTGAATACAGCACTCTAGCTGAGCCCCAACCAGTGTTTTATGAAGGTTCATTAAAACGTTATGATGAAATATTGTGGATAATCTGATGGGTGAATATCATCAGATATATCTTTTTTATCATGTACTACTGCTCACTCATTGTGGCAAGAAAATATTACTGACGTGTTAATTAGAATAAGAACAATTTCTATAGAACTCTGCCAGCAATCATGTGGATAAAGACACCACCTTTAAAGAGAAAGCAATAGAAAATCGGAATTGTGCAGGCTGATTTCATCAAGACAGCAATAGCTTTGCTACAATAGACCCCGGTGCCTCTTTTGATTATTATCCAGAGACCGCAACATCAAATCAAGATTGTGCACATGGATACTGGGTCAATACTGCATTTGGCGCTGATCCTTCCCCTCCATAGGAAGGTGCCAGTATAATAATAATAATAATAATAATAATAATTTCCTTTAACAATTAGATATAACACCTTATCATGTCTTCGAGACATTTCAAAACATTCCACAGGATTTTACTGTGGATTTACGGTGCATTTGTAGGCAAACACGACGCATGATTTGTGTGTAGATCACACACCATGAAAAGAAGAGTCAAAATATCCACATTTAAGATATACTATATTGAAACAAAAACAACATCTATGGAGAAAGGAAAGTGAGTCAATGTTTTGGTTCTATGACCCTTCTCCATAGATGCTGCTTAATCTGCTGAGTGTTCCCAGCATTTTCTGTTTATGTTTCAGATTTCCAGCTTCTACGCAGTATTTTGCGTTTCTGTGAGATATGTTGATATTAGTCTTATTCTAAACGGTTGAGAATCAAATTTGTAGACAACCTTTAAAACTTCTGCTTGCCAGAATTTTCATATGCAATAGTTCATCACTTACCTATAAAGTACACATCTATTTTGTGCATCTGTAGGTGTTCCTGGTTATCAACTGAATGCAAATTGACTTTTGTGTTTGCTTTCTTCCAATGTACACAGCTTCATGAACTTCAGCCCCAGTTTTAAAAAGTTTCCTTTGCTTCACAGGGATTTGACTGAAATCTCTTCCTCATTTCAGTAAAGATGAAATGGATGTGGGTTTCCTTTCTGCAATGCCATTTCTGCTGGCGTAAACATCTAGCTATTTGCAGCTGTTTCCTCGTGGCCACTGAAAGCTGCGCAGTTCGTCAGTGTTGTTTAATATACTATAATTTGTTTCGCCCACATAGATATAGTCAGTTCACTTTGAGTATATTCTGTGAAGTGCTTTAAGATGTCTAGAAGATGTGAAAAGTGGTATATCAAATGCAAGAATTATTATTATTGTATTATTATTGAGATTATTAGATATCGTGAGTTAGAAAAGCACCCCAAATTATTCTTTACCTATTGCTAAAGATTGTTAACAGTTTATCAAGTCAAAAAAAAATTCAAAGATTAAACTTCAAACAAAAAGATTATTTAGTGGAACAAACTGATCCCCTTTCGTTCACCACATTTCACCCCCTAACCATCTTTAATTTAAGCTTGCTATTCAACTCCCATTAGAATCTCTGTATCTCTTGATCTTCTTTCTAAACAGGTTTCAGCTCAATTTCCCTTTAAACAACAAAAAATTACATTTGTAAAGCATCTTTCATACCAGGAGGACATTAGAGTGGCTAGCCAAGGTTTTTTCCTCTCGCCCCCGCTCAGTCACCTGTAAGGTACCCAAAACTCCATCCATGGAACACTCCTCTTCCTCATCTACATGCTCCCTATATGGCCTGCTCCACGTCCCCCGACCCACCAATCCCACCATTGGCGGGAGAGCTTTCAGCCACTCTGCAACCAACCTCCGTCCCTCTGCCTCGCCTCCTCCCTGGCCTCCTTCAAGTCAACAGCAACAACAACAACAACTTTGATTTAGATAGCGCCCTCCACGCCAGACGGCATCTCAGAGCGCTTCTCAATAGCGGATCCCGAGCTAGGGGCAGGAGTAGAAAGGTGACCAAAAGCGCGGTCGAAGAGAAAGGTCTTCAGCTGGGACCTGAAACTGGGAAAAGAGGGGGCGAGGCGAAGGGAGTGAGGAAGGGATTTCCAGAGCCTCGGGCCATAGTGACTGAAGGCTCAGCCGCCGAGGGTGGAGTGGAGGATTCGGGGGACATGGAGGAGTCCAGACCCGGTGGAGCGAAGGCAACGGGTGTTGGTTTGAGGAGAGGGGAGTTGAGAGGGGGTTGGGGGGGTGCAGAGGTGTGGAGGGATTTGAAGATCTTGAAATCGATCCTCTCAGGGACAGGGAGGCTGGCAAGGACTGGGGTAATGGTGGAGCGAAGTTTGGTGCGGGTGAGAACACGGGCGACAGAGTTCTGATTCAGCTGGAGTCTATGGATTGTGGAGGAAGGGAGACGAGGGAGGAGGACATTGGAATAGTCCACCTGAGAGATGACAAAGGTGTGGACCAGGGTTTTAGCGGCTTTTGGGGTGAGGTATTGCGATGGGCGATCCGTCGGAGGTGGAAGTCCTGCCTCAAGGCCCTCCTCTTCGAAGGTCCCATTGGTCACCCCAAATCCCCCCCTTTCCCTCCACCCTCCCCGTTCCTGAACTCCAGCTTGGGTCTGAAACAATGTACGTCCAGTGCCTTGGGATGTCCTCCTGACGTGAAAGGGCTAAACAAATAGAATATTGTTGTAATATTATTGTTGTTGTTGTCTGACTGGCATCAAGGCCTGGATGAGTGTAAATTTCCTGCAGCTGAATGCCAACAAGGCAAAAATACCCACAAATATAGAGACAATTCACTTTACAGTATATTCTGTGAAGCTCTCTGAGACATCTAGAAGAAGTGAAAAGCACAATATCGAATGTAAGGATTATTATTTTACTCTTTGGCTTCCATCAGTGTCTACTCTCCTGTGGTTCAGACCTCCTAACCCTACCCTATCTCTCACCAAAACTCACTGAACCCTTTGTGCAACTTGTCGTCAGGTTCAATCCCCAGCTATCCTTTCTACCTCACATCCATTCTCTGACCAGGATCGCTTTCCTCCACGTCTATCACATTACCCACCTCCGTCACATTGCCCACCTCCGTTTGTATCTCACTCCAAAAGCTGCTAAAATGCTGGTCCATTCCTTGGTCATCTCCCGCCTTAACTATTCAAACACCCTCCTCACCGTTCTTCCCTGCTCCACTATTCAACAAATTCAACTAATTCAAAACTCCACCGCCCACATTCTCACCCAGACTAAACTCTGTACCTCCATTAGCCCAGTCCTTGTCAAACTCCATTAGCTCTGCATTACGGAGCGTATCAATTTCAAGATCCTCACTCTTCTTCACACTTAGAACACACCTATCTCTCCAACCTGCTCTCCCTACGCTACTAATCGCTGGCTCCGGCCCCCTTATGAAGGTGGGTTGTTCCTAAGAAAGTTAAACCAATTTAGCTCAAAAAGCTGTCTGCAGAAATGACTATTATTCTTATGGCTCTGGAAAAGGGAGAGATCATCACTTTATAAGTACAGGGCCTTGGATTCTGTTGTTCATCTACATGGAATGTGTCACAACAGAAACGTGCGGAAATATTTGCCCAAAATTGTCTGAATGATTGCGGGCTGGATGGTGCTATTCAGGTGCACTATAACTGCCAACATATATTTTTTCACTTTATTGATAAAAAGTAACATATAGAAATAACACATATTAGCTTGTTGCAAAAAAAATATGAATTACTTCTTTAATAGCAACTGGATGGCTCTTTTTTGTGAAGGGGTGGGGGGCCTTTTGTGAAGGCTACAGGACTCACCACTTCCTGCCTCTCAAGGCCGACACCGCATGCAGAGACCCAGAGAGAGGAAAACACACAGACACAGAGAGGTAGATAGAAACGTATACAGTGATACAGAGAGTTAGATACAGGGATGTACGCACACACAATGCAGCCATATCGGTCTTCATTCTGAAGTAAAATTTATCCTGTTAAAGCCATTTTTAATCAACGGAAGACATTTTTCCCAACCTGTTCTTAATTCTAAAATGAGTAGTAATCCATGCATCTTATTTAGCATCCTTCATGTCGGCAGGACATCTCAAAGCACTTCAAAGAATATACTGTAAAATGTAGCAACTGTACTTGTAGGTAAATGCAGGGGCAGCCCATTTGCACAGCAGTGTCCCATAAGCTTAAAATTATTTGGATCAAACATTGGGTTATATTAGACAGAAGTAATGTTAGTAAAATAAAAACACAGGATTGGTTGCTTTGAAATCTAAACTTTTGATGCTGTTTCTGAATTATTCTTTCTAAACACCATGTCCTTACCTGCTTCTAACTTCCCTCTTCCTACAATCTAGAAACTTTAAAAATACAAGATTATCAATGGACAGTAATTAATAATAATAATTGTTGCATTTGATATAGTGCCTTATCAATTCTTCGAGACTTTGCAATGCGCTTCACAGAACTATGGTCAAATAAATCATGTAGTTTCATTGCCAAGATCACAATATATTCATGTTACTGTGAACCCTCTTACATTGTTTGGGGAAAAGGAGAACTAGAATAGAGCACTGGAATCAGAAAATGTAATTGCAGAAGCGAGTACAACTGTAGGAAAACCAAATCGAAACGTCACAGAAAAAGGTGAACAGAAGCAAAATATATCATCTGCTCTGAATAATAATTATCCTAGCATTTGATATAGCGCTTTTCATGTCTTCTAGACGTCTCAAAGCGCTTCACAGAATATTCTGTAAAATGAATTGGCTATATATTTGTGGGAGAAATACGGCAGCCAATTGCACACAGCAGTTGTCCCAATGGGTTGAAAAGACCAATTAGTTTTTGAGTGATTATTAGCAAGCATGTGGAGTAAGGAAACTTGCCCAGGGATTCACCCTAACCGGGAATCAAAATCAAACCCAGGTCTCTCGTTTGTAAAACAAGTACTCTAACCAATCAGCTACAGAACTCCACAAATACTTTAAAAAGTCTTCTCATTTTATATTATACCTCAGCCAGCTGCTTCCTCCCACCAGGGATTGCAATGTGTATTTATTGAAGGTAGACAACACAGGAAAATGAGTTTGATAGTGGAACAACTATGTTTGACACATTCTCCCAGCTTTGGCACATCACTGATCCTGACAGACAAGTGCATCTTATTCTTTGCTGATCAGCAAATTCCCAACAATCGCAGAATCACTTGTTCAGCGTGTTCATTTGTATTATTGTAATTTTACATTTTGCATGTTAAAGTTCAATGTAAATGCTAAAAACAATACTAAAAACAAACAGGCTGTTTAAAGTGGTTACAGTGGTATTAGAAGATGACTATTCCTGCCAGTAACTCTTCTGAATATTTTCTCTCTCTTAACCCTCCGCTTCTTATAGAAGTGACTAACATTGTGGTAGCGTTTCATACCATCGCATAGCTATCTGATACCTTATTCCAGCAGTCTTATCTTTCATTTGACTTTAGAGAATATTAATTTATGATGCTGCGTAGTTGGTGCTGTGGGAGTCAGATCCAAACTCAATCTTGTGGTCTCCCAACATCTATACCTAATGCAATTTCAGCAAGAGTTCCTGAAACTTCACCACCCACACCTCAAGGCCTCGGACCCTGAGGCTAATTGGAGTATCCCTGTTTCTACTCCGAATCAGACTGGCTCATTGAACTAAGATGCTGATCTAAACCAAGCACCACCTTGTCCATATGCTGGCAATATCTCAGCCCATCCTACAGCTTTACTAACTCAACCACTCCCTGGCCTGCTTCTCATCCCCTGCCCTGTCTTTCTCATCATTGCCAGTTTTGTGAAATTGAAGATGATACAAATAAAGAGTAGGTTTGAAGAGATGTGATCTCATAAATATCCTGTGAATAGTATGAAGAGTTTATTATGACGCTTTCAAGTCCAGGATGAAAACATCTTAAGTAAAACACACAAATGTCTACATTTGTACAGTGTACTACACCAAAGCGACCGTGAGATAAATTTGATGTTGCAAAATTATCGATTTAGATAGGATCTTATTGAATGAAATCAACCTTGAATTGACTATTTTTGTCTTGGAACTTGCTTTCATACCAGATGAGACATTGGATTAGGTAAATAGCCTCCTGCACCCAATTCAAATACCTATTTACAATCAAGATAAGCATTGTGAAGAATGATCTCTTGATGAGGTATTGGAGCGTCCTAGTACTAAAGGGATTACTTTTGGGTCAAAGTAGATCCTATTTAAATTGAAATAACATTCTCCAATAATTTACTTGAAACGCAAAATTCTCAATTGAAGATTCAGAGCTATTGCACAATGCTGCTCCACAGGAATCGGTGTAAGAAAAGACCATTACAGTCCATCTGCCTAGCCATTCCCAAAGTATATACATAGGTGATGTTTCTGCACTATCTTGCATGTACATCAGTTGGTTTCTACACTCAAGTAGCCACCCAATTCTCTTGAATTTTGCTGATGCAATTTGCCAGGACCATATGCCTAAATGGCCTATGCCAAACAGTTGTTTTCACAAGATTAATTTGCATGAAGAAAAACCCTTCGGGAAAGAAAGTAGATGACTAGGAACATTGCTAAGCTAGGATTGAATAATTATTTTATATTGTTCTTTTCTATTTCAAGAGGAAGCATTTTAAACAGAGTAACTCAATTCAGCTTTACATAACCACTGAACAAGTCCATTCATTTTGTAGGTTGAAATGCTACCAATTTTTATTTCTGTAGTTGGTTTGGGACATCCTCCCGACGTGAAAGGCGCTCTATAAATGTAATTTAGTTGTTGTTTGTTGTTGGTGATTTCAGTTCTTGTATTAGTGGGCATTGATGAATATAAACTGAAGAAGTCTTCAGTTCTTTTTCTGAGAAGTCTTCTGAGTGTGGTACTGTTCATCTCGCAAAACAAATTTGTCAAGATATGCATGCTTGTTTGCTGCATGTACTTCTCTTTTTTCAGGCAAGACTCAACAAAATTCCTTAATGTTTAAAAGGGAAGGTTTGTACATTTCTATTTGACATTTAAAACAGAAAAAAACCTCAAGCATTCACTGATACTGTATACTCTGTCTAATATACCCTCAATTATCCTTTCTAGCCCACATCCGTGCCATGACCTGTTCTGCCTTCCCCCAACTCCATAACGTTGCCCTGTTCTGCCAAAGTCTCACACTGTAGGCCGTCGAGCTACTTGAGTACAGATGCATTTATAACAACCAGGCTTGACTATGCAGACTCCTTGCTTATCGGCCTCCCCAGCAACTCCCTACACAGGCTGCAGATCATCCGGAACTCTGCAGTCCATGTCCTATCCCACACTAGGCTCCGTAACCATATCACCCCCACCCATTCTATACAAATTTACAGCACAGAACTAGGCCAATCAGCCCATCAAGTCTGCACCAGTTCTCAGAACAAGGTGTTACTTCAATCCAAATGGCCTGCCTTATCTCTATACCCATTCAGGAATAGTGTGAAATGTTTCCACATTGAAGCTTCTGAATTACTCTAAAAGCCTAGATGGGAGGCATGAGATAGCCATGTTTTGCAGAATAAACTCTTCAAAGTTTGATTTATGATACGATTGAGATTAGTAGAAAGTAGGGTCCGTCGATATGGAAATTTTCCGATTTAGATATATCGACGGGCTCATATCGAGATATACCGAAATATCGATATTTTCGGTTTGCTCGTACTGCACATGCGTGCGTGCGCGCGCATTCCCAGTGCGCGCGCATTCGGGGCCTATCTCCTCAGGAGGTAAATATCTTTCTCTCTGTGTCTCTCACACTCACTCTCTCCATCTCTGTGTTTTTCACTCTGTGTCTCTCCTCTCTCACATCCCCCCCCATCTCTATCTATCTGTATATTATCATATCCACCCCGTCTCTCCCCCCCCCCCAGCCGTCTCTCTTCCCCCCACACCTGCTCCAGCCGTCTCTCCCCCTCCCCCCCCCCCTCCCCACCCGCCATCTCTCTCTCCCTTCCCCCCCCCCCCAGCCGTCTCCCTCCCCCCCCCAGCCGTCTCCCTCCCCCCCCCAGCCGTCTCCCTCCCCCTCCCCCCCCAGCCGTCTCTCCCCCTTCCCCCCCAGCCGTCTCTCTCCCCCTCCCCCCCCCCCCCAGCCGTCTCTCTCCTCCTTCTCCCCCCCCACCCCTTGCATACCTGTATATTGTATTCGAGTACTATGAATACAATATGGCGGCTTTGCACCTCGGTCTGTGCATTGTGTATAGAGATGAGCATTCTGGGTCTTGTAGTTCAGTGTGCGCGCATTCAGATTTTTTACCTCGATATATCGACTTTTCGATATATCGATATTTTTAAAATGCCTATGATCGGCGTATCGATATGAAAATTATATCGGGTTTTAGCGATATAGCGATATATCGATATATCGCCGGACCCTAGTAGAATGTGCCTTAATTCATCATGTATTGGAGTCAGACTTCCATGATACAGTTGTACCAATAAGGAGATTTTAGATAAACTTTGTTCCCATCAAGTTCTTGCCCATAGTTTTAACGTAAAACACAATGAAAAAGGACAAAGAGTTACCAGTAATTAATGAACCTTCTTTATACTTGTCATAATGGGGGAATTCCAATAATTATGGTCAGATGCTTGTACAGGTCAACAACAACAACTTGGATATATATAGCGCCCTCCACGCCGGACGGAGTCTCAGAGCGCTGCAAGTCAATAAAGTTTGATTTTCTAAACTATTGTCTATTTAATAATAATAATCCTTGCATTTGAAGACTTCTAGATGTCTCAAAGCGCTTCACAGAATGTACTGTAAAGTGGATTGACTGTATACTTGTGGGTGAAAAGCAGCATCCAATTGCACACAGAAGTGTCCCACAAACAGGCGTGGATTGAAATGACCAATTCTTTTGTGGAGGGATTATTATTAGACGTGTGGAGTAAGGAAACTTGCCCAAGGTTTCGTCCTGACCTGCCTGGATTCGAACACAGGTCACACGGTAAGAGCACTAACCATTGAGCTACACCACAATGATTATTTGTTGGGAGTCCTACTTTCTCCAAAGTTGGGCTGTGTGGAACAGACTATCTGAGGAGGTGATGAAGTCAGACTGCTATTTAAGGAAGGTTAGTTACTGTTGTGAAGGGAATTAATCCATTGCTCGAAATACAACATGTCTAAAAGGTGTTAATCCAGTAGCTTCCAACTTTAACATTAGCAGCAAAATATTTATAAAGATGAATTGCCTATTTTATTTTTATAGTAACTGTTTAACGTTCTTTGTTTTACAGCCACATTGTGTGTTACTTGCCTCAAAGGAGAATTCAGCCCCTGTGAAACTTGGTGGGTTTGGAGTGGCCATTCAGCTTGGAGAGTCTGGTCTTGTTGCTGGAGGTAGGAAGACTTTTCTTATGCATTCAATCAATTTTGATGCGAGGTGAAACAATATCAGATGGGCGTGGTTCGCCACATAGTCAATTTCTTATGTCACACAGATTAGGCTATGAGTGTGAGCATCCCTTAAAGAAGAGATGAAGAACATTTGAATATGAATCATCTCAAATTATTTAGGAGGGTATTTCAGAGGCTCGGAAACCATAACAAACAACAACAACTTAACACTTATATAGCGCGCTCCATGCAGGGTAGCGTCCAAAGTGCTTAACAATGGCAGAGCCTGACTCTGAGCCAGGAGTGGGAGGAGGTGTCTGTAAGCAGATCTACTTGTATTTCCAATCAAAATGTGGTACATGACTTTCCTGAAGAGAAAGTGAGGTTCTTCATATGGAATAGTTATTGAGAGCAGATAAGAAAAAAACAATCATGTAAAATCATTTATTTATATTTTAGCAACCAGTGTAATATCCACTGCACCTATTGGCTGTTGCTGTCCACTCCACCTGCTTCACTCATTGTTGTGCTTGTAATTTGCACAATGATGGAGTATCAATATTCATTACATCTGGATTACCCATAGTGACCTCTTAAGATATTGAATAACAGTTGACAAGCATGATAAATTAGCATCAGCTGGAAGAAAGAAACTGAAGTGGGAAAGGATGTGCCTTCTCAAAGAGACAGAAAAACAAACTCCATTTGGAATTTCCTAGCAAGTGACACATAATGGTGATCTATGAAAAACTTAAGTTAAAGAATGGTGACTTCTGGATATGTGAGCAATCAACCTTTACATGGCTGACCCTATTATTTAGCATATTAGTATCTGTATGCACAGAATCACAAATCCACTCTTACACTTGACTGATATTTGACAGTAAATTGTTCTTCTAAACAAAATCAGTTAGTAGATACAGTACCTGAGATGGTGTACAAAGTAATAATCTCATCAAGTTGCGATAATAAAAATGTAAGAAATTAAGATGAAGAATTATAAGTCCACCTGAACACCGTAATATGATTATAAAGTTGAATCCTACATTAAGTGATTATTTTTTCACCAGCTGCTCTGGAAAACCCTCACCACAAATGTGTTTATTTTCACTGATATGTAATGAGGCCTACTCTGATATGCAATAAGCCTACTCTGACATGTGTCTTCCATAATGATCATTATATTGTAATACAAGTTCAGCATGTGACGATCAATAGATGAAAACCAGGAAATAATATGATCTGAAGTGTTGCGTAGAATATCTGGATAACTGGCATGGAATACCAAGTCAACCATCCAATTGCTCTAATATATCATTTGATGTGACAGTTTTGTAAGAAGGGTCATGCATGAACTGCACAGCTTTTCGAGTTAACCATTAACTATTGTTTTACACGTCCTTTTAGGTCGTGTAGGAACACCACATTTTATGGCTCCAGAAGTAGTCAAACGAGAACCATACGGAAAACCAGTAGATGTTTGGGGCTGCGGAGTGATACTTTTTATTCTCCTCAGTGGTTGTTTGCCATTTTATGGAACAAAGGAAAGATTATTTGATGGCATCATTAAAGGGAAATACAAGGTAATTAATTTTTATTCTTCAAATAGCCTCTTTGAGTTACTCCGAACACAATATAATAATAATAATTCTTGCATTTGATATAGCACCTTATCATGTATGTGAGACATCCCAAAGCACTTCACAGATTATAATAATAATAATTCTTGCATTTGATATATTGCTTTTCACGTCTTCCAGATGTCTCAAAGCACTTCACAGAATAAACTGTAAAGTGAATTGATTGTATATTTTGTGGGTGAAACAGGGCAGCCAATTGGAAATAGTAGTGTCCCACAAACTGTCATGCATAGAAGTGATTTTTTACACTGCTGTAAATGCAGTGTCATAATTTTATTTCTGTTTTAGAAAATTAGTAAAATTTAATATTTCTAATTATTTCCCATTACTGGATGAATTTTTGTTTCTTTTGTTTAGCTTCTGTACAGTTTTGAAATACACTTAAGTTATAAATTATTACATAGGAACAGGAGTAGGCCTTTCAATGCTTCAAGCCTGTTCCACCAATTAATGAAATCATGGCTAATCTGTACTTCTACTAATCCTTTCAATTCCAATTTTCTGCTTTCTCCCCATATCTCTTATTACCCTGACCTACCAAAAATCTATCAACCTCACTCTTGAAGGTGTATGGATCCAACATCTACAGCCATTGGTGGAGAGAACTCCAAATTTCTACCACCCTTTAAGTAAAAAAATGCTTCCTGATTTCAGTCTTAAATGGCTTGATTCTAATTTTAACACGATGTCTCCCACCAGAGGAAATAGCTACTCTGCATCTACCTTATCAAATCCCTTTATCATATTAAATACCTCAACCAAATCATCCCTCAACCTTCTAAGGTCAGGGAATACAATGCAAGTTTACACAGCCTTTCCTCGTAACTTAACCCTTTTAGTCCTGGTAACATTCTGGTGAACCTGCACAACATTCCCACCAGAACCAATATATCCTGATTATACTTTTCTTGTCTTCTGATTTTTTGTGATACAGTTTTGAGACAAGCATTTGCATCATTTCAATCAATATGTTGGCAGGAGAGTTTTATTATTACAGTTGATGATCAAGTGCAGCTCCAATAATAGCTAAATGTGTCTCAAAATAATTTTTATGTAGATGAACCCAAGGCAATGGATCCATATCTCTGAGAGTGCCAAAGACCTGGTGCGACGTATGCTTATGTTGGACCCTGCAGAAAGGATAACTGTTTATGAAGCACTCAACCACCCTTGGCTGAAGGTAAAATAACTTGTTTAAAATATTAGATTGTAAAACTTATGCTTTAATTTAAGTAAAACTACCTTTCTGCACGGTAGTAGATTGAACATCCCAATTCACAAGAATATGTTAGAAAGCATCTCCTGTCCTATCAAACGGTGAGTGTAGTGGATGAATTGTTTGCAAATGGACCGTTGATAAAGGGTATGTTTTATGCCTTAGCTTTGGCATTTGGTTTTGAGTGTAAGATGATAAATAACATAATTCCTTGATGCAATGCTTTGCCACAATTCTGAGAATTGTGAATATCTAATTTGCATCCCTGCACTGAAGAATAAGCAATTTGTTTAGCAAATCAGATTTATCTTTGGTTCAGAGAAGCGTGGCAGATACGAGAAGAGTGTTGAAATAAAGTGTAAGATAATGCGGCTTCCTGAAATAAACTAATACTAATCAAAACATTCTGTTACAATTTCTTGCTTATTTACTAATTTATATGAAGTATCCTATTTTGCCAAATTAATTTCAGGAGCGTGATCGCTATGCATACAAGATTCATCTCCCAGAAACTGTGGAACAGCTGAGAAAATTTAATGCAAGAAGGAAATTGAAGGTAACACTACCATTGCAAATTCTTAATTATTTCTTCTTCCTTTATTAAAGCTATAATTATTTGTTCAACATTCACAGGGCGGGTAGGGGGAAATACTTGCATCCAGTTTGGGACCCACTAAGGCAAGTTGAAATCTCATTCTATTCTTGCAGGAGCTTCTTGGGCCAACTTGCAGGTAGTTTTTATAGTAGCCATTTGGAAAGAAGTATGTAATTTTACTAAATGTTATTGTCTTTATCTGACAAACTAAGCTTCAGTTTGACCTGAACAGATACCTGAACCCCATCAGCATAATAGTGTGTTGCTTTAATATGTTACTATTGGATACACTGATTGATTGAATGAATAAAGATATACCATCCTTTATTATCGATTCATTTTCTTATTGAACTCCATCCTTAGTGTTGAGTTCTCCCTGCCTACAGCCTTCTGAATTGTTAGGATTGCATCTTTGATTCAAGTTTGAAGTTGAGTTAGAGAGTGAAGCTGTAGCTATGTAATGAGGCATTCAAGGGGATGACCCCTGAAGCAGAGGAGGTTAAATGTTTTCCCAAGCAAACTCCTCATGCCTGGCCTTATGAGTAAAGCTATTGCCTGGTGCAAACCTCAGCTATACAAACACCACTGTGTTACCTTTTCTGACGCAAGACAGGACCATACAATTGGCCACAGTACCCCCATTCTACAAACTGGAAGGTACCCGTGGAACTCTACATAAAGTAAGTGCCTTCAATCAAGGTGGAAGGAAAATGTTTGCAAATCAAATAATTGGAGTCCTGTAGCTCAGTGGTTAGAGCACTTGCTTTGCAAACGAGGGACCTGGGTTTGATTCCCGGTAGGTCAAAAGTAAGTTAGTTACCTTACTTCACACGTCTCTGTTTACCTGGCAGTAAATAGGAACCCTGTTCTTAGTCAATTGGCAGATTGCATTTCTGGGGATAATTATACCTTAAATACAAAAATTGGTTACTTCAATCCACGAATGTTTATGCAATGCTGCTGTGCGCAATTGGCTGCTGCATTTCACCCACAAAATATAGAGTAAATTACCTTTATAGTATATGTGCATATGACTTTACATCAAAAGTGACCTGAATAACATTTTATTCTGCAAAAAATGAAATGCTATACATAAGAGTGTTTTCTAGCCATTGGTGATCTGTGGTAGCTAGCAGCACAAGAAGGCTATTTAGATGATAGAAGAGCAACTTATTTTTCTGAAATAGGATGTGGTTACCCTTGCAAGTCAAAGCATTTGTCACAATTAGCTGCTAGCCAAGAAATGCTCTGCAGTGTTTCCCACACCAGATCTACAGAACATCCATCTAGCCATACATTCACCTTCTTTGGCATTGGTCTTCTCTGATCTCAGGCCATCTTGTTTTAATTATCTCCGTAGTTAAGTGTATGAACTCTCATATCCCTTAGTAAAGCTGCTAATCTACAGTCAAATTATTTACCTAGGAGCATTACTATGCAAACTATTTTTTTTACAGAGTTTAAATATTCCTATGAACTTTGTTTAATACTTTTTACGATCTGTTTTTATATTGCCTTTTTTTACTTTCTTTAATACTTAAATTAACCTCAACTGCTTTTTTCTGCATAAGAACAGGGAAGTGCCATTCAGCCTACCGGGCGTTTTACACTATTTTGTTAGATTTTATCGTTCAATCCTATTTACCACCTTTTTCTAAAAGCATGACTTCCTCGTATCTATTTTATTTCCCTGTTGAACATTAATTCTGCGTGGCATGACAGTGCATTCCGCATTTTCACAATGTTTGTGAAGAAATGTTCTTTAATCTCATTTAGAGCCTTTTTAACTCACATTTTAAAATGATGTCCAAGTCCCACATGACTTTCAATCCTCACTTCTGTTTTTTTCCTTCATCTTTTAAAACATTTCTGTTTGGCCTCTAGGCTAGTTTTCACTTTTTTGTGTGTGATTCTGCTATATTGCTCTTTCCTAACAAAAATACATTTATATTCCATCTGTCTTAAAATGGTCTTAAAATAATTGCATTTTTGTTTTATATTTCTAATTGTGCTTTTTTAAAAATATTTAATACATTATCAAATCTAACGATGAAATACGAGCTCCCCCACTTCAAGATTACTGATTAGTTTAGTTGGTCTGCTCAAACAACAAGTCAAACGCACAATCTTTAATTTTTTAATAACATTTCCTGTATATGCTTTGTTTCTAACTGTTCTCGGTAGTAGTAAAGTCCTTCAAAATTGCATTTACACATTCTATCGCTTCTCTTACTTTCACATCTAAATAGATCCATATCAACTTTGCTCACAACTCTCCCTCCACTTGAGCCCTTGGAGTCTTTGTGAAATAGAATTGGGCAATTTTAACCCAATTTCTAGTGGGAATGGCTTGTTTTAACTAGTAGTTACCTAGTTTTAACTATCTTACTCGGGGGTGGGGGGTTACAAACAGGTACCTGGGAGAGAAAGAGGAACTGAACTTAGAAGTGGATAGACATTTTGGGAGGACAAATTTGCAGGGCTATGGGGAGAGCGCGGGGGATTGAGATTGGTTTGGACAGCTCTTTCAAAGAGCCGGCATGGACTTGATGTGCTGAATTGCCTCCTTCAGTGCTCCATGATTGTATGATTTGTACATTGCACAAATGGCTGCCGAGTTTCACCGACAAAATCCACAATCCACTTTATGCTGTATCCAGTGAAGTACTTTAAGATGTCTCATCAACATAAGGCACTTTGACACATGACAACCTATATAACAATTATTATATTGAGGCAGGGAGTTCCAGAGATTAAGGGTGTAGTGGCTGAAAATATTTAATTGCTAAAGACAAGACTTTTGCAATATTCAAAATACTTAACATCATCAACAATAAATTAATAATATTAATAATAATCTTTGCATTTGACGTCTTCTAGACGTTTCAAAGCGTCTATTACAGTATATTACAGAATATACTGTAAAGTGAATTGACTATATATTTGTGGGCGAAATGGGGCAGCCAAATTACAAAGCACTTTTCAGGTTGGGGGGAACTCCCAAGGCACTGGACATCAGGGATTTGGATCCGAGGACGGGGTTAATATCAGGAGGAGTGGAAAGTAGAGGGTTAGGAGAGTGACCAAAGACGCAGTCAAAGGAAATGTGTGGTTTTCTGCTCTGCGGCAATGGGTGGTTGAGTACACTAATGACTATGTGTATTTTTGAAAAGCTCAGTAACTCCAAAGCAGGAAATGTTTCTATTTGAACTAGTCCAATTGAGAAAGATAAACATGCAAAGCACCATTGCCGTGAAGCACCACCGCCATCATTTGGGTGAAATATTTGGTGAAATTTTGCTTCATATGCTCAAATGCTCCATATGACAGGATATTATCCATCATTCTCCAGGAGAGGGGAAGGTGTAAAAATACCACTTTCCTAAAGAAGTTTCTCCACCCTTTCAAAATTCAGATTAAAAATTGGTAATTTCAACCCACGACTGTTTGTGCACGATTGACTGCTGTGTTTCACCCACGGCTATGCAGTCAATTCACTTTACAGTATATTCTGTGAAGCGCTTTGAGAAGTCTAGAAGACATGAAAAGCGCAATATCAAATGCAAGGATTATTATAAGGAGTAAATTGCTCAGGGAAGAAGGCACTCTGCACTCACATAACCGTTGGCCTGAAATTTTGCTGACTTTAATTGCAGTCAGTGGTATTGCTGTGTAGACATTAAATTCAGCCTGCCAGGATAAACCTACATCTGGGACGTTACATAACCTCTTAAACCTGGATGGCTTAAGCACAAAAATGCCATGATGTAGACAGAAAAAAGAGTAAATTTTGCTCTTACTCTGACCCCTATAATATGACTGAGCATCAAAAGATATTAGATAAATGGTTAAAGGGGTTTGAAAAAAAACTGTTTTAACAAATATCAATGAGACAGATCAGTGGTAGATGAGTGAAGTGAACTGAGGGCATAAATGTAGTCTATTCCAAAATACAGCAGGATTAATTGTAAAGCTACAACAGTTTTTTTTTGCAGATATGAATAATTTAATCAGCTCTGCATTGTGTCAGCTAGGCTCAGAGGTAGCTCTCTTGTCTCTCAGTCAGAAGGTTGTGGGATCAAGCCCCACGTAAGGACTTGGAATCACATAATTCAACTCACCATGCAACTTCAACTTGCATAGTCTAAACTGACATTCCAGTGCAGTACTGCATTGTTGGAAGTGCTGTCCTTCAGATGAGATATTAAACCAATGTCCTGTCTGCCTGTTCAGGCGGACTTGAAAGATCCCATGGCATTATTTGAAAAGAGAGGGAAGTTTCTCCCAGTGTTTGGACCAAGAACCCCCCAAATAAAATTGGTCATTTGTTTCATGGATGTTTGTGGACATTTCCCTGTGCAACTGTACTGACACATTGTTTACAAGAATAACAACAAATTAGATTTATATAGTGCATTTCGCGTCGGGATGACATCCCATGGTGCTGAAAATTCAAATACAGTCACTCCATTTCACACAGCTTTCAGACATCCTTCCACCATGATAAGGCGCTATACCAAATGCAAGGATTATTATTGTCATTTTCATCATTAGGTAAAATGTTATTATTTTTATAATTTTATTATTGTTGTTCATTTGTGAAATGGATATAGTGCTTTAAACACCATTTCCCTGTGCAACTGTGCTGACACATTGTTTGTAAGAACAACAACAAATTGGATTTATATAGCGCGTTTCGCATCAGGGTAACATCCCATGGTGCTGAAAATTCTAATACAGTCACTCCATTTCACACAGTTTTTAGACATCCTTCCTGTAGCTCATTGGTTAGAGCACTCGCCTTGCAAGCGAGAGACCTGGGTTCAAATCGAGGTAATCTTGGGCAGGTTTCCTTACTGCACACGCCTAATAATAATCCCTCAAAAAAAACTAATAAGTTGGTCATTTCTATCCACAACTGTGTGTGAGATACTGCTGTGCGCAATTATATGCCGCATTTCGTCCATAAATATACAGTCAATTCACTTTACAGTATATTCTGTGAAGTGCTTTAAGACGTCTAGAAAATGTGAAAAGCGCGATATCAAATGCAAGAATTATTCTAATTATATGACACCTAGTGCCTCCAGAGGCTTATGAAACTGAGCGTAAAATATTTCACATTAAGAGATGAAAATTGTAATGTATGTTCTGTGAAAGTACACATTGAAATTAGCAACCTTATAATAATTCATACATTAGCTGGTACCAGCTTTGTTGTGGGGAGAACGCCATCGGCCTATTATGTAATTTCCTGCTTCTCTTTGCTTTGGATTGCTGATTAGTGGGATGTCAATTTAACAAAACAATTAGGCGGTTGTGCTGCTAACTGACTGGCAGTCTAGTGCCAGGGCGGAAACCTAGGACTCCAATGATATGAGTAGCTTCTCATTGTGGTGCAACCACATGCTTATAAGATTGGTTTGGATGAAACGCCATTGGATATCGAATCTGATTCCTCCAGAATACCTATCCTGTTGTCCTCCTATCACAGCATTAAACTGCTTTTTATTGAGTCCTGTGCCTTGGCCTCAGCCACCCTTCCTGGCAACTCATTCTGGTGGATAATTACCTATATTAATCAGCAACATTGTTAATACATTGCAATTTCCATTGCTACATAACAAAATCATGCGAAATACATGCAAATATAATTAATGACTTTTGATCCTTCCACTGAATGTCTATCATTCTTTGTTGAATGAATCTAAAATAGTGTCATGGTGCAGCAGAATTTGAAACAAATATAAAACGATAAATTATGGTTAACCTGACAGTTAAGAAATAAATTAGGGACTGTCAATCTCAAACAAAACATAAAAACCTGGTGTAGGGATTCTTTTCTTGCAGTAGCTTTTCACTTTTGATTCATTATCAGTCTGCGCTTAAACCCTGTGGGTGTTTTCAATATTAAAATAGTTAGCAACAGTTCTATGTAGGACTTTTTCATCAATTATGAAAAAAAAAAAATTCTTACCTGTCGGAATCAATAAAATTGTGCTAATATGTAATAAAAGGTATTCTACCAATTCGAAAAATGAAAGTTTCTTTAAAATAATCTGGAAACATTGGAATGCATAAATAATCCTTGCTGGGTTGAAATGCCTTTTAAGATTTGCTGTGCAGAATCAGCATTATTGAAGTCTTGCTCAATCCACTCAATGCACATGATGTACATGGATGATTGTTTTTTGATTGTTGCACAAAGAGGAAAAGAAAACCTTCAGTCTCATGACAGGAAATGTTTCAACACTGTCCAGTCTAAAATTGTACACAGACTAACTTCATAATACTTTGAAGAAATTATTTTGTTTTTAATTTACCAAAAGAAGTCTGTCTAGCTGGTTCCAAAGTAACTTTTAGTGTCCTGATACGGTCTACATGTTGCACATCCAATGTATTTTAAAAATAGCTGTATGACCTTTACAAAATTGTGCCTGCAAATCACATAATATTCATTTTAATTCTTTCGTCTTCTATAGCAGCAGAGACTTAGACATCTTAAAGAATTACCGTAAATTCCATTAACCGAAATCATGCTTGTATTCTCTTCCTCCATTTAAATTGCAGATCTGCTTCTTTTCAGCACAACTTTATTGCCTAATTGCTGTCCTCAGTAAAGACTTTACTGTGAATTTGACTGGACATTAGGAATGCTTGGTGGTAATTGTTTACAGCTGTTTAAACCCATAATGAAGAATGTAAAGGAGGTAAAAACAGCTGAAAACTACGTTTTCCACCAGAAATTAATTTCCTGCTCAGTTGAAAAAGAGCAAATAACTTCTTGATTGTTTGAATTCAATCCAATGCTCTCTGAATCTGCCATGCATTTAGCATTTAGTGGAGTGCTCTTTGCTCTGTGCTACAAGTTTCTACCCTTCATGTGGTAGCAAGTTAAAGCACTGTATATAGCAGTGCAACTGTATTAACAAGCGAGAGACCTGGGTTTGATTCCCAGCAGGGCAGGCCGAAAGGTTAGGCAAGTTTCCTTACTCTACACACCTCTGTTTACCTCGCAGTAAGTTGGAACCCAGTTGTTAGTCAATTGGTGGATTGCTTTTCCAGGAATAATAATTCCTTTAAAAAAAATTGAGCACTTAACTCTACCACTGTTCGTGGGACATGGCTGCCACAGTCAATTCATTTTCCAGTGTATTCTGTGAAGCGCTTTGAGATGTCGAGAAGACATGAAAAGCACTATATCAAATCTGAGCTTTATTATTATTAATTTACTTTACAGTATATTCTGTGAAGGGCTTTGAGACATCTCATAGACGTGATAAGGTGCTATATCAAATGCAAGGATTATTATATTATTAAAGCATACTATGAACCAAATAATTTAGCAGAACATTGTAATACGTTGCAAACTATGCAATATTGCATTACATTGCCGTATATAACAGTATAAATTGTTATCCCCACAGTGCAATTAATAGTGCTGTATATATTACAGCATACAGCAAACACTTTGAAATGTAGCAGTATATATCAATCAATCAATCAATCAAAACTTACATTTATATAGCGCCTTTTATGTCGAGAGGACGTCCCAAGACGCTGTACAGTCAGGTAGCGGGGGGGAGGGATCGGGGCAGGATGAATAAGAGCAGGAAAATTGACTGTATATTTGTGGGCGAAAGTATATATGAAAACATGCTGCAAATTATGCAATGAAACAATACATATCACCTGCAATATAGACAAGGTAATTTAAGAAGGCCTCCCTTTTTCAACTAAGCCTCTAAAAGCAGGAAGTTGGCAATAATTTGTCAACCACCTGAATAAAAATCAACATTTTAAACACTCTTTTTGTAATTAAATGAATTTCTGATCATGAAAATATTTTACTAAGTGTAAGCTTATATTTTTCACAATGTGTGCACTGGGTATAATTGAGCAAGGTTTTTGGCAATAACAATTAGTTGGAAGAAGACAATTTTCCAGGATTTCTGCGAGACAAATGGCTCTTTCAAAACATTAATAACTATTCACAAAACTCTGAAATGTGTTTGTAAATGCCCCGATGCAATGTGGACCACAAAGCATTCTATACTGCTGAGCACAAAATAGTTTTCAACAAATCCTCGAATCATCCTTGCTGGTCTTTGAAACCTTTCTAATGTCCTTTAGAATTTAAATCAAGGAGATTACTCAGCAAATTTGATATAGAAACAAATTGTACACATGAAGGGGAAAAAACAAGAGAAATACTGAAATACAGCATTCAATGTAAAATGGAAGTACTGCCTTCTACTGCAAGGTCTCCCCACTTTTTTGATAAGTACATACTGCTTTTTCTATTAAATGAATTTATAGCCTGGCATTCAGTAGTGTTTGACTGTTTGCAGAACGCTTTAAACTACCCCTTGCAGACTCAGCAAGAAAAAATCATATTTTAGAACAAATATCACCATCGAGCAGAGATTTAAGAGGAGAAGCAAGAGGAGGTTCCAACTAAGCAGAAAGTTTTTTGGGGCCATAAAATTTTAAATATATATCTAGCTGAACATGCCTGGAAACAAGCTACAAGCAGGCAAGGCCAACTTGCACAAAGTGAAGTGCGCAAAGCTTAAGAAAATTATGAAAGAATGAGATAAAGAAGAATGAGGCAAATCAAGTTTGATAAAGAAACAAATGGTAGACACAAAAGAAAACAAACAGAAAAATACATTTGTTTTCAATATTTTTTCAACACACCAAAATGGATTATTCAAACTGTCCCCCCTGGTTAAGATACAATGTTTTTGTTTCATTTGCTGCAGGGGGCCGTTTTAGCAGCTGTGTCCAGCCACAAATTCAATTCTTTCTATGGGGACCCTCCTGAGGATTTGCCCGATTTCTCTGAAGACCCCACCTCCTCAGGTAAAGTTATCTGTTAGAAAAGGAATTTGAGACAAAACGTTACTTACGTGAAACAACATCTCGCTTGTAAAATCGATTCCGTTATTTGGTGTTAAATTTGCAGGATGCTTTTTTCTTCTTTTAGATAATGCATTTAATTTAGAAATTTATAATGTATTTATAGAAATTAGCTGGATGTGCTGGAATTCAATACCAATATTCATAAAGCCAAATTGTACATTTGACTGCAAATTAATGGGACTGGGGGCATTTTAGTGAACCAACACCTCAAGAGTAAGCTCCTGCAGCCACAAATCTTTCTGGTAGTCAAATGTTTGGCCAGTCCATGTTCATAAACACAAACCATGAGAACAATTTGTGGATGGGGGAATTTGGCTTTAACACATCAGACATTACTATTCTGCACATGTCAACCAGGTGCATGATGTGTGTGGAAACCCATCACCATGCTTAGAGTATTCAAACCTAAATAAGTTCCATGCATCCCACTTATATATGGAAATTCCAGCTATGTTTATTGATGTGGAATTCACACTCTCTCCCTGAAAGGATGCATCCTGTTTACTTAATTCCAGAAAATATTTAGGCACAGCCAGGACTTGGGGATTCCAGACTGCATCGGGGTACTGCTGATGTCTAACCAGCTAAAAACGCAGAGATTGCCATTGAGAACACTAACTGGCAAGCTTTCCTACTGCGTTTTCAGCTCGGACAACCCTACCAGTTAGAGCTTTGGCTTGCGATTAACAGCAGCTGAATATGAAGAGTCCCTGCCCTTCCAAGTCCTGCCAATAAGCCCGAGTGGCCATGCTGTCACCAGTGAACTACCAAGACTGCAACGGAGAGCTGGCTCAATTCCAACATTCCATTGTCAAACGTGTCACCTTAGAGCCAGTTCAGCTCAGAAGACTTCACTTTACTCCCCTCTCTCCCCCACCCAGGAGGATAGTCATTGGTTGGTAATTTGACATCCGACAAGTGAGGGATTGAACCCTCACTAGGTGGATGGTAGGTACCAACCCTGCAAGCTTTTTGGTGGGCAACACAGTTCAGCATGAAATGCATGAGTATTGCCACCATCTTCCTGTCCACAGTTGAACGCACATTTCTTCCCATTGAGCGATGGTTCAACCAGTTAGAGGTGCAGAGTTTAAGTAGCAGCTGCTTATCTCTGCATTCAGACAATTCCTTTTCAATACAGTATTATGAATTCCTAAATAAATTGCACGTTTGGCTCCTCCATAATTAGAGATAACATCTCATTAAAAACTTCCTGAAATTGGTGTAAACTGGTTTGAAAAAGACAAGTTTAGAACTATTTGCTGTTCTCTGAATGAACTGGATGCAGAATCTGTGCATCATATTATAATATTGCCTGCACAATTCAGCACTTTATATCTAATTTGAGTGGAGATGCAATGGAAACAAAAGATTAGTAAATGAATTTATACAATAAATGATTGTAGTGATTTAATAAATATGGTTATTTTGTTTTAGAGCTTTAATTTATCCGTATACTATAAATTAGAAGTTCTCATATATTTTACAACTTTACCTTGTAAAAAAATCTTTTATATGCTGGTTCACATTGCATTGCTTATTATCTGAGTTCAAGGTGATTTTCAGTCTTGATTTCCAAGTATCTCTCCAGAAATTGTGAATAGATTAAACTAACAGTCTTGTTTGAAATAGAACTCTTTTATCTGATGCACCTGTTTGGTTATCATTTTTGTGATGATAAACCCCACTCCAATTTGATCGCGCTGTCACTGCGGAGACAACAACAACAGCAACTTTGATTTATATAGCGCCCTCCACGCCAGACTGCGTCTCAGAGCATTTTACAATAGGAGATCCCAGGACCGAGCCAGGGGGCAGGGGCAGGAAGGTGACCAAAAGCGCGGTCGAAGAGAAAGTTCTTCAGCTGGGACCTGAAACTGGGAAGAGAGGGGTCGAGGCAAAGGGAGTGAGGAAGGGAGTTCCAGAGCCTCGGGGCGTAGTGGCTGAAGGCACGGCCGCCGAGGGTGGAGCAGAGGATTCGGGGGACATGGAGGAGACCAGACCCAGAGGAGTGAAGGCAGCGGGTACTGGTTTGGAGGGAGAGGAGATCAGAGAGATAAGGGGTGCAAAGGAGTGGAGGGATTTGAAAGCAAGGGTGAGGATCTTGAAGTCGATCCTCTCTGGGATAGGGAGCCAGTGATGTCTGGCAAGGATTGGGGAAATGGGGGAGCGAAGCTTGAAGTGGGTGAGTATGCGGGCGGCAGAGTTTTGGATTAGCTGGATTTTGTGGATTGTGGTGGAGGGGAGACCGGAGAGGAGGGCATTGCAATAGTCCAGCCGAGAGGTGACAAAGGCATGGACCAAGGTTTCAGCAGCTTTTGAGGTGAGGTATTGCCAGAGATGGGTGATCCGTCAGAGGTGGAAAAAGGCAGTGCTGGTAACAGACCGGATGTGGGGGAGGAAGGACATTTGGGGGTTGAACCTGATGCCTAGGTTGCGCACAGGTTCGGAGAGTTTTAGGGGCAGCCCGGGAAGGTGGAGGAGGTGAGAACCGTGTGAATGGAGACGTTGACGAGAGCCAAGGAGTATGGCCTCCGTCTTTTCGACATTCAGCTGCTAGAAATTTGTGCTCATCCAGCCCCTGATGTCTGAAAGACAGGCTGGCAGAACATCAGGAGACACACTAAAGGAGGTGGTTACTTGATACAAGGCGATCGCTAAGTTTAATTTTGAGAACTGCTATTGAAGCTCCAGATACGAATGTATATAGTGACAAACATTCACTATCCAGAGTTACTGAACTGTGAAAGTGAGGCTAAGTTTATAAGCCTCACTCAAGACAGGCAAGTAAGTACAACAAGTAGAATACAAATATTGTCTCAGGTATAGACATTGCAAGTCGACCATTTCTCCTGCACAGATTTTTTTTTTCTAGTTTCCACTTCCTAAGTAACTATCATTTAAGGAGCACAAATATGTGAACTTCATGAGGGCAGAGTTCAGCTTTGCCTGATCTACATAGGTACTAACTACACTTAATAATAAATCTTGTGAAGCGCTTTGAGATGTCTTCATAACTTGAAAGACATTGTATCAAATGCACAGATTTTTAAAATACACATATTTATTTCTACGTATGAATAAAACTAAAAACTTAAGTCTATTAGATGATAATTATAATACTTGCATTTGATATAGTGCTTTTCACGTCTTCTAGATGTCTCAAAGCGCTTCACAGAATATTATAAAGTGAATTGACTGTATATATGTGGGTAAAACGCAGCAGCCAATTGCAAATGGCAGTGTCCCACAAACAGTCATGGATTGAAATTACCAATTTATTATTATTTTTTCATGATGGTCATCAAACATCATGGTTTACTATTAATCAAATAATAATTATTTAGCTTGCATCATAAACAATAGTTCAGTTAAATGTAGATTCACACTAGTTAAGAACAGAATTAGTTTAATTGTAGTAGCCTATACATCCACATCATTATTGAAACTACAGTAACCAGTACTATGCAAAACTACTTTGATCAAGCAAATTTGTGCACTTGCACAATATGTGTCATTACAGCACACGTAAGGCAAACCAAGGAAACCACATTACACTCTGCAGTAAAATTATAGGAAAACATTTTTATTTAATAGTTTCCAAACATATATGGAATTGCTTGACCATTCTTAAAGACATGTATTTTCAAAAAATTTAAAAGAGCTAATCCAGTTAATCATAAAGCCTTTTTCCCTATTGCTAGTGTCAGTTAGCAAGATCATTATCTTATTGAATTTCTTGCTTTGAATCTGTAGCAAAGTTGTGGTATCAGAATGATGTAAATGGGATTTTATTTGGACTGTTTTTACAGTCAGAACCGTATGTAATTTGAATTTGACTTTAATTTGGTTTACCACATCAATCTATAGGTGACTTCATTTTGACAGGTATAAATCCCCATAATAAGATAGATATACATTGTTGTACAGCATAGTGAGCATAGTAATGCATTACCGCCCATTCTGATGACCTTTAAAGACTGAATAATTGTGCAGTATACTTTTAGCTTTTTTTTGTATAGTACGGACATTCACAAACATGATAATTGTTGCTTTGTGAACCATTCATATACTATAGTTTCTTAACTCCTTAAGATCAGGATTGAAGCTTGGAAATAAAAACTTGTTAATTTGGCAACAAATTAATTAGTTGGTTGTTTTTTGTTGCATTTAAATGGGAAGATTAATGTAAAATTATTTTATATACATTTTCTTCTGTCCTTCGATCTATTAAGCATATAGACTGGCTAACATGAGCAGTTCTGGAATAAGAATGAACCAAGCTTAAATCCTGAAAGAGTTCAAATTACACATTGTTTTCAGTTTCATATGGAATAAGCTATTTCATTCACAGCAGCCTTTTAATGGAGTAACTTTTGAAAACTTCTTAATCTTTGTTGTTTATCCAAATGCTGCCGCCCACTAGGACTGCTCGCTGCTGAAAGTAGGTATCCACTTGTTTCTCCTTCAAGTCATCTCATCATGCATATACAGTACTATGCTTTTCTATGTGTAATATCTGCGACCATGGCTCCCACCCTCTGGAATTCCATCCCGCAGTCCCTCCACATCGCCCCATCCCTTGCCTTCTTCAAACTCCATGTCAAGACCCTCCTCTTCAACGTCTTCCCCCCTACTGTCTCCACCCTCCCAAATCACAAATCCCAGCTCAGGTACAAAACACTGATTGACCTTGTGACGTCCTCTCGACATGAAAGGCAGTACGCAAATGTGATTATGTGGTTGTTGTAACATTTCAACAACAACAACAACTTCGATTTATATAGTACCCTCCACGCGGATGGCGTCTCTTCTGAATTTTATCATTTCTGTTTATCTAGCAGTAAAGAGGAACACAGTTGTTGCTGATTAGCGGGTTGCTTTCTGGAGTTATTACATAATAATCCATTCAGTTCATATTCTCTGAAGTATATTCTCTGAAGTGTCTTGAGGTGACTCAACAATGTAATAAGGCACTACTACAACAACAACAACAAAATTACACTTATGGAGTGTCGCCTTTCATGTCAGGAGAGAGTTAGGAGGGGAGGGTGAGAGTTGGGAGGGCAGCAGAAAGCACAGTCAAAGAGGAGGGTCTTCAGATTTGCCTTGAAGGAGGAGAGGGAGGAAGCGAGGCGAAGGGACTGTGGCATGGAGTTCCATAGTATGGGGGCAGAGAGGCTGAAAGTCCATCCGCCGATGGTCGGACGGGGGACATGGAGCAGGCCGGAGCCCGCTGAACCGAGGGGGTGGAGAGGTTCATAGGGGGACAGCAGGTCAGAGAGGTGGGGTGGTGGGGGGCAAGGCCATGAATAGCCTTGAAGGTGAGGATGAGGAAATACAAGATCAAATGCATAAATTATTATTATTTGTGCGTCTTTCCTCACAGGCTTGGTACTGACAGTGCAGTTTTCTGCCATATTGATCGTATCTGATGTTTGTATGAAACAATTTCAAAAAGCATTGTTAGTTCTGGTGTTATCAACAGGATCAATGCAGTTGACTAAAACCTCTTAAATAACAGGAATCTAAAATAATGTGTATTTGATATAAATAGTAGATTTTCTTTAGCTGCAGTTACCCTTACCATTTAGTTTGTTGTATAACTACAGGCCTTTAAACAAAATGAAGAAACCTTTATTTACTGTTAAATGTATTATTTAGCCAACTGAGTGTGTACTAAACATGGGTCTTGAATAGAACTGAATATTATTATATCAACAGATTTAAAAGCACAACAGTCTTGCGTGTTTGTTATACTAGTTCTATGATGTTTCTTGTCTTTTAATAGTCCTCATGGAGGAATGAGGTGAGAGATTTGGATGTTGGGATAGTTTCCTACATTAACTCTCAACATCAGCAGCACACACACTCAGTATACTCTGGGTCTGTGTGTGCGTGCAGCACAAGAGGAAATCATCTTTCGGAGTTTCACTTCCTACCAAATATTCCTTAGTTGGGATCAGGATATGATGAGTCTTGCGTTTCCCCTTGCTACGGCAGTATTTTGAACACTAAACCCAAATTCCCTCAATACTGCTTCATCCGCAGTTTTCATTCAGATTCAACTACTTTTAGGCTTTCCTAAGCAACAACAATAAGTTACAAGTTAAATATGTAACTTGATCATGCCTTTTACGTCCAGTGAAACATTGATGTGCATATTTTAATGAAGTCTCTTAAACCACTTATTCTGGATCTTGACTTTGTACATGGGTAGGTGACCATAAATCCTGCATAAGTGAGGACTGTGCTAAACTATGAAGGGTTTGTCAAGCTCCCACATAATTTTCTGCTCATTGTTTCAACTAAGGGAATTAACTTTTCATAGATAACCAGGCTCCTCTTGACAGCCTGAGAGGGAATTTTGCTTCACGCAGATTTGTTGAAGAATAACAACAATAATCCTGAGTATATAGAAGACAATCTATACTTGACATTGCAAAATATTTTTAGAAATATACAAAATGAATATTATTTAAAAATCATGTTTTTCATGGTTAGATTTCACCAGAACTGATCTTCAAAACGCAACATTTTTTCTGTTTTAATTAGTTGTATTGTATCATGCCTGGTGAGTGATTTGACTTATCAATGATTGTTTTTACCAAATTGCTTATCTTTTCTCATTGTCCCTAGGCCATCCTATAAAAAATCTATTCATACTCTCCACTTCCTTTTCAATTTCTTCACCTGGTAAACATAAGTGCAACCTATCACTTGCATCTGTTTCCTCAGTAACCCTTCTTTGCTTCCTGTTTATCTTCTTGTGTTTGATGAGGTGTATTACTAAAACCCATTTTCACAGCCACATCTCTTTCCTCAGTAACGTCCACCTTGTATTTTTAATTGCAACCTAGATGCTTTCCATATCTCTCAAGAGTATGATCTGTTTTTATCTGCAGGGGCTGTTTCACAGGTACTGGACAGTTTGGAAGAAATCCATGCACTAACAGATTGCAGTGAAAAGGACCTGGATTTTTTGCACAGCGTTTTCCAAGATCAGCATCTTCATACACTACTTGATGTGAGTTATATTAAACTTTAAAGACTACTCTGTGGTCAAATATAGTTCCAGTATCCATCTTAATGAATCAATTGAAAGCTTTTGTTGAAATCTTTATTTGAACTTCTACAGTTATTTTTATCTTGACTGTTTTTGTTTTGAAAACTTTTTCCCAACCATGGCTCAGGGTGATAGTAGGGGGCTGTATAACAACCTGGTAGATGAGAATCCCAAGTAGATTTCAATGCATAAGCAAGGTGGTAGACCTGGAAACCCATTTGAGCAAGGATGGATGTGTTCTTAAATATTTCACGGCATTGTTTTGTTCCTCTGACACTCAGAGATGTGATGAACTACTTTCTGAGAGGTGACGATAGTAATAATAATCCCTGCATTTGATATAGTGCTTTTCAGGTGTTCTAGACGTGTCAAAGCGCTTCACAGAATATACTGTAAAGTGAATTGGCTATATACTTGTGGGCGAAACGTGACAGCCAATTACACATTGTCCCACAAACAGTTGTGGATTGAAATGACCAATTTTATTATTGGTGTTTTTTGGAGAGATTATTATTAGGTGTTAATGTTAGGATCCATTACACAATATGTAAATAGAGATGTATCACATATAGGATAAAGGAAATTACAGATTCTCCTATTTATATAATTAACCAATGTAAAGGATTTCCTAACCAACCATCCCACTCCCTCTGCTTGACAGGCACTGGCCTGCTCAATGTACTCTACCCTGCCCACCTACCATCAGCGGTCAGGCCTTCAGCTTTTCTGACCCCAGTCTCTGGCATCCCTTCATTTCGCCTCCTCCCCTGCCTCCTTCCAAGATTTGTCTCTAGATCTTCCTTTTTCACTGCGTTTCTCACTGTGTTTAGGGAAGAGGGTGGGAAGAAATAAATCTACAGCACATTAAAAACTGCAAAATTGTTTAACACAATTCCTATTTGTTTTCACAAGACCAAACAAATTCCTGGTGAAAAAGTAAAAATTCAGATCCATTTGATGTCTATTCCTGTTCACAATGGTTTGCAGAGGCCAATGGACTGACATTCTTCTGTAATCGGCTCTGCTTGTGAGCCATCTCAGGGACAGCAAAAGATTCAAATTTATTTCTGATAGTTAGTAGATCTCTAAAGTACTGTAGCAAATAAAATAATTTACTTACATCAGCTGCTGCAGTGTACCTTAGATGTAACAAGCTACCGGCCCATCTCCAACCTCCCATTCCTTTCCAAGGTCCTTGAAAGAGTGGTTGCCTCCCAGCTCCGCTGTTTCCTCACTCACTCCTCAAACCCCTCCAATCGGGTTTCCGTGCCTTCCACAGCACGAAATCTGCCCTGGTCAAGGTCACAAACGCCTGACCATCTGTAACTAGGGCTCCCTCTGCCTCCTCGACCTATCCGCTGCCTTCGATACCGTGGACCACACTATCCTCCTCCACCGCCTCTCCTCCCTTCTCAACCTGCAAGGCTCTATCCTCGAATAGTTCTGGTCCTATCTCTCCCATCGCCTTCACTTTGTCTCCTCCAACGGCTTCTCCTCCAGTCCCCGCACAATCACATGCGGCGTTCCCCAGGGCTCTGTCCTTGGCCCCTTCTACATCCTCTACACTCTCCCCCTGGGCGACATCTTCCACAGACATGGGATAAATTTCCACATGTATGCGGATGACACCCAACTCTACCTCTCTGCGTCAACCCTCAATTCAAGGACCACTGGCGTTCTGACTGCATGCCTGTCTGACATTGAGTCCTGGACAAGGGCAAATTTTCGACAACTCAACGTCAACAAGACAGAGGCCCCCCTGAATGGCACGTGTCAGCGCCTCCGCACCTCGGGCGCTGACAACATCAGCGTTCAATGCTGCTCTCTCCACTTCTCAAAGCGAAGCAGGAATCTGGGCGTCTTGTTCGACCCCAAGCTATCCTTCCTCCCCAACATCCGCTCCATGACTAGCACAGCCTTCTATCACCTCTGCAACATTGCCAGACTCCACCACTACCTCACCTCCCACGCCGCAGAAACTCTCACCCATGCCTTTATCACTTCCAGGCTCGACTACGGAACCCTCTCCTGATCGGCCTCCCCAGCTTCTCCCTTCACAAGCTGCAGGTCATTCAGAACTCTGCAGCTCGTGTACTCTCCCTCACCAGGCTTCGCGACCACATCACTCCCACCCTCACCCATCTCCACTGGCTCCCCATCCCCCAGAGGATCAAATTCAAGATCCTTGTTTTCACTTTCAAGGCCATTCACGGCCCTGTCCATGCCTATTTCTCTGACCTACTGTCTCCCTATCAGCCTGCCCGTCCCCTCCGTTCAGCAGACTCAGGCCTGCTCCGCGTCCACACCGCCCTAACCATCGGCGGCCGGGTTTTCAGCCGCTCTGCTCCCACACTGTGGAACTCCATCTGGCAGCTCCTCTGCCTCGTTCCTCCCTTTCCTCGTTCATGGCCGGTCTTAAGACCTTCCTCTTGGACCGTGCCTTCGGCTGCCCCACTAACTCTTCCCCCTCGCCCACTCTCCTTCCCCTTCACCCTACCCCGACCCCACCCCCCTCCTGCTCGGATCCCGACCTGACTGTTTAGTGCTTTGGGACGTCCTCCCGACGTGAAAGGCGCTATAAAAGTGCAATTTTGTTGTTGTTGTAACCACTGCAGTATGAATTAGGGAACTACTGTATCCATCTTTGAGTGTTTGTGCAATTTCCACTAGGGAACGGCGATATATCGGTATATCGCTAAAACCCGATATGATTTTCATATCGGTATGCCGATATAGACATTTTAAAAATACCGATATATCGAAAAACGGTATATAGAGGTAAAAAATCGGGATGCGAGCACAATCAACTGCAAGACCCAGAATGCTCATCTCTATACACAATGCACAGACCGAGGTGCAAAGCCGCCATCTTGTATTCATAGTCCTCGAATACATAATACAGGTATGCAAGGGGTGGGGGGAGAGAGACGGCTGTGGGTGCGGGGGGGTGAGGGGGAGAGAAACTGCTGGGGGGTGGGGTGAGGGGGAGAGAGACGGCTGGGGGGTGTTGAGGGGGAGAGAGACGGCTGGGGGGAGGGGGAGATAGACGGCTGGGGGGGGGAGAGAGACGGCTGGGGGTGGAGAGGGGGAGAGAGAAGGCTGGGGCGGGGGGAGGAGAGGGGGAGAGAGACGGCTGGGGGTAGGGGGTGAGAGACGGCTGGGGGGGGAGAGAGACGGCTGGGGGGGGGGAGAGGGGGAGAGAGACGGCTGGGGGGAGGGGGAGATAGACGGCTGGGGGGGGGGGAGAGGGGAGAGAGACGGCTGGGGGGGGAGGGAGAGGGGGAGAGAGACGGCTGTGGGGGAGAGGGGAGAGAGATGGCTGGTGGGGAGAGGGGGAGAGAGATGGCTGGGGGGGAGAGGGGGAGAGAGATGGCTGTGGGGGAGAGGGGGAGAGAGACGGCTGGGGGGGGGAGAGGGGGAGAGAGACGGCTGGGGGGGGGGGGGAGAGGGGGAGAGAGACGGCTGGGGTGACGGGGAGAGAGACGGCTGGGGGAGGAGGGAGAGAGAGACGGCGGGGGGGGGGGGAGGAGAGGGGGAGAGAAACGTCTGGGGGGAGGGGGAGAGAGACGGCTGGGGGGGGAGGGGGAGAGAGACAGCGGGGGGGGGTGTGGAGGAGAGGGGGAGAGAGACGGCTGGGGGGAGGGGGAGAGAGACGGCTGGGGGGGGAGGGAGAGAGAGACGGCGGGGGCGGGGGGAAGAGAGGGGGAAGAGACGGCTGGGGGGAGGGGGAGAGAGACGGCTGGGGGGGTAGGGAGAGAGAGACGGCGGGGGGGGGGAGGGAGAAAGAGACGGCTGGGGGGGTGGTGGGGGAGAGAGACGACGGGGGTGGGGGGTGCGAGAGAGGGACGGGTGGGGGGGGGAGAGACGGGGTGGATGTGATAATATACAGATAGATAGAGATGGGGGGGGATGTGAGAGAGGAGAGAGGGAGAGAGGCATAGAGAGACACAGACAGAAAAACACAAAGATGGAGAGAGTGAGAGACACAGAGAGAGAAAGATATTTACCTCCTGAGAAGATAGGCCCCGAATGCGCACGCACCCGGAATGCGCGCGCACTCCGATGCGTGCGCGCATGCGCAGTACGAAAAAATGGAAAATATCTATATTTCGGTATATCTCGATATGAGCCAACCGATATATCCATATCCGGAAAATTCCCATATCGCCGTTCCCTAATTTCCACTTGATCTACTGTAATTGATTCTTTCCTGTGTTTCCATTCCGTTCCCTTCAGATATTTAAAAAAATTCTGCCGAAGGCATTCTCAGATCATACCAACTTTTAGAGTCACACTAATTTGACTCCCTAGCAATGTTGATCCTGCTTGACGTTTTGATTATTGGTTTGTGAAGCTTAATGTTTTAGCACTTTTAAAAATTAAAAGAATTATTGTGACACTATTATCTAGCATAAACACATAATAATAAATGAAGTAGGCCCTTCAGGTTTGGTGCCATATTTTTAATGCTGTGATGTTATTAGAGATTTGGTGGTTTGGATTTCAATCACACTTCATTGTTGCCCATATAAAGCTGAGGAGGCTTATTTCAGCGCCTTGGGACGTCCTCCCGACGTGAAAGGCGCTCTATAAATGTAATTTGTTGTTGCTGTTGTTGTTATTAGCTAATGCAACATATGGAGTGCTAAGGTTGGTCTCAGTATCCTTGGACCAGGAAAAGAGAAATCAACAATGGGTATACTCCAGTCCTCAATTGTTGCCTATCCAAACAGGGAAAATGAGAAAACAGTCACACTTTGTGAGCTCAAATCCACCTGTCTTCCCCCTAACTTGAGTCATGAAAAAGGGAATACAAAAGTCAGGAACATATTGAATAATTATTGTGTGGCTTTTTTTAAACAAAAATGAACAAGGAGGACTCCTAAGCATCCTGGCCAAAATTCAATACTAATCAATCAATCAATCAATCAATCAAAACTTACATTTATACAGTGCCTTTCGCGTCAAGAGGTGATCAGGTGATTTCTGGGACATTGACATAAGAAAGGTAGATGTTGAGCTTCCTGTTTCTCAGACCAGTAAGGCCCTGAGAAAATGACAACAACAACAAATTACATTTGTATTGACTTACAGTGCCTTGGGACGTCCTGTAGACATGAAGGCACTCTACAAATGTAATTTTGCTGTTGTTGTTCACGTCAGAAGGACAGCCTGTACAATCAATCAGTGCTCACCCGAGTTAAGGTTGGGATCGAAAGGGGTGGAAGGCAGGATGGGTGGCTGTTTCACACTGTACAATAATTTACCAGTTCTGCATCAGGCACCACTTTCACCATTTCTGCAGAAACTATCGTCAAACTAGAGGATTTGCAAAATAAGAATTGTGGGAACTGGATTCAGTTTGTGCGGCAATCAATAGCTGCACCAGCCCCCACTCTGACTGTGGTTCTCACTTTTTTTCAATCTGCATCCTTTGTCTTTGTTGGCAAACACTGTATAGAGTGCAATAGAGAACCAAGGGAGGAGTCGTTTTGCACTTACAAAATGCGGGTATGGGTTTGAGGATAAACCCATTAAGATTTATCAATTTAGCAAATGCAGATGTTAAAATATTCTATAGATTTATTTTATTTTTAATAACATTAAGAATTCATATCCGAACATGTTAGTAAATGTTCACAGAGAAAAATATATTTTAACATACCGTATATCTCCGCGTATAAGGCGCACCCGCGTATAAGGCGCACCCCCCGTTTTTGACCTTTTCTTGGTGAAAAAAAACGGAAGCATTTTCAATGATATTGCCGGCAGAAGGGAGGAGAGACAGGAGAGGTAGGTAGGTAGGGAGAGAGAGAGGCAGGCAGGGAGAGAGAGAGGGAGAGAGGCAGGCCGGCAGCCCGGGAGAGAGAGAGGGAGAGAGGCAGGCCGGGAGAGAGAGAGGGAGAGAGGCAGGCTGGCACGCAGGCAGGGAGGGAGGGAGGGAGAGCGGCAGGGAGGGATGCAGGCAGACTGGGTTCGGCAGAAGGTAAGCACAGCACTGAAGTCCGCTGCTGCTGCCGCTGCCCGGGCGGCCGAGGTCAAAGCCCCGTCACCCGCTCCCCCCCAACCCCCGCCGGACACTGACCAATCCCTGGCTGACAGCGCGCCGGCCGCCCCCCCCTGTTTACTGTATCTCCGAGGATCAAAATTGCTTGTACCTACGTATAGGGAGCACCCCCAACTTTCGAGATCTTCCGACCTGAAAAAAAGTGCACCTTATATGCGGAGATATACGGTACTTTCTACAGAATGAATAATTTGAAGCTTTCAATTTATTTAAACACAATAATAAAAATTGGTCATTTGCAATCCACGACTGTTTGTGAAACACTGCTGTGCGCAATTGGCTACCGCCTTTCGCCCACAAATATACTGTCAATTCACTTTACAATTTATTCTGTGAAGCCCTTTGAGACGTCGATAAGATGTGAAAAGCACTATATCAAATGCAAGGATTACTATTATTATTATTTGGTCAGTTATGTGTCTTATGCATGCAGAAATCTGTTACATAAGAGTAACCAAACCACACAGAGAATTCCATATGTACGACAACAAGTGGAAATCTTGCTTGGTCCCTATGGCAGTTTCACACTATAAAATGCTTTACTAGCTCAACATTTGGCACCATTTCTGCAACTGTGTTGGCAGTCATTTATGAAGATACTTCCACATATGTAATTTTACGTTTTGTATTTGTTCATTGATATGAAGTTTTCTAACAACTATGGTCATCCTTTTTTAAAATAGCGGAGCCACATTTGCTTGTTTCCAGTGTTACAGATCCTCAAAATGTCTGATGAAAGCATCAAAAAATTTCATCCTTTGACCCTTATGTCAAAGTCCCAGAGATCACCTGATAAATATTGAATGTTGGCCAGGATGCTGTTGGGAGTCCTCCTTGTGCATTTTCGTTTTTAAAAAAGTGCCAAGCAAGTTATTCAATATGTCCCTGACTTTTGTATTCCCTTTTTCTTGAGTCATTGGTTTCTTTGGTTTCCCACTTTTAACCCTTTCCTCAACCATCATTGATTGTTAAAACTTACCTGAGGAGGGGATGGAAAAAATCTGCCAGGTCTTGAGACATCGATGTGCTGCCCATCACTCCTGCTGTGGTGGGTGCATGTATGAACATTGGGTAACAACAGAATCCGGCACAACCATTATTCACTTTGCAGTCAAATAACCTGTAAAAACAATAATGCCCACTAGAGGGCGACTGGCACCCACATAACTACCCTAGCAGGAGAAAGAAGTCTGATGCCTTAAGTAGGACAACAACAACAAAATGACATAGCACCTTTCACTTTGGGGGGATGTCCCAGGGCACTGACAGTCAGTGTTTCGGACCTGAGCTGGGGTCGGGATCGGGGAGAAGTGGAATATGAGAGTACTATAGCCTAGTGCGTCAAAGCTTTACCTTATATTCCCAAACTAATCATATTTTTTCACCCCTAAATGCATTATGCATTACCAGAAGCAGGATTTATTGAGTCTGGTCATTCAGGTGCTGTATATGTTGAAAGAGAGAAAGATGGATGTGAGCACACTGAAACACACTATTAGCGGAGAAATGTTGTGAGCAAGAGAAGAGCTGCTGTTGCGTGGTAGGGGTGTGTTGGGGGAGCAAGAGTTGTAGTAAAGACCAGAGAGAAGGACGGCTGGGATCTAGGGGGAGGAGCAAGGGACTGGCGCGGTGTGGTAATATAATTTCTGATGGAATAACTTCAGATAATACTGTGCATTACATTTCACCTTGATTTCATAGCCACAGCGAGTCTGCCCCAATATCAGGCGATATTGGAAGTTAAATGCAGTGGTTAAAGAGTTAATCTTTCTAAGTTGATCTTTCTAATATCTCTCGTAAAATTGCTGTTTTGGGAGAATTTAAAGAAAATCCTAAGGCTGCCAAATAAAGAGCTCCCAACATCTCTGTCTGGTACTTTAATTCTATTCTGTGATGTCCAGCTTAACACCACAAAAGTATGCCAAAGCTGAATGTTTTTGATTGATGTGCAAAAGCATTGTATTATGGCAAATTGAAGGGAGTATTAATGTGCACATTTGAAAATAATGAAGAATGTTATCTATATCTTTTCATAAATAAACAAAGCAGTTCCGGTATTTATACTGAACTGAGAAGTTTTTGAATGATTGTTTATCAGCCTTGCTAAGTTTCCATGTTGTAAATCGATTGTTCAGCTAAAATAGGATAAACCACAAAATAACATGTGTAAGATAATTTGGTTAATTTCTAACAAAGCTGAGTCTAGCTTTATATAAGCCTAACCTCCTTCAATATTTTGTCTGGCTGCTTTGTTCTTATCAAATCTAAGCATCTGGCCTCCAGCCAGCCAAAAGTTCTGTGTCTAGAGAGGGTAGAAAAAGATTCTGTGAGCTTGTCTGTTTAACACAAATATGTTTTCTGTGGAGCGCAGAGAAAAAATTTACATAGGAGCTGCTATTAGTCAGCTGTCTCCGTTCTAGACCTTTGGGTTCCACCCCTGAAGGAACTTCGACACTCCCTGAGGACCGATGCCATAAGCAATCCTGAATACAGATGTCAATAGATTTGCAAGTTAAATCTCACATAGGGAGGGAACGATTTGAGCTCTTGGTTTTTGGAACCATACTGCATTCGTTGCTTTGTCAGTGACTGACTGAGAACTGCAGGATATACAAAGCCATAGCAGCCTGAGCTGGTTAAAAAGCCATCGAAGACTTTTAGCTTGGAACCGAATTGTATTGTATCAGATTTACTCTGTTCATCTGGGAATACTTACTGGTAAATAGGTGAGTTAAACAAAGAGTTAATGTATGATTGTGTACAATACTTTATATGAACTTTCAAAATGGGCCCATTTGAACTGGAAATGTGTAAGCTGTTGCGAGCAAATGCTTTTATTGTGGATGATGTTGACTCTTATAGGGAAAAAAGAGGAGGTTTGATTTGTAGAACAAAGATAATGCAACTTTTATACGAGCTTAGTGCGTTATAAAATACTATAGACTGATCCTCTTCATTGAGATTAAACCAAAGTAAATATTTGCTTCCAGATTTATACTTCACCACAAGATTTTCCCTTAAAAAATTGCAATTGTTCATCAGATTTCAGAGAACTGGTTATGTCTCCTCTGTGAGTGGCGTGTATGTATTTGGCAGACATTGGCTAATTTCAGTTGAATAGAGCTCTGGCTTTCAAAGGAACTGCAAGAATTTATTGGTCAACCATCTGTTTGTTCTCGGTGAAAGTGTTCAAGGGGATAGGAAGATTGTTGGCATTTTATACTTAGCGTTTGTGCTGCCAATTTCAGGTGGGATCCAGTTTGAAACAGGATGAGAAAATACTTTTCAACGGAAAATAATTTTAGGACATAGTGACTTACTGAGATAAACTGCATTAATGTATTACCCAATCACCATAATTCTTTTATTAATGATTACCAACTCATACCGTTTGAAGCAACTGTAAGTGCTTGGACACGCAGTCTGGAGTTAAGAGTGCTATATAAATGAAAGTTGTTGTTGTTTAAATTCTCAAGTAATTTGATAGGAGTTTAAGTACAGCAGAAGTTCAGTGAAACAAAGCCTCCTTCCCCTCTCTTTTTTTGAATAGGCATCTGGTGACTTTGTTGTTAGCCAGGGGGTATTAGCTACTGGGGTTCACAGCTTCTATGCAGTCAAATTCTGTGTCGTGTTTCTGTGGTATGCACTCCTAAATTCAACTTGTGACTCTTTTGAAAGTGTTTTCTAATGTGTGCCCCATTAGACACAATAGAACAATTCAGGTGTTCATTCAAATACATTACTAGATTATGTGTGGCAGAATATTTGATTGAGGTATTTAAAATAATGAAAGGAATTGATGGTGAGAGCAATTCAATTGGTTGCAGTGACCCTTTCCCTCTCTCCCAACCTGTAACAGCTGATGTCCCTCCTCCCAAATGTTTCCCTATTTGGAAAATTCTTATGTGTGAGCATGAGGTGAATTTCAACTGATATAGCCATGACCAGTCGAATGGATTGCCAATACTTACACAGTGTTATCATGACAATAATAATAATCCTTGTATTTGATATAGCGCTTTCAACATCTTATCGATGTCCCAAAGTGCTTCACAAAATATACTGTAAAATGAATTGACTATATATATTTGTGGGCGAATCACGATAGCCAATTGCGCACAGCAGTGTCCCACAAACAGTCCTGGATTGAAATGACCAATTTTTTAATTATTGTGGGGGTTTTTTGGAGGGATTATTATTAGACATGTGGAGTAAAGAAGCTTGCCCAAGGTTTCGCCCTGACCTGCCTGGATTCGAACACAGGTCTCCCTAGCTTGGTCTCCCCAACTTGCAAGACAAGTGCTCTAACCATTGAGCCACAGGAGCTCCAAGTTAAAAGTACTGGCACCTGTGGAGCCATTCCTCAGTGTGAGCCACCAATTAGAGTAGAGAGAGAAAAGTGGAAGGAATTTGGAAGAGGGTAAGGGACTGGGATCTAATTAGACGATTTTTTAAAAGTGTAAATGTATAAAGGTGGCTAAACACATGTAGCAATATAGAGTCATGGGACTTGGTTATATCCTCCATGATTCAGTTTGCAGTGAAGGTTCCATTTCAGTCATGTTATTGTAGGAAGAATTGGAGCCAAGGCAGTCCCCATGGGCATATTAAGACTGGGAAAATGTGGGACGTTTCCATTGGAACTACTCTCTCACATTTTCTGGGGATCTCTTGCAGAAAAGTATTGGCAGAGGCTAGATTCACATCCCCAGCTTGTCCTATGAGATGCAGAAAGTATGTCTTGATGGCATATTGAAGCTTGGGAAAGGACAGAAGATGACAGCTTACTAAGAATAGAGATATTTAATTTAAAAAAAGGAGGGGTTAAGAATTCTAACGATAATCCTTGCATTTGATACAATTCCTGATCATTCCTTGGAGGTGTCTCAAAGGACTTTGCAGAATCTACTATGGTATAAAGTAAATAGACTATATTTTATGGGCAATATGCGGTAGCCAATTGCAGTGTCCCAAAAAAAGTTGCGGATTGACTGACTAAATTACTGTATTATATTTATTTTTTTGAAGAGATTATTCTGCAATTCGATTATTTTGCAATATGATCTTCAAATTGATAAACAACGGGGTTCCTAATTACTGCTAGGTAAACAGAGATGTTTGGAGTAAGGAAACTTTTTCGGGAATCAAACCCAGGTCCTCTTGCACACAAGGCGAATGCTATAACCAGTACACTACAGGACTCCATACTATAATTAAGTGATTTGGTGTGAATTTCACCAGTTGGGTTTTCTTTATACAGTAGTCTCTTAGATCTCATTAATTTGGGAATTCTCTAATTTTGGAATAGCAAATGTTCCAATGCACTTGCTATGGGATTTCTCATTATAAGTACACAATAAAATCATGCCAGGCTAAGAGTGCATTATAACCTCTTTTGCATGAGCTGTCACTGTAGAGATGGAGATACTGTGTGTTAGGACAATTGAGATCAGTGCTTATCAAGGTGAGGAATGTCGGGAATGGAGGTCTTTGCACCTACAATCCATATTACAGCAGATATGGGTTAATCTTTCCCAAGAGAAAATACTTTAGTTGAGCTGAAAATGCAGTGCCAAATTATGGTCATTTTATGATGTTATTATTCCATTCCCACTGGAAACTTGGTTGAGTCTGGCCAAGCATGTTTCACGCATGATCCTTCCAGCTAGCTAGTTCATTCTAACTGTCTGGGAATCAACCCAAAGGTGACTGTGTGCTAATCCACTACACTACACAGTACCTAGTACCTTTCTTTCTTAAGCCCCCAGGTTTTTTTCTTTCCACAAATATAAAATGAAAAATATTTTCAGTATTAAAAAAAATAAAATGTCTACATTCCTAAAATGCTTTTCCGTCAGCACATAAACTGTGTAGCAGTTTTGTTTCCGCACATCATAAAATTATAAGTTGGTAAACGTTATAAATATCTTACCAAGTTTGGTTACTTTCTGAAGCTGCAAGCAGGGCTAGTCACACAATCTTTGTTTTGTAAAATAAAATATTTTTTGCATTCTTTTCATGCATTTCATAATTACTCTGGAGTTCATCCCAAGTAAAATTAGAAATACATCAGCAAGTTAATTTCCCATTGACCTGTCCAGATAAACATCAGAATTCTACTTCATCGTTCATTCAATAGTCTAATCACATTCCTAGTGATTCTTGGAAATTGCTCCAACTGGTTTCTTGTGACTTGATGTCTGCATATCAGTCCTGCATGAGTACACTAAATTTATTAGTATTTTCTCTTTTAAAATTCTTGTGGACACCTTAAGAATAAATAATAATCCTTGATTTTTGATATAACTCAAAAATATAACTCATTATGCAAAATGTCTCAAAGCACTCCACAGGACTGTAAAGCATTTGTGGGCAAACACGTACCATTTTATTGGGTAGGAGAATGCTCTCTGTCCTGTATTTCATTCTAAAAATGGTGAGTATAATAATAATTTGACTTATATAGCTCTTTTCGCATTGTAAGAACGTCTCACCAGAGTATTTTCCAGCCCCCAGATCAGGTGCAAACCCTTCACTGTCCAGTACCTTGGGACGTTCTCTGGACTATATGAATAATTTTATCATAATTCTCTACAAATGTTTTTGGTGTAGTATTGTGTGACTTTCAAAATGCAGTAATTAATTCATCGGCAATGCTAGATACTGTCATTATTATGGGATTGTAGAGATTCTGTCCACTGCAGCAAATGATGATAGTATAATTGCATAATAATAATTGCATTTGATATAGAGCCTTATCACGTCTTCAAGACATCTGAAAGAGCTTCACATAATATACTGTAAAGTGTAGTGACTGTATTTTGTGGGTGAAACACTATTGATATTGTAAAGAAGGTGAAAAGGTAAAGATGCTAACCAGTAGAAAATATGAAATGAAGCAAATCAGAGGGGATATTACAATTTGTAATTGATACTGATGAAATTCAAGATTATTTAATCTCATTTCAATTACCTGATCGGTTGATCTTCTTAACCTGCTATGTCAGCTCAAAGGTAGCACTCTTGCCTCTGAGTTAGAAAGGTTGTGGGATTGAGTCCAATATCAGGACTTGGAATCGCAAAGTCAGAGGTGCTGACCTTCAGATGAGACTTTAACCCATCTGCTTGTTCAAGTGGAAGTTAAAGATCACATGGCATTATCCCAAAAGAGAAAGCCACTGTTTGTTGGCCAGTGTTCTTTTGGCAGTGTTCTGGCCAACAAACCCCCAAATAAAATTTGTCATTCCTGGCTGTTTGTGGGACATTGCTGTGCACCACTGGCTACTGCATTTTACCCACAAAATATATTTTACAGTATATTTTGTGAAGTATTTTGAGATATCTCAACAACAAGTTGAGGCACAAAATCAAACGCAAGGATTATTATTATAATAAAATTACTCATTCATTTTCACAGTATCCAATTAAGCTGATATCATTTTGCACTTTTAGTGAGAAAATATGCACTAAAGGGTCCTTTTTGTCACTTGTTTTTTTAAAAAACACTGCTTCCAGGTATAACCTAAACCAAATCTCCTTGGAATTCCAAGATACTAGGGAACGGCGATATGGGATTTTTCCGGATATGGATATATCGGTTTGCTCATACCTGCTTAAACCGATCTATCGAGTTTTTATACTGCGCATGCGCGTGCATTCGAAGTGCGCATGCATTGATGGCGCGCGCGCATTTATGGTGCGCGCTCAGTCGCGGTGCGCGCGCATTGACGGTGCGTCCGCACTGACGATGCGCGCGCAGTCGCGGTGCACGCACATTTCGAAATGCGTGCTCTAGGTCCAGAAAGTTTGTAATGTTGGTGTCAAGGTCTGTTGAATTATACAATGTTGTTTGCTCCCTACCTCCCCCTCTCCTTCTCTCCCTCCTCTCCTCTCTCCTTCTCTCCCTCCTTTCCCCCTCTCCTTCTCTCCCTCCCTCCCTCCCTCCCTCCCCCCTCTCCTTCTCTCCCTCCCCCTCCACTCTCCCTCTCTGCTCTCCCTCCTCCCTGTCTCCTCTCCCTCCTTTCCCCCTCTCCTTCTCTCCCTCCCCTCTCTCCTTCTCTCCCTCCCTCCCTCCCCTCTCTCCTTCTCTCCCTCCCCTCTCTCCTTCTGTCCCTCCCTCCCTCCCTCCCCTCTCTCCTTCTCTCCCTCCTTTCCCCTCGCTCCTTCTCTCCCTCCTTTCCCCCTCTCCTTCTCTCCCTCCCTCTCCTCTCTTCCTCTCTCCTTCTCTCCCAACTTTCCCCCTCTCCCTTCCTGCCCTCTCTCCTTCTCTCCCTCCTTTCCCCTCGCTCCTTCTCTCCCTCCTTTCCCCCTCTCCTTCTCTCCCTCCCTCTCCTCTCTTCCTCTCTCCTTCTCTCCCAACTTTCCCCCTCTCCCTCCCTCCCCTCTCTCCTTCTCTCCCTCCTTTCCCCTCGCTCCTTCTCTCCCTCCTTTCCCCCTCTCCTTCTCTCCCTCCCTCCCTCTCCTCTCTTCCTCTCTCCTTCTCTCCCTCCTTTCCCCTCGCTCCTTCTCTCCCTCCTTTCACCCTCTCCTTCTCTCCCTCCCTCTTCTCTCTTCCTCTCTCCTTCTCTCCCAACTTTCCCCCTCTCCTTCTCTCCCTCCCTCGCCTCTCTCCTTCTCTCCCTCCTTTCCCCTCGCTCCTTCTCTCCCTCCTTTCCCCCTCTCATTCTCTCCCTCCCTCTCCTCTCTTCCTCTCTCCTTCTCTCCCAACTTTCCCCCTCTCCTTCTCTCCCTCCATCTCTAAATACAAAATAGAACACACACACACCAAAAACAAAATCTAGAGATTTATTCTCCTCCATTTCTTGCTTGAAAGTAGCATGTAATGTCCACGTGTAAATGAGATCTATTACAATAGAAAAGAGAGAGACAGACAGTCTGACTGTTAGAGTTAGAAGCCAGATTATCACTGCTGTGTGTGTCTGACTAGACACACACATAGAAGCAGTGATAATCTGGCTTCTAACTCTCTCACACACAAAAATAACACTTACAGCCACAAAATGCCACTTATTTTTATGTAGTCTGAAGTCTGAATTAATGTCCTTCGCCATTGGCAAGCTCTCCTTTGCTATGCAAAAAGTGACAGCGTTCGTGATACTTTGCCACTTTTTGTCCCCTCTCTGGTACAATGTTCTCCTCTTAAATAACGCAGGAATTGTTTGAGCTGCACTGGCCCCACTACCTGTCGCTTTCTCCGAAGCGCTGGTTCGACTTCCTGCTGTTGTCGACAATGATTTCGCTCTGAGGGCAGCGTGCTGGGCGGGGTGGTGCTGCTTAATGTGATGTCGCAGGTTGCTCGTGCTCGAATCAGATGTCTTAACCAAGACCTTGCAAACTGTACATCTATACACACCATTACTGACTGCATTGTTTTCAAAGTAGTCCCATACGGGGCTTCTTTTCCCCATGATGAGAAAGGTAAATTTTCAAACTACAATTTTCAGCGATGCGACTTTGTTAAGACGCCACGACTCACGTCGAGTATACGCAGTAAAGTGTGCGCGCGCATCGGATGTGCGCGCCCGTTAATTGTGCGCGCGCACCGAATGTACGCGCATTCCATGCTCTAGATCTAGGAGGTTGCAATGCTGGCGACAAGGTAAGCTGGAAAAGATCGCATTACACCGATAATACCAACAATATTGATATATTGCCAGGAACGATATTAAAAATATATCGATGTATATTTTTAAAATCGAATCTCTCGATATAACAGTTTTTTTAGAATCACCATATCGGCATACTGACCTGAAAATCATATCGGGTTTAATCGAAAAACCGATTAATCGCCGTTCCCTACAAGATACTAATTTGAATCCCTGTAATATGGACAGTGGATTTCATACTTCAGCACAGAGTGAACATTGATTTTTTTTGGCTATGGATTCTTTGCTTCTACTTTGTTGAAGGCTGGCAGTTAATCACATCATACACAGTTGCCATTGTAAACCTCAGGTGAACAGTGTAATTAAATTAGAAATCAGTTTCCTCTGTGAGGCTATGGAGTTTCAATTTACCATTTCAGTACAGTTATTAGGATTGCTTTTTCATAGAATCATAGAATTGTACAGCACAGAAGGAGGCCATTTGGTCCATCGTATCTGTGGTGACTCTTTGAAAAGAGCTGTCCAAATCAATCCCATTCGTCTTCTCTCTCACCATAGTTTTTCAACTTGTTTTCCCTTTTTAACATTATATAGTGCATGAAAACTGTTACTTGCTGCTTGTGCTCTCTCGATGGGCCAGTTAGTAAAGGCCCATACAGCACTAGATCTTCGAGACCACATTTGAAACACTGTCTGTGTTGAGTTAGCAGGGCAAAATGTTGGGCAAATTTCCTTACTCTGCATGCCGGTTTACCTAGAAGTTAATAGGAACCTGGTTGTTAGTTGGCGGAAACTTTTCCTGGGGTAATGATGCCTTAAAAAACATTTTTTACTGGTAACTACTACCCACGACTGTTTGTGGGACACTGCTATGTGCAACTGGTTGCTGCACTTCACCCACAAAATACACAGTCACTTCACTTTCCAGTATATTCTATGAAGCGCTTTTAGACATGATAAGGCACTATATCAAATAAAAGGATGAACATCTTCTTTCTGTATGGACAAAACAACAATGTTTGTGTGTCAGCTAAGATCTCAATAACCGATAGATTTAGAAACATGATTTATACCTCATCAGAAAGGGAGTGTGATAGGCATATTTTTTCCGGGGATCTCCTATCATTAATGATTTATGACTTAAACAAGATTTGTGCGTCACAGAACATACATGCACTCAGACGAAGCCAAGCAGCGGGACAAGATAAAGATACCTAAGTGAACATCTAGCCTTTCAAGTACAAATACAAATGTCGGACAAAAGAAAGAAAGCCGATTAAATGATACTGAAGAACAAAGAACAGCACAGCTGCATTGCAATAACTCAAGGACCTGCCGGATCACGCAGTAAACCCCTTTGGTTAGCGTAGCTTTGATAAGATCTTTTTTCATTCATGAGCTATGACCCAAACAAGCTCATCGCACATATACAGCGGCTTTGCTTCAGGTGTACACTCAATGTTTACAGCATGTTAAATGGTTTGTGAGTGGTATCACTGAAATCTACATTCCATCGTCAATCCTTTGGTTGCAAGCGTAGCTGTAATGGGTACAGCTAATGTTATTACAGTAGAAGCCCATTTGTCCGTGACTTGATGCACCAGCACGCCAAAAAAAAGTCCCCATTCGATAAACCGGAACTTACCCGGAACAATAACAGTGGAGCATTTGTAATTGCATAAATAATAACATAATAACAGAATATTGCATTGGCACACACCGTCAAAACTACTCTCCTGCGCCCCCCACCCCCGCTGATAGATGCTGCGCTTGAAGCCATGATGCTGCGATTGAGGTTTACAGTCCAGTGACTCCTCCCAAAATGGAGAACGCCAAGCAGGTGAAAAAAACGGAGCGCATATAACTTCAAAGTCATACTAGTGACAAGCCGATAACGCTAGCTGATAGCCCATATTGTCGCGCAGGTGCAGTATTTTGGTTTGCTGCTAGTAGAGTCTAGGGCTTTGGTTTGCAGCTAGTAAAGTTGCACGACTTTAAAATCGCGCTGCCGTTTCTTTCACCTGCTGGCCCGCAAACCCCAATCAGTAAAGGTGAGAAGCGCAAGAGAGCAGCTCCAACAACAAGCACCAACACAATACTCTGCCACTATCTGTTATTACCTAGTCTGGTGTATATGGTGTGTGTTAAAATAACTTAAATTTTTTTGTAGTGGGTTTTCGGCTGCGGGCAGCCCGAATATCCGGCAGGCACTTTAACCGGCATTGACCAGGTTCTACAGGTGCCGGATAAACAGGCTTCTACTGTATATTAGCTTAGCTTAGACATTAGTTGGGTTGCTAGCATTGGCCTCTTTAGGTTAGGGAGGAAAAAAATCATCCATTTGCTGGGATTTGTCACATTTCAGTTTTATAACCAGCATTATTCATGTACTCAAGCACATACAGAACTCTTTCAGGACACCATTTTTTCAGTGTTACTATGCAGGCTGTAATGGTAGAGAATCAACAACATGAAAATTCAATACTGTTTGGCTTCCCAACCTAAAATGGTACTGAATATTGAGGTTGTTGACACAAACCAGATGCTAATCCACTCTACTGTCATGAGGTTACTTGCTTGATGAACCATTACAAACGCTACTTTGGAGTCCATCTTTTGAGTTTCAAATCCATCATAGTAAATTTTCAGTGGTTGGAACTCAGAAAGCAACATAATGCGAAAACTGAACTCTCATCCAGAGCAGGCCCGCCTTATTTGACCTGCTCTGCATTTGACCTTTGCCTGACCTGCATTACATCCAGTTCCAGAGTATCGCTATACATGTTCAGTCTGAGCACAAATAGCAATGGTTCATTGTACTAATAAAATCAGAATAATCTGGGAAATTAATTTCCACCATTCATATGTCAATCTAGTTACTGGCGCCAGCAGATTCAACAGCATGTGGAGGGCTGGCAGAGACTAGATTGGCTGCATTTGTTTCATCATGTACCAGTTCCAGATGGAATACTAGAGCCACAAAAACACAAAGAAACTCACCCACACACTCATTTTTGGAGGAAGTGGGGCAACATCATCCATTCCAGGGGGTTTGGACCCACTCTATTGCTATATTTGCACTAAAACAGGGATAAACTTGGCACCTTCCGGGAATACACAAGGTTTCCCAGAATAGATAGAGATTTTGTTTGAAATTCCATGTACAGTACTAGCTAGGATGAGAGAGCACTTCCTTTCTCCCTTTGCGTAGGTGGGTGGTATGTTAATGTACTTATTTAGAAAAGATTAAATTAACCCTTTCAGCGGCTTAATGGATTGTAACTTGTACATTTGGTAGAGTGATTACTTGGTGCTGGTATGTTGTGCAGTTGGTGTTAATTTCAAACCTAAATATAGGTTTGTTCTACCATAGTACATTCTGTTCAATTCTAGGTATATGATGTCAATGAGGGGGTCTAAACATATCTTTGAACTCTCTAAATTAGTGATTGAGTTTCCTAACTCATTTGGAATAAGAATTATTATTTTACTTGATGTATAGAAAGTTCCATCGCACACCTAAAAGTTGTTAGATATAACCTAGAATTACAGCCCCTTCATTGTTGCTTGCATTGACGTTCCACAGCTGTGTGCTCAGCACTTTGTGTGGTCTTTAATGGATAATGAATGGTGTATTCAATTTTATTCTAAACCGTCAATGTTCTATTCATTGCATTCTGTCTCTTTGTGAAGCATTTCTTTCCATGGTGTTGCTGGGAGTATTTTTCATAATTTGTCTCCAGATCAGGTGGTTTCAAATGGAAATTGCGACAGTTTGCTTGTTAATGTATATCTTTTCAAGAGATTTTCCTCCAATATGAGGCTGAGAAAACAGTTTTTTTCTTCCACCTCCCTCCTCCAACAACAGCTGTTAAAATGTGTTGAAATGCTTATAGCCATGCAAAAAGCAGAGCATCTTTCATTGCTTAGCCATGGTTCAGTCTGCTTCACTAAAATGTAGATATTAGGGACTTAAGATCCTAAACTTGCTAATACTTAGGGGTTATGTTTGCACTTTAAGATTGTCATTCTACACAATAAGTCATATTTAAGCGCTCTGAGACGCTACCCAGAGTGGAGGGTGCAATATAAGTGCAATATTATAGATTCATAGAATTTTACGGCACAAAAGGAGGCCATTCGGCCCATCTAGTCTGTGCCGGCTCTTTGAAAAGAGCGATTCAATCCCACTGCCCTGCCCGCTCCCAATAGACCTGTTCTCCCTAAATAAAGATCTAATTCCCTTTTAAAAGTTGTTATCAAATCAGCCTCCACCACCTTTTCAGGCAATGCATTCCAGATTCCAACAACTCACTGAGTGAAAACATTTCTCCTCAGCTCCCCTCTACTTCGCCTTGAAACTATTTTAAATCTGTAACCACGAGTCACAGATTCGCCCACGAGTGGAAATAGTTTTTCTCTCTTTGCCCTGTCGAAACCCCTCATGATCTTATAAACCTCTATTAGGTCTCCCCTCAATCTTCTCTGCTCCAGAGAGAATAACCCTAGCTTATCTAGCCTCTCCTCATAGCTGAAGTCCCTCAATCCTGGCACCATCCTAGTAAATCTTCTTTGTACCCTTTCCAATGTCTTCACATCCTTTCTGTAGTGTGGTGACCAGAATTGAACACAGTATTCCAGCTGAGGCCTCAACAAAGTTTTATAGAGGTTAGTCAGCACTTTCTGACTTTTGTACTCTATACCCCTATTTATAAAGCCTAGTATCCCATATGCCTTCTTAACAGCCTTGTCTACCTGTCCTGCCACCTTCAACGAGTCACTAACACAATTCCCAGGTCTCTCTGTTCCTTCACACCATTTAAAATGGTACTATCTAGCATATATTGCCTCCCTTCATTTCTTCTCCCAAAATGCATCACCTCACACTTCTCTGCATTAAACTTCATCTGCCATGTGTCTGCCCACTTTACCAATTTGTCTATATCCTCTTGCAGATGGCTGCTATCCTCCTCACTATTTACTATTCTCCCTAACTTAGTGTCATCTGCAAACTTGGAAACTGTACTCCCTACACCCAACTCCAGATCATTGATGTAGATTACAAAGAGCAATGGTCCCAAAACTGATCCCTGTGGCACACCACTGCTCACTTCCCTCCAGTCTGAAAAACAGCCGCTCACTACAACTCTCTGCTTTCTGTCTCGCAGCCAGTTGTGGATCCACTCTGCCACTGTCCCTTTTACACCATGGGCCTTTAACTTCCTAATAAGTCTCTCATGTGGCACTTTGTCAAATGCCTTTTGAAAGTCCATGTAAACTACATCAACTGCGCTACCATTATCCACCCATTCCGTTACCTCATCGAAAAATTCTATCAGATTTGTAAGGCAAGATTTGCCTTTAACAAATCCATGTTGACTGTCCTTTATTAGCCTATATCTTTCTAAGTGAAGATCTATCTTGTCCCTGATTATGGATTCTAGAAGTTTGCTCACTACCAACGTTAGACTGACTGGTCTGTAGTTACCAGGCTTGTCCTTCTGCCCCTTTTTATACAAGGGAGTAACATTAGCTATCCTCCAGTCCTCTGGCACGACCCCTGTGTCCAAGAAAGATTGAAAGATCGTGGCCAGCGTCTCTGCTATTTGTTCCCGTGCCTCCCTTAGTAACCTAGGGTGCATCCCATCCGGACCAGGTGACTTATCCACCTTGAGTGACGTCAACCTTTTTAGAACTTCCTCTCTGGTTATAATTATTCTATCCATTTCTCCTACCCTCTCCTCCAATACTATGGCATTGGCTGTATCCTTTTCTTTTGTGAAGACAGAGGCGAAGTACTCATTCAATATTGTTGTTGTTGTATCTGAAACTCAATTCATTTTTTGTTTTAGGTAGTGGTTTGCATTAATACTAATTTGTAGATAGTCTTTTTATCACAGCTCAACAGAAATAGTGGAGTCTAGTTTTCTAGTTATGCCAACCATGTGCAAATGCGGTACTCTTATATCTCAGAGGTGCTTTTCAATTTAGTAAACTATGGATAAGTCAACTCTGGCTTAATTTGTCATTATCACTTAAGTTTATTTATTTATTATTTAGAATTTGTAATGCTGTCAATATTCCAGCTGCTTCCCACTCAAAATATTAATAAATTAAGCTGTACTTGTCTCTCAGTTTAACACATAACTATCACATTCTAGAAATTCTTGTCAGTATTTATAATATCAAATATATTCGATAACTCGTCATGTAAGATATTGTCTTGCATTGTAGAGGCCTATCCTGTGACTTGTGCAGGCACTTGGCAAGTTTGGCCGCTCATACTAAGATGCATTGCAAGGGCCTCTACAGTGTCAGGTTGCCAATAGTTGATTAACTTTATTAATAACAGCTTCAAACAACCTGTATTTGAAAATGTTCAGATTATTGATGATTCACTGAATCATTTTTTATTCCTATTCGCTGATGGATACACTTGTGACGTGTCATTGTTCCTTTTGTCTCAAATTCCTTTCCGCAGTTTTAGTGGAGGCTTGTGAGTTAATTCATATGGAAATGTGCCCTTCCCAACATAAGACAGTGCTGCCTCTCCATTGTAAGATTGTTAAGTGGGTGGACCATTGAAATGGAATTGCTTGCAAACATTCCAGACCATTTTTTTATGCTACTTAATGCATATACACAGATTTAATGTGACTTCATTTAGGTTTAGTATGAACAAATATTCAAGTACACCTTTTTGAATAAGCTTTAATTTCTTTGACTCAGCAGGTTCGTAAGGATTTGTAAAATTAGAAAAAAGTTATGATAGGATTCAATCCCATCATAGCTTTTTTCTAATTTTACAAATCCTAAGGATTGTAAAATATGTACGTACTTGCGTGTTTCTTTTTCATCCTCTTCCCCATACACCTTTGGAGTTTATCGTGGATGTAACCCAGACAGACTCAGAATATCACATTACTGCAACATTCAAGTCAACTCTGTAAAATATCACAACACTAAATCAGATAGTTTTATGTTATAGCCAACAGCAAGTGCTCTCACATGATCGCTTGAAAGACTTGCATATTTGGAACAAGATTTATAGATTCCATTTATGTCTGCTTTCTGAAAACCTGCAGGTTTGAAGGTCTAAGGTGAAAGGCAAAATGTTATGATTCTGACATTATGCATGTGACCAAACAGTGCAAGCCTTGTACCACAAATTGTTCGAAGTGAAGCTAACAGACATCAGTAATTGTCAGTTATCAGTAATAAGTAATACAGGTCATCTCCATGTCCTCACAAATCCATATCCTTAAAAGTTAGGGATATACTATAAACAATACTGAGGATCCGATACAAATCATGACAATCTGGTAATTATTTTGTCACTATTTCTCAGTGAAATGCCATAGTCAGTGGGGAAGAATTAGGGGCCAGCAAAATAGAAGTAGTGGAATGACGCCGAGGATTTCAAAAAGTATGCAAGTAGAAGCCCTTTTGGCCCATTTGAACTCAGCTTTCCATGTTTTTTGTACCTTTTTTTCATTGAATTTACTATCCCGCACCCGCCTCCGTGACCACATAACTCCCACCCTCGCCCGTCTCCACTGGCTCCCCATCCTCCAGAGGATCGAATTTAAGATCCTCGTCCTCACCTACAAGGCCTTACACGGCCTTGCCCCATCCTACCTAACCGATCTACTCTCCCCCTACACGCCCACCCGGACCCTCCGTTCAACAGGACTTGACCTGCTCCAAACCCCCCGCCCGAACCGCCCCACCATCGGAGGCCGGGCCTTCAGTTTCTCCGCTCCCACCTTATGGAATGCCATCCCTCAATCCCTCCATTTCGCCTCTTCCCTTTCCTCTTTTAAGGCCGATTTGAAGACTTTCCTCTTCGATCGTGCCTTTTGTTCCACCCCGAACTCTTTTACCTCCCCTTCGTGTTTCACCCCTTCCCAAACACTCCCCTCCCAGCTCGGGTCACACGCCTCTTGTTCAGCGCCTTGGGACGTCCTCCCGACGTGAAAGGCGCTCTATAAATGTAAATTGTTGTTGTTGTTGTTGTTGAATTCTATCTGGACATATTACATTATGTGTATTAGTGGTACCTGAAGACCAACAATGACCTGCCAATGTACTGTTTAATCTGTACAATCTGCAGTACATTGGCAGGTCATTGTTTGTCTTCAGGTACCACTATTACACATAATGAAATATGTCTAGATAGAATTTAAAAATTACTGTAAAAAGATACCTCAGATGAAATATCTCAACACATTGTCTTGTTTAAAGGATAATAAAATGCAAATGTGTACAACCGACTGACCCCTTGACAAGTTTCTCTAGAAACAAAGTATGGGCTAATCATAGACTAAGTACTGTACATGTTTTCTGCCAACAAGGAACAACATTAAAGCTGTGTTTAGTGCCAGGAATAAGTTTTCTCGCATCCTGCAAAGTTGAATGTAAAGCTGGGTTTATTCTGCCTTCTCCACTTTGCAAACAATCAGACCAAAAGGCAAGTGGTTCACAATTAGACTTGCTGTATAAATGCAGCATAAATTAGATAAAGGCAGAGTTAGATTAACAGCATGAATATTTTCATTAGAGATATTAAAAATTATATGAATGTACTTTAAACAAAATATAAAAAGTAAATGATTTATTATATTCCTGTCTTTGTTTAGTTATCTCAATTTATCTATCTTCTTTTACTATCCATATTGTATAATCTAATATAATAAAACAACAATGTCTGTCTGCACCTCAAGAAGGATCTCAATAACCGAGTGACATAGAGACATGATTTATACCTCATCAAAAAGAGACATGGGTCTATTTGTTTTCAGGTATCTCCTACCAATCATAAGTTATTTTCAGTTTTGCATTGCTCGCTGCAGTTACACCTGGTAACCACCGAGTCATGTGGTGCCTGTGTATGTACGCACCTGTGTATATACGCACACACTGCGGTTACACCTGTTAGCAGCACCGACTGACCGTTATGCAGTGGCATCCTGCGACACCGAGCATGCACATAGCCAAGCGGCAGGAACAAAATAAAGAACACAGACAAAGGTAACAACAAAAAAATTATATTTAAAAAGTGCTGAGTACTCCCACTAAGTCCTCAAAAGGACTCCTCCCAGATGAATATAGATAAAGATGAAATGTCTATCTGTGTTTTGTGTCTATCTATATGTCAATCTATATTTCATATTGGATTCTTTGGTTGCAAGCGTAGCTGCAATGAGTACAGCTAGTATTTTATAAAATTAGACATTTTAAGTACTCATTTAAGCACATGGATAACAACAACAACAATTTGGATTTATATAGCGCTCTCCATGCCAGAAGGCATCTCAGCGCGCTTCACAATAACGGATCCTGAGGCCGAGCCAGGAGGAGAGGGCAAAAGGTAACCAAAAGCGCAGTCAAAAAGAAAAGTCTTCAGGCGCAACCTGAAAATAGGAAAGGAGGGGGTGAGGCAAAGGATGGGAGTTCCATAGCCTCGGGGCGTAATGACTGAAGGCCCGGCCACCAACAGTGGAACAGAGGATTCGGGGGATGAGGAGGCCAGAACCCGGTAGAACTAAGACAATGGCTGCTGTTGTGAAGAAAGAGGAGGTGCAGAGGAGTGGAGGGATTTGAAACAAGAGTGAGGATCTTGAAATCGATCCACTCCAAGACAGGGTACCAGTGAAGTCTGGCAAGGACTGGAGTGATTGGGGAGCAAAGTTTAGTTGGGTGAGAATACGGGAGACGGAATTTTGGATAACCTGGATTTTATAATCTTTCAAAAATAATTTGGTCAATTCAATCCGTGACTGTTTGTGGGACACTGCTGTGCTCAATTGGTCCACAAATATACAGTCAAATTCACTTTACAGTATTTTCTGTGAAGAAGCACTTTGAGACGTATAGAAGATGTGTAAAGCGCTATAACTTCTTTACTCCACACGCCTAATAATAATCCCTCCAAAAAAAACACAATTATAATATTGGTCATTTTAATCCACGACTGTGTGTGGGACACTGCTGTGCACAATTGGCTGCCGCGATTCGCCCACAAATATATACAGTCAATTCACTTTACAGTACATTCTGTGAAGCGCTTTGGGACATTGATAAGATGTGGAAAGCGCTATATCAAATTATGATTATTATTATTATTATCAAATCCAAGGATTATTATTATTATTATTTATGAATGTTTGAGGAGCGGAGACCGTCGAGAAGGGCATTGGAATCGTCCAGCCAGTGTGAAAGGCATGGACCAGGGTTTCAGCAGCTTTTGGGGTGAGATATTGGCGGAGACGGCAATGTATATAGAAAGTACTGACTAAAAAAGGAAATCTTTGCATAAGATGAATCGCAGAACGCATGAAATCTCAACTCTATGGAATATGAGAGAACGTTGCAAGACGTAGGTAAACACTATTCAGAATTCTGTAAAAAATGGTTTGGTAATGCTTGCATGCATCAGATTTTAGTTTAGAATTTGCACGGCTTTTTTATCTATGGTTCTGTTTGAGTGGCTAATTGTAGACCAGATACTTTCCTACAAGGAGAGAGAGAAAAGATGGAAACAAGGGCCATTCTGGGCATGTTCCTGTGCAATACTTTTTAAATATATTTAGATCAACATTGGCAGAGATCCAAGAGTAAGTTGCTTTCTTTACCCCCAATCCAAGGAAGTATCTTTATAACAGATAATTTGATAATTGTATGTTTAAATTTGTTTCAGTTTGGATACTTCAAGTTTGTCCAAAGTAACTAAATTTTACTGCTGTCATTTTGTAATTTCTTTGCTTGATTATTACCAACGAATAAAACCACAACTATCTGATTATACTTACTATAGTACATTGACTGTGTTTAAGTAAGATCCAATTAAGCTCCAATCTTGCCAGCCTATTGTTTCTCAGCTGGAATTCATTATATTAACTTATGGGTCATTTTCGGCTCTTCCATTTACCTGTTACCTTTGGAACACTTGCTGCTTTGTGTGCCTTCAGACACCCATTCGTGGCCTGTTCCATGACTGGGTGTCTGAAGCCTTGGGACATCCTCCTGACGTGAAAGTTTCTGTACAAGTGCAATTTGTTGTTGTTGTTGTGCAGTTATGAGATGTCAGAATCAGGACAACCTGTGCCAGCCTTGGCGTTAGTCTGTTACCTGAGACAGGCAGATCCACAGTACTCCAGGTCACTGCTGTTGACAAACCAGCCACAATCTGCTCATTGTCACTTGGAGGAACAGACATGTCACGGGTTGTGGTCGGGGAGATGTTCTACCCACTTCTTATTAATGTGCACTGAAGTACCCAAGCCTTGGTTCTTGGCAATTTGTGCCAAATATTCTGCACAATTAGCAGGATGGATCCTTCCAAAATCCTTCCGTATTCCATTCCAGATATGAGAGGTTTCATCTGTAGGTTGCATGCATTCAATTCTGTGTGATTTTGAAACTCTTAAGCATCACCATGGATTTTCATATATATTGGATACCTAGCTGACCGAACAAAAAGGTAGATGATAATCAATCTGGAGTGGCATTATTTAGATAAAGTTTGGGAAATGAAGGAGCAGACTCGCATCTTATTATTCCATGTTGCAGGTTGGTAGAGTATCCTAAGAGTGACCTTGAGAAAGACTTAGTTTTCCCTTCAAAAAAAGGTAGTTAATTACACTCCTGTAATCAGGTAAATTAATTAACACATCACTGGGAGAATAGGTCGGAAAAGGCGAGTGACCAAATTAGTGTTATAATAATGCTTCAGATTGACATAGTCCTACACTGTTAAAGTTTCAAAGTACAGAGAGTGGAGGGAAAGGTGGGCATTTATAATAATAATCCTTGCATTTTGATATAGCACTTTTCACATATTCTAGATGTCTCAAAGAGTTTCACAGAATATGCTGTAAAGTGAATTGACTGTATATTTGTGGATAAAACTTATGCAACAGCCAATTGTGCTCAGCAGTGTCCCACAAACAGTCGTGGATTGAAATGACCAATTTTTTTATTTGGGGTGACCGATGGGACCGGCGAAGTGGATTAACAACCACGAGGTGAATTTATCTGGAGCACTGTTATAGTAATTCTTGCACTTAATTTAGTCTTCCGACATCCCAAAGCGTTTCACAGAATATACTGTAAAGTGAATTGGCTGTATATTTTGTGAACAAAACTCTTGGCCCGGATACCAGGACAAAATTCTTTCTCATTTCAAATAGTGTCACAGGATTCTTAATGTTCATTTGAATAAGAAGACAGGTCCTCAGATTAACGTCCATTCAAAAGACAGCACTTCTGACAATGCAGGGTTCCCCAAATACAGCAGTGAAGAGTTAGCTTAGGTTCTGAGTTCATAACTCTAAAATGGGTCTTGAAACCACAATCTTCTGATCTAGAAACAAAGAGATACCAAGTAAGGTTGGGGTAAACAAAAAAAGAATAGACAGGCAAATGCCTTCTAACCAAAAAACATTTTGAAAGAATGGGCCAAACGGAAATCTGTTGAGCAGACGGAAAGAAACAAATCTTTCACCCATTATCAGCCAAAAGTTTGTTCTCGCTGCCTTTCTGAATTGCTCATGCATACTTCTCATAGAGCAAAGATTACTCATTGGGAAATATTCCAGTGCAAGATCAGTTCTGTTGATCATCAGAAGTACCTTTCACTGCTAAAGTTTACTAAAACGTACATGTGCAAATGAGGTGTTTCTGACATTCAGAATTCAACTTTTGTAGATTGAAGCAGGAATTATTTTGTTTCCAGAGTTTATAAATGATTTTTCTCTAAATCCCACACCATATGGTTTACTTTGTGACATCTGTTAGTAATTCTGAAAGGTTGTGTTTTCATAGTGAAAGTGATTGGGGGCAGTTCATTCAGTTAATTATTATGGTATGCAGAGAGGTGATTTAATCACTTGCTGCTTTTGACAAGTCTTAAAGTAATTGTGATGAAAACGTTTCCAGTATTAACTTTGTGCTATAATTACAACGAATGGGCATTACAGCGATTGTCAAATAATCCTTTTAGGTACAATCACCTTCTTCTGTAGAGGAGCATCACTTTATGTTCCTTCCTTGTCCCCCCACTAACACTAATCTGGCAATATAATATTAAAATATTACAGTACTTAAACAGCTCAAGAATATTTTCAGTTTTGAAGGGAATATACCAGACACTTGCCTCTACCACTTTCACAACAACAACAACTTTGATTTATATTGCGCCCTCCACGCCAGACGGCGTCTCAGAGCGCTTTGCAATAGCAGATCCCGGGACCGAGCCAGAGGCATGGGTAGAAAGGTGACCAAAGGCACGGTCGAAGAGAAAGGTCTTCAGCTGGGACCTGAAACTGAGAAAGGAGGGGGCAAGACAAAGGTAGTGAAGAAGGGAATTCTAGAGCCTCAGGACATAGGCCTGGCTGCCGAGGGTGGAGCGGAGGATTTGGGGGACATGGAGGATGCCAGACTCAATGGAGCAAAGGCAATGGGTGCTGGTTTGAGGAGGTCAGAGAAGTAGGGGGATGCAGAGGAGTGGAGGGATTTGAAAACAAGGGTGAGGATCTTGAAGTCGATCCTCTCAGGGATAGGGAGCCAGTGAAGTCTGGCAAGGATTGGGGTGAAGGGGGAGCGAAGTTTGGTGCGGGTGAGTATGCGGGCGGCAGAGTTTTGGATGAGTTGGATTTTATGGATTATGATGGAGGGGAGACCAGCGAGGAGGCGTGAGGTGACGAAGGCATGGACCAGGGTTTCAGCGGCTTTTGAGGTGAGGTATTGCAATCCGACAAGCAATCCGTCGGAGGTGGAAGAAGGCGATGCTGGTGAGGGACCGGATGTGGGGGAGGAAGGACAGTTGGGGGTTGAACCTGACAACAAGGTTGCGCACAAGTTCGGAGAGTTTCAGGGGGAGATCGGGAAGGTGGAGGACGTGAGAGCCATGTAAATGGAGATGTTGACGAGAACCAAAGAGTATGGCCTTCGTCTTGTCAACTTTCAGCTGCAAGAAAGTTGCGCTCATCCAGCTCCTGATGTCTGACAGGCAGGCTGACAGAACATCAGGGGACTGGGGGTCGCAAAGTGAAGTGGAGAAATAGAGTTGGATGTCATCCGTGTACATGTGGAAGTGTACCCCATGTCTGCGGATGACATCCCCAAGAGGGAGCATATAGATGAGGAAGAGGAGGGGGCCAAGGATGGATCCCTGGGGTACCCCACAGATAACTGGGTAAGAGCGGGCGGAAAAACCATTTGTGGAGATGAACTGCTGGCGGTTTGTGAGGTAGGACTCGAACCAGGCGAGTGCGGTCCCACTGAGGTGGATGACAGAGGACAGGCAGTGGAGGAGGATGGTGTGGTCGAGTGTGTCGAACGCAGCGGACAGGTCCTGGAGGATAAGGAGGCAGAGGGAGCTCTGGTTGCAGATAGAAAGGACGTCATTTGTGGGAGTTGTTGGCCAGGACACGGAGAGAAACTGGTAAATGGGACTTCAGTTTTATATCTATCTGATGAACAGCACCTCCAACAATGCAGTACACCCCAGCATTGCAATGAAGTATCATTTTAGATTATGTGATTTCAAGTCCTGATGTGGGGCTTGAACCCACAGATTTCAGTGGCAAGAATGTTACTTCTAAACCAGATTGACGCACGACAACTATGTGCTATTGTCCTTCAGATTTCTGTCACTATTTAGAAGTAAAGTACTTCATCTCCTCTCAGTTGTTCTCTGTTAAAGTCTGATTTTGAATGGATTTGCCAGTTGTAGTAATTGCAGGTGTAATCTCATTCTATCACAGTGAAATGTCAAATTCAGCCTAAATCAAGAGGAAAGTACCTTTTGAGGAATAAGAACATAAGAATTAGGAGCAGGAGTAGGCCATTCAGCCCCTTGAGCCTGCCCTGCCATTCGATAAGATCATGGCTGATCTTCTGACCTAACTCTAATTACCTGCCCTATCCCCATATCCCCTAATCCCTCTATTTTTTTAAAAAATCTATCAGTCTCAACCTTGGAAATGTTCAAGGACTGAGCATCTACAGCCTACTAGGGTAGTGAATTCCATAAATTCACTACCCTCTGAGTGAAGAAATGTTTCCTGAATAAGAGCTGCATTGAAAACTCAGTGCCATATCAAACACATTGCATGTATATAGTGCCTTTCACATTTGGAGGATGTCCCAAGGGGCCTGACACTCAAGGCACTGACTGATGGCACTTTCAAAGAGGAAGGTCTGCAGTTTTTGCATATCCAGGATTGTTCGTGGGACACTGCTGTGCTCAATTGGCTGCTGAGTTTTGCCCACAACATATACAGTAAATTCACTTTACAGTACATTCTGTAAAGCGCTATATTAAATATGAGGATTAGTATTATTATCCTTAATTTGGAGATCTTAAAACTATCTTAAAAGATGGGTGGCTCTATATATTTGGATCATGAACTGATTATACCAGAACTCCCATTCTCTTTCACCTTTCCCATCCCCAAAAATGTGCAAATGATCAGTTCTTGTGGTAGCGACCTTTCAGATCTGAGATATTTGTTCATTTTATGTGAGAATGAATAACCCCAAATCTGGAAGGTCAGGGCAAATATCTAGTGAAGGGATCTGGCAGATTGTTTTCTCAGACCTTCTCTGGATAGGTGCTGACCGTCCAGATTTTGCAATTTTGGAAATTGGGGAATCAGGTATAATTAAATAACAGCCTGGCTCAAACCTTCGTTAGATTTTTATGATGTCCTCTTGCCAAAAAAGAGTAGTGGGATCATGAAAAAGCCCCATGTTTTGGATCCTCTTATCAGAGTTGTACAACTTGTCGATTCCCCTCATTAGCTCAATGAGATCTTCTCTTAATCTCCATCCCAACCATGGATTTGATGAATCATCACCTGCTAAGGCCAGTATTTCCTTCTGATGTATGGCCAATATTTACCCTCACGCTGTTTGACCAACACAATACCCAAATGTAGTGGCACTTACTTGCTTTTATGTTCTAGACCAGTGGTTCTCAACCTTTTTCAGTAATGTACCCCTTGTTAATTTTCAACATTATCGCGCACCCCCACCCAACCACATACACATACACACACCACCCCCTCATTCCACTTGCATTTTATGACCAAGCTTTTCTTATATAACAAAATAACTAGCAAATACAAAACGAGGGGAATAATAATTAAATATACAATTTGGAAGGCTATAAAACACGAAATAAGAGAGCAAAATAAATCAATGTACTGCCACCTGTACACCCTGAAGTAATTTTGCACCCCCTGGGGTACATGTACCCCTGATTGAGAACAGCTGTTCTAGACTAATCATACAACCCAGAATCCCATTAGCTTTTTTTGGAGTGGAGTGATCTAATGCAAGGAAATACAGAATTTGAGTGTGGAGAGAGCAAATCAATACACAGCCATGATAATAACACTGTTTCTATATTAACAGAGGAACAGGGACTAATTGGTAAAGATATTAGTTGATATACTCAACTGCAGTTTTTAACATTTTATAAGAGAAAATGATAATAATAATCCTTGCATTTGATATAGCACCTTATCGTGTCATTGAGACATCTCAAAGCAGTAAAAGGTATTAAATCCTAATAAAGAGGATTGACTGTATTTTGTGGGAGAAATGATCAGTTGCATAGAAATTTGTTGAATAAGTATTATATTTTTCTAGCCAATATCCCTTTCTCATCCATATTCACAGAACAGGTTCAATTTGGTTACTTCTCATTGCTATTTATGGGCACTGCAGGCACATAATAGCTGTCAGGTTTGCCCACATAACTGTAGCCATTACATTGTGGGAAGTGTCATGATACACTTCCCACAATGTCTAACCTCAGGTTCCTTTTGTAGAAACGGTTATTCTCACCTGGTGCAAAGCAGGCCCCATCATTCAGCCTTCTGTTTAATAGTTTGAGACTGATAACTCAATATGGACAGTAAAATCCTGATAACTCGCCACTCTACAAGAAAGGGGCTCAGTAACGATTGTTCCAAAGTGTTAGACATATCTATAACTACATAAATACATGCAGCAGAGATATTTACCTCATTATCGCTTACGTGATAGTGACAAGTTACACCAGGAGTTTACTGTATTTTAAAAAATACATTTAATTTTTTTTAAAAATTTTTTTAAAAAAGGCTTTACTTTACTAAGTGGATCAATACTTCGCCTGCAAGGTGTCCATTCAGATATTGCTGTTTAAGAAACCCATGTTTCTGTAGTTTTAGGTTGTGTATATAATGAGGATTGATTTGTTTATGCTAAAATTATTTTCCCAGCAAAGAGAATTTGTTCTTTGGGCTGTTGGATTGCCAACTAGCATTAACACTTCCCTCTTCGAATGGAAACTGGTTAAAACCTTCCTGTAGCATTATCATGACATCCTGATCATTTATACTGTAAGACATATCACCAAAATCTCATACAGAGCCCCTTGGCTTTCACTATGTTTACACCTGAACAGCAAATTCAGTTAGAAGCATTTGCATTTAAAATTCACTTCTACATTGTGGTGGTTTTGATTGAAGCCTCAAGATGATAGATTGCTCAGCAGTCATCTGAATGCTTGCTCCCATGCACTCACAGGTGCTCCAGTGAGTGGCTGCTACTGGCACAGCACAATTATACATGATATGTTTATCTGCTCCTATTTCTAAAAAAAAGAAAACCACTTAACAAATAATGTGAAATCGATCAACAGATTTGCACTTGGTCCATGCTATACGGAAGATGATCTTAGAGATATTTTTAATTGCCAAATTTTTTACTGGTAGCAGATGTAATGTTTCTTTATTTTAATGTTCATCTGCAATAGTTTTGCAACAAATAAAAACCATGTGTACTGTTTTTGTGTCTTCTCAACCATCAGCTAGCTATAAATTACTAATGCCACTTCTATATTGCAGTTCCTGTGAAGCTCAGAGATATTTTAACATGGTTAAAGGCAATATGAAAACGATTATAATTATTAATCATTGTACTTCACCAACTTCAAATTATTCCTACAAACCTTGCATAAAGATTTGTAATTAGCACCTATTGGAGAGATCTACCAGCATAGTGGTTAGAGCACACTTCCCATGCGAGTTTGATTCCTGGGCAGGGTGAAACCTTAGGCAAGTCTTTTTACTTCACGCGCCTCTGTTCACCAGCAATACGTAGGAACCTGAATGTTAGTTGATTCAGCACAAGGTGAAGGTTCTGATTTGATAAATAACGTATTTTCTTTGAGTTAAGAACATGTATTATTACTGAGTAACTGCTGTTTGTAACAGTAAAAAATACTTGCCTCACTGATCAACTTGAGATGCTGGAAGCAAATATAATATTCTTGACACTGATGAAGTGCAGCAGTAATAATGTAGCATGCAATGTTTTGGAAATACTTGATACATTTTTCAAAATGCAGTATTAAGTAGGATATTGTGTGGCCCTTTGTGCAGTCAGAGTATAAATATGCCCACACCATTGCCTTCAGTCAATTGAAAAAGAAAGTAACATTAAAGTTAGAAGCTAGCATACTTTTCAACCCCCTTTTAGTGTCATTCAGAATTCATTTCACTCCTGGAAATACAGTAAATCTTGAAGCAGTTTCGGCTCCAGTAACAGTTTGTACCGAATTTATTAACGTAACACGATGTGAATCATGTTTTTGTTTCATGTTTGCGATTTATGAAGTGAGGTTTTGTGCTATGTTGGACAATTTCTCCGTCACATGGATTAGAGTGGTGGACCTCTCTTTCTATGCCAAATTGATGAATGTGAAATAGCTCAAGAATGACTTCACAGATCTGTATCAAATGTTGTCAGCAAGTGAGATCTGTAGACATAGCTTATTCGTTTTCAAAGATTGGTCAAATAAAAATCAATATGTAATGTAAAGAGGGCACCTTGATTGTAAAACTAGACATGGAGTAGAAGTTTGGCATTTAAGCATTAGTTTGGATAGGGCTAGCGTTTGGGATTTTATGGCCTCTATTAATATTTATTGTGATACAGCTGCAAAAGTTACTGACAGATATAAAGGTATCTAATCTCCAAGCATACTTAATAAAATAAATCAGAATTTGATTTCACAAGAATCTGACTTTTGGTGTGAAAAATGATGATCAGCTAAACACAATATAGATGAACTGATAGAAAACTCAAAAGACTGCTTGAATTACAGACTAAAACAGGTGATCTCTAAATAGGCATCAATGTAAACTAATAAAAATTGTATATCTACTCTTCAAGGATATCCTGTGCAATTCAAGCCTTATTTAGCTTAAACCATTTCCTACAGTGCATACCATTAATGTGTGCTGTATTGTAAGTTTGAAAGATGTTCAATAAACAGCTTAAACAGAGAACCATTATAGTGTATTTGAATGACTGCAAATGACTTTTGGCAATTCAATGCTGGTGTCAATCGCAAAGCTGAACAATCCTACTATAGTACTTCTATCCCCGGCCCTAACAGCGGTGATCTCAGTTTTTCTAATCACCTGAGCAATGGGAAAGAAAACATTAGGCTGGACTGAGCACCACTCAAACTGTTAAGAATTAAAACATAAAATAAATCTTAAAAAGAGTACAGTTCTGTTGGGAAATAAAAAATTAATTGGTTGTTTTTAAGTATAGAGACCATTTCGTAAAACAAACTCAGTCAAGGTGGTAGGGAGCACTACATTTGATACTCTGAGGCTAAGGAGAGGTTAAAAATACATGTAACCAGGGTTTGCAATTCCAGTTGTTATCTAGCGTTCACTATCACAGGTAAACATTTGGCAGGTGGAAATAAAAGGCTAAATGTGCGTTTTCCCCACTAAAATACCAAAGACATCAACTGCACATTGATGTTTTTCAGTAGTAAAACCATTAACACCTCATATTATGAAATATTTATGCTTGTTCCCTCTGTGCACACGTATTCCGCACACACGGGACTGTAGGACTTCTAAATTCCAAATTTTAACTCTGTGAAATTAACAACGAAAATATAATTTTGGTGGGGGGGGGTGGATAAAATGATGTATTGTGTGGGTGCCCTTGAGGTCAGCGGGAACCTCACCTGTTCCTTGTATACAATGTGAAATGCCCCCCTATCCCGATCTTGGAAGAGTGCCTCCTCCTCTGAGCTAATTTTGACCCTTCCTACCTAATCCCCAGAAATCATACTCAAACTGTATTGTGCATTGTTTAGTCTAAACATGGAGTAGTGCCTACAATTCTGGTCGGCATGACCCAAGGGAGCTACCCTTGAGGCAGAGCAAAGGAAAGTGATGATGCTGAGCCCCATTGTTGGAGGAATTGTTTATGTGAAATCAGGTGTCCAGTTTTACCCTTGGAAAGCAACTTTATTTTAGGGCAGATACCAGGAAACATTTCTTTATGTAGTTGCTAATCAACAGCTGGAACAAGTTACCAGGAAAGATGATAGTGGCCAGAACACTGCTAATTTAAGAAACAGCTCAATGTTGTAATGGGAAGAAAGTAGTTGGATATTCTGAAAGGATCAAATCAAATGGCCTGGAGGGCATCCTTTATCCAATCTGTATTTTACTTATGGTCTTGTAAAGTTCACATCAGCCTCTACATAGCTCAGTTTCTGCATATAACATGAGTTCAATTCTACTTTTAAGTTTTAAACCAATTTCATCCAAATTTATGTGGCTTCCTGTTTTAAGAGACTAGGTTATTAAGATTAGTTTAGTACTGATTATAATCGCTAAAGATTGACTGGTGGCCTGATGTACTGCCAGAATCTCCTGTTTACTCTGATGTTAACTCAGACCAGCAAGTTTTGTGCAGTCATTTTGGAGCCAACTTTCTGAAAACAGAATAACAGCAACAACAAATTACTGATCCTTTTCCTTCCTTGGATTTTCTATGCAGTTATTCGTGGGTTGAATTGCCTGCAGGATCAATTTGTGCACCTTGAGAAACAAGAGATTTCGGTTGTATAACATAACTGATATCAGGATTTTAACAATACTGTCATAGGTTCCTTTGGTAAACAAGCTTAAAGTCAGTGGATCAGATCTGATTTGTCTGAAATAAGTGTAGATTACTGTATTTGTCAACTGGGTAACTTCAATTCTGTTCTTAGATTTTCACTAAACTTGACCAGGTTTAGCTTTGCTTCCAGGCTGGCCACAGTCTGTACCTGTGTACATTTAAATGGTCATAAATATTGACTTGTGACATCTGCTCCAATCCATTTGAGCTTTTGTCTAATTTCACATATGTGTATACTATTTCCTCTTTCAGAAACTAGACTGTTAGAATTGGCACATAGCAACATTCAGTTTTTAGTTGTAGGATTATTAAATTTCTCTATTTAAATGTGGCATGCCATAAGTACCCATTGTGTTGGTTGTTTAATTACAGCAGTGTGGAAATATTAAAATCGCAAGAATGAGGCCTAGAATGCAATTGTGTCAAAATTATTACATATCTGTGGCTACTGTCTTTTCATGTCGATTTGCCTCAGCTATTTGTATTAAGTCATTGTGTTGAGGAGAAATCTTCCTGTCTGTTGCATATTGCTTTAACCACATAAGTGGCAATTGAATATGGATGGTGCAAGTATAAAAGGATTTCGGGAAGAGTGACTTGCAGTTTTGAAAGAGAGTGTGAAAGAGAGTGATTTGAAAGAAGTTGACTTGTAAAGTTTGCATTAAAGGGCTGAATCTACATTGCGTTTTGTGGATTAAGTAACATTACACTGTCCAGTTAATAATTTGCTTTAAGCAGTATCCGAGGTCGTGAAGGTTAGAACTGGGTCAAATGAGCACTGACCACATATAAGGCCTCCATACAAATAATATACAATGACAGATTAACAGTGGTTCATCAGTCATTCTAATGACCCTGTCAATGGACAGATAACTAAAAAAAAGTTTGCATTTTGAGACAATCCATCTTTTTGTAACCAGGAGAGCCAATATAATGAAATAGGGCTTTCTGAGTATATGTGTAAAATTACCTTCATTCAAGGATTATTTTCCTAAATGTCTACCTTACGAACAGTTAATATTCAAACATAATAAATGAAGTAAGATGCTTGCGTTGGGAGCGAGTGTTAAATTACCACAGTTGTAATTTGAATAAATCTTTGTTAAAACTGTTTTCCAGGTGAATCAAATAGGTATGTTTGAACAGCTTCAGATAAGATTATACAAATTAGTTAATGGTGTTAAAACAAGTCCTCAAACAGAAAAACCGCCGCGTAAATGGTTGTGAGCTCTGGGAATGGTGTCTTACGACTACTGGTGCATTTCATGTAGGGAATCCAATATATCATGCCGACCAATGAGATCTCAATTCTGAAATGTTTTCAGGATGGAGCAGAATTCTTATGAGTTGGCATGATCTACATGGGATTCCCTACACAAGGTGCACTTTGCATTTCAAGACCATTTTTCTGGCACTCAGTTTTTTTCTGTTCCTGCATTTTTTCAACTCGACTGTATTAAGTGTCTTGACTGACATAGGCAGCTGCTTATCAAGCTGCCAAATCCTAGTCTCATCTACCAGCCAGGTTATGTCCATAGGGATCAGCCCCAAATACGACTTCAATTGTGATGCTGTTCATTAGGTCAACCCTACTGAATCTTTCTGCAAAACAATACAAATGTTTTACTGACCCCAAGTGTCAGATCAGGGAGAAATATATGTTTGTGGCTCTTTTGATCATTCTACATCTCATGCTCTCATGAAATTAATAGCAGTAACTAAGTACACGTCTACCTGTTTGTGCAATACGGAGTGATAATGTTTAAAAGATAAACGTAAAAGCTTGTGTTCTACCAATGTTGGGCAAATTTCACGCTCTAATATTTCCCATGCTTCTGATCTTATTTTTGAAAAATAATGATTTCAAAAGTGACAAATGGTGCAAATGGGGGTAGAAAATCAAACCAAGGTTTTTGGGTGATGGTTTTTCTAAATGGATATAGAATAGTTGGGGTACAGTTCCATGGGTGTCAACAGCCCTCATTTACCTCAGCCAAGTCGTCATTCTTCATTTGTGAGGCTAGCTAGTAAGTGCCAGAAGGTCCTGGAGGGCATCACTCCCTAGAGTATTTTCACCCGACCCATCGATATTTAGCAATTTTCAATGGGTGGGACATTGGATACCAATCCAATGTGGAGTGTAGCCACATAACACTGCAACTCTCAAGGCCTTTGGGGGCAGGCATCACTTGAAGGGAACCACTGTTATAAATGTTAGACTAATTGGACAACAATGCTTCAGTTAATCTTACCCCTGTGTGGAATATTGGGATAACAGTTTATGTTCTCCACTTCTCTGATGCAGACTGGATTTACAGTTTTAAGATAATAACCAAAACCTCATATGTATTTTTCTGATTTCCTTGAGGATTCTGTGCTCTGTATCATCCTGTCCATCTGTTTTTTAGACATTTAATGCTATTGATTTTGTCACAATGGATTTACTATCCTTTACATCCGTTATATATTCTTAAACCAAAATGACTACATCTGGAATGTATCTATGGCTTTCACTCATGTAGATATGATGTGAAGTATTCCCTCACCATACCTGTCATTTTCTAACAATGCTACCTATCTTTTCCTTTGTAAGATCTATTGTTCGTCCTCCCCACGTGAAAGGTGCTCTATAAATGTAATTTTGTTGTTGTTGTTCGTGGTTATTGACGTTCCATCAACTGGTTATATACCAAAACAAAATCCCTCTTGCCTCCATTTTTCTATCATCTTCCTTTCAATACCCAGTTTTCATGTACTGACTGTTTACAGCTTCTAATTTTTTTACTATTTAATCAGCTTTATCATTAGTTTTTTTTATCTCTTTACTATGATCTTAGCATTGAAATATGTTTCCCTACCATAGATCTTTCTGTATATTAGAATGAAATGCACACTCTGACCCTAGACGGCCACGCCCTGCTTACCTCATTCCAGAGAATATCAGATCTAGGTTGGCAAGAGCCAAGGCTTCGAGTCCCCAGAGAGTGTATCTAGGTGACTATCCTCTCAAGCGGGGTGCGGAGTTCAGCAGGTCTTCTTGAAGCTGAACTCTGAGGTGGCATGTCTGACAACAGAATCCTCACACACAGCTCCTGTTGATCCTCAAGCCAAGGCCCTTATCGGTAGGATGCTGGATAAAAAGTAGTACAGCTTGCCAGACAATGATATCAATGGCAATCTATGTGGTTTTAGCTTGTTAGACTCCAGCAGCTCCCCAAAGCACACTCTGGGGTCTCCAAGCCTTGGCCTCTGCCAACCTGTGCCTACTGCTTTCAAAAATCATGTAAGCAAGATGCATCCCTCCTGGGAGAGAGTGCACATTGGATTCCAACAATCTATCTCTAGGATTTCCATGTGTAGGTGGGATACATTGAATTTCAGTTTGGTTTGGAGACTCTTAAGCATAGTGATGGATTTCCATATGTGTCAAGACACCCAAAAATATCTAACCAGCTAAAACTACATAGCTTGCCACTGAGAGCAAACTTTTTAACTTTTTGTCCAACTCGGATCACACTACCAGTTAGAGCTTTGGCTTGCAAGGGTAAAAGAGGCTGAATGGGAAATAATTCCTGCCCCCAGTGACTGGCCTGCCCCTCCCAAGTCCTACATATGAGCCAGGCTGGCTGAGCTGTCATTAACGGTACCCTGGACTGCTACGGACCCATCCCACCTGGCCCAGAAACTAGAAAAGGTTAATTCGATTCCGACAAGCATGTCACCTTGGAGCAAGTTCAGCTTACTTGGAGGTGTGCCGTTGAGCAGTGGCTACTGCACACCCCTACATACCAATCAGGCTGGATTTTAAAGTGTGTTTACGAACTCTGACTCCAAGTAATGTCTTTATGCAGCTGTTCCCCCAAGACTCAGAATCTCCTCATCAGCAATCTGATGGACATCTGCATGGTGGAGGGCCTTTACAAAATAACTTGTGACATGCCAGCCACCTTGATGTTTTCAAGGTCCATATCCATTGCTGCATACCAGACTAACTCAGCACCCGCTGCTTCAGTCTACAGCAAGCAGGGCCTTTACCCACTGGACAATCAGTGGAGTGCTTTCGTATCGCTCTTATTTCTATCTAGAGCTCTTACTTCCAAAGTTTGCAGAGCTGTAATTTGTGGGTATTTGCTCAGTTTTATGTTATCAAATCCAACTGATTTGTTCAGATCTGTGGATGAAAGAATTTCCAGGGGAAACGACACAGCTCTTGCAGCTTGCCTTGAGCTATGTTTCAGTAGATTAGAAAGGCCAAAGATGTAAAGGTCAAAGTAAGAGTGGGAAGATGGATGTATCACAATCAGGTCAGGATTATGTTCAGAGATGTGTTTGGCCAAGCAGTCACCCAATCTGAGAGGGGAAGGGAATATTAATTTGCTGCCTGAGATCATGTTATATTTGGCAGAAATGGCAAAAGCTGATCTGGCTCAAGGCAGAATTATCATATTACATTTCCCTGCAGCTTCTTCAATTGACCTAAACCTTAATTTTGCTCTGTTGATTTTCAGCAGCCAGTTAATAACTGTTGCACTACTTTCTTGTTGCTGTTCTCTTTACTGATTTCCTTTCTCCTCCGCCCCCCCCTCTACAAATTCTGTCAACTCCCCTTTTCTTTCAATCATTGTGATTGATGCAGTTTTCTATTCAGTTTAGGCCTGCATTTATGCTGTTCATCGTTTCATTTCACCGCCTATTGGAGTTAGCTTTTTAAAACAACAACAACAAAATTACATTTACAGAGCACCTTTCACATCAGGAGGATGTCCCAAGGCTCTGAGACAAGACAGTATTCCAGGCCCGAGCTGGTGACCATCCTAGACCATCTATCCAGCGCCTTGGGACATCCTCGCAACAGGCCAAGACAAGATAATGGATATAAACTACATAAGTTGATAAGTTTGCCCTGTTTTTGTTTAGAGAAAAGATGTTTCATCCAGACCTCTGCAGCCTGTGTCCTCTCCCGCACTGGGTTCCATGACCATATCACCCCCACCCTCCCCCAATTCTGCTGGCTTCCCTTCACACAGAGAATACTGTTCAAGATCCTGGTCCCAGCTCGGGCCTGGAATACTGTCTGTCCAGCGCTTTGGGACGCCTTTCCGACGTGAAAAAGCATTGAATGTAATTTTGTTGTTATTGTTTGATAAGGTTAGCATAAATAAGGTATTCCCACTTGTTCGAGAGGAATAGAAGGAAGTGGGAAGGAATAAGGAGTGCAGAATATTCTGGTAGAGCCGAATAACCTATTTCTGTAAACAGTCAATGAAACTCTATGTAAATGATTTGATTCTAGGTAGAGGTATTTTTGAGGAAGATTTTGACTTTGCTATTGACCCATTTACTGTGCTGTAATAATAACTGTATAATATGACTTCATTCCAAGGTAGGCTTCCTGGTGTACCATCATGAAACAGTGGGAACGAGTGATCAATACTCTTTATTGTAATCATACTGGTTCAAAAACGATGTCTTACGAAGAATTGAATTACATGAGGAAGAGGGAGACTGAAATGTGGGAGGATTGTTTTCAATGATGCAGTCATTGGATGTGCATGTGTCTCGTTAAGTGTTGTTTTACATCTCAAATCAAATAAATGTTGGTTTCTCAGAATTAATCCGTCCTAAATAAATCATTAAAATTAAATCCGCATGTGCAGTATAGTGGAGAGCTTTAATGTTTTCACCTTATAGATATTTAATTAAACATTGTTCAGTTGCTGATGTTTACATTAAAAGCAAAATGGTCATTTTAAATTGTATACAGAAAAACACCTATCTGGTTAGACTTTATTGGCTATGTAAAGAGGGCGTCTTCAACCATTTACACGCAAATGATTATAAAATCTGCTCAAACCACAGCTCAACTCTAGGAAGTACTTTCTGGATCAAATGCCGATTGATGAATGTTGTGTTAACTTTACTACAATTAGTGTATGTAAACAGTATTTTGGTAAATGGAAATGGATGCATTAACTTTTGTTTACTGGCTCTCCCCACCCACCGGATGTCAATTGAACTATAATAATATTTCCAACTCTCACATTTGCCAGCAGATATAGTATTTTCCCCTATTTTCTTTGTATCTGAAGCATTGACCCATGAAGCATGACTTATTTTGAAGTATTTTTCTTCCCCAGTTATACGACAAGATCAACACAAAGTCATCGCCACAGATTAGAAATCCACCAAGTGATGCTGTACAGAGGGCTAAAGAGGTATGTAGCTCTGTATTCATGTTACTATTCCTCTTCTGAATTCATTACCCTTTAAGCATGTTAATGTAATGTTTCTATCACACAATTGTCATCTCAGGCTTGTGCTTTCTGGAAGAAATGAAGCTCAGCCTGAAGGGTTTATATTGGCTCTTTTAAATGTGAATGAAATGGTGAGAAGAATGCACGCAAGAGAGGGGGGGAAATGCTGAGAATGACACAGTGTGTATTAGCTTTGGTTACATACATGTTAGTGGCCTGACTTCATTTTGCATATGGCGAAATAACATTGCACATGCAGTTGTTCCCTTATGGCGCCCTCAGTATATCCCACCTGAAGTTATGTGTCAGTGAAGCCCGAGCCAATTCTAAGAGCTTCACTAACTTCATTTCTCTTTGGTTCCTTCCGGTCCTAGAAACCATCAGGCATGAGCGTGATTGTGTAAAACATGATAGCATATTTGCTCAGCCATCACTGTTTAGAGGTCAGGACTTCTGAGCAGTTGACTATGCCACAAAATAAGGTCCGAAAGAAAACTACAGCTCTTTTTTATGGCTTCAGTCACGACTCAACATATCCCCAAAATGATTTGGTTTTGACTAGTTATTGCCTTTTGTTGAGCATCAAAAACTGTACATGTGTTTGAACACACCTTATTGGGTGTCTAATCAACAACACCACAACAAGTGCAAAGGCTCTTTTACCATGTACAGTATTTAACATTCAAGAGTTACCAATATCTTGTAGTTGTCCTTGCAATTTAAGTATTTTACAAAAGCTTTATTTCTCTCCTCACCCACCGGATGTAAATTGAACTACAATAATATATCCAAGTCTCACATTTGCCAGCAGATATAGTATTTTCCCCTATTTTCTTTCTTCTTTGGTTCTCTCGACTCGAAGGCAGACAAGCAACTTGCTGCCAAAAATCGTGCCAGGCTCCACTGGCTCCCAATTGCACAATGGATAGATTTCAAGATCGTTACAATTTCTTACAAATAGAATCATGCCCCGGCACCTCCATACTTCTCTGACCTGATTACATCCCAGTCCATCACCCTCTCCATTGTTCACATGGCTCCATTCGGTCTTCTACTCGTCTCTCGTCCCCACCATTCCAATTGAAGATGAACAAGATCGAGGCCCTCCTAATTGGCTCCCATGAGCGCCTACACACCTCAGGCACTGGCAGCATCACCAACCAAGGATGCACATTCCACCTCACTGAGCCATTCCAGAACCTTGGTGTCTTGTTTGACCTCAACTGTCCTTTCTACCCCACGTCTGTTCCATGACCCACTCTGCCTTTCCCCACCTCCACAACATCTCAAGCCGCCCGAATCCCTGATCCACTCATTTATCACATCTAGGCTCAACAAAGACAAACCCTGCTTGTCGGCCTCCCCAAGTCTTCCCTCCACAAGCTGCAGATTATCCAGATCTATGCAGCTTGCGTCCTCTCTCGCACCGGGCTCCGTGACCATATCACCACCACTTTCGCCCGGCTTTGCTGGTTGCCCATCCTCCAGTGGGTAGAGTTCAAAATCCTCGTCCTCGCCTGCAAAGCCCTCCACGGCCTTTGTCCTTCCTACCTCTTTGATCTGTTAACCCTATGTCAACCTGTCCACTCTCTGCTCAGCATGCTTCAGCCTACTCCATGGCCCCTGCAGGCCCACCCACCATCGGTGGTTGGGCCTTTAGTCTCTCTTCGCCCAATCTTTGGAACTCCAACCCACAGTCCATTCGCTTTAGTCCCTCTCTTGCCTTCTTCGAGGCACATCCCAAGATACTATCCTTTCCTCCTTGCGCCTTCAGCCACCCTCCTACCTCTACTCTCCCTGCTCTCCACCCCTCCCGATCACAACCACCTGCCCAGGTCCAGCCCCTTGGGACCTTCTCCACACGTGATAGGTGCTATACAAATGCAATTTGTTTGTGTTGTTCCACTATCGATGACCGTGCTTTCAACTGCTACCCCCCAAAATTCTGGAACTCTTTGCCTCAATCCCTCCACCTTACCCCCCCCCCCCCCTTGCTCATCTTCAGATATAGTTCAAGACACTGTGTGAAGGGAGCAATATAAATCACAGGTTATTGTTGTATCCGGCTCAGACAACATAAGACTGATTCAAGATAGGTTGTGAGTGAAAATCTGCCCCTCTGCCAACTGTTTCTACTGGCAGGTTGGTCAGCAACTAGTGCACATAGATTTAAGATCATTGGTAAAAGAAGGAAGGTGAGAATGTCTTTTTACGCAGAATTCTTGCGGCTGGAATGCATTACCTGAAACGGTGGGGTAACAGATGCACTAAAACTTTCATAAGGGAATTAGATAGGTACAGTACTCGAAAAAGAAAAATTTACAAGATTATGGCTCAATGGGCCGAATGGCCTCCTTCTGTGCTGTAATATATACAATGATTCTAAAGCATATAACACAGCAACATTATCATAGAATCATAGAATGTTAAGGCACAGAAGGAGGCCATTCAGCCCATCGAGTCTGTGCCAGCTCTTTGACCGAGCAAGTCACTTTCATTAATCCCAATCACCAGCTTTCTCCCCATAACCCTGTAAACCTGTCTTCCCCAGATGCCTATCTAGTTCTCTCTTAAAAGCTGCTATCGAATCGGACCTCACTATCCTTTCAGGCAGATCATTCCAAATTCGAATAACTCGCTGAGTAAAAAAATTTCTTCTAACCTCCCCTCTGCTTCTTTTGGTAGATATCTTAAGACTGTGACCACGGGTCACAGACACACCTATCAGCGGAAACAGCTTTTCCCTATCTAGCCTGTCGAAACCTTTCATGATCTTGAAGACCTCTATCAGGTCCCCGCATAACCTTCTCTGCTCTAATGGGAAAAGTCCTAACTTCTCCAGTCTGTCCTCATAGCTAAGGTTCCCCATTCCTGGTATCATTCTCATTAATCTCCTCTGCACCCTTTCCAGTGCCTTAATGTCACTTCAAGTGGGTTGAAAAAGCACAACAAAATAATAATTTTTGAAGTGCATTAAGAAAGGCAGGGCGTTGTGCTGATGTGACTCTTCTGTGGTATTCTGTTAATTGCAGAGGTGAAAGTAGTTGGTGTATAAATAGCATTATGGGGCCCAGATCTGTTTTCCTTTTATACAAGTCTGAATGTTAGATATTTCAGCTGTAGTACAAAATAAATTCCAAGGTCAGGAAAGCAGAGAAATGCCCTCCGCAGACAAAACCTTGATCCTGGACAAACACTATTGACGTTTTGCTACTTCACACATTTGAAAAAATCAGCCCAAATAAAAACTGTTTGAAATCTGGGTAAAGGCAGTCAGGAAAGAACGGCAATTTGTTTCTTTGAGCCGAATTGAAAATGTATTTTTAACCTCTTGAGAACAAGATCCCTAGTATCACTTAATTTATCCTTCTCACTCACTGAGACTACATTTTGGTTGCTTTACTAGCTACAGTAAAATCTGCTATAGTAAAATCCTGATGCCTCTATTCCATTATCTAGTGTAGCTGACAAGGTCACTGTTAACCCAGAAGGTGCACAGTGGATGAGTGAATAAGAATCCTGCCAAACATGCTGCTTGGCTCACTACAAGTAATCTATGGCGACAAAAGTTCTACTGTAGTAAAACTGAACTTAATTTACCTTCTCCACCCCATATCGAACCTGATGAGACTGTTCGAAAGTATCACATAAAATGTGTTACATTGAGTAAACAACCCATAAATACTTACATCGGGAGTTTTGTAAAAATCGGCTATAGTATTTATCAACTTTAGATAAAAGCTAGTTAATCAGTTAGAGAAAAATTGCATTGATCCATTGCTTAGACCTTTACTACCTAAACGATTTACATAAACTGAATTGCACTAATAGCATATCATTACTTATTAGCAATCATCACTTATTTACTACCTAATCCACAAAAAGCAGCACAATTGCTTTATACATTACTTTCAAGAGTAGCTCAGAATCATTTTCTATGTGAATTTAAAATAGCATGGAACAGTGTTTGATCAGTGATTTGCCATAGAATCTCCAGATATGAATCAGTATACTGATTCAGTGATTAACTAGCTTTCATCTAAACTGGCACATTTTGTTGATTTGTATCAGTAATAATCCTTCAAAACTATTTAGTGCCCCGATTTTACATCATCCATCTGATGCCAATGCAGCACATACACCCAGAATATTTTATTCATGCCCATTGGCATCTTACAGAAAACATTTTCTTTGTGGGTGGAGGAAGGAGCAGTGAGTATAGGTTGAACCAGTGAGAGATAAACTGCAGAATCGCATTTCGCTTCTTTTCCCCTCCCCTTCATCTATCAAATTGTCAAACTACTGCAAACTCAGCGGCAAACAGACTCCAAATGGACTATCTATTAAAATGCAGCGGAGTCAGCCAAAAATCACACCAATAAAGTATGGCAGACTCATCCACTCTAAAACTGTCTAAAGGGATTTCTACTTTGCTCTCTCCTTTAAACTGATTTGCACGACAAAAAAAGGTATCTCTTGGTTTTGCAAATACACAATGTGAAATTTTCTTACCAGCATATGACTTTGATAATGTGTATTTATTTATAATGGGAAAATCCCAGAAAATAGTGCAATGTCAAAGCCTTAGGTGAAAGAAAAGATTCTCACCTGATAAATCACTCCGAATTGCTAAGGACCTTTTCAATATTTGTTTCAGGTACTGGAAGAGATTTCGTGTTATCCAGAAAATAATGAAGCAAAGGAACTGAAGTGTATCCTAACACAGCCTCATTTTATGGTAAGTTCATCAGCTGTACTACAACTAATGCTGTTGTTATAATATTTAATAATCATCCTTGCATTTAGATATAGCGCGTTTCACATCTTATCAACATCTGAAAGCGCTTCACAGAATATACTGTAAATTGAATTGACTGTATATTTGTGGGCAAAACACGGCAGCCAATTGCATAGATGAGACATAGATAACTCGTTTTCAACATCCACATACTCCCTCTTGGTGACATTATCCGCAGACATGGGATCAACTTCAACATGTATGTGGATGACACCCAACTATATCTCTCTGCCTCCACCCTTGACTCCAGGACCACTACTGTCTTGACAGAATGTCTGTCAGACAGCCAAGTCCTGGATAAAAGCTAGCTTTCTTCATAGTGAACATCAACAAGGGTTGTTTGGATCTGGAATGCATTGCCTGAAAGGGTGGTGGAAGCCGATTCGATAACAACTTTTAAGAGACAGTTCTTTCCAAAGAACTGCACAGACACGATAAACCAAATGGCCAATTGTGCTCTATGATTCTATGAAGACTGAGGCCCTCCTGATTGGCTCCTGTTAGCGCCTCCATACCTCAGGCACTGATGGCATCTCCCAAGGGCTATGGGAGACCATGCAGGGGGTGGAGTTGATGGGGGGTGGCGGTCATGGCTTAGGTGCCTGCGTCTGGGAGGGAAGGCAGGACAAGGTAGAAAAAGGGTAGTAAATATACTTAGCCTACCCTGGCGGTGGTGCTATTATAGCGGTACAAAACAAAATAATTGTTTTGCATTTATATTGATTGGAGTGAACTATATTATATTGAATGGTATGGAGACAAAGAGCAAGAAGCGGACAAACATTCACAGTTTTGGCAAACCCCTCATTGTCCAACGCTTCGCCTCGACTTGAAAAGTGCTGTAAATGTAATTTATTATTATTGTTCTGCATGTACATAACTTGATATATGCACAGAATACCAAATTCAGATTTTTTCAGCAATGTTGAAGAGCTGATTATTTTGTGCAATCAGCTCTTCAATAACATTTAGCATTGATCTATTCAAAGTTCATGGACCAATGCACGGGTCTACGATTTTGAACTTTAACCGAAGAAATAAAGGGGGAGGGGAGTGTTCCTAGTGCTAATTGTCACATTTATATTTGGTGGATGCAAATTGTATCACTTCTGATAGGGATAGAATTCTCTTTAATTCGTGCATCATTTATCCCTTTTTCACAAAATGTCATGACTTGAGACAGTTCATTTTAATCAAGTAACATTTTGCCCAAAAGGAATTTTGGAGCTTTACATTGGAAGCAAGCAGTAGTTGTATTGCATTGAAATTAAAATTACTATCAGCTCGTAGAGTTAATTTTGAAGATGAGAAGTGTTCTTGTAACTGGTTGCTGCCTGCTGATGTAATGGTCATTCCAATGAATGAGCTGGGTTTGTCAGTGGAGCGTAAAATGATGGGGGAAGGTCAACAGATTTTGAATGTGATGAAAGGGCAGCTCTTTCAAACAGATCCTTTGTGTTTACAAGACACTTAGGAATTCTAGAAAATATTTGATGCAGGAACCATACTATGGTGGAATTGGTAGAATCCTTTTATCAGTCTTCACTGCTCTTGCATAAGCAAATCTGTCAAGAATTCCTTCTTTCCCAAGGAACAAAAGAGTAATATATTTGGCCTAAATGAATGCATTAGGACTTGAAAACCTGGTGGAATGTTTCTGTGCAGATTAATAGTACTGTTGGTAGTGGATAATACGGGTTTTCATCAAAATATTATCATCAGGCTTGGCTACTGACTTATTCTCCCTGTGTCTGATGAACCAATCCATATACCTAGCAATAGAGCCATCTGAGCTGTACCATGGTCTGACTATTGTCATGGTGTCAACAACTTGAACTTATATTGCTTCCTACAAACGGGGTGGGGTCTAGGAGCGCTATCAGATCTCATTACGAAGGGACTAATAAGTACAATCCTTTGAAGTACCAAAATAATGAAACTGTGGAGAAAGTATCAAGTTTCAGAATTTAGATTCTATAACTGAATTTATTTTTATTTTTATACTGAATTAACCTCAGAGACAGAATGCACCAGATAATACATGTACTAATGAGTCAATTATAGTCAGAGATCAGAATCCTCCCTATATGTCCCTATCTATTATCAAATTATTTTCCCCTAAGCATTACCTACATTTCTGTGAACTATTTTAGTTTAAATTTTCCATTGGTAACCACATGCAGGTAGATGCTGAACGAATCAATTTTGAGATCCTCTACTACTCGTTTACTTACCTTTCGATTACCTCGGGTTTGAGAAAAAGATAAAAGCTGCATTTAGGAAGTTTGATTTTGATATGGCTAAAACAAAAACAATATTTTGTGTTTCAAGAAGCAAGTGAAGCATGGTCCTAATGAGCAAAACAAACTTCTAGATTTGGGAAGAAGAGTCTGAAAGTTTCCTTGTTGCTGCAACATCACATCCTGCACACTACATATTGAGCAGTGACCAGACGTTGGCCATTTCGGCTTCCCGAATGCTAGTTGATGGACTCAACACACATATTTTTATTAATACACTAGAAGCCCGTTTATCCATGACTTGATGAACTGGCACTTCCATATAACCGGCACGCCCCCAAAAAAGTCCCCATTTAATAAACCGAAATTTATCCGGAACAATAGCGATGGAGCATTTGTGAGTCATTGTTGCGCAGGTGCAGTATTTCGGTTTGCCGCTAGTAGAGTCTAGGGTTATCAGCTTACTGCTAGTAGAGTCTAGGGTTATCGGTTTGCCGCTAGTAAGGCTTTAAAGTCGCGCTGCCATTTGTTTCACCCACTTGGCATCCTCCATTTTAAAAAGAATCGCTGGACTATAAACCTCAACCAGTAAAGGTGAGAAGCGCAAGAGAGTAGATTTAACAATAAGTACCAATACAATATTCTATTATTACCTGTTATTATTTAGTCTGGTGTGTATGGTGTGTGTTTAAAGAACTTTAATTTTTTTGTGGTGGGTTTTTGACCATGGGCCGCCCGAATATCCGGTATGCACTTTAACCGGCATTGGCCAGGTCGCGCAGGTGACGGATAAACAGGCTTTTACTCTATTAAGTTTTCATATGATCCAGCACCTTTTACATTGGGAGGATGTCTCAAAGTACTATAAGCAAATCTGTATTATAACAGGATTCTACTGGATCAGGTTTTATTGCGATGCTTTCATGATCCAAACTTCCTGCCATCACCGTGACTCAGACGTGAAGAATACAGTGTAACAATAGAGGATGGCCAGCACTTTTCAACCTTGTTTCAGCCTGAATCACCAGTTTCAAGAATGGACAAATTGGATGCAAATACAAGAGAGAGCAACATTTTCTTTCTTCTGTTTTATTTTTTTAATGTTACTTTACTTTTAAAATGTAGGCCTTGCTGCAAACCCATGACGTTGTGGCACATGAGGTTTACAGTGATGACGCACTGAGAGTTACACCTCCACCAACCTCTCCTTATCTAAACGGTGACTCACCAGAAAGTGCAAACGGAGACATGGATATGGAAAACGTAACACGGGTTCGACTGGTGCAGTTCCAAAAAAACACAGATGAACCAATGGTATGTACAGTATAGGCCTATATACACTAAGTGTCTTCTTGCAAAATAACTGCCAGTTTAACTAGTTTTGTATATCAAGGTCTAATTGAATAAAACTTGCAGTGTAATGACAAAGTTATTATAATGTCTTAAGTCCATATCAAGAGAGAAAAAAGAATATGGTAAATTCTTGAAGACATTTATATTAAAAGATAAGAGGAAAGCAAGAAGTTGGAGTAGATGGCAGCAGTGAAGGATGTGTATGTAGCACATGTACTGTAAACTGTTTAGTCAAACGCTGAAAGGCCCCTTGACACATGTGGCCATCTATCTGATGTTTCAATTGGGCAATACCTCTCCCAAGGTTTGTAAGATTGGGTCTCAGGCAAATTAGTATACCTTGAAAAGAATTACCGATATTTAACAAACCTAAGAGGAGAATCCAAAATACAGCATGTTTGCCACATCCAATATAGCATTATAACTGTTCTCCTGGCTAAGAACATTTAGTTTAGCATAAACCTTCCGATCCAAAATGGACTTGTAGTGCCATGTAAAGGCTTTATGCATAAAGCCATAATTGAAGACTTCCAAATTTTAAAATATTGATGTAATACACAGCTAATACACCAACAACAAAATTACATAGGCTGCATAGAATAATAATTCAGGATCATCTGATGGGAGAGGGAGGTCCATAGTCTATGAAAACGCCGGGCCCTAATAATATTTTTAAAAGTGGGAATGGCAAAACTAGAATTTTTGACAAAGGTTAACATTTAAAGAGGCGGTACTTTTTCATATTAGTATTATTTGCTATCAAACTTAATTGTTTTAAAGAAGTGGGCATTAATGGAAACCTCTCAGCGAACAACATTTTAAATATACAACAATAAACAGATAGCATCGAATTTTGATGGAAAGCCATGTATTTACCCAACCTTGGAATTGTATGTTGTTGAACTATATAAACAATAGATTGGGAAAGTCAATGCAGTTTAACACCAGATTCAGCTGGTTTGAAAATAAATTTAACAAATATGATAGAAAGTGTCTTGATTTAAAGTTATTATTCAGGAATGTAAGTATGTTATGCACCTGTACCATTACTCGAGTGTTACCATACAAACAAGGAATCAGTGCCTTTTTGTGATGCAAACCCAGACATGAAGTTAACTGTTTCATGTCAACACAATATTCAGAAATCCAGGTGGGTCCCAAGCTGCTTTTGATTCCATTAACCCTGGCCTACTGACACCAGAATTGTGTCTGATCGTGACGTTGTGGCTCTAATTTAATACGTATCCTTTCTTCCTTTTCACTATGAAGTTGATTGGAATAAACTGAGTAAATTTGACAAACAGCAATTCTTCATATTAGGAAAATGTTTCAATAGTTTAGAACAACTGAAAAGTGACATGGTGACCAGCACCTCTCCTATATTTGAAAGACTGGACCTGTTGAGTCTGTGAGGCAAAATGAATTCAATGATTTGTAAAAAGCTAGGAGGAGTAAACAATATATGGTAAATGGGCTGGGGGCTGATCATAAGAACTGAAATTAGATGGATTCCACTATATATAAAGTGCATCAGCCTGGCTCAGTTGATAGCACTCTCACCTGAGTCAGAAGGTTGTGGATTCAAGCCCCGTGTTGGCACTTTTAGCTCCAAAGCTTGGTCAACACTTCACCTGTGCGAGAGAGCACTGCATTGTTGAAGTGCTGTCTTTTGCCTGTTCCATCTGCCTGTTCGGGTATACATATATTTAATGCACTGGACAAAATGAGCAGGGAGTTTCTCTCTATGTCCTTGCCAACATTTCACTACACTTTACAGTAAACTCTGAAAGGCACAGTCAAAAAGGATGGTCTTGAGTCATGCCTTGAATGTTAAAAGACCTTTGAATTCTTTTAAACCATACTTTGGATATTTTAGAATGGTATTCTGCTACCCAATTTTGATCGACAAATTGAATTTTTTTAAAAAGCTGTTATGGATTTTCCTGTTTGTTTCATTAAAATGTCATTGCTTCTTTTTTGTAATATAACAGAACTGCAAATTTATTAGTTTTACAGAACTTAATGATTTCCAGTAAAATATCTTTCCAGTGCATATGGTGGCTTTTTGGAACATAAATGTAGTTCTGTGTAGGTGAGGACTGCTTACTCTCAAACTGTTTCCTAAGAGTATAATAATCCTTGCATTTATTTTTTGAACGTTACTTAAGGGTATCATGTCTGTAGTGCCTTATGCTGCAATCCAAGAGTGCATGACTTGTTAGTTGTTATAAATATTTTATCTTAACAACAGGCCCTTATTTAGAAGTACCATCTCCAGTGTGCAGTGTTCTTCAGTTTCTAAGCAGTAAAGGTGGCCTGGGGTGGTGGAGCAAAGACTTGTAATCTGCCATTGACTTTCTACTGTGTTAAATAGGAACCACGTACACTACTTCCCCATAGAATTTGTTTTAAAAGGGACTTCATCTCAAATTGCTCTTACTCACCTCCTAGTGGCTGTTTCCAGAACAGCATAGAGAAACCTTAAGAGGTGAATGGATTTAATAATAATGATAATCCTTGCATTTTATATAGTGCTTTCCACATCTTCTAAACGTCTCAAAGCGCTTCACACAATATACTGTAAAGTGAATTGACTGTATATTTGTGGGCGAAACATGGCAACCAATTGTGTACAGCAGCAAGTCGTGGATTGAGTAACCAAATTATTAGTTTTTTTTTGAGGGATTATTGTTAGGCGGAGTAAGTGTGGAGTAAGAAAACTTGCCCATGGTTTGGCCACGATTTGGTGTACAAATAGGTAAAATGCTGCATTTTTATTATGTAAATATAGGAAACCTGGTATCATTTTGTGTCACAATGTAAAATGTTTCATAGAATATTTTCAATTTAATACATTTATAAACCCAGTATTCTCTAAGACCTAAAGTACTATGCACATCGTGTTTTTTTTTGCTCTTCTTAATTTTAACTCTTCTTTTATCTAGGGAATCACTTTAAAAATGAATGAGTTGAACCACTGCATTGTTGCAAGAATAATGCATGGTGGAATGATTCATAGACAAGGTAAGTTGAGAATTCATTATGAAATAATTACGAAGCCAAGTGCAGTAATTTTTGACTAAATAGGATAATGAACACAACAAATTGTTGAAAATTGCATTGCTTGTAGTTTTGTTTCAGATTGCAGATCACAAATAGCCAAATCCAATTGTAAATAAGAACATAAGAATTTACTGGGCGAAAGAAGATCAAGGTCCATCTAGTTTGCCTTCCACCATCCTGGCAGTCGCTCGACATGTCGTGTCCCAAACTGTATACTATTTCCCAAGATATTATTTTCTAGCAGAAATCTTATCAAATATATTCTTGCAACAAAAAACATTTTCTGCTTCCACTATCTCCTTAGGGACCCTTTAGATAAATATACCATTCGCTCACTGAAGTAGATATGTTCTGTACCCCCTAGAACTTGAACTGCACACAGTATTACAAGTGCGGTTGCACCAGTGATTTATGAAATGGTAGGATTACCCCACTATTTCAACATAAATACTATTGCATCCCTTTATGATGGAGTCTAATTTGTGCATATGGTTAAGATTGTATGTGTAACATTTGTGGTTTAGGTTAACCATATGTGAAATGAATAGAGGTGTCCTTTAGTTGGCAATTAACAACTAAAGAAAATAATTGCAGGTGATTGTGATTCTGTTATTGCTTACATTGGTTTATTGCATACTTATCTTTATACACGTGGATTGTACATGGTTAACCCAAATTGTGTACATGAATTGTTAATCCAACCTGCATTTGTCTCTGATGTTACCTTTCCATGCAAACCTTATCGAAACAATATTGTAGGCCAGGATAGTCCAACCTTCTGGTTGCTGAATGCTTAATAATGCTTGATTATTTTCCAATTTTTCAAAACATTTCTCAAAGATTTGAAAAATTGGAAAATAATCACCTCAGAAGAACCAGAATAGAAATGGTTCAAATGTGGAAATTTTAGAAGATGAAATAATATAAACTTATTTTAAAGAAAAACTTATCACTTTATTATGTAATTTTTTCAACAAACATGCAGTATTGATGACCATCACTTTCAGCGATTAACTGTCTCAGAAAGCAATAATGCTATTTTCCAATTAGATGAAAATGTTTAGCTTAATGAGATTTATTTAAAAGACAGAGAGTTTGATACCATAAAGGTTACCTTAAGTCGTATTCTATAGACTTTGTATGGATCAATGGAAATATTCTGTAACTGGTTCTCTTTTCACCTGTCTGCAGGAACACTCCATGTTGGCGATGAAATCAGAGAAATAAATGGCATCAGCGTAGCCAACCAGACAGTGGAGCAGCTCCAAAAGATGCTTGTGAGTATATAGTGCTACAAAATTGGTTATCCCTCTAATAAGATAAAAATGATGAAGTGGGAAGACTGTGGCACATTCATTTAATTTTGCCTCCAGAACCTAGCTTTGAATCCACAGTGGGGTATAAGTATCGTTTGTGTTCTGCTTGGCATTTCACCAATGTGAAATGAGTTTTGACCATTCAAAACCCAGATCTTAGTTCAAGCAGACACACACAACACAAAGCCTTTCAAAGTCTAACACAAATAGTTACTAATTTCACATTCTGTTACAGATAAGCTACAAGAAATGCAAGGTGGTAAAGTAAATATCATACCTCATTCAGTGGAAGCTACCTTTCTAACGTTGAGTTTGAGGAACACTGTTGCAGAGATTTAGAACTAATGTTATTTGTTTATGGATGTGATGTGTTTTCCAATTAACAAAATAAAGTGGGCCATTTGATCTCATCATTTCAGAATATCGCTTTACCTTTAAGATGTCTTCTCATTGTCATATCAAGCTGTTTTGCCCTTTACCAACTTTCTTGATGATCTATTCCAAATGTTGGTGATCCTTTGTGTCATGGAACATTTACTGGTGCAGGACCTAAATCGACTCTTCAAAACCCTGAACCTTTGTTTATCTGAACTCTTTTGAGGTTAAGTTTCTCTATCAATTAGGCATCCAGGAGACATCCATAAGGTTAATACTAATAAAATAATAGATGGGCTTCTTTTCAAAGCTAACAATGTTTGAAAAGAAGCCTATCTAGTTGTACTGCATCACTTATTCTTCGTACACTTGGTATCCTTCTAAGTGTTCTCTTGCTGTTGATGCAAAATTCACTAAAAATTGAAAATCTCTCCCCATACACTGAGTAGAAAATTTGTTTCTGATCCCTCTAATACACATACCATCATCCCAAAAGCACGGGATGACAGTGGCTCTGTAGCATGTTGGAGATATATAACAAACAAGCTCTGGAAATGCATCAAAATCAATATTTTTTACCCTTATTTTCACAAACGTTTACAAATCAATCCCTTACAATCTAAAACTTAAATCAGGGAAGCAACAGATAATATTGTTAACCTCCAATAAAGTTCAGCATTGCATATATGTTTTGCTTATAGCTCCTGAAATAGAAAGACTAGTGTTCATTTCATGAAAGAACATGACATTGATTGCGGAAAATAATTACCAAAATAATCTTGTAGAATTTTCACCAAATAAATCTCACCATTGCAAAATGCCTATCTGAGATTAAATTTTTGTGATGTCCTCCTGGATCTGATTTAGTGCGGATGTATATTTGAATATTTTTCCTCTTCCTCTCACTTTTCCCCAAATTATCTTGTTTCTGTTGATGGTATTGATTCATGAATTATATTGCCTTGTGTTAGGAATAATGTACCTTTGTGAATTTAGATGAGGAGTATCAGTAGGCCCAGCTCTAATTTTAAGATTGTGCCCCCTTGTTCTGGATTCCCCCACCAGAGGATTGAATATGAACCTTTCTCCATGTGGCTCATTGTTACACTGACTAGTGTATATAGCCACTATAGAACTGAATCTCGTTTTTTGTCTTTAGTGAGGTAGAAAGACCTGAACCTTCAGACTGCCTTTTGCATTGTATGGAAAATACCCAGTTTACTTCAGCATCTTCTAGAATTATGATCTGCACTGAAAACAACCCTGAATTTTGCACTCTGATCTAATGCTTATCTATATCTTTAGCTATAACTTCATATGAACTGGGGGTGGGCTGTAAATAGTTCTATGTAAACCAGCCACTGATTGAGAGTCCTCTGTATCCCAGCAATGTCCCCAAAATTAATGTGCCGATCTCCAATTTTCTATATGTTTCCATATTTCCTAATCCATGGTCAGAAACTACTCTTAGCGCCTAGTTTCTATCAAAAATGTTCAATTAGTCTCTTGGTTTCTACTCATTGTACCCTTGCAACAACCTTTTGAGACTATTTCCAATCTCTGCTGACCTTATCTGGTACATGAATACTACAATTGGCATTAGCACTGCTTATCTAGGAAGGAAAATAGCAATTAGTATTTCTGCTAATGAGAGCCATCGAGAGACTCCTGCTGGAAACTGTATATGTATAGATCATGTGAATAAACAGTTGTGTTTGGCTTTGGTTCCCTTTTTGATTGAAATAGCCCATTCTCTGTCTGGGCTCACACAGAAAGTAAAGTCACAGGAACTATTCCCTGACATAATTTGGATCTTAGTTTATGGAAGTGGAAGAAATTTGGCATTTCCACATCATTAATATATAAATTTTCCAAGCAATTATGTAATTCTAGTTATCGGGAATTTAAAATAGAAGGAAATAAGAAGTTAGATTGGAAAGGAGGAACTTTGAAATTACTATCGAGGTTTTTGAAAATTAAGAGTGTTTAAGGTGATGCTGATTAATTGTTTGCATGGGATGATATATTTCTACAATTGTTAGTGACTGAAATGTTCAACATTTCAATGTGTAATAATCGAATAGATTGAAGAGGCAATTTAATGCATTTCTGGAGAGAAGTGATTGAGGATTATGTGACATGGCGTGCAAATGGAGTTAATCGTATTCTTATGTTGTTTTTTTAAAAAAATTAAGTTGCATATAGTAGATTTTTTCTATTATATCCCGTAGCACTGTTTAAGCGCTCTGAGATGCCATCCTGTGTGGAGGGCGCTATATAAATCCAAGTTGTTGTTGTTGTAACATGTCTTGAAAAGCCTCTGATCTGGAAATACCACATTTCAGTTATGTTGTACCATTATAAAGCTTAGCAGATCAACATCATTTTTTCTTGCTTTCCAATGAGTACATGTTTATCCTGCAAATTAGTCTCATTTTCTCCTTTGAATGACATGAAAAGGTTCATGAAATGGTCAGGACCACAATAGCACTGCACAACATCAATAGTTTGAGCTTCTGAACTACACAGAAAAATAATCATCGTTCAACAAAAACGCAAAATGCTGCAGATGCTGGAAATCTGAAACAAAAACAGAAATCGCTGGGAAACTCAGCGGGTCAGGCAGCATCTATGGCAAAAGGAAAAGTGAGTCAATGTTTCAGGTCCACGACCATTCATCAGAACTGGTGCATATTGGGGAGTAGAGGCTTTTAAGGTCCAACAGAGAGGGAGAGGCAGGGCAAGGAAGACAATGGGAGAAAATGAGGTAGAGAGCAGGAATTGTTAATGTTAAGAGGTGTTAATGTTGTGAAACAAAATGGGAGAATTACAACAAAACTGGAGAGAAGAGGTGTTAATAACATTAAAAAAGGGCGTTGAAATCCCATACAGGCATGTATGGCCTGAACAGCTCACCTCCCCATTCTTCTGTGACCATCTGATCTGCCTGTTCTTTTGCAATTGATTTGTAATTGATTTATTACTAGTTTGATTTATGGGTTTGTATTTCTCCAGAAATGCATTTAATTTTCCCTCTTCAACCTATTCAGTTGTTACACATTGAAAATGCTGCGCAAAGGAATTGCTCTCCACAACTCTTTACACCAGAGAAATTGTTTCTTGCTTTGTGGGTGCTTCTTATAGCTGCATTGCAGTTAGAATAGAGTCCTCTGCAAGCATGCATCCTGAGAGCAGGCTGCGTTCAATGCAAAAGCAAAAATAATTGAAAAAAGATCAAGGTGAGCTTAACACTGTAGCCACCAATTGCTCCCTGCTGACAGAGGCACTGTTGAGTAAAATAGCTGCTGCAGTGTGGAAAGTTAATTTAGAGAATGTTTTAAGTTTTACTACCACAAAGCTTGAAAGAGAAATATGGGTTTTGGCAGATTTACTACTAACTCACCTCCCTGACTTGAAAGTTTGGTCCAATTTGTTTTTAAAGCAATCAAACTTTAGGCTATTTTCTGAAACATTCTGCACTTTTTTTATTTACACAGGTCCACAGTTATGTTTTACATTTTAAAAAGCATTAAAAAAGCAATACTCTTGTAAGTAGTGTAGCACAGCAAAATTTTTATCTAAAGTAGGCTTTTTTGTTTTCCCTCTATTTTATGTTTCCTCTATATCTGGGTCTTTCTGAGTCACACACCATACTCTAGCCAGAACGGAAGTGCTGGCCGTCAGATATCCTGCTCCCAAACTTCTGCCAGACCTGGTCTTGAGTAATTTCAACAGGGTTGTGAAAGTAGCCAGCAGTGTCTTGCCTGTCAGCTTTTCCTTCATCCTGTGATTACACCAGACAGGAACGTCATAGGATGTATTTCGGATGTGAACCTGCTAAGGATGTGTTTTTTCTTTCATCAGCCAGCACAGATTTTTTCTAAAAACCAGAAAAGGCAAGAAGGCCAGAAAATGAATGTCAGAAACATGATTTTAAACAATCTGATTTCCAATCCATGCAGTAAAGTGGCAAATTTGACAGAACTGATAGGATATTGATTTGCAATGCCACTTTTAATTGCAGCAATTTTGGAACAGTGTTATATCAACATAGTTCTGTATGTGCCTGTTCATATATGAAATATGACTCCGTTGTTTCTCTCATACTGTATTTATATTTCTTGGTTAGGTATTGATAGTGCAAACAGATGGCTGAACACAAACTATGTCCTATCCAATCTTAATGAATATTCACTTTCCTTTTTCTCCCTCTCTGCAGAGGGAAATGCGAGGAAGCATAACCTTCAAGATTGTGCCAAGTTATCGTACTCAGTCTTCTTCCTGTGAGGTAACAAATTTAAAGGACAGCTGTCCTTTTCCCTTTTCTTTATCTTAACTGCCTGCTGATTGCTCAAGCTTTCTGTGAGGATTGATTCTGCCTGTACTATTCACCAAGCACACCAATTTTACAACAAAGATAACGGAAAAGATGAGTAGATCTCATGTTCTAATCCCCTGTTTGTTCGTATCATGCCATGGAAGTAGAGAGATATGTGTTTTTCAAGTTTTTTGATTAAATGAAGATACAGATTAATTCAGATTGTTTAACCGTTCAGTTGTTCACTTGAACTATGCTCTATAAATTACTTCCTTTCCAAAAAATGGTTTTTTTCCATTGGGGAAATTCAACTGGCTGTCAGATTCATGGATTTATGCAAAGGTTTACCACATTTGGATTTTGATATTTGTATAAAGTGCCTGTGCATGTAATGTAGAGCTGGTTTCTGCTGATGGATCTCCAATGGGTTTTCCCCCCTCCCCCCATGCCAATTTTATCCATTAGATGTTATCTCTGTTGAGTTTGTTGAATTTAACATTTTACATTTCAATTAGAAAAATAACTATTTATTACAATGTCTTTTAAAGAGGCTAATGAATAGTTGGATGAAAGTGCACAGGATACTATTCAAATGTAAGACAAATATACTCATATTTTGGGTAATATGATTTGCCTCAGCACCCTAAATAATAGAGGGATTAAAGGATATGAGGAGAGGGCGGGTAAATGGAATTAGGTTAGAATATCAGCCATGATCTTATTAAATGGCAGGGGAGGCTTGAGGGGCCAAATGGTCTACTCCTGTTCCTATTTCTTATGTTCATCCCACCTCAAGGAGAAAATGTCTGTTCTTTTTTACATCTGATCATCGTTTTTTCACAAGCCCACTGAATGATGCTTGTGTGTGGTTACTGGATGAGGACAATTTGTGTCCTACTCCTCCATCAAATAGCTTGCACTGTATAGGCTCACATACAGTCCCCATGGCCATTTGGGGAATCACTGGAAAAACTGTGAAACCAAGTTGAATGGAAAATTAGCCAAATTGGAGAATAAAAATTGACAAGGAAAAATATTTACAATATTTTTTATAATTGTTTTCTAAAACAGAATAATGCAAAATAAATGAATTCAAGTCTCATCCTAAACCCAAAGAGCTTATCTCTATATGTAAATGTAAAGTGGCTGTTTAATTCTTTTTATTTATTATTAATTTTCAAAAATTATAGACATGGATTTAAAATTCAGCAAAAATCCGTGCTTGTTAGTTCTAACCGAATATATGAGCATCCCTTCCACTACTTTTTCACATGATTTTAATTTGTATCCTTGGTGTGAATTCGCAATGAATTGCATTAGTTTTCCTCAATTGTACATCCTTTTTTAAAAAAAATATGTTTTCAAAAAAACTATAGCGTTTGGCACCAGATATTGTAGTTTCAAACAATTACTTTAATTTTCTTTCAAGTTTTAAAAATCTTGTCATATGTTAAGTTCTATAATTTACCCTGAAGTTTAAAGTTGAATTTTTTTAGGCTGCTGAGAAAATGCAACCCAAATACACAACAATAACAATTTGCATTTATATAGCATCTTTCTCGCAGGATAGCGTCTCGGAGCTCTTAATTATGGTAAATTATTATAATCAAAACTAATGTGAAAATTTGACTCTTGTCAATTTTCAGGACCGATTACTAACCAATGCATTGAAAATGAGCTTGAGCACAGGATCTGTTCTTTGCACTGATTTTGCACTATTCTGATTGTAATGAATCCCATTTGTCTATTTTAAACCTTGTTTTGTTGAACTAAGGTCCTATCTGTTTATTCAGAAAGTCTAGGCAATCCCATGATAGTATTCAAAAAGAGAAGGGCATTTCCTAGCAAATTTATTGGTTAGCCAGAACCCCCCCCCCGCCCCCCCCCCCCCCCCCCCCAACTACACACACATTTTCAAAGTCCACCTCTTTGATATCTATAAATATTCCAACCAGAAAGTACATGTAGATTATGAGCTTCCAATTTTAGTATATATAATTCTCTTTCTGAATTATTTCTCATGTTTACCTGACAGTTTATTAGATTCCAATGATAGCTTGAACTAAGACATGTATCACTGAATTGCAAATCAACATAAATGATTCATTCTCCTAATAATTTTGGTGACTGGCTCAATAAGATGGCAAAGGTTTGAAAATTAAACAATACCAACAAAGGATAAGATGTACAACCATTGTAAGCAATTTAGTCAGGGATGTACTGCTTAACTGGAAACTTCTGTTCAACATGATGTAAAGTTTGCAGCTTTCATGCCAATATACTTACCTCATTGAGTCTTTGTAGCAGTGGGGTTTCACAACATGCTAGCAATTCTGTGTCTGGAACAATTACTGAAGCGTGTTTGTGGGTTTAGAGGCTCTAATCTTGCTACTATTCAGTAAATGTTTATGCCTTGGCACCTCTCATTTGAAATGACCTAACAAAGAAACCCTCTCAGATTTCCTCTAGATGATACGTTTTCAAGCTTATTACACAATTTCCCAAATGCAGTAATGATATTATCTTCCATTTGCTACTTCAAGGCATAAGGGTTAACTACTTGATTGATGGAACTTCATTGATCTAAAGATAAAAATTCTGTTCTTCAAAGTATTTAGTTAACATGATGAGTTAAAACTGGATTTATTGTCCAAAATTGATACAGCTGAAGTAATGAGGCTTTTAGCTATACCTACTTTTAGCCTTTCAGATATGACACCATTTTTTATAGGATTAAAGGTAAATGTTATACCTGAAGCAGATATCAAAGTAATTTACAGTATTAAATGGTGACATGATTTGCCAGGAAGATAACAAGGTCTAAGAAACCCAGCAGAGAATGTATAGCAACAGTATTCAGCATTCAAAGCGCTCGAAAATTTGTATGCAGTGGTTGCAAGCCACCTCCAGTGGTAGCAAATCAGTACTGCAGCACAGAGCAATCCCCAAGTATTCATTTTCAGTATATGAATAATATTAATTCTTGCACGTCTTCTAGTTGTCACAAATTGCTTCACAGAATATACTGTGAAGTAAATTGACTGTATATTTTGTGAGAGAAATAACACAAATTACTGCAGATGCTGAAATCTGAAACAAAACCAGAAGTCACTGGGAACATTCAGCAGGTAAGGCAGCATCTATAAAGAAAAGAAAGTGAGTCAATGTTTTGGGTCCATTACCCTTCGTCAGAACCTTCTATTGTGGTCATGTTCAGACCAAGACCAATGAATCCAAACCAATGAAGCCACAACCCCTTGAGGATTTCTAGTCTATGTTACTCTCCTTTATGACTAATCAATAAGAACAAATAGGCCGTTGCAATTATAACATTTTTACATAACTTTTGTTAAGCAACACAAGCCCAGATTTATTGTCACAGGGAGATTTATCTATGATAAATTTCAGAATGTCCAGTTACAATGTTTTAAAATGGTGCAAAAAAAAGTTCAGTTCAACAAATTTTCTTTACATGGTACTCCCCCATTATAAATTGAAATTAATAAACTTAACACAATGTAATCTACTAGATCCATAAAATTTACAGCAAAGAAAGAGGCCATTTGGCCTATTATGCCTTTGAGGCCTCTCCATTTAATTCCATTTGTTTGCGTTGTTCGCCACATGCTTTAGCATTCCTTTTCAGACATTTCTCCATCAACGACTAAAAGCTGTTAAAGGATATTCAAAGAAAAAACACTAAAACAGAGAATGGCATGAACAGAATATACCTCCATTGTGTATGATTCGTGATTCTCATTGTTATAATATACAAAAATAATTTTCCTGTTTTATTGCACCTTATTGTGACACCAAATACTTTAGATTATAGGACTGTACTGACAAATGTAGAAGCTCCTATTTTGCACGCAGGCTTGTCACAGAAACAGCTATTGGATAAATGCCCAAACAATCCAGAGAATTGTTGACTAGAGCACCAGGAGATAGATACTCCCTGATGTTTTTGATTCTGTTATGGGATTTTTAACATTCACCTGAAGAACAGACAGACAGGATCTTGGTTAATAAAGTTTTATATAGTTCTCTGTCACAATATCCTATTATATATGCTCTTTCCCAAGTTGTTCACTGTACAATGTGAAAAAGAATATGTAATTTCACTCTTATGCAAATTTGCAAGTGCAGCAATGCAATTTTTAATCCCTATTTAAATGCTTTATGTAAACAAGCTTTTAGACAGAAACCTCTTAGCTTAATACCAGAATGATTATGTATGTCATGAATATACTAGACAGCTGTTCATTTCAAGGCATGTTTTTGATTGAAATCTCTCGAGAACAAAAGCTTTGTTTCATCATAAAGGCAGCTACCATTGATAAATCTGAGCAAGTAATACCTGTTCAGACAAAAAATGTATTGGACCTTAACCAATGCATAAATCATTTCGGACCATGTGTAACATTCTGACTGGTGTATTTTCAGTTGTGTGTTTGAGGTGCTACTATTCTACAGCTATTGAACCTTTTGTCTCATTGCAGAGAGATTCCCCTTCCACATCCAGACACTCCCCAGCTAACGGCCATAGCAGCACTAATAATTCTGTTTCGGTAAGGCTTCCATTTACAGCGCAAATCCAAAGTTATTTTGCCAATGGTGTAATCCTGTTAGTGTTGACCAGTTTCTCTGTAACTAAAGGAATTTGTCCTATAGAGAAGTCATATCAAGATTTATTTTGTTACCAAGCCAAAGCAGCCATTGGCAATGTCATTATTCATGTCCTGGTGATAATTCATTTAAGACCAGCTTTTAACTGTGGTCTCCTAATTTTGGTCTGCAGAATTTTTTTTTGTAAATGCATTTGGAGGAGGGAATACTGAAAATACTCCTTTCCACTGAGCACAATATTTATAAGGTAGAAAATAAACTGGAGGGGAGTAGAATGATAGAAGAAAAGTAAATAATGTCCTAGTCATCGTACCCACTTAAACTTTGACCCAGCATTACTTTGAGATCTTCAAATGCATGGTTCACACGAGAGCTCTGGAAGTATGGTTTAGTTTCCGCTATCTGAGTTCTCAAATTGGTGTGCCCACTGCTGCTGTGGTTCATGCACATTACAGTGTGAAGCTGAAGCCTGGCCTGGCAGCTCAAAGCTACAGATCATTTGATGTGTATTTGTAATAAAAACTATGGGAATTGTTAGTACATCTTCAACACAATCGTGACCAGCATCAAGCTTTCTTAACAGAAACTCAATAACACAAACGACACCTTACTACAGAATGCTTTTTTGCAGTTATTTATTTTGCTTCATAGAAAATGGAGGAGAAAATCAAAATAGTTATGCAAGGTGTCCTAACACATAAGAACCATAATGTTTGAACAATCGTCTCAGATGCTAGTTGCTTCCTTGCTTCAAACATTTATCCAAATATTCCTGTCATCTGTTATAGTGGCTAATAATGGTTGTTGAACATCTTAAGAGATGTTCTATTGGAAATTCTATTTTTAAAATCTCCCTTTTATGCTGTTATTGCTGTTGTGAGCTTTCTTGCCAGCAGTTTAATGATGTGGATGTGAAGCCAAGGCTACACTAGCCCACATTACAACACATTGATTTTCACACCATTTTCGTGCTCTGTTCACCCTGACACCAAAGTCTGTCTATTGCTTTTTATCGTGATTAAAAATTGTATCACGCAACCAATCCATTCATAACATTAAAAAAATGCTCCATTCCAAGTTCATTATTGTGCAGATGTGAATCACATCACTCTTGAACAAATCCTCCCTGGTGGCTTCAGGTGTGGTGTTCAGGTTTGATTACCACGATCTTACCTCATTTATTCTTCAATTGGAGAAGGTGCTTTTTTTTAGTTTGGATTTTTAATCTTGCGGAGGTGGATGTGTACTGAGCGGAAGTGAGTATTTGCTTTGTGAAAGGGAAAAGGAAATTGAAGAGCAAATTGACCATTCCCTCTCAATTTCTTTACAACGATTCAGGATTGCAAGAAACATGAGAACAGGTTATTCACCTACATATGTCAATTGGGAAGTTAGACACACACATACTTTGCAAATGGGGAGATAGGGTGCTCATCTAAAACAAACTTCACCTTGATACAGTAGCTCTGATTCCTATAACTAAACAGACCTGGGAGCACAAAAATAGTGGTCTATCTATACTCAGAGCCCAGCCTTTATCAGGCACCATTTAAGTCGACACAGCATATTCACAGATACGTAATAATAAACAAAACTAGTAATTGGATTTGCTCACAGTTAAAATGCCCCTCAAAAAATTGCTATGTCCAAAATTATTGCAAATTCATTGCAGGTCTTCCATAGATTTGTGTTGAAGATGTAGACTACTTAATGTAGGGGGCAAGATAAGTTTTCCCAGCTGGTATCTGCTTTTTACAGCTTGTTGCTAAACAGCCTGGCCTAATTTTCTCTAAACCTTTTCAAGTAATGGCTTGACAGAGTATGCAAACTGATGATTAATGTCTGATTATTATATCATAATTGTTTCTAGTAATATATAAGAAAGCCTATGCAAAATGTAAAATGCTGTAAAATTGTCATACTTTTTTTTGATGGTTATATGAAAATCTCTTTTCCTTGGGTTGACTTTATCCTACAGGACTTGCCATCAACTACACAACCAAAAGGACGACAGGTGAATAGTTTGGCTCCATAAGACTTTATAGATTCTATAGTTAACTGGTACAGTAGTAACCAATATACCTATTCTTATTCCATAGTTGTTGAGGTAGTTATTGTAATCTTCACATATTCTTTAATTCTAAAACTAACAGCATCTTTCTGTATAGCTATGGAAACTTAGACGTTTTAATTGATAGCTTCAGTAAAATAATCTAAAACAATTTATACTAGTGATTTTTAAAAAACAGCTTTCATCTTTACTCTTGCATTTTTGTTTGTCTCTATTGAGTTTTTGTTGTCTGTAATTTTGCACCTTTGCTGTTTATTTAAATAATCTGTAATCCCCTGGATATGCAGTTCAATTTCTGTCATTCTTTCTTTAAAATATCCTGTTGCTTCATAGATTTATGTTCGGGCCCAATTTGAATATGATCCGTCAAAGGATGACCTTATACCTTGCAAAGAGGCTGGGATTCGATTCCGAGTTGGAGAGATCATACAGATCATTAGCAAAGATGATCATAACTGGTGGCAGGGCAAGCTGGAAAACTCTAAAAATGGTACAGCAGGCCTCATCCCCTCTCCAGAACTCCAGGAATGGTATGTGAGGGAACCAGATGAGTGGCATATAAACCACATTATGAACCTGAGTTAACTAGTTATCCCAAGAAATATGCATATATTTCAGAAACGTCCTAGTTTACATCTGTTTATCTCAATTCCCATTTATTTGTTTTACTTTTTGTCCCTATTAAAATCCACATTATTGTACTGCAATATCTGTAAATTGTCTTTAATTTAGAAAGGATTCAACCAAAACTCATAGGAAACGGTACGGATTTCATCTCCAGCCATACACTCCAATCTGCCCTCTTCTGATTTTGTTTTATTATTTGTGCATTATTTATCCATAACATAACGAGTTAAATACTTTCCTTACTCTATTACAGTGATATAGATTGCCAATTTTTTTTCCCCCACTACAAAACCTGCCTGACATTTTCTGGTTCCAAAGTACACAGGTAAAAACAAATTGGGATAAAAAATAATATGTAGTTTATATTTTTCATTGATCAAAGTAGAATACAACAGTTTGGAGGAGTGTGTCTTCTTTTGGGAATGGGGGATTGTGAGGTTTTGGACAATAAATTGGAAATCCAAATCACTTGTTATCTTTAATCTAAAATAGAGCTGGCCTGGCAGAGTTGCCTAATTTCTTGTTTTATTTTGCTTCTAACCACAAGGCGTGTGGCATGTATAGCAATGGAAAAGACCAAACAGGAGCAGCAGGCCAGCTGTACCTGGTTTGGAAAGAAGAAGAAACAGTACAAGGATAAATATCTGGCCAAGCACAACGCAGGTACACAATGCATACTTTAACTAATGTCATTTTTAACAGCTGTTGCATCTACACTTAACTTTTATTGAAAAAAAAGTATTATTTTCCAAAACAGTAACAGTGAGAGTCAAAGAGCATTGATCAATGGATTTTAAGATTAAATTTTAAGATGAAATAACTTTGATCTTTGTTCAATCTGTAAAAAGAGAATGGAAATCTAGAATTTTAAATGATTTTATTACAACATTTCCTTCTGGTGGTTAGACTTCTGTTAATGCTACGGTAACACTGCAATTTTATTATCATCAAAGTTGTTTACAGTTTTATATGTCTGCTTATTTTTACACTAATCTGCTTCTGACTAGGCTGTATTTAATCAAACTATATTGTTGTACATGCTGTTTTAAATCCTTGAAACTTCCCTCCCTGTATACGTATTGGGTAAATGTGGTAGAATTTGTGTTATTCTAGCAACACAGATCAAGAAAGTACCAGACTTAAACCCTCATCTGTGCTGAGTTAGCTCATCTCAGCCAGTATGTCAGGAACTAGCCTTAGTATCATTGATTTAGTGAGGAGAGAAATCAACCACTTGCTTCTAATTATTGCCCAGTGACTCAAGCTGGCATGTTGACATATGTGAATATTGACTGAAGACAATATCTGGTTTGACTGTAGTCAACCTTCTGACTTTTACTGTCTGGCCGCAGCCATGGGGTGTAACATTTAGTATGGCCTCCAGCCATGGACATGAATATCTCTTTGAGAGGCTGTGACATTTGTAACAATTATGGAAATAAAGTTTTAATAAGAGTTGTTGTGCAGTTGCAGAAAATTATATATTTTTGAACTGTGCATTCAGTATATTAACCCCTCACCAGTGTTGGGGGCGGGGGAATAAGGAGAGGGTAGCCTGAGTTATGGGTAAAGTTACTGTAGGTACAGTATTGCTTTATTCTAGCTAACTGATCTACTGTGATAATGAGTGATGGACTTTCCTGTCAGTGATTCAAAGAAAAAAATATTGTGGTCAGCTCCACTGGATAATCTAGTCAAAATGACGATTTCATTTTATCGTGGGGAACCAAATTATGATAGTAAAGGGAGAAATTCTAGAAGTACTTGGACTGAAAGATGACTGATCTACACTTGAATTTGCACCTATTGTGACTGATCTACACTTGAATTTGCACCTATTGTGACTGATCTACACTTGAATTTGCACCTTGGACAGCAATTTCCCAACTAGTTATTCCCAAGGGACTTCTCAATTATATCGTCTATTGTTTGTTAAAGTATGTTTTGCCAACTGAATAAGATTGGAGACCACCGAATTTTATACATAGCAATATAATTGTTGCTGAGGGATGAGTTTCAGACTTCAGTTATACCCTCTCTTGTTGGTATTCGGTTTTTATATGTATTTGTGACTGCACATTCCTAAGATACAAATGCAAAATTATATTTGTATAGCACCTTTCACGTCGGGAGGACGTTCAAAGGTGCTGAACAGTGAGGGATTTGGACCCGATCAGGGAGGTACAAGGGTGGCCGAAAGAGGCAAGGGAGGGAGCGAGGCAAGTGAATATGGGATGGAGTTACAAATGGTGGGGGCAGAGTACTGAAGACCCAATTGCCGATGGTGGGGGCGGCGCGGTTTTCACAAAGGTAGGAAAGAGCAAGACCGGGAATATACCCCAAGATGGAACACAGATGGTTCAACCTGGTTTTCCTCTATTATACATTGGATTAGGATTGCACTTTTGGGATGTAATATTTTTTATTGAATGTTAAATTGTATCTTCCACACATTGTAAAATTTGATTTTGATTTGGTGTGGGTTTTCCGTGTTTTGTATGTTTAGTTGTAATTTAACAACATAATGCAACATTGCTTAAACAATGATGCTTGTACATTTTTCATGCTGTCTTCCACCCAATGGCCTCTATGCATGTAAGTAACCGTGGTTGAGTGACATTAACTTTTCTCCCTTATGCCATCCCTTTTATTTTTTGTTTCTGTTTGTCTCATCAATGTTATTCAGATTAAAGCAGCATTATAATTCTATTGGAATATCTAGCCTCACTGGTTAGTCCATTAAAAGTTATATTTTAACACCAATTTGATACAAGAAACCTGAGTGTGACTCAGATGTTAATTTTGCACTACTCGTGTGATATGTGAATGTTAAGTTGGTCTGGCTCGTGCCACTCCTGCCATCTTAATCATTAGTTATCAATACCCTTGTATATGCAGGAAAAATCAGGGAGAAATACTGGCCTAACAAGTAAGGAATGCATTAATACCAGATGTAACCCTTATGCTAGCATGCCTCCCATCATCAATCTGCCGACTTTCAACTTTGTGTTGGTCTCACCATCTCAAATGAATGAAGGTTAGGTTGCTGATCTACCTCCTGTCAAAGGATTCTATTTAGTGCTTGTGGTTATTTGGGTGACCTATATTACTTGGCAATCTTCTAAGCTAAAGGATTTGTAGCAGCCATGTGTGAAAAGAGGAGAAGGAGAGATTCGGACGTGTGCAATTTTAAATGTTTTAGTATATTTAAAAAAAACCTGAAGTATCTCCATGAAGATTCGGAAAGAAGCATTCTGCTACTGACCCGTTCTATAGCAGTATTAGCAGACGGTACTGTATAGAGATGAAAATAACCAATAGTTTGGTATTTTGAGGATGAAGACTAAATATTTGCATTTCTAAAAAATATAATGCTGCTTTAACTGTGTGATGGATCCTCTGTGTAGACTCGTAATCTCCCTGTAAGTACACCTGAAAATTCCCAGTGTTTTGATCTAATTTGTACCTAGTCAACTCATTATTTTCCCAAAGCTTTGAAATCTTTGACTCGTACATCAAGTGTAGCATTTAAAAATAAAATGAAGTCTGATGACTTCATATTTATAGTTGGTTCATATGATACTGGGCATAAGGATGGCGCTTTTTTTCTCTTTCAGTTTGAATGTGAGAGAATAATTTTCTACTTGTTAAATGGGAATGAAACATGCCTCCCATTAGAACCACAATCCCAAAATAAAATTGTGTTTGTGGCTAAAGCAGGATTCAAAGATAATAATATAATTATATGAGCTTATTATTCATTTGCCACCCACTTAATGCCTCTTATACTTTCCTCACTTGCCTGATATGTGTCCATTCTTCTCTTTCCTCACTGCTTCCCTAGAATCCTCCCATATATTGATTGGCCTTCCTCCTGCCTGATGTGAAACAGGTTTTATTTCAGCAATATTATATCACTATTGTATGAGGGATACTGAGACAGCTCCACTACCCAGTGATATACCCTGGAACTGTCTCACTTCAAAAAGCCATTTAATAATATATATTGACCAGCTAAGGGAGGGAGTCTTGCAATAGGAAGGAAGAGAATTTTAAAACACGTCAAGCAGCTAGGCAAGAGAGGAAGTGTATCAAGCACCTATAGTTTCCACCAGCGCAACTTAGATAACCAGAGCTTATAGGCACTACTCATGTTGAGGATTGGCTTAAAGAAACAGACCTAAAAGGTGCAATTATTTGACTGGTTTTATGTTCAGTTGTATGAGGTTTCCAAAATGTAATAAATGCCCTTGTTTTTAAAGTATTTGTATATTACTGAGGACCAGTATAATTTGAGTTTCATTTAACTAATTTAACATCCAGGCAGAGAAATGTCAATGAAAATGAATAAATCTAGTGATAAGGATTGCCACTATTTCTCATATTTGGCTAGAGTATTAATTGGGATTTAGTACATCAGAGCTCTGTGTTACCATAAGAAACCTTTTCCATAACAGAAACTAAAAGTACTTACAGAAAAGTTGGGAGTCTGCTTCATTTTATTTAACTATTTAAGCTGTTTGGCAAAGTAGTTACACGGGAATTATTTTCCCATATTTTGGATGTATTGCATTAAAAGGAATGTTTGTATACCGTATAAAGATTAATTTATGTGCCTTTTGGTGTTAGGAATTGCTCTATTAAAGAAAAGTTATGAATGTATGCCATGAAATGTAATTTGACATTTTTTTAGAAAGAATCCAGATTAAACTTCGTATGCACACCATTTCAATTTTTTGGGGGGATTTTTTAAATTTAGGTTTGATAACTGTTTATTTTTTTTGGACCAATCTGTTCATTTGAGCTGTAGTCTGTATACGTAGCTAGCATAACAAAAGATTGAAAACTGTATTACTTAACCTTTATCTAATTTAAAAGTAAATAATTTCACTTGGCATGTCAAACTGTTATAGTTATTTTTCAGCTTTATATTTATATTTCAGGAAAGTCAAGATCTTTCCTCTGTAAATTTATTTAGGACATGATTGTGACTCCTAATATCCAATTTATTCTCATGATGGATGTCTCTTTTAGTCTTTGATCAACTAGATCTCGTCACATATGAAGAAGTAGTAAAACTGCCGGCCTTTAGAAGGAAGACGCTTGTGTTACTAGGTAATGAAAACCTGATTTTGATACTTAATATTATAGGACAGTGATTGCCAAACATTAACCAATTGTTTTAATAAATGCATTTGTTTTAATGAAATAGGTGCCCATGGGGTCGGGCGAAGACACATTAAAAACACACTGATCACAAAACATCCAGACAGATTTGCATATCCTATTCCTCGTAAGTAACTGGGAAATTTTGCTCATTTTCTAAAATTTCCTATTTGAATTTAATTGAATTATGAATTGTTGGACAGCCGTGGGTAATATATAGGTTATTTTACTCAAGTATGCGATATAAAGGTGTGGGATAGTAACCATCCAATATACCAGTACTGTATTGAACTTCCTATTAAGGGTTTGGCTCTAATACATAAAGATATATCTAGGCATTTTAAGTCTCATTGATGAAGCCAGACAGGCAAATCAACAAGGAAAGATGCTCTGAATTACTTGGGCCTGTCTGGCTCTTCAAAGAGAAGTTTGGATGAATAAGGTCCTTAATTACATTTGATATAAACTTTCCCAAATCCAACCCTACCATCATCCCTGTTCACCTACTTAGTCACCATACTTTCAGAATAATATTTTGTGAAGTGCTTTGAAACATTTTGACATAAGGAATTATATCAAAATGCAAGAATATTATTCACATCAAGCTGTTTAATAAATTAGTTCTGACATCAAGTTATCCTTTCTGGTAATCCGTTCTGTTAATTACCTTCTGTATAAAGAAATATTTTTGTTGTGTGGTGATATATTGTTTGAATGGTGAAATAGAGTTGAAGAAGCATCTTGTACTATTGCATTTTGCAGACACTACCCGACCTGCTAGAAAAGACGAAGAAAATGGCAAGAATTACCATTTTGTATCACATGACCAAATGATGCAGGATATTTCGAATAATGACTATTTGGAATATGGCAGCCACGAGGATGCAATGTATGGGACAAAACTGGAAACGATACGGAAGATCCATGAACAAGGACTGATTGCAATACTAGATGTTGAGCCCCAGGTATTAATGAGCATCTGATGAGAGCTTACGGGTCAAGTAATGGTGATGAGCAAAAACCTTTAACTTGTGTATATCATTTAAAAGGTTTGGGTCGCTTTCCAAGGAGTTCTCTGTTCAATATCATATACTACAACAAGCCTAGAGTAGATACATAAGAGATTACACATGCATCGCACTCTGCAATTATCTCCTTTTGTTAAGCTCTTTGCTATCAGGTTTTCAGTTGGAGGGATGAGTGAAAATAAACAGATGGCATTGGAACATTTACCATTGTTGGATGTTTATTTTGTTGCTCATTTCCTAGTTATATCCACATTTCTGCTAATAAAATTGTAAAGGTCCAATTTCTGGATACTCCCTACTCACATGCTATAGTGCATTGTAAACCCCCAAACCAAAAAAGGGTCAATATATTTATATTACTGTTAAATGTTTACAGGAATTTAAATCTTCCTGCATTGCTAAAAAAGATGCAAGATTAGTTTACTTCATCAATTTTATATGTGGAAACCATGGGCTGTGCCTGGATCTTTCAAACTAATAAGTGAGGTATGGTGTGTGATCCTGCGGAGACAATATAGTGAAGGCTTTATGGAAACTATTTGTAATTTACTCTCAAAGACTTCAGCACAAGAAATCAATGTCATGTGCTCAGCAGTAAAACAACCAACTGGTTAAAGAATCTTTAGAGTAACTGCTGCTCTGCCTGAAACTCAAGGCAAAATTAACACTTCATCTTTTGAGATCCCCCAGTCAACTCAGTTGACCACCATAAAGCTGACAGTCCAGATCAGTGCCCAGTTAGCTGATCTAAGACAGGCTGACAACAGCAATAATTCCATTGCCTGGGCTATTTATCACAACGTGACCCAGTGCTCCTCATCATCACAGGTTGACCTCTGCTGGAAAGTGCAAGTGTCGACTTGATTTTAGGCTGTGTTTCACATCACCAGACTCACTATTTAAGATCACACTTGATGATTGGCCAATTGAACAAGGTATATTAATTGAAAGCAGAGCCAATGGAATTGCACCCAGATTCAGTGAATATATTCAGGAAAAGTAAATGAATTTTTTTGGGGAAAAAATCATCTAATTATTAGTTCAACCCTTTAGTTAGGAAAGTTTGTTGAATCAGCTTTGTTATTTATAAGTTGCTGCATTAGTTGGTACTTCGACAATTTGCATTTATATAGTGCCTTTCACACTGCTTCAATTCATCGAGGTGAATTGCTCCATTTCTACAAGGTATGATTGGTTTCGTCTTGACTAAGAGTTCATGGAACTCATCCCAGATTGATTTATGGACTGAGGGATTCAGTTGCTAAGTAAAGATGTATTCCTCTTCTACATTCAGGGTTGTGTCTATTCTCTACCTATCCTTAACTTAAATCTTTTTGTCACAGGCCTTGAAGGTTTTGCGAACCTCAGAGTTTGCCCCGTTTGTCGTTTTCATTGCTGCTCCTACTATTACTCCAGGCATGAATGAGGTGAGGCAATAATTCTGTAACCTTATTTTCAAGTTAGAAGCCATTTTATCACCAGCAGACATGGTCCTACTTCACTATACCAAAGCCACTAGTAAGCTCAAGTTGTACTTTTATTGTACTTTTATATTTAAATGTTTAAATGGGTGTTGTGTTAATGTAATACTTTATTAATGTTATAAATTCATGGAAACTATTTATTGCTTCAAAGATACAAGAATAAATTAGTCAAGGTTCAATCCATTCATTGGATTACAATGGGGCATAATGGGGAAGACGGAAAGAGTTAAGTCTGTGATAAGAATTGGACAGGAAGATAATTCATGAGCTGGTTGCAATGAATAAACCAGATTCATCCAGCTTGCTTCCCGTGTCTGCACCCTCATTCTTTCACCTTTTCTCTCCCTCTCTCTCTTTACCTTTTTTTTAAACTCAAATCTACTGATGACACTTTCTGTTTAATCTCTTCCATCATTAACTATTTTTACAAAGCTCCCAAGGTGGTGCAAAAAGCTCCCTGTAAGTATTCACATTAGCCGGGGGGTGTCAATATGCAAATATTGGCTATACTTGTAGTGAGCAGTTATACCGTAGTCTGAACTGAGAAAGAGCAGCATTTTCTCAGGATGTTTGTACATAGAGCTTTGTGTGTTTTACAATAGATTGATAATAGTGGTGTAAATTAGAATGTGAGCAAAGACCTTTTTGTTTTTTTGTATGTGTTCTTTCAGCCTTTTACATATCACGTAGAAAAGGCAGCTGATGTTATCGAAGATGACATCAGTTAAATTTTATTTGCATTTCTTTGATATAGTCGATTTGAAATCTTCCTGTAATGGGTGTTACTTAATATATATTCTATAGGTATAATAATGTTAGAGTTCCATTCATCCAGGATACCTCTTAGCTTTCTGACATTGCTGCTCAGAATTACATAAACATAGGACTGCACTAGATAGAAAGCTTTTATGATGTTTTAACAATTGAAACCCTTTTCGATATATTAAACATTGCTCTTGATATAGTGCCAGAACAACAAAATGAGTAGGTCAAGTTAATCCACATTATCTACTGTTAGGTAAACCACTAGTTAGGGTAATGTTGCTGACTCCCATCGGCGCCAGTGTTACCAGGATTAATATTTTCAAAGGATTTTCTTTTCAGTAATGCAGGCATTTGACTGTTGTGTTAAGCATTACTTTGCCATTTTAATGGGAGCATTGCTTTGCCGTTTCTAAGACTACAGAAATGATACTAAAACTGAGATATCTTGCTCAACATTTCAGACGATACTGTCTGAAACTCTTGCCTCTGACTCAGTGGGCCAAGTGCATTGGTGTTAGCAATATATTGGGAGCCGACTGTGTTCATGGCCTCTCAGCAGCAAGGGTCAAGCCAGATGGCTGAAAAAGGCGATAATAATATATATATATTTATATAAATGTACATATAAAGGAATGGAAATGCAGAATCCAATCTAATTCTTAAAAGGAGCTGCAGGTTTGAGACATGAACCCAACTGATTTTTTTAAAAAAAACATTTCAGACGAGAAAACAAAACCTGTGATGATCAGACAGGCCTGTGATTTGCAGCCTACCTACACTGATCACTAACAATGTCCACTGCATATTCCCTGGCTCCCAATCCTGTGAGAAAATTCCAATATTTATTGGAAATTTACTATATTGTGTTTGTACCGTGTATTTACTATACAATTGTATGTTTTTTAAATGCTTCAGGGGAACTCCAATAACAGATGTTTCCTGACTAATATTTTGACGTTATATAATCAGACAATAAAAAAGTTGATTCCCAGTGTTTATAGTTGCAGTAATAGCGGGCAGGAAATGATTTCAGGAGAAACAGATTGATGGCAGGCTGTAGACGTACATTGAGTGATAGTGGGATCCTATGTATTGCTACATGTATTGGGGAGTAAAGCCAGGACTACTATCCTTTGGTTTCCAATCCTTTAAAATGGAGAACTGAGCCATCACTACTTTATGGATGTAACATTTGTGAGAGGTGTCCACAATGTAAAATATTACAAATAGGCTATTTCTAGTGGCAAACCCTAACTTCATATTTGGCACTATGAACAGCCAGTATTAACCATTTCTAGATGGAGAATCTTAGACATGGTCAGTAATCTGAGATACTTTCAAGGCAAGGCCCCCCTACGATGCCCTGTCAAAACCTATGTATATAGGAAGATTGCACTGGACTGTGGCTATAATTGGCTTTTCTTTATAAGGAGGTTATGATTCCATCAATTATTTTTCTGTTCTTCAGGATGAATCTCTTCAACGCCTGCAGAAGGAATCAGAAATTCTACAGAAAACATATGCACACTACTTTGATCTAACCATAATCAACAATGAAATAGATGAGACCATCAGGCATCTGGAAGAAGCCATTGAACTTGTGTGTACTACACCACAATGGGTCCCTGTCTCCTGGGTATATTAAGGACTGGGCAGAGAAACCATGAACTTTATCATTCCCTAGCACCACCCTGACGTTAGACTTTGTAAATGACCTAGCATCAAGTCTTGCCCCTTATATACTGCCTAGGATTAGTGTGCCCTAAATTTTTTTTTGATTTATTGTCATGTCCTACTAGATGGATGGAGAGAAAACTTTTACCAAACTCTTAAAGAGACAGTGTCCCTTTTTAAAGTTGGGTTTGGGCTGTACTTCAGACTTATTAAAAACCTGATCTGCAAAATGCCTTCTAAACTATGCATGTACACTATACAAGGTCCAAAACGACTCTGTGAAATGTGCATGATTACTTCTTTTTACTACGAGACTTATTTTAAATACACCAAAAGAAAGCTTACACATTTTATAGACACTAATTTCTTTAAATATTTTTCAAAAGACGTGCATCCTTTTAATTTACCAGTGTAAATAGTGTGCTCTTACTAGTACACAGGCTATTTGCAAACGTTTCAGTTTAATTTTAATTTGGACATTAATTTATTTTAAATGCATCTATGAATCTATATTATTTGCAGTCCTTAATCTCTACCAAAAAGTCCCTGATGGAAACTTTAACCAATATTTTTGGGCATGGAACATTGAAAACCTTCAGTCATGTTTTGGAGGCTGGTTGTATTAATAAAAGCATTGGGTAGTTCTGATTTTTTTTTAAAAAAAGGAAACCCGCCTACCTAGGTTAAAAGGGATACTGTCACTTAAAATTTAAAAATGTACAAACATTTTAGAGGTTTGAATCAGGTGTTACTGCATGTGGACAGTTACAAGCATTCATGCTGTTGGTGTATCTGTGTTGGAAACTGTATTCTACAGCAACGTACATTCCATTTGTTGGAAAAATTACCCAAGGGAATAATTATTCAAAAAAACAACTGTAAACCTATGCACATCCCTTGCATTGTGGGCAAGTTTATAAACAACTGATTTTTAATCATGTAGTGAAATGTGTTTGTACTTTGTTGCAATTTAATTTGTTCTAAGGGGAAGAATTACCAGTTTTGCCATTTCAGATATGTGTCGTCTTTGAATATAAATATTTTAATTACGTTGAATCTGGAAAAATTGTTTAATTTTTATCATGAAAGTAAATGTATTTACAAAAAGCACACATTTTACTATAAAAATACTGGGCGAAGAAGAAACAGTTTGTTGTCGGGTACAGGCAGTTCAGCTCACAATACTACTTCATTCTAATTGGCCTGTAAATGCCTCCGAAGATAACAACAAACACAGAAACTACAGTCTGGACAATTTTTTTAAAATATACTTTCTTTTATGTGGTCAATTTTTCTGAGTTTTTTTATTCCCTTGTCACCTTTCTATAACGTATTGAATTGATGTAATACAACCATGTGAAACTGAATGGGCTGCAGTTAATTACCTTAAGTACAGCTGCCTACCACAACCTTATGTCTGATCATAAAGCTGTAAGTTCTTCACTTATGTAACTGGTCAATGGCAGGACCAGCAAATGGTGCTGAATATTACATACGGAACAGTGCGACTGGTCATGTAATATACAAATGAAAATACTGTGGAAAATGTAAAAGAAAACAAAGCACAACTTCACAACTGGAACCTATTGAGCATTTTCATATTTTCTGAAAAAAATCAATTCAGATAGAGAAAAATGGTATTTTTAAACCTGTTCCCATCAGAATTTTAGAGCACAGACAAATGCATTGTTTGCCTTAAGACATTTTGTAACCTAATTCCTACTTTCTTTGATGTAATATTACCATTCCTAACAGTATTGAAAGGAGATTTACATATCTGTTACACATTTCAGAAAGCACATATAATTGCATTATTGAATAATAATATTGCCATGGATGCTTTGGTGAAACACAATTGGCTATGGAAATGTATTAAAGACAAATGGTACAGTCGAGAATTTTGAAGAATATGTAGATCAATTATAATAGCAAGATTTGTTGTTTAAGTCATGAATTCTTTATTAATGTTTTTCTGCAATTTTCAAACCAAAAGAATGAATTGTTTACCATTGAGTGCCCTCTGTTATAAACATATCAGTTCCATTATAGGTAAAATTCAGTCATTAATTGTAGCTTTCCAGCACACAGCAAATACAATACTCAAACCTAGAAATAATCAAACTATGATCATTGTACAATAGATGATGAAATAAAAAAAATTGTTGCCCTTGCCATTTGGCAAGTTAGAATTCTTTAAATGCAGTCATTCTCCTATGAAGTGGGACTGAAATGCTAATATGAAGTGGATATCTGTTACACAGATATACACAGCAACTACAGCTGCACTGACATTTTTAGATCCACTTCAGGCCCAACCATTCAGCCAAAGTGGTGTGTTGGTTCTTCGCAATATTTACTAATAGATGAAATTTTTATTTTAACACATTTTTTAAACACCAAAAATTTTACGCGGAATATTGCTATTTTTAAACCTCAACATCATGAGATGCTTGGATGAACCCATTAATTTCTTCCTATCACAATAATAATAATCTTTGCATTTGATATAGCACCTTATCACGTGTTGAGATGCGTCAAAGCGCTTCAAAGGATATACTGTAAATTGTGGTGATTGTATTTTGCACACAATAATCTGCCACAAACACTTTGGACATTTTTATTATAATAATTATTACATTTGTTTTCGCTCTTTATCATGTCTTCGAGATGTCCCAAAGCACTTCACAGAATATACCGAAAGGGAATTGTGTATATATGTTTTCCAAAACACAGCAATATATTGCGCACAGCTGTGACCCACAAACAGCCGTAGATGGAAGTGACCAATTTTTTTGAAGGAATTATTACCCAAAAAAAGAAGTCTGCCTATTGACCAACAACATGGTTTGTACTCACTGCTAGGTAAACAAGCATGTGGAGTAAGCAAATTTGCCCAACATTTCGCCCTGCCTGGAATTGAACCCATGTCTGGAGGACATCCAAGAGCGCTTCCCAAGTAAAGTGGAGTGAGTGATCGCAGTGTGTTTTGTGGGCACTACCCACAATAATACTTAACTCTAAAGTCATCCCATCATAGCTTCAAGCCATTTCTTAAACTGAGTCAAAGGTCCGTCCAAGTCATGGGCTGAACCATTCTTCCAGTAACCCAATCCAGCTGTTAATTACCCTTTTTGTAAATAAGTATTTCCTGTTGTTTGTTTTGTCACTCGCCCCCTAATCCTGTCTCTTGTCTTGCTGGATGTATGTGAAGGCATTGTTTCAGGTTTATTCTCTGTATTTTGTTAAGTACGTAATGCACCTCAAGTATATAATATACCTGTGGAGTCCTGTAGCATAGTGGTTAGAGCACTCGCCTCGCAAGCAAGAGGATCCAGGTTTAATTCCCAGGCAGGTTAAAAGCTTAGGCAAGTTTCCTTACACCATATGTCTCCAGCAGTAAGCAGGAACTTGGTTGTTAGTCGATTGGCAGATCGGTTTTACATGGGCAATAATCCCTTCCAAAAAACAATGTTACTCGATTCATGTCTGCTGGGCGCAATTGGCTACCGTCTTTCGCCCATATAATATGCAATCAATTCAATTTACAGAATATTCTGTAAAGTACTTTGAGACGTCGCGAAGACATAATAAGGCGCTATTTCAAATTAAATGATTATAGAACCAATTATAGGTGATAGATAAAGTTGCCTCGTTGTTCTCTGCACTGCCTCTAGTGCCTAGATTTCTCCCTTCAAGTAACGCAACCAGAACTGTATAAGTGCTCCAGGATTGGCTTGAACAAGACTTTTCAGTGCAACTTCAATGGATTAAAATCCAACCAAGATGGCCATGTAACATTCAATTTCTTCTGAATGCACCAACTCACTCTTGTTTGAATATGCTGAGCTACAAGTCAATATCTTCCATATTAGCTTGGATATAACTTGGCAATGCTTAAAACTATCCAAATCAGAATTCTACATATAGGATACATTTACACATGGAAATTTCCCTTTTGTCTGAAATGGGGTAATTAATGACTGGAACACTTGGTTTAGGATGGTTTAGGCCAGCACTCAATAGATGTTTGAAAAGCATCTTGGTGCTGTGATGGACTGTGGGGTGGGACTTATGGAGAGATACGTTAATACTAAGATAAGGGCCTTCTTCATCCATACTGATATTCTGAGCGCACACTCATAGTTTAGAAACTGAACTACTAAGATCACTATGAAGGAGGCAGCTCCCCTCCAAGTAACTCACCTTCTGCCTCCACACACCCCAGCAGATAATCACCACTTAGTCATTAGATCTCTACAAAGCACAGGTTTGAGCCCTCGCTGGGTGGATAGAAGATACCAGGAACTCCTTGCAAGCTTTTTCAGCAGCATAACTCAGTTTGAAATCCTTGAGAGAATTACTACCATCCTGCGCACAATACCCCACCCCTACCCATTGAACGATGGTTCTATTTGTTGAAAGTGAAGGACTTCAACAAATAGTAAGTAACAATTAAACTCTCCGCATTAACGTGATACGTCAAGACACCAGGAACACTCCCCTCAGATAAGAGATTAAGTGCCTTAGGAAGTCCTCCTGATGTGAAAGGCAATATACAACTGTAATTTTGTTATTGTTGAGATTAAATCAAATTGAATAGAAGTCCCATATCCCCATTTCCGTGAATTTTAAAGATCTTCCCCCCCCCCCCACCCAACCAACCACCTCCACTGCCTCACCGCACTGTTCGAAAAGGGAATGGAGTGATTATAAAATCAGTAATTCCCTGGCTGTTTGCGGGACATTGCTATTAAGCATTCAGGGACACTGCCCCGCATGAAAGGCGCTATATAAATGCAAGTTGTTGTGATTCCTGGATGCTACATGGTGAATCCTGCTGTCCCATCCTTGTGAGTCCTGTAGCTCAGTGGTTATTCGCCTCGCAAGTGGGAGACCTGGGTTTGATTCCAAACAGGGCAAAATCTCAGGCAAACTTCCTTACTCCACACACCTGATAATATTCCCTCAAGAAAAAAAAAATTGTCATTTCGATCCACATTTGTCTATTTGTGGGACACTGCTGGGTGCAATTGGCTGCCACTGCCAACTGCTCTTTCCGCATTGGCCTCTAAAATGACCGCTCTGTCTGCAACAAGACCCTGGCCATCAACGATCTCATCCTTGATGAGAACGTTGACATAATGGCCCTGACGGAGACTTGGATCACCCCAGGTGACACCTTCCACCTTGTTGAAGCCACACCACCCAACTACACATTCCACCATGCCCCTCGACCCAACCGTCGTGGCAGTGGTGTGGCCCACATCTCAAAGACATCTCTCGCCCTATCCCCCTACTCCTCCGGTTCCTTCCCCTCTTTTGAACAGCTCACCCTTTCTCACTCCTCCCACAGTTCCTTCAAAATCCTTTTAGTTTATCGCCCCCCCAAACCCTCCCCCACTTTCATTTCAGACTTCTCTTCACTTTTAACCTCCCTTTGTGCCTCCTCTGATCGCCTTATTATTCTTGGCGACTTCAACCTCCATTTCACCCCCTCCAGCCCCATTTCCTCTGAATTTTCCTCTTTGCTTTCGTCCTTCAATTTTTCCTTTCACATTCACACTACCACCCACATCCACGGCCATCCGCTCGATCTGGTGATCACCCGAGGCCTCAACGTCCCTGGCGTCACCATCACCGACAAGGCCATTTCAGACCATTTTTTCATTTCTCTCAACACCTCTATCCCTCCCCCCTCCACCTCCAAACCCACCACCATCTTCTACCGGCCCTGGAAGAAGATTTCCCCCTCAAACCTTCACCTCTGCCCTCGAAACCTCCGACCTCCTCCCCCTGTGGCATTTTTCCTGTACCAACCCATCCTCCGCCTCCACCACCCTCCATAACACCCTCTCCACTACCCTCGACACCCTGGCCCCCCTCACCTCCAGAACCGTCTCCCACTCCCGAACATCACCGTGGTACACAACTCACCTCCGTTCCCTCAATAGCCAAGTGAACGCACCTGGCTCAAATCTGGCCTCACGGTTCACCGGCAAATCTGGCTGGACCGCATAAAATTTTACCGCTCCGCCCTAGCCACCGCCAAATCAGCCTTCTACTCCAGAATAATCCTGGAAGTGAAGGACAACCACCGCCTCCTCTTCGCCCCTCCATCTGATATTTCAACCCCCACCCAGCCCCCTTTCATACTTTCATCCCCACCTCCCCGTCTTCAGTCACAAAAATAATCACCTCCATGAAACCCACCACGTGTGGACCCCATCCCCACCCCCCTCCTCCGCACCCATCTCCACCTTTTGGCCCCACTCATTTCTGACACCATCAACCTTTCCCTCTCCTCAGGCACCGTCCCTACCTCCCTTGAAACAGCCACCATCACCCCTATCCTGAAAAAAACCCTCCCTTGATGCGTCGCAGCCATCAAGCTAACGACCCATCTCCAACCTCCCGTTTTTGTCTAAGGTCCTTGAAAGAGTGGTTGCCTCCCAGCTCCGCTCTTTCCTCTCAACTCACTCACTCCTTGAACCCCTCCAATCAGGTTTCCGCCCTGCTCACAGCACAGAAACTGCCCTGGTCAAGGTCACAAACGACATCCTAACCGCCTGTGACCAGGGCTCCCTCTGCCTCCTCGTCCTCCTTGACCTGTCTGCTGTGTTCGACACAGTCGATCACACCATCCTCCTCCAACGTCTTTCCTTCCACCTCAACCTTCAAGGCACAGTCCTTGACTGGTTCCATTCCTACCTGACCCACCGCCTACATTTTGTATCTTCCAACGGTTTCTCCTCAAACCCCCGCACAGTTTCTCATGGCGTCCCCAGGGCTCTGTCCTCGGCCCCCTCCTTTTCAGCATTTACACGCTCCCTCTGGGCGATGTCATCCGCAAACATGGGGAAATTTCCACATGTATGCGAACGACACCCAACTGTACCTTTCCGCCTCATCCCTCAACCCCCAGATCATCGATGTTCTGACAGCATATCTGTCCGACATTGAGTCCTGGACGAGGGACAACTTCCTCCAATTGAACGTGAGCAAGACCGAGGCCCTCCTGATTGGCTCAAGCCAGCGCCTCCACACATCGGGCGCTGCCAGCCTCAACATCCAAGGCTGTACTCTCCACCTCACAAAGTCAGTCAGGAACCTCGGCATCACGTTTGACCATAAACTCTCCTTCCTCCCCCACATCCGTGCCTTGACCGGCACCGTTTATTTCCACCTGCGCAACATTGCCAGGCTCCGCAATTATCTTACCCCCCACGCTGCCGAAACACTCGTGCATGCTTACATCACCTCACGGCTGGACTATGGAAACTCTCTCCTCGTCGGCTTCCCCAGCTCCTCCATTCACAGGCTGTAGGTCATCCAAAACTCTGCAGCACGTGTACTATCCCGCACCCGCCTCCGCGACAACATAACCCCCACCCTCGCCCGTCTCCACTGGCTCCCCATTCTCCAGAGGATCAAGTTCAAGATCCTCGTCCTCACCTTCAAGGCCTTACACGGCCTTGCCCCACCCTATTTAACCGATTTACTCTCCCCCTATAAGCCCACCCGAACCCTCCGTTCAGCAGGACTTGGTTTGCTCCAAGCCCCCCGACCGAACCGCCCCACCATCGGAGGCCGGGCCTTCAGTTTCTCCGCTCCCACCCTGTGGAATTCCATCCCCCAATCCCTCCGCCTTGTTTCCTCCCTTTCCTCTTTCAAGGCCGTTTTGAAGACTTTCCTCTTTGACCGTGCCTTTTGTTCCCCCCCCCGAGCTTTTCGACCTCCCCTACATGTTTCACCCCTTCCTGAACACTCCCCTCCCAGCTCGGGTCACACGCCTCCTGTGCAGCGCCTTGGGACGTCCTCCCGACGTGAAAGGCGCCTTATAAGTTTAAGTTGTTGTTGTTGCCACGCTTTGCCCACAAAATGCAGTCAATTCACTTTACAATATATTCTGTGAAGTGTTTTGAAATGTCTCAAAGATGTGAAAGGCACTATACAAATGTCATTTATTGTTATTGTCTCAACTACGTGATAAGGTGCTATATCAAATGCAAGAATTATTATCTGGAGGTTGTGGTTGACACCAATGGTTGCTTCAACGCTGTCCTTTGGGAGTGCTCTAAGAGGGGAAGTCCAGTTGTTTCTCTTTCTTGAATGAACAAGCCATAACGCAGGTTAAGCTTTGCAGCTTGTGTGTTCAAATCATTCTCATTCTGAGTCCCTCAGCATGCAGCCAGGAGATTTCCTTCAGTCCGTTTGCGAAGTCCATGACCAAGTCGTGAGACGGTAGAAAACAATTGCAGGGAAGGCAGGCTCTGGCTAACACTGACCTGGCACCCAGCACCCTGGAGGTGGAGATGGCTATGTGGTGAGCAAGTATCTGCCAAGGCCCTTAGATGAAGACCTGATTTAAGCAGTTGGTGTTGAGTAAGTTTGACCTCTAGAACAGGTGACCGTTACTGTCTACTATCTTGCAGCATCTGAAAACAGCAGGCAATTGCACACAGCTGTTGTGCCACAAACAGTCGTGGATTGAGTGATCACATTTTTTTAACTGATACTGATGTGAGTCAATAGTTGGGACACATGCGCCACACTGCTTTTTAAAAGTCCAGCCAGCATTATGGCTTCAACCACCCTTTTTGGTAACATGCAGTTGTTTAATTACCATCCAGGTACCGGTAAGTAAGTACTTCCTATTGCAGTCTTGAAATCGGCCTTGCAACCTTAAATCTATGGCCCTTTTCTACTATCTTGGAGCATCTGAAAATATTGTTCCTACCCTACTCTGCTCACCCACTCTGTTTCGCTAACGGGTTGGTTGCACGTCCCACATCCTCTACACGTTATGATCAGTCACCAAGCTTTCAGATCCTTTGCTCCTAACATTTGAAACTCCCCCCCCTCTACTCTTTCTGTCTAGGTTCATCCCCCAAACTCTTCTAATGTACCAATGGTGATTTGCTGTTCCCTCTCCTCCTAACTCAACATCTAACCCTGTCTTTTTTGAATTGCTCAAAGTCTTTACCCTATGGGAAGGGCAATGTATAAATGAAAGTTGTTGTTCATGTTTCCCATTTAAAATGTTATAACAGTCCCTTCTGAGACATCCTCCTTCAAGACTACCTGTTATGAAACACAGTATAATTTTGTGGATGCAGAGATTACACTATTTGGAGCTCCTTGTGGCTCAGTGGTTAGAGCATTTGTCTTGCAATCTGGGGAGACCAAGCTGGGGAGACCTGTATTCGAATCCGACAGGTCAGAGCAAAAGCTTGGGCAAGTTTCCTTACTCCACATGCGTAATAATAATCCCTAAAAAAAAACACAATCATAAAATTGGTCATATCAATCCACGACTGTTTGTGGGACCTGGTGTGCGCAATTGGCTTCTGCGATTCGCCCACAAATATATACAGTCAATTCACTTCACAGTATATTTTGTGAAGCACTTTGGGACATCGATAAGATGTGAAAAGCGCTATATCAAATGCAAGGATTATTATTATTATTATTTTTATTATTTCAGATCTCCATGTTCCTCCTCAAAAAATATGAGTAAAATTTCTGCATCAAAACATTATATAGAATTAAAGAAATTTATGAATCCAAACAATGTAATATTCTTAAAATAAACAAAATGCTTTGATTCCTTTGAAGAAATGCTATTTTGTGTACATCAAGCTAAATTAAATTTTGTTTATATACAGAATGCGGAGAGGTGAAGAGATGTTTGTGGTTCAGCAGTTCAGTATCTATTTTCCAAACTCCCAGTTCTCCTATTTTTTGTTTGCAGACATGGTCATGTCCTTTTTGACGTGATTGTTGGACAGAAAACTAAATTGATGAACAGGTTATACGATTCAGAAAATAAAAACAGTTTGACACATATCTTGGGTAGATTTACAGGTATATAGTACTTTCTGCTGTGAAAAACAGTTAAACAATGTAGCCTAACAATTCACAAAATAACAATTTTTATTTGGAAATCCATCAATACAAAATGAGTATTCTACATACAAAATGGCACAGGAAACCTTACGCTAAAGGTTCTTCCAGTATGTTATATACTGGCAGCTCTCAACATTACTGATATAGTTGCAGAATTTTTCGCATTTGACCAAAGCCACAGATGCTAAATGATATTTTTGTCAATTGAGCTTGCTCTGAATTAATGTTGTACCCTTTAATCTACTTTTTAGACATTTGGCAAATCTGCAAGAGGCAAAGGTGTTCTATTAAGATTCACCATTGATACATCGTCAAACATGTTATTTTCTTTGTAGGCATACCTTTCAATAAAATAATTCAGGAATGGGATTTTTGTGATTTACTTGATCTTTTGACAAACATTTAAACCTAATGTTTTCAGCCTCTCCAGGTATCACTATAGACATCCCCCTCAGTGCCCTGGTGATGATGGAGAGAATAAGACTTACATATTGATCATTAATCCTCTATGTCCATGGGCAAAAATTTAAAAACTATATACTGTTAATCCTCTGTCAAAGTCCTATTGTAGTCAGCAGACAATCGCTAAAACCCTTTTTAAGCTTGACTGCCGCAGCTCATATCCCATTTACCATCCCCACTGACCTCTGGCTCAACCGTACAACTGCTCTTCATTGAACCCTCGCTCAAACCCCAGCCTGGTCTACAATTTAATGCTCCCTAATCTCCTCTTCCCACCTCATGCCCCACCTCACTGCCCCAATTGTGCCCATCTTAACCTGACTGCAAGGTGACATGCTTGACAAAGGAATGTCGGAATCGAGCCAGCTCTCTCTGGTGGTCTCAATAGTCCAGTTTCTGAGCCAAGATGTTGGGCAGTATTACAGGGTATTGCTGATGACAGCCAGCCTGTAATGGCAGACCAATCACTGGAGGCAGAGAGTCATCCCACTCAGCTTCTGTTAACTCTGCACAGGTGACCGCATCTCCATGACCCCATCTCCCCCATCCCCGCCCGACTCCATTGGCTCCTCATCATCAAGAGGATCCAATTCAAGATCCTGGTCCTCACGTTTAAAGCCCTCCACAACCTTATCCCACCCTAAATCCGTGACCTTCTATCACCTTACCAACCTGGCCGCCCTCCTCCGCTCAGCAAACTCTGGCCTGCTCCACATCCCCCGACCCACCTGTCCCACTATTGGTGGGCAAGCCTTTAGCCACTCTGCCCCCAACCTCTGGAACTCCATCCCCCCTTCCCCCCCACCGTATCCATCCCCATCGTCCTCCCCAGCTCGGGTCTGAAACAGTGAATGTCCAGTGCTTTGGGATGTCCTCCCAACGTGAAAGGCATTATACAAGTGTAATTTTGTTGTTGTTGTTGTTGTAGGATGGTCCTGGCTGGACAAACAATGGGAAAATGTGGGAAACAGTGGTTAGGCAGACTGGTTAGACTCCAGCAGTACCCCAACGCACACTCTGGGATCCCTAAACCTTACCTCTTGCCACCTTGCACCTAATATTTTCCAGAATTAGGTAAGCAGGATGTGTCCCTCTAGGGAGAGAGTGCCCATTCCAACAATTGATTTCTGAGATTTTTTTGTGGAAATCTCATATTGGTTTGAATATTCTTAAAGCATGGTGATGGGGTTCTCCATGTGTCAGACACCATTGACCCCCCAAAAATAGGATATATTTGGATATAAGTTGGCTGCCACATTCACCCACAGATGTGTGTTTTCTATACTTCACAGTGAACTTCTGTGAAGAGCTTTGACGATGTAATAGATAACAACAACAACTTGCATTCATATAGAGTCTTTCATTATATTTATACAGTATCTCAGAGCATTACATCAAATGCAAGGATTATTGTATATTACATGTGTGATATATACCTATCATTGAAGATATTTTTCCCTTAAATATGAGAGGAGAAAGTTATTCATATAAGTTTAAATTAAATCTTATATCTATTCTTTCCGGACAATGGAAGTGGACAATCGCAAGGTAATGTGACAGTAACCACAATCCGCCGAAAAGATTTCTATCTTCCAAACCACACTTAGCAAATCCCTAAAGTTTGTGTACAAAACTAGTACAATTGTGGATCATTTTCAGTCTGTCTATTGTGGATAATTATCAGTGTCTTCACTTGGACAGATAGGTGCTTTTATATTTCAATCAATTTCTTATATCTTATCAATAATAAAAATTCCATGAATAAATGAATTTTACTTCGTAGCTATCTCCATACTAAATCCTGTAAAGCTATTTCTACTAATAATACTCATGAAATGTCCTCCCACTGTAAAAGGCACAATATCAAATACAAGCATTATTATATGATTTCTTTACGACATGTTTTACATTGTGCCACTATAGTTCAAATACATATTTTTTCCAAAAAGCATTTCCAGTTCAAAGCCATATTGCTTGTGTTCATTACAAAAATCCTGATTTTAAATGCAAATTGTTAATTACCTGTACAGTACTCTAACAAACGTTTACTATGAACAAGAGTAATAAAGCTCTGCTTTGCAATGTGAACTTCATAGTTGTTTTTATGAAAGCATCTGTAAAAGTTACTGTAAGTTTGTAGAAAAACAATTGTAGAAAGGCAGGATGGAACACTAGTTACTAACAAACATATGGTTAGAGCACTCGCCTTACAAGCATGAGACCTGTTCAAATCCAGGCAAGTCAGGGTCCTTACTCCACACGCCTAATAATAATCCCTCCAAAAAAAAAATTGTAACATTGGTCATTTCAATCCACGACTGTTTATGGCTGCTGTGTTTCACTCACAAGTATACAGTCAATTCACTTTACAGTATATTCTGTGAGACGCTTTGAGACACCTAGCAGATGTGAAAAGCGTCATATCAACAGCAAGGATTATTATTATTTATTATTAAACCTATGCCTTTTGAAAGTAAGCAACAGCAATGTAATTCTGCAGTTTGCCACTGCATTCAACCACCCTTGAGTTCACCACATATAAGTTGAGGAGACTCGCTTCCAAATCCAAGTTCTCAATGATGGGCACAAACAAAATGTCTTCCATTGTCATGCAGCTAAACCAGGCATAAGCCACCAGCAGCTTTAGTGGAAAATAAGTTATGTATTGTAACAAAAGATACCAATAAGGATAATGAGAAGCTGGAACAAGACCCGTAAGTTATTCGGATAAAGTTGTACGTTAGCTGCTGCAGATATCTTCTCATTGACTCCGTCTGGATCTGATACATTCCTAAATATCTCAGTGCTATTCCCGATGTCCTCGAACAATTTCGGAAGAAGCAGTTTAGAGATAAGGCTACTTAGCATATTCTCTGTGGTAGAACGGAGCCATTCTGTTGTAGTTGGGGGGTAAGATGTCAGGTTTAATTCCACTGGATCTAAGCAAAATCCCTCAGGAGATCTGGGGAAGATGACTTTGCTCAAGTCCATTCCTGCTACTGAAGGTGGGGAGGCGCATGGAATATCCCTGACCAATTTGTAGTTTTCCATCCATTCCTTCAACCACTCTATCCTACAATCACATTCCCATGGATTCCTGAAGAGGTACAGCCTCCCTAGAAAGTACACTGGCTGAAAGACTGAAAACGACAAGGAAGTCAGGTTATTACTATTCAGATGCAAGGCAATCAAACTGGTCAAATTCTCAAAAGCCTCTTCTTCTATGTAGCTGATTCCATTTCTATCCAGGTAAAGAACTTCTAGTTCAATCAAGTCACTGAACCACATACTGGATACCTTTGTCAGAAAATTGCCTCCCAAGTTCAACATCTTCAGAAACATGAGTTCTTTAAATGCAAATTCAGGAAGATGGCTCAGAAGGTTATCATTAAGATAGAGATATTCCAATTTCACGCAGTATTGAAAACTTTTGTTGTGGATTACTGCTATTTTGTTATCTTGAAAATTCAGGTATTTTAGATTGATCAATCCTTGTAGAGAGTTGTAGGCTACTGCTTCAATTATGTTCTGCTCTAGGTACAGGTGGGTTAGACTTTCTATGCCTCTCACAGCTCCAGGTATTCTCCTGAACCTGTTCTGCCAAATGGCTAGCACTTGCAAGGAAGTCGATTCTACGAAGATCCGATCTGGCAAGTTGAAGAGATTGCAGTAGGATAAATCGAGTTTGATTAGGTGTTTCAGAGCATTGAAAGTCCTAGTGTGCAGGTACTTAATGTATTCATTGTGAGCCAGTTTGAGTTCGATAAGGTTCGTGAGCCCTTTGAAAGCTCCAGGGGTGATGAAGGAGATGTTGTTGTGGTCCAACGAGAGAGATCGGAGGGCTGGAAGAATCCCAAAAGCTCTCTCTGGCAGGAATTTGATGTTGTTTCTATCTAAGTTGATAGCAGATGCCTCGCACGGGAATTCCTTGGGGACATTAGGCAGCCCAATTCGGTCACAGAGAACAGAGCAACTTCTCTCCTGACTACAGACACAGCCGGAAGGACAAGTTCGGAAGCATGACCAGGGAACACAGACATCCAGGAGAGTGAGGAATACCACTGAAAGCAATACATCAAAGAAGTGAGTTGAAGTGAGAACAGACTTACACAATGAGCAAATAATAGAGATGAAAGAAGCCATGCAAAGAGAGACGAAAAATGAGTAGACGGAAGATCTAAAGATTTATATATACTGTGGAAAGAAAAACACATTGCAATGCATGAAGTAGAAATGCAGATCAAGAAGATAAGGGGAGTTGAACATCAATGTTACAATTTTAATCATTCTTCCATTGGATTTCACTGTTTGTTAAAAGTATTGTTTCAACCTTCACTCTTTGTCAGCCACCAACTTTAATAGTTATGTGGTTTTAACTAGTTAGACTCCAGCAGTACCCCCAACACACTCTGGGATCCTAAGGCCTTGGCTCTTGTCAACCTGCATCTAATACTGCGTCTGGAGTTCTGACGAAGGGTCCTGGACCAGAAACGTTGACTCACTTTTCATTTCTCCATGGATTCTGCCTGACCTGCTGAGTGTTCCCAGTGATTTCTGTTTCTGCGTCTAATACTTTCTGGAATCAGGTAAGTAGGATGTGTTTCACCAGGGAGAGGCTGCACAATTCATTCCAACAATCTATCTCTGGGATTTCCATGTGTAGGTGAAATGCATTGAAATCTCAGCTTGGTTTGGATACTCTTAAGCATGGCGATGGGTTTTTGCATGTATCAGACAACCGGCTGACAAAACAAATCTTCAATAATGTCTTTGATTATTATTTCCCACCCTCTTCTAGACTTTATAAGATTACATTGATTTCCCAAGATTGCTGTTTCAATGTACTGTACCTTCCTGAGAAGATTTTACTATATTTATAAAGTGTTAATGAAATTATGTAACAAATGTATTTTCACCTTAGTTTTGATAATAAATAACATGTTTTGAATATAGTCCTAAACCCAATTTGAGACATAGTTGCAACTAAGTAGATGGCTGAGCCTTCAAGCATTTCCCTGAGGTGATAACATTTATTTCAATGCTGTCAATTAAGTCTCTCGGATATTTATCTGCGTCTTATGGCTTTCCACATCTCAAGTTCCCAATTTCAACTGTGCCCTGTCCTGCAAGAAGGAATAATTATCACGTAATTGAACCTAGACTGTTATGGTCCAACTCACATTGGTGAGTTTCACTGCAATACTGACAAAGACTAAAGAGCTGGGAGCATATGACTTTCCCACACTCTCAGCCAGAGAGGCGCTTGGCATGAGATGTTATGAAAGGATAAGAGAAGTGGAGTCCTGTACTTCAATGGTTAGAGCACTCACCTTAAAAGCGCGAGACTTGTGCTTCGAATCCAGGCAGGTCAGGGTGAAACCTTGGGTAAGTTTCCTTATTCCACATGCCTAATAATAATCCCTCCCCAAAACAACTATTATAAATTGATCATTTCAATCCACGACTGTTTGTGGGACACTGATGTACGCAATTGGCTGCCATGTTTCACCCACAAATATACAGTCAATTCACTTTACAGTATATTCTGTGAAGCACTTTCAGACTTCTAGAAGATCTGAAAAGCACTATATCAAAATACAAAGATTTTTATAATTATTATATTTTAAAATACTTTGTAAATACCAGTCAATTCATTTCACAGAATATTTTGTAAAGCACCTTGAGACGTCTCAATGATGTATAAGGTTCTGTAAAAAATGCAATGATTATTATTATTATTATTATATACCCCCAAGATGATAGTACGGTGTAGCAAAAGTACCTCCCCAATTGTTCGGTGATTATATCATCGCGTAACACTGAGCTGTATAGACGAGAAGGATACCATGCTTCATCCCCTGGTTTGTTTCAGCCTGAGTAAAATGGTTTCAGATTGCACTGCTGTTGTATTGATGATATAATTTGCCTCTGGGTTTCTGGACTAAAAGGGAAAATTTCTACTCTGGGTTGATAGGAATGATCTCCAAGGGAGGATAGCATAGGGTAAGGTTGCCATTATAGTTCTAGGCTTTATAAATAGTAGGCTTTATAAATAGGGGTATAGAGTACAAAAGTCAGGAAGGGCTGACTAACCTCTATAGGACTTTGGTGAGGCCTCAGCTGGAATACTGTGTTCAATTCTGGTCACCACACTACAGAAAGGATGTGAAGGCATTGGAAAGGGTACAACGAAGATTTACTAGGATGGTGCCAGGATTGAGGGACTTCAGCTATGAGGAGAGGCTAGATAGGCTAGGGTTATTCTCTCTGGAGCAGAGAAGATTGAGGGGAGACCTAATAGAGGTTTATAAGATCATGAGGGGTTTCGACAGGGCAAATAGAGAAAAACTATTTCCACTCGTGGGTGAATCTGTGACTCGTGGTCACAGATTTAAAATAGTTTCAAGGCGCAGTAGAGGGGAGCTGAGGAGAATTTTTTTCACTCAGCGAGTTGTTCGAATCTGGAATGCATTGCCTGAAAAGGTGGTGGAGGCTGATTCGATAACAACTTTTAAAAGGGAATTAGATCTTTATTTAGGGAGAACGGGTCTATTAGGCTATGGGGAGCAGGCAGGGCAGTGGGATTGAATCGCTCTTTTCAAAGAGCCGGCACAGACTAGATGGGCCGAATGGCCTCCTTTTGTGCCGTATGATTCTATGATTCTATGATTCAATATTCACTTTCAGAATCAAGGCTAAAAAAGGAAATTAGCACAAAAATGGAGCATGTTGCAGCAAAATGGAAAATGTTTTGATTTTAAAATTAAGTACAAGGGCATTGTAATATATCAATTTGATATTTCAGTATGATATTTTAACATAATTCTAAGTACAGGCATTATTTTACACCTTGACAGCTGTTCAGATGCAAACATGCGGAAAAGACAAACCAGAAAATAAAATAAGTGAGGAACTAAGCTGACAACAACAACAATTTGCATTTATATATCGCCCCCTCACACAGGGCAGTATCCCAAAGCGCTTGACACTGGAGCACAAACCTGAGCCAGGGGGCTGGTTGAGCACAGTCAGACAGAGAGAGAGAATTGAATACTTCAGTGCAACTAAATCGTGACTGGCTAGGAGGTATGAAGTTATCGGAAAAGATTGATGAGGGACGTGGAGAAAAAGCATTAGGAGAAAACTCAGGTAATAGAAAGAGCTACCGGGTGGAAAGCTGATGTAAGTGTAAACATAAATGTATGAATGAACAGCAACAAGAATATTGAAAGAAAAAGGGAAATTGAGAAGTTAACATATTAAACAAAATATTTTAAAGAATACCAAAGAGGCAATATTTGGGCCATACGTTTACAATAGAAAGATCAGAGCAGAGTGAAGATAAGGTTGTTAACTTGTTATTGCTCAGTAAGAAATAATTAAATTACCGTTTAGAACAATTGAAAGCATTTCTGTGCTTTTTCCCCCGTGGCATTTCAGGATGAAAAGGTGGCCAGTTAATTCTGGCTGGACCTTATCTGAAAGAAAGACAAATGAAACAGTAGATCAAATTAATAATTCCTTCCAAAGACACATTTTCAGCCAAAATAAATAGTCTCAAAAAAAGCTACACAATTGAGATTTGCAGCACACAATTAAGATATGTTTAGATTAAGAATAATAGCACAATAATAAATAACAATACAATGCAATGTCAGAATGTGAAAAGCCTATTTGTTTGCATTGCTACTCACCGAAAGCAGAAGCTGATGTTTCTCATGTTTTAACATCACTGCCAATGACAGTGTCCTGATTGGGATTCATACAAGACACTTCAGGAAGCTTCAGGCAATTTTTCTAAAAGCCATCACTTAATGCATCAACAAATCTGCAGTGTCACAGAGGGATTAGCCTTGCTCGCAGTAAAACATCTCTTGCAGATCAGACTGCTAATGCGCTGTGCCCTTGCTAAAAACTCATAGAAATGACAGATTGTCAGCATTGCTTCCATACAAGAGGATGAAGTTCTCCTTTCCATTCAACCACAAGCCCGCAACTCGGGAATAACAATCAATACGCAAGCTAACCTGTTATAGAAAAAAATCTTCCTTTTAGTCCATCCAATTAAGGCAGAATTTTTAAAATTATAATGTCGTTATTGCTCTATTTTGGAATTAATTTTGTGCATATTTTAAATACAATTTTCTCCATTGTATGAAGTCAAATTGAACCAATATGAATTTTTACCAAGGGTTTTGGTCCAACAACAACAAAATTACATTTGCATAGTGCCTTTCACGTTAGGAGGATGTCCCAAAGTGCTGGACATGGACAGTCAGTGTTTGAGACAATGGGGGGTTGGGGGGAATGTTGCATTGTCAGAGGTGCCAATCTTCGGATGAAACGTTAAACCAAGGTCCTGTCTGCCTGTTCAGGTGCATGTCAGATAGTTGGTAAGAAAACTGTGAGTCTTGGGGCGACAGCTACTGAAGGCATTACCTGGAATCTGAGTTCGTGAACACATGTTTGTGCCTGGAATTCACCTTGATTGGCTTGCAGAGAGGCAAGTGCAGCTGCTGCTTAAAACTGCATCACCAACTGATGGAACCATCGTTCAATGAGAAGGGACATGTGCCTGAGCTGCAGACAGGAAGATGGTGGCAATATTCTCGTACATTTCATGCTGAGTTGTGAGTTTCCGGTACTTGCCGTCCACCACGTGTGGTTTCAAATCCACTCTTGTTGGATGTCACCCACAAATATAGTAAATTCACTTTACAATTTATTCTGTGAAGCGCTTTGAGACATCGATAAGATGTGAAAAGCACTATATCAAATGCAAGGATTATTATATTATTATGTCAAATGGCCATCTAGTGACTATCTTCCCTGAGCTGAGGGGTGAGGTTATTGGGCCAGGCGGGTCTACAGTATTCCAGGGCACTGCTGATGATGACAGCATAGCCAACCTGGCTTATCGGCTGGACCTGGAAGGGCAGACAAGTCACTGGAGCAGGGAATCATTTGTTAATCCTATAAAACAAAGCCCTAATTGGTTGGACAACAATAACAACAACAACAAAATTACATTTATAGAGCGCTTTTCATGTCAGGAGGACATCCCAAAGCGCTGAACAATCAGGTCGGGACCCGAGCAGGGGGCGAAGGGTCGGGGTAGCGGGAAGGGGAAGGAGAGTAGGAGAGGTGGAAGAGTTAGGAGGGGAGCAGAAGGCACGGTCAAAGAGGAAGGTCTTGAGACCGGCCTTGAAGGAGGAAAAGGAGTAAGTGAGGCAAAGGGATTGCGGGATGGAATTTTACAGTGTGGGAGCAGAGCAGCTGAAAGCCCGGCTGCCGATGGTTGGGCGGTTAGGACGGTGGACGCGGAGCAGGCCAGAGTCTGCTGAGTGGAGGGGACGGGCAGGCTGATAGGGAGACAGCAGGTCGGAGAGATAGGCGGGGGCAAGGCCATGAATGGCCTTGAAGGTGAGGACGAGGATCTTGAATTCAATCCTCTGGGGGATGGGGAGCCAGTGGAGATGGGCGAGGGTGGGAGTGATGTGGTCGTGGAGCCTGGTGAGGGAGAGTACACGAGCTGCGGAGTTCTGAATGACCTGCAGCCTGTGAAGGGAGGAGCTGGGGAGGCCAACGAGGAGGGAGCTCCTGGAAGTGATAAAGGCGTGAATGAGAGTTTTGGCGGCATGGGTGGGTGAGGTAGTGGTGGAGACCGGCAATATTGCGGAGGTGATGGAAGGCTGTACTGGTCATGGAGCAGATATAAGGGCGGAAGGACATTTCGGGGTCAACCAAGATGCCCGGATTTCTGACTGTACTTCAAGAGGTGGAGAGTGCAGCTTTGAATGCTGATGTTGTCAGTGCCTGAGGTGCGGAGGCACTGACATGAGCCAATCAGGAGGGCTTCCGTCTTGTTAACATTGAGCTGAATAAAATTTGCCCTCGTCTAGGACTCAATGTCGGACAGACACGCAGTCAGAACGCAAGTAGTCCTGGAGTCGAGGGTGGACGTGGATAAGTAGAATTGGGTGCCATCCGCATATATGTGGAAGTTTACCCTATGTCTGCGGATGATGTCACCCAGGGGGAGTGTGTATAGGGTGAAGAGCAGGGGGCCAAGGAACGCCGCATGTGTCTGTGCAAGGGCGGGAGGAAAAACCGTTGGAGGAGATGAAGTGAAGGCGGTGGGACAGATATGACCAGAATCAGTCAAGGACAGCCTTGAAGGTTAAGGAGGGCGGATGTCTTGATGGACAAGAAGACGGGAAAGTTTGCCAGACAGTGGTAAGCTATGTGGTTTAGCTGGTTAGACTCCAACGCATACTTTTGGATCCCCAAGCCTTGGCTCATGCTAACCTGCGCTTCATGGAAGAAATCCTGTAGCTTGTAGTGAGAGCACTTGCTTCACACGTGAGAGGATCTGGGATCAATTCCCGGCAGAGCAAAACGTTTCTTTACATCACATGCTCTGTTCTAGGAAGAATATTCCCTTCGAAAGATCTAAAAATATAATAATAATAATAATTTGGTCACTCAATTCGTGACTGTTTGTGGGACAATCTTGTGCGCAATTGCTGCAACATTTCAGCCACAAAATACACAGTCAATTCATTTTACAGTATATTATGTGAAGCGCTTTTGAGATGTCTCAGAGACATGATGAAATTCACATACAATTATTATTCATTATTATAATACTTTCCGGAATTAGGTAAGCAGAATGTACCTCACCAGGGAGAGAGTGTGCATTCCATTCCAACAATCTATCTCTGGGATTTCCGTGTGCAACTGGGATACACAGAATTCTCAGTTTTGTTTGGATACTCTTAAGCTTGGTGATGTGTTTGCACGTGTCAAACACCTGGCTGACCAAAACAAAAATTTGGGTGGTAGTTTAAAGATCCCATGGCACCATTCGAAAAGAGAAGAGTTTCTCCTGGTGTCCTAGCCAATAATCTCTCAAATAAAAAATCGGTCACTCACTCCATAGCTGTTTTGTGGGCATTGCTGGTGCATAAACTGGCTACCACATTTCACCCACAAAATACACAGTCTATCCACTTTACACTACATCCTCTGAAGTGCTTTGAGATGTCTCAATGGTGTAATTAAGTCGCCATATCAAAACTAAGGAGGGATCGCCATCTTCACTAATTTTGCCTTACCCCTTTGTCAATACGAAAACTGTGTTTTTATCATATGAAATGCATCATATAAATGCAGTTTGTTGTTGTTGTTTTATTATTTATAAATATAAAGTTACTGTCAATTGCTTTACATAGCATCAAAGGAGCAAATTTTATACTGTATCGGATTCATTGCAATCCATCTTTATTCATGTGTAAAAAAACATATTTTTGAAGAGGTGACATTGATGTATTCTCAGAAGGTTAAATGCCATTACAAAACTGGTCTTTGTTTAGCATTGTGGAGAATAGTGATTAGAGCATTTGCCATGCAAGAGAGAGGACCCAGGTTCAATTCCCGGGTGGGGTGAAACCTTAGACAAGTTTTCTTACTCCACACGCCTCTTGTTCCCTGGCTGTAAGTAGGGAACCCAGTTTTCGGGGGGGTAATGATCCCTCCAAAAAAAAAAAGTAAATTTTGCTGCAATCAGTCCACAAATCTTTGTGAGACACTGCTGTGTGCAATTGGCTTTTGTCTCCAAAATATAGTCAATTCATGTCACATTTGCCACTTTACAGTATATTCTGTGAAGTGTTTTTGAGACATCTGAACAACATGATAAAGCTCTATATCAATTGCAAGGATTATTATTATTAATATATGTTTTACTTTCACTGTTTTTAAAAAAAAGAATCTTGGCAGATATCCTGATTTGTAGCAAAAGGGGTTACATAGTACATTTTTACTTCATTTAGTAATCCTTTAAAAATATTTTTTTTATGGCTTTTAGTAAAATCCAGCAAGGGGTTGTATGTCAATTTGAAACCTGAATATATCTGATTCTACTTTTCAGGAAAAAAATTGTCCAATAGCAGTACGTAAAATGTAGGTTGCATTTTATGTTAAGGAAAAAAAATCAATCCATTTAAAATGAGAGATTTGTATTTCCCGCATTTCATTTATTGAAGCTTTGCAATCCCCAAATGCATTGCTATATAACACAAATCAGCATTACTTTGTTTTTTTTGTAAATTGATTAGAAAGATTACATTAACATCAATTCACACCACCTAATGGCGTTTCAAGTGTATTGCACTTATAAAAGGGGTAAACTTAAGTACTGCACTGTGTTATATAGCAATTTGTCAAACAGACACATGCAAGCAAATAGAGAAAATTCCAGCTTGTGTGATTTCAATAGACATGCCACCTTGGGATTATTTTAGCTCTGAGGATATTTCATTTCACTGCACTAAACTTCTATGCATAATCATTTTATTTGGCTAAATTATTTCTCAAAGCAATTCATTTTCAAAAGCAAAGAAGCATAGAAAGGGAGCGGGTTATATGACGACTTAGCCTATCGATGTCCAGATCCATCTGTCTTATCTGGCCTTATCATTTATTTAAACTCCCCAGAAATAGCTTCAGCATAAAAAGAGGAAACATTATTGGCTATTGCCCTATTGGGAATCTGTTTGTGTAGTATTTCTGTGCCGTGTTCATGTGCAAAATAAATTTCTTCAATAATAATACTTGTATTTGATATTACACGTCACAATGTCAAACGATCTCAAAGCGCTTCAAGTTTTGGCACATAATACGGGGTATGGGAAATGGAACTCAATGAATTGCTTTTTTCAAAGAACCAGCACAAGCACAAGTAAAACAAACCAAAGAAGAATCATCAATAATTACATTTATATAGCGCCTTTCACGTCGGGAGCATGTCCCAAGGTACTGAACAGTGGGGGAGGGGTTGGGGGAAGCAGAGTAGGAAAACTGACTGGATATTTGTGGGCGAAACGTGGCAGGCAAATTGCGCAGTGTAAGTAGGGTTAGGGGAGAAAGGGGGGAAAAATGGCAAGGGAAGGGGTCGGGGAAGGAGAGCAGGAAAACTAACTGTATATTTGTGGGGGAAATGCTGTCTTCTGTGCTTTAAATCTCTATGGTGTTATAGTTCAAAAGTGTGACTACATTTCCCAGCAAACACAGCAACCAATTACTGCACCATAAAGCGAATTGGAACATAGGAACAGGAATAGGCCATTGAGCTCTTTGAGCCTGTTCTACCATTCAATCAGATCATAGCTGATCTGCACCTCAACTAATCCTGTCAATTCCAATTTCCCCACTTTTTTTCCTATATCCCTTGATACCCTGAATCATTTGTTTCTCTCTGACAGATTATTGACCAGCATACAAGGAGAAACATTTCTCTTTACTTTTTAAATGATGCCAAGGGATCTTTAATATCCATCTCAACAGGCAGATATTTAACATCTAATTTGAAGGAACCTCTACCCATACAGTGCTTCCTCAGTATTAATACTAATCCTTGCCTTTGATATAGTGCTTTTCACATCTTCTGGATGCCTCAAAGTGTTTCACAGGATATACTGTAAAGTGAATTCACTGTATATTTGTGGGTGAAACACGGCAGCCAATTGTGCACAGAAGCATCCCGCAAACAGACTTGGATTCAAATGAACAATTTTATTATTGTGTTTTATTTTGGAGGGATTATTATTAGGCATGTGTGTGGAGTAAGGAAACTTTCCCAAGGTTTCGCCCTGACCTGCCTAGATTCGAACACAGATCTCACGCTTGTAAGGTCAGTGCTCTAACCACTGAGCTGCAGGACTCCACATTGCACTTGGAATGTCAGCACAGACTACCCACCAGATAGTGCTTTCGATAGCAATTTATGCAGTTTTAGCTGGTTAAACTTCAGCAGGAACCCCAAGAAAGAAACATTTGGGAATCCCTAAGTCTTGGTTTTCGCCAGCCTATGCCTGGTATTCTCTGGAAATAGATAAGCAGGAGCATCTCGGGGGCAATTCATTCCAATATACAATACCTTGCATGTGTAAGTGTGAACACACAGAATTGTTTGGTGTAAAATTAAGTGCAGTGGTAGATTTCTACATGTGGTACACACATGACAGAACAAAAAAATGACTGTGTACCTTTCAATCACAAAATCCAGATTGAGAAATATATTCAGAATCTCATTGCTCCTACAGCATTGATTTAACATAGTCTCCCCTTGGTACAAAGGAGAAATGGACTGAGGAAGCTCACTGGGGAAAGCAGAAACTGTTGCCTGATTAATGTACCAATGCTGTCCTCCAATTTATTGATCTGGAGAACCAATACACAATGGCTCAGATACCAATGGCTTAAATAACCTCGTAAATATCTGAATGAAGGCAGTACAGAGCATCAAACCAACATCCTCTCCCTTTGGGATTTCTATCAATTAGATCTCAGGATGCTCAGATATGGGACACCTCCACACATGTATAGATGACACCCACCTGTTCCTTCAATACCAGAACCAATGCTTTTGTGGTGAAGGAAGTGAGTTGAGTCCAGGTGTAGGATTTGAAGGACTGGTGAGGGTCAACCAAGCTTTTGGGGAAGCCATGAAAGGTGGAGTGAGCAGAATTCACTGTGCTGGATTGTAACCATCTCTGTACCAGCATTCAAAATGCTGTCACTGAACAATGTCATAACAGTTCAGTAGTTCTTGAAGCTGTATGACTGAATGTTACATTTGGAGGTTCCATGCACGAAAGCCTGATTGATCAGAAAAATCACCCCCATCCACCAGTTATTTGTGGGTCAATAAATCCTCAAGAAGTCTGCATGCATGCAGGTTAATGTGAGGTCAGTGACTGAGACTGAGAAACTGAGCTGACAAACCACTAGGCCACATGTTTCCACATTGCACTGGAATGTCGGCAGACTACAAGCTCAAAATCCTGACATGAGCCTTGAACCCATAACATGAGATGCCAGTTGAACATGAGATTGTTCATTCATCTAAATAAAATTAGTTCATTCAGGACTCTTTATCAGGCACCACCCTCTGCCTCACCCCCTCCCTTGACCCAGCTCAAAACCCTCAACCATGTTTTTGATCACCCTCCTTCCACCCTGCCCTCCATATAATTTATACTAATAATGAACCACAAACATTGAGTGCAGAAGTATGAATTACCATCCATAACAATGTGGGTGAGAAAGGGAGGGATTCAATAAGGATAGGAGGAAAAAATAAACAATCAAACACACTTTTGCAATTTCAAGGAACCTACTGGTGCATGTTCTTGTTAATAATAATCCTTGCATTTGATATAGCACTTTTCACATCTTATCGACATCCCAAAGCGCTTCACAGAATATACTGTAAAGTGAATTGACTGTACATATTTGTGGGTGAATCGCGGAAGCCACAGCAGTGTCCCACAAACAGTCGTGGATTGAAATGACCAGTTTTATTATTGTGGTTTTTTTTGGAGGGATTATTAGGCGTGTGGAGTAAGGAAACTTACCCAAGGTTTCGCCCTGACCTGCCTGGATTCAAACACCGGTCTCCACAGCTTGGTCTCCCAGCTTGCAAGACAAGTGCTCTAACCACTAAGCCACAAGTTGGTATGTGAGATTTTCAGCTTCCATAGCCTTTTTACTGCTCACTTCCAGGCAACACAAGAACCATAAGGTTGATGCAGCTCAAACTTTTTATTGATAAAATCATAAAAGTAATGCACAGCTGAGTTGTCTTGTGCAGTGCAGAGCATAGCATCTAAACTATTACAGAAAGCAAATTCTACATCTACTGTGACTAAAGGTATTCAATGCACTGAGCAAGACTGGAGACATTCATGCATTGTAATAGTTATGTTGTAGGAACTTACAGCATGAAGTGTACTTCTACAATTTATGAATGTTAGGTCTAAAAACTACAAGCTTGCTTAGAAATGTCAAAATTGAATACCCAAGTCACTTAATACGCAAATGCAACTAAATGCAACAATAAAGTGATAACCACATGTATTAAATTTGCTCTTTGCCAGACATTCACTAAACATAAAAAAACACAAATTGGAGTACCTCAGCATTTTGCCGTTTTCTAAACATTTTCCTCTAGAATTTAAGAAACTCTGTCCAAACCTTGGCATATTTTATTTCTATTTTGATCAAATTACCCACATGAACAAATTTGATAGGATAATGGGAATTAACGGCAATTACTAGGCCGATGGTGGGTTGTGGTTCAGTTTCTGACTCTGGGTCCAATATGACCTTAACAATAAGAGCTCACGCTACCCCGAAATATATGTATATATTCACGCATACGTTGACATTCAACATTCAAGTGCCAGTGTTTTTGGACTGTCTTTTGGTCAAGTTACTTTTTCGGGTTTTCTATGAACTTTCAAAGAATCACTTTTAGGCTTACAAAATAAAAACACAAAAATTAAATATTTGTCAAAATGAATAAATATTACACAAAACTAGCAGCAAAAATACCTAGATCTGTTGTGTGCAAATAGTTAATTCCCAACTGTTAGACCCCATGGTCCCAAAATAGTCCTGGTTTGGTATCTAGCCTCTTTCCCACCCCCTCCCCTTCTTTAACTAAGCTGCGTTTGACAATCACTGCAAAAAAACTTGGAGGTTCAAGAAAATGCATGCAAGACATTTGTATATAAAATATTCTTTCTGAATGTGCATTAAAATAAATTTGTTAAAGGTATTTAGATCTCTTATATAAAACCTGATGGGCACAATGTATAAGGGCCTAAAGCTACCTGTATAGCACCATTCATCACTAGAGATTAGCTCAATACTGTCAGTGCATTTACTTTCCATTGATGAGAATTTCAGTACAAGAAGGCACAACACACATAATAGATGTATTGCACTTTTGAAGTTCTTTTTGCTACTATTCAGTTTTCCACCACCCAGTATTTCCAGTACTTTTTACACTGGCATTCTGGCCACAGGAAAAATCGTAAGAAAAACTACCCTAAAATGGCAGTCTTCAAATCTTCAGCTCACCTGACTGCAGCATTACATTATCTTAAATTCACCTGACTGCAGCGTTATACAACTCAACTTTTAAACAGGTGGAAAAACTAATCTTTGGCCAGATTTAGCGGATTAAACTGACTGTGTGTCCAAGTATTGGACAGTGTGCAAAAGGAAAAAGCCACTGTGCTGTAGTGGATACACGATCAATTACCAGCGTTGGCACCTTGTGCAGTAATGTGTGTACATTTCCTTTCTCTGTGATCTCCAAGCATCGAACTTCAGACCCTAGTGGAGCAACTTTACAGAATCTACAGTAAACAGTTAAATGCGGCTTTTCTGAACTTCATAACGCAGCTTGAATATAGGCAAATGTAATTTTTTTTCAGTAAAGAAGCCTGCTGCAGAGTTCTTTCTGTTCTTTCCCCTTGACCAAAAAACAACAACACTAGCATGCGTATCAGACCAAATCAGCAGTCCGCCTGTACAGTCACTCGGTGCTGTGGTCCATTTAGCCATTCTGCAATTCCAAATTTCCTTTTAGATATGGCAGGCATTTAAGATTTGATGGATGGTATTTTCATCCACATCAAAACTTCAAGTTTTAAAAAAACCCTTAAAAAAATACATTCCTAGCTACTTTCTGCCCACTCCAGGCAAGCCTGAATTAGTTAACTAGCTGCCTTTAATGTGGTCAAGTTATTCAAAGTCAAGAGTTAACATTTTGCATTTGCTGAGATGTAATAATTGGAAACAGCAGTGCATTAAAACTTGACACTGTACACATTGTTGGAATGGCTTGTAAGACTACCATGACCCCAACGGGTATCTATCCAGGATAGAGTGAGCAACATCAGCTCCCACATCAGGGATCAGAATGCTGCGAATGCCCCAAGTTGTCTTCAAAGGTCGCGCATGTCAAGGCCCTAATGGAGTTCGCTGCTTATTTTCAGCCTTGTAACAATGTTAAGTGCAACTGGGAAAATGTCTCCTGGTAAAGCCATTTCACCCCACTTCTGCCAAGGTTTGTTTTTGCCCAAGTCTCTCTCAGATTGTGCTAGAGAATGATTGCGAGAACTCAGGCCCAATGAACCAGTAGGACATTAAAAATAAAAGTTCCTCTATAAAGGCACAGTACATTAACATACAAATGATCCTCAGTTACAGAGAAATAAACTATTTAAATGCAGCACAGTTTAACATCTACAGCCAATATTCTAGTGCTGTTTACGGCCACATTTTCTCCACGGTCTAGGGTTTGTGTTCCTCTGCTACTGTTGTCTCTCATTTTGCATTTGAGCTCCCTTTAAAAGTCAGAGAATCACAGCTGGTAATGTACTGCGAGTTCTTGAAGCTACACAAGGTATAGTCTGGCTCAGTTACATGTGGTTTCCATTTAGCTTGTTTGGCAAGGTGGCATCCACTACAATATGATCTTCAATTCCCCCACCAATCCACCTGGGAGTTGTAAGCTCCACCATATCCATCAGCATTGTAGTAGTTTCCAAAACCACCTGGGGAAGGGGAAAAATAGTTTAGCTATTGTTTTTATTACAAAAAGGTTGACAATGCTGGTATTTTTAAACTAAATAATGTAAAATACCTTAAATATTATGATGCAATGGGACCCAGAACTGATAACTCAAGTTATGTAACTGATCAGGTTATAGTTATATAATACAGTATAAGCTTGTTTATCCGGCACCAAACCAACCGGAAAGCTCAACCAACTGGTATCTCCCAATTCAATATTCCATCAAATGGATCTCATACTGGAGCCATCCAGGACACTCGTGAGTATGCTCACTTTGCTCATGCGCACTTATTAAACTTAGCGAAAGCTGGAATTTTTATTTTACTGATCGTGCTGGAATGCTTTATTGGTAAGTATCTATACAATGTTCTGTTATTTAGTCTATTATTAATATGGTATGTTTTAAAAGTAATTTTTTTTGTGTAGGAATTTTGCCAATTTTTCTCTCGAATATCCAGCAATTTGATTAAACAGCAACAGTCAGGTCCTGAGAGTGCCGGATAACGAAGATTTTACTGTACTTGCATTTGATATCACGCTTTTCACATCATCTAGGCGTATGAAAGCGCTTCACAGAAAACTGTTTTACTTATGCAGTAAGTTTTGACATATTGACATATTTGAGCTCGAGTCCCAATGCACCAGAACAATCATGCAGGTTTCTTCAGGCACCAGTAATTCATGACATATTGGAGACATTCTTACATCTTTAAATTCACTTTAATGCTTTCTTTTTTTGAAGTATGAAATATGAAAATATTTCCTAACAGTCTACCGCTGTGTTCTCTTTGAGGTTCACTCAGGATTAAAATCCTGATTATCCCGTGCCTTGGGACATCCTCCAGATGTGAAAGATGCCACAAAATGTAACGTTGTTCTCCAATGCAATCCATGTGTTAAGAGTGGGGAAAGATTACTTAGATAATGGTTCTCACCTCCACCAAATCCCCTGTTTCCTCCAGCGCTGCGATTTCCACGGGAATTGAAGCTGTTGTTGGTCTGCCGGTAATCTTTGGCCCCAAATCCTCCTGAAAAACGGCTGAAATACAAGATTGAAAATGCTTTCACCAATGGATTTCTGTATTTTTATTCTGTTTTAATATCTCCAAATATTTTGTCACTAACAAATGAGAAATCAACCCAAAGGGGCTGCAAATATTCTCCAATAGAACTTTATGTAAAAAAAAATAAGAAAAATGCTGTATATCATAGTTCTGAAACATCAACTCATTTTCCTCTCTGCATAAATGCTGGGTGACCTGCTGGGTGTTCCCAGCTAGTTCCGTGTTTATATAAGATTTTTTTTTAGCATTTTAGGCTAGAGCACCGTTGGCCAATCTGCAGGCCATAAGTGCCCCTACCCCCATTCACAAATTAGGGAAGTCCTTGTTTGATCATCAGCATTCTCACGTTTGTCTCTTAATTTATGCCGTAAATCAAGAAAATTTGTCTTGTCGGCTAACCCATCAAGATTGGCCATCACTGGGCAAAAGTCAATACAATAATAGTGCCAATTAAGCAGTAAAACAAACTTATGGCCTGTGACTCAGTGTTGTAATTAGAAAGGTGCACACAAAGTACAAATAAGTTTACCTCTTGGAACGTCCTCCTCGCCCAGTGCTCCCCCGATGCTGGTGCTCATACGCTAGGTTTTCCAGCCAAGACGGTACTTCCTGCTTGGCCTCCACCAGCAAGTCCAGAAGGTCTTTAGTAATGTTGCTGTTTTTCTCATTAAAAAATGAGGTGGCCAATCCTGTAACACAAATAGTAATTCAGACCATTTCAAAACCACTTCATTCTGTAGTCTGAAACATCTAACCATTCTGCAGATGCTCTTTCATGTGCACAATTGCTCTTAATACTCAAACCTACAACCTCAAAGTGTTTCATGTGATTGAACGTACCAAGGTTACCAACACGGCCTGTACGCCCAATGCGATGCACATACTCCTCAATGTCACTTGGGAGGTCAAAATTGATTACATGCTTGACATTAGAGATGTCAAGTCCACGAGCTGCAACCTGTCAATCAGCAAATACATGCAACACATTAGTAATGATGGCTAATTTTATGTATTTTTTGAATAACTGCTCAAGGTGGTTAGTTTATTACATACAGCAGTGGCAACCAGGATAGGACATCTTCCAGAGCGGAAATGATGCAGAGCCTCCTCTCGGTCTCTCTGAGAACGATCACCATGGATACTGGTACAAGCATAACCCTCACGGTAAAGGAAATCCTCCAATGCATCTGCCCCCTTCTTTGTCTCAACGAAGACCAGAGTTAGGGAGTCTTTTCCTGCATCAAATTGAAGCAAGAACAGAAACACATTTATTCCACACAGCTAGGGAAAGAAAATCTTAATACATGCAGAATCTGAACTCACATTTTAGGATTTAATTTTACAATTAACAAATCTACAAATTTGTAAAAATAATCAATATTTACAGACTGTTATACATGTTCAATTTCATTGTACAGGTATCCCCGATTTACTACGTTTCTATTTACACTGTTTCAATTTAACAAACATAATTTTTTAAACACCTTTGTATTGATATGACATTTGGTTTCGTTTTAACGCCAAAAAAATGTGGCGCATCTTTTTTGCACAAGCACAGTACATTTTGTATGACCGCATTGGAAACTGTGTTTCAATTAATGACGTTTCGATTTGCGTGACATTTTTCAGGAATGCAACCCTGTCGTAAATTGGGAGATACCTGTAGTCAGTTTATCTGCGAGTTAAAACTTACCTGTTGCGTTCAAAAGATCAAGTAAGAATGAGCGCTTATCTAGCTCTTCCACCCACACTACCTTCTGAGTAATGTTTTCAGAGGTGGAACCTACTCGACCCACAGCCAAGAATATGTACTCATCCAGAAAGTCACGGGCTAGGATCTGGTGACCAGCAAATATCAGTGAGAAATTATAGTATACAGTAAATCATAAGCACGTAACATTTCTAACATTTTCCAATATAACTATGAAAACACAGGACATTCTTCTTTTAATAACTAGCACCATTTGCACCAACCAGTAAATAATTTTTGCACCTGTGAACCATTACACTGGTGCACTTCATTATTTATCAGCAACCTAACAGTACCAGGCCAGCTGCTATAGCTACTGCAGCTGCCACATTATCTGCAACATCAGATTTTTTGTCCACCCCTCCAATTTAAACACTTCCAGACAAGACCTAACGTTTTGACATTACGAGAAGAGTGTAACATAGTTGTACCAGTAAACCAATTTTAGTGTAAACAAAAAAGTTAACAAAATAGCATTCTGCAAATAAATAATTTAACAAGGTTAAAACCTTAGTACAGTAAAAGCCCATTTATCTGAACCCTCGGGACCTGGCCAATGCCGGTTAAAGTGCCTGCCGGATAGTCGGCCGAAAACGCAAAAACAAAATTAAAAATGCATTTTTCCGGATAAATTCTGGTTAATCAAATGCGACTTTTTTTTTGCAATGCTGGTTCTAGGGAAGTTACGGTTGATCGGGTGCCGGCTAAACAGGCTTTTACAATATACACTTTGCCCTCAAGAGGTTAGTGAAAGTCTAAATATTTAATCAAGAGGATACAAACCTGGATCTCCTTTGGAAATGTTGCACTGAACATCAAAGTTTGACGAACACCTTTTGGTGGCATTGCATCCTGCTCAACAATACGACGAATCTGTGGTTCAAATCCCATGTCCAGCATCCTGTCAGCCTCATCTAGTACCAAATACCTAAAAGCGCAACAGAACAGGATGTTAAAAGTCAGCCTCAAAATGGTATTTCTTCTCAACAAACTTCATAGTTTCAATAGGTCTGGGATAAAATTAAAAGTTCAGTAAGTTGCTAGTTATGTAATACAATGTGAACTTTTGCCACTAAAATAGAAGGTTATTCCACTCTACAACAAGCGCTTTGAAACATCTCAATGACACGATAAGGTGCTGTATCAAGTTATTATAGTCATTATTATATTATATTGTATTATTAAGTCATTATTATAAAGGGTCTTTTTCTAAAAAAAAGTAAAATAATTAAAAATGCTGAATATTTTCAGGTGACTGGGGTACAACTGAAGGATAAAATACATAAGAGAATTACTTACTTGCAAAAATCCAATCCAATCTTTCCTCGCTCAATCATATCAACTAAACGGCCAGGAGTAGCTACAAGAAGGTGACATCCACGCTCCAATTCCCTGATTTGCTGTCCAATGTCAGCTCCTCCATAAACAACACAAGGACGCACTCGAGAGCGATAGGCAAACTGCAGGTAAATAAACCCAGTCAAATTGCGATCAGTTGCATTTGAGTAACCATCCCAGGCAGCTTGACAGTGATGGAGCATGCCGCTGAGCCGGTGGTGGGTGACTGCAGGCATGGTCAAATAGGAAGGTCTTCAAGCACGACTTGAAGGGAAAGGAAGGGGCAAGGCGGAGGGATAGAGGAAGAGCATTCTATTAGGTTGTAGTGGCTGAATTGAGTTGTGCTGGCTGAAAATGTAGCCATTAATGATGGTATGGAGGACACGAGGGACATGCTCAAGGCTGGAGCCAGTAAAGCGGAGCGAGCAGGTCATGGGGTAAGCAGGTCGGAATGGTAGAGAGGTGCCAGAAGATGAAAGTATTTGAAAATGAATGAGGGTCTTTAATTCAATTGGTTCAATAGGAAGCCAGTGGAGCCTGGCTGGAACTGCTGTGATGGGGGTACAACATTTAGTGTGGGTGAGACTGTCAGCTGGATCCTGTGTGTGATGGGAGCCGGGGAGACTGGTAAAGAGGGCATTTGAAGTCAAATCAGGAGGTGACGAACACATGGATGAGTATTTTGGGAGTCTGGGGGCAAGGTATGGTTGGAGGTGGGCAATGTGGGATATAGAAAGTTGGTCAGGAACTGGGTGTGGGGGAGGAAGCACAGCTTTGGATGAAACCTGACACTTACGTCTTGCATCGTTCAGAACTCTGAGGGCCAGGAAGATTGGGCAGGTTACAGCCGCAGGATAGAACACATTGACAGGAGCCAATGAGTATGGCATTCGTCTTGTCAACAGTAAAGTATCAAAAATCTTACCTTCCTGGACTCATCATATATCTGCACAGCAAGTTCTCTGGTAGGTGCCAAGACCAGAGCAAGTGGGTATTGCTTACGGCGACCATATCTATTGGAGTCCTGTTGAAACAGAAACGCATATTTTGATGCAACCATAGACAAGTCAGGAAGTTCCGACTAACTTCTATAATACTTTGGTTAGGCTTCAGCTGTTCAATTTTGGTCACCACACTTTAGGAAGGATGTTAAGGCATTGGAAAGGGTGCAGAGGAGATTTGCCAGGATGGTACCAGTAATGAGGGACTTCAGTTGTCAGGAAAGCTAGAGAGGTTAGGTTTATTCTCATTGGAGTAGAGAAGGTTACGAGGACATCTAACGGGGGTTTTCAAGATCTTGAGGGGATTCGACAGAGTAAACAGGGAAAAACTATTTCCACTGGTGGGTGTATTAGTGACTCGTGGTCACAGATTTAAAATAATTTCAAAAAGCAGAGGGGATGTGAGTGAGGAAAAAAAAAAGTCACTCACCAATTGTTCAAATCTGGAATGCATTGCCTGAAAAGGTGGTGGAGGCCGATTCAATAACAACTTTTAAAAGAGGGGTAAACATTTATTTGGGAAGGACGGATTTGCGCGGTTATGGGGAGAGGGATTGAATTGCTCTTTTCAAAGACAGACTCAATGGGCCGAATGGTCTCCTTTTGTGCTGTAAGATTATATGATTCTCTCTCTAAACATATACAAAGAAATTCTAGAAAATATCCATACTTGTGACTTTGCAGACTTCAAAGCTTCACCAGGGCCTTCTGCATAGATCTGGCTTAGAATAGGAAGCAAAAATGCAGCAGTTTTCCCAGAACCTGTAACAGAATATTTTTGATATTGGCATTGTATGGTTTGAAGAATTGGAACATTTGGTCTAGCAGTGTTTCCCTTTCACTTAGCAAACTTGGAAGTTAAGTTTTAATTTTTGTATTTTCCAAGAAAGAAATCTATTAGAAACCTCTAAAATACAAATCACTTAAGGTTGTGTCTGAAGTACTAAATTCCAAATCAAAAGAATCCAATAGAAAGTAGTAGGGAAATGTTGAATTTGTTTTTTTTTCACATTGGTTGCAAGGATTGTACAAATCACAAATGAATCTCAAGGAATGAACTTCAAATCACAAGGTACAACATTCGGTATAATCATTGTATGCTCCAGATACCTAGACTTATGAAAATTCCTCAAACAGCACTCACCTGTTTGGGCGCAAGCCATCAAATCCCTCTTTGATATAATGATGGGGATGGCATGCTTCTGCACAGGAGTTGGACAATCATAGCGACTCAGCTCAATGTTACCCATTATTATTTCTCCCATATTTACCTCTTGGAACTGAAATAGAAACAGAAATACTAAATCAATGCCAATGCTTTGCCAAAATGTTACTATGGCTTGACATCAAGAATTTATGAAATTCCATTTCCTCCTAGGTTTACTAAAGCCACCCGCCCCCCCACCCCAATGCTTATTCAATTAACACTAACTCATAAGCCATCTGCTGTGCCTAGGTACTAGATAGAGTACATGTTTCTAAGACACATGTAGGTACAGTAAAAGCTTGTTTATATGGCATCCAACCAACCGGAACGCTCAATCCCAATACAATTCACCATTCCAGCAAAAGGATCTCATACCGGAGCCACCCAGGACACTCACGAGTATGCTCACTTTGCTCATCCATGCGCATGCGCACTTATTAAACTTAACGAACGCTGCCATTTTAATTTTACCGATCATTTTACCGAGTGTGCTGGAGTGCTTTATTGATAAATATCCATACAATATTCTGTTATAATTTAGTCTATTATTAATATGGTATGTTTTAAAATAAGTTAATTTTTTGTGTAGGATTTTCTACAAGTTGCTGCTCAAATATCCAGCATATTTGATTAAACGGCACCGGTCAGGTCTCGAGGGTGCCGGATAACCGAGCTTTTACTATAGTTTGAGTACCAAACTTGTGAACCAAAGGTTCTTGATTTGAACCCAAGTTGTACCCTCAGCTGTTCAAGGTCAACAACTAACTACTCAGAGGGAGCGAGGAAAGATAAAGTAACTAGCGAATCCTTCCCAGCTTGGAGACATGTTTCAAAGTTTGAAATTCAAGACATTAATGGATAAATAACATATCTAGCTTAATTAAACGTTGTTGTTCACAGGACCTCAATTTTGCATGTTTCACTTCATCGGATAAGACAATCCTAGCTGAACCAATTCAGCTAGTATGCTGAGCAGGGACCATTTCAAAGTTAACACCTGCAGCAATTGAGATTGATGGCAATATTGAGTTTTAAAGGCAATAAAACTTGATAAAATACAAAGGTCAGCTTTGCACTTCAGGATAACTTACAGTTTCAATATGACATGGAGAGTTTGCACCAGTCGCCTCAACGGGAATGTCATCATATTTCTCAAAGTTGATTCCAGTGTTGCATGCTGAGAACAACTCCCTATAAAAAGAAGCATGTTTTGGGATAAGCAAGAACTCAGAATATTTTCTTCTGTGTTAGCGGCTAATAAAAACCCAGATGTTGAGGGCCACATTGAACAAATCAAATAAAAAGACACTTAAAGGGCGATGACAAGAATGTATATGAGCAGTTTCCTGAAACAAAATCCAAAGAGTGCTAAGAAATCTCCTAGATGTGGAAGCGGTGCAAGTCCACAAAGCAGTGGTCAGGCTCAAATTTTAACGAACAACTGAGCAAAAACAGGATAAGTGGAACAGTAACTTAGCATAAAACGCTTTGAGTTTGGGCTTCAGCAAAGTGATGAATGAATTATCTTGCCACAAGGGGAGCTGCCACTACAAGCCAGAAAGACTTGGAAGACAGGCAAGTCTGTGTGAATGGGGAGAAAATTAGAACAATTGTGATGCACTAATTAAAAAAGGGTAAAGAAGCCCTTCATGCTGCAAATTTCTACGCTTCTACAGTAAATTTCCATGAAATCTGGAGGCAGAAGGAAGAAAATCCAAAAGTTATAAACAATACGTTAATACAAGAGTTACCAGATAACAAAATTGGAAATTCTATTGCAACGAGGCAACATAGATTTCCAATTTAGGCAGTGTACAACGAGTACAATAATCACACAGACACCATCCGGGTTGAAATAATCCTGTTTTCATCATTCACTTTACAGTATATTCTGTAAAGCACTTTGGGACGTCGATGTGAAAAGCGCTAACAATTATGAATTTTCAAGGGAGAAAACCTACTGTTCTGTGCGTTCATTTGCTGGCTGTTGTTTTGACCAATCATCTTCATCTCGCCTATCTTCTACCCAGCGACTGTTTCCTCCACGCTCCATTCTGCCAAATCCTCCACGGTCGTTGCGGCTTCCAAACTGATCACTGTCACTTGCATTGCTTCTCCCACGGTCATCAAACCTAAGAACAATAGATTCCCATTAAAATGATGGTTCCTAAAAACAGTTTGCACATTGAGACAAATGAATAGCAGCATCAGAAGCGCTAATTTAAGTGTGCAGATTTTCAGTTTACCTTCCTCTTCCACGGTCACCAAAAAGGCTAGATTTCCCTCGGTCACGTGATCCAAAACTGCTGTAGGGATCTCGGACATCCTTGTTGCTCCACCCTCCCTCGTCTTTATCAAAGCCGAAACCTGTTTTGTTTTGGGAGTTGAAAAAGCGAAATCAATCGGCATTGTTAACTTGAAACCTGAACATCTGCTTAAAACAAATTGAATATTCGTGCTGGCACCACAAGATTGCAGTTGCTGAGAACCTGAAGTCAGCTGACCCATTTCATGCTGAGCCAGAAAGCTGGAAACAAAACATTGCATTACCAAAATTCTTCCAGATGGACAGCCCAAAGCAGGCGACCAGACCATTTAAGCACCAACTTTGAAACCCATCTACAGGTATATTTGGGTTCTGATTTGTTGCACTTATACCAAAAATGATTTTAAAAAATTAAGTTGGCCTTATTTACTTAATCGCTGTCCAGTCCTGTGCATTTGTTGGCTGTCGTGATTGTCTTCAAAATACAGTCACTATACCTCACAGTATATGTTTTGACATTATCCAAATATGTAAGATGCAATAGCAGATAAAAGGACTGAAGGGCCAATCATTACACCACAATAAAATATGTCTTCAGGAAAAAAGGGGGAACTAATCCCTAGCAAAAATTTGCAGATATAAATTTACAAATTAGGAATTCATGCATCATTAAATAGTGTACAAGAGTGAAACGGGAACATTTCATAAACCCTCAAACTTTATTTGATAAACTAGAAGCTGATAACTGACTGAATATTTATACAGAACACTAACAAGGATGAGCAAACCCGGGAACATATGCCAAATTCCAGTTCATACAGGTTTCCAAGCACTTGGTTGTGTGAGGGGCAGGTGGATTTACATGTTTGACCCCGAGAGCTCTCAACCACCTTAAACACAAAGCTATCTTGCTCAGACCGTCAGCAATAAATTGATTAGACAAGAGGCTGAGTGTTTGGGCAACCCACTGTCTGTTGGTCTGTGTTGGATGCTATGGCAGGGATATTTTCAACAAAAGTAAGTAGAAGTACGAAAAGTAAGACTAATTGGGCATTTGGACAAAATCTGATTTTGCAAACATTTCACAAATTGTGCACCTTATTGAAATACATTACAAAAAAATAAGTCACCCAGGACCCAAATGTGTTAAAAGCAAGTTTTTGAATTTTTCCAGAACTCGGCTTAAAAAAAAAATTGCCTTATCTCTGTGCATAAATGGGGATTGAATGCAAGATTTGAAATAATTACCTAAAATACTTCAAAGGACCATAACTTGACAATTTAAATAGTTCAAGTAAAATACAAAAGCAATGTGTTTTGTGAACAGAATGGGTGGGTGAACATGTAAAAATGTGCTGTGCAAGGTATTGTATCATTTTGTCCAAAACCAACCTGAAACAAACTAAAGCGCCTAGAGTATATGCATAGAACGTGAAGAATTAAATAAACAGTGATGGGGACAATCTACAGTACTAACAAATTATAGCAGTGATATTCAATTAATATGCAAATGTGCAAGTCAACCAACCATTTCAAAAGCATGGACTGAATAAATGTATACATGTTATTGTATAAATAGATCTACCCAGCTTTAAAATACATATATTAATCAACGCAGGCACAATCACAATTTAGCGATTTCATGACAATTGCATGTGATCATGACAACTCAACGATGGAACCTCCCAGAGGCCAAACACTTCAAACACTCTGCAACCACTTTGATTTGTGAAAATTAGATCTTGCACTTCTAGTGTTTATCAGATCCAAAAACAGGCCTCCTCTGTTACGTCTGCATATGTGCCTCTCCATCACATGCCTGTAGTTTCAATGAAACCAGCAAATCTACAGAATTAAGACCCAAAACACTGCAACTGCTACATTCAATTATTAACCACTTCAACTACACGGGAGACAGAATCCAGTGTTGCATGCAACCAATTGCAATGTTTCCGTTAGAACAGCACTACTCTTTCTCTGTGCTACCATGCATCAGTATACCAGGTGCAGTACCCCTTCTGTCCAGCCAGACACCGTTGCAGTTTTGGTACAGGTCCACCTCTTGCCAGGGGCCTCTTGAGTAAGCTGAGCAGCAACAGCACAGATTATTCATAGTACGTCAACATAATAGGAAAAAAAACCTGTTAACACTTTAATGTCATTACCCATCTTGTAAACATCTTTTCCAATCAGATGCCCAGCTATTTAGTTTGCTCGCATTGCAGGTTGGTTCTTTTTGGGGGGAATTTTCAGAAACAATGTTTCATTTACACAGAGGTGTGAGTAGTTTTAGTAAATTCAGAAATAGTACAAATATAAAGCCTTTCATCTAGACAGAAAGCAATACATAAGGGTTAACTGCAATTTGCTGTGTTGCAGAAAATAAGCTAAGATCTTAGCTATAGCCAGAGACAATTAAACAATGTGGTTCAGTCTGAAGCCGGCTCTAGAAGACACTGTTAGTATGAATTCGATTTCATAAATTGGTTGAGGGAACCAGAGGGAGATTAAGCAGCGTTTTAAAAATGCAGCCTAATGCATTTCAGTGCTGCATATGTAGCAAGTCACATTAAGCCATATAAACGTCTCCACGCTTCTGAAGACAAGTGTCATGCCTTTGCACACATATTTAAGTGTAAAAAGAGTACAAACTTACAATTCCTCAACATTGGAAAATTAGAGTGATTTGCTCCAAGTGGGTTATAAACTGTAGAAAGAAGTGGCAACTGACGATTTAGGAAATACATTACTATGGTATTATAACCAATACTATCGTTTAATTGCAATGCAACCTGGATGTAGCCAAAACTAGCCAGGCTTGAAAGTCGGATCATGGCTCACCACCAGAGTACACCAAAAAGATGCAGCATTATAGTAGTTTCTCTTAATTGCCATTTACTTTCATGCTTTCCATAAAAGGATGTGCTCTCATAGCCTAAATATCATCATAGCCTAGATTAATGTTTGGGTATAGCATAAAGGAGGACCAGAAAATATTCACCATCATAAAATTTGACTGGTTTTAAATTCAGTCAGGTGGAAAGAAACTGTGTGTTGCAAAACAGAAGGGAGGGAGGTTCAATTTTGTATTTTGAACACATGTAAACACCATTAAGCACCCCACCCTTCAACAGAAAAATTGTATTTGGAATTTCTGAAGTTAAAAATTCTGAGCTAATCAGAATACTTGAAGGCATAGGACTGTTACAACATTTCATTTCTATTGAACAGAAAACAAGTTTGGCATTAAACAAAAAATGTATGGCATTCAAGAAAATAAAATATTGGATGACTTTCATACTTGCTAAAATTACAGAAGGAAGAAATACACTACCTTCTCTTTAATACACAATTAGAATGATTTCAAATATTGACAAAAATGCATCTTTCCAAATCCTAACCCTTTCACGACTATCAATATCAATGACTCCAAGTCATGGAGGCACAGGCTTAAGTTCCCAAATCTATCAGCACTTCCAGGTAGAAGCACATTACTAAAACCAAGACTATCTGATGAAATAGACGTTCTTTAGACTGAAGGAATCAAAACCATAAAATCAACATTCAGATGTCATACCTACATAAGCAGACACAAAAAGTAGGTTATGCCCAAAAGCCACCACAAAAACCCAACCTGACATGTTCCAGTAGTGACATTTCAAATATAGATTTGGAGCAAAGCATACAAACATACAAAGCATACAAAACATTTGTATGATATTCTTTAGACTCCTCCCAATATTCATTAGGCTAGTTTCAGAAGTGACATTTATCCACAATACAATTGTCAGAGCTCAGAGCCTGATTGTTCACATTCCAAGTTCAATGATTCCAAAAAATATCCATTACATTGTTACACCCTCCCAATGAACAAACAATAAAGATTCCAAATCCCTAGTGTGCGAGCCATCTTGAAATAATTTCATGGCTTGGAACATAAGAGGCCAGATAAAGATGGCTTGAACTAGCTCATGTAACATCCAGTTACAGAGAAAGTTATCAAACACTTGGTCTCTGGTACAGACCTATGAACAAATCTGTGTACATGGACCACGTTTTAAAATAACACTGCTGGATTTCACACTAAATGCATTAATATGTGATCTTTATATATAACCACACTTCTATAGAAGTATTAATTAAAGATATTAACTGCTGACAGACTTACCATTTTTGGCCTCTCTATTTCTTAAATGAGGAGGAATATAGCGTCCTTCTAAAAATGGAGGAAAACATTTATTAAAATTTTCAATGCCCACTGGGAGGATATTATAGCATTGCAATATAGGGTCAAGACACATTAAATTATGAAAAATGTAGTCTTGAACCATTACCGTATGCATATTTATGGGCTGCTTTGAATTAGGCATGCGCAATGCAGATTATTCATTAAACCAGATTTATACAAATTGGCATGCAACTGAGACTTCATGCAAGTTATTAAATATTATTGTCCCGACTGATACAACTTGAGTTTAATGTACTTTCACATTAAAAGTAAACCAAAATCCTGGAAATGCCGAGGAAATTAATATTTATCAATACAGTAAAAACTTGTTTATCCGGCACGCTCGGGGGCCAGGCCAATGTCAGTTAAACAACATGCTGGATATTCGGTAGAATATCCGACGCCAAAAACCCAACACAAATTTTTTTAAACTTATTTTAACACGTACCATATTAATAATAGACTGAACAATAAGACCTTTATTATTCACCTAAAAATCACATTTGCTGGTAGATGCCTGGTTTGAAGCAATGATGCTGGGGTACAGGTGTACGTTCTATCGATAACTTCTACAACAGCGGACATGACGCAAGGTAAAAAAACACAGCAGCGCCACTTGAAGGCACCTCTAGCACCAATCCGAAATACCGATACAAGGGGGGAAAAATGCGCCACCGCGATTGTGCTGGATAAGATCCAGTTATTTGAATAGGGACTTTTTTTTAGGTGCCAGTTATACAGAAGTTACAGTTGATTGGGTCACGGATAAACAGGCTTTTACTGTATAATGAAGTGGACTACCATAACACCAATCAAAGACTGGCACTCTATCCAACACCACAGTAGAGATTTTTTCAGTTTCTTAATTAACAGTCATGCAATGAAAGCAATAATGAAACAAACCTCAATTCAAAAGATATTCTTATCCTCATTGTATCAGAACTTGGGCAATATTTGTTCATCTATAAAGGTTTAACCACTTACAGAAACAGGTCATTATAAACATCAAAATTGGGGCATCAATTAACGTTCTAGTGAAGTTTAGGTTAATCTACTAAAGAATAAATGTGTCAAACCATCTATTGTTGTTACTTACTGCTTGGTCCTCCTGCGTTTTGGGCATCACCTGCAGAAGATGTCAAGTCTAGGCCAGCAAGCTGGAAAAAAATCCAAATTAAAAACGGGTTGCCTTTGAATGTTCTTGATTTAAACCTTTTCCATAGAAATTAGAGAACAAAGCACAGAGTAGAGGTGGAGCTTAAAGCAGCAATATGGTTCATAAAAGGATTTGTTCATGGCTTATTTGGGAAGTTTGATGTGACCGTACAATCAAAAATTAGGGGGAAACAAAACAAGAACATAACAACAAAATTACACTTCACTTCAGGAGGATGTCTCAAGGCACTGGAGTCATTGTTTCAGACCCAAGCTGTGGACAGGGAGGGAAAGGGAGTTGGAGTGACTGATCAGAAATTGTGCAGAAAATTTACTTTTGTTCTTTAGTGTTTAGTCAATTGATCTACACACTACTTAATCCTTCGATGTGCATTAGAATTAAAGTTTTAAGATCTCTATCCAAGGTTTTCATTTACTCTATCACCCAAGATTCTCTTTCAACTCCTGCAGTATCCAATGGGTAAAATCATCCCAGAGGTTCAAACCACTGAGGTTGTTCTCAGCTCGGACAGTTCAATAGCAACCCATCTCAATAGCTTTCGAGTACCCCATTCCAAATGTTCAAGCCCAGACAGCTTCAGTTTTTCCTGCTTATTACAAAGTTGAAGCATCAATCCAAAACAAAAGCCCAACAATAATCCCTTTGTTTAATACAACATAATTACACTTGTATAGTGTTTTTCACATCAATAGGGCATCCCAAGGCTCTAATATAGCACTTTTCATATCAGCGGTACATCTCAAAGAGCTTCACATGATTCACTGTAAAGTGAAGAGACTACTTTATGGGTAAAACGTTTCATGGAACATTTACAATGTTGGTATCAGACATCCTTGAATTTGCACAGGAAATTCAGCTGAGGAATCAAACCTATCTTTGCCTTACTAGGATAGGCAGAGGTACTTCAAATCAGAAGCCATTCAGATTTATAAAACCATTAATAATTTATCTATCTCACTAACCTATTTGGAATAGTGTTGGAATATTTAAGGTAAACGGCAATATAATGAAGAAATATGTGAAACATGATTAAATTAGAGCATAGTGGTTCAGTAAACCTTTTAAACAGCCATTCCAAGCTATTTCTCAGAAAAGACTTGAATTGAATATTTCTAACACCACGGCCATTTTGTACACAAGTCACGCTCGCTGGATCCATTGGTGGAAGTCTGCCTGACCTACTTCTACGTTTCAATATCCAACACCGGAAGTTAGGACTTCGCTCGCACCTTCGCTCAAAAAATATTGTTAAAAAGTGTCCACGCAATCTCCCAGATGGGGAATCATTTCATAATTTCAGCGAGAAGCCAGCAGTGCACATAACCTTAAAGATAGACAACCTCGCGGAGCGGGTTGATCGCACGCTGCGGAGACAGCGTTTTATGCACAGCAGATATTACCGCACAAGAGAAAATGGCATCGCGCACATTCACACAAAAAACAGGAAACTTAAACCTCTGACGAACCTTCCCCACCCTTTTATCGCTCGTTCGTCATACTCTCCGTTTACAGGAATGCCACCAAACTCATACACGCCCACGTATTCGTCAGTGAAAATTAACCACCGATACCCCCCACCCTCCCCGGCAATCACCCTGACTGACTGAGCTCGTACTCTTTCGCGGGGCAACCCCTGCAAGCCAATCGTTTACACATGAAATGAATAAATACAAAGTTTCGCAAATCAGGGTGGGAGGGAAGAGATGAAATACAGTAATGGATGTAAGAAAACTAAACTAAAAGTCGGGATTCAAGTCGGTCACTTTACATAAACGTGCTGCGCCAGACAATGATGGCGCAGTTTCCGAGCGCACGGATATCAAGCTGTTTACCACAAAGGCCGACTGCAAGCGACACTTTCACAAAGTATCTGCTGCCTATCCCGATCAATTACCTATCTGCACTCGGCCTAATTAGCCTACGAAAGACTAACAGACTTTTCAATATGTTTTAAAATAAAAAGTCCGCAATCCGCATTTCCTAGATTGGTATGATCAAACTGGGATCTTTAACTGCGTTTTAACTCTTGTAAAGTCCTTATAATCGAGAAAACACTAAAGTTTAGCCAAAATACGGTTGGAATATCTTAGGGAAAAAAGTTACATAAAGCGACAAAGGGAGGGCCTGCTCTGCTCCGATGAGCTAAAAATATTTTTTTTTACGGGCACAAAAGATCAGTTATTTGCAACGAGATACGGTTAATCCACATTTCGATGGAGATTCAATACGGTTAAGGATCTCTAAGGATGGGATTTTTTAAAAATAAACTTTCAACTTTCTTTGTGCGGGAGGGGAGAAAAAATAAACACTTTCCGACAGCCAATTATTTCCACGTTTCCATTTCCTTCGCAGCCTCGAAAAGTAGGCCCACAGTGTGATGTAAAGGAGATGGGAAAGGTGGGGGGGGGGGGGGGGACATCTAATACAATCTGGAGACTAAAAGGGGATTTGGACGCTATCACACAATAAGTGTTAATAAGGCTTGTCCCTGTGGCTGTGCTGGGCTTGTTACTGACTGGACTCGGCGCAGGGGGCAGTTTACGACAACCGCCGCCATTACAGATTTTACAGTTAATACGGATTTTCCTACGCACATTAAAAAAAAAGGCCACATCCAGCTCCCCTCCCCCACCCCGCGGTTTGGCGTTTCACAATCCCCACCAATTAATTTTCCCGGAAGAGCCATATCTATACACACACATATTTTATATATATATATATATACACACAAGATTCTAGCTATGTGTATATATATATATATAAAATAGAGAGAGAGAAAGAAAAAGATGTCTATATATAAAAAAAACATCTATCCAAACAAAGTCACCAAACCGCACCTCCTCGCCGGCCGGCGTTGACAAAAGCCACGACTCTATAAGAGTTATTTTCAGTTACATTCCCCCCACCACCTACATACACACAAAGCAATCACGCACACGACCATCCCGGGCCTGAAGGTAAGCTTTTTTTTCTTGGGGGAGGTGGGGAATACATCGAGGCTGCTACAACTACTTGAGTTTATTTTCAAGTGAATAAAAATACCCACTGCCATTCCCTCTCTACACCCCCCTCCCCCCACCCCGCAACCGCACACACGATTCTCGCTGCTCCCCACAACTTCTGAGGAAGACAAAGGCCGCCATTGTGGGTCTCTCCGCACCGGGGGAGCTGGCAGCAAGGGGATGGAAGAGAGAGATTCGGGAGAGGAAAAAACACGAGAAAAGGACCCACTCCCTCCCCCACCCCCCGTTCTGCCTAAACTCTATCGCCCGGCTTCCACCCCCATCAGAAAGGACACAAGAGTCACAAGGGCCGCCGGGGTCACACACTCGCTCACTCACCTGCTGATCCAGACCAAGTACATTTTCAATGGCCACATGACTCATAACTAAAAAAAAATACAAAAAAATCTTCCACCAGAGAAAAAAAACCCAGACAGACGGCCAAGAAAAAAAAAGTTTTTAGGATTCTTTCTGTTCGCTGGGAATGGGTAGATTGCGGATTCGGTGTATTTGTTTAAAGCTGTCGGATCTAACCTTCCGAACAAAGAAGAGAACGGGGGTGGTGGGGGGGAAGGGGGGGAAAAGGGTTTTTAAAAAGGGAGGGAAAAAAAGTGTGTAAAGCCGGTGGGTGGGTAGGCGGGCGGGTGAGTGTCTGTACGCTGCTGCTCTCCTCCGTGCCTCCACACAGCCTCTCTGTCCACGCTCTGCTCGGTTCTGATCCACTCCGTCCGACCCGTGCCCCCCCCCTATCCCTCGCTCTTTCGTGCGCACGCGCACCTCCCACTCGTTCCACCCCACCCCCATTCGCTGAAGAACTGTATCCACATCTCGCGAGAGTTTGCCCCGAAATCCAGACTCGGGCACGGGTATTATCGCGAGATTTTCGCTCTCTCCGTCCTACTCTCACTCACCCCCCAATAATTGCCTGGTGTCATTGTCATCACAGACTTGGTTGGCTTCAGGAATAATAATAATAATAATCATCTTTAGGATTCTTTCTGTTCGCTGGGAATGGGTAGATTGCTGGTTCGGTGTATTTGTTTAAAGCTGTCAGATCTAACCCGAAACGTTGACTCACTTTCCTCTCTCCATGGATGCTGCCTGACCTGCTGAGTTTCCCCAGCAACTTCTGTTTTTGTTTCATAATAATCTTTGCATTTGATACAGCGCTTTTTCACATCTTCTAGACGACTCAAAGCGCTTCACAGAATATACTGTAAAGTGAATATCCACAGAAAGGATATTCCGCCAATCAACTAACAACCGGGTTCCTGCTGACTTCTCGGTATGGAGACGGGAAACTTGCCCAACATTTTGCCCTGCCAGCAATCGATCCAAGGTTGTGAGGAGAATGCTCTAACCACTGAACTACAGGACTGCACAAATGCCACAAATACGCTACAATCTGTTGATATGCAAATGCCCCGAGGTTAAATCTCACACTTCACAATCCCTTTTTGAAAGAAAACATATAAAATGTAGCTTGGTTTAGCACAAATATTGACCATGTCCTGAGAGAATAAAGCAAGTCCCGTTTTGAATGGATCATCAATCATTGTCAGGACTACCATTTCTGCCAATTTGACAGCTCTGGGTATGTGACTTTATTGTTTTTTTCCACCTACAGTTTCCATAGTTGCTTTATTGTTTCTTTTTAAGTACGTAGGGGGAAGGAGATTTTTTTTATCACTGTTGTTACCAAAGAAGGTTTTTAATCTTCCCCATCCCATGATGAACTTAACAACAACAAAATTGCACTTATAAAGCGCCTTTCACGTGGGAAGGACGTCCCAAAGCACTGAACAGTCTGGTCGGGACCCGAGCGGGGATGGGGGGGGTGGGGGAGGGTTGAAGTAGGGGGAAGGGGAAGGAGAATGGGAGAGGTGGAAGAGTTAGTGGGGCAGCCAAAGGCGCGGTCGAAGAGAAAGGTCTTGAGACTGGCCTTGAAGGGGGAAAAGGAGGAAGCGAGGCAGAGGGGCTGCGGGATGGAGTTCCATAGTGTGGGAGCAGAGAGGCTGAAAGCCCGGCCGCCGATGGTTGGGTGGTTAGGGTGGTGGACGCGGAGCAGGCCTGAGTCTGCTGAACAGAGGGTACGGGCAGACTGGTAGGGAGACAGTAGGTCAGAGAGATAGGCAGAGGCAAGGTCGTGAATGGCCTTGAAAGTGAGGACAAGAGTTTTGAATTCGATCCGAACTTAAGATTGGCGCTCTGTTGCATTTTGAAAATTTGAAATACAGTACAGTATTAATAAACACAAATGTAGAATTAAATACCTCAATGTGGATTGTCTATTCTGTGAGTGGAATCCCTTCAATATTTAACAATAATTAATCCTTGCATTTGATATAGCACGTTATTACATCTTCGTGATTCTCAAAGTGCTTCATAGAATATACTGTAAAGCGAATTGACTATATTTTGTGAGCAAAATAGGTAAAGGACATATATGAAAACATGTGTTGAGTCATACAGAGTTTGCCTCACAAGCAAGAGGATCCAGTTTCGATTCCCAGGTGGGGCAAAGTTTCCATGCTCCACCTTCCTCTGTTTACATAGCTATAAACAGTTGACCTTCTGATGGTCATTATCCTTTCAAAAGCAAAAAATGTGGTCACCTTTCCACAATTGTTTGTGGGACAATACTGTGCGCAAATTGGTTGCCACATTTCGTCCACAAAATACAAAGTCAATCCACTTTAACAGTATATTTTCTGAAAGCGCTTTAGGCATCCCAATGGCTTGATAAAGTGCTATATGAAATGCAAGGATTATTATTTTTATTATATAAGAAACATGCTTGGTTTAAATGTGTAATGTGTTTTTAATTTAACATAATCTGTAAATATAAAAATACTGTTTTTAACAATTAGTTATCACAAACATTTTTATTTTTATGTGGATCTGAAGCAGTGACTGTCCAGCGCCTTGGGACATCACCCTGATGTGAAAGGCGCTATACAAGTGTAATTTTGTTGTTGTATGTGTGAAAGATATACTTATTAAACTGGGGGCATTAAATTCATATTATAGTAGTAGGCACAGATAGGGATTCAAATTGCTGATTTTTATAGCGCATTGCGACATTGGGTGATGCCTTTACCTCTATGCCATTGAGGTAGCTAGTCTTACAAATTCTTGGTAGTCAGTCCCCATGAAATTAGATGTGTCATCACCTTCAGGAAGGAGGAAACCCCCCACCCCACCCACCACAAAAAGGATGCACCAATAGCAATATACTTTGTTTCAACGTCTCCAGCCACTTTTACGGAAACATAATCACGTCTGCCTTCTCAACAACTCTGCCTCTGCCATCAATTTTTTATGTGAAGAATATCAAGTATACACTATCTTACTCTGCTCCAAGTAGGTTATCAATTATCACCTTACTCAACTGATACAGCTATGCCATTGTGTAAATAAACACTATCAGTGACACAACCCCAACTAAATAGATACAGTCTTGTACAGGTTATAGGTGTGCCACCCAAGCCTCAAAAGCTTGTTTGTGATGCCTCTTGCATGTGTTGCTTCCTGTTTTGTCTGCCTTCACTACTTTTGGATACCAATATTTAGAGATTTATTCTGTCTAAGGTCAACACTTTCTGATAATCTATGATTCCATTTCTCTCTTTATTTCTCATTTAGAAATGATTTTCAAACCAAACACACCTTGAGATGTTGCATTCCCATTTCTAAAATCAAACAGTACATTTTCTTACCCACTTCATTACATCCTGGCTTGATGCCCTGCTTGTCAGTCTTCCCAATGCCTCCCTCCAGGTTGCAGATAATCCAGAACTCTGCAGCGCGTGTCCTCTACCGCTCCAAGCTTCATGGCCCCAGCTTCCCCATTCTCGTCCGACTCCATTGGCTCCCCATCATCCAGAGGATCCAATTCAAGATCCTGGTCCTCACATTCAAAGTCCTCCATAGCCTCGCCCCACCCTACATCCACAACCTCCTAACCCCCCTACCAACCTGCCCGCCCCCTCCTCTCAGCAAGCTCTGGCCTGCTCCAGGTTCCCGGACCCACCCGTCCCACCTTTAGTGGGCAAACCTTTAGCCACTCTGCCCATACCTCTGGAACTCCATCCCGCCTCAGCCCCTCCCTGGCCTCCTTCAAGTCCCGCCTCAAGACCCTTCTCTTTGACGGTCCCATCGGTCACTCCAAATCCCTCCCTTTCCCTCCACCCTCCCTGTCCCCAGCTCGGGTCTGAAATAATGACTATCCAGCACCTTACGATGTCCTCCTGACGTGAAAGGCACTATACAAGTGCAATTTTGCTGTTATTGTTATTGTTTGAGATGTTTCATTGTAGTACAACTTAATAAAATTGAAACTCTTTCTTCATTTCGAGTCCAATTTTGTATTTATGTCTACACTATGTCATTTAGAGGCACTGGCAGAAATAATGGTTTGAATTGGGGCATTTCTCAACAGGATTTCTTGATCAAATATTTTCACATTTTCTGTGGGTTAGCATGACACATTTTCTGTTCCAGATGGATTCCCTATTTATGAGTCTTGATTATTTTTTTACATTTGTATAGCACCTTTCACATTCTGAGGACATCCCAAGGCGCTGTCAAATGTAATTTTGTTGTTGTTTTGTTGTTGGTAAGGAATCTTGTTAAGAAACCAAGAATCTTGTTAAGAAACCAAGAATCTTGTTAAGAAACCAACCACCCAACTACACATTCCACCACACCCCTCGACCCAACCGTCGTGGCGGTGGTGTGGCCCTCATCTCAAAGACATCTCTCGTCTTATCCCCCTACTCCTCCGGTTCCTTCTCCTCTTTTGAACAGCTCACCCTCTCTCACTCCTCCCACAGTTCCTTCAAAATCCTTTTAGTATATCGCCACCCTAAACCCTCCCCCACTTTCATTTCAGATTTCTCCTCACTTTTAACCTCCCTCTGTGCCTCCTCTGATCGCCTTATCATTCTTGGCAACTTCAACCTCCACTTCACCCCCTCCTGCTCCACCTCCTCTGAATTTTCCTCTTTGCTTTCGTCTTTTAACTTTTCCCTTCACATTCACACTGCCACCCACACCCACGGCCATCCGCTCAATCTGGTGATCACCTGAGGCCTCAATGTCTCTGGCGTCACCATCATTGACAAGGCCATTTCAGACCACTTTTTCATTTCTCTCAACACCTCTATCCCTCCCCCCTCCACCTCCAAACCCACCACCATCTTTTACCGGCCCTGGAAGAAGATTCCCCCACAAACCTTCACCTCTGCCCTCGAAACCTCCAACATCCTCCCCCTGTGGCACTCTTCCTGTACCGACCCATCCTCCGCCTCCACCACCCTCCATAACACCCTCTCTACTACCCTCGACACCCTAGCCCCCCCTCACCTCCAGAACTGTCTCCCACTCCCGATCATCACCGTGGTACACAATTCACCTCAGTTCCCTCAAGAGCCAAATGCGAGCAGCTGAACACACCTGGCTCAAATCTGGCCTCACGGTCCACCGGCAAATCTGGCTGGACCGCATCAAATTTTACCGCTCCGCCCTAGCCACTGCTAAATCAGCCTTCTACTCCAGGATAATCCTGGAAGCGAAGGACAACCACTGCCTCCTCTTTGCCACCACCAACCAGTTCCTCCGCTCCCCCCCTGTCTCGCCTCGCAGATCCTCTCCTCAAACGCACACTGCGAGGAGATGTTGGACTTCAGAATAATCAAGAGAATCCACTCTGCGGTTTCCTCCCCACATCTCTCCTCCACCTCTGCCCCTCCATCCGCTATTCCAACCCCCACCCACCCCCCCTTTCATACCCACCTCCCTGTCTTCAGTCACAAAAATAATCACTTCCATGAAACCCACCACGTGTTCACTGGACCCTATCCCCACCCTCCTCCTCCGCACCCAACTCCACCTCCTGGCCCCACTCATCTCTGACACCATCAACCTTTCCCTCTCCTCAGGCACCGTCCCTACCTCCCTTAAAACAGCCACCATCACCCCTATCCTGAAAAAACCCTCCCGTGATGCGTCGCAGCCATCAAGCTACTGACCCATCTCCAACCTCCCGTTTTTATCCAAGGTCCTTGAAAGAGTGGTTGCCTCCCAGCTCCGCTCTTTCCTTTCAACTCACTCACTCCTTGAACCCCTCCAATCAGGTTTCCGCCCTGCTCACAGCACGGAAACTGCCCTCGTCAAGGTTACAAACGACATCCTAACCGCCTGCAACCAGGGCTCCCTCTGCCTCCTCCTTGACCTGTCTGCTGCGTTGATCACATATGATCACACCATCCTCCTCCAACGTCTTTCCTCCCACCTCAACCTTCAAGGCACAGTCCTTGACTGGTTCCATTCCTACCTGACCCACCGCCTACATTTTGTATCTTCCAACGGTTTCTCCTCAAACCCCCGCACAGTTTCTCATGGCGTCCCCCAGGACTCTGTCCTCGGCCCCCTCCTTTTCACCATTTACACGCTCCCTCTGGGCGATGTCATCCGCAAACATGGGGTAAATTTCCACATGTATGTGGACGACACCTAACTGTACCTCTCAGCCTCATCCCTCAACCCCCAGACCATCGATGTTCTGACAGCATGTCTGTCCGACATCAAGTCCTGGACGAGTGAACTTCCTCCAATTGAACATGAGCAAGACCGAGGCCCTCCTGATTGGCTCAAGCCAGCGCCTCCGCACATCGGGCGCTGCCAGCCTCAACGTCCAAGGCTGTACTCTCCACCTCACAAAGCCAGTCAGGAACCTCGGCATCACGTTCGACCATAAACTCTCCTTCCTCCCCCACATCCGTACCTTGACTGGCACCGCTTACTTCCACCTGCGCAATATTGCCAGGCTCCGCAATTATCTTACCCCCCACGCTGCCGAAACACTCGTGCACGCGTACATCACCTCACGGCTGGACTACGGAAACTCTCTCCTCGTCGGCCTCCCCAGCTCCTCCATTCACAGGCTGCAGGTCATCCAAAACTCTGCAGCCCGTGTACTATCCCGCACCCGCCTCCATGACCACATAACCCCCACCCTCGCCCGTCTCCACTGGCTCCCCATCCCCCAGAGGATCGAGTTCAAGATCCTAGTCCTCGTTTTCAACGCCTTACACGGCCTTGCCCCGCCCTACTTATCCGATCTACTCTCCCCCTATAAGTTCACCCGACCCTCCGTTCAGCAGGACTTGGTTTGCTCCAAGCCCCCCGCCCGACCCGCCCCACTATCGGAGGCCGGGCCTTCAGTTTCTCCGCTCCCACCCTTTGGAACTCCATCCCCCAATCCCTCCACCTTGTTTCCTCCCTTTCCTCTTTCAAGGCCGGTTTGAAGACTTTCCTTTTCGACCGTGCCTTCTGTTCCCCCCCTAATTTTTCGACCTACCCCACGTTTTTTACCCCCTCCCATACACTCCCCTCCCAGCTCGGGTCACACGCCTCCTGTGCAGCGCCTTGGGACGTCCTCCCGACGTGAAAGGCACTCTTTAAGTCTAATTTGTTGTTTTTGTTGTTTGTTGCTATTCCTAAAATGAAAGATTTGGGGGAATCGAATCACACCACGACTGTTGGGTTCTGCACAACACAAATCCCAACAGTTTCAATCTACTTGTTGGTCAGAATAAAAGTTTATTGTGGTTATGAAAAAATTCCATTCATATTAATGTGATAAGGATGGAGCTTGATTGATCCCAAATCATGGCTTTAGATGTACAAATCTAGTTACAACAACAACAATTATAGTTACAACAAGTCTAGTTACAACAACAACAAAATTACACTTATAGAGCGCCTTTCACATCAGGAGGACATCCGAAGGCACTGAAGAGGAGGTGAAGAGGAACATTGGCTGAAGCCGAAGAATACTTCACAAGTTTTCCCTCTAGCAAATTGATACATGACACAAGGCACCAAGAAGACATAAAATTTGGAAAGGAATGTCTGGTGGTTCAGTGGGTAAATATACTACAGTAAAAGGCCGTTTATCCGACACCCGCGGGACCTGGCCAATGACAGTTAAAGCACCTGCCGGATATTCAGGCGCCCGCGGCTAAAAACCCACCACAAAAATATTACAGTTCTTTTAACACACACCATACACACCAGACTAAATAATAACAGATAATAACAGAATATTGTATTGGTACTTATTGTTAAAACTACTCTCTTAAGCTTCTCACCTTTACTGATTGAGGTTTACAGTCCCAGCAATTCCTTTTTAAATGGAGGACGCCAAGCGGGTGAAAAAAACAACAGCGTGATTTTAAAGTCATGCACCGTTACTAGCAGCAAGCCGATAGCCCTAGACTCTACTAGCGGCAAACCAAAATACTGCACCTGCGTGACAATGTTGGTTATCAGATAGCGATATCGGCTTGCCGCTAATACGGCTTTAAAGTGGCACTCTGTTTTTTTCACCCGCTTGGCATGCTCCATTTTAAAAAGAATTGCTGGACTATAAACCTCAACCGCAGCATCATGACTTGAAGCACAGCATCTATTAGTAAAGGTGAGCAGCGCAAGAGAGTGGTTTTTACAATAAGTACCAATACAATATTCTGTTATTATGTTATTATTTATGCATTTACAAATGCTCCACCTCTATTGTTCTGGATAAGTTCCGGTTTATCGAATGGAGACTTTTTTTTGGCGTTCCGGTTGTACGGAAGTGCCGGTTCATCAAGTCACGGATAAAAGGGCATCTACTGTATGTGCTGTTGTACTGAGTCATAAATATTCAGAGGGATCAACATGCATCTGAGTGGTGCTGACGGCTACTGCGATTGGCCTTTGTATTCTCAGGCTTGGGGTGGGGTTGAGGGGAGTGAATCTTCCAATTGTTTTAACTCCTGATTGTTATTCCTGAATGAGAATTCAGCTCGGCTGTGATTATCATCAACCCTCTTTACCTTGGCTCACAAAAATCGCACTCCAGCATATATGACCCCCACACCCCCAAACCACCACACACATATGTTCTGCAGAGTAGGAGAAATTGGATAGCAGAGCAAAAAGAGGAATGAAAACACCTTTCTCACAATTACTGATGGTATTTCATTTTGGGAATTTAAAGTAAGAGGCAAGATATAAAATGAATATATAAAAATGAATATATTATTTGAGGTAAAAGTAGAAATGCACTTTTTGGGGACAGAACAACAAATTAGCAACAAATTTGAACAAAACTATTGAAACAGGCTTTTGTTTACATTCCATTTACAAATTCACTAAATTCAATTTGATTATTCATTCCCCCTGATTAAATCGCATGACAGTTCCAGATTGTGCAGTCAGATAAAAGACAGTCCTTTGTTTTTAATTTAAATAAAAGAACTCTGGTTACCCACTAACAATGTGCTTAACCATTTGTGAATATCTAGTCACATTTTCAGACATTCAGGGTTGGATTTTAATTTTTTTAATTGCTACTCACAAAGGAGTCTTGCAAGATTTGTCCTCTCCTTCCACTCTCTCCCACTCACAAGGACATTGGAACGATTGCTTTGTTTCAGTGATTGTGTCTGAGGACCTAGGAACCATCTATGCTGCATTTAGGTAGTACTGTATATGCACCAGCACAAATGGTGAATCCATGTGGAGGCACTGAAAGTGGGGTGGCAGCCTCCTTATTAGCTCTACTGTGGAACACAACAACAACAACTTGCATTTATATTGTCCCTTCACTCTGGGACGTTTCGCAGAGGGCTTGACATTGGCAGCGTCTGACTCCGATTCAGGAGGAATGGGAAGCGGATGACCATAAGCATGATCAAAAAGGGAGGGTTTTAGATGGGACTTGAAAGAGAGGAGGAAGGGGGCAGGGCGCATGGATTGAGGGAGAAAGTTCTAGAGCATTGGGGTGTAGTGGCTGAAAGCAAGGCCATGCACAGCAGAAAATGCTGAAAACGCCACAACAGAGTCCAACGCCACAGTGTCTGAATGCCAAATTACTGTTCTTTTCCCAATTTGTTCCATTTACTACTGTTATTTGCCTGAGGCTTTGGAACTCCCTTCCTCATTCCCTTCGCCTCACCCCCTCTCTTCCTATTTTCAGGTCTCAGCTAAAGACCTTTCTTTTCGACCATGCTTTCAGTCATCTTTTTCCACTTCCCCATGGCTCGGCCCCGGTATCAGTTATTGGGAAGTTCTTTGAGACGGTGTCCGGCATGTAGGGTCCTAAATAAATCCAAGTTGTTGTTATTTAGCTATACAAATGCTACCAGAGTACCACTCAGGCAGGCTAACTCCTTGAGATTGCAAGGATATCACATCCCGGAAATGGATAATGGCATATTGATGCATGTGCTCAAAGATTCAGGCAGAGGCACATGATTGGGAAGAGTTAGAAGGAAATTTATCCTGGAGCAGTCTGTGTTTTGCAGACCTGGGGTGTCATAAGATATCTAAAATGTTCAATTTTCCAGCAGTAACGCTTTTGTTATTTAGCACAAAAATTGGTAAAACAAATCCCAATTGTATAATCCATTGTTTAAGTGTTGCATTACTTTGAGCTCATAACCTAAGCTGCCATTCTAATGCAGTCCTGGGAAGCAACAACAATAAAATTACATTTGTATAGGTGGTGGTGGTGGACAGTCAGTGTTTCAGACAAAGCCCTGCATTGTTGGAAGTGCCATCCTTCGGATGAGACATTAAACTGAATTCAAGTGAATAGCTAAAACGCAGTAACACTATCTGAAAACAGAAGGCCAGCCAGTCTTCCAAATAAAAAAAACATGGTTGCCTGGCAATAATGACTGCCTGCAAATTGACTGCCATATTCACCAACAAACACAATATACTTTACAATGCTCCCCATTGGGGACATCATCCGCAGACAGAAGGTCAACTTCCATATGTTTGCTCCATCTTTCTGCCTCCATGATCAATTCCAGGACCACTACTGTCCTGACAGACTACCTGTCGAACATCAACAACAACAGCAAAATTACGTTTGAATAGTGCCTTTCATGTTGGGAAGACATCTCAAGTCACTGGACAAATGTTTCAAGAACCGAGCTGGGGTCGGGACCGGGATGGGTGGAGGGAAAGGAAGGGAACGAGAGCTAACTTTCTACAGTTAAATGTCAACAAGACCAAGGCTCTGCTGATTGGCTCGCGGCAGCACTTCCTCACCTCAGGTACTTGGAGTATCAACCTCCATGGATGCACACTCCACCTCACCAAGCCAGTAAGGAATCTGTCTTGTTCGACCCTCAACTTTTCTCCACCACATCCAAGCCATGACCCGTTCTGCGTTCCCTCACCTCCGCAACATTGCCTGAAAGTACTACTCACCCCTCAGGCCGTTGAAATTCTCATTCACGCCTTCATCACGTCCAGGCTCAACTATGCCCTCCTTGTCGGCCTCCCCAATTTCTCCCTCCATAGGCTGCAGATCATCCAGAACTATGCAGCTCATGTCCTCTCCTACACCAAGCTCCACGCTCCCACACCACTTCTCGTCCAACTCCAGTGGATTCCCATCACTCAGAGGATTCAATTCAAGATCCTGGTTCTCACCTTTAAAGCCCTCCAAGGCCTTACCCCACACTACTTCTGCGACCTCCTAACCCCCTACAAACTTATCTGCTTCCTCCACTCAGTGGGCTCCGACCTGCTCCATGTCCCCCAACCAACCCATCCCACAATCTCCAACCACCCTGCCCCTCACCGTTGAAATTCCATCCCGCAATCTCTCTGCCTTGCACCCTCCATAGCCTCCAAATCCTGCCTCAAGACTCTCCTATTCGACCATGCCACCAGTCACACCCCTTCCCCTCCCTTCCCTCCACCCTTCCGAATCCCGACTCTAGCCTGGGTCCATAAAACTGGCCATCCAGTGCCTTGGGACATCCTCCTGACGTGAAAGCAAAATGTAATTTTGTTGTTGTATTATAATGCATTAAAATCAATAAAGTGTCAGAGTTCAATATTGGTCCATACATATGTAACCATTATTCAGTTTAATGTAAATAATTATAACATTGTAAATTTATACTGTACTTCAATATTACCATGTGGTACAGTGTATTTATATGCTTTAGTTCAGACATATCAAAGTGTTGAAGGAATACTCAATAAAAGTACTCTCCAATGGAGTTAACTTTCAGATTGAAATGGAAACTCATCACGGTGCCACAAGATGGTGCTCTGACATTCCCTTCCGGAATAATTTGATCCTGAGATCATGAATGGTGAAGTGCAGCAAATGAGGATTGCATCACATTAGCTGGATTGATTAAAAAAAAGCAACATATTCATACCCCTATAAATGAGTTGAAGCTTCACTGCATAGGTTGCACACCCATGTTTTTTTAAATATAGTATTGATTGATATGCTCTCCCAGCTACACATACTAGGACTATGAAGGGGAGATAAAAACAACAACAAAACTACATTTGTGAAGGGCCGTTCATGTCGGATGTCCCAAGGTGTTGGACAGATAGTGTTTCGGACACAAGCTCGGGGTTGGGATTGGGGAGAGTAGAGGGCAGTGGTGGAAGGAGGGTGATCGAAAGCACCTGTTGGACCAAACTTCGCTCCCCCATTACTCCAGTCCTTGCCAGACTTCACTGGCTCCCTATCCCTGAGAGAATCAACTTCAAGATCCTCACCCTTGTTTTCAAATCCCTCCAGTCCTCTGCACTCCCCTACATCTCTGACCTACTCTCTCCTCAAACCAGCTCCCGTTGCCTTCGCTCCACTGGGTCTGGCCTCCTCCATTTCTCCCGAATCCTCCACTCCACCCTCGGCGGCCGGGCCTTCAGCCACTATGCCCCTAGGCTCTGGAATTCTCTTCCTCACTACCTTCGTCTTGCCCCCTCTTTTCTCAGTTTCAGGTCCCAGCTGAAGACCTTTCTTTTCGACGCGCCTTTAGTCACCTCTCTACCCCTGCCCCTGGCTCGGTCCCAGGATCTGTTATTGTGAAGCGCCGTCCGGTGTAGAGGGCGCTATATAAATCGAAGTTGTTGTTGTTGTTGAAAGCATGGCTGAAGAGGAGGGTCTTGAGATGGGTCTTGAAGATTTTGAAGGGAAGATTTTCAGAGGATGGGGTAAAAGCCTGCCTACTTGTGGTGAGGTGGGGGGTGTGAACTGCTGAGCAGAGGGAGTAGACAGGTTGGCAGGGGGTTAGGAGGTCACAGAGGTAGGAGAGAGTGAGGCAATGGAGGGCTTCGAAGGTGTGACCAGGATCTTGAATTGTATCCCATGTGTGATGGCAAGCCAGTGGGCAAGGATGGGGGTAACAGGGTGACAGAGCCTGGTGTAGGAGAGGACATGGGCTGAGTTCTGAATGATCTGAAGCCTATGGAGGGAGGAGTTGGCAAGATCCTCAATTTTGTTTTCAAATCTCTCCACTCCTCTGCACTCCCCAACCTCTCCAACCTCCTCTCTCCTCAAAATAGCACTGTTACCTTCACTCCTCCGGTTCTGGTCTCCTCCTTGTCCCCTGAATCCTCCACTCCACCACTGGCATCCGTGCCTTCAGCCACTACGCCCCAAAGCTCTGGAACTCCCTTCCTCATTCCTTTCGCCTTGCTTCTTCCTAGTTTCAGATCTCGACTAAAGACCTTTCTTTTCGACTGCGCCTTCGGTCAGCTTTTTCCCCGTCCCTGGCTCAGTCCCAGGATCCATTATCGTGAAGACTCTGAGATGCTGCCTGGTGTGGAGGGCCCTATATACATCGAAGTTGTTGTTGGGAAGGCCAACATCAAGTAGTTTGAATAGTCGTCTGGATGTTACGAATACATGTATGGGAGTTTTGGCAGCCTGTGGTGTGAGATAGTGGCAAAGTTGGGCGATGCTGTGGAGGTGGGGGAAGACAGAGTAGATCACAGAAGTTGAGGGTAAAACAAGACGCCAAGGTTCCAGCCTGGCTTAGCAGGTGGAGTGTGTATTCTTGGATGGTGATGCTGTCAGTGCCTCAGGTGTGAAGGCGACGATGGGAGACAATCAGCAGGACCATGGTCTTGTTGACAAACAAGACCATGGTCTTGTTTGTCCATGGAACGCGCGGTTGCCAACCAACTTTGCGCACATCTCTTCCTCCATTCGAACCCCTCCAGTCCTGCCCACAGTACAGAAACCGCGCTTGTGAAAGTCACATATAATTTAATAACCTCTGTCTGTGACCAGGGCTCCCTCTGCCTCCTTGTCCTCCTGGATCTCTCCCATGCATTCAACACAGTCCTCCCTCAACCCCTTTGCTTCGCCCCCTCCTTCCTCATATTCAGGTTGCACCTGAAGACCTTCCTCTTTGACCTTGCCCCTCCCCCTGGCATGGCCTCGGGCTCCGCCATTGCTAAGTGCTCTGAGGCACTGCCCGGCGTGCAGGGCACTATATAAATGCAAGTTGTTGTTCTTTTCCAAAAGAATATTATGCTTGTTTCTGACACTCTGATGTGTTATATTATGTTTGCCTACATAGTCATTTCACTTGACAATTACCTGCTATTACCTACTATTTTAATATTTTTCAATGTTATATAAAATTCAAGTATACATATTATTTCCAGTGTTATTTATTGCATTTCTTCATGTTTGGTCCTCTTTTTGTTGTATTTGACTCTCCCACATCTGAGATTAGAGAAGGGGGTGTTTCCCAGTGAATAAGTACCCCACCCACTCCAATAAAATTGGTCACTCACGCCATGGCTGTACTGGGGCATTGCTGTCTGCGCACTGGTTGGTTGCTGGGTTTTACCCACAAAATACATGCACTTCTGGACAACGTGATAAGGTTCTATACCAAATGCAAAGGTTATTTATCACTATATTCCAAAAGTTTGCACGAGTTCAAGAATGTTGTTGTAGAACTCTCCCACATCAGAGATTAGATAAGGGAGTGTGTCCCGGGTAATAAATGCCTCCCAAATAAAATTGGTCAAGCACTCCATAGCTGTTTGCAGGGCATTGCTGTGTAACCTCCACTTTCCTCATAGCAGTACCTACTGCCTCCACTCTGATCTATTTGCTCCCTGAATCCTTTGCTCTACCATACTACCATGCTCTACCGTGCTTTCATCCATTGCGCCCCGAAACGTTTGAACTCCCTCCTCAACCCCTTCATCTCACCCCTTCCCATTTTCAGGTCGTGCCTGAAGACCTTTCTCTTCAACTGCGCTTACGGTTACCTTCCCTCTCCCCCTGGCTTGGCCTCGGGCTCTGCCGTTGTGAAGTGCTTTGAGTTGCCGCCCGGCTTGGAGGGCGCTATAAAATTGCAAGTTGTTGTTGTTGCATTTGGGATTTAAGATTTTGGTACCCTACATATATTTATGATTTGGTTTGGTGACAGGTAGGGCTCTTAACAGTTTACTTAATCTCATTCTGTCTCCGTAGATCCTGATAATAATGTATGCTGCAGCTAGGTTCATGACCAGAATGCACAAATCTAATTCATGCATATTATATCAGGCTTAATATCATACCTAAGTGAGATCAAATTCTGTCAGTATGTTATTGCCAATGTGCTAAGTGCTTTTATTGTTCCATAAGAAAGAATGGAACAACACCCTAACAGTGAATGCATAAGTGCACTGCTAAACGTTCTAAGCAGCTAAACAAATCTTCTAAGAACAACAAAATTACACTTGTATAGTGCCTTTCACGTCAGGAGGACTGCTCAAGGCACTGAATGTCAATGTTCAATGTTTCAGACCCGAGCTGGGGTCAGGAATGGGGAAGGTGCAAGGAAAGGAGGGGATTTGGGATGATTGATGGGACAATCGAAGAGGAGCGTCAAGGCGGGACTTCAAGGACGATAGAGAGGGGGTGAGGTGGAGGGAATGTGGGATGGAATTCGAAAGGTCTGGGGCAGAGTGACTGACAGCTTGCCCGCCAATGGTGGGTCGGGTATGACATGGAGCTGGCCCCACTCTGCTGAGTGGAGAGGGCGGGCAGGTTGGTAGGAGATTAGGAGGTCACAGAAGTAAGGTAGGGCAAGACCATGGAGGACTTTGCAGGAGAGGATCAGGACCTTGAATTGAATCCTCTGGGTGATGGGGAGCCAAAGGAGTCGGGCGAGAATGGGGGAGATGGGGTCACAAAGCTTGCAGTGGTAGAGGACACAGGTCAGAGTTCTGGATTATCTGCAGTCTATGGAGGGAGGAATTGGGAAGGCCGACAAGCAGGTCATTGGCGTAGTTGAGTCTGGATGTGATGGAAGGCACGAATGAGGGTTTTAGGCGCCTGAGGGGTGAGGTAATGGCGGAGTCGGGCAATATTGCGGAGGTGAGGGAAGGCAGAGCGGGTCATGGCTTGGATGTGGGGGAGGAAAGATGATCGAACAAGACACCTAGGTTCATGACTGGCTTGGTGAGGAAACATGGAGGTTAATGCTGCCAATGATGCTGAGGTTCAACTCTTAACTTTATTTTAGCAATATAATTTTTTAGCATCCACAGAACAGGCACTATACTTGACAGTAAATATTATGAAGCATTTTGAGATGTTTCCCTGACAAAGGGATTATCATTATTAACGATACCACAAGTGAATCACAACATTGATCTATGAGGCAGATCGTTCTAATCACTAATTGCAATAACATTTGTAGATTCTATGAAGTGAGAATTTTTTATATGATAAAGCACAATATGAAATGCAAGATTTCCTTTGGGTTGCACTTTTCTCTGGAATTTCTGCAAATGAGTACAAGACTCAGGCAGTGGTTGCTGGATCATCCAATCATGCAGATGCAAAATTTGTGTTTTCACCAACACCTGAAAGGTTACCATTTCCAACAGCCCATCTGGTGAAAGCCAGAATGCAAGGCAAATCTACTGGTGGTATCAGGCCCCAGCAAGATGTTGGAACATCAACAACCTGCATTTATATAGCACCCTTCACAGATAATAGCATCACTGAGCGCTACAATGGTCGGGGGTTTGGCGAGCAAGAGATAATGGTAAGGAGTGGGTGACCATAGGCATGGTTGAAGAGATCTTAAGGTGGGATTTAAAGATAAAGGGGCGAGATGGAGATTGTGGCAGGGACTTCCAGAGATTAGGGGCAAGTGACTGAATAAGTCAAGGAGTCAGAGAATGCATAGCATGCTTTTCAGTCAGTGACTGAGCCAAGGAGTATAGAAAGATCAGAGAGATGGGGAGGTGTGAAGAAATTTACAAATGAGTTTGGGGACCTCTACCTATTTCAACTCACCCCACTTCTCCCTATCAAGTTCTGCTGCTGTTCGGCAAACTGAGATGCTGCTATGCGTGAAGTTTGTTATATAAATGCAAGTTGTTATTTGCACTTTGTGGTGGTGAGGTGATGGTTTGGGGGGCACTGAATAGCATGCACCCAACAAAACATGACATTTTTTCTGCAAGAAATTCGGGGAATTTGGGGGTTGGTTGACACATGTGGAAGCACCACAGTTAAAGAGCAGTCAAACCAAACAACAACACAGAATTACATTGGCATAGCGCCTTTCACGTCAGGAGGATGTCCCAAGGACGACTTTACAAAGTTCAAAGCATCCCACCTAAAGGTGGAATTTCCAGAGATTTGTTGGGATGGATTGCACTCTCCCTGGAGGTACGCATCCCGCGTATCTAATTCTTTGAAGTGTTAGGCACCCGTAACAAGAGGCCAAGCGTGTGGCCCCCGGAGTGTGAGTTGGGGTATTGTTAGAATCTAAACAGCTAACACTGTACAGCCTGCCATTGATATCGCTGTCCAGTGAGGTCCTCCCTGCCCGCCAGGGCTTTGGCTGGCAGGTTTAACAGGAGCCGAGTGGGATGGCTCCCTGCCTCCAGTGACAAGCCTATCCTTCCGGGTCCCGCTGATGAGCCAGGCCGGTCGTGCAGTCCTCAGCAGGGCCGTGGAGCGCCATGGACTCGCTTGCCTCAGGAACTGGCCTGGAGGCCGCAGCAGAGGGCAGGCTTGATGCCCATTACCAGGAACGCCGCCTTGGAGCCAGTTCAGCGTTATGGAGGCCCTGCCTCCCACCCACAGGGGCAGAGTCACCAGTTGGCCATCTGCCCTCACACAGCCTGACCATCACATCCTCACAGCGGGGCCTGGACCACAGCGGGGACGGGCAGCCTTTTAGATGCTCACACACCATCACATTCCCTCCTCTCCAGTGCCAGGGTGAGGTCTCACAGTCTAGCAGTAGTTGAGGAATAACAGAGCCTGTTGCTGAGTGAGGTGAGTGAGTTTCCAACGCGGAGCCGCCGCCGCTGTCGCCACGTTACCATTTCCCAGAGGACACCGCACCTCCCCCAGCCGGGGACTGACCCGGAAGAACTCGGCGCGCGGCGCTGACCACTTCCTCTTTCAGCGTCACCCTCTCCAGGTGAGGATGGCGGCGGCGCCGGGGCCTGACACAATCTGACTTTAATCCGCGGGCGACACGGCCATCCGTCCAATTTACCGCCGAAATAACAACCCCCGACTCATGTCGATGCCGCCGACGTGAATATTGTTTGTAAAGCGCGCTGGTGACCGCCCTAAAGGGGAGCGGGTCCCAGCGGCTTCTCCCGTTGAAGGTTTTAACATGGAGTCCGGCCGGGGGCTGAGGCGGCCGCCGGCTGAGGCGGCCGCCGGGCGCTGGTCGCTCGCGGCTTGTCTTTCGTTTGTGTCGCGGTAACGGAGGCGACCCGAGCGGCATCTGTTGCATTTGTTGGGCTCTGGTTGTTGGTCGTTGCAAGTACGATATGTTTATATATATATATTATATTATATATATATATATAGGTGTACATGATTTGGGGGAAACGGTGACCGGTTTTACTGTGAGTTGACTTGAGTTATGAATTGGCCTGGGCCTCGAGCTGGGAATGTTCCATGATTAACGGTATTCATTGTTGACGGTTGAGGAATCCCAGCGCGTGACACTCACGTCAGCCACGTTTAAATTTCGCAGAGAAGCTCAGGCCCTTTTGGAAAACCAAAGTGGTGCGACGCGGAGACAAACATCGAAATTGTTTCACCCACTAAAGTTATTGGCCCTGGTTTCTGTGAGGTGTTCGTGATCTTTAATGGGCTGGGTTGTTAATTGGGTTCCCAAAGATCTTATTTCCCCCTCATTTGAAAATTCACAACATTGAAATAATTTTTTACGAAACTATGTGTTGAATAGTTTTTCGTTGTTGCTTGTATGGTAGTTCACAATGGGTCGTGTGATCCGAGGGCAGAGAAAAGGTGCTGGTTCAGTCTTCAAAGCACATGTGAAACACAGGAAAGGAGCTGCCAAATTGAGATCAGTGGACTTTGCTGAACGACATGGCTACATCAAGGGTATCATCAAGGCAAGTATTTTATGAAAAATGGCTCAAATTAAATGAATGGAATTTGGCATCTTTAAGTTGAGTATTTTTGGTCCGTGCTTTGGGCCTTTTTGATTAATGCCAGTACCATAGATGTCCTCCTGACGTGAAAGGCGCTATACAAATGTAATTGTGTTGTTGTTAAAAAACAAATTAATGAGGACACCTGTATAAATTATACAATACAAATAACATTTATAGATAACATTTATATATAAATTAACAACTTTCACTCTGGGAGGACTTCCCAAGGAGTTTAGCAATAATGGCTTGACACTTGAGCTGAAGGTGGTGGGGAGGGGTAAGGTGACTGAAAGAGTGGTCAAAGGAGTCAAAGGATAGTCTCTGTCCATTGAGCAATCTGCTCCGTTTCACAGACTCACCATCAGCATCTTCAGCTTTTCAGACCCCACCCTCTGGAACTTCATCTCGCAGTCCCTTAGACTTCCTCCCACCCATAAGGGCCTTTGAGAAAGGCATGTCTCGACATGCCTTTCTCCTCTTACACTGTACCTTTAGTCATCGCCCTACTTCCCCTGCCCTTATCCCTCTTGATCCCAACCCCTTTGCTCAGTTCCAAATCCATGATTGTCTGATGTCTTGGGATGTCCTTCCAATGTGAAATACTACGATTTGTTGTTGAACAAGTTGAAAGAGGGAGCGGGATGGAGGAACTCTGCAAAATGCTGATTGACAACTTTTTGTGGGAATTTCCTCCATTGAATCACAAGAAGTGATGTCCTCACTCGTCAAAGCAGGTGTACTTACTGTCCGGCTGAACTGAATCACTAGAAATGTAGTCTTGATCCATTGATGCAGGTGCAGAAGAACTTAATTTTTCACTATTCCAATACTTTGCTGGTAAGTGCGCATGCAGTGATGGGTCAAGGTGCATTGAATCGTGGGAAACATAGCCTTGACCGGTCACTGCATGTGCATTTGCTGGCTGCAGTGATGTTAAGTGGCTGCATTCAATTATGCATGCGCGGTGATTAAATTGGATTTCATACAGTTAAGTTTACCTGTAAATCAGACCCAAGTAAGTCATATTGAATGTTATGGTCACATTAAATGACTAATACAACATATGTAAGTTTTATTGTATTGTTGTCCACATCCCAAATGTGCTATAAGAAAATCCACATTAAATGATAATAATCCTTATAACCAAAACAGAAGTTGCTGGGGATACTCAGCAGGTCAGACAGCATCTATGGAGGAAGGAAATTGAGTGAGTTTGACTCGTTTTCTTTTCTTAATAGATGCTGCCTGACCTGCTGAGTGTTCCCAGTGAAGTTTTTATTTCAGATTCCCAACATCTGCAGTATTTTGTGTATTGATAGTAATCCTTTGTGTTTGATATGGTGCTTTCTCACGTCTTTGAGACGTCTCAAAACGCCTCTCAGAACATATTGTAAAGTGAATTGACTGTATATTTTGTGGGTGAAGTGTTCCACAACAGATAGGGCGGTTAAATGGAATTAGGTTAGAAGATCAGCCATGATCTTATTAAATGGTGGGACAGGCTCAAGGAGGCATATTCCTAATCCTATTTCTTATGTTCTTATAATGTAGTTCTACTATATTGATTAAAAATCACACTAAAACTGTATCCCTCCTCTTCATTTGTAGGATATAATTCATGATCCCGGTCGCGGTGCTCCTCTAGCAAAGGTGGTCTTCCGTGACCCTTACAGGTTCAAGAGAAGGACTGAGTTATTCATTGCTGCTGAGGGTATTCACACAGGACAGTTTATCTATTGTGGCAAAAAGGGTAAGTTAAACAGAACTGAATATTGATATTAGAGGGTGTGTTTTCCAAACGTGCTTCCACTAAAATGCAATGTGGGATGACCGAGGGGATATAATCAGTTGATAAATGCTCATTTTGAGGAATGGTTATGTTAAGATGAAGTGAATTTGGTAATAACACCAACAACTTGCATTTATATAGCGCCCTTCTGGGTGGCATTTCAACGCGCTTCACAATGGCGGAGTCACAGGTGACCATAAGCGTGGTCGAAGATAAAGGTCTTCAGGGTAACTTGAAGGTGGGAAAGGAGGGGGTGAGACAAAGGGAGTTCCAAAGTTTTGGGATGTAGTGGCTGATTCTTCGCTCCGCCGATGGTGGAGCGAAGAATTTGTGGGATAAGGAGAAGGGCTGACCCACATGAGCAGAGGCAGTAGATACTGCTGTGAGTAGAGAGGTGGGGGGATGCAGAGCAGTGGAGGAATTTAAAGGCAAGAGTGAGGATTTTGACGTCGATTTGTTCTGTGACGGAGCCAGTGCAGTTTGGCAAGGATTGGGGTGATCGGGGTATGAAGTTTGGTGCGGGTGAGAATGCGGGCGGCATAGTTTGTATGAGTTAAATTTTGTGGATGGTGAAAGGGAGACAAGTAAGGAGAGCGTTGTAAGTAGTCCAACCGAGAGGTGACAAAGGCATGGACCAGGTTCTAGGCAGCTGCTGGGTTGAGGTGTTGGCAGAGGCAGGCGATGTGGCAGAGATGGAGAAAACCAGTGTTGGTGAGGAAGGAAGGATAACTGGGGATCGAACCTGATACCTATGAATGTTTTGAGGGTTAATATCATAGTGTCAAAACATACTTCATAATTGTTTATATTTAAGTTAAAATGAGCACACATTAGATACAGAAAGCCTAAACATTTCTCCTGATGGATTTATGCAATTAAAGTATTTCATTGTTTGATCTAGATAATTCTATAGTGTAATATCAGTTACAGAGGGAAATGTACATTGGGGCTATGCTTCATCTAATTAAGTCAAAGGTAAAAATGGTAAACAGATTGTGTGCATGTTTATTGCTGTGTCCGAATCACTATTTAGATCAAACCTATTAGTTTGGATTTAAAATGTACGTATAAGGGGGGTGAAATAGAAGCCCTAGTGTAGAATGACCATCATATTATGAAAGATTGTGCAGTGCTGATGTTTTTTCCTGCTCGTCAACCCAAGGAATCGCATTAGTTGAAATCAAACTGATGATAAATCTGTTGCCATTTTGAAGGAGGCGTATCTGTTTTTCAGGTTGTTCTCTGACTGCTTTCACAAGCATGAATATCAGGAATTGTGCAGTGTTCATTGTTTGATAGACCGAACATTTGCTTTCATGTTAAGTGTTTTTTCATTTGCTCCTTTCAGCTCAGCTGAACATCGGAAATGTCCTTCCTGTGGGTACAATGCCGGAAGGTACCATTGTGTGCTGCCTGGAGGAGAAACCGGGTGATCGTGGTAAACTTGCCCGTGCTTCTGGGAACTACGCTACAGTCATCTCTCACAATCCTGAAACCAGGAAAAGTCGCATCAAGTTGCCATCTGGTTCAAAGAAAGTGATTTCCTCTGCTAACCGAGCTATTATTGGTAAGAATGTTTAAAGTGTTGATCAATGTTAAACTTTTAGAATGAATTAATCCAGTTTTAGGATTTATGGGTGGTGGTGAGGAGAGGGAATAGAATGAACATAGATTGCCACAGTTTTCAGGGCTGAATTATTTTGGTATGGTTTAAGAATTTATATAGTGCCTTTCAAAACGTGAGGATGTCTCAAAGCATTTGACGCCTTGGCCCTGGATTGCAAGTCAGAGGATAGGGAAGGAAAAGATGACTAAAAGCTTAGTAATAGAGTAATGTCCTGTGACAGACCTAACTGAACAAAATGGTTTGAATCTAGGCAAGTTATGAAGAATCATTAAGCTTAGGACCTGTGTTTCGTATCTGTATTATTCCTTTGTCTGGCAAACTAGTCAACAGAGTACTTACTGTTAACAATTAAACGTTTCACTAACATTTGATTGCAGGTGTTGTAGCTGGTGGTGGACGTATTGACAAACCCATCCTGAAGGCAGGTCGTGCCTATCATAAGTACAAGGCTAAGAGAAACTGCTGGCCACGTGTCCGTGGTGTGGCTATGAATGTAAGTGTACACAGTGCAAGCCAACCCTATTATAACACAACTGTTTGGATCCAATACCACATCGACCAAGTTATAAACAAAAAGTGTTCACTTAAAATGCCAACTTCCAATTCAACAGTTCATTGCCTACATTTCTTGTTGCAAAGTGACAGTGAGACTTCCTACACAGAAAGCGAAGTTAGCAGTAGTTTCTATGCAGAGTCTGCAATGTGGAGGCAGACAGTGAACCAGGCACCTCATTATTCAGAACAGTCATTGGTAGCAGCTGCTAGTGGCCTCCGCTTCAAACATGGTACATACACCTGACTTCACTACCAACCTGTACACAGGACGCTAGGCCTTGGGTTTCTTGACGCTGCTAATGTGGGTGGAGTGGGCTCTGCACATGCGCGGCTAGTGGAGTGTTGGGATCGCAGAAGTGTCGCAAGCGGCCTAACCTGAGCTCCTGATGAGAATACTTGGTGAGGCATGTAAACCAGCCATCACGGAGGGAGTTGTCCTTGAATGAGAATGGATTTAATCAAATCCACTGAGGGCAAAAGTCATAGATGGATAGCTGTGATCTATGGCATTGACAGAACACAAGTTGGATGCATTCTCAAAACAGGCTGAATACATGACAGCTTTTGTTTTAAATGTGACAATGCCTTTATTCTATGGAGATTGCAAAGTATTGTTGTTAAATGTTTATCATCCTTTCCCATCACCAATGCCCCACCAATCACCCAACCTGTTCCTATAATTAGGCCACCTCAAGTAGGTCACTTTTGCCCTTTTGAGTAATGAATTGGTGAAATTCTACTGTATTAGAGATGGATTTTGTATTCCTGCAATCAAAAGGAGATTGTGAGATTTGTTGTGCTTATAATAATAATATTTTTGCTTGTGTCTTTAAAGCCCGTAGAACATCCCTTCGGTGGTGGAAACCATCAACATATTGGTAAACCCTCAACTATCAGACGAGATGCCCCAGCTGGTCGCAAGGTTGGTCTTATCGCTGCTCGTCGTACTGGTAGACTGCGCGGAACCAAGACCGTACAAGAAAAGGAGAACTGAATTTTTCATTGTTAAATATTTGCATATGTCACAATAAAAGTGGTTAAAAACAAAGTTTTGTGTGTGTGGTACCAATCTCATTCTACACAATCTGATCTGAGTTGTTTTTTGTGAAGTTATGATTGAGCAGACTATAATTTTTTTGTAGTACATTATCAATCTAAAATGATATCTATAATCATAACTTCACAAAAGCTCTAGCACAGGTGAGTTGACCTGCTCTCAGAGGAGGCTGGACCAATTTGGTCTTGATTTAAGCATAGCCACTGAGTAAGGTTTTTTGTTGAGTTCATTGACCAGACATGAAAAATTATAAAAACTTTCATGGGCCAAAATATTCAGTGGGCTGTAGATTCCCAGCTCAGTTAACCACACCTTTACTGGTGAGGGGAAGCTGTGGATATTATATGGGCTGCTCAGTGCACTGTTGGTAAATGGGTGTGGAATCTTGCAGTAATCTACTGGGTCTGGGGAAAGTGCATTTAAATTAACTTGGAGCTTGCTGGTGCACAAGGGTGTTTGTACATTAATAGGGCCTAGCAGTATACAGTGAATTCTGATTTCTGCATCACAGAAGAGTAGAGGCTAGGCTGTAGGGAGTACTATTTGTTGAAAGCACTATTAAGTACTATTAATGTAAGTTATTATTACAAAAAGTCATTTATAACAACTTACAATCTGTAGTAATATTAGTACTTCACTGTAGTAATAATGTGTGCATGACATCTTCAATAAGGGGTTAGTATCCTGCCCCAATAAAATATTGTGCAGTTGACAATGATAGCTTATAGGAAGAACTGAAAAGTCTTCCCAGCACATCCAAAGCACCAACTCTCACTAAGCCACTCTGGATGTGACAGAGAGTTGTACACTGAGGTGAAGAGTTTTGAGAAGGCAAAAAGATCATTTCCAGCATGAGGTTAACCATTTGGAATACATTTCCTGTCAGATCCTTGAAGTCGTGCAGTTGTATAGTTCTCAGTTTCTGATCAATTCCATGTTGCTATACTGTACTCACAGCAGTCTGTTTCTTCTTTGCACAAGGCTGCTGCTCACTTTAGAATACAGCACTGTTGAGCTGAAAATAAATTTACCTCAAATACATTTAACCAATCCTTGCTTGTAATGAATAGAATGAGATCAAAATAAGATGGGAATGGGGAAAGCAATCAAGCAAAAACAAATTAACCCAAAATGTGAAACGATTAACAATTTCAGAATACTAGGCAACGTTTTTCTAATTTCTTTGAACAAAACTACTTCACCTATACTTTTTGATTCTAAGTGATTAACAGATGAATTCAAAATAAAAATATCTTGCACTATAATGCACGGGCAATAAATTCACCAGTTTTATCCATTTCAACCTGAGCATCAAGAGCATCATTACAAATTGCTTCAGTGACCCTAGACAAAGAGAAGAGGAAAATCGATTATAGAGGATCCAAAATCGGTAAGGAAAAGATTGAGGCTGGTCAGGAAATCAAACTTTTTGCAGTAAAGTGTAAACCAGCAAAATTACTACAACATGGATTTCTTCATTCTTTGAATGAATATCAACCTCCAAAAATGTTCTCATCCTATGGGACAAACATTACCTTATTTTCACACTTGTTAGGCGTTCTTCCTCCAGTCTGATTCGAGGCTTGACCCCAAATTCATTTCTGCAAGCACAAGAGTTCTACTACCAGGCAAAAGTCCTGAAAGAATTCCAGTTGATTTTGGTGCACTTAATACCAACTGGTGATAACAAAGCTTGAAATTCTTTTGTTAAAAAATAGTAGTGGGGCACAAAGTTACTTTTTAAAGAAAAGTTAAACATAATTTCCACAATCCTTAATAGTTTTACTTCTCAGGTGCTTACCCCTTTCCCTCTTGAATTTTTCCATTCATCCAGCCTCAGCCACTCGTGGTGAATCAATAACACAAAAATTTCAAGAGGGCAAATAAATCACTTCTGATCTTACAGCGAATCATTCAATCGAATAACCTTGTGCAGTTAGTCTGAAGCACCCAGCACATAAGTTGCAGCCAGCAAAAATTTCCATGCATTTCCTATCCAGCCAATCAGTGACTTGACAATATAACCCAATGCTTTAACTCAATAATAATCCTTGCATTTGGTATAGCACCTTATCACGCCTTCAAGAAATCTCAAAGTGATTCACAGAATATACTGTAAAGTGAATTGACTGAGTCATGGATTGAGTGACCAAATTATAATTTTGGAAGGGATTATTACCCCAAGAAAAGCAATCCCTCAGTCAACTAACTTCCGGGTTTCTACTAACTGCTAGGTAAATAGACTAAGGAAATTTACCTAACGTTTTGCACTGCCCAGGAATAAAACCCAGATCCTCTAAGGCAAGTGCTCTAACCGCTAAACTACAGGACTTCACATAAAACCTTGGCACTCTTAATTCTGGAGCTGGGTAAAACGCAAATTAAAGATTGCACTAATTTCAAGAAATAATTTATTTTTGTTCAAATAAAAATCTATTTGCTCCAAATGAACAACTCCTGTGACTCTCCAGATACAAGACCTGCTGTAGCAAGCTGCTAGTGTAGAACAGTGGACAAGCATTTAAAAAAAAACTATTTTTTGCCACGGTTTCCTTGATATAAAAGTCAGTGTCAGTTGCATTTAGTGAATAAAATAATTCCAGGGACCCGTACACCAGGTGGCAAAAGATCACTTACATTTGTCAGACCTCCTCAATTCTTCAGATACAAATTCTGGTTGAAGATGTTATTTATGCTTTTAGATTTATGGTTAATAGATTTTCAATCACTAACAACTGAAATCTATGCATCAGTAATACACAATATTGAATTCTGCTCAAAGATAAGCTTTACTATCAGAACAGAAGATTCTGCTTTGCCTGCAGCGGTTATCCAGAACTGTCTGCTCTTGGAAGAGGTAGAACCCAATTTTCAAAGGCCTATGTTAACTTCAGATCTTAACTGTACATGGGGTCATTTTACAAATATAAGCAACAAACCAATAACTGAGTTAAAACGTGAGAAAACAAGTCACCATCAAAAGGGACAATGTTAAAACTACCACCAGAGATCAAACCCTTCATAAATTGTTTATCTCTTCAAAATGCTTCATTACTTCCTTTGAATGGATTTTGTGCAGCTACAATTGAAACTGTATGACAGCTCAAAAAATTGCTTTTTAAGAATCAGATCAACTCAATAGTTTTTTTCAAAAAGGCATCAAATAATTGCGTTAATTTAGAAATGTATGTTAACATTTAAAATAGGGCAATACGTAAAACAATCAGATCAGCAATAACGAAAACAAATGCCAATTAGTATAACTTATATTTAGTTTAGAAAGGCTATCGTAAAAGACTTATCTTAGCTTCCTTGATGGCTCATTGGGTCAAATGCATTATTATGATGTGGCAATGGTGATTAATAAATCCAACTTTGTGCTGAATTAAATTAATTCAATCCAGGATCCTGATGCAGTTAACTGCAGCTGGTGTCACGTTGCAATAGAAACTAAAAAGCAACATTGCTACTTCTGATGGCTGTCAGTGCTTGCCTTGACAATTTGAGTACGGACAAGATCAGAGTCTTGATACCCCCCTCCCTCCACTGAACACTTAACTCTCTATATGCACGCTTGAAGAAGTTATTAGGGGGAATTTTACCAGGGGGCTGCTGGTATCTGAGGAATCATGCCTCATGCAAGGGTAACAGTTGAAACATTTGAGAGTAAGGGGCAAAATGAAACCAAATGTGATGTTTAACATTTACAATTTCAACAAGGGAATAGTGTAAATATCACAGGTTGTAACACACAGATTGATATTATACTTTTATTTCATGTCAAAGGCCGACAGCATTCAAAGCCTTCTGTAGTGAACATTGTCATTGTAGTTCATCCCTGCTACAGCTGTGTTTCAACCATCAAGATCAATGAGGCATATTCCTAGGGTGTGCTTATTGCTCTCACAAAATCCAATTTATTGTAAGTACCACTTTTGAAATTTATGGATCTTTCACAAATTCTGCACAATCACAAATGAAATGACAAGACAAAATTTTCACTGTGTCAATATTTCAATGTCTTTATTGTCGCTAGGGGGAAGTTTAGTTGTAAGTATACCTCTGTGCACAAAAAATACCAAGTGAAGGTCACAGTGCGACTGTAGCTTCAGAATTCAACGCCACATCATGGCCAAAACAAGAGCCAGCAAAATTTGGCATGGAACTCTGCACAGTCTTTTTTTTCTTTTTTTAAATAAGAACACAGGACAAAATGTTCCTTTTAAATCATGTTCTATTTTCTGAATTCAGCAAAATAATTTCTATAAAATAAAACTGCAAAATATTTAAATATAATAGGGTGGGTTGAGTCTGTTTTGCAGGGGTATTTGGTTTGAGACAAATTCCAAAAAATACACATTCAAGTTACCAATTTTTTTCTTTTAAATACAGTATTTACTGATGATTTCCTCAAACTCCATAAACGAAAGGCTAGTTTTGGAATTGAAAATCCTGCAAGAAACATCATGACTAACCAGCAGTTTTTTTTAAATTACAACCCTGCTTACGTCTGAATTAGGCTGACAGGATGGGCAAGGAGCTAAGACAATTTCTTGCTTTCAAGTAGAGTTGTGAATGCAACAAACTGGCGAGGTACCCCAGCACAGTGGCACTCATGTACATCTTTGTTTACTTCTGCTCCACTGAATTACAGTGGAAAGGAAGTTTAGAAGTTAATCTAAGGAAGCTCTACCAAGGAAACAAAACAAGCACACTGAGTACTGTCTATTATGCTCCAGGCATCCTGGCATAGCAATTGTTGCATATATTTTTTCCTTTAAATTCCTATAATTCAAAACTAATAATCCTTTATCCCACCCATAGACAGACTGCCAAATATTAGATTTGAAGAATATATGTGCAATTGAAAGCCACTTATACTCACATTTTTGTCCAATTGAACCATCAAGGTGTAACAAAAAAAAAGCTCTGAGCAGAGCATCTGTTGCTCAGGGATTAAAAACTGCTGTCATTAGGATCATCTTCTTTCATTGGCTACACTAATCTGATGTGAAGCCATGCTAAATGTTACAGCATAACTAGAGCTTCAAAATGATTCAACTAATACCAGAATGAAAAAAAGGCAATGAAAAAAGAGTTCTAGATCAACATTACATCACCATTGTCCCACATCAACCAAATGTTAAAAAGTCACCATCAAATAACCCACAGTAAAAGCAATTCCGGTGGCATGAGTTAACACGACGTGTTTTTTTTTTTGTCTGGTTGACATGGCTATGTATTTTGAAAATAATCTGATCCATGCTGCCATAAGGCAGGTAACCCTCAATGCTGAGCACAGCTGATAAAGCAAAGATTAGAATTTTTTTGTGTTTTGTAGGTCTGCAACACTCCTCAAGCAAATCAGCATCGCTGAGGATTTAACAGTCAAACATTAATATACTATATACACCTTGCCATTTATACATTAGCATCAGGCCATTTATTACAAAACACTATACACTTTTCCACTGCAGGCAGATTATATGTCAATAGCATTGCTCTGCAGCGCAGACAGTGAATAGACTCTCCACTCCAGGTTGGATAGTTTTTAAGGGTTTTCTTTCACTGGCGTAGACGGACCCAGAGAAGGTTGAACTGTAAGGCCTGGGCGTGTGCTTGAGCCAGTGTCTTCATCAGGTACATTGAAGAATTATTTGCAAGTTAATCTTTTGCCTGTGATGGGGGAATGTCTTCACTGCCTTCCCAGTTTTCTTGTGCTCGCTGACCTGTTCGCTGAGGGTTGTTCATATGGTGTGCCACTGGGCCCGTGTATGGCTGACCATGCACATGGTTATTCTGTGAAGTTAAAAAAATTTACTGTACTTATGTTATATGCTAACACGTCATGTTTTTGGAAAGCGGGGAAGGAAAAATGCAAAATATCTTCCATGATATCAAAGGGGTTATAGAAAATTAATCAAAGGTCAAGTCAAAAATTTAGGGGATCTGCTCTACTGCCTCTGTTCTTTCTACCTCCAACCCCTCAACACTTCCTCCTCCAGCTTCCACCTATCCATCCACCTGTCCCATCCCTCCACTCTGCAAGCACTAGCCCATTACACTATCAGCAGTTGGGTCTTCAGCCCTTCTGGCCACATTCTCCATTTCAGCACCTCCCTTTTCTCCTTAAAAACCCTTATTAAGACCTTCTTTTTCGAATGTGCCTTTGGTGGTCATCTTCCCTCCTCCACCCCACCTTGCCCACCACTGCTCTCTGACCCCAACTTGTAGCTCGGTGCATTGTCTAGCTAGCACCTTTCGACATCCTCCCAACATGAAAGGTGCTGGATAAATGAAATTCATTGTTATCAGCGGACCACTGCTTCAAGTCATCTGCCATATCCAGACCACAATGGTGGTTGGGCTTTCAGCAAATCTGTCCCCATTCCCTGGAACTTCATCCCAAGTGCCTTTGACTTGTCCCTTCGCTCCCTCAAAGATCTTCCTTACTGACTGCACTTTCACTCATCTTCTGACTCCCCTCTACCCCACTGCAAACCCTGGATTGTACAGCACCATGGGACATTCTTCCAAAGTGAAAGGCACTGAAAAAATGTAAGTTTGTACAGTATTGTATCCTCTTCCACAATTCCTAGACTGCAAATCGGTCAGTACCCAACTGATGCCCAATATGCAAAAAAAAGGGCTGTTTCACCAGCAATCATATTGTGAAATATAATTGACACAAGTGTAATTTGGAAGATAAAATAAAACCTTGAAGACGGAGAGAAAGATAGAAGGGTGGTGCAGCCATTGCTAATCTTTACATAATTGTTACAATGGCATCCAAAAAAGTGTACATTTTCAATGACATTTACTAAACAATTAATGAAGATGAAAAACATAGAGACCAAACCCCACGGTTTCCATATGTAGGTAATGTGAAAATACATTAATTAACCATTCAAGCAGTGCTTCCTCCCTTCAATTGCCATTCCCATTGAATGGGAAGGTGACCATTTAGTGGGGGACAACCTTTCTGACCTGCTTGCACTCCATAACCCTCCCACTTTGCTCAGCTGGCTGTGGCCTTCTACACATCCCCTCCACCCTTAGCAGGCATCATTTTAGCCACTACGCCCAAAACTCTGGAACTCCAACTCAATTCCTCTGAAACCCTTCCCCTCTCTCCCTGGCTTGGCGTTGGGCTCCAGCCACTGTTAAGCATTCTGAAATACAATGTTACCCCATGAAAGGCACTATAAAAACGCAAGTTGTTGTTGAATCCAGAGCAACCATATGAACATGATGTATTTCCTCTAATTTTCCTTCCGCCACTGAGGGATGCCACATCCTCTGATTTGCACTTCCTCATTCGATCTGGATTTGATTGGAGCAGAATTTCAAACTGCATCCATTCTACTGAATGCTAGCATTTGATGCTCATCACCAATGTTTTGTACCCTAAAACTGCACTTGATATTGAAATTTGAGAAATACAGAATTGAACAATTTATCATTTAATTATATATATATATATATATATATTTTAGCTATTATTTTAGTGCAACTCAGAAAATAAAGAAAACAGGATATAGAAATTAAAAAGCAGACAATGTACCTGTTGATACTGGGAGCTGGGTGAATGGGGGTATAATGGGGCATCTTCTGGAGGGGAAGAATCATGATCATCTGGTGCTTCTTGCTCATCTGGCTCCTGAAATGTGAAAGTATATTTTGCTTACAAAAACACATCCATTTACACATTAGAAAAAGAGAACTATTTTACAAGCTCAAACTATGAGTCAACGGGAATAAATTACCTAAGATTGTGCAACTCCACCCCAATCTAAAATAGAGAATCCTGGTTCAAAAACATAGGTCTGAGTCCATAAAATCCCCAACAGTGCTTTAATAGGGTACAATTACTGGTCAGTCCATTCATATACAGTAGTAAGCAAAGAATGTCAGTGGAGACCTAATGACCCAAACATTAGCTATTCTTCAGGGTATATCATACCAGCAGCCTTTTTAAAGAGAGCCAGTCAACTGACCATCTGCCTGCATTTTAGATATTTTGTAAATAAATGGCCACCTTTCCCCTCTCCTCCATTTTCGGTACCTAGTCAGTTGCACAACACATTCCTCCCAACATGAAAGCAGCTAATATAAATTTTAATTGTTGCTATATTGCTAGGCTCCACACCCCAATTACAATTGTACTATAAGCAAATCTGCATTATTATAAAGTGGCTAAAATGAGGTTCTACTGTGGATTGACTATCACCTGAGTAAAAGGCCACCACTTGAAATGACAATATAATCAGAATTAAGAATCTTTGCACAAAGTGTAGGAAGTCAGTAACTCTATGTAGCAGCTATTGCCATTACATCTTTATGGAGAGATGGGGAATAATATGTTCCATGCTTCTTTTGGACAAATGCTCAACTCTCTCTTAGTTCTTTAAGAAGTTCAGTATGTCAGGTCAAAGCCAATTTGAAAAACAGTTTGTTTTTACTGCTAAATTAGCTAAAAAGGCTCATACCACTGATTAGAACCATGTTAAACATGAATGAAATCTTTAAACAATGTGCTGCAAATACAGTTATCTATAATTCATACCAAAAATCTAATGTACATATACAGTATGAATGTGGATATTGAAGCACATAAAGTAAAATTAATGTCATTCTATTTACTATTTAGTGTCCCCCCGTTCTGCAGTGAGCAGCTCAATTAACACCAGTGAACAGCTCTGTAGGGAATTCTGCAAACCAGCATCCTTTCTGGCCCTGGATGCTGACAGACTGGTGTCTAAGCCAGGAAATGTTAGTACTGGCCAAGTACTCTGTGGTCCTCATCGGTTACTGAATTTTTCCAGCCTAACACTTATGGTTGGAAAGGACGCTAACCTGCGAGACTCCTATTGAGCTGCTTGCCAATGTTTCTGTGGCTGATATCACCTGAGATGTTCCCTGCAGAGGAAAGACAAAATAGTGGGCCTCCATAGAAAGGGAAAATGTTGCTACATCTAGAAATACCTCATACGAGGTGGGAGATTTTTAAACTAATTTTAATGAAACCAAAGAGTACTTCATACACTTGGGAAAAATAAGCTTAAAATCAACCTTATACCTTTCCTTTAAGATGATTTGTCAAACATAGAAGCATAAAAAAAACAGATGGAAAAGCTATACTGCCAAGTACAACCACACAACAGTGGCTGTAGAAATATTAGAAGTGTTTAATTTGTTACATATTAAAAAAAATTAACTCTGAATTGACCAATGAGCAAAATGCATTGCTTGACATTAGTACTAAATTATATAGACTGAGTAGCCTGACCATTGCGATCAAATTACCTATTGACACATCAAAAATGGTCAAAAGGGAGATACCAGGCCACTGTCAACAGCCTCAAAATCTCAACCCAGCACTTCAAGGGAGAGGTTGAAGGGAGGACTTTATTTGGTGTTTAAGAGTAGGCATATTCACATTGGTATCAAATGGTTCTAATTTTAATAAAAGGAAAAGTCCCCGGAAGGTTTTGGGGGTGGAAGAGATTAAGTGGGGTCTCCTTGATGCTGAACTGCTTCAAAGGTGACAAGTTTAGCAATGGAATGCCCTTAATATTTTGTGGAATTAGATAAACAGGATGCATCCCAATCCAGGGAGAAGGTGTGCATTCCATTCCAACAAATATTTCTGGAATTTCCATGTGTAGGTGGAATGGAACTGTTTGCTTTGGATATGCTTAGGTTTGGTTTCCACATGTGCCAGACACCTGGCTGACCAAAACATTCTACAAATACAGAAGCACTGAAATAGGAAATAAAACTATTTGCTGTGAAAAGTGAACAAACAAAATATTGGAAAACAAATTAAAATACAGGTTGAAAATATTTACTTGAATTTAGCATATAAAGCACTGAAGTTGAACATTTCTCCAAAGAAAAACTGTCATGCTCAGGAAGGGAATAGATTTAAGTGACATGCAAGCAGGCAGAAACATAGTTAGCAAGCACTAATGTGCTGCTTATTATGACCTGACCAGGGCCAAAAGGGATGTAGCTTTTCCCCCCCGACCCACAAAATACCATAACATATTTATCTCGTCAGCACACAAAGGATTTCCACTAATGTACAAATAAAGAATGGACAACAAAATTATCCCTGATGGGAAAAAATTGCTATAAGGCATCAATAATGTCCCTGCTGATTTTCTTCAGATTGAACTGGACATGTATTTACAGTGCTTTAAATCACTGGAGAAATGATTTTGAAATTAATGCAATTTACATAACCATCTATGCACCTGATACAGTGCCTTATCATGATGCAATGTGTCAAAGTGCTTTATAGAGGTTTTCTGTAAAAGTGTATGATTATTTCTAGATAAATATGGCAATTAATGTGCATACAGCCATGTCCCACAAATAACCAGGAAGGCCAATGACCATTTAAAAAAAATTATCTGGGGGGGACTTTGGCCAAGAAAGAAAGGAGCTAAAGAAGGCCATTTTCTAGATCTAACTGATCCAAAACAATCCAAATCAATATTTGGGGGGCAGTTTTACTCAAGAGGACAGATGGTATAGAAAATAGAAAACTTTACACTGGAGCAGTGAAGTTTGTGGCTAAGGTACAATCCTGAGACAGAGTTTTAGTTATATCACCCTGATGTGGGAGTAGTGGTCACACAACACAGCACAAATGCAGAACACTTAACAAATAAAATGAAAAGCAGATACCACAATACTACTCAACGACAAAGTTACATTTGTAAAGCGCCTTTCACGACGGGAGGACATTCCAAGGTGCTGAAAGGCTACTCTCCAATATGCACATCTTCACACGCAAGGCAAAAATGCAACACTAAACTAATATTGCACTAGCACTGCACACTCAAAAAAGGACAAGCTAGTTTTAATGATGAAAGTTAAGACTGCATTATAAATTGCATAATTTTCCTCATGTAATTGATTACCTCTTCGGGGCACAGCTCACAGGCCTTTGCAAGTGTCATCCTGGCACTGTGTGACCGCTCCAGGAAGTAACCATTTGATGTTTCATTGCTCTGTACAGGGGGTGACCAGTTGTTGTACGTATATTGTGGATTTCCAGCATATGGCCGACGTTCCAGCTCATCTCCAAGCCACTCTACTGCCCACGTCCATTTTCTTTTCAGGTCTCCATTACTCTGCAGAAAAGTTTCCAGAATTATTTCAATAAAATACTTTAAATAAATGTATTAAATCACTAGATCAGATTACATAAGGATTCAAAGATTATGTTGGCCCTCAATGGCTTGATCAGTCAGTAAAATGCACCGTATGGTATGGTTCCAAGAATACGAACAGGGTGGTGGGTTACACACTACATCTGTGAATACCTGCATCGCAGTCTACTGCTGAGTCAAACAGGACTCAGAAGAAGACCCATAATTTTAAATCTATGCTAAAATAACTAATCTCAATGGGATTTACATCAGCCGTAAAGCACCTCAAGGAAATAAAAAGCGTCCTCCTCACTGATCTCTATTCTTTGATCCCTGCAAGGAAATTAGGAAATTTGCCCAAGTGTCACCTTGCCCGGGAATCAGACTAGTTCCTCTCGTTTGCGAGGCAAGTGCTCTAACCACTAAGCCACAGGACTCCATGTTAACTGTCCAGACTCCCAAATGGGATTTGGCCACTTATGGCAGCAGTGTTGTGTGGAATCATACTTTTCCATTAATTATTACTCAGTAGAAGAGATGAGAAGCTAACGGGGCAAAATTTTTCTAAACTATATACAGTAGTTATCCAGCATCCTCAGGACCTGTGCCGAATAATCAAATATGCCAGATATTCAAGAAGCAGAAAATCCAACAAAAAAAGTTACTTATTTTAAAACATACCATAATAATACTAGACTAAATAATAACAGAATATTGTATGGATACTTACCTATAAAGCATTCCAGCGCACTTGGTAAAATAATCAGTAAAAAAGCATTCCAGTGTGAGGGCAGGCTGTTAAAAGTGAACTCAACCTAACGTGTTGGTGGGGCGTGAATGGCACCTGTCTGATTGACGTGAGCGCTAAAATGGTGAATTGTATTGGGAGATACCGGTTGGTTGAGTATGCCATTTGGTTGGGTACTGGACAAAACAAGGTTTTACTGTACATACTATTTGGGGAACTGTCCCAGGTATAGTATCAAAACAGTTCAGCATATCAAAGATCTAATTGTGCTGTAGATAATGAATCTGGCCAGTAATTTCCTTTGTGGTTAACACTGTATTGTACAGACAACCTGAACAGGAAAGGACCAGGAAATTGCTATGACTGTTCCTCTTCAGATTAGCACACAAAACAATGAACTGTGGAAGTCCAAATGTCAATAGTTCTCAAATTCTGTAAACAAGATACAGTAGAAGCCCGTTTATCCGTGACCCGATTAACCGGATTGCTCGACCCCCTCCCAGGACAATTCCCCATTGTGGATGCTCGCAATGTGTGCGCATGAGCACTTATTAAACTTACAAACTTGGAGGTTTTTACTGAGTGTGCTGAAATCTTTATTGTTAGTAGCTATAAAATATTCCTTTACTATTTAGTATATTATTAATATAGTATGTTTTTAAAATAAGTACATTTTTTGTGTTGGGTTTTCGGCAATTTGCCACCCGATTATCCGGCACAATCAATTAGTCGACCCCCCCCACCCCCCCTGAGCGTGCCGGATAAACGGGCTTCTACTGTACTTTATAGTTGACAAAAAAAAAAAAGAAACAGCAACAGGTTTGATAAAAAAAAATTTAACTCACTGATGCAGCGTGAGTTAATGTTATTGCAGGGCCCAGGAAATAATACAACTCTTCAAAGATTCTAGCCTTTTGAGTTTGCACTTAATGTTGCTGGACTGGTACTAAAGTTTGAATAATCCTTGCAGTTGATATATTCCAACATATACCTCGTAATCTAATAAATTAGATTATCTAACCTTATTATTACATGTCTCAAAGCTGCAGAGTTTTGTGTAAATTGCAGGGACTATTACCATAAGAAATGTACAAATTTATTACACTACTCACCTGGAGGATCTGGTAAGCTACAGGACAGGAACTGAAAAGGGCTACCATGCATTTAATACATTGATACGCTCTCTTCTGATAGTGGTTTTTAGAACGCTGAATGGTGTCAAATAGCCCATCCCTGTCATCAGGAATCCCCTTTAAGGCATTATGAATCCTACAGGAAAAGCACAATTCACATTACGTTAGAGTGGAGACATAGATCACAATTGTTTTGAGCAATGACAACAAAATCTACACATGAGCATTCGATTTATATACATTGTAGTCCTTTTTACAAAGAATGTTCTTCACAATTCCTCTGTATATTTACCATATATATATATACATTATACTATATATTTGAAAGTTATATCAATTGAGCCAGGCTGACACAAATGGGGAGGGTTAGGGTTATCTGCGGAAGGCCAGATGTCGAATTTGCAAAAGATTCACAAAAGCAAAAAATTTACACAGAAATTTACACTTCTCACATCAGAATGACAGTATAATGTACAAAGAACTAATAGGTTTTCACATGCCTTGAAACAGGGCAGGGAAGGAGCGAGTTGGAGGGACTCTGGCAATGGAATTCCAGAGATGGGGGGAAAATGGCAATGGAGCTCCAGAGATTGAAGGGAAAATGGCACGAGTGGAACAGTTGGGGGGACATGAAGCAAGCTGATGATAGCTGGGCAAAGGGAATGTCTGGGTCACAAAATTACAGAGGTATGGTGGAGAGAGGAGCGGATGATGTTGATGGGGTGGGGGGAAGTAAAGTGCACGGCATAGTGCTTGATGTCTGTCTTCCGGACATAAGTCATGCATAGTATATAATATGCATTTAATAAATGTTGTAAATTTATTGTTACAATATTAAGATAATTTAGCTTCCCCTCAAATTCCAAAATACATTTCGCAGCTCTTGGTTTACTATGTGCTAAATTTCAGCCCCATTGTACAGAGGCATGTAGACACTAACCTGTGGGTTTGCCAAGAATCCTCTATTAGCAAGATTTGCAGCAGAAGATCTAAATAGGGTCTAAGCTCATAGGTATAAGAATATGCCACCTGTGGAATGAAATCAAACAAAGTCATGCCACATTTTCTGTTTAAGTTGCTTTGAAAGAACATCTTAAAATATGTAAATATAATTTAAGTCTCACACAAGCAATTCTAAAGGACCATACAATTTTACTTCAAAGCTTTTAAACTCAATATAAAAAGTGTTATTATTCATTGTAACAAAAACATTCTACCTAATCGAGGAAAGGATTCCACACAAACATATGGTAGCTATGCATTTGTAATTTCTCATAATATTTACATGTTTCAGCCCTATATAAAGACATGACTTTGTTTTGATTGCAATTCCCCTAAAACACCTTAATGTGCTTCACAACTCCAGAAAATACTTAAAACCAGAAAATCTAAGGATGGTGAAGAGCAGGACTGTCTGTGTGAAACACCCTCTTTTGAGAAAAGAGTAGATTTGCTTTGTTCTTCGAATGTAATCTTTCAACAACAACCAAAACAATTATACTTGTATAGCGCCCTTCACGTCAGGAGGACGTCCTAGGGTGCTATCAAACATAGATCACAGGTGGACCAGCAAAGCAATGGCAAGAAATGAATTGTAATTCGCATACAATGAACTAAAATTCGCCCACAAAATATAGTCAATTCACATTGCAGTACATTCTGTGAAGCGCTTTAAGATGTCCTGAAGGCATGATAAGGCGCTAAATCAGATTATTATTATTAAATTATTATTACAACTGCTGGAAATCCCGAAAGCACACCAGGTTGGTCACCCATTAGAAAATCTGATGGTCTAATTAATAAAAGACAATTTTTTCTAATATTTATTGATTTCCTTTTCATTAAGCTTTTTGAACAATTCCATACCTGCCAGAGGAGTTCACTGAGAACAGTGGAAGAGAACTGTGGAATCTCCCAGCAACAGAAGCGAAGTAGTTTGATGGTCTCCTCAGAATTGCTGCAGTCTTCAATAATCTTTTTCACATAACTAGTTCGTACAAACAGGATGTCTGCCACACTCTGCTGGATAGTCATTATAGGCTGGGACAGGTTAGGATCACCATAGGGGTTTGACAGGGGTGGGTTTCCTAAGAATCAAAATTTCTATTACTTTTTGGTCTTTAGAATGTGTATCTTCTCTCTAAACAATGAAGTAATTTGGTTGTTGAAATACATTGACCGTGAAATTTTATCTGTTTCAGAATATTGAGTACCAAAGTTTAAAAGAAATGCCATAGGGTGCACAAAATGACCCCACACAGTAATTTTCTCAAATATGTGAGTTGTTGAAATAATATGATTAGCCTCATTATATTGTACATATTGCACATAGATCATTGGTTTGGAAACAAAGCATTCTATAAACAAGATCTAATTTTGCACGCATGCAACTGAAACTCAAAATCTAGGAAGAAAATATAGCTTACATGGAAAGTTTTCAAGTTGGAATGGGGTAGCTCAGTTTACAGTCACCTAAATTAACATTGTGAATGTGCATATAAAAACAAGATTTCCTGTTTGTTGATGATACACAGATTTCTAATAATGCCTACATAAAAGTGTTTTATTTATGTATATAAACGAATCCATGTATTATCTGCAAATCAGAAATTGTTCTTGTTGTACATTATGAGATATCAATATTGCACTCCCCTTTCCAACCTGAAATGTTACCAGCACCATACTCTATTATTTCATACCCTACCTTAACCCATCCCCAATGATTACCTGTGACAATCAGAAACATTTCAGCTTTATTTTTGCTCATGTTTAAAATTTAGAATACACTGGTCTCCTACTTCTCTGTCCCCCAAGATGACCTTCCAAGATTCTAAACAATTTGATCTTTCTGTGCCATATAATGTGTACCATTAATTGAAGTTTGCATCCGTGATGATACATCACAGCAACGAACTAACTGTGACACCACAGCATAAAGCTTGCCAAGTTCAGCATACTGGTATTTAATAGGAGGACCCGGGCCTTCATCCAAAGCAACAAGCATAAATGTTGCAGGCACATTCAGTTTCAGCAATTGTGTCTTTTCAGCCACTCCTGGAGAACAGAAAATAAGTAATTTCAGACAACATGAAAAGAATAACCATCAATACATACCTATAAAATAACAAAATAAAGCAATACCCAAATAATTCAAGTGCATTCAATATTTATGAATATACTGATTTTACTGATTAGGATTATAATTCTGGAATACTAAATTGATTCTATTAAAGAATAAAAATTCCTAAATTACATCACCATTTGATTTCTGGAACAGGATTTGTTTCTAAATTAATGTACAAGTAAGCAATTTAAAAATGATCTCTCAATGTCAGTGATCTTATGCTGCTACACAGCTGCAGTATGTGATTGTCTACTGACAAGAACACTGGGCAGGAAACAATAAATTAACTAAACCCAGATTGGGAATTTCTGGACTTGTAGTGAGTAACAATATGGTTCCTCAGCACTTCTATCCCATTCTTTTTTAAGATTCAGAGATGTGCGCAAGGCAGATATTGCACACATCTTGTTGATGCAAGAAAGGCTGTCAGGTGCCAAAAGGTGTAATCGCTTTTCTTAAACTATTTGAACTATTAGTTAATATGGGCAACTTGCAGAGGTGTTGTTTGAGCTGACAATTACAAAAAGAATACAAGACTGCAAAGAGGACAATGATGTTTCCTGTTTAGGTGGGATAAATTGCTAAAAGCCAAGTTTCACAATGGAAGTGATGCTCTTAAGATACATTTTTGTTAGATACATTTTTACAATTTTTCTGAACTTACACTAAGTACACATAGGACAATAACAACAAAATTACACTTGGAACTGTCAACTGGCACTAAATTGTCAGGGATCAAGACCAGAGCGTGGGGGTGGGGGGAGGAGATGAGGGAGAGGACAGATGTTGGGAGGGCAGCTGAAGGCACGGTCGAAAAGTAGAGTCTTCGGTCGTGCTTTGAAAGGAGGGAGCAAGGTGAAGGGATTGTGGGGTGTAGTTCCAGAGGGTGGGGGCAGAAAGGCTGAAAGCCCAGGCAGGAAACATGGAGCAGGCTGGCGCCTGCTGAGCAGATTCATAGGGGGTTTGCAGGACAGAGAGGTAGGGTGGGGCAAGGCCATGGAGTGAGGATGAGGGTTTTGAATTCTATCTTCTGAGTGATGGAGAACCAGTGGAGTCGGGTGAGGGTGGGGATGAGGGACGATAACACAGAACAATTGTAATTACTTAATTTTTTTGCCTCGGTTAATGTGAATGTGTCTTGATGTCTCTCAAATAGATTGCATGAAAAAAAAGTATTTAAAAGGCTACAGTGTTTCTTCATATTTAATCACATTAATTGAAAACAAACATTTCAAAATAGGTGCCAGAAAATAGATGAAGTTAACTCTAGAATTTTTACAGCCAAAGATTCAGTTTCTTACCCAGATTGGCGTACATAACAAAAAGGTTGAAGTACTGCGTCAAGTGCCTTCCGTGCTCAGATACCTCTCGTCTCAGTAGATTTAGAACTGCTCTAAGAAGATGATCACTGAGACTTAAATTATCATAAGCCTGGCAAAAAAAAGTTTGTTCCATTCAAATTAAAACATAATGTATGTTTGCACATAATATTTTTATAAAATCAGTATCAATGTTGCAGCGCTAACATTAACATTTCTTCTTTATTCCAAAATGTATAATGAAAATGTTATTTCCATTTTATGGTCTTCCTAATTCACACATCCAACATAATTCACACATCCAATGGGGGGAAAAAAGAAAAGCAATTCTGTGACCCTGCTCTTCGCTGTAAGTGCCCTCCACTCCACGCCATACCCATAATTTTCATACACAAGAGACGTCATAGATTGAGCAGGAAGTGACAATAGCAGGGTTTACTGCACTTAGCACAGGAAGCCAACCAGTCAATGACCGAAGCCGCAAGTGTACCATGCTTCCCGCACAGTATGGGTAAGGAAACTTGACCAACATTTATACCCGGGAATCAAACTAGGTCTCCCCACTTGCAAGGCAAGTGCTCTAACCACTAAGCTACAAGACTCCATAATTTTAACATTTTTGAATGGCAAGATGTTACAATTTTGATTCTATCACATTACCCAACTGTTGCATAGGTCATAATTTGGGCCAGTTAAGAATTTTTCAAACGATTGTGTGTTTTTTAAGTGGCTTTGATTTGCTGTCTACACTTACACATAGGTTAACATACAAGGAACTAATTACCCACTTTTCAAATGGAATGTGCCCTCCATATAACAAGGATAAATTAAAGTTAGCCAAATTCCATACAAAATGATCGATGCATTGATGGTCATTATTTCCCATTCTCAATATGAGATCAGTCACATATTGTCAGTAATAAAAATGAAGAATCTAAATTGAGGGATTTTAAAATACAATAGTTGTTTTTTTCCATTTTATCAATGTTCTTACCTGACTGGATGGTCCTGGGGAGGCAAAAGGGGAAGGGCATGGTCCATCTTGCAAAGAGAAATGTGCAATAAATACAATGAGCTTAGCAAAAGCACTCCTCACTTCTGTACTAGGGCACTCCAGAAGGTACTCAGAGAAGCGATTTGGGTAGGCAAAAAGAACATTATGTGCAAACCAATAGCGTACATTCTTGCTGTGGCGGAGCAGGATACACAATGCATCATACCTTTGGGAGAAAGAAGAGACTGTTTCAATACTAATCATTTATAAACATTTATATATCATAAAATGCACAACAGGATATAATTCTGCAGCTGCAAAGCAAACACAAATCACCTCCGCAACAAACATTTTAATAGTTAAGTATTAATATTTAACATAGCTATACAGTTCTGAAGACACCATTAGAGAAGGTATATTCATCAGCGTCTAAAGCATGAATGGAAAGGTAAAAAGACGTTAAAAAAAAAACACACTATGCTTACCATTCGCTTGCTGGACCACGGACTATTTTCTTTGTGTGAAACCCTGTATTGAACAAGAACCTTGCAGCAAGTTGAATACTTATCATAGCCAGTTCTTCAGCTTCAGGCAATAGCTGATCTTGCCCTGTATCAATCACAAATGTTTATGAGTCAAGATTCTTCCTATATATGCAGATTTTTCCATTTGGAAATGATTGAAAAAGCCACATTAAAACCAAGTTTTATAATTCTTCACGTACAAAATATCCCCTACAAGCAATTTTTGTCACAAATGTGCTACATTTTACATGAAGGTGTAACCTCCATCTTAAGAACATAAGAATTTGCTAGGCAAGAAACTAAGGTCCATTTGGTTCACCTTCCACCATCTTGGCAGCCGCTTGACATGTTATGTCCCAAACTATAGTATGTATCATTAGATATTCTTTTCTACAGAATTCTACTGTTTACCTAAGGACCTGTTCCATTAGTTTGCTGCTCGATCACTGAAGTAGTTTGTTTTACTCCAATGTTAAACAGATCAATTTATTACTCTGAAATTGTCCTTCAACAGTTTACAAGGATCAGTAAGTTTAAAAATCTTCTCCACTTGAGGCTCTGGGATCCACTATGATCTTTGACAGCCTTTTGTACTAACTTTAGCCAACTGGCCAAAAGGTGACCTGCTGTTGTCTGGCAATCAGTAGAGATTAATTTTTTTTGCAAAAAAACATTTGCCTAGTTTCTTTTGCTTTAGTAACTCTTGGTCTCACTTTCAAGGCCATTCATGGCCTCTCCCCCACCTATCTCTCTGACCTACTTACTGTTTCCCTATCAGCCCGCCCATCCCCTCCATTAAGCAGACTCAGGCCTGCTCCGCAACCACCATCGGCGGCCAGGCATTCAGCCTCTCTGCTCCCACACTGTGGAACTCCACCCTGCAGCCCCTCCGCCTTGCTTCCTCCCTTTCCTCCTTCAAGGCCGGTCTTTCTCTTCGAAGGCGCCTTCAGCTGTCCCACTAACTCTTCCCCTTCTCCACCACTTCTCCGTATCCCAACCACCCCACCCCCTCCCACCCGGGACCCGACCTGACTGTTCAGTGCTTTGGGACATCCTCCCGATGTGAAAGGCACTATATAAGTGCAATTTTGTTGTTCTTGGTCAAATATACCAGGCTCTCACTGTAATGCTTTTATATAGATCACCTTAATCTGATCGAGGTTTTTAAAATAATAAAGGGATTCGATAGGGTAGATACAGAGAAACTATTTTCTCTGTTGGGGGACATCCAGAACAAGGATGTTAAAATTAGAGCTAGGCATTTTAGGAGGCAGCTTTTTACCCAAAGGATAGTCCCAGCGCCTTGGGACGTCCTCCCGACGTGAAAGGCGCTTTATAAGTGTAATTTGTTGTTGTTTGTTGAAATCTGGAATTCTGCCCCAAAAGGCTGTGGATGCTGGATTCATTCACATCTTCAAGATTGAGGTGGATTGATTTTTTATTAGTTCAGGGTATTAAGGGATATGGCAGGTAAGTGGACTTGAAGTACAGATCAGCCATGATCTTATAGAATGGCGGAGGTTCGACAGGTTTAATGGCCTACAACTGTTTCTGTTTATAATACAGTAACACTTCCCAGCAGTTGAAACAAATGTTTGTGGGGCACTGTTATGTTCAATTGGCTGCCACGTTTCGCCCACAAAATACAATCAATTCACTTTACAGTAATATTCTGTGAAATGTTCGAGTTGTCTCAAAGACATGATAAAGCACTATATCAAATGCAATTATTATTATTATTACTTCATGAGGATTAAATCCATTCCACCTCTTTTATATCATTGGAGTGATTCACTACTCCCTTCAATGGACCTTAACATATTTTGTGAACCATATTGTCTTGATAACTTCTGTGACACATTTCTATAATTTTCTGCCTGCTAACCTGAATGCAAAACTTTTGGATGGATTATTTTCTGAAATTCGGTAAGCCTTTGAAAAAAAAGAAAAATCTGAAAATTAGCAAACAGCCAGGCCTGGCTCATTGGCAGGCCTTGGAATGGCAGACCAGTCACTGGAGGCAGAGAATCCTCTCACTCAGCTCCCGTTAACCCAAGAAGCCAAAAGCTCTAATGGGTAGGGTGATCCAAGTTGGACAAGCAGCAGGGAAGTTTGCCTGACAGTGTTGTGAATGGCAAGCTATACAGTTTTAGCTGGTTAAACTGATGCTTACTATTTTGGACAATTTGGCAGATAAACTGTGTTACAACTATGTTACAACTCTGTGTGGTCCAATTTGATCCATCCCAACCTAAATTGTGTCTGTGGAAGGCCAGCTGTGTCTGTTTGTGTATTTGACCCCCAAATGAGAGTAAGTTCCAGAAACAAAATTGAATTTATGACAGGGCAAGGTTTCTTGTAATATATAGTACGCTCTACTAAAGCATACTTGATAAATACAAGACATACAAAATTGAAAGTTCTAAATCAAATGAAGGCAAAGAAATTGCATACTCAATTGATCAATTAGGAACACCATGCCAAAATCAGGTACCCTAATCTTTTTCACATTAGATAAAAGTTATTTTTATATTGGAAAATTGTTGGCGAGGATAGCAAAGAACCTGACAAAAAGTGGTGATAAAATATACACGGGCCATTTTGATTGTACTTTCTTAGGTCCCATGAAACTACTCAAAAGTCCCAGTATTCTGGACAGCAATCCTCCAGATTACTAGGGGAAAGGGATCTTTGACACTGTACCTGTTAACTTTAGAGCAACAAAAACAACAACTTGCATTTATACAGCATCGCTCATGTAGGGTAGCGTTCCGGAGCGCACGAGACCTAGCCGCTGGAAGGTCTTCAAACGCAACTTGAAGACGGGAAGATAGGGGCTAAACATAGGGATAAAGGAAGATTATTCCAAAGTTTCAGGGCATGTAAGTGAAGCCACCAATGATGGAACAGAGGGCATGAGAGACACGCAGGAGGCCAGAGACAGTCAAACTGAGGCAGCGGGTAGTGGGTTGGTGAGTAAGCAGGTTGGTGAGCTAGGGAGTTGCCAGGGCATGAAGGGATTGAAAACAGATGCGAGGAATTTGAAATTGATACGTTCGGCAATAGGGAATCTGTGGAGCCCGTCTGGTATCAAGTGAGTATGGAGTTTAGTGTGGGCGAGTATACTGGCAGCAGAGTTTGGGGATCAGATGGATCTTGTGCATGATGGAGTTGGGGAGTTCGGAGAAGAGGGCATTTGAAAAGTTGAGTTGGGAGATGATAAATGCATTGAGACCTGTGTTCGAATCCAGGCAGGTCAGGGTGAAACCTTGGGCAAGTTTCCTTACTCCACGTACACGCTTAATAATAATAATAATAATAATAATCTGTCCCCAAAAAATCACTATAACAGGTCATTTTCAATCCACGGCTGTTTGTGGGGATGCTGCTGTGTGCAATCAGCTGCTGCATTTCGTCCACAAATATACAAGTCAATTTACTTTATAGTACATATTGTGAAGCACTTTGTGATATCTAGAAGAAGTGAAAAGCATTATAACAAATGCAAGAATTATTATTAGTATTGAAGATTGTTTTAGCACTGTCTCAGGCAAGTTAGGGTCGGAGAGGGCCAATGTGGCAGAGGTGGAGAAAGGCGGCCATGGTTAAGGGACCGGATGTGCGGAAGGACAACTGTGGATTTAATGTTACATCTGGGTTGTGCACCGGTTCCGGTGAGCGTGAGGGATAGACCGGGGAGGCTGAGAAAGTCAAAGCTGCATAGGATAGAAGACAAAGCTCTATTGAGTAAGGTAGTCCTAGCTGGACAAGCAGCAGGAAGTTTACCAGACAGAGCTACAAATGACAAGCTAAGGCGGTTATACCTGGTTAAGCTCTTCGCAGTACCCCACACACAATCTAGGTTCCCAAGCCTTCGCTTTTGCCAATCTGAGCGCAATATTCTCCAAAATTATATAAACAGGGTGCATCTCTCCACAGAGACATTCCATTCCAGACTCAGGTAAACTTCTGTGTCTAAGTGTCATATATGTGTGTAACAAAATCAGAACTTCTGCTAGGAACTTCTCTCCAGTTTTGTTGCAATGCCCCCACCCCAACTTTTGTTTTGGACAATTAACACCCATCCCTCCACCCCATTTTCTCCTTTGTCTTCCTGGCCCTGCATCCCTCTCTCTGCTAATCTTTAAAAGCCTCTCCCTCCCAACATGCCCCAGTTCTGACAAAGCATTGCAGAACCGAAACAGACTCCCTTTCCTTTGTCTATAGATGCTGCCTGACATGCTGAGTGTTCCCAACAACTTCTGTTTTAGTTTCAGATTTCCAGCATATGCAGTATTTTGCGTTTTGTTTAGGTGTGTGTGAAACTATGAGTCTTGTTTCAATACTCTTAAATATGATGATGGATTTCCACAGGCATGAAGATCAAAAACAACAACAACTTTGATTTATATAGCGCCCTCCACACCAGACGGCATCTCAGAGCCCCCTGGCTAATTGACCATTCACCCCATGACAGTTTGTTGAACCCTGCCTGTGCAAATAATAATCCTTGCATTTGATATAGCGCTTTTCACGTCTTCTAGACGTTTCTAAGTGCTTCACAGAATATACTGTAAACAAATATACTGAAACAAAAACAGAAGTTGCTGGAAAAACTCAGCAGGTTAGGCAGCATCCATGGAGAAAGTGAGTCAATGTTTCAAGTCCACAACCCCCTTTCTCCATGGATGTTGCCTGACCTGCTGAGTTTTCACAGCATCTTCTGTTTTTGTTTCAGATTTCCAGCTTTTGTAGTATTTTATGTTTTGATTCTGTAAAGTGAATTGATTGTATATTTGTGGGGGAAACACGGCAGCCAATTGGGCAGCCAGTGTCCCACTTTTTTTTTTAAAAAAGGGATTATTATCAAACTTGCCCAAGGTTTCACCTGCAATTGAACCCAGGTCTCTTGCTTGCTCTAACCACTGAGCTACAGGACTCCACGACAAGGAAACAAAACAACCTTGAAATGATTGTAATAATGTACAGTGTAGTACAAGCAAACCCCGCTTAACGTCGCCTCAGTTAATGTTCTTTCGTTATTATGTTGCTGATACACTGGGAACAAATATTCATTTAACATTGCAACGTTCGCTAAAACGTCGTTCAGGGCGGCAGTGAGAGAGTGAGTCAGCTGGCAGCGAGCGAGTGAGCCTGCAGGCAGTCAGGGAGCGAGTATTATTTGTTTTTTGGAAAGTTTTGATGAAAAATGTCCAAAAGAACCTAACTCAAGTTTTTACATTCATTCCTATGGGAAAAATATATTTGCTTAATGTCGTTTTGCTTAAAGTCGCACTTTTCAAGAACCAAACTACGACTTTAAGCTATAATCCCTTTATAACACAATTGTTGGGCACCCAATGTCTCAGGCCTTGTCTGAGAAGCCCACAAAGATGGACACCAAGCTGTTATGGTCATTTTCTGCTTGTGAAGTCAGTGATACCGACTGCATTTGTAAAGCAAATGCTGACAGCCCGGAAATCTGCCCTTTTCTGTTTCTTATTAAAAGTGTGCAGAATGCTTGCACGTTTTATACTAGCCCAGATCCACAAGGCACCTGCCTTAAACAGTGTACTTGTGAGTCCTCGTGTCGTATAGCTCAGTAGTTGGAGCACTCACCTAATAAGTGAGAGACCTGGGATTGATTCCAGGCAGGGTGAAACCATGGGCAAGTTTCCTTACTCCACACACCTGATAATAATCCCTCAAGAAAAAAGAATAATTGGTCATTTCAAACCACGACTGTTTGTAGGACACTGCTGTGCACCATTGGCTGCTGTGTTTCACCCACAAATATACAGTTAATTACACGTAGTGTATTCTATGTATTCTGTGAAGCACTTCTAGGAAGAGACGTCTAGAACATGTGAAAAGCACTTTATCAAATGCAACACTTATTATTATTATAACAGGGATCATTTGAATAAAGTGTGCCAAACTCATAAAATAAACTGATAAAACAAGAAACATTTGGTATTCAAAGCAAGACACATTTTCTCCAATAAAATAGGTTCTTTTTACTCAGTTCCAGTAAACCCTGCAAGCCAAAGCCCATATAGGTAGGGTGGACCTAGCTGGATAAGCAGGAATTTTGCCAGAAAGGGCTTTCAATGAGCCTAATCAAAACAAATAAACCAATTCAAAGCCATCTCACTGGTGTTTACAATTACCCAACAATTCAAAAGCTATGATTCACCTTAAGTTTAAAAGAATTATACAATCTGCATAAGGAAAAAAGACATGTGCTGCATTATTATAATATACCTTGCATTGGATATAGCGTCTCATCACATCATTGAGACACCTCAAAGCACTTCACAGCATAATACTGTCAAGTGGATTGACTGTGTATTTTGTGGGTGGAATGCAGCAGCCAGTTACACACAGCAACATCCCACAAATAGCCATGGAATGAGTGACCAATCTGTTTATTTTGGGGATTGTTGGTCAGGACATCAGGAGAAACTCTCTTGCCTTGTTTGAATATTCCCATGGGAACTTGTAACATCTACCTGAACAGGCAGATTGGACCTTGGATTAATAATAATAATCTTTGCATTTGATATAATGACTTATCACATCTTTGAAACAAGTGCTTTGCAGACATTATGTAAAGTGAATTACTGTATATATTGTGTATGAAATGTGGCAACCAATTGTGCTCAGCAGTGTCTCAAACAGTCGTGGATTGAGTAACCAAATTATAATTTTGTTAAAGGGATTATTACCCTACAGAAACAGCAAACCCCCAATCAAACTAAAAACTGGGTTCCAATTTACTACTAGGTGAACAGTAAGGAAACTTACTCAACATTTTGCTCTGCCTGGGAATCAAACTCAGGTACAGGTTTAACACCCTAAAACTCTGGAAGCCTCTCCATCGATCCGTCTACCTTATTTCCTCCTTCCCTACTTTCAAATCCCACCCAAAGACGTTCCTTTTTGATCATTCTTACCATCACCTCTCACTGCGCTCTACCCCTGTCTCTGTGTCAGACACCGCCACTGTCAAGTGCTCTGGGCTGATACCGCGCGTGAAAGGTACTATAAAAATGGAAATTGTTAACGTCTCAACCTCCAAGTCTGTTGATTTCCCGATTGGTACTGTTACATTAGAAAAGAAAAAAAGAAATACTTTTCATCCTAAATCAAAATTTTCCTAAAGTTTTCAGAAGTTTGAATAAACTGTAGGTCTGTTGCTACAGTATATTGCTTTATCTCAGGGCACAAAAATGAATTCTTTGGATTTATAATACAAATATATTTTTTAAAGGAATGTTTTCATTATCTGATAAATATGAATAATCCTTGTATTTTATATAGTGCCTTATTACATCTTCAAGACACCTCACAGTACTTCACAGAATATACTGTAAAGTGAATTGACTACATATTGCGTGGGAAACTCAAAAGCGACTTGTACACAGCAGTATCCTACAAACCGTCAAATTTTAAAATCATCAGCTGAATGTACACTGAAACATATACTTACCAGGTGGTGGATTCAGGTAGACACTGTTACAGGTCAGTAGTTTCTTCATAAACTGAAAGTACTCCAGGCTATACTGCATTCGGTTGTGCATGAATTGTACATTCTGCTTCCGAACACTTCGTTCTATGACGCTCGGCATCTTTATCTGGTGTGGTTTAATGGTAATCTCCAGCTCAGAAATGTATTTAACTAACTCAGTATCTTTATCTATTGTATCCATACGTTCATAGAAAAGTATATAGGCATTCCACCATCGTTTTTGTCGCCTGTATGACATACGTTTCATCATATGGTCGAAGACTTCACCCATGTATTCTCCACCAAAACACTGGTTTTTCATCTCCTCATCGTCATCCATTTTGCACTCAGTTACATCACCATCATCAAACTTATACCATTTGTTCTTCTCACCATCTCCACCATTTCGCTGAATGATATAAGAATAGTAATGTCCACCGCTGGCCTGCCCACTGTGCACCAAGACACCAACTAGTCTGTATTTCGTGCTACCAGGCTGTTCATTATCTGGCTGGTCATTTTGGATCACCTGATTTTCTGGATTGATGTCATCCCCTTCCAACTTTGCAACACCTGCAACTGTATAAGGCTCCATATCCAGCTCCCGTGGAAACTCAAAATAATCATTGAATTTGATTGCACATTCCCTTTCCCAGTCATAGTCAAATCGTTTCAGTTGAATTGCTAAAACTGGTGGCAGCTTCTTTATTAGCAAACGCTTCACTGTGTCCACCTGAAAGACAAACATGTTTCTGAAATATTATAGTACCATCCTACCTAATTTAGAATACATAATTAAAATGTACACTCAAAAGACATGTAAAAATGTAGTTTCCTGTTTTACTTCGAATTCTTCACAGAAGCGCTTTTGTTCAAGTGACTATCGTACACACACAACTTGGATTTATATAGCGCCCTCCACACTGGACGATGTCTCAGAGCGCTTCCCAATAATGGATCCAGGGGCCGAGCCAGGGTGAGGAGGAAGAAGGTGACTGAAAGCGCGATCAAAAATAAAGGTCTTTAGCCGAGGCCTGAAAATAGGAAAGGAGGGGGCGAGGCAAAGGGAGTAAGGGAGGAAGTTCTAGAGTCTCGGGGCCCAGTGGCTGAAAGCATGGCCGCCGATAGTGGAGTGGAGGATTCGGGGGACAAGATGGAGGCTAGACCCAGTGAAGTGGAAGCAACTGGTAATGTTGTGAGGGGAGAGGAGGTCAGAGAGGTAGGGGGGTGCAGAGGAGTGGAGAGATTTGAATACAAGCCTGAGGATCTTGAAATCGATCCTCTCTGGGAAAAGGAAGCCAGTATAGTCTGACAAGGACTGGGGTAATTGGGAGTGGAGTTTTGTGCGGGTGAGAATGCGGGCGGCGAGGAGGGCTGGATTTTATGAATGGTAGTGGAGGGGAGACCGGCGAGGAGGGCATTTGAATAGTTCAGCCGAGAGGTGACAAAGGCATTCACCAGGGTTTCGGCAGCTTTTGGGGTGAGATATTGGCGGAGAGGGGCGATGCACCAGAGATGGAAGAAGGCGGTGCTGGTGAGGGACCAGATGTGGGGGAGGAGCGATAATTGGGGGTCGAACCTGACGCCTAAGTTGCGTACAGGTTCAGAGAGTTTATGGGGCAGGTTGGGATAGGCGGAGGAGGTGGGAACTGTGTGATTGAAGACGTTGACAAGAGCCAAAGAGTATGGCTTCCGTCTTGTCCACATTGAGCTCGAAGAAATTTGCGCTCATCCAGCCTCTGATGTCTGACAGGCAGGCTGACAGAACATCAGGGGACTGGGGGTCGCAAAGTGAGATGGACAAATAGAGTTGCGTGTCATCTACATACATACGGAAGTGTACCCCATATAGATTAGGAAGAGGGGGCCAAGGATGGATCCTTGAGGGTATTCTGCAGGTAACCAGGTGAGAGTGGGAGGAAAAGCTATTTATGGAGATGTACTGCTGGCGGTTTGTGAGGTAGGACTCGAAACAGGCGAGTGCAGTCCCACTGAGGCGGATGACAGGCGGTGGAGGATGGTGTGATCGACTGCGTCGAAAGCGGCGGAGAGGTCCACATACACAAATCCAGTGGGAAATATATTATATGAAGAACAAAACAATGTCGGGAGGATATGCCCAGGCACTAAGTTCACCTTCACCCGATGACAACACATAGATACATATACTGCACTTAACAAATGAGTTTGTCGCTTTGTCATATGGACAGCGGCTCGCTCTGCGCAGGCGCAACAGTGTGTTACAGAAGGTCTTCCTGGACACAGCACCCTGTATAATAAAATTGGTCAGTTCAACCCATGGCTGTTTGTGGGACACTGCTATGTGCAATTGGCTGCCGCGTCTCGCCCACAAATATATTCAATTTGCTTTACAGTAAATTCTGTGAAATGCTTTGAGACATTTCAGTGCCTTGGGATGTGAAAGGCACTCTATAAATGCAATTTTGTTGTTGTTGTTGGAGCCATCATTGTCACCTCAGATATAGTCACTGAGCAGTGACAATATATCAGGAGTTTACTGTGGTAGAATCCGTTGTGTAGATTCTATGCTCAGCATAGTTAACTTTAAAACCTATACAAGATTTGTAGGATACAACTAAAGACCTCTCTCTTCGACCGCGCCTTTGGTCACTTTTCTACCCCTGCCCCTGGCTCGGTTCCGGGATCCGCTACTGGGAAGCGCTCTGAGATGCCGTCTGGCGTGGAGGGCGCTATATAAATCGAAGTTGTTGTTGTTGATACAATGAAATACCAACTTCAATGAGAATCTTGTACAGATTCTGAAGTGCCCAATTTAGAATCAAATAATAACTTACCTTTTTGTTGCATTTCTCACAGTGGTATGCATTGGCACCCTCCAACAAGTCTCCTTTCACATACTGTTCAAGTGAGTCGAGCAGGTTTTGATGGTTTCTAATGTCTACATTCAACGTTGTGAAGGATTCTTCACACTCATACCTGCCACAAACAGTGAATAAAACAAATGTAACCAATATCTAACCCACATTTCAAAGATCTTTGAAATCAACAAATGCATTTAGATACAGAACAAAAATGAAACATTGAAAGTAACCCAAACTTCAGAGAATTATCTAAAAGACATGAGTACAGTAGAATCCCGTTTATCCATGACTTGATGAATCAGCACGTCCGTATAACCGGCACGCCAAAAAAAAAAGTCCCCATTCGATAAACCAGAACTTATCCAGAACAAAAGCGGTGGAGCATTTGTGAGTCATTGTCGCGCAGGTACAGTATTTCGGTTTGCCGCTAGTAAGGCTTTAAAGCCACGCTACCGTTTTTTTCACCTGCTTGGCCTCCTCCATTTTAAAAAGAATCGCTAGACTATAAACCTCAACCAGTAAAGGTGAGAAGCACAAGAGAGTAGTTTTAACAATAAGTACCAATACAATATTCTGTTATTATTTAGTCTGGTGTGTATTAAAAGAACTTCAATTTTTTTGTGACGGGTTTTCGGCTGAGGACCGCCCGAATATCCAGCAGGCACTTTAACTGGCAATGGCCAGGTCCCGTGGTTGCCGGATAAACAGGCTTTTACTGTATTAATAATTTAAGATCAATGATTATTCTTAAAATACAAGCAAGAGTATTTAGGTGAAAGACATACATATTCAATGAAATAACAAAAAGCTCTACAATGAATCAATTAAAAAAAGAAAAGGGAGGTCAACAGAGCTAAAAAAATGATGGATGGTCAAGAGATAGTAACCATACTAAATCAGTTTTATCAAAGATATTACAAACATTTTATGAACAAATACATATTATAGATGTTGTGAAATATTATCAAAAGATCCAGGTATGTTTGAAAGGATCAAAATTAATAAACTCAAAGCAGAGGTCCACAATGTTATTATTAATATGTAGTACAGTATAGCTAATCCAAACTCTTTAATGAAGGAAATAGAAAAGCAAGGTGATTAAAAAGTTGTCTTTCTTGTGAATATGAATGCTTGGATGCTTACCATTATTTTGACCACAGAGATTATAGATATCTAACAATACTTGTTATTAATGCACCGTCTTTTACAAAGCTATACACACACACCTATGAGGACAGCCTTGACAGATCTTCTGATCGGCAAAGGAACCCCCAAGAACTTTGCTTAGCATAGTAGGTTGTCCAAGAGCTTTCAAAGCTTCATCCAAACTGTCCACAAGAGAGTTGAAGAATTCCAAAGCATCATGTTGTTCTCTAAGGTTAACTGGTTCACCCCAAAGCCTGAAAATAGAATGAAAGAACGTTCAAGCTTTTTTTTAAAAACAAATCTTACAAGTTCAACATATGAACATATAATATATATTATATATATAATATATTATTATATATATAATATATATATATTCAACATATAAGGTTGGGTTTAGACAAAATCATGAATTTCTCTCCAGATGAGTAACATTTCCAAATATACCCTTAGCTGTGCCACTGTGCCAAAAAAACATTTTCCTGTACATTTTTCTCCACTTTTCTTACTTTACCTTTACACTAGAAAGGGATTTTTTAAAGAATTATTTTTCTTCTACTAGGTTTTTTTCTACAGGAGGTGCACATCTTCTCATACCTTTCCTAAATAGGCATTAACTTAGCTCAGTTGATATCATTCATGTGTCTGGTCAGTAAGTTATGGGCTTAGACACAGGGACTATATGAGTTTATGGTCTTGGCTTATGCTCCAGTGCAGCTTTGGGGAAACGCTGCATTGTTAGAGGTGGTATCCTTTTGATGAGACGTTGAATCATGGTCCTCTGACTGCCGTTCGGATAGATTTTAAGGAGACTGTAACATTTTTTAAAAATGAATTTCTCCTGATGTCCTGGCGAACAATCCTTCATTTAAATTGGTCATTCAACTCCTGGCTGTTTGTGGGACCCTGCTGTGTGCAAATTGGCTGCTGCACTCCCTTACAGTACATATTCACCACTCTTTACAGAAACCCTGTGAAGTGCACTGAGATGTTCAAGATTATAGGTGCAATATCAAATGCATGGGTTCATTTATTGAATTGTTACAGCTAGTAAATTTAAAGAAATTTTCTCCAAAGGTTCTGTCAACATACCTAAAATAGATTTTGTTTAATTCATGGAGCACTTTTATATATGTTAACCCTTCGAAAGCAGCATTTAAATATCAATGATACAAAATGCATTTGGTAAAATAACCAATGGAATAAATAGAGCTAAATGCAAAAGGCGACTGCAAAACTTGGCATTCTACAAAGTTTATTGCACAAGTTCTAAAAAAGTTTCAATTACAAAAGATTTCCTCACTGTTTGAATTTAATCTTCATACAGTAATCCTTACATTTAGGGTAGAGTTATGGGATAGGTTGTTGTAAAGCACTTCACAGGATATATACAGGTATCCCCCACTTAACGAAAGGGTTAGGGACTTCAAAACTCCTCGTTAAGCGAAAATTGCGTTAAGCGGGCGGGAGGGAGGTCCCTACTGTGTTTCCTTATATGAAAAAAATTGTTTCAAGTAATGCCTTGCGCCTAGCGCTAACATTTATAATGTATCAGCGACAGTATAAGGTAAGTAGCACTGCTATTGAAGGCAGGGAGAGAGAGTTAAAGAGGAGACTGAGACAGAGAGACTGTGAGTGAGATTGTGACAGCCAGAGACTCAAACAGAGAGAGAGAGAAAGAGACACAGAGAGAGAGAGAGAGAGAGAGAGACAGCGAGAGCCAGAGAGAAAGAGAGAGAGCGCAACCGAGACAGACAGAGAGAGAAAGAGACACAGAGAGAGACAGACTGAGAAAGAGAGAGACAGAGAGACAGACAGGTAGAGCATCCTACCACTTAAGCTCCTCCCATACTGTAGCGCTTTCTCTTGGATTACTGGCGCTAAAATAAGTGTGTGTATGTATGTGCGCTTGTGTCGCAGAGGCTGCTGGGAGACAAGAAGTGCGCGAGATTTAAACTTTCGTTATAGCAAGCGCAGCCTTCGCTAAGCACATAGAGAGGTACAAATAGAAACCCCCGTGATAGTGAAGTTTCGTTAACAGGGCGTTCGGTAAGCGGGGGCTACCTGTACTAGAAAATGTTGCTATGAATGCGTTTTTAAAAAATTGTTCTGTATTCTACTAAATCACTAGAAAAGGACTCCTATAGTCATTGGATGTGTTTTGTTAATGTCCTAAAAGATTTGTCTTATATTTAAAATACAGAAATTGTATTTTTCATATTATTACAATTTCAGTACATTTCTATAAGAGTTAGAAATCCTTCATAATAACATCTCTCTGCTGGTGTGATCTAAACTAGGTGTTGAGAGTGAGTACAAGTAACGTCTCCAAAATTTATCTAAAAATGCCTCAATTTCATAATAGTTTAATAGTAAAAATACTTGCATTTGATATAGTACCTTATCACATTGTTTAGACATCAAAAAGCTCTTCACAGAAATATATTGAAAAGTAAATTAACTGTATATTTTATGGGCAGTCAACTGCACACGGCATTTGTAACCAAATTATTATTATTGGAAGTATTGTGAGAATATGGATTGAATAGGGAAGAGAGGAAAATAATATTATGGATGAGACAAACTTACCAGTTTTATAGATCGTGAAAAGATATTTCATTAGAGTGTTGGTTAATTTACTGATGGCTTGCAACACTGGTCTGCACCCAAACAAGGTAGATTGAACAAAACTTTAGTACTATATTAGTAATTAATGTTGGATTTGTATGGTGTGTTCAATAATAAAGCGTAGCAATTTTAAGAATGATATACCTTGCTCCTATCATGACCAAGTTGTGCTGCAACAATGGAATTTGCATCTGCACATTGAACTAATGTCATTGTTCTTCCAAATCTTTCACTTTAAACAGATCGCTTAAAGAGCCAGCCTGAAGACCACTAAAATATGCATGCACAGAAATTAAATAAAACATGCTAAGTTTATGGCTTGATTGAAAGCAATGTGAAAGGGGGGGTCATATAAAGTGCTTTTCTGATCCACAAAGTTATAAGACCTTTTCGGACCACATCAAGGCTAATTGCTTTCTTGATATATTTTCAGCAATTCATTGTCAGTACCTTTAATTAACAGATCCTGTTCCTAATATTTCAATGGGGGTATTAATCAACATAAGATCAATCGATTCACCTGAAAATTTATTGTGGACATCCCTTTCTCTATAGAGGGGAAATTCAAAATTTTATTCTTGCTGTTGATGGTCACCAATTTTACAGTTCTGTCATCTGGTGCTACATTTATAGTAAAAGTTAAATAGCAAGTTTAAATTTACAAGTCTATTGCATTCAACTGTTCTCTAAAGAAAAGGCTCAGTATAATTAGATAGCCCAAAAATCTGAAAAAAATTGTATAGTTAGAACTTCTCTAACATTTTTGTTTGCTCAATTTGTCAATGTTCCTCTCAATTGTCTATCTCCAAAGTAACATTTCAATAATAATCATAAGAATTACCATTTCTTATTATGTATACGAAAGCATAGAGAACACATTTATGAAACAGAATTTACAAACCTGAATTGCTTCCAGAAACCTCTAGGCACATAGTACTGTAATCTGGAGGCAGCCAAATGTCCAAAGATGACTTGAAGGTGCCTGAGGACGCCAATATTATACTCTTTCCGATCTTCAGTTTTCCCTATTACTGGTTTGTCATAATGGTGATGGTAACTAAAAACATCATCTCTGGGATCTATGTTGCTCTGTAAAAGCACATTCAATATAATTTGAGTAAAATATTTGAAAAGCAATCAGGATAAATGTCAGTCAAAACAAATCCCCAATTTGCTGAAAAATTAAACAGCTAAATTCCATTTTCACTGAAATTTGTCAGAGATCATAGTTTAAAATATGTTCAAAGTTTCTCAGAAGTTACTTTATTCACAATTCAAATTTTGTTCTGAATGGTATAAAAGCAAAAACCAGCAATTGCTACACCAACATTTCATGCATGACAATTACAACTTCGACAATCATTATTGTACCATACTCCTACAGGAATTGTATGGATTTTTTAAAAAAATTCAAAATTTATAACTAGTCAGATTATTTTTATAATTGCAAAATACTGCAGATGCTGGAAATCTGAAGTAAAAACAGAAATTGCTGGTCAGGCAGCATCCAAAGAGAATGGAAAGAGAGTCATTCATTCAGGTCCACGACCCTTTATCAAGTTAACTGTTTTCTGGAATATCACAGTACAGTAAAAGCCCATTTATTAGTGACCCGATCAACCATAACTTCTGTATAACCGGCACCTCAAAATAAAGGTCCCCATTCAAATAACCGGATCTTATCTGGCACAATCGTGATTTAATGCACATATTTTTCTCTTCGTATTGGTATTTCGGAATGCTGCTGGTAGTGCCTTAAAGTGGCACTTCCGGTTCTTCCCCTTGCATCGGTATTTCGAAATGCTGCTAGTAGTGCCTTAAAGTGACGCTGCCGTTTTTTCCCCTCGCTTCGCATCTACCATTGTAGAAGCTATCGATAGACTGTACACCTGTATACCAGCATCATGGCTTCAAACCAGGCATCTACTCGCAAAGGTGATTTTTAGGTGAATAACAAATGTCTCTTATTATTTGTTATTATTTAGTCTATTATTAATATGGTATGTGTTAAAATAAGTTAATTTTTTTTGTGTTGGGTTTTCGGAGTCGGATATTCGACCGAATAACCAACATTGGCCAGGTCCTGAGGGTGCTGGATAAATAGGCTTTTACTGTGTTTACAAAACAAAAGGATTTTAATTGTCAAACACAAATGTGAAAAACTATTTTGTAATTAACAAAAAGGAAAAGTATACTCTTGCTGTCTGCTGCTGATCCCCTTACTATAATTAAAAATTCAAGACCAGAAGTTTACATTCTTAAAAAAATACAATTTTAAAATTAGTGTTCACCTCGTTATCTTGTTTTTCATCACCAGATGTATCATCATCAACATCACTGCCAGTGCCTTCAGTAGTAAGTATACCATTTCTGATAGCTGGTATCATGTAAAGTTGCTGGATAACAGAATTCATGTAGCAAGTAGCACCAGCGTTCTTTAATCCTACAAATCCTTTTGAAGGCCGTGGTCCGACTGGTGGCAAGTATTCCCATTCGGTCAATGCTTCACAACCTAAGTGGAAAGCAAAATCTTATACTCAGCAAACCTGTTCTCTGCATGGTACAACAGCTTTGATGTATTAACTTACAACCATAAAATTGAAGCAGTTCAAAGCATTCTACTAAATTGGAAACAATCAGTTGTCTAGAATCTAATCTGGAATTTCAATGCTTAATGTACTACTAAAGGTGAATAACTCAGAGACTTAGACAAATACTTACATACAATAAATTTAAATTAAGTTTGACATTTAAAATGCAAGGATTATTGTTATTAAATTTATTTGAAGGATTTCAAATGTGATAAGTGATATTGCTGAGCAATTGGTTTAAAAGGGTTTATTTCATTTGAAGAAGCTGATTTGTACAGTCAGAAATTGATCGATAATTCCACATCAATTATCCACATTAATGATATTCACGTAGAATTTCAAATAATCACAATTAAGTATTTTAAAAGATGACTTTATTCTTGGTAAAATTGCTTGTTTACGAAAACATATTAAAATGGTTTTCAAATAATTAACATTTATAAACATTAAGTCCATTAAAAAAAAGTTTTCCTTCCCTTTATTACTAAGAATATTATTTTAATTCAACAAATTCTTTGGAGAACTGCTCAGCAGACAAAGCAGCACACTTTACTTTTCTTCCTCTCCCAGCCAAGCATGTGAAGTGAAAACTAGTGCTCACCGAAGCCATCATTCCATCAGTGAATGAAGATTGTGAATCTATATTCATTTTCCCTCTCGATGGTCCATTCTTGGTACTGCAATATTACCTCAGCTAACTAAGCACACATCAGCGATTATATTTAGAACCTTCCTGATCTCTTTTTGCTATATTATCCATACCACTCTTACCAAAGATCTTTCTCATCTCATTCATTAAATCTGAAACATTAATTTCAGCCAAATTCTTATTGGGCATCTAGATTTGAAATACATACCTGCATAGTACATATCTGTCAGAGTGTCAACAATTTGTTTCAGGTTTTGCACACAGCCAACAGTTAATGCTACCAGCAACTCAAAACCAGCATTGATAGTAGCTGGCGTACTACAGACAGGAATGGCCTGTTCAGATGGCAACTCCCCACTCTTCTTATACCGTAGATATACATTAGAGGCTGGGAAGATAAAGTCATCTATCAGCTCCTACAGAGAATAGGGGAACAAAAATTCTGGTTAATTGGTTTATATCTTTCTAGTCCAGAAAAATCAAATGTAAACCTTCATAATATCAACACATACAACAAAAACATAAGTTAATCCTTCATGCACCAACAGGTCCTGGGACTGTCACCCAATAGCAACAACATGCTTTTATATAGCGCCCTTTATGCGGGGTAGCGTATAGGAGCGCTTGACAGTGTCTGACCCAGAGCCATGGAAAGTGGGAGCAGGGAGATGACTGTAAGCACTATCAGAACGAAGGTCTTTAACCAGGATTTGAAAGTGGGGAGGGTGGGGGCAATGTGGAGGGATTGAAGAAGAGTTCAAGTTTTGAGGCTTAAGACACGGCCACCGATGATGAAGCAGACGGAACAAGTGACAAAGACGAACCAGAACCAACTGAGTGGAGGCAGCAGGTGGTGGAGTGGAGGGTAAGCAGGTCAGATGGATAGGGAGGACAAGAAGGGATTTGAAAACAAGTGAGAGGATCTTGAAATTGATCTGTTCAGTGATTGGGAGACAGTGGAGCCTTGCAGAGTCTGGTGTAATGGCCTTTTGTGCAGATGTGTATCTGGCCGGCACAATTTTTAATTAGTTGAATTTTGTGTCTGATTGGAGTTGGGGAAACCAGTGGAAGGCGACAGTGCAATAGTGTATGAGGATTTCGGCTGCTTTTATAGTGAGGTTCAGGGGTGGGAAAAAAAACAGTCCTGGCCAGGTAAAGCTGATGATCAAACCTAATGCCTAAATTGCGCACGGGTTCTGTATGTCTAAGGGAGAGTTTAGGGAGGTTGGAGTGCAGACCTGCAGGAGAGAAGATGTTGACAGAAGCCTTGAATGTTTGTCAAACAAGCTGACAGACATCAGTGGACTGGGAGCCGCCTCTGGAGAAGAAGTAGATTTGGGTATCATCCGCATACATGTGGAAGTTGACCCCATATCTGCGGATGATGTCACTGAGAGGGAGCATGGAACCCCAACTTAATCAATAGCAACTTTTACAGGTTAGGATGCATTTTCACACATCAGTGATTGGTTGACCGATTGATGTCAATCATCAGAGTCTAGCCTTTGGGTAGCTGGTAAACTGGTTTCAATACCCATGTTTTAACAAATCAAAAAGCTTTAAAATAAATCTTGTTCCTCCCTTCAAAACAGACATGGGAGATGGGAAACAAGCAAATAGATTCATTTAAGTTTATTCTTAATTCCCATTAAGCATATGGGATGGGCAATAAACATTGGCTGCGGTGTCATACACATCTCAAGTATGAGATAATCATATCTTAGGTACCAAAATTTAACAGGACAGAAAATCGGTGAGAAATCCTTTCCAAATAATATTGAGATCCTCCTTCATGCAACAGACAGGGTAACCGTGAGGTTTACAATCTTATGCAGCTATACTTTTTTGCATAAAATTTCCCACTGGTCTAAAAATTGGTATACCCAGAAAATAAGGGAAATCAGTTATCAATTAATTAAGTTATTATTTTTTGTAAAAAAAACTATACTTGGGAAATAATGAATAAATATACAATAGGGGATGGGTTTCAAAACATATGCTGCACCACTGTTGAAGTACTTTGCTTTATTGCTCCAACAACTGATGTTTAGATAGTTGAATTCTGTTACAAATTCTATTTTGTTATGATGCTAATTTACTATATCAGCAGGTCTTAGCAGTAGAAATCAGACATGCTGTGGGTATTAATATATGACTCTATGAAGAGACATTTTAAGATAATATACTGCTCAACTCATCTCACTAAAAATTGAAAATTAATTTAGAGTGTAAGAGTATAAGCATTAAGATATATTTGAAATTTCTAAATTTCACTCAATCTATGAATGAAATTTAAGCAATGTTTCACAACACAAAAGTCCCATGCCTTAATGAGATTAGCTCCTCCTTTTTCAGAACCTATATGATATTTCTTTTCAGGTGTCTGGAAAGCCAGCAGCTCCTTTGTGACTCCAAGATGACCCTCCAGGATGGTTTCTTCTACACCCGTTTCACTTGTTCTTTTTACTTCATCCTAATATTTATGTAATAAAACACATAAATTTGAGGATTACTACTACATATACAAATAAAACATTCTGTGTTGATCTTTTGGACTGTCTTACCAAATTATAGTACAATGTCAAACTGGGGCCTAAACAAGGCTCTTTAGTAATTGAAGAATACTATTGGATTAACATGGTTACACAAGCTCACAAATAACAACAACAACAAAATTACATAGCGCCTTTCACATCAGAGAGGATGTCCCATTATACCAATGAACAATGGGGAGATTATTACCCCCGGAAAGCAATCTGCCAATCAACTAACAACCGGGTTCCTAATTACTTCTCAGTAAACAGAGGCATTTGGATTAAGGAAACTTGCCTACAGTTTTGCCTTGTCCGGGAATCAAACTCGGGCCCTATTGTTTGCAGGACGAGCATGCTAACCAACAACAACAAAATTACATTTGTAGAGCGCCTTTCACATAGGGAGGATGTCCCAAGGCACTGGGATGCCACTAGGAGACAAGACTCCATAAGTCACTATACAGTATGTCATTTACAGGTAAAATAAATAAATGATTTTTAGATACAGCTGAAAGTCTTACCCTTAAATAAATGATTACACACACAGAACAAATTCTCTCCATCCATTTCAAGTCAAAACTATTGGATTCAACTCACCCGAATCCTCTTCAGCCAATCAATCTCATTATTCAGCAGAACTTCTGCATTCGGCAAGTTAATGTTGCTATTATAGGCATAATTAAGCAAATGCCTCAATAACGTAAAGTAGTCTGCTGAATGTTTTGCTCTCTCTCTTGCTGTACTCTGGTAGCAGGAAAACAAACATATAATTCAGCTATCTTGCAGCAACAACAACAACCAAATTACATTTGTGTAGCTCTTTTCATGTTAGGAGGATATCCCAAGGAGCTGGTACTGCAGTTAATAATACAAACTTGTTTCATCCAAAAGTTCACAAGGAAATTCACGAGCACTCAAATAAAACAGATTGTATCCTGACTTTGATTCTTTTATGATGCCTTTTTTAAAAAAAAGAAAACTTTTAATAGCTCATTATTGTTCAGTTACATCAATTATAACAATGTAAACAGTATTATTAGAAATGTAAGAAAATGTTCTTACTGCTAATACAGTGAAGAGCAGAGTAATGAAGAAAAGGAGAGGCCGATGTCCCATGCAGCATCTGGTAGCCATCAGGAAGAACTGCTCCTGAGCCATTTGCCTTACAGCTCTATGATTTGAAAAATAGGAAACCTTTTACAATTTGAATCTTCAAACTGCTGTTGTACAATACGAAACTGCTGTTGTGACTATGGTGTGACAGTTTTTAGCACATGCCTTAATTTTAGGAGAAAATGCCCTACAACAGGTAAATGTACTTCACATGTATGCTTACATGTATATTTATTTAAACATCTAAACAAATATCTATCACCATTTAGTGCAAAACATTTAGTGCAGTCTTTCTTGTTCAAAGTTTGTAAATGTGGGTCTTCTCTTTATTTTTCTTTTCGAAGATGCACCAGACCCATCCCTGCTCTCTTTCCAAAACGTGGTTGGATGTGGCTTGCCCTCTACTATAACTTGCCTTGTTGGAACTACTTGTTATAGGCTAGGCTTGCTTTCTTCTGCTGGCCTAGAGCGGTTATTCTGACCAATCAACCTAAGCACAATTGACAATCCATACAGTATTGCTGGTGATTCCATGGTGCTGAAATCTAGCACTTTCCCCCTTGTTACACACCATTTTTGCAGATAACCAATAAGCAGTAACCAAAGTAGTAAAGCACACACAATGTACAAAAAACATTTTTTTACCAACTAGTGCTCAAAAGTGTCAAAGCACACATGCAAACTTCATGCAAATATGAGTGTTGAAATCACACTGTTTTAAACAACACATTTTGATGTCAAGAGTCAAACGATAACTCACTTCTGGGAGTGAATCAGTAATTTGATTTCCAAATAGCCCTGAAGGTTTTGGGGTGTAACGAGTTGCAACTTTGATAAACTCTACAATGTCCATAGTTGACTGATTCCAAGGACAAATACAGTTAAGCTCTGAGCCATTTAATAACACAAATTTGAATGTCTAGGTCTACACTGTTTGTCCACAAAGCAGTTGCCATTCTGCAGTATAAGACCTCCTCTCAATGTCTAAGGCACTATGCAAAAATGCAAGGGTTATTATAAATACAATTAATGCCTAGGTCCTCAATTTGTTGCTGTAAAAAGGACTAACACTTACTTGCTGTGGCAGTGCAGTAGCAAATCAATGATGAAGGTTTGCCATGCCTTTTCTTTACTAAGTGTGTCCAGCGCTGTTGGAACCAGTGCAAAACAAAGCGTCATGACTTCCAGTGCTTCACAGCAAACATGTTCATCTTCTGAATCTGGCTCCTTCCCTGCATTAGTCTTCAAACATAATGAAAAAAACACATCTTAAATCCTAGTTAAATGTTCTTCCAAGAAACTGCAAAACTAGGAAGGCAGCGCTGGTCAGACAATTTATACCCATCCATTGAAGTTTCTCACATGTGTCATGTAAACGTTAAAAACAAAAAAAACTACAAAAATGAGCAACAGCCCAAAATCACCAGGCGGGGGAGAAAAACTCCCTTCACTAATTATACACAAACTATATGCAGCACTATATTACACCTGTATAAGCATTTCAAATGTACCTGGTGCAATTTCTGACCAGTAAAAATACAATTTAAAAACTTACTTTTTCATAAATCTTGCTGATCTCTTCACTTGAACTGAATACAAGCTGTATTGAACCACAACCTGAGGCCCAGACAATCTTTTGAACTGCTCGGATAACACAGATGTCTGGGATATATTTTGAGGCCTAAGAGAAAGTCAATCAAGTCACACAATCAAACCTTTCACATTATGCTCCTGAAATTGTAATATTTTCTTTACAGAATAGCATAAATATAAATGAAATTTGGGAAGCAAATGGGTTAAATGGACTGATTAGCATAATTTTAACATAATCACATTTCATATCATAGAATCATAGAGCACATGAGGCCATTTGGCCCATCATGTCTGTGCCGGTTCTTTGAAAAGAGCTGCCCACTAAGAGTCATTATCGGATTGGCTTCTAGGTTCGAACAACTCTTTACATGAAAAAAATTCTCACCTCCCCTTTGCTTCTTTTAACAACTATTTTAAAATCAGTATCCTTGGGTTACCAGCCCACTCGCCAGTGGAAATAATTTATTTGTTCGCCTTATTGAATCCCTTCATAATTTTAAAAACTTCTATTTAGTCTCCTCTTAACTTCCTCTGCTCCAAGGAGAATGACCCTAGCTTCTCTAGAATCTCCTATTACCTGAAGTCCCTAATTTCTGGTATCATCCTGGTAAATTTCCTTTGTACCCTCTCCAATGCCTTGGCATCTTTTCTAAAGTGTGGTTCCGAAAATTGATTACATTACTCCAGTTGAGGCCTAACCAGTGTTTCATAGCTTCCTGACTTTTGTATTCTACACCACTATCTATAAAGGCCGAATGGCCTCCTGCCTCCTCATTCTACCTCCCAAAATGCATCACTTCACAACTAACCACGTTAAAATTAAGCTGCTGACCATGCAGCATTTCCCAGTACTGCTCTGGATTATGAATTCATTATACCAATGTGGATCTTGAACCCCCAAATCAGGATAGTGCTATTGAACACGTTAGGTTGACAGTTCGGAACAACATTTTCTATTTTCTACACAAACATTCAGAAATTACTTCCTAATATTTATTTTACATGAAAAACTACATAAATGTAAACACTTTTTGCTGATTTAAACAAAGGGAGGAAATTGAGACAAGGTATTAATTCAGGATTAGCAATCAACCATACTGTGTTAAATGGTTGTAATGACAAGAATCTAGATCTGTTAAATAAATATATATATATATATAATGTGTACACACACAAATTGAGAATATGGAAATATTTTGTTTAAGTTTGTTTTGTACACGAGATAGAATTCATGACATACGCTTTTAAATTTTCTGGGTAAACAGCATACCAAAGTGCAAATGCATATATTTATTACAAATATAATGCACAATTTCTTGCAAGACAACAAAAACACACAAACCTCATCTGATATTTGTTGTGCAAGGCGAATAGCTACATTTCGCAACATACATTCTGAAGTGGGATTGGGAATGTTGTGCAGAGCATTCTGCAGAACTACAGCCTGGCTGTGAGTAGCATGATTTATCTATTCAAAGAAAAAAATTGATTACAGCTGCATTAATATAAAAGATTACATGTCAAGTATACAACAACAAAATTACATTTACAGAGCGCTTTTCACATCAGGAGGATGTCCCAAGGAATCGAGCAAGGGAGAGGGGCAGGGTAGGGGGGGAGGGGCAGGAGACAGTTAGGAGGGGAGGGACAGAGTTGGGAGGGTTGCAGAAGGCACGATCGAAGGGGAGGTTCTTGAGACTGGCCTTGAAGGAGCAAGAGAGGGAGCAAGATGAAGGGACTGTGGGATGGAGTTGCAGAGTGTATATAAATGTATGAGGAAAAATACACACCGGTGAAACAGTGCTTGAACCCTCCACAACTGGCTGAAAGGCTTCTGCTACAGCTCTGACATGGCCATATCCAACTGCCGTGAGTAATACTTTGGCTATTTTTAGTGCATTAAGATAGGCAGCCCTGCGAGTCTCCACATCCGCATTTAGAAGGAAATTATTCCTGGTGAGCATTCCCAGCACAAGGGACACACCGCCACTTTTTAAAAAGTTGTACTGAAAATCACTTGCATCTTCCCCCAGAGGTGCACTGGCAGGCATTAACAAGGCATATACTACCTGCACAGAAGAAAAATATACATTAGAAGCATAATACATAATTTATTTAATTGTTAAAAATATTATGGGCTTGCTTTATAAATATTTGATAGGAAGTGTGCTGCAAAAACCCAGTTTGTAACTTTAATCGGATTGATTTTCACTCAGAAGTTGTTTAAAAAGTGCTTTACAATATAATTCAGTAATATTTTAATGTTGAACATTTCCTTTTCAAGAATGGGATAGTGATTGTACCATGACATTGCAATAAAGCTACAAACGGAAAATATTTGGTACAACCTTTCAAATAATCACACTGAAGTAATAGTGTGGTCAACAGTAATGATGAATAGAATGGCTTGGAAGCAGTCATTTTCTATTCATAGCTCATAATAATCCTTCAATTTGATATAGTGCCTTGTCACGTTGTCAATTGTTATTTGAAAAAATATTAATAAAAATAAGTTGAGATCTCATGATGTAGGACAAATGCTTAACCTTAAAGGAGATTGTAGATTCTCCATATTAGTGTTGCTAATATTTCTCATGAATTAATTTAAAAAATAAAATATTTTGGCATTCAAAGAGATCCACAAACAGAAGACTGGATTACAGACCTCGGTTAGATACAGCACTTGTGAGGCAGACGGTCCAAAAAAGAGAGAATCAAGAGTTGGGCTGAGGCTGCTTTCGCCAAGCTTTGCGTGATCTAAGCAGATAGCACGCAGCTTTTCTACTGTAGTGTTATCTGCAAAGAAGCCATAAAAGAAATTACAAACTGAAACATATTAATTATTGGGCACAAAGAGTAACAATGATAGAGCAGCTTTAAAATAATAGCTGAAGCATTCCAGGACCTTGAGAGAGAAAGGTCAACATTCCACACAACATTTGATTACTTTTTGCACCTGGAAACTAGTTTTTAGTCATTTGTGGATACAGACACCCAAATCTCTGTTCTTGATTTCTTTCCATTATGAAAATATTCTGCTTTATCTTTTATCGGTCCATAGTGGATGACCTTGCACTTCCCTGCATTGAACTCCACCTGCCACAGTTTTGCCCACTCACTTAATTTGTCTAAATCCCTTTATGATTTCCTAATCCATCTACACAATTTACTGAGCCTCCTAATCTAGTGTTATCTGCAAACTTCCATACAAAACTTTCTATTCCTTCATCCAAGTCATTTATATATGGCGAATAGCTGAGGTCCGAGTACAGACCCCTGGAGACACCACTTGTCATGCCCTACCAATCAGAGAATGTTTCCTGCTCTCTGTTTCCTGCCTTCCAACCAATTACTAATGGATTTATCTACCCAGCTATGCATCATTGCAGATATAGTCCATCCAAATCCATGTTTGGACAACTATAACTTCTAAAATATGTTCCTAGAACACACAAAGCGTTTTCAGTAAAAGGAAGGATTTTAAGTAATCACATAAAGCATCTTACCAGGAGGCATAAGTTTCATAAGGATACGAGCACCGTCTCTCAACTGTGGCATGTTTAAGCTACTGCCCAGATCTGCAACTTGCCAAAGGAAGGAAATGTATCTAGGATGCAAGGACATTATCTAAGAAAGAAAAAGAAAGAAAGGACTAGGTTAAGTCATCTAAATTACAATATAATTAACTACTACACACCACCACAAAACTGATGAAATGATGCATCAATACTGTTTATGCAAGAAAAGCATCACTTTTATGAGAATTAAATAAGTTAGTAAATTATGACTGCTTATTCACAAGCTCAAACCTGGTAAAACTTCTGTTGTGCATATTCCATCTCTGACTACTGCACTTGTTGAATACAAAATGATCAAATACTCCACATATACTGCAGTATAATTACAGTGGTAAAGTTCAGCATAAAATTTGGTCAGGTAAACAAAGTACAATGGTCAAGGTTAAATCATTTAAGACCTAATGCTGGATAAGGTTGAAGTCTGACATCTTTGCAAAGAAGTATTTAATACCAAAATTCACATAGCATCACAGTGTAAATTAATCCAATGACACCTAGAAGCCTAAATACGCTTTTAAAGTGGTTAGGTATATAGAGCTGCCAACCTTTTTTTAAACAAAAAAAAGTACACCTGAAAGCTAAAAATAGTATTTTGTAGTAAAAAAAAGTATTTTCTCCAAAACCTACAGCATACAGCACTAGGACCCAGCGTACAGCACTAGGCCTTGTTACAATTAACCAATGACAGCGCACCTCTTTTAGGATTAAGGTAAATACAGTTAACATTCCCCGTGTGTCTCTATCTCTGTGTAAGTCTGTCAGACATCCCGCCACCACCCAGCCCCCCGTGTTACCCCCACCCCCCTCCCTCCGTCTCTCTCTCTGTGTAGGTCAGACACCCTGTCTAACTGTCTGATTGCTGCAGATCCTGGCCTAAACTTACTCCCCCTGTCCCCAGGTATGTTTTTATGTGTGTTTTTTTGTGTTTCCCATAGGGCCCTGTGTAGAATGCATGTGCCCACGTACTGAGCTTTTTGTCGGGTCAAAAAACTTATTTTACCAAGAAAAATCGTATTGCCGTATTTACTTCAGTTTACAGTAATAAATACGGCAAAAACGTACTGGTTGGCAGCTCTGGGTATATGAGTTAATAGGGAATTTAAAATTGCTGTAGGGGGGCATTGCTGTAGGGGGGCTACAGAAACTTAAAAGTCTGAAGAGCTGCATTATAATAATTGTATTGTCATCATAGCTCAAGTAAGTATATTTGTTTTAGTGTTGGGAGACATACAGCCTGAAGTTTGTCAAGAAATTGAGAAATGTGGCATAATAATCCTTCCACTGGATATAGCATCTTATTACATCTTCAAGTCATCTCGAAAGTGCTTAATTGAATAAACTGCAAAATTTAATTGACTGTATATTTTGTGGGAAAAATTGGGCAGCCAATTGAGCACAGCAGTGTTCCACAAACAAACAGTCATGGACTGAGTGACCAAATAATTTTTTTAATTAATTTTTTGGAAGGAATTATTACCTCAGAAAATCAATCCGCCAATTGACTAATAACCGGGTTCCTATTTACTGCTAGGTAAACAGAGGCATGTCGAGTAAGGAAACTTGCCCAAGATTTCACCCTTCCCAGGAATTGAATCCAGGTCTCTTGGTTATGAAGCCAATGCTCTGACCACTGAGCTACAGGACTCTATCTGAAGCAAGCAGGTGTTTGCTGGACAAAGAATGGCAGGGTTGGGAGGTTGCGAGAGACAAGGATGGAGGAAATGGAGGACACGGGAGTTCCTCATTAAGGAATTATTAAGAAACTATTAGATGCTAGTTATTGTACTTTCATTCAGTGAGATAAACAGAAGATTGTGTTGAGGACAATATGCATGGACTGAAAAGTAGCCTATGATATCTTCTGAGTAAATGGTAAACTGGAATTTTCCACAATCACGAGCAGTGGAAGTGGTATTTTTAAGCAAGTTAAAATGTATTCTGTTTACAGTTAATGTGCTGACAATATCTTTTACAGAAGTTTTAAAAAGGGAAAGCAGGCAACCACATACACTGAAAGTTTTCCTTTACATAGATACTATTCTAACAAAACTAGAATCTCTCTCAACTACAAAACAATTTTCCCCTTTGCTAAGTTATCTGTTCAGAGCATAGCAAACATTTCATATTAAGTTATAAACTAAATAACACCTACACATATTTTGTTTCCTTTCACTGAACATCTTAAGTTTCTGACATTTTAGATTTATTTTTAGATTAAAAAAAGTTGAATTCATCTTCATCAAACTGACATAGTAAAGTGGGGATGGGGTGGGGAAGCAGAAAGAAAGATCACATGGCACAAATTCTTGATTAAAACTTAAATAAACATTCCATATTACGTAATCTCTACATTTATTGCAGAGAATTGTACGAATCACCCTCAGATCTTGTAAACTGAGAAAGCATCAACAAGCCATACTTTAAATTAAAGCTGAACAAAAATCAACATTAAAACAGGAATTCTATTTTACATTTATGTAATCAAAATCGAGGTTGGAGATGGCAAAGGTTGTTATGTGGATAAGCTAAATTTGAAGATTGTAACTATTTTCCATTATTCTTTGCAAATAAAAGAATGCACGTTGAAGCAAGCACTTAAAGTGGGCAGTGTTGGGAGTCAACTAAATTCAGCCTCCTCAGTGATAGACTGTCAAGAGTTAATTTTTACCTTACCTTAGTGTTGATTGAACCTTACCTTTCCTCTACTCACTAACTGTAAGCAAAGTAAATCATCTGATTGTTTAAAAGTAGTGTAAAGACAATATTTGCACATTTTACAAAAAAGAAAAAAACGCTAAATGCCTCAACATTTAAAAGGTAAATAGATCCATCAAATCATCCTATTGGAACATGAAATCACACCTCAGAAGAATATAGTGTCACATGAAAGTTCGCCATTATAAAGAGATCAAATTATAAATGCTGATTAGAAATATCAGGTTATGCCCCCCAAATCCTGACCCTACGACAAAGATTTAGACAAAACACAAAAAAATGCAGAAGCTGGAAATCTGAAACAAATACAGAAATCGCTGGGAACACTCAGCAGGTCAGGCAGCATCTATGGAGAAAGGAAATGATGAAGGGTCATGGACCTGAAATGTTGACTCACTTTCCTTTCTCCAGATGCTGCCTAATCTGCTGAGTATTCCCAGAGATTTCAGTTTTGCAGACAGATTTAGAGTTCACCTGAACCAAAATCATAATTATCTTCCAATAAAAAAAATATAATCACAAAAACATTTACATTCCAAGCACTCATTCATTTAGTCCCAAAGCACTAAACAATAATCGTCATCTCTGCATTTCATATGATGCTTATTATAACATCTAAAAGCATTTCAAAGTTTCTATGAACTGCAGTCACTGTATGTGTCGTCCAACATGGCAGCTAGTTGATCAATTTATATGGAGGATTATTGACCAGACATGTGCTTTTTGAACAGTGCCACAGGATCTTTAATGTCCATAGAAACAGGAAGACCAAATTCAATTTAACAGGTCAGAAGAAGAAGCCTTTAATGGATAACATTATTGATTAGCATTTCCAAAGGATAGCAGTTTGAAATTCAGAGCTCCCCCAGCACTTCACTGGGAGCAATAGACATCAAGTACTGTAATCATAACCCTTGAATTTGTTGTAGAGCATTACCACGCCTTAGAGACATCTGAAAACACTTCACAGAATATGGTGTAAGGTGAATTGACTTGTATATTTTCTGGGCGAAACGCATAAAACAGTGTCCCACAAAGTTGTGGCTTAAGTGACCATTTTAAAAAATGGATTATTACCCCCGGAAACGTGATCTGCCAATAGATTAACAACCAGGTTCCTACTTACTACAGTAGAAGCCCGTTTATCTGTAACTCGACGAACCAGCACTTCCGTATAACCGGCATGCAAAAAAAAAGTCCCCATTTGATAAACTGGAACTTATCCAGATCAATAGCGGTGCAGCATTTGTAAATGCATAAACAATAATAGAATATTGTATTGGTACTTATTGTTAAAACTACTCTTTTTGCTGGTAGATGCTGCGCTTGAAGCCATGATGCTGAGGTTGAGGTTCATAGTCCAGCGATTCTTGTTAAAATGGAGCACACCAAGCGGGTGAAAAAAACGGAGCGCGACTTTAAAGCCATACTAGCGGCAAGCCGATAACCCACATTGTCGCGCAGGTGAAGTATTTTGGTTTGCTGCTAGTAGAGTCTAGGGCTATCGGCTTGCCGTTAGTAAAGTCGCGTGACTTTAAAATCGCGCTGCCGGTTTTTTTCACCTGCTTGGTGTCCTCCATTTAAAAAAGAATGGCTGGACTGTAAACCTCAACCAGTAAAGGTGAGAAGCGCAAGAGAGTAGTTTTAACAATAAGTACCAATACAATATTCTGTTACTATCTGTTATTATTTAGTCTGGTGTGTATGGTGTGTATTAAAAGAACTTAAATTTTTTTGTGGTGGGTTTTCGGCCGTGGGCTGCCCGAAAATCCGGCAGGCACTTTAACCGTCATTGGTCAGGTCCCGCAGGTGCCGGATAAACGTGCTTCTATTGTACTAGATAAACAAGCATGTGGAGTAAGGAAACTTGCTCAATGTTTCGCCCTCCCTGTCAGGGAATCAAACCTAGGTTCTCTCGTTTGCGAGATCTGTGCACTAACCACTAAACTACAGGACTCCACAAGTCGGTGAGGAAGATACAACAATAAAATTACTTTTGTAGAGCGCCTTTCACGTTGGAAGCATGTCTCAAGGTGCTGAGTGGGAAGAGGTGCTTCAGCAGTCTTGGTCACATGCTGACTTATAGCTTGTGGAACGTGAATGTCTTGCAGTAATACTAAATATAGCAACTGTGTATTTGGTAGGCAAATACTGCGACAATTTGCGCACAATAGTACTATGGGAACTTTAACGTCATCTGAACAGAGAGCTGGGATCTTGGTTTAATATTGAATAAGCTTGATCCATTGCTGGTAAGTTTTTTTTTGGCTCGAATGTTAGGAGACTTGCCATGCATTTCAAAAATGAATTAGCAATCACCAATTGATACAATTTGAAATTAAGTCCTCTGGACAATTACTTAACGTTACCTGCTTGCTGGGGACTGATTTTTCACCTCCCCATGAAATACTATCAACAACAACAACAAATTACATTTATAGAGCGCCTTTCACATCGGGAGGACGTCCCAAGGCGCTGCACAGGAGGCGTGTGACCCGAGCTGAGAGGGGAGTGTTTGAGAAGGGGTGAAACACGAAGGGGAGGTCGAAGAGTTCGGGGTGGAACAAAAGGCACGGTCGAAGAGGAAAGTCTTCAAACCGGCCTTGAAAGAGGAAAGGGAAGAAACGAGACGGAGGGATTGAGGGATGGCATTCCATAGGGTGGGAGCGGAGAAACTGAAGGCCCGGCCTCCAATGGTGGGGCGGTTCGGCGGGGGGCTTGGAGCAGGCCAAGTCCTGTTGAATGGAGGGTCCGGGTGGGCTTGTAGGGGGAAAGTAGATCGGTTAAATAGGGCGGGGCAAGGCCGTGTAAGGCCTTGTAGGTGAGGACGAGGATCTTCAACTCGATCCTCTGGAGGATGGGGAGCCAGTGGAGACGGGTGAGGGTGGGGGTTATATGGAGGCGGGTGCGGGATAATACACGGGCTGCAGAGTTTTGGATGACCTGCAGCCTGTGAATGGAGGAACTGGGGAGGCCGACGAGGAGAGAGTTTCCGTAGTCCAGCCTCGAGGTGATGTATGCGTGCACGAGTGTTTCGGCAGCGCGGGTGGTAAGATAGTTGCGGAGCCTGGCAATGTTGCGCAGGTGGAAATAAGCGGTGCCGGTCAAGGCACGGATGTGGTGGAGGAAGGAAAGTTTTTGATCGAACATGATGCTGAGGTTCCTGATTGGCTTTGTGAGGTGGAAAGTGCAGCCTTGGATGTTAAGGCTGGCAGCGCCCGATGTGCGGAGGCGCTGGCTTGAGCCAATCAGGAGGGCCTCGGTCTTACTCACGTTCAATTGCAAGAAGTTGTCCCTCGTCCAGGACTCGATGTCGGACAAACATGCTGTCAGAACATCGATGGTCTGGGGGTTGAGGGATGAGGCAGAAAGGTACAACTGGGTGTCGTCCGCATACATGTGGAAATTTACCCCATGTTTGCGGATGACATCGCCCAGAGGGAGCGTGTAAAGGGTGAAAAGGAGGGAGCCTAAAACAGAGCCCTGAGGGACGCCGTGAGAAACTGTGCGGGGGTTTGAAGAAAAACCGTTGGAAGAAACTATCATCAAAATTGAAACATTTGTTCCAACTATGGCAAATTTTCTATTACAAATCTCAATTGCTTAAACGAAGAATGGCTCAGAAATGTTTCTGACGGTCACCAATTGCTCGTCAAACTGTCCTATTCACTACCTGAAGTTAAAATCTACTTCAGCCTAGCACTGACCAACTATGCAAATACCTGAAGTCACTTATTTAGCACCAACTGTAACATTTGACTGCTTTGCATTTAAGCAATCAGCCAATATGTTTCACAAGGTTTGACAACAAGTTCAAGCACAAGAAGATTTGATTCTCAGATTGATTCCTCAAATATGGATTTATGATTGATAGATGAGGGACCAATCTGAGACTAATCCCTGGGATTAGATCAAGTTAATTATACCTAATCATATTTTAGTTGCAAAGTACCATATCTGTTACAGATGAACATTCACATGGCCCACAAATAAACCAATAATCTGCTAGCTCTGGCAAAGAAACATTGACTAGTCTGGGAAGCACACTGTTATACAAGGTTTCACCATAGGAAAACTATTAAGAGGTTCAGAAATTGAGCTGCAAATTGTACAATTCAAAATGGATAATCCTATCAAAACACAATAACAAAATTGCCTGCAATTGAAGTAATTAACACATTAAACCATTCCATTAATAATGACTCACAAAAGCAACTGCAACAGCTGAACATCTACACTAGCAATATTATACATTTATCTCAGTGCCAGCTTCCACCCTCTTTTGAGGACAGAGTGATATGCACACCTTCGAAGTACAACCAATAAGATCAATTAATTCAATATAGGCAAGTACCAGATGTCCTGCAATTTAACTAGCTAAATAAAGATAAAAGAACAATAAAGTTAAACTTTCTGCAAGCAAACAAGTGAAGATGTATGGAAAACTCATCTGAGTGGGTATCCTCAAGAAAAACCTATTGGCCAGCTGGAAAGCACAATGTTCCACTAAGTTTGCATCAACCCAATAATGCAGTACTGTAATCTTATTTGTAATGCTGCAGAGGAAACCCATCTGTAATGCTGCAGAGGAAACCTGTCTTCATAGATGCTTGTGCTAATTAAGTCCAGACCAACTATGATCCCAATAGACAAATCCCTCACTGACCTGGAGTGCCTGTGAATTTTATATTTGCTTCCAGATATCCACAGACGCACAGCCTCTATGCATCAGAAGTGAATCAAACAGAGCCATCCTGTCTTCAAAAGTTAATCCTCTTAGCACCTCACTGTTTTTTGCCATGCCCACTTGGGAGAGGTTAAGACAATTTTCAAAATCTTCCAAGTTATGCCTGGTGGAAACACAATGAAGCCACAAATTGTGACCACCAGCAGTTGGAAAGGCCTCATGACAGGATTTAGTTTGAAGCTCTGTGTAGGCATATGTCAAAGGCAAGCTTTGAAACTACCAGAAAACAGCTCAGGTGAGAATAAATGTTCTGGATGTGGAGATTATATAGAGGATGATGTTCAGCAGGACACGAATGGGAAAATAAATTGTACCTACCAAAAAAAGGCACCTTTTAAAAAAAAGTTCATTGTGTTTCACAACGAAACAATGAAATGATGCTTTCAATGACAGAGGAACAACTTATGGAACAACATTCCTTAAAAAGGAAGAGATCACATAGTTTAAGAGGCTACTACAAATTAAGTTCTTAAAAGATATTCCTGACGATTCTGCCCATTAAAGAAAAACAATTTGGTTTTGCAATTTATTAAGAACGACTAAAGTGATAGATAGACTTATCCTTCACAACCTGCAGGTGCTTTTTTTAAAAAAAAACTTTCAAGTTTCACATTATCAGTATTTAAAGCATTAAAAGATTCTTACCACTCCAGGCAAACAGCCTTCTACTTCTGGATTAGGGCCATCGCTGTAGTGATTACCATGGTTTCCAGGGGAGCCAGTTGAGGAATCTGAAGAACTATCAGGGCTTGAAGGCATATTGGAGCTTATCTGTGTTAGCTTGGCTGTAATAAGCTGAAATAAAAAGAAAAAACTGTTATAATCTCCAAAAGTATTCTGTAACTCAAAAACCAGAATGGACCACAAACATAGTTTCTTCCCAGGACAGAATTGGGCCTCAAAATAAATGTAAGCTCTTCTCACCATTTTACCTTCTGAAAAAGAAAAAAATACAAACTGGCAAAATGCCCATCTTTAAATCCAAAATGTGAACAATATATTTTGGAAAATTGCCAACAGCCGAGCCCAATCCTAATCCACTGGGAAATAATTTGAGCAGGCAAATTAGCCAAATTCTAGCCTACCCCAATAGACCACTTACGAATCACAATTCACCTTGCCACTTTTCTACCCCTGCTCCCAATCCTGGAATTCGCTACTGTGAAGCGTTCTGAGACCTCGTCCGGCATGGAAGGCACTATATAAATTGAAGTTGTTGTTGTTGTCAAAACTTGCCCACTAAAACTACCTGTAGGATTATTATTATTTTCTATGGAGCAGGAACATGCACACAAATATAAATTAATTACATGTATGCTTTGTAAAGAAGCAAAAATGGCGATTCAGGCAAAAAATTGTTACTGCTTTGGCACTGCAGATAAAAAGCTTCACCATTCAGAGTCTTTCAGCACCTTGTGACGTCCTCTTGACATGAAAGGCGCTATACAAATGTAATTTTGTTGTTGTTGTTGTTTCCTCCACGAGAAGTAATTCTTGTCTTGCCAACAAAGTCTACTGTAAATTAACCTTTATGATCCTTTGATGATCATCAGTAAGATGACCTTTGACCTCTAGTATCTGGTCCAAGCACGTTTACCAAAAGTACAGTAAAATACAGAATTTAAAAATACCATTTTAAGTCTGGACCTCAAGTACTTGGGTTTTTCCTCCAAATCAGTGACTAACCTTCTTAGCTCTATCTAATCGTAATGTTCAAACAGTCTATTTAAGCGACCCTGAATTTCAACAATATTTCCTGCAAAGAACAAGTATGTAACCTCACAGAAGACTTAACATTCAGCATAAAAACAAATTAAATTGACATAAGTTAAAGTTGGGCTTCCTGCAGGAATATAACTTACTTGCAAATCAACAGGAAAGCCATGGAAACAAGGGAGAGTTGAGTAAAAAAAATGATAAAAATAATTTTATGAAAAGGGCAGAACTGTACTTTAGTTCTCCTTCAAACTCCACTGTAGTGTTTGGTCATTCCAATAAGATTTGAATTGGAGTACACACTTTGTATTTGTCAACCACTGAAAATTAATGTGCAAGAGACAATCACTATTATTTTGCAATATAAGTTTTTGATCTAATTTAAAATCATAGAACTTCAAGAATATGAAACAACGACATTCTAATGCAGAAATTAATTTAGAAGCAAGTTAACACATGATCTGAAATGGTGCCATAAGATGTATATTCTATTATCATTTAATGTCTAGAAATCTCCTTAAATTGGACCTATATTATCATTGTTCCAATTCAATCCAAAGATGTTGGCAGCCTCGAGTGAAAAGGAAGTAGAAATGGCCACCTAAGATGTCATTATGGTTCCAATGCCATCAATTCTTGACATCAGAAAATGACATCCCAACGACTCAGAAATCAGCCATTTTTAGGACAGTAACCAAGCTATCCACATACATGAGCATACACACATCATTCACATTGTAAATAAGTCCACATTGCAATGAAACACATTGTAAATACACACATCATTCACATTGTAAATAAGTCCACATTGCAATGAAACACATTGTAATGCAGCTGCAAAGCACAATACATTATTTTCTTAGCACAATACTTACTGTTTTATCTTTCAGATTCAACTGTCCAATTAATTTTCTATCATCAGCAGGGTCTACAACTTCACCACCAATAAACAATTCTATTTTCGTGTGTGCACTGTTGGCTTTTATTCGATTGAGAATACAACGCCTGACTGAGCCAATGGTATCATTTGTGTGTGACCAAATATCCAAATCCTCAACCTGACGTCCTTGATTCGGAAAACGTACCACAAGTGAGACATGTTTTCCACGAAATGCTCTGCAGAGAAAAGAAATTCCTTGGATTTCCCACAGTACAAAGTTGTAATAATTTAGAAATGTAAACCATGGAAAAATTGAATCCTTTAAACCCCAATATTAATATAATAATCCTTGCAATTGATATAGTGCCTTTCACATCTTCTAGATATAATAAAAGCCTGTTTATCCGTGACCCTATCAACCGTAACTTCTGTATAACCTGCACCTAAAAAAAAAGGTCCACATTCGAATAACCACAATCGCAGTGGTGCATTTTCCCCCCCCTTCATATCGGTATTTCGGAATGCTGCTACTAGTGCCTGAAGGTGGTGCTGCTGTTTTTTCCGCTTGCATCGGTATTTTGACTTGGCGCTAGTAGAGCCTTAAAGTCATGCTGCAATTTTTTTACCTCACGTCGGCCATTGTAAAAGATAGATGGTACACTAGTATCCCAGCATCATGGCTTCAAACCAGGCATCTACCAGCAAAGGTGATTTTTAGGTGAATTTTTAGGTGAATAACAATGGTCTGTTATTATGTCATTATTTAGTCTATTATTAATATAGTATGTGTTAAAATATGTTTAAAAAATGGTGTTAGGTTTTCGGCATCGGATTCACCCGAATATCCGGCATGTCATTTAAACGGCAATGGCCAGGTCCCAAGTGTGCTGGATAACGGACTTTTACTGTATCTCAAATATTCTGTAATAATTACAGAATATACTGTAAAGTGAATTGACAGTATATTTGTGGGTGGACTGTGGTAGCCAATTGTGCAGTTGTGGAATGAAGTGACAACATTTTTTTGGTAAATTAAAGGAGAGTATTGTGTGCAGTTTTGGTCTCCTTATTTAATAAAGGACATACTTGCCTAGAGGGGGGTGCAGCGTAGATTAAGAATTAGAACTAACTAGGTTAGTTCCTGGGATGAGGGGACTGACCTATGAAGACGGGTTGAATAAACTAGGGCTGTATTCTCTAGAGTACAGAAGAATTAGGGGAGATCTTATTGAAACATATAAGATTCTTAAAGGGCTAGATAAAGTAGACAGTGAGGGACTGTTTCCCCTGGTAGGAGAATCTATAACCAGGGGTCATAATCTTAAAATTAAGGGTCAGCCTTTTAGAACGGAGTTGAGAAAACATTTCTTCACTCAGAGGGTAGTGAATTTATGGAATTCACTACCGGAGAAGGCTGAAGATGCTCAGTCCTTGAACATTTTCAAGGCTGAGACTAATAGATTTTTTTTAAAAAACAGAGGGATTAGGGGATATGGTGATAGGGCAGGTAATTAGTTAGGTCAGAAGATCAGCCATGATCTTATCAAATGGTGGGGCAGGCTCAAAGGGCCGAATGGCCTCCCCCTGTTCCCACTTCTTATGTCCTATGATACTGTCACGCTACACAGGCGACACCTAGTATCCATTATAGAAAGAGGGAAAAAAGGAAAGGAGAAGAGATAGAAAGAGAGAGGGAGAGATAGAGAGGAAGGAAGTAGGGAGAGAGAAAAAGAAAGAGGGAGAGAAAAAGGAGAGTGCCCCTTTAAGAAGAAAGACCGGAAGTGCGCTACTGGCAGCATTCAGAACTAATTGTACTGTACTCTAGTACAACAATCGACTCATTAAATGCGCCACTGTGATTGTACCAGTTAATCGAATGGGGACTTTTTTTTGGAGGTGCCGGTTATATGGAAATTACGGTTGATCGGGTCATGGATAAACGTGTTTTTACTGTACTGGGCTTCCCATGCCTCCTTGTCCTCCTGGACCTTTGCTGCTTTCGACACAGTAGATCATGCCATCCTCCTCCACCGCCTATCCTCCATCATCCACCACAATCGCCTGGTTTGAGTCCTATGTGGCAAACCACCAGCAGTACATCTCTACTGATGACTTTTCCTCTCGTTTTTACCTGTTTACCTGCAGGGTACCCCAAGAATCCATCCTCAGCCCCCTTCTCTTCCTTATCTACATGCTCCCTCTTGGTGATGTCATCTGCAGACACATGTACGCGGATGACACCCAACTCTACCTTTCCACCTCAATTTGCGACCCCCAGTCCCCTGATGTTCTGTCATTGTCGGACATCAAGAACTAGATCAGTGCGAAATTCCTTCAGCTCAATGTTGACAAGACGGAAGCCATACTCTTTGACTCTCGTCGACATCTTCAATCCTATGGCTCTCACTTCCTCCACCTACCTGACCCGTAAGCTTTCCTAACCCATACGCAACTTAGGCATCAGGTTTGACCCCCAATTATCCTTCCTCCCCCATATCCGGTCCCTCACCAGCACCTCCTTCTTCCATCTCCTAGACATCGCCTGTCTCCATCAATATTTCACCCTAAAAGCTGCTGAAATGCTGGTCCGTGCCTTTGTCACCTCTCAGATGGACTATTCCAATGCCCTCCTCTCCAGTCTCCCCTCCACCCCCATTCATAAAATCCTGGTTATCCAAAATTCCATCACCTGCATTCTCACCCGAATCAAACTTTGCTCCCTAATTACCCCAGTCCTTGCCAGACTTCACTGTCTCACTGTCTCGGAGCAGATCGATTTCAAGATCCTCATTCTTGATTTTCAAATCCCTCTACTTCTCGGCAGCTCTACTACCTCTCTGACCTCCTCTTTTTTCACAACAGTACTCATTGACTTCGCTCTACCAGGTCTGGCCTCCTCCTTGTCCCCATGAATCCTTTGTTCCATTGTTGGTGGCTGTGCCTTGAGCCACTACGTTCCCAGGCTCTTGAACTCCCTTCCTCACACCCTTCACCTCACCCACTCTTTCAGGTCACTCTTTCCCCCCTCCCTCTGGCACGACCCCAGGATCCATTATTGTGAAGCGCTCTGAGACGCCATGCAACATGGAGGGCACTATATAAATCTAAGTTGTTGTTGTTGTACTTTATCCGAACGTCAGATATTCGTTCTACATTAGTACTTGTATTTTAGCATGCACTCCTACTTGAAGAAAGCTATAAAAATGCAAGTTATTGTTTATTTGTACATACCTAGACATGGGTAGAATAGTTCGCTCCTCATGGTAATCGCTATCACACTCATTAATGTACTCCCGCAACACAGTCAATACACGCACCATCCGTATTGCTTCTTGTCTTGCACAATTAATACTGTCTTTGTCACCATCAAGTACACACAATGTGTCGTAGGAGGCCTTCAGTCGATCAAAACATGACTGAATGAAGTCTTCATGAATCTCTACCTATATAAACGTAAATATTTGGGGCATTGAACACTGGAAACAAGATGAAAATTGCTTTTGTTTCCTGGAACAATTTTTGTTCCTATTTTTCTTCTATCATTAACACTTTTTATAATATTTTAATACGTATAAATACCCCAGCAGCAAAATATAACCAATTACAGTGATTTTAATGTATAGCAAAATCTCCAGATCACATCAAGACACAAGTGCACCCCAGATTTTAATGATCCTGCCCTGAAGATCAAACCTTGATTAACTAGATCATCTTGACCAAGCTATACAAATGCAGTGTCTTCTGTCAAATAGAATTCTTCATATTAACCAGTCCGCTCCCTCCTCACAGCAGCCTCCGGCCTGCTCTGTATTATCCCTGCCCAGCTTGCCCGAGGGTCAGGCCTCCAACTCCTCTGCCCATATCCTTTGGAACTCCAAACCTTCACTTTGTTCCCTCCTTTGTCTCCTTCAAACCATGTCTCAAGACCCTCCTCTGTAACCATGCATTTGGTCACCCTCCTGCCCTTCGCCTCCCTGCCCTCGATCCACCCAATCCCAAACCCCTGCTTGGGTCCAAATCTCTTTACTATCCACACCTTAGGTCTTCGTCCTTCTGTGAAATGTGTTTTACAAATTAATTTGTTTTGATTTAACAATAATCAGCCCAGTCAAATTCTGTTTGTAAGACTATGATGATTTTCTGATTGCAATTTCCCCCCCTCCCCATGAAAGTGATGTCAACCGCAAATTCCCAACTTGTAGTGTTGGGAATTCAAATCATTCAAATACAGAATTCTAAGATGCGGTGAGATCCCAGTACAGATAAGATAAAAATTGCATTTTCAAAGATCATAAGATAGGCACAAAGGCCCATTCTCCAGTTCATCGCATGTACCTGATTAACCTGCAACCTTGGTCCAAGATTGGTGTATATTTCTTTTAACAGGTCAATAGCTCGACTGGCAATGTCATCACTTCCTTGAATTACAACCTATTAACAATAGGAAACAAATAAGGACACAAAACTATTTCAACAAATACTGTTGTTTCAAGTAAAAGCACAACTTTAGAATAATATTTTAGACAACTAATTCATGAGCAACAAAGTTGCAAACATATAGTTGTGAACAGTCTTTTTTTATGACCTGGGCCAATACAAAAGTAATTACAAAGCAATTTTTCAGCGGAATCTGCAAAAACAGCTCTGTCCATTTCGGTGGCTCCGAGTGTCTGTTTTTTTGGGACAATCTCCAGCTCCTTCGGGCCTGCGCTGGTGTTTCCCCCCCCCACCCCAACATCCACGGGCCACCTCTTTTTGTTAAATAATTTTTTGGGGGAACAATATATGTGTTATTTCCTTATGTTCAGCTTTCAATCAATAAAGGGGAAAAAAAGTAGGTTGCCAGTAAATGTAGGTTGCCAGCACCAATCAACTTCACTCAACGTTTGACAAATATTTCCACACTAATGACTGGAAATACTTACAAGATGAAACTACCTACAACTGTAACTTAATTGTAACATCCTTGCACTCAATCATCTTCAGTAACATCTTCCTAGTGCTGAGTGCTCGGATCAAATTTCAGCATATTAAATAATGATTCTCCACAACTTAAATATACAGCAACAGTACTGTGCACTGTATAGCATCGTTCAAGATAAATCTTTCGAAACAATTTATAGAGATGGTATGGATCATGGAGCAGAGGAGGGTAAAGAAAATGTAGCCCCAAAGCAGCTCTCATTTAATGATTAAGAATCTCATTCAGCTATCAGCAAGGGGAAAACTATCCAGATATTCTCTCAAGCTTTTCTATAAATTATGGAACAAGGGAGACAAACTTGTGCATGTAGCCAAATATATACCCCTGTGACAATTGATATCAATTCTGTTCACAAAATAAGAAAACAGAGCCTCATCGCCAAATATGATAGATCCATGAATGGTCAATATATTGCAGATCATGTAAGCTCCCAACAGAATAGAGTTCAAAAACTTGTATCTACAAAGCACCCTTTATTTAGGATTAACAATGGGGTCTGACCCCAAATGACGATCAACGGAAAGGAACAATGGTTTGGTGTGAGGTAATGGAGTGGGTGGGCAATGTGATAAGATGAAGAAAAGCTGTCTTGATCAGGTACCGAATGTGAGGAAGGAAGCAGATCCAGGGATCAAATGGAATGCCAAGGTTGTGCATGGGTACCTACTATCCAGAAAATCCTTTACAACAGCAACATCTTGGATTTATATAGCGCCCTCCACGCCGGATGGCGTCGCAAAGGGCTTCACAATAACGGATCCTGGAGCCAAGCTAGGGGGAAAAAGGTGACCAAAAGCATGGTCGAACTTTTGCTGTGACCTGAAAGAGAGCTCGAGGGGAAGGGAGTTCCAGAGCCTCTCCTCTGGGCATAGTAGCTGAAGGCACGGCCACTGACGGTGAATTCGGGGGACAGGGAGAAGGCCAGACCCGGTAGAGTGAAGGCAACGGGTGCTGTTGGGAGGAGAGAGGAGGTCAGAGAGGTGGTAGGGGGGTGCAGAGGAGTGGAGGGATTTGAAAACAAGAGTGAAAATCTTGAAATCGACCTGCTCCAAGACAGAGAGCTAGTGAAGTCTGGCAAGGTCTGGGGTAATCGGGGAGCAAAGTTTGGTATGGGTGAGAATGCGGGAGGCAGAATTTTAGATAACTTAAGATTTTGTTTTTATGCAGAATGAATGAATTAGTGCATTCACCAATGCTGCCTCATTAGTGAGGTGGCAAGCTATAGGCTTAGTGTGGGGGTTGGTAAATATGCTAGGAGTCTACATGCAGACAAACGGAAATTGGCAATAAATTAATTTAAAACTGGCAGTTGAAAAGGTTGCCTGTATATTTGCAGAGCGGTAAAACGAGTGTCCACTGGTTGCAATAGACAGGTGTTTGCTGAATCTAGGTGCTTATTATGGAAAATTGGTCGAGACTGTTCCACACTATTTGTTGACGACGGTAGTTGCTTTAACAGAATGGACTATTTAAGACGACATAATTTTAAAAGCATACTTTGTTAATTGACATTTATTCCATACATTGAATAATGAAAGTAGAAATTATACCACTTTAATGCAAACACTGATTCAATAATAAAATCATTATAATGATGACTATTTAAAAACAAATCCTACACCTGACCCAGCCTGATCAGAATTTAAATATGGTGGGAGCTTAGTATTTGTTTCCATTTCCATCTATGAACACTAAATCTCAATAACAATTTATAAATGTACCTACTGAAGTTATATAAAGCATTCATGCACTTATGTCGTGTAGTACCGTATATCTCCGCGTATAAGGTGCACTTTTTTTCAGGTCGGAAGATCTCGAAAGTTGGGGGTGCTCCCTATACGTAGGTACAAGCAATTTTGAGCCTCGGAGATACAGTAAACAGGGGGGGCGACCGGCGCGCTGTCAGCCGGGGTTTGGTCAGTGTCCGGCGGGGGTTGGGAGGAGCGGGTGACGGGGCTTCGGCCTCGGCCGCCCGGGCAGCGGCGGCAGCAGCAGCGGACTTCAGTGCTGTGCTTACCTTCTGCCGAACCCAGTCTGCCTGCGTCCCTCCCTGCCGCTCTCTCTCCCTCCCTCCCTGCGTGATGGCCTGCCTCTCTCCCTCTCTCTCTCCCTGGCTGCCGGCCTGCCTCTCTCCCTCTCTCTCTCCTGGCCTGCCTCTCTCCCTCTCTCTCTCCCAGGCTGCCGGCCTGCCTCTCTCCCTCTGTCTCTCCCGAGCTGCCGGCCTGCCTCTCTCCCTCTCTCTCTCCCAGGCTGCCGGCCTGCCTCTCTCCCTCCCAGGCTGCCGGCCTGCCTCTCTCCCTCTCTCTCTCCCTGGCTGCCGGCCTGCCTCTCTCCCTCTCTCTCTCCTGGCCTGCCTCTCTCCCTCTCTCTCTCCCAGGCTGCCGGCCTGCCTCTCTCCCTCTGTCTCTCCCGAGCTGCCGGCCTGCCTCTCTCCCTCTCTCTCTCCCAGGCTGCCGGCCTGCCTCTCTCCCTCTCTCTCTCCCTGCCTGCCTCTCTCCCTCTCTCTCTCCCAGGCTGCCGGCCTGCCTCTCTCCCTCTCTCTCTCCCAGGCTGCCGGCCTGCCTCTCTCCCTCTCTCTCTCCCTGGCTGCCTGCCTCTCTCTCTCCCTACCTACCTGTCTCTCCTCCCTTCTGCCGGCAATATCATTGAAAATGCTTCCGTTTTTTTCCACCAAGAAAAGGTCAAAAACGGGGGGTGCGCCTTGCACGCGGGTGCGCCTTATACGCGGAGATATACGGTATGTAACTTGTTTCAGCCTGAGAGAACAGACTGGAGCTGAGATATGCCTGGCAACGGAGCATCAGAATAATCAATCTTCTGCAATGATTACAAGGGTGTCTGTTCCACTGGGGGAGAAGTTCTCCTCTAAACATCACAGTTCTCAACATTCATACTATCCTAGATGATCAAGGTTATGAGCTGTACATATGAGGCACACATTCAAGCAGAAAAAATGAAAGGGAACAAAATCTCATCAACTGTAGCGATCTTAGGAATTTCACAATCTTCTCCTAAGAGTCTATGAATTAGCTCAGTAATTCACACTTCTTTTTCTAGCTTTTCCCAAAAGGCTTGCTCAATGTAATAAACTGGTTTAATGCACGATTAAAAGTTGCCTTTTTTTTAAAAAAAGATCTAAAATGATAAATAATAAGCTTTGCATTTGAAATAACACCTATTCACGTTGTTGAGACTTCTCAAACCTTTTCACAGAATATATAGTAAAATGAAGTGAGCAAAATGCCCCATAGTTGAGAATTGAGTGATTGCATAAATATAACAACAACAAAATTACATTTGTATAGCACCTTACACGTCGGGAGGATAGCCAGTTTTAAAGAGGATTTAGAAACAATTTCTCTACAGAGGATGGTGGAAAGAACGGTCAGAAATTGTTATTGATGTATAAAGTATGAACATTTATGAGATGCGTTTTGAGATATCTCGATGACGTGATAAGGTGGTATATCAAATGCAAAGGTTATTATGAGGAAAGTTGATGCATACAAGCGTGGAGAGGGAAAAGAGTGGTATAGGAGAGAATATCCCCAAAGTCAAAATGTGTTTTCTTTGGCAACTGTGTCTTGTAAATTTAAAAAATAAAAACAGAAGTATACGACCGCTAAAAATCTGTATCCCCAAAATAATAATGTTGTCCTTACCCTCCACAGATACTCCAGTCCTATCAATTCAAGATCATCCATCATATAAGCACGTCGCTTGGCGACAAGCTTTCCTTCTCGACAGTTTACAGCCTTGAAAAATCGTTCAAAGCACTTCATTCCATTTTCTGTTAGGAGGGAAGGATCCAGTTGCAGAACATTATTTTCAAAGAAGTCCTTATTTATGTCTGGGTCCAAATCAGGTTCATCTCCCATCAACTTGGAAAACCACTTGAAACAAGCTTCACGATCACAAAGATAGACTGCATTTTCCGCCAAACACTTCCAGATCTGCTTGGCTTGAGGAGCACACAACCACAGTTGGCCATCCTTCAATAAAAATCTAATAATAATAAACAAAATTACCATTTATTGCAAGGTACTTTTGACAAGAGAAAGTAATTAACTTTGTATTGTAATCTAAATCACAGGAACTGGAGATCCTGCAAATTTAAAGCAGTGTCGTTGGTACTCTGTGCTTACCAGTAAGATGTATACTCATGAAATCTAGCAAATTAGGAAAATAAGATAGCTATTCAAAACAATCTATCAAACACCATTTTATAAACCTGAAATTAGCCAATTTCTTAATATTTTGTAAATATTCTCAAAGGTAACTAAATGGCAAATTAATCTTCGAATTCAATGGATGGCTTCTGCCAATTGTCTGATCTATTTCTTTGCTCTTTCAGTATGGTTTGGATACTCAAGCATGGCAAAGGTTTTCTGTTCAAAAAAAAATTGTGCTAGTTCTAGGAAATGAAACTTTTCATTAATTATCAATTGCTGCTAGCACTGTAGAGAAAGCAGAATGAAGCTCCATCCACTCTGTCCAATCAGGGAGCTGTAATTCCAATCTCATAAGAGAATTCAATTATGTATCTGTGTAAATGATCCCATTCCACCCACTCTTGAAAGCCTTAAAATAATCAATTTATGCCATGGTCAGCTTTGAACTGCAGACTGATGCTGTGACTTCTCAACCTTGTTGCATATTTCAACCTGTTTTAGGAGCAATAATTTAAAAAAAGACACCCTTTTTTTTATGCTCAACTTTATGACCTGCTCATCTTCCAAACAGGTGTTATTTTTTCGCACCAAAAAATTGGTGCGAAAGCAGAACTGAATTCCAATAATATGATAATCCTTGCATTTGATATACCACCTTATTACATCATTCAGTCATCACAAAGCGCTTTACAGAACATACTGTAAGGTGAATTCCAACTCACTTAGCTATTTACTTTCTAAATGTAAAGCAGATTTGTTTAGCACAAACATTACGAAAATACATGTCCTCACCTCAAGAAATTAAGTCGTTCTTGAACTTCTTGCACATGGCTGTATCGACTACTTGGCTGCACCGTCTGTGGATCATATTCTGGGTTCTCTACAAGTTGTACAAATTTGTATTATAAATAAACTTTACAAACTTTAATCAACTTAAATTTAATGTTGTAGCATGGTCTGTTTTATGCTCAACTTTATGACCTGCTCATCTTCCAAACAGGTGTTATTTTGTTCGGTAGAAATGCAATATTACGCTATTGAAATATCAAGATGGAGCATTTGTGCCAAGATGGAATCGGATTATCAACTTAACTTCCCATTTTAGAAGTTCTAACATAACTCACGACACAAGATATTGCTTAGTGCTGTACACTGCATTTCATATAATGAGTCATTATATGCAGTACAGATGTTGCACGTATTTTACCTTTGTGAAACTGTCGTATATTCTCCATGTATGCTGAGAGGTTTTCAGCTACCAAAGTGACCAGCGAATGATTATGTTGAAGCTGGTTAATCAAGTCATGACGATAGAACACATGAGGACTTCGTTGCGTCTGACTATTAAAAGAGGGAATAATGTTATTTCATTTCAACACACTCCAGATATAAATCTCAAGGCTTAATCCAAATAAACACAACCAATGATGTTGATTCTAATATTCATGGCATGTATAAAGGTGGGTATGGATTTTTCAGAATCCGCATATTCATATAAAAGCTTCAGATAAATACTGGGAACTAAACCAGAAATACTACTTATATAATGTTATCCCCCCCAAAATGCATTCAAATTTACTAAACATTTCAAAACCTTTTACAAAATACTCTGTTGCAAAATACTCTGAGCATCTAAATTTAGGATTCAATATAATCCTGCATTTTAAATTGATTTTTCAATAGAATATATTTGCAAAAATATAGGGTTTCTACAGCGTGAAAGGTGAGGGCAGTGACAAAAATATATTGTTCCAGAAAAACTTTTAAAAATCCAGGATCTGACTGCTTCACATTCCCTGCCCCATCACTGATAGCTAGGCATTCAGCACATCTGCTCCCCAACTTCTGGAACTCCAACCCAGAGTCCCTTTCCGTCATTCAATGTCTGTCTCAAGGCCTTCCTCTTTGACCGCTTTCAGCAGTCTTTACCCTGCCCCCAATCCCTCAGCTCCCACCCTCAGCTCAAACCTTAAGACTGTCAGCAACTTCAACTTCTTCGCAAAGTGAAAGGCACAATATAAATATAATCATCATCGATACATCAATATAGATATATCATTGAATTATGATTGGATAAAAATCAACCACCAGTGAAATGCTTGCAATAGGTCACCAATCAGTATGAAAATAATTCAGGTGGCACAGAGACTGATTGCTCACAGGACAACTACATCTGGGCGGTTGCACAAATTGGTCTTAAAACGGTTCCATAAATCAATTTCATCATTGTGACTTAGCTTTGTTTGCCATCCAAAGAATTATAATTGGCCGGCAGGCTTGTACAGCATTGTTGTTTAGGTGAGAGACAACATTCTACAGCTGAACGTCAGCAAGACTGCGGCCCTCCTGATTGGCTCGCGCCAGCACCTTTGCACCTCAGGCAGTGGCAGCATCAGCATCCACGGAGGCACACTCCACCTCACCAAGCCAGTCAGGAACCTGAGTCCTTTCTCCCCCATATCCACTGTCTTTTCTCCCTCATATCCATGCCCAGACCAGCATTGCCTTCCACCACCTATGCAACATTGCCATTGACTCATCCCTCGAGCCACAGAAACCCTCACACACGCGTTTGTCACCTCAAGGCTCAACAACAGCAACTCCTTCTTTGTCGGCCTCCCACACTTTCCCTCCGATCATCTAAAACTCTATAGCTCACGTCCTATCCAACACCAGGCTCTGTGAGTCGACCATCCACCCGGCTTCACTGACTCCCCATCAAGATGGAATTCAAGATCCTTGTCCTCACTTTCAAGGCCATCCACGGCCTGGCCCCTTCTTACCTCTCTGACTTGCTGATCCCCTACCAACCTGACTGCTCCCTCCGTTCAGCAGGCAATGGCCTGCTCCGTATCTCCTGCCCGACCCACCCTCCCACCCTATCATCAGTGGCCAGGCTTTCAGCCTCTCAGCCATCACGCTTTGGAACTCCATCCCACAATCCTACCGCCTTGCTCCCTCACTTGCCTCCTTCAAGGCCGGTCTCAAGACCATAAGAATTAGGAGCAGGAGTAGGCCATTCGGCCCTTCAAGCCTGGCCCGCCGTTCGATAAGATCATGGCTGATCTTCTGACCTAACTCTAATTACCTGCTCCATCCCCATATCCCCTAATCCCTCTATTTTAAAAAAAAATCTATCAGTCTCAGCCTTGAAAATGTTCAGGGACTGAGCATCTACAGCCTTCTGGGGTAGTGAATTCCATAAATTCACTACCCTCTGAGTGAAATGTTTCCTCAACTCCGTTCTAAAAGGCTGACCCTTAATTTTAACACTGTGACCCCTGGTTATAGATTCTCCTACCAGGAAACCATCCCTCGGTGTCTACTTTATCCATCCCTTGAAGAATCTTATATGTTTCAATAAGACCCCCCTAATTCTTCTGTACTCCAGAGAGTGTAGCCCTAGTTAATTCGACCTATCCTCATAGGTCAGTCCCCTCATCCCAAGAACTAACCTAGTGAATCTACGCTGCACCTCTTCTAAGGCAAGTATGTCCTTTATTAAATAAGGAGACCAAAACTGCACACAATACTCTAGGTGCAGTCTCACCAAAGCCCTATACAGTTGCAGCAAGATTTCCGTACTCTAAACTTTTTGAAATGAACATTAGCATGTCGTTTGCCTTCTTAGTTGCTTGCTGCACCTGCAAACTAACTTTTTGAGACTGGTGTAACAGGACACAAATCCCTTTGAATACTAACACTATCTAACCTTTCCCCCTCTAGAAAATAATATTTTTTTTAATTTTTGTTACCTAGGTGAATAATTTCACACTTCCCCACATTAAATTCCATCTGCCACCTACCTGCCCACTCCCCTAGCCTATCTATATCTTGTTGCAATCTTTTTGCATCATCATCACCCTCCTTTTCAATCGTGCCTTCAGCCACCCTCCTACATCCCTGCCCTCCCTCACAACGCTGCCCAGACCCCCCTCCCCGCTCCGCCAAGCTCGGGTCCTAACCCAACTGTTCATTGGTTTCGGTGTCTTCCCAACGTGAAACAACAGCAATGTGAACCACATACAAATAACTCCCCAATCTGGCATTAAACAATAATTTACAGCACGTCAATCGGTTGGCAACTGTAAACAAACCACCTCAATTCAGCATTAAAGGGATTCAACAACAACAGGATGGGGGAGGTGGGGATACAAAGCTTGGAGCGGTAGAGGACATGGGCCACAGAGTTCTGGATTATCTGCAGTTTATGGAGGGAGGAATTGAGAAGGCCGACAAGCAGGGCCTTGGCATACTCGAGCTGGGATGTGATGAAGGCGTGAATGAGGGTTTCAACAGCCTGAGGGTGAGGTAGTGGCAGAGTTGGGCAATATTGCGGAGGTGAGGGAAGGCAGAGCGGGTCATGGCTTGGATGAGGACAGACGGTTGAGGACTGGCTAGGTTCCTGACTGGCTTGGTGAGGTACTGCTTTGATTGGTACCCTTTTAAGACCATTCATCAGTAATTGAAACTGGCGTTTAATCAAAAATCAACGATATGGCTGTGCTCAGATTATAATATGTGGAATAACACATCATTTGATCAATTTTCATACACCTATCCTCAATGTTAACATTTATTTGGTGCTTTCTGATAGTCAGACATAGGGGGAAATTCACCACCAAATTTGTCTTTGCTTCAACTGGGAATCACATATAATTTCCAAAAGCTTCAAATCAAACTGCATTGCATTTTCCATATCCTAGACTTTAATATGTTCGAATTTAAGGAAGTTTTGCTCCTAAAATCTGGGGTCCAGCAATATATCGATATATCGCTAAAACCCGATATAATTTTCATATCGATATGCCGATATAGGCATTTCAAAAATATCGATATATCGAAAAGTCGAGGTAAAAAAACGGAATGCACGCTCACTGAACTACAAGACCCAGAATGCCCATCTCTATACACAATGCACAGACCGAGGTGCAAAGCCGCCATATTGTATTCATAGTCCTCGAATACAATATACAGGTATGCAAGGGGTGGGGGGGGGGGGGGGAGAGGCGGCTGGTGGGAGAGGCGGCTGGTGGGGGAGGGTGAGGGGGGGGGGGAGGGGGAGAGAGACGGCTGGGGGGTGGGAGGGAGCGGGAGAGAGACGGCTGGGGGGGGAGGGGAGGGGGAGAGAGACGGCTGGGGGGGAGGGAGGGGGAGAGAGATGGCTGGGGGGGGGGGGGGAGGGGGAAATGTGGGGTGTGTGAGAGAGGAGAGAGACACAGAGAGAAAAACACAGAGATGGAGAGAGTGAGAGACACAGAGAAAGATATTTACCTCCTGAGGAGGTAGGCCCCGAATGCGCACGCGGCGCGCGCAGTACGAAAAACCCGAAAATATCGATATTTCGGTATATTTCGATATGAGCCCATCGATATATCTAAATCGGAAAATTTCCATATCGATGGACCCTACTAAAATCATATTTAGCACATTTCAATTCCTGATGTGTATTAGAAATGATATAATCTTACCTCAAATTCTGCGGTGCTTCTCCAAATAAACTGCAGATTTCTCTAATTTGTTTAAGTGCGGGAATTACCCACTTGTCATTGGTACGCAACTCCTCCACAAAACGATCTATCCACTGAATCTTTTGTGTGTCACGATCCTAACAGTAATGTTTACAAAATTAGTGCAATGTTCACATAAATTAAAACCAAATCATCAGATATCAATCATTTCCATTCATTTACCTACAATTCAAGAAATAGATAATATCAACCCATATAATCTAAACTGAACATTGTCTTCTCTTATCAAAAGAATGCTAGCTTTTGAAGGAAATGGAAACAGGAACTAGAAATTACCTTTCTACTAAAGCAAAACAGATTTAGATTATTCAGCATAACGAGAAAAACAGTCCCAAGAATCTCTTCCATCAACCCAATGCCTTAAGTTTACCTGTGAACAGCTGTAATCCAGGATTTTGATGTGTGCACTAAGTGCCTGGTCCATAATATCAACAGGCACGTCATCACTATGTGCTAAATTCCACAGGAGGTTCAACACTTTATGTGCCATCACACCATCTTTGTCATCTTCTGCAAGGCGACGGATGAGTTCTAACAACTTTTCACGTTGTTTTTTACTTGCATTTGTCCAACTTGCCTTGAATTAAAAAAATTAAATAATGATCAGAATTTCAAAATTTTAATTCAATCAATTTCTTTAAAAAAATTCAAAGCTACCTTAAAGCAATCGAAGAGGTGGTCTAGTTGTTCAGGAGAAAAATCCCAAGCCAATTTTGCAAGCAGATCATGGACATTCTTCACAATTGCTTCATGTTTACCAGCCTATATTTTAAAACAACAAAAATAATGAGGAATTACTGTGTATCATTTGAATAAATTTTTTAACATACGTGTGGATATTATTATAATTAATACATGCATTTGATATAGAGCTTCATCACGTCATGGAGATGTCTCAAAGCACTTCACAGAATAAACTTTAAAGTGAACCGACTGTGGGTGAAACACGGCAGCCAATGGCACATAGCTGTTTCCACAAACAGTCGTGGATTGAGTGACCAAATCATTTTTTAAAAAAAAAGGGATTACCACTACCAGAAAGCAATTCACCAATCAACTAACACAAAATACTACAGATGCTGGAAATCTGAAACAAAAACAGAAGTAGCTGGGAACACTCAGCAGGTCAGCCATCATCTATAGAGAAAGGAAAGTGAGTCCATGACCCTTCGTCAGAACTGGGACATGTTGGAAGGGAGAGGCTGTCATGGATCATCAGGGAGGAGGGAGGAAGGGCAAAGGAAAAAATGGAGTAGACAACAAAGGGTGACAATTTAAAAGGGTGTTAATGATGCAATATATAAGTGGGGAGGATTGCAACAATAACACGGGAAGAAGAAGTGTTAACATATTTACAACTCCATTTCAGAATAAGAAACTTTAATGAACAAATGTTCCAAATGAAGTAAAACCTCGATAATCCGGCACGGTTGGGCCCACTCACCTCCTGGATTTCGGAGTTTGCCAGTATTTAGATATGGTTGGGGAAGCACAGCCACATACACCATGTATACTGTAAACATAGCACTGACAGCACTGCAACTAAATAATGCCTGAGCTCCACCCGCAGCGCCGCTGGGAACTGCAAGCAGCTGTTCCGACTTTCGGGAAATTTGCCAAACCTCAGAAAAAATCTAATACTGCATGTATTTGAAATTTTGCCGGTCTTAGGGAGTTGCCGAATTTCGGAAAGTCAGATTATCAAGCTTTTACTGTATCACTTAGTCTCTGATTAGTAAGTGCTTACTAAAAATCGAGTTAAATCCAACAGTCCGAAATTAGTTCACAAAAATATTCGTACGTTTAATAAGTGCGCATGCACATGCATGCACAAAGCAAAGCGAGCATACTTGCGATTGCTGGACTGGGGAATAGCCCCGGGAGGGGGTCGAGCAATCCGGTTGATCGGGTCATGGATAAACAGGCTTTTACTGTAGTACCTTTAATTGCAACTATCCGGCTTTTTCGTACAGTACATGATTTACATTCGTTAAATTCAATCAGCTGATAAAGCGCAGATCACTTAAACAGTTAAATAAGACTACCTGTATAAAACGTAGTTGTATTTATTCATCAGCAAACAGTTCAAATTTAGAAATTTCTTTTTTCTCACCTGTGCTGCCCAAATGTTGTCAAGGTCCTGGAGGGTGAGTGCTTTTTCTTTGATAACAAAACGAAGTATCTTCTCTAATTTTTCTACATATTGTGGTTGATGCAGACTGTCACGTAGTACAATTGACAAGATATTATTCTGTTGGATCCATTCCTATAATAGTAAAAGTTATGAAGCACACAGTTATACTTTAATAGTCGGAGATGCTCTAAACTGCCAATGGAACATCCAAACAATTGATTTCTTTTTACAAATTAGATAAAATCTTATCCTCTGGCCAATGAATTGCATGTTTTAAGATTTGAACACTTGTTGAGAAACACCAAGTTGCATTTAAATAGTTATCCCGGAGTGCTTAACAGCAACAAAGAAAATAGGAATTCTCATTTTAACCACAAAATTCATTTTTAAAAAAACATTTGTAGATTAAATAGTACATAATATTGTATCCCAAATTTCTCATATAAAACATACACATAAAACTCTGGTGAATTACTCACTGCCATTCTCTCTGCTGTCAACCATTCTTCTTCTTCAGGACTTCCATGACGATGTGTATAATAAGAGACACTGGAAATCACCTTGTTAACTTCATTTAGTGCATTCATTTTTCCATTAAAAGATGAGATTTGTAATAACCTAAAAACAACAAATTGAAGTAATTACAAGGAACTACAAGAAATTTCAATTAAGACAAAATAAAACCCATATTTACCTTAGTATCATTTTTAACCTAAATATTTCTAAATTTTTGACAGTTTCCTCTTGCCCAGGAACTCGAGAAGCTAAGCTTTTCAATGATTTGATTATCATGGATAAAGCATCATTTTTGGCTTCATTCTTTGCTTCCTTTTTCAGCTCCTCATCTGTTAGATTTTCAAGAAATTGGGGAACCATTTCTATTATTGGAAGGAAATATTTCTTCACTGTATGTAGGGTAAGGAATTCGTAACACTGTCCAAATGGTCTAGAAGGAATATATAGAAAAAAAACGTCATTAACTTTCATGATTTTAATAAATTGTTCTAAAGAAAATGCCAGCAGATAAAAACATTTTAAAAATCCATTAAATAACAGGGTTCATTAACATAAAATTCAACAATAATAGATCAGTAGGTCATTTTGCTTTTATTCTTTAAACACAGTGCTGCTCCCCATACACAATTACATACTCAAATATTCTCTGTCTAATGAACAGAAAAAGTATACGCTCAAGTAGGGAACGGCGATAGGGGAATTTTCCGGATATGGATATATCGGTTGGCTCATATCGAGATATACCGAAATATCAATATTTTCAGTTTTTTCGTACTGCGCATGCGCGCTGCGCATTCGGGGACTATCTTCTCAGGAGGTAAATATCTCTCTCTGTGTCTCTCACTCTCTCCATCTCTGTGTTTTTCTGTCTGTGTCTCTCACCTCTCTCACATTCATTCCCCCCCATCTCTATCTATCTGTATATTATCACATCCACCCCGTCTCTCCCCCCCCCGGCTCTCTCTCTCTCTCTCTCCCCCTCCCCCCAGCCGTCTCTCTCCCCCTCCCCCCAGCCCTCTCTCCCCCTCTCCTCCCCCCCGCCGGCTCTCTCTCTCTCTATCCCCCTCCCCCCAGCCGTCTCTCTCCCCCTCCCCCCAGCCGTCTCTCTCTCCCTCCCCCCAGCCGTCTCTCTCTCCCTCCCCCCAGCCGTCTCTCTCCCCCTCTCCCCCCCCCCCCTCCCCCGCCGACTCTCTCTCCCTCCCCCCCCCAGCCGTCTCTCTCCCCCTCCCCCACAGCCGTCTCTCTCCCCCTCTCCTCCCTCCCCACCAGCCGTCTCTCTCCCCCTCCCCCCAGCCGTCTCTCTCCCCCTCTCCTCCTCCCCCCCCCACCCGTCTCTCTCCCCCTCTCCCACCCCCCCCAGCCGTCTCTCTCCCTCTCCCCCCCAGCCATCTCTCTCCCCCTCTCCCCCACAGCCGTCTCTCTCCCCCTCTCACCCCCCCCAGCCGTCTCTCCCCTCTCCCCCCCCCCCCCAGCTGTCTCTCCCCTCTCCCCCCAGCCGTCTCTCTCCCCCTCTCCTCCCTCCCCCCCCAGCCGTCTCTCTCCCCCTGCCCCCAGCCGTCTCTCTCCCCCTCTCCTCCCCCCCCCCCGCCGTCTCTCTCCCCCTCTCCCCCCCCCCAGCCGCCTCTCTCCCCCTCTCCCCCCCCAGCCGTCTCTCTCCCCCCCAGCCATCTCTCTCCCCCTCTCCCCCCCAGCCATCTCTCTCCCCCTCTCCCCCCCAGCCGTCTCTCTCCCCCTCTCCCCCCCAGCCGTCTCTCTCCCCCTCTCCACCCCCCCCAGCCGTCTCTCTCCCCCTCTCCCCCCCCCCCCCAGCCGTCTCTCTCCCCTCTCCCCCCACCCAGCCATCTATCTCCCCCCACCCCCAGCCGTCTATCTCCCCCTTCCCCCCAGCCGTCTCTCTCCCCCTCTCCTCCTCCCCCCAGCCGTCTCTCTCCCCCCTCTCCTCCCCCCACCAGCCGTCCCTCTCCCCCCCCCCCCCAGCCGTCTATCTCCCCCTCCCCCCAGCCGTCTCTCTCCCCCTCACCCCCCCCCCAGCAGTCTCTCTCCCCCTCACCCCCCCCCCACCCACAGCCGTGTCTCTCCCCTCACCCCTTGCATATTTGTATATTGTATTCGAGGACTATGAATACAAGATGGCGGCTTTGCACCTCGGTCTGTGCATTGTGTATAGAGATGAGCATTATGGGTCTTGTAGTTGATTGTGCTCGCATTCCGATTTTTTAACTCGATATACCGTTTTTCGATATATCGGTATTTTTGAAATGTCTATATCGGCATATCGATATGAAAATCATATCGGGTTTTAGCGATATACCGATATATCGCCGTTCCCTACGCTCAAGGACCATAGTCAATCAATATTCCATATAGCTTAGCAGATCTACAATTGCTTATTATCATAAAAATTATCTTTCTTCCATCCTCTTTTTATTAAAAAAAAAGGAATGGCAATCGAATCCAGATACATCTAATTGTACAACCTATGAAAGCCAATGCTTCAACATGATGACCAAAAGCATGGTCAAAGAGGTAAATATTAAGATGGGTTTTGAAAGCTCTGAGGGAAGAGGCAGGCTAGAATAACACTTGAAGTTCTGGAGAGCAGTGACAGTACAGCTAACCCTCTGATGATCGGACGGATCAGGGTGTGGGACATGAAATAGTCCAGTATTCACTGAGCAGAGGGAGTGACCATGTCCGCAACATTGTAGGCAGTTTGCATAGATAGCTTGAGGTGAAGCTGTGGAAAGATTTGAATGCAAGGATTTTGAATTCGATCTACAGTGGGAGAGGAAGTGCAGAGGACATGGAATGCAAAGTTCTGGGTGGTCTGCAGCTATGGAGATGTTTGGAGTCCAGCAGGACATTGGAATATTCAGAGCTGAACAGGAAAACAATTCCTGTTTTCAACACAAGCATCATCACTTTGATTAGTTCAAGCTTCTGTTGAGTTAGCCCCTTTTACATCTTTTGTTGCACCACCTGACATGCAATAAAACAGTCATGTACTTCCCTATACCCCCATAGGTTTCCCTATCCCTCAAAAGCTCATATAGCTTGAAACAATAACATGTTTAAAAATATATATACTTACTTGATGAGGGCTGCAATTATCTGAACATTCAATGCTGAACCACTGACAAAGCGATCATGTAGAATCTGAAAACCATTCAATGTCCCGAATTTGTTGATAAGATCCACAAGCCAGCCCTGTAGAAATTAAAATATCTAATGGTTTATATTCTGCATTTAATAATAATCCTTATATTTATTGATTGCACCTTATATCATTGCAAAATTTCAAAGCATTTCACACGATTCACTGTACAATGCAGTGACCATGTATTTTGTAGCAGCAGCCAATTAATGCACAACAATGATGATCGATAAACAACCATGAACAATAACATATTTATACTGGCATAGCGCCTTTCACATCGGGAGGACGACCCAATCTGAAATCATGATGATTTTTGTAAATTTTCAGCAATGACCACCACCAAGTTAGTTTTCAGATACAAACCACCTGTCTAGCCAAATTATGCTGTGAAATGCCAGTATTATGCTTATAATATAATAATCCTTACATTTATATTATATAGTGCTTTCCACAATTTATCGACATCTCAAAGTGCTTCACAGAATACAATACGTCCAAAGGTAGGGACCAGAGCAGAGTGGGGGTGGAGTGGGGGGATCAGGGTAGGGAGAAGAGGGAAGAAAGTGGGGGAAGAGCAAGTAGGGGAGGGAGAGTAGGAAAATTGACTGTATATCTGTGGACGAAACGCGGCAGCCAAATTGTGCACAATAGTGTGCCACAAACAGTCGTGGAATAGAGTTAGGGGAGAAAGGGGAAAAGAGGGTAAGGGGAGGGGTCGGGGTAGGGGGAAGGAGAGCAGGAAAACCGATTGTATATTTGTTGAAACCATTCTGTATTAAAACTGCTAGCCTTGTTTACTTAAATCTTGGCGTTCAACAACAACATAATTACATTTGTATAGCATCTTTCACATCAGGAGTATTCAGATGCAAAAGGTAAATTCTCCAAACCTTGGGTGAGCGTGGGTCAGGAGGACGTGCAAAGAGTTCATCCTCAGCCAGTTGGACTCCAGCAGGAACAGTCTCAGAGGGACGTGTACCATTGTAGATATGAACTTGCAGTGAGGATTTAAGGCCATAGCAAGGAGTTCAAGAAGGGGAAACCAGTCCTGGATAGCTTGGCCACACACAGTTCTATGAGGCGATGAGTATTGTTTATAATACATCGCTAAAAAAGGAAAAAGTAATGAAGTTATACAGTTTTCTGTTGTAAAGTATTGCAATTATAATTAAGTTATGCAATAATCAGTTGCTTGCATTCATTACAGCATACCGTATATCTCCGCGTATAAGGCGCACCCGCGTATAAGGCGCACCCCCCGTTTTTGACCTTTTCTTGGTGAAACAAAACGGAAGCATTTTCAATGATATTGCCGGCAGAAGGGAGGAGAGACAGGTAGGTAGGGAGAGAGAGAGGCAGGCAGCCAGGCAGCCAGGGAGGGAGAGAGGGAGGCAGGGAGAGAGAGAGAGGGAGGGAGGCAGGCCGGCAGCGTGGGAGAGAGAGAGGGAGAGAGGCAGGCCGGCAGCCCGGGAGAGAGAAAGGGAGAGAGGCAGGCCGGCAGCCAGGGGGAGAGAGAGAGAGGGGGAGAGAGGCAGGCCGGCAGCCCGGGAGAGAGAGAGGGAGAGAGGCAGGCCAGCAGCCAGGGAGAGAGGGAGAGGGAGAGGGAGAGCGGCAGGCCGGCAGCCAGGGAGAGAGAGAGAGAGAGGGAGAGAGGGGGAGAGAGGCAGGCCGGCAGCCTGGGAGAGAGAGAGGGAGAGAGGCAGGCCGGCAGCCCGGGAGGGAGAGAGGGAGAGAGGCAGGCCGGCAGCCTGGGAGAGAGAGAGGGAGAGAGGCAGGCCGGCAGCCTGGGAGAGAGAGAGGGAGAGAGGCAGGCAGGCACGCAGGCAGGGAGGGAGGGAGGGAGAGCGGCAGGCCGGCAGCCCGGGAGAGAGGCAGGCCGGCACGCAGGCAGGGAGGGAGGGAGGGAGGGAGGGAGGGAGGGAGAGCGGCAGGCCGGCAGCCTGGGAGAGAGAGAGGGAGAGAGGCAGGCCGGCAGCCCGGGAGAGAGAGAGAGGGAGAGAGGCAGGCAGGCACGCAGGCAGGGAGGGAGGGAGGGAGAACGGCAGGGAGGGAGGCAGGCAGACTGGGTTCAGCAGAAGGTAAGCACAGCACCGAAGTCCGCTGCTGCTGCCGCTGCCCGGGCGGCCGAGGCCCCGTCACCCGCTCCCCCCAACCCCCGCCGGACAGTGACCAAACCCCAGCTGCCAGCACGCCGGCCGCCCCTCCTGTTTACTGTATTTCCGAGGCTCAAAATCTCTTGTATCTGCGTATAGGGCGCACCCCCTACTTTTGAGATCTTCTGACCTGAAAAAAAGTGCGCCTTATACGCGGAGATATACGGTACTCAAAAATTCAGATCATTTCAACCATACAGCTTTCTACTGTTTCCCTTTTCTACTCTGTGTTTAAGGCCAGCATAATTCAGAATTTCCCAAACTGACCCAAACTAAGTTTTGAAGAAAAATAGTTGATTGTTTTTTCTGTGTATAAACATTGTTGAGTATTCCCCAATTTTTTTATAAAAAGAATATGCATCCTTAAAGTCAATGAAAAACACATGATCAACATGGCTACTATATAACCTACAGATTAAAAAAAATTATCCTACATTTGATATAGCACCGTACACATTGGGACGATCTCAAAGCGCTTTAAAGGATATACTGTAAGTGTATTACTGCATTTTGTAGGCAAATGCATAGAAGGTCGTTCAAATTAAGAAGAGATGCAATATAGTTTGTATATAATGCATGGCACATTTTTGGAAAGTCAATTAAACTAAATATCATTTTTAGAAGAAAAAGGGCAGTATTCAACAACAACAACAAAATTACATTTATAGAGCGCCTTTCACGTCGGGAGGATGTCCCAAAGCGCTGATCCTTATTTTCAACTGAGCATTTTAAACAAAAAAATTGCTAATTTAAACAATGGTGTAAACACTTTTTAAACAGAATACTTACATGGATCTCAAATTTCCAACCACTAACAGCCTCGTCTGTTAGAATTTTTGTAAAGGAAATCGTGAGCCCATCACGGAAAAAGCGTTGACATGCTTCACTCTTGATATCAAGGCCTTGAAACAGAAAGAAAAGTATATTTAGTTGATTTTCTGGAACATTTTCAACCTGATCAAATTAACATAATTGAGAATGTTAAAATTAAAACACGTTTACACCCAATTAATCGAGCAATTACAAAATACACTTGAGAATATATTCTATGATGTGTTTTATCTCAGTCAGGCTATATCAAATGCAAGGATTATTATTACTATTATTGTGAATTCCTGTAGCTCAGTGGTTGGAGCACTTGCCTCACAAGGTTCGATTCTTGGGCAGGGCAAAACATTGGGAAAATTTCCTTGTTCCATACACCTGTTTACCTTGTAGTAAGTAGGAATCGGTTGTTAGTTGATTGGCAGATTGCTTTTTTTGGGGTAATAATCCAGCCCCCAAAAATAATTTGGTGACTCAATCCACAACTGTTTGTGGGACACCGCATGCGCAATTAACTGCCGTGTTTTGCTCACAAATATAGGAGGTTGACCTAAGGTGCTGTTGAAGATGCAGGTCTTGAGACTGATCTTGAAGGAGCCAAGGGAGGGGGTGAGGCAGAGGGACTACGGGATGGAGTTCCAGAGGGTGAGGCGGAGCAGCTAAAGGCCCGCCCACCACGGGTTACGTGAAGCATGCCTAATTAAGATGTATAAATAAAAGACTGATTCAAATTGATACAAGAGGTTGAGCTTTTAAGCAACGGTCACAAATCATCTTGGAATCAGAGTCAATCTGATTATAGGAGTTGTTCTACAATGACATGGGTAAATAAACAGTGCCTAAAGAACCACACGAGATGAATATCTTGGACATGAAACTCAAGGGCATTTGGTTTTTTTGCTTGCTGAGAAACCCGTAGTGTAAACAAAAGTGCCTGAAACCTCCATAATCAGTGATAAAAGAAACCCAGACACTGAATTTTTGGATAGCTTTGAACCAATAACTCAACTAAACCAAGATTTACAAAACCAACAAGATTCTCATTGAAAACATTGTGAGTGCTAACAATTAAATTCTCCAGGCAATACTATGTTCATTGGACAATATGACAAAATAGATTATATGGGCTGAATCCTGTTCCTAAATTCTAACTTTTCAAAACCATTTAATTTTCAATCATGTCTCCCCAAAATCTAATCTTGTAAATTGTTTTCCCACTCTATATGCCTGATATACTTGAAAATGTTAGGCTTTGCCAACAAATGTTTAAAATAGAGCCATTGTTTTCTCCAGGAAATTTTCTAGATTTCACCATCTCTGCTTTTCATGTTGTAATAGTTGAGGTGCAAAAGACAAGCTTCACCCCTCTAACAATGAAGAAATCCCTCAGTCCTGGTCGAATTTTAAATCCAATTTGTGTTGTGAGGTTGAACCCGTTGCACCTCTGAAACAGAAGTGAGATTCCTACCAAGTAAGCCAAACCGATAAATGATGCATGGTTTCAACTTCATGTTCATCATTCTAGATTTCTTCCCTCACTCTCCTGAACACAACCGAGTCAGTGGCAGACCCTCTGAATAAATCAATTGAACTATTTTTCAGGGCAGGGTCAGAACTCCATGTAGTTGCTTCCATATAACGCAAATACAGAATTTTCCAACACATGGCTTAGACTCAAAAGTCATTGATCCTCACTTTTAATAATAATAATCCTTGCTTTTAGATGTTAGTCTAGGTGAGTTTCTACCATTTTGGGGTCAGAAGACTAGAGGTTCAAACCCCACTTCAGGATTTTGACACTTCAATACAATGCTGTGGGAGTGCTGCATTGCACTGAGCCATTCATACTTTCGCAGAATACAATCAACTTGCATGTTTTCCATCCAACTTTGTGCCAACCGGTTTTCAGTTTTCCAATCCTCTGATATCTCATTCAAATATTTTGTTGATTATTTTACAGATATGAATAAATGTTTGTCCATTTGTTTTTGTAAATAATCCCTGCATTTGACATTGCACTTATAACTGACAACATCTTATTGTTGCAGCTCAAAATATATCAGAAGGCAATAAATTTGTGCACAGCAATGTCCCACAAACAGCCAACAAAGTAAATGACCAATTAATCTGCAGAATAACTGTTGGCCAGGACACAACAAGAAATTCAAATGAGCAGACTTCCCTTCAGTCAGATATTCCCCAAGCATCACAGTGTTACAGTTCATTGGGAACTCAAAGTCCCCTTCAACAGCTGAACAGCATCAATCCATTCAAGTAATATTTTTTCTGGCCGGACAACCGAAGAGCAGCATATCTGACAATACAAGTTTGCTTTCAAATGGCATCACACTATAACTAAATTAAAAAACAATTTTGAAAAAATTCCATTACGCGGCCATTGTGTTCAACATCAAAGTCGATAAATTTCTCAATCACACTGATTAAACAATTGCGATAGTCAACCCACCAACACATTAAAGTGCACACCACTGTAATTTTCAAAGATATAGTTCCAAAAACTTACTTTTTTTACTAAGATCTATAGCAGCTTCTAGTAGAACTTCTAATTCACCTTTGGGCAAAACTGGAACCACCCAACGGGGTCTGAAATACAGAAAAAAGTAACTAGTTGCACTTCTGAACAAAAATAATCCTATTTTTCTTAAATATTCAGCCTAAATGCACATACCTATTTATCATATCATCCAGCTTTGCCAAATCGGTGTGAGGAAATGCAGGCTCCTCCTCCTCAAGCTGAGGAGGAGCATCACCCTGACCTTGTTCATCAGGAGGGCTCACTGGTGAATTCTCACTAGATGTGTTGGGAGAGGAAGTCTGTTGCAAAAAAAATTGCGTTTTAAATTAATACAACTGATTCTGAGAGCTTACCATTTTCCAATTTGAAAATAACTTTATTTATTCAAGTGCAATATTAAGTGAATGAAGTCAAAGCACTTTAAGATTTGTTTCAGTCCATAATCATTCAACGAAAGACTACACACATTCTACCTGCATTTGGAATTCAGAAGCACTCTTCTCCCCCACTGCCCCCCCCACCATTTATTTTTCCTCCAACACAGAAAATAGGCTCACAATTAGATAATCACTGCCATAACAACATTGCCTTCAGTGATTCCTGTGGTCTTTTCAGAAGTGAATACAAATACACACTGGATGAGCGTGCATCACCTCAATGCATCAGATGAATAATCCGATGAGAAGATCCGAAGGTTACTTATCACTTTAGTTGGATGAAAGTGAATACTTGTCCTGGTCAATAATTTGTTCTATTTGTTCTTCCTCTTTTATGCGGATATATCTTGGAGCACAGTATTGCTACTTTATATGATTTCGCATAAAATAAATATAAAGTACAGTTGAAGCCTGTTTAACCGGCACCCGTGGGACCTGGCTATTGCCGGTTAAAGTTCCTATCGGATATTCGGGCGGCCCACTGTTGAAAACCCATCACAAAAAAACTACGTTTTTTTTTAAACACACACCATACACACCAGACTAAATAATAACTGATAACAGAATATTGTATTGATACTTATTGTTAAAGTTACTCTCTTGCGCTTCTCACCTTTACTGATTGAGGTTTACAGTCCAGCGATTCTTTTTGCAATGGAGGATGCTGTGCGGGTGAAAAAACCGGCAGCGCGACTTTAAAGCTTTACTAGCGGCAAGCCGATAACCCTAGACTCTACTGGCAGCAAATCAAAATACTGCACCTGCGCGACAATGAATCACAAATGCTCCACCACTATTGTTCTGGATACGTTCCGGTTTATCGAATTGGGACTTTGTTTTTGGCGTGCCGGTTTTATGGAAGTGCCAGTTGATCAAGGCACGGATAAATGGGCTTCTACTGTATATCAATGGCCTCAGATCAGCAGAATAGTCACTTTTGGTTCAGTTACATTAATATGACAAATATGAATTTACATTTTGAACATTTACCCAATGTAAAGCTTTTGAAATTAGAAAGAAACTGTTTAAGATGGCATTAACATTTCATTATTCATATGACAAGTCTAAGACGTTGATCATCAAGAGCAGACATGTACTTTAAATTGGAAAGAAGATTTTTATTCCCTGAACAACAACATTACACTTGTATAGCTCCTTTCACATGAGGAGGACGTCCCAAGGCGCTGGACAGTCATTGTTTCAGACCCGAGCTGGAGTTGGGGATGTGGTGGGTGGAACCAAAGGGATTTGGGATGATCAATGGAACAGTCGAAGAGAAGGGTCTTGAGGCGGGACTTGAGGGAGGCCAGGGGGGGATGGAGTTCTTGAGGTTGGGGGCAGAGTGGCTGAAGTTCATTTAAAAAACAAAAACAGTTTAAAATGTCGCTGTGGGGGATGGGTGGAGGATTTTGCTCAATTTTAGTTTAGGGCAGTTTCATTGACTATTGTTCACATCACTAGCGACACAGCGAGTTTATATTGACTTCTTTCACTTCACGCATTTATCAATTAGTACCAATACAATATTCTGTTATTATCTGTTATTATTTAGTCTGGTGTGTATGCTGTGTGTTAAAAGAACTTTAATTTTTTTGTGGTGGGTTTTCGGCTGTGGGCCACCCGAATATGCGGCAGGCGCTTTAACCGGCATTGGCCAGGTCCCGCGTGTGCCATATAAACGGGCTTTTACTGTACTTTGAAATGTAGACCCCACAGGTAGTGGTTCTTCCTGGGATATTTGTTGGAGGATGGGGAGAAATGACAAGAATGGTAAGTGGAATATCACCAAGACTGAAATTATTCAAAGTCAAACTGCTCATTATTAATACTGCAAAGAGAGACAAGTCCTCAAATCTGCAAGCCAAAGGCTGAATGGACAGTCATCTATATCCTGGATAAAATCTATCGAGTTTAATGGGGAGGAGAGGGAAGAGAAAATCCTAGATCTCCCTGAAAATCAATTTCAATCCAAACTTACATTTATATAGCTCCTTTCACGTCGAGAGGACGTCCAACTTGAGAACAGTTGACCCCCAGGAGAGATCAATATAGAATATTTGCAGGAATGCCCAGGTGTTAGTTTTATGAAACATATAATACAATCGGGACTATAACATTTAATATGACTTACTCCAAGTTCAAATAGTAGGCAAACTTGTATAAATCATATCAAACTCCAATGTAATCAATAATGTACACAACTCAGTGCAGCCAGTACGTTTGCTTGCAAGAATTCATCACTCCAGTCAATAAATGTGCATGCAGTGATGGATAAAAAAAAGTTTTCGCCGATTTAATGCGCCTTAACCAGGCACAGCATGCACATTCACCGACCAGCAAGCATTGGAATTGCATAAAATTATGTTCTTTTGCGCATTCTATGTTACCCAAAATTCAATGCATCAATCCCCAAGATTCAATGCAGACAGCAAACAGGGAAGTAATGCAGATACAGGGATCTGCAGTACAAGTTAGGAAATGATTAATACGACTAGTGCAAAGAAATCTAAGTGGTTTTGATAAGAAACTGAATGGGACGTGGGTAAGCGTACAACTTAAGCGATTATACAATTTTTAAAGATGAGACGTATGTGAGTTTTGCTGTATTAATATTCATGACGCACACTTTGCCCAGTACCCTTGGGTGCCTGCCAATCAAAATTATGGAGCAAAGAAGCAGCCAACTGCATGAGCGCACAATTTCCATTTTACTAAAATTGGGGAAAAAAATACAGCATACCAGTATTAATATTCAATATTACTACAGTACCATGTGACCATATGACATTTCAACTTATTCACCAAGAGCAACCTTCCATCTCCCAACACCAATAAATTCAATTACTGTCCACATAGTCCTGGACTAAGTGCATGTGCACAGATAAATATGAATGCTCCATACACTGAATACTCTTCCAATAATAACTTATAAATACTATCTATTCTATACCTTATGATGTCCTCCCGACCTGAAAGGCATTATACAAATGTAATTTTGTTGTTGTACTATAAACTATGGTGTAGTACGCCCCCACCACCCACACCTACCCACCCTACCTCCCACACAGCAAATGACAAATTCCAGAAAGCTATGCCTGTAGATTTGGTTTCCATGCATTGTGACTTTTGACTGCCAATTGAATGTAGGTTACTGGCGTTTAAACCCATTATTGCATTTGTCCTCAAAATGCAAACATATTGCTCCAAATAATCTGATTGACACAGTAGCGAGCATTTTACAAACTAGAAAGAAGTCTTAAAGGTACATCACACATACAAATCTAATTTGCCAGCTGAGCAACAAAATCTAATGCGATAACAACAACAAAATTATAGTTGTATAGTGTCTTTCACGTCAGGAGGATGTCCAAAGGCGCTGGACAGTCACTGTCTCAGATCCGAGCTGGGGACGGGGTGGGGAGCGAAAGGGGGAGGTGGAGGGATTAGGAGTTGCCGATGGGACCATCGAAGAGGAGAGTTTTGAGGCGGGATTTGAAAGAGGCCAGAGAGGGGGCGAGGGGGAAGTACTACAGGATGGAGTTCCAGATGTTGGGGGCAGAGTGGTTAAAGGCTGGCCCGCCAATGGTGAGGCGGATGTGTCGGGGAACGTGGAGCAGACCAGAGCCTGCTGAGTGGAGGCGGCGGGCTGGTTGGTAAGTGGTTAGAAGGTCATGGATGTAGGGTGGGGTGAGGTATGGAGGGCTTTGAATGTGAGGACAAGGATCTTGAATTGGATCCTCTGGGTGATGTGGAGCCAATGGAGTCGGGCAAGGATGCGATCACGGAGTTTGAAACGGTAAAGGACATGGGCCGCAGAGTTCTGGATCATCTGCAGCCTATGGAGGGAGGAATTGGGAAGAACGACAAGCAAGGCATTTGCAGTCGAGCCAGAATGTAATGAAGGCATGGATGAGGGTTTCAGCGATTTAGGGGATGAGGTAGTGGTGGAATCGGGCAATGTTGCGGAGATGAGGAAAGGCAGAGCAAGTCATTGCTTAAGAGTGGGGGAGGAAAGACAGTTGAGGGTCGAACAAGACACCTAGGTTCCTGACTGGCTTGGAGAGGTCGAGTGAGCAACCATGGAGGTTAATCCTGCCAGCGCCTGATGTGTGAAGATACTGAAGTATACAAAGTGTAAATATCTACATATTTAACGGAAATTTAAAGCAAAATTTAGAAGAGTAGACTGTACTAATTAAATATTTTTCAAATATTTTCTTATATATCAGAAGACCATGTCCTTGTATGAGATGTATAAGAATATACATCAGAATATACATTCTTATACAAGGACAATCCACAGGAAGTTTATGCACAAAGCTCTGAAGGTCAGCTGCTTACCTGATTCTGTGGGAGGGGAGGCTGAGACTGTCCATCAGGAGCCTGTCCCTGGGTGTCATTTCCCCCGACAGGAGAGCCACGAGTCGTGGCTGTCATACTCGACACAGGACAGATCTTTGCAATTTTGTCCAGCTATGTGGTTGTTGCAAGAGAAGAATGAATTGCCCTCTCAGTGAAGATGGAAAACCAATTTAGATCTGTACATAAAAGCACCACCTCAAGCTCAGGTTGTCTTGCAGAGACCATTGCACAGCCTGAAAGAATAAAATGAATTGTATAGAGGTAATTCCCAAAATACACATGCAGAAATCTTAACAAATAAGGTAGAACATTTAAATATCTAACTTTCCTAATTATCAATTTGAATGGCTCATCAAAGCAGTCCAAAGCTGCCCTCACAGTATGCTTCTACATGCTTCAGGTCCCAGCTGAAGACCTTTCTCTTCGACTGCGCCTTTGGTCACCTTCCTATCCTTGCCCCTGGCTAGGTCCCGGGATCCGCTATTGTGAAGTACTCTGAGACGCCATCTGGCATGGAGGGCGCTATATCAATCAAAGTTGTTGTTGTTGTACATGAATGCTTTGATTTTGGAAACTCTTGATACCTTTTACCAAGTAATAAGTGATGATGGTTTACAAACAAAAGATTATTTTCTGTTGTCAACTTGGTTCCAGGAACAGAACAAATACATAACAGGGCTTTGAGGACGATGGAAATTTGCCTGAAGTTTTGCCCTGCACAAGAATCAAACTCCCGGTCTTCTCATTTGTGAGGCGAGCGCTCTGACCAATATGCTACAGGAGGACTCCATGTTTTTTGTTGTTGTGTTTTTTTTAAAAAAAGGAGGTAGTTTCATCTGGTATCCTGATACCAACCTTGGGACGTTGTTGTATTCTGTGAAGCGCTTTGAGACATCGATAAGATGTGAAAAGCACTATATAAATGGAAGGATTATTAGTAGTAGTAATCCTCCAGACGATTTGGTCATTCACTTCATATCTACTTGTGAGACCTTGGCCTTCTAACCAAATTATATTTGCCTACATATTCACAGGCACTAAACCTCAGAAACCTCAAGCATTTTGAGACATTATCAAAGGCAAGAAATTATTATTTCTCCTTAGAATAACAAGACTATTAGACATTCCTATTGGTGGCTCATTCATCCTTCAACATGCTTCAAAGCGTACCGAGATGCTATTTGAATGGTCTAATAATAATGAGATGCCTGAAGACATAAATGTAAATATCAAATGTAAGGATTATTATCAACAATATGCATGCAATGCCCCATGCAATGCTTTGGCCACCACACTTGCAGTCTTAAATTTGAGATAACTTTAAGCCATCCACGCAGAGAAATAAAAGACTACATACCCAGGTAAATTTAATGGCGCCTGGAACTTTTCCCTAGTTACAGAACAACTTGCGCCCATGAGACAGAGTTGATTTGCCTCCTTTACAACAACAAATTACAATTACATTACAACACATTAATGAATTTTAAAGTCTATGATCTGTTCAAGTTTTCCACCACACTTGCTAACATCTTTACAAGAGGAAATAATTTAAATGAAACTACAATATTCATGGCTATGAAATGTTAATTTTATAACCTGAACAGTTTATTAAATAGAGATGCTTGTATGGAGCACTGAAGGTTCATATTCCAATCAGTTTTGATGGTGTGAGAACCACTAAATATGAGAATCAATACTTTTTTGTTCAGATTCATCCTCATTCATTTTTACTTCACCTACAAATCCAAATACAGTTGAATAAAAGCAGAGAAAATTACCCTTAATTAAATTTTCAGCCCAACTATGTTGGATGCCCAAAGTACACTACTGTTGAAGAAGGAGGTTATGGTTGTTAATGGAACCAGGTGAGGATGGGTGATGGGGTCAAGGAGCTTGGTGCAATACAAACAAACAAACAAAACTTGCATTTATATAGCGCCTTTCACGTCGAGAGGACGTCCCAAGGCGCTGTACAGTTAGGTAGGACAAGAGCAGGGTGGGAAGGATCAGGGCAGGATGAAGAATAGTAGGAAAAGTAACTGTATATTAGTGGGCGAAACGTGGCAGCCAAATTGCGCACAGCAGTGTCCCACAATCAGTCATGGAAGTGGGACTAGGGGCAAAAGGGGGTAAAGAAGCAAAAGGGGAGGGGTCGAGGCAGGGGGAAGAAAAGCAACATCAAAAAGTGAAGGAAATATTTTCATGCACATCTGCTGGCACTTTTTTTCCCTAGAAAATAAGTGACCTCTATTGCAGTTTAATAATCTTCCAAAATGGGGCATTACAACAATGAATATTCAACCTTGCTTTTGAAACAGTCTTCCCTGGACCCATCCCTTCTCTCCAGTTACCGCCTCATCTCCAACCTCCCATTCCTCTCCAAGGCCTAGGTGGAACAAGTTGTTCCTTCCCAGCTTCGTTCTTTCCTTTCTCCACATTCCCTCTTTGAACTCCTCCGATCTAGCATCTGTGCTGCCCACAGCACAGAGACAGCCCTGGTCAAAGTCTAACAACATTTTAAACATCTGTGATGAGGGCTCTTTCTGCCATCTTGATGTCTCTGCTGCCTTCGACACAGCTGATCACTCCATCCTCCTACACTGTCTCTCCTCCCAGCTCAATCTTCATGGACCTGCCCTTGCTGGTTCGACTTTTACCTCTCTCACCTTCTCCACGTCGCCACCAATGGCTTCTCCTCCAGCCCCCGGACTGTCAAGTGTGGTGTCCCTTAGTGCTCTGTCCTTGGCCCCCTATTTTTTAACATCTAAATGCTCCCCCTTGGTGACATCATCCGCATGTATGAGGATGACACCCAACTCTTATCTTTCTGCCTCTACCCTCAATTCCAGGACCAGTGTTATCCTGACAGACTATCAAACATCAAGTCCTAGATGAGAGCTAACTTTCTACAGCTGAACGACAACAAGACCGAGGTCCTCCTGATTGGCTCACACCAGCGCCTTCACATCTCAGGCATGGCAGCATAAACCTCCATGGTTGCACACTCCTTGACACCAAGTCAGGCAGGAACCTATGTGTCTTGTTTGATTCTCAACTGTCTTCCCACCCCCACATCTAAGCCATGACCCGCTTTGCCTTCCCACACTTCTGCAACATTGCCTGTACCACCATTATCTCACCCCTCACACCACTGAAACTCTCATTCATGCCTTAATCACACCCAGGCTCAATTATGCCAACGACCTTCTCATCAGCCTTCCCAACTCCTCTCCCTCCACAGGCTGCAGATCATCCAGGATCCTCCCTATCATTCAGAGGATTCAATTAAAAATCCTTTAAAGCGCTCAATGGCCTTGCCCCACCCTCCCTCTACGACTTTCTAACCACCTAACAACTTGTCCGCTCCCTCCACTCAGTGGGCTCTGGCCTGCTCCTTCCGCTCAGTGGGCTCTGGCCTGTTCCATGTCCCTCAACCCACCCGCCCCACCATCAGCGGCCGAGCCTTCAGCCACTCTGCCCCCAACCTCTGGAAATCCATCCCGCAATCCATCCACCTCGCCCCTTCTCTAGCCTCCTTCAATTCCCAACCCAAGACAGTCCCTTTGGTCAATCCCACTGCCCTCCCTTCCCTCCACCCTCCCTGATTCCGACCCCAGCTCGGGTCTGAAACACTGACTGTCCAGTGCCTTGGGACGTCCTCCCGACGCAAAAGGCGCTATACAAATATAATTGTGTTGTTATTAAATCGTCAAAATGTCTCAAAGCACTTCACACAATTTTTACTGTCAAGTGTAATGACTGTATTTGTAGGCAAATGCAGCAGCCAATTTATACACAGCAACGTGACACAAACAATCAAAGTGAGTAACCAAATAACGCCATGGGATCTTTTAACATCCACCGGAAGAAACATCCAAAGGATTTTATCGACACCTCTGACAATGCAACTTTACAACAGCGTCTCACTAATTTAGGTTTAAATCCAACAAGAACAGATTAAATAACTGCAAACTACTCTTCTTGAATAGTTGCAAACTCTTCCTATCAAAATTTTCTTGAACCAATGAAGATAGAACTTCTGTCTAACATCCCATCCAAAGGATATTACCTCCAACAAGGCAGCATTTCCTTCATACTGAATTGGGGGTGCTAACCTGGAGTGAGATGAAACCCCGGTCGAAGGCTTGAATCCAAAACCTCTGCCACAGAAATAAAAGTAGAACCAAATGAGCTGAATGGACAGACAAGGTGATGCATTGAAGAACAGGAAACAGCCATATTGTATTCACCATTAATGAGAATCCATTCTCATAACAGATAAGAAAACGGGTTTAGGTATGACCATTGATTATCAATCTCAAATCCAAGACTGCAAACTAGTTTGACCAGCTGTTTAATCCAAGTGCTCTGTGGCCCTGGCAAATAGATGTGCCCACTTTGAAGCTGCCTCGTCTCCTGAGTGCTTAGCAACAGGTCAGTGGACACCGGAGCCCTCTTTCCCTTCAACTGCTTCCTGTGTTTGCCACAAATCCACCTCATTGCTTGATCCTGGAATTTGAAAATAGGCCAGAGGAAGTCCCTTCCCAACATCCTAGGAGCTTGGATCCATACGTGAGGACTGTTTGCACACGGGTCTTGTATGCCACAAGCTTGACCTGCATTGGGAACTTGTCCTTGAGAGATGAGCACATCCAGAGTACCATTCACCACTTCTCAGCTGAATCTTTCAGGACAGTGTCCAGGCAAAAGTTAGTTGTTCAGCATGACTCCAAGGTACGGATAAGTATTAACAATTGGGACTGATATCCCTTGTATCTTCTAATCAATACCCTTGATGTCTTCTCTTCAACTGTGCAGAACACAGATTCTACACTTGGGGGTACCAATAACCATGTCTCATCGGTTAGCCCAACGTTCAAGGTGGCGGGTGCAACCAGAAGCTTCCCAGGAGGGTCCACCAGCAATACAATATAATCCGTAAACAGAAGTGCTGAAAACCTGTCAAAAAGGCCTGGAAAAGATACACCATGCCACTCCCTTCACTCGGTGAAGACCAATCTTCTTCATGTCCCTTGCCTGACCACCCACCATCGGCACTTGGGGTTTTAGCCATTCTAACCTCGCTCTCTAGAACTACATCCCAGAGTCTCTCCAATTCACTCCCAACCTCCCTCTCTCGTTCAAGGTGCGTCTCACAATGTTCTTCTTTGACCTCGCAAAGAGGTCATCTTCCTCCTCACCGGCAGCTTAAATGCCCATCGATCTTTTTGAGGACTTGAAAGGCATTATATCAATATAAATTTATTGTAAGGACCAGATGTGGGGTCTGCAACAGCTAAATACAAGGCATCCACTCACATTACATACCAGCTCAGTTATCTGAAACATAGAACCAGGACAACATCAACAACAACAACAACATTGCAGTTATATAGCACCTTTCATGTCGGGAGGACGTCCCAAAGCGCTGAACAGTCAGGTCGGGACCTGAGCGGGGGGGGAGGGTGGGGGGGTAGGGGTAGGGGAAGGGGAAGAAGAGTGGGAGAGGGGGAAGAGTTAGTGGGGCAGCCGAAGGCACGGTCAAAGAGGAAGGAATTAAGACCGGCCCCTTGAAGGAGGAAAGGGAGGAAGCAAGGCAGAGGGGCTGCAGGTTGGAGACATAAGAGGCAAGAAGGCACTGATGAGAACCCAACTGCCACAGTTTTGTTGACATTCAGCTGAAGAATGTCGAAGCTCATGCAGGATTTGATGTTTCACAGACATTCAGTCATTCAGAACAGCAAACAAGGGTAGAAACAGAGATGGAGAGTTGGGTACTATCACTATACATATGGAAACTAACTCTTGCCTACAGATGAAGTGGAATAAATACTCGGAAGTGGCCAGTGATTGTGAATTGGGACTATATAACTAGTGAGAATGCTGGATAATTAGAATGGAGGGGAAAAAATAACAGAAAATGAAGTCAATAGAGAAGAGAAGTATAAAAACCAGGTGTGGAACCAAGAAAGCCATTGAGGCACAGAGCTGGGTAAAAAGATAGAGAATAGGATGATTAATTGTGTCAATATCGAACTTAAGAATAGATATACAGTTACGATTGGTGGAAGCAGACTTTCACGTGTTCTACAACCATAGGAAATTCTAAAAATTCACATAAATCTATAGATTACAACAATCCAAAACCTTGATATTTGCTAAAGGTGGGTCATTTGATGCATGAATAAAAGGTACCTGGATTAATATCTGTTAAGGAAGCAGAGTAAGGATCACAGCATTAGCTCTATTAAGTTATCATGAAGACTAGGGAATATGAAACTCGGTGAAGATGAAAAATAAATTGAGTGACAGAACAGGTTATTCATGATGTGTGTTAGGAACTATTCGAGGAGGTTAATCATTTCTAATTTCTGGTTTTCTTATGACCATCATGCAGATGCATCTAAACATGCTGGTGAAGTAATTGTTTAGCTGATTTTGATCTGATCATAGATCAGTAAGCAGGGTCTCCTTGGAGCTGAACTGGCTCCAAGGTGACATGCTTGGCACCGGAATGTCAGAATAGAGCCAGCTCTCTGTAGCAATCATGATAGTCTAGTTCCTGAGCCAGGCAGGTCAACATTATTCCATCACACCGCTGATGACAACACGACTAGTGTGGCTCATTGGCAGAACTACGAAAGGCAGACCAGTCACCAGGGGCAGGAAATCACACCATTCAGCTCCTGTTAACCCTGCAAGCCAAAGTCCTAACAGATATGGTGGTCCTAGCTGGACACGCGGTGGGAAAGCTTACAGTGATATCAATGATCAGCTATGTGGTTTCAGCTAGTTAGGCTATAGCGGTTCACTCTAGTTAAACAGGATGCATCACTCCAGAGAGAGAGTGTGCATTCCAACAATCTATCTCTGGAATTTCCATGTATAGGTGGGATGCATGGAATTCTCATCTTGCTTTGGGTACTATATTAAGCATGGTGATGGATTTCCACACAAAAAAAATGTATCTGTTCACTGTGAGTGTAGGCAGTGAGGGTCAGTGTCACTTTGAGTGTAGGCAGTGAGGGTCTCCCTAATAAAACCTCAGCTAAAATATTGAATAGAAGCAATATATTCCAGTTGCATGACATAAATTTGTGGACAATAAAGGTGCTTTATTTTCTGTGTGAGGGGCGCCAGAAATTGAAGTTTTTGTTGAGAATAATCAGTGCTGGAACTGACTGTTGTGCAGGACTCAACTTCACAGTCACAAAGTTATCAATACTAGGACCTAGATATCAGAAACCATAAAACTGCAGTGACAAGAGTTTGTATACAAGGATTCTATTCTCTGCCTTTGAATATTAATTTATGCTGTATAAAATAGTATTCAATAAAAAAGGCAGCATATGATCTGACATTAAGGAGAAACAAAGTATCATAAAATGTCCATCTTGGAGTCAAGGATATTAATCAGAAAAATAAAATCTGTTTGTATGCTTTGTAATGCATATATGCAGTATATGCACAATACCCCACAAAATCAAAACATTACTACAATAAGGATAAAAACATTCTCCTTCCTAAGACATAATATGCAAACATATTCTTCACCCAATGCCAATTTAAATCAATGACATTAAATGGGAGATTAACTACTGAATTATCACAATTTAGTAGTATATAATTACCCACCTCTTATTTCCCTTAGACATTTTGCTTCAAAATACTGCTTATGGAACCTGAGAATGCACTTATAATAATAATAATCGCATTTGGTATAGCGCTTTTCACATCCCACCAATGTCTCAAAGTGCTTCACAGAATATACTGTCAAGTAAATTGACTATATTTGTGGGCAAAGTGCAGCAGCCGACTGCCCACAGCAGTTTCCCACAAACCGTCCTAGATTGAAAACAAGTAATTTTTATTACTGTGTTTTTTTGAACGGATTATTATTAGGCATGTGGAGTAAGGAAACTTGCCCACGGTTTCGCACTGATCTGTCTGGATTCGAATACAGATCTCATGCTTGTAAGGCGAGTGCTCTAACCACTGAGTTACAGGAGCTCCACACTTATTCATTTTGTAAACAATTCTACCTGCTGACATCACAAATCACTGTTGATCATTACATCAACAGTGTAAATACAGGATTTGTATAGAAAAATGCAGTTAGGAAAGACAGGGGCATCATTTTCTTTTTCATGTGGATAAGGGCTTAATTTGCTTTTAGTAGGTGAGCTATTTGCAATTATTAGAAAACAAAACATCATAATACAATAGTCCCAAATGAATTCTAATTATTTTAAACTGACAATTTGTACATTCCCCCCCCCCCCCCATTTCCCCTAATCCCACTTCCATGACTATTTGTGGTATCACTGCTGTGCGCAATTTGGCTGCTGCGTTTCACCCACAAATATACAATCAATTTTTCTACTCTTCTTCGTTCTTCCCGACCCCTGCTCTTGTCCCTACCTAACTGTACAGTGCCTTGGGACGTCCTCTCGACGTGAAAGGCACTATATAAATGTAAGTTATGATTGATTGATTGTATATTTTCCTTGTCCATATCATAGAAGATAACACAGAAGCAGGCAATTTGCCCATCAAATTGATCAGGTGTTTTGCTCCAGGAGCTGCATAAAATAATCCCACTCTCTGGTTTGCTTCCCAAATCAATATGCCTCTTTTTTCAAGCAACTGACATCCCCTTTTAAAAGAATCCATAAACTCTGCCTAAATGGGTTCGTGGCACATGACACAAACAAGGCTAGTTAGTTTGTGATCAACAATGCCCTGTCTGGCTCAGGCATCAGATGGCCACGACCACCATTGAAGAATCCCAAATAATTGTTGCATTGGCACAACCTAGGCTTTAAACACCAGCCTAACCATACTTGTACAAGTAAGATTAGCAACACAGTAGTGACTTTTGTGCAAGTAACTGATCCACTGAAAGACTAAGATGCAGTTAGAAATGTGCTCAATAAATAGTGCCCTGCACATACAGGAGATTTCACTGCTATGCTTTGTTCACCTGCAAAATAGTAATCCTTGCATTTGTTACGTTTCATAAACATTGCACGAGCAATTACATTTTTCTCTAAACTAACATAAACATAAATAAAGTCTTAATACAACAAAACTTAGAGAAAGGTTATGCTTTTTTTTGTACAAAGGGCAAGCAATGTCCACCTTGAGTAAAGAACACCATCTTCAATTAGATCACTGACTCAAATATGACTGGATCAACAACAGCTGGATTTATACAAATGCCCCTCAAGGAAGGTAACATCCCAGAGCACTTGATAGTGGTGGAGCATGACCACAAGCCAGGGGATGGAGAGGGTGACCAAGGATAGTCAAAGAGTAAGGTCTTCAGGCATCTTCTGAAGATGGGGAAGGAAGGAGCAAGGCAGAGGGATAAGAGGAAGCATGTTCCCGAGTTTTGGGTGAAAGTGTGTCCACAAATGGTGGATCAGAGGGCAGGAGGGACACGCTGAAGGCTGAAGCCAGTCAACCAGAGGCAGCGAGTTGTCCATTGGGGAGTACCCAACTGGGAAAGGTAGGGAGGTCCCAGGACATGAAGGGATTTGAAAACCCGGGTGAGAATCTTGAAATCGATCTGTTTGGCAATATGGAGCCAGTGGAGCCTGGCTATAAATGATGTGATGGGGGATGGTTTAGTGTGGGAGAGTATGTGGGGGTCAAGAGCATTGGATCAGCTGGATCTTGTGCATGGTGAAGCTGGAAAGACTGGCAAAAAGAGCATTTTGAGAATGAGATGTCAAGTCAGGAGGTGACAAACACATGTACAAGTGGTTCGGCTGAGTTTGGGGTAAGGTATGTTTGTAGGCGGGCAATATGGTTGAAGAGGTCCTGGTCAAGGACCAGATATGAGAAAAGAAGAACAGCTGTGGGTGGAACTTGATGCCTAAGTCAGAGGGATAGGCCAGGGAGGTTGATGAGGTCAGAGCCGCAGGATAGATCATTATATCACAAGCCAGGCCCAAAGTAAAGCTCCCGCTTAACTTGCTATGCAATACGCCTGAACTGCAACATAACAACTTGCATTTATATCGTGCCCTTCACATGGCGTGGCATCCCGGAGTGCTTGACAGTGGAGGTGTCTGACCTCAAGCCACGGGGAGAGGGAGGGGGGAAGGCAACCTTAAGCATGATCAAAGTGGAAGGTATTTGGGCAGGATTTGAAAGTGGGGAGGGAGTGGACAAGGTGGAGGGATTGAGCGAAAGTTCCAGAGGCATAACCAACACAAATCCTGTAGCTCAGCGGTTAGAGTACTCGTCTCGCAAGTAACTGACCTGGGTTTGATTCCCGGAAAGGCAAAATCTTGGGCAAGTTTCCTTACTCCACATGCCGCTTCTGTTTACCCAGCAGTAAGTAGGAAACCGGTTGTTAGTCGATTGGCAGATCACTTTTCCAGGGATCATAACCCCTCAAAAAAAACAATAATAATTTGGTCACTCAATCTACAACTGTGGAACACTGCTGTGTGCAATTGGCTGCCGAGTTTCACCCACAGATATAGTTCATTTTGTGAAGCACTTTGAGATGGCCAGAAGACATGAAAAGCACAATATCAATTGCAAGGATTATTATTATAAGAACATTCCTTATTGCATCAGTCTGATTTTGCTCAGATTCTCATCAACCCATCCTCAATCTGTGTATAAAATTGTCAATTACAGTTTGCAGACTGCAAACCTTTGCACACCTACCATCCAAGCTGAATTGATCTTACATAAGCTATATTTCAAATGGGAGGATAATGGATCTAAGGTAGTGGATCTAGGAGGCTGTCCCAGGCAGTATTTTGTATTAAGTATTGGTTACTCGGGTTTATTAAGTATTGTAGCCCATTGCATCAAGCTCCTTTCAAAATTACAATAATAAGGGTCTAAACACATTTAACAGCTCATAATTTGTTTCTAAATGAAAGAGCTTGTTTTTATTAAATGCTAAATATGAAGGATAGACTGAGTTCTGGGTCCAAATCCTGTTTTGTTTTAAAATGAGAAGTGCAAACAATTAAAGTACCAAAGCATAAAACTGATAATTCCAGGAAAAACATACAACCTGATTCTGGTATAAATTCTCTACTTATTCATGTTGTAATTGCTTTGTGTATCGCAAACAATCATGTTTTTGAAAGATGCTATACAAATGAAATTTTTATGTTGTTTCTTTCTTTCAGGAAATTTCTTAAACTGCTTGAAATGTTCAACAATTGTACTTCAAGTTGCTAAGTGACATAAACACCATAACCTAGATATCTATTTAATGATATTCAACTGCATTTGGTGATATCGGCAATCCAGCAATTTTCACTAAACAGCTACACTTTGTAGAATATTGTGGATTTCAATCCAAGAACACACAAACATAGTCATTGTATGAAACAGATTTTGTCAAGTTTTCTGTCAGGCAAATAGCAACACGTGACAGTATAGCATTCCATCTCGGGTGGCGAAAACTTACAAAACTGTCACATACCCAACAACTTGTTAAGATGACGACTGAAGTTATGGGGAAACTCACAGTACAGATCATATTGATTATGGAGGATGTTTCGTAGCAAATACCTCTTGTATTAATTGAAGAATTCAAATATATTTAAAAACAACCATGTTACCCCGCAGTATCTAGAATGTTCTAAAGAAGACAATTTATGTAACAAGCAGCAACGAAAGATCTGGGTTTGATTCCTGGTAGGGCAAAATGTTGGGCATGTTTCCTTACTCCACACGTCTGTTTACCTGGCAGTAAGTAGGAATCCGGTTGTTAGTCAATATGTAATCACTTTTCTGGGGTGTAATAATTCCTTGAAAAAAATGAATTAGTCACTTCAATCCATAGCTGGTTGTGGGACACTGCTGTGCACAATTGGCTGCTGAATTTCGCCCATAAAATATAGTCAAATTCACTATACAGTATAGTCTGTAAAGCGCTTTGAGATGTCTCAAAGACATGATAAAGTGTTACATTAAATGCAAGGATTATTATTTATATCACCCCACTTAACAACATATGGGAATATCATGATAGGATGATGGTGGCAATGCTTTCACACATTTCATGCTGAGCCAGGAAGCTTGCTGGTGGATTGCTGGTACCTATCATTCATCTTGTGAGGTCTCATGTCAGATGTCAAATGACCAACTAGTGACAACAACAACGTTACACTTGTATAGCGCTTTTTATGTCAAGAGGACGTCCCAGGGTGCTGGACAGTCATTGTTTCAGACCCAAGTTTGGGTCAAGGACGGGGAGGGTGGAGGGAAAGGGGGGACCAACTAGTGACAACAACAACGTTACACTTGTATAGCGCTTTTTATGTCAAGAGGATGTCCCAGGGTGCTGGACAGTCATTGTTTCAGACCCAAGTTTGGGTCAAGGACGGGGAGGGTGGAGGGAAAGGGGGGGAGGGAGGCTTGGGGTGACCGATGGCTCCGTCAAAGAGGAGGGTCTTGAGGCGGGATTTGAAGAAGACTAGGGAGGGGGCGAGGTGGAGGGACTGCGGGATGGAGTTCCAGAGGTTGGGGGCAGAGTGGCTGAAGGCTTGCCCTAACGTGCAGGGTTATCTAAGCTGGACAAGCATTGGGAAAGCTTGCCGGGCAGTGCTCTCACATTATGCAAATTTAGCTGGTTAACACTCTACCAGTATCCCAACCCAAACTCTGAGATTCCCAAGCCTTGGCTCTTGCCAACCTACGCCTAATACTTTTCGGAAATAGGTAAGCAGAATGCTTCCCTCCGAGGAGTGTGCATTCTATTCAAATAAACATCTCTTAAATTTCCATGTGTAGATGAAATGCATTGAACTCTGTTTGGTTTGGATACTCTTAAGCATGGTGATGGGTTAGATACCTCCCCACCAAATCATATTTTTGTTTCAATTTTTCTTTTAAAAGGCAAATCAATACAGTACAAAATACGAAGGGGCAATCTTGTTTGTTACCTGGGAGTTGGACAAATCAACAAAATCGTTTTCCATCTGCTTCAAAATAAATGTTAATACATTCATTTACAACTACAAAAAGATGTTCAAACTTCTACTGGAGCTTACTTAGTGAATTTATGCAAAAATAAGTTTTCTATAGTTAAAATATCTAAATTTTTGAAAACAGGTAGCCATCTTGTTTCATAGATTGATACAAAATTAAAGGAACATTGTTACTGGGAAGTTTAGCTTTAGGTGACATTTTATCTGAACACAATCATTGGTACTCCTGGAACGCTTGTCATACAGTTGTTGAAATAAGTTTAAAAAGGATCATAAATTTCAACAAATGTAAACCTAATTTGTGTGTAACCTAACCTTATTCCAGACTGACAGCACAAATCAGATGACCCTTTGTTGCTGCCAGCAATACGACTATTGCAATTTAAAAAAAGGTCTTCGTATTTAAATTCCATTAGCTTTTTAAAAAAAATTAGGTTCTGAAATCAGTGTTTGATATAGTCACCCAAATAATTAAAGATAAACAACAATCGTTAAAAACTACAATTGTGTTGCAAGTAGTTCACCCTCATTGGTTAATAACCCACCCAGTTTTCAGTTAAATAGATCCATAAACCTAACACGACAGATATATTACGGTAGACAAAATAAGAACCTGATACACTACAGAAATTTCATTACTATACAACCTTAAAATGTTTGATGCAACAGTAAATGACTTTACATTTATCTATTATGACATCGACTAATATTCCAACACAATAGGTTTCATTAGATATTTAGTATTTAAAGTACACACAAATCTAATTGCTAACTCCATCTGTGACAAAATAACCCACTATTTTGAAAGAAAATTCTAGACAAGGCCTATTTTTTCAGGCGTAGTCCAGGCCTACATTTCCCCCCAACGAAAAAAATCACTCCACCTCAGAAATGGCGTTCAACAGTCCAAGAGAGGAACGGGCGGGGAGGTTCGTTTCCGCCTCGTCCGCAAAGAAAACGATTGATTTTGAAAGAGACAAAAGCCTTGCCTATGATCCCGATGTCACACCAAACCAACGCTGCGTTTGTGCACAAAAAAACGGGCGCTTCTCCTCAGAGAGATAAGGGGAGGCCGTCAGCCATTTTCCTCCTCACGCAGGCAGCAGCCGGCTTCACCGTCGGCGTCAAACCCCTCAGACATGTAAACAGCCCCATCATTATTCACAACGCTTTCCTCTTCCTCCCTCTGCAGCCTTTTCAAACTTAAGCAGACGGGACATTTAATCTCTCCAAACACCAGCGCTTCCTCCATTCTTCCACCCCACCGCTAAAATGTTTGTACATTTATGTATTAAAAAGTGAAATTAAGAGTCCGAGCGCGCTGAGCCTTACCAGGAATTAGGTCTCCTTTTCCAGGACTGAAAGCCTGGCTGCGTAGGGAGGGCGAGACGGAGCAAGGTGGGGGGGAGGGAGGAAGGGAAAGGGGGGGGGGGAGGGAGCTGACTTTTTTTTCTCTTCCTTCCGTTTCTTCTTTCTTTACCCCCCCACCCTACTGCTCTCCTCCTCTCTCTTGTGCGCGCTCGGGGAAAGAGATTTCGAGGGGCTTTTTTTTGTGGAGGTTTTTTTGGGGAAGGCGGAGAGATAAATAAAAAGCTGTTTCTCTTCCCACTCCCCACCTCCACCCTTCCTCTCTGTATTACTTGTCTCCCTCCCTCTCCCCCCCCCCACCCCCGGTTTGTGCTTCCCCCTTCCTCTCTATTTTCTCTCCTCTCTCGGTTTCTTCTTCTCTCTTCAACTGGGTCAAACGCCAGCCAGTCAGCACCCTCCCCCCCCCCACGACAGGACGGGAGCCACACAACAATATGGCGGCGGTGCGCGTTATCAAAAAAAAGAAAAAAAAAACACTGCACGAACGGAGCAGACGCAATGGGCCCCGGCGACCACACCGAGTCGCGCAAAGAGGAAGAAAATAGAGGCAGAAGAGTGCGGCTTGAGGAGAAGGGTTGTGAAGGAGGGGATTATACAAATAGGCCGCCGTGCAGTCAGTCGGTTATCTTTTCCTCTCGGCGTTGGGTTTGGTGTGAGGGGTAGAGTGGGCGGGCTGGCTGGCTGGCGGGCGGGCGGGCGGGAGGGAGGGAGGGTGGGTGGGAGGGAGCTGGAGAGGGTTAAGGCCGCCTCAGTACCTTTTTCAACCGGAATGAATTCACTCCGGGCGCAAGAACCGTCATCCTGTTTTTTTTTGTAAAAAAAATCTCTACAATTATTTTAAATATATATTTTTTAAAAAGCGCCAGCGGTTCTATAACTTATGGGGCTGCTGATTTTTTATTAAAGAAAACTCTCCGACTCCTAAGTTTTTTACTCGTTTTGTTCTTTCCTTCTTTCCTCCCCTCCTATCGCTCTCCCTCTTCCCCTGTAGCTCCTATTAAATTGTCTATATTTTGTGTCGGTTTCACGCCGCCACCGCTTCAAGTCTCCCGACAGTTCAGTCCCCGGCCGCAACGCACATCCCGAATGATGATGTCACTGCAAAAGGCCAGCGCCCCCTACCGGCCGAGCATCTCCGGCGCCTGCTTTTTCTCTTAAAGGGCATTAAAGGGGAAGGTTTACTGGATTGGTGGTGGGTGGGGTCTATGTACAGTACTGTGTTTATACAGTATGTGTATATGAGCAATATTCCATCAACCTTGTTGACCGTCTGGGTTTCTTTTTAAATGTGACCAGACCTATCAGTGTATTCAACAGTAAGAATTGCTCTAGCTCCATCATGCAGAGTAGCATCTCAATTGTGCTTTACTCAAAAATCAGGCCTATCAGGTCACTGTCTCCAGTATGGAATGCCCATGAGGTTATTTGTGGACCTATGGCAGCCCCTCCCTACCAAGAAACACTGGTCCCTTTTTGGTCATCACAGCGCCTTAGGACGTCCTCCTCCCGATGTGGAAGGCACTATACAAATGTAATATTGTTGTTGTTGTATGAATCGGTTCAGATTAAGATTTTTCCAACCATTTGATCACATTTTGTGATCATTCAATCCAGGTTGTTTGTGGGACATTTAGCACATATTTCACTGCTGCGTTTTACCCACAAAAAACAGCATATATTGTCTCACCGATATAATAGGCGCTATTTTAAATGCAATAATTTTTTTCTGATAATGCAATCTGATTTGTTTTTTATTACTGTATGTTAAACTGTTTAAGTGTAGCACCTGGTCCTGGTAACAGTTAATTATGCACTATATAAACACTTTATTTGCATGTATAAGTGGATGAGTGGACCACTGCTTGGTTTAAACACTCTTTAGCATGGCGATGGGCTTCCACGCATGTCAGGCAGTCCAAAATAAGCTTTAAAAAAAGTTCTTAGTGTCTGTTCGAAAATTGCCCTTCACAACCCTGAATCTGTGCCCTCTAGTTCTGCAGCCTTGGTGCTTCTGAAAGCATTGTTCCAGGTTTACTTTCTCTAATGGGTATTATATATCAATGTAGTTCTTAGACTGGCATCTCTTCTTGGCTGAAGAGTCCTATCTTATCTTGTTCCTCGCAGCTCAGACCTCTTAACTCTGGGGACCTGAGTCACTCCGTTATGATGGAGCAACAGAAACTGTATGCACTACTCCAGTACTCCAAATGCACTCTCAAACTTCAACCTGACTTCTGGGAAACTAACCCTGTCATTTTGCAATGCCTAACTGTGGGCGTGATGAGGGATAGATTCTTAATAATAATAGTAATCCTTGCATTTGATATAGAGCTTTTCACACCTTCCAGATGTCTCAAAGTGCTGCACAGAATATGCTGTAAAGTATGGGTGATTTCTTCCCCATATTCTAAAAATTCTAGTACTATGATCAGGCAATCAATTTTTAAGCCCCCAAGACCGCCTATTTATGTGAACTACTTAGCTACTGAAACTCATAAGTCCATTCAATTCTAGTGAGAATGGAACTTTGGAGCAATTTGGGGCTTTTTAAATTTTCCATTTGTTTCTCCAAATGTTCCTTTTTTATTTTTCATTCTAAATCACCTAACCTTAGAGAAAACAATGAAGTGAATAAATCCATTGTACTTTGGTGCTCAGTCATAATAGACCAGGAATATAGACAATCTATGTACTGTACCAGGAAAGTTCTCATAAAGAAATTCCATTGGAACAAAAATAGAGTGCCTCCTTTTAATAGAGGGCATGCCCAACAAACATATTAGAGAAAGAGACTATGTAAAATAAATTTGGATCTTAATATAAAAATATATTTCAATAAAATACGGGGGAGGGGGAACATATATCCCCTCCCCCACAGAAAGTTTAATATAAAATAATTGTGAAGTATAATGTTAAAAGATATATACAGTGTTGTAAAATGAGACCACTGGAAAACAATTTGATTTTTCAAAATAACTGACATATTGCGAACTCACAAAAATTAGTAACCTTTTTTTTACAATGAGACCTAAGAACAGAGCATAATGTGCTTTCATAATGTGGTTGTACTCTACAAAATCATATATTTCTGTTACAGTTTCAAGTTGTGATGTATGCCTTTGCTTCTCATTGTTGGCGAGATGTTAAAGTTTACCCCCTGGGTTTTCTGAGCTGCAATTGAACAGCAAACTGCCTTTCCTATAATAGACTGACAGATTTTAGCCAGACAATAAAGTACTGTAACACTGAATTTTCATTAAATGAAGAGGTCATCCTATTTGCTGCTGATCTCCACTGAGGCTAAAATACAACTGTGGAACATAACAAATAACACAAAACAAGAATGCAAGAAACAATAAATAAATTGAAAGACCCCACCCTGCATACATATAATGAGAATCAGAGATTGACATACCAATACAAAATCCTGTAAGGGTTCACAGCGCTGTACTTCTTCAGCTTGTATTTCTCTACTTTTTAGGGCTTTGTCTCACATAGTTGAGGATATCTATAACTAATTCTCATTGATAATAATAATAATCCTTGCATTTAATATAGCGCTTTTCATGTCTTACAGGCATCTCACAGGCATCTCATCTCTAAATTCTGTATATATACAGAATATACTGCAAAGTGAATATTTGTGTATATTTGTGGGCAAAACATGGCAGCCAATTCCACACAGCAATGCCCCACAAACAATCAAATAAGTCATAAACTAGTCATCCCAGCCTTCAATAATACTTCGGATTGCTGCACACCTACCTTGTATTTCTCTTAAGAGCCAGTCAAAACCCTAGGAAATCCCCATATATGTTCCTCCCCTCACAACACTTCCACAAAGGCGATACCTTTAGATATGGGACTCATTTTATTCACCTCAGAATGTAAATGGTTGAGCGACCCTTCAGGATTCCAGTTCCCTAGTCCAGTGCTTAACCATACAGACTTCTTCTAGATTCTTGGATCCAGGTTATAAACTATTTACATTCCAGCTAGATTATAGACATGCATCCACTGAACTCCAAAGATTGATATCTCAAATTTCCCTTGACATAGTGCAAAGAATACATATACCTTCCTCTCCATCCATTGACTTTTGAGGGAACAGCCAACTTCAAAGTATCGCCGAGTTCCAAATAATGATTTTACCTTCTCAAATGCTGTGGTTCTTTTAAAGGATGCATTTTCACTAAGTCCAGCAACCCAATGTTTCAGCCCACAAAGGAAGTTTCTCTAATAAAATTAGGCCCTTTTTTGTGGTAATAACAAATATACCATTCATTTTGGTTCTCAGATTGGCTATAGGTTGTGTTGTAAAGGAATTTTACAATTCAAATGAAACCCTGGTCCACGCCTTCGTCACCTCACGGCTGAACTATTCAAATACCCTCCTCGCCGGTCTCCCCTCCACCACAATCCATAAAATCCAACTCATCCCAAACTCTGCTGCCCACATACTCACCCACACCAAACTTCACTCCCCCATTACCCCAGTCCTTGCCAGACTTCACTGGCTCCCTATCCCCGAGAGGATCGACTTCAAGATCCTCACTCTTGTTTTCAAATCCCTGCACTCCTCTGCACCTCCCTACCTCTCTGACGTCCTCTCTACTCAAACCAGCTCCCGTTGCCTTCGCTCCATCGGGTCTGGCCTCCTCCATGTCCCCTGAATCCTCCGCTCCATCCTCGGCAGCCGGGCCTTCAGCCACTATGCCCTGAGGCTCTGGAATTCCTTTCCTCACTACCTTTGTCTTGCCCCCTCTTTTCTCAGTTTCAGGTCCCAGCTGAAGACCTTTCTCTTCGACCGCGCCTTTGGTCATCTTTCTTCCCCTGCCCCTGGCTCAGTCCCGGGATCTGCTATTGTGAAGCACTCTGAGACACTGTCCGGCATGGAGGGCGCTATATAAATCGAAGTTGTTGTTGTTGAATTGCACCAGGTTACTCAGTTTACATGGCATTTTGACCTTAGTGTTAAGTTGGCACATGCTGCTACTTTTATTAGATATGTCAACACTAATTTCTCTTGCCTAAAGGAAATGGAACTCAAGAATGGACAAATTACAATAACTAGCTGGAATATTATATAATTGAACAATGTAATGAGTGTTTTTGGCAGATACTTTTAAAGGCTTACCAGGTTTAAATTAGTAGGAGTTTGTAGGATAACTTGCCCCAGAGCTTCCCATATTAACTTAGAATTTCAACATATTTAACTGTGAAGAGCAGTGATTGTCTATTTTTAGGGAAATCCAAGTATTTAAACTACAGATATATTTCTAGAACCAAGATGCCCCGTAACCATGACAGTGATGTCCAATCTGTGTCTATGAGTTCTGGCTTTGTGATGGATAGAAATCTAAGTGAACAGCAGTTGTGGGAGGTAGGAAGGGGACGTGATTCCACTTGGCTTTGAACTTACATTTCCTCACAGCATTTCTGAATGTGTTAATTTTGGATAGTGCTTCAATTCTTAAATTTTGTCTGTCTTAAATTTTGAAGCAATTTTCTGGAATTCTTCAATTAACCTAAAACTACTTTAGACTAAATTTTAAATTTGCACATTCCAGAATGCTAAGGAAAACATTCTCACCTGGAATTCTAACACTCCCTGTGAAGCTAAGATTTCCTGCTCACAGGAATTTGTAGCTGTATAGAGATGCAAATAGGCAAGCAGATTTAAATTTTGCTATGCCATTTTAAATATCTTGAGTCTACATTGCCATTAACGGTAAGTTCACATCATGAAAAGCTAGGGGATAGGGCTTACCTGCCCTATCCCCATATCCCTAATCCCTCTATTTTTTTTAAAATCTATCAGTCTCAGCCTTGAAAATGTTCAAGTACTGAGCATCTACAGCCTTCTGGGGTAGTGAAGTCCATAAATTCCTCTGAGTGAAGAAACGTTTCCTTTATGTTTACTTTACAGTATATTCTGTAAGGCGCTTTGAGATGTCTAGAAGACATGAAAAACACTATATCAAATGCAAGGATTATTACTATCATTATCACCCCCGGAAGAGCCATCTGCTATCGACCAACAACTGGGTTCCTACTTTCTGCTGAGTAAAAAGGGACAAATGGAGTAAGGAAACTTGCCTAATATTTCATCTTACCTGGAAATTGAACCCAGTTCCTCTCGCTTGCAAGGCTTATCCTCTAACCAATATAGTACAGGACTCCACAATACAATACTATGGCAACTGTGTGAAATACAGTATGAAAAGCCTGAGGTGAAAACATTGGATGTTTGGGAGATGTTGGGAGAAATCAGTCCTAGATCTGTCAATAAGGAAGTGCTAAGAAAAATTCTCTTCTGATTGTGCAAAATTTCAGAAACGTCTAAAGTTCTTTCTTAATATTGTAATAATAATAATCCTTGCATTTGATATAACGCTTTTCACGTCTTCTAGACATATATTTGTGGGCAAAACACACCAGCCAAATGCACACAGCAGTGTCCCAAAACAGTCATGGTTTGAAAATGACCAATTTATTATTGTTTTTTTTCTTGGGGGATGTGGCATGTGGAGTAAGGAAGCTTGCCAAAGGTTTCGCCTGCCTGGAATTAAACCCAGGTCTCTCACTTGCAAGGCAAGTGCACTAAACACTGAGCTATAGCACTATGCAAAATTTCCAAATTCTTAATTTGGAAATGAGCTTTCTGCAGTTCTCTTTCAACAGAAATCCTGTCAGAGGTTAAGGATGCCATGAAATTATTTGGAAAATAACAAAATTCTTCAAGGATCCTATCACCTTGCAAATAAATATGTCATTCTACTCGTGGCAGTTTGTGAGTATTGGTGTGAGCAAAATACAGCATTAATTGCTGTAAAGTACTTTGAGATGTTTTAAATTGATCAAATGCTATAAAAATATATGTACAGTATTTTTCTTATTTTAAGAAAGAATAGGATGATTTGGCCTCCACATAGATATCTCAATGGCGTTAAGCATCTGCTTGTCCTTAGTTAATTAATGCTAGTTAACGTTAATTCAAAAGAGGAAGAAGGAAATAATAACTAGAAATATACAGCCTGACAGAACGAGTGTTAGATGTGCAAAAGACAAAGGACATAAAACTCCGAAAGAAAATTAAGCAAAAACATAAGGATAAACAGGAATTCAAACGAGGACAAAAAAATGATACGGCAAGTAAGACAGAATTCAAAAAGTACGAAACAAATTTAACTAACTTAGTAAGAAACAAAAATAATCAATAGATTTCATAAAAAACAAAAAAAGGGACTACGGGAGACAAGCTAAAATTTATAAAAGCTGAAAATATTTAACTGAAGAACTGAATGTCACAAATACCGTAGTTACAAGAATTTGCCAACCTATAATGTAATAGAAAATTATAAATACTATAGTAACAGTGGAATATTTACTTTCAGATTGTTTGATATTGTGCAATAATCTGCAACATAATTGCAAAATTGAATTATTGGATGTACTGTACTTTTAGAGGCACGAAAAGTACTGATAATATCAATTCCCAGGTAACCTTTACTGTGAAAACGTTACATCATTAAAGTCTACACTACTATATTTTATGGAAAAAGCACTTACCAAGTTGTTTCTGAACAAAGAACTTAAAGGCATAAATCCCTTCTAACTCTAAACAACCCTGACTGGCCTGTGATGTCATTACTAAATTACCTAAAAAAAAGGAGACTCTTTGTTTTCTTCAGGCCATAGATGGTTCATGACAGTATTGCTTCTTTCATAATAATAATATAATAATCCTTGCAATTTGACATTGGTGCCTTATTATGTCTTCCAAGCGTCCAAAGCCCTTCACTGTAAAGTGAATTAATTGCATATTTTATGGGCATAACGCAGTTGCACACAGCATTGTCCCACAAACCGTTGTAGGTTAAGTGACCAAATTATTGTTTGTAATTTTTAAGGGATTATTACCCCTGGAAAAGCAATTGGCCAATCGACAACAAGTGGATTCTTACTTATTGCTGGGTAAACAAAGGCGTGTGGAGTACAGAAATTTGCCTATCGTTTTTGCCATGCTTGGGAATCAAACCCAAGTCTCTCGCTTGCAAGATGACTGCTCTTATCACTGAGCTACAGCACTCCATAAAACTATTGTAAAAAAATGTTACACATTATTTACCAATGTTCTCAGCAGAATTGGTGTGGAAACCTAGATGTACTACTGGTGTTATACCTCAAATATATGTTTCAGATATCTCTTGTTCCTTTTGGTCAAATGAAGGTGATTTTTATAATCTAAACTGGTTACTGGTTGATTTTTAATTTTGATTAGACAGGTAACTGACACACATTGAAATCTATCATTGTAATCAGCCGTGTGCCTGAAACACACAGAAACCCATAGCTGGACGTTGTTACCACTGTCTTACCAGCTTTATCATTTCTGTTTGTTCAGCAAGGACCTCCCTACCCATTAGGGCTTTGGCTTTCAGGGTTAACAAGAGCTGAGTAGGATGATTCCCTGCCCCAGTGACTGATCACTCTGGTCGATCTGACCAGAGTACGACCAGAGTACAAAGTCTGCTGAATTGGCATAATGTGGCAGAGATTGTAACATGAAAGGATTTTTAAAATGAAAAGATAATTTTCATGAAGAGTATGTTCCCTGGATTTCATAGTTTGCTGGGGCTGATGTATGGGGCAAATTTACAGTATGTGATATGATAAATGATACCGATACTAGTCACAACATACATCAAAAATGTCTCCTCCCCTCCCATATTTATGAAATCACCATTCTTTTTGAATTATTCATTAACAGAATTCTTTCAACCCACGGGAACTCTGCTCTGGAAATAAATTGTGTTGTTGTACATGGGAACCCTATAATAATGCACCAGTATACTGTTGCTTTGCTCTACGCTGGTCTTCTGTAGAACTGCTCTATCCACACTTGCAACACATCCAGCTGCTGAGGCCAAGTTGCTGGCTACCCGCACTAAAAAAAAGATCGACTTCTGGGTTGACTTCCTGCAGACGTGTGCCATATGCAGGAAATGTCATCAGCATAATTGTCCGTGCATTGCCATTGTGAAGCCCTCTGAGACGCTGTCCGGGATGGACGGTGCTATATAAACGCAAGTTGTTGTTGTTGCATTGTACATGTATATTAAGCGCAGGAAATACCATTCACTTCATAAAGGAAGCTTGATTTTGGAACATGCAGTTCGTGGCATCAATTGGTGCGTGCAATTGGCTGCCGCATTTCGGCCACAGGATATACAGTCAATTCACTTAACAGTATATTCTATGAAGTGCTTTGAGACATGATAAGACACTACTGGAATTCCTTGGTATTCATCGTCCTGATGTACATTATTTCGATGATACGTTGTCGATGAAATAAACACATAATGCGTTAATTTTAAGACAATTGTTATAAAGTTTAGAAAAATGTGCGCAACGATGTGCTAGCGATTAGCTGTGTGGGGTCACAACGACCCAACCAAAGAACGTAGCTCAACATCCAACAGAATAATGACAAGTGGCTTCAACTGCTATAAACAGTTATACTAGGAGAAGAAAAAAAAGCAGTTCAGCAAACATTGGATAGGTTTTTTAAATGGCCATCCGCCCCTTCATCTGAATGACTCCGCCCCTGCCACGCCCTGTTGCCCATTACCACATCAACCATCTCCAGTACTTTTTCTTGTTTTCTCGTAGTATTATCTAATTGATATATTGGTACAGTACTTACTAAACATTTATTACAATTCTCAATAGCAGTACTGTTCTTTTTGCTCTTTATTTAATATTAATAAGAATATTTAGACCAGAAATGTACCAAGGGAACGTAACCCCTATTTTTATCGTTAGGTCATTGGGTTTCATTATACTGTAAATCGTTTCAGTTAAAATCGCACTTTTCAAGAACATATCCCCAATGTTAATTGAGGAGTTGTAGTATATCAAATGCAAAAGTTATTATTATTATTTATGGTAATTAGAAGTTGGCCTATTTTGTGTGGTTTGTTATAACTGACCTATCAAACCAAAAGGGAGCTTTCCTGAACATCCAACCATGAATTGCAAAACTCAGATTCCTTACTAAGGAACATCTTGACAATATTGCAAGTTAGACTACCTTTATCAGACATTGCTTCAATTGGTAAACATGCTTGCTGCATCTGAGAGTTAAAACTCAGAGTAATTAACATCTCTATGGAGTAGCATGATCTGGTTGTCATGAAGCTATTTACACGAAGCCACTAAAAAAATCTGACAGAAGAAATCTAGCACTCAATGAGATACAGATAGAACTTTAACAACAAGAACAACAACAACTTCAATTTATATAGGGCCCTCCACACTGGATGGCGTCTCAGAACGCTTCACAATAGCGGATCCCGGGACTGAGCCAGGGGCAGGGATAGAAAGGTGACCAAGGGCGCAACTTTAAACTGCAATGCAAGAAAATATATCTATCTTACTTCTTTTCTCATTGATTCTATCCTCTGACCCTATTGTAATGTGGTCAGTCTGATTTAAGTTTCCAAAACAAGAGAATGGTCATGAGTTGGCCATTTAGAAAATAAACTGCATCTACTTTGCAATCCATCTCAAATAACTATTTTACACCAATTCTCTAATCAGTTATATTTTAAAAATCTCAGCAGTAGATGCACATTGGCTCAACATTTGATCAAGTCTTATTTTGTAATACCATTTGTTTTTAAAATATTAAGATCGTATAGAATTGTGGAAAATTCTCTAATTCTGTTCTAATTTGGAAATTACTCTTCTGTAGTCTTTAAAAAAAATCGGCTTCCGAATTAAGACTGATTTGAAGGATTTTTGATAATTGTGCACAATCTTGAATTTTAAAACTAAATATTCTTACAGCCACTGGGTGGAATTTTAGGTCTCTGCAGTGATACTGTTTACATTAGATATGTGATGCCTATGTTAGGGACTTTCCAGTGGTGCACCACAATTACAAACATGTGTCACATGATCAACTTCATTCAGGAAGTCTTTATATACTCACTCTCTATCATGCATAAATGTAAATGGAAACCAATCTTTTGTTAAACCTGAATTATCACAGCTACTGTTCATAGAATCTTAGAATCTTACGGCACAAAAGGAGGCCATTTGGCTTATTGAGTCTGTGCCAGCTCTTTAAAAAGAGCAATTTAAACTTCCACTCCCCAGCTCTCTCCCCATAACCGCGCAAACCCGTCCTCCCCAAATAAATGTCTACCTCTCTTTTAAAAGTTGTTATTGAATCAGCCTCCACCACCTTTTTAGACAATGCATTCCAGATTCGAACAACTCGCTGAGTGAAAAAAATTCTCCTCACCTCCACTCTGCTTCTTGTTGAAACTATATTAAATCTGTGACCACGAGTCACTGATACACCCACCAGTGGAAACAGTTTTTCCTTGTTTACTCTGTCAAATCCACTCATGATCTTAAAAACCTCTATTAGGTCTCCTCGTAACTTTCTCTGTTCCAATGAGAATAAACCTAGCCTCTCTAGCCTTTCCTCATAACTGAAGTCCCTAATTCCTGGTATCATCCTGGTGAATCTCCTCTGCACCCTTTCCAATGCATCCTTCCTAAAATGTGGTGACCAGAATTGAACACAGTACTCCAGCTGAGGCCTAACCAAAGTTTTATAGAGTTTAATCAGGACTTGCTGACTTTTGTACTCTATGCCCCTATTTATAAAGCCTAGTATCCCGTATGCTTTTTTAACAGCGCTGTCTACCTGTCCTGCCATCTTCAAAGAATTACCTACACAAACCCCCAGGTCTCTCTGTTCCTTCAAACTCCTTAAAATTGTACTACCTAGTCTATGTTTCCTCCCCTCATTTCTCCTCCCAAAATGCATCACCTCACATTTTTCTACATTAAATTCCATCTGCCATGTGTCTGCCCATTTTACCATTTGGTCTATATCTTTTTGCATTTGTTAAACCCAAATATTCTACAATTCAACAGAATACCAAGTTATCTTTCCACTGACTGTTTTCATATTGGTCACACTAAATAACATATCAAAGTTAATTGTACAATACACTAAATCCCATTTTACTCTAGGTACCCGGAATTTGAATCTAAGCAATCTGGACTCGAAACCTAAAAATCTTCTTTTTTTAAATTCACTGACCAAAAATTTCCACATGCAGATTCCTGACTCTCAACTCTCCTTACGCACATCAATGATACGCTTGTGCAGCCATCTTTGGCCTTCTCAGTGGCCAGAGACATCAACTTTAAATGGGACAGCATATTCGCTACCTTATGCTTGTGGGATTCAAACAAACACAATGCCAATGCTTGATCAATTTATTTGGAGCATTCATGGCCAAACTTCTTACTCTTTTAAATTAGTGTCAAGGGATCTTTAACATCTCCCTAAATAGCCTATACCTTTGGCAGATCATGATGGCTTCCTATTTTAACGAACCTGCAGATATTAAAGTGGATCAACCAATTGTGGGGACAACAACATCTATTTTTCTGAACTAACATTTGAATAGAGCATACCTTCACAAGGAAACCATTCCAACAATTGCAAACTTGAGACAGCATTGAAATAATAACACATTATGGATCATTATGGAATGCCTTGAAGGATTCATATATGCATCTTTCAGTGCATATTGTATAATTGTTCCAATAATCTATTGGAATAACTTTGCAATATTTCCTACGATAAATCCAGTTTAAAAAGTCCTTAGATGTTATCCTGCTTTTCAACCTTTTCATAGACCCTCCCTGGTGAACATTTTAATTTTTGTACCAAGGATGTGCTTTATAATTTTGTGAATTCAGCCTTCAGTTACTATGCCCCAAAACTCTGGAACTCCCTCCGTCTCTTCGCCTCACCCCCTCCTTTTCTATTTTCAGGTTGCACCAATAATCCCTCCCAAAAAAAACCTAATAAAATTGGTCATTTCAATCCAATTGGGGGATACTGCTATGCGCAATTGGCCCCCACGTTTTGCCCACAAGTATACAGTCAATTCACTTCACAGTATATTCTGTGAAGTGCTATGAGATGTCTAGAAGATGTGAAAAGTGGTATATCAAATGCAAGGATTATTATTAAATCCTTTCTTGTTCTACCGCGCCTACTGTCATCTTTCCCCTTCCGCTGGCTCGGCCCCAGGCTCTGCTATTGTGAAGCTCTGAGATGCCGTCTGGCGTGGAGGGCGCTATATAAATGCAAGTTGTTGTTGAATTGCTGCAGAGGCAGGCAAAAATCTGGAGTCTAGGATATGGTTTCTCCTGAGGCCTTAGTAGCTGCGGTCCCAACTAACTTGAAACTGTACCACAACATTGCTGAGTCACCACTGAAAATAGAGCTTTGGCAGCAATATGAACTGGACAGATGTCAAAAACATATTGGATGGCCTGTGACGACTTTCGCCCTGCTCTGGAACAGCTTTCACAGCATGTTTAAATGTCTGCTAGAAGCTTCTGATGAGTTCTATGCTTATTTCTTGCAAGTTAAAATATCATAGTTCATTGTACAGTGCTGAATGCAAAATATTTAACTGCACAATTTATCACACAGACTTAATATCTTGACCACCCATCTTTACATACAGATCAGTAGAACGTCAGATTTTGTACGCATTCATCAGTTTTTTTTATAAATACTTACTTTTTTTTCCATTCGTGTTTTGCCCATCCGGTGAAGGATGTCAATGAGTGGAGCTCTGCAAAATGTGGTTAAGTGCACATGCTTTCCCTACTGCAAAGTGGTGCTTACAGCTCTGCAATAGAACTCGATGCTGACTCCCCCACTGCTCTCAAAGCAGGTGCCCTCGGTCTTGTGACAAATTCATGAAGGGGCAAGATTGAAACTAATGAAATGTACAGTCCGACCCTTAAAACTGAAACACAACTGTCTGCAAAGTGGAACTGATACTATCATGTCTTCGGAAGAGGAGTGGGGGAGGAGACTGGTGAATTCAAATTTAGCAGTTTAAGGAGTTTAAGGAGAAAACACACTTGTACAGTTAACATAAGCTTAAATTACATTTTGTAAAGAGCTGTCTCATACATTTTTACCTAGAGTTTTTAGTATAAAACAGGGTCCCACTGCCTATTCAGCTGTATTTTATGATCCTCTTGTGATCTCCTCTACCCACAGTATCAGTGCCACTCCCTTTGTTCAGCAAACACAGACCTCCATCATGTCCACTGCACTATCTACCCACCATCGGCAGTCAGGCTTTTTGATGCCCCCACTTTCGGCATCTCTATCCTGGAGTCCTTCTGATTCATTACCTCCCTCCTTTTTTTCAAGGCACATCTCAAAATATACCTCTTTAACCGTGCTTTCCGTCATGGTTTTAATAATATATGCAGTAATATATTTATTCTATTACAGTAATTTGCCTGTCACAAACTAGAGTAAACTATGCCATGCACATTGGGAGTGCAAGCCTGAATACAGGACCGAGCATGGAAAACTACAATTAGAATAAGGTTCTTGGCAAACAAAGCAGAGCCTTTGTCATTGAGAAAACTGAGTCTGAGAAGAAACGTCACATTGCTATGGGAACAACCAGAACTGTCAGGCTCGACTAAGAAAATAGAGAACACTTGAAATAAATGCACATACAACCTTATGAATGGCAGCGTAGACAACACTGTTGTACAAAAGAACCAATTTTGACAGCTTGTGTTAAAGATTATCTTAGTTTCATTACCATGCAAAGTTTTACTGTACTAAAATATGAGACTGGTAAGAGGAATAGAATAACAAAAACTATTAGCAAGCGATAGACTTTTTTAAGCACAAGCTCCATTTAAGAAGAATATAGAATTAGCATTCAAATTTAATGTTTTACAGTAATGATTTCTCTTGATCATTATAGTAATATTTTACTCTGTTTTAAGGTAAGTGTATATCTAGAAAACATAAACATATAGAGATTTTAATTTTAGGTTACCGTATAACCAATGAAGCTCATTAAAATATTACTAGATGTAAAATTTTGCAGATGATGTTTATTTATGTAACAACAACAATTCACACAGAAACAAAGAGAAAGGGTGACCAAATAGCTAGATATTGGGTCTAGTAAGATTCAAAATCTAATGAAATTCTTTAAGGCATCCAACTAGGGCACTCCCTCTAATAAGTGTACGTGGCATATAAACATTGCAGGTCTCCAATCCCAAAGCAATTTATGCAGAAATCTCAGAATTGGCATGACGTTCTTCTAGTTTTCTTAATAAGGAATCCTGTTAGAAATCACCCCATTATTAGGCTCCAGTCATAGCATTCTGTGGAATTAAGTTGAAACCAATACTCACAAGCTTGATTCCAACAGGAGTGAAGATGTTGAACAGTTGCCAAGGAGCATGGCTTCCATCTCATCCATCTTCAGCTGCAGAAAATTTACACTCATCCAAGCCTTGATGTCTGCAGACAAGTTGATAGAACATCAGAGGAGTTGCTACTGGAGGAGGCAAAGTAGATATGTCTGTCATGACATCGCTGAGAGAGAGCATGTAGATAAGGAAAAGAATGGGGGCAAGGATGGAGCCTTGGGGTACGCCGCAGGTGTTGCAGGCGGTGAGAGCAAAACCCATTCGCCGAGATGAAATGCTGGTGCTTGGTTAAGTAGGACTCAAACTGTGCGAATGCATTCCCACTAAAGTGGACGAGGTAGGAGAGGTGATGGAGAAGGATGGAGTGGTCTATTGTGTCGAACGCAGCGGAGAGGTACAGAAAAACAAGGAGTCAGAAGAAGCCATGGTAACTGAAAGGGAGGATGCTATTTATTACTTTGACAATGCTATCTCTGTGCTGTCGGCTGGACTGGAAGGGTTTAATTAGGGAGTAGAGGGCGAGGTGTGAGCAAAGTTGGTTTACAACAACACTTTCCAGGGCTTTGGCCAGGAAGGGCAGGTTTGAAATGGATCAAAAGGATTGAGTGTAGATTTTTAAGAAGAGGAGTGAATTTCCCACTTCTTGGGACGTCCTCCTGACGTGAAAGGCGCTATATAAATGTAAATTGTTGTTATTGATGAGGGGGATTGGGACTGAACCTGAGTGAGACTGAGTGGGAAGAGGAGCGGTGTCGGTGACCAGCAGCTAGATGGGCAGGGGATCAAGGCAAGAGGAAGTGGGTTTCATCTGGGTAATGGAGGTTGAGAGGGAGGAAGGAGAGATGAGGGCAAAAGAGCGTAGGTTGGGGCACATGGTAGGAGTCGTGGGTGATGGAGAGGGAATGGGCTGGTGGTGGGGGACATCGGACAAGAGGAGGAGGCAGCCAGACGGGTGTTATCTATCTTGGAGGTAACAAACTCTGAGGCCTCTTCATACTTGACAATAAATGTTGGAATTGGCCAGGATTGTGGATCAGGGAATTATTATGGTGGGTGAGATTTTTGGTGGAGAGAAGGGCAGTGAAGACAGAGGAGGCGGGGAGGAGGAGTTGAGGTGATGATTGAAGTCGTCCATAATGAACAGGCATTCAATACAAATGAATGAGAGGAGACAAGAGATATCCTTCAAGAAGTAGCCAGGAGTATTGGGGGGGCTGTGGACCAATCGAGCTTTTGGAGGTAAAGGTCTTGCAGAGAGAGTGAATGATGGGCAGTTGGGGTGGCCACTCTGTGACAACAAATGACATGTGCGACAATGAGCAAGGCAGAGGATGCCCAGGCTGGAACCAGAATTGGGTAAAAGATGAAAAGGGAAAGACATACAGATGAACATCATGGGAGATCAAACAAGGAACAATAAAGAAAACAGGAGAAAAAGGAAAAGCGGAAGGAAAAGCAAGGAGTGGCAGAAACAGTGAGAACCAACAGATGAGGAAGATAAATAAAAAGATCACAAAGAATGATAGAACAAGATTGGAGCACTTGTCTTGCAAGCTGGGGAGAGGAAGCTGGGGAGACATGTGTTCGAATCCAGGCAGGTCAGGGCGAAACCTTGGGCAAGTTTCCTTACTCCACACGCCTATTAATAATCCCTCCCAAAAAAACACAGTAATAAAATTAGTCATTTTCAATCCATGACTGTTTGTGGGACACTGCTGTGCGCAATTGGCTGCCGTATTTCACCCACAAATATACACACAATTCACTTTACAATATATTCTATGAAGCGCTTTGGGACGCTGTTGAGATGTGAAAAGCGCTATATCAAATGCAAGGATTATTATTATTATTTTCCTTTAGTGTTCTTTGTTTGATCTCCCATGATATTTGTCTATATATCTTTCCTTTTTCCTCTTTTACCCAATAGGATCTGGGGTTCTTATTTTTCTCCCAAATTTTACCTTTGGTGAAAGGAATTAAGAACATAAGAACATAAGAGCCTGCTCCGCCATTCATGGCTGATCTTCTCACCTAACTTTGATTACCTGCCCCATATCCCTCGATTTTTCAAAAATCTATCAGTCTCAGCCTTGAAAATGTTCAAGGACTGAGCATCTACAGCCTTCTGGGGTAGTGAATTCCATAAATTCACTACCCTCTGAGTGAAGAAATGTTTCCTCAACTCTGTTCTAAAAGGCAGACCCTTAATTTTAAGACTGTGACCCCTGGTTATAGATTCTCCTTCCAGGGGAAACAGTCTCTCAGTGCCTACTTTATCCAGCCCTTTAAGAATCTTATATGTTTCAATAAGATCCCCCCTAATTCTCCAGAGAATAGTTTATTCAACCTATCCTCATAGGTCAGTCCCCTCATCCCAGGAACTAACCTAGTGAATCTACGCTGCACCCCCTCAAAGGCAAGTATGTCCTTTTTTAAATAAGGAGACCAAAACTGCACACAATACTCTAGGCGCGGTCTCACCAGAGCCCTATACAGTTGCAGCAAGACTTCCCTACTCGTGTACTCTAAACCTTTTGAAATGAACGCTAGCATGCCATTCGCCTTCTTAGTTGCTTGCTGCACCTGCAAACTAACTTTTGGGGACTGGTGTACAAGGACAAATCCCTTTGAATATTAACACTATCTAACTTTTCCCTTTCTAGAAAATAATCTATTCTTTTATTCTTGCTACCTAGGTGAATCATTTCACACTTGCTAACATTGAATTCCAATGTTTAAATATATTTATATATTAAATATGAATGTATAAAATAATATAAATGTATAAAATGTATAAAAATATAATTTCTGATTGATTGATTGATTGATTGATCCAGCCTTCTGTTTTGGGGGGTTTTCCTCCGAAACCATACAGCTTCTCCTTTTTGAAAGTTATTTTTCTTCTGTGGCTCTTGCCCTTGTTTCTTCCAATTGCTTTGTGTCTGTACCTGTGATCTCAATTTTTTGTTTATGAATCCTTTCTTTCCGAGCACCTGTTTATATTGTCCTACTATTTCTTCTGTCTCACTTTCCTCTCATTTCATATTGCTAATTCTTCTTAACATTCCCATTTTTATTGTATCTTCCAATCTTAATAAAGTATCAGCTTTTAGTTTTACAAAATAGAATTTTTATTCCATATTGTCTCCCCTTTTATATCACTTCTATCTCTACTCTGCCCACTGTTCCAATTTTTTCTTTGTGACATATTTTAGTTAGTTTAGATAGTTCACTTTTCCTTGTCTCCATTTCTACCTCATTTGGTACTCCAATTTTATATACAGTATTGTTCTCATTCCATTACTCTGACTTGTGCTCCTGTATCTAAGTTGCACTGAATTACATTCCTTACTTTTTTACACCATAAAGATACCATCCACGCAGTTTTCTGTTTTTCTTTTGTGTGCACACTCTTTATGAGTTCCACTGCTTCAATGTTGTGCTCATCTTCTTATTCACTTTCACTGGTTTCTGTTTCTAAGCTGAATAGGCTCGTTGCCTATTCTAATTTTAGATCCACTTTTTTTCAAACGTTTTCCTCTTAATCTAGTATCTTTTATGCCAACTACGATCTGGACACATATCATTTTGTCACTTAACGTTCCGTAGTTGCAATTTTTACTTAGTGTCGCATAGAACTGATTGAATTATTCTGTGAGTCGCTGCTTCTTATTCCAAGCTTAATATTCATCATCTCATTCAATGGCATGTCCACCTCTTTCTAGGGTTGCAAAATATTCCCTTGCTTCCTCGCCTGCTACATCTCAAAATACCGAGGCACTGTTGTTCCTGTGGCGGTTTCACTAGGTTTGCTGCTCGTCCCAAAATTTAAAAGTCTCTTTCAAACTGTTGCCTCAAAAAATTCCAACCAACTTCAGTGGTCTTGGTATCTGCACATACCTTGATACGGCATTTAATTCTGTTTCTAATAAATAATAATCCTTGATTTGGTATAGACCTTATCACATCTTCTAGGCGTCTCAAAGCGCTTCACAGAATATACTGTAAAGTTAATTGACTATATATTTGTGGGCAGAACTGGGCAGGAGTTGTGCACAGCAGGTATCCCACAAACATTCATGTATTGAAATTGACCAAATTGTTTTTTTAGAGTAATTACTATCAGGTGTGTGGAATAAGGAAACTTGCCCAGGGTTTTGCCTTGTCGGGAATGGAATGCAGGTCTCTCACTTATAAGTCGAGTGCTCTAACCACTGAGCTACAGGACTCCACATTTTGGGTGTCTCTGCATTTTGCTTTTCATCCCATATTCCATCTCATAATCAGTTTCATTCCAGGTTTCGTTTTCACTTCTGACACCATGTAATGTTATTTAATCCAAACCACAATGTAGATTCACTTAAAAAAAAACAATTTACATATTTATGTGGTATATAACAACAACAAATTACATTTATAGAGCGCCTTTCACGTCGGGAGGACGTCCCAAGGCGCTGCACAGGAGGCGTGTGACCCGAGCTGAGAGGGGAGTGTTTGGGAAGGGGTGAAACACAAAGGGGAGGTCGAAGAGTTCGGGGTGGAACAAAAGACACGATCGAAGAGGAAAGTCTTCAAACCGGCCTTGAAAGAGGAAAGGGAAGAAACGAAACGGAGGGATTGAGGGATGGCATTCCATAGGGTGGGAGCGGAGAAACTGAAGGCCCGGCCTCCGATGGTGGGGCGGTTCGGGCGGGGGGCTTGGAGCAGGCCAAGTCCTGTTGAACGGATGGTCCGGGTGGGCTTGTAGGGGGAAAGTAGATCGGTTAAATAGGGCGGGGCAAGGCCGTGTAAGGCCTTGTAGGTGAGGACGAGGATCTTGAACTCGATCCTCTGGAGAATGGGGAGCCAATGGAGACGAGCGAGGGTGGGGGTTATGTGGTCGCGGAGGCGGGTGCGGGATAGTACACGGGCTGCAGAGTGTGTACAGCATAAAATATATGCTGTATTTAACTTCCCATTTTAAATTAAAACACACCCGTCACAGAAACAAAGAAACATCCGCAAAAAGAAACCACATTTTAAACTGTGACACATTGCAAAATGGCCCTGTCTTTTTGTTCTCCAAGCAATTACTGTATATAAACAAAAAAATTACACTTGCTTTGTGGACAGAATACACACCCGTAACAGAAAAAACAAACGCATCCGTTTTAACTTCGAAATGTAGATTCACTCAGTCCTTTAATTCCAATTTTACAAATGAATCTCTTTCAAATCTGACCAGTTACCTTCCCAGAATCCTTTATCCTTACATTATTCATATTCAATTGCCACGTATGTCCTTAAAGCAACATGACTGTTTGTACAGACACAAACGTGCCTGTAGTTTATGTCAAAACTCTATTATATGTTCTTTTATGAGAGCTATATAGTGTTAGCTATATAGTTTCAATGTATGAATTGTACATAATAACATTCCTTGCATTTGATATAGCGGCTTTATCATATCTACAAGACCTCTCAAAGCGTTTCACGGAATATATTGCAAAGTGAATTGACTGCATTTTTTGTGAGTGAAACGTGGCAGCCAATTGCACACAGCAATGTCTCACATACGGTCATGTATTGAATGACCAAACTATTATTATTTATTTTCTTTTTTTGAAGGGATAATTACCCCTGGAAAAGCGATCCACCAATCAACTAACGACCAGCTTCCTATTTACTGCTAGGAACAAAAGAGATGTGTGGAGTAAGGAAATTTGCCTATTTCTATACCACCCAACAGCTCATCCGTGTGCCCCCTCTAGCACCCTCAATCATTATATCAAATGGCAAGTGTGGAGAGGTCATGGACTTCCTTACCTCTAAAATAGAAACCATCCACTTGGCAGCCTCATCCTCCTGCCTTGTGTCACCTTACATCCCCCAGTCTCCCACATTCCATCTCCTTTACCACCATTCCCCACCCCACTCAGCTTCTACCATGCACCCCCCCCCCCCCCCCCCCCACCATCCTACATTACTTTGCCTCCATCTCTCCTTCTTCCCTCTCATCCTCCATCACCCTGATAAAAACCCACCACCTGCTGCCTCAACCACCTCCCCACCCAGCAGTGATCATCCAGCTCCCACTCCTATGCGCACTGCTGGCAGACACCATTAATCATTCCCTCTCTTCAGGATCATCCCTCTTCTAAACTTACCTACAATCCCTCCCTACTACTTCCCTATCTCAAACCTGCCCTTGCCAAAGCTTTGGAACACATCGCCCAAATTCACATCTTCGCTCACATCTCTCCCTGCATTCCCTAATCAAACCCCTCCAGTCTGATTTCCATCCACAGCAGAGACAGTGCTTGTGAAAGTCACAAATGATGTTCTCTCTATCTGTGTCCAGGGCTCCCTCTGCCTTCTCATCATCCTGGACCTCTCCGATGCGTTTGACTCAGTCGATTATCCTCCTCCCTCATCCACTTCAATAGGATGCAGCTTGATATACATATGACTTCAATATACATAAATATTCCTGTATTTGGAGCATTTGGCACAAGCATGCATATAATCCTTATACCATATACTGTAGCACATTGATAATATTATATCAACATAACTTTAACAATGTATAATATCCCATATTCTAAGATATCTAACAACTGAGCCTCAACACTTTGACCACCAGGGGTAAACAAATAGAATAACGTTACCCCAAATTCACATCTCCTAAAACTTCCTGAGATTCAAAGTTTTATAATTAGTAATTGGTGGAGTCATGTATTGGTTAAAACTCTAAACCTCAACAACCCCATATAATATATAGTCAATTCACTTCACAGTATATTCTGTGAAGCGCTTTGAGACATCGATAAGATGTGAAAAGCGCTATATCAAATGCAAGGATTATTATTATAACTCGACTCCCTCCTTTTTAGACCCCTAATGTCCTATATGACTATTTTACCAGTTCTTCACACTTTAACAATTTGGAAACATAATACTCCTTAACTCCACTATTGTTCAGACCAGAAGACTCCAGTAGGGCCATAAAACCCATTAACTCCCTGAATTTAACATAAAAACCATAAACAAAAGCACTTTATTACATGTTATGCTTATAGAATATAATCAGATTGCTATCTCAATCCTAACCATCATAACAGGCCATTTAGCTCCAGAACACCTGCAATTCTTTCCCTAAACCCCAATATTAACCCTTTACTACCTCATACAAACAAAGATTAAAACATTATTTTACAAATATTGAATCTTTTATCTATATATGATATATGGAGACACTGGGAATATTTAACAGGAAATTTATTTATCTTATCCTAACAGTTTTTTGCATCTAATTTTATGCCTGCCTCTCGTCTTCCTTTCCAGTGTTCCAGGTATGGTTCCAACGGTGTTGGTTCATCTAACACCGAATGTTGGCAGTATTCTAGTATGAGCCCTTGACAATGAGCGTTAGCAGAATATTTGACTGTGGAGAGCATCACAGCTGACTCTGACCTTGTCTGACACAACATTCAAAACGTCCAATAGGATTTATCTGCCTTGGAATCAAGCGTGAGCCCCAGCTTCCTAACCCAGGCACTGACACCAATGTAGTGCCCTAATTGTTGCCGAAGCTATCAAAAGCTATCTCATCATGGAACAGCACTAGAATCCTTGAAAACAGCTTCTCATCTTTTTGGTCCAGTACTGAGCTGCCGCTGCCCTTATTCATTAAACTATCAGATGAACAATAGTAAGGCATGTTTTACTGTACAGGTATCCCTCCCCAACCGTGGGGGGTACGTTCCTCTAAACCTCCGTGGTTGGTAAACTTGCCGTTGGAAAATGCAGGGCCCTATGGGAAACATTGGGATGGGGGGAGTACATTTGCTTTTTCGCGGTTGGAAAATGCAGGGCCCTATGGGAAACCTGGGGATACGGGGAGTAAGTTAGCGTTTCGTAGAACTAAACACAAAAAAAAACATACAGTTATAACATATATGGGGATTAGGGGGAGTACGTTTGGGCGCATCTGCAACAATCGCAAGGCTGTCTGACTGACTGACTGACTGACTGCCTTGTCTACACAGAGAGAGAGAGAGAAATCATGGTGGGTGTCACGGAGAGTGGTGGGGTCGGTGGGTGACACGGTGGGTGGCGGGGGGGTGGGTGACACAGTGGGTGGGGGGTTGGGTGACACGGAGGGTGGGGGGGGTGGGTGACACAGTGGGTGGGGGGGTTGGGTGACACAGAGGGTGGGGGGGTTGGGTGACACGGAGGGTGGGGGGGGTGGGTGACACAGAGGGTGGGGGGGGTGGGTGACACAGTGGGTGGGGGGGTTGGGTGACACAGAGGGTGGGGGGGTTGGGTGACACGGAGGGTGGGGGGTGGGTGACACAGAGGGTGGGGGGGGTGGGTGACACAGTGGGTGGGGGGGTTGGGTGACACGGAGGGTGGGGGGTTGGGTGACACGGAGGGTGGGGGGGTTCGGTGACACGGAGGGTGGGGGGTGGGTGACACGGAGGGTGGGGGGTGGGTGACATGGAGGAGTGAGCAGTAGGTGGTATGGTGAGTGACATGCTGATAGGGGGAATAAGTTTGGGAGCATTGGTTGGATCTGCTGACACAGAGAGACACAGACACACAGAGAGAGAGAAATCAACGGAGATTTACCTTAATCCTAAGAGAGAAGTGACATCTCGCTGGTTAATTGCGACATAGCAATTTCTGTATTCACAAAATGAAGACAATGAAAATAAAAAATAAATATTTTCTTGCACCAGAATTGATTGTTACCAATGTTGCCCAAAAGGGTAGTGGAATACTGTTACCAACATTCCCTTTCTTCATCGATCTGTGGAAAGTGAGATGCTTCACTTCTCAGCAACTCTGTCAATTTTGTTCAGCATTCAAAACAAATCTCGGAATTAGAGTGTGTGGATATACGGTATAAAGCACATGTCCTGTGCATTCTCAACACCATCCGACCTGCAGGTTATTCAAATAACCAGGTTATTCAAATCAGCCTTGGATGAATCAGTGTGGTTAATAAAATTATTAAATGATAAGGATGATTTATAATATGTGTGACTAGCTATTGTCAGTTATTCTAATTCTCAAAGGAGACACTGCAAACAATATAGTTAGTGTCCCCCAGGCAGCTCTGACCTTTGGTGACATACACACCAACAATCCCTTGTGCCATCAACAGTTTACTTTAGCTGCAACAATTGCAGCTAAACTCAGTTTGTTCATGCTGAAATGCAAGTACAGCATACACATTGAACATTATTCCCCAGGAGAATTACACAATTCTATCCTAATATTATTCTATCCTAACGAATAACGATCCAATAAATACAGCCATGCAGATTTATAACATTTCAATTTCATTCCAAGACTACAAACTAACCTAACAAGCTAACAAATTCTACCAATGAGACTCAAAATTTCCTATGCTTCAGGACAGAGATGACAAGTAAACAGCATTAGCTTTTTGACTACAGTGCTTGCAACTAGGGAGATGTACAGTGCTAATTTATCACAATTTTCCATAATCACACCTGATGCTCTGTAGCTACAACAACACCAACAACAGCAACACTATTGCCTTCACTTAAATAATAAAGCACAAAGCATTTGCCGTTACTCTACATACCACAAAAATTATAAAACGTTTACAAAACTGTTTACAGCATTCCTTTTCTCAACCAACCTCAAATATTATTCTCAAATACAGTACTATGAAATAAATAAAATGAGCTTTACTGATCGCCCAGTTGATGAATCCACTGTCAAGTGTGAACTGAATTCTACAGACTAGCAAAGTTCTCTGTTCCATTACTAGCTTCTGTTGAGTTTTCGTATTTCAATTGAGTAAAAATTGGCCTCTGTGTTCCTTGACTTTGTTGACCCAGGAGGAACAAAATCAACGAAGGACTATGCATGATTACAAGGCATTAGAATCGGTTGTGTAAGTGAGGAAGATACTCAGTGAATTGAAGTGTCCCATTTCCTCAAAAAGTTACCAAGCTGAAGTTTAATTAATCTTTCAAGGCAGGTGTGTTTGGGGGTGGGGTCAGTGTATGGTAAAATAATTACTTGTTTCCTAATTAAGCTTTACTCTTGTCTCTTTTATTCCTGTGATAAGTATCCCCCATGGGCGACCCAGTCGAATCAAAGCATTGACACCTTGAGTTTTCAATTAGATATTAACTCCTGAAACAAAAATGTGATGAATCCAGCAATGCAGTTGTATTCTTTGAGCATCTCCAGCACAGGTCTGATTGTGGCAACATAACAGTAAATTAGCTCACAGTCATAACTTGGTGTTCATCTGAATGATTGTGGCCTAATTTGCTAGTTTCCATGGTTCTGCACTCAGTTAGTAGCTGCTATAGCTATTAACAATAATCCTTGCATTTGATATAGTGCTTTTCATGTCTTTGAAATGTTTCAAAGCACTTCACAGAATACACTGTAAAGTGAATTGACTGTATATTTGTGGGTGAAATGTGTGTCCCAACAAATAGTCGTGGATTGAAGTGACTTTTTAAAATTATTGTTTGTTTTTTCTTGAGGGATTATTATCAGGCATGCGGAGTAAGGAAACTTACCCAAGGTTTCTCCCTGCCGGTAATTGAACTCAGGTCTCAGCTCTAACCACTGAATTACAGGAGTCCCAATGTTAATGGCTTGGATGATTAATTCTTTCCACGCATTCTCTATGTTTGGCACGTGACCTCTATTTGCTATACCATGACCTCTGCTTGGGATACCGTCCACTAAAAACACAGTTGAAATCAAATAATCACCACGCTAACCACGCTTAAATGCTGCTAGTGCAGCATTTAAAACCTCTAGAACATTGTGTCAAAGCACCATCTTATATAATATCAAATGGTTTTAGAACTTCACAAAAAAAACTTTGTAGTTGTTCTTCTCTGTCAAGAAAACTGGTTGAACTTGTTAACAATGGGAACATAATTAAAAATAATAATCCTTGCATTTGATCTAGCGCTTTTCACATCTTCTAGAACGCTTCACAGAATATACTCTAAAGTGAATTGACTGTATATATGTGGGCAAATTGCGGCAATTGCGCACAGCAGTGTCTCACAAACAGTTGTGTATTGAAATGACCATCCTTTTGCTGAAGGATTATTATCAGGTGTGTGGAGTAAGGAAACTTGCCCAAGGTTGTGCCCTGCCAGGAATCAAACACAGAGTCTCTCGCTTGCAAAGCGAGTGCTAACCACTGAGCTACAGGATTCCATATTGACTTTCTTCAGGAAATGAAGCTGCAACAAATTAAATCTTAGACCTTTCGTATGTGTTATTATCAAAGCACATCTTGTACACCTTCAAATTATCTTTCATAATCCTCCAGAAACATCAACTTCCATCTTGCTCGTGGTTGATTTCAGTGGCAAAGGTTAGAGTTTATAGTTGGTAAAAATAATAATCCTTACATTTTGATATAGTGTCTTATGATGTCATCGAGACATCTGAAAGTGATTCACAGGTGAAGTGTAATGGCTGTGTGTTTGTGGACAAATGCAGACGGCAATATCCCATAAACATGAGGCCATGAAGTGAATGATCCGTTTTAGTTAGGAGATTATTGACCACGACACCAGGAGAAACTCCTTTCTCTTTTTAAATAGTGCCATGGGATCTTTAACAACAACAATATCATATTTACATTGATGCAGCACCTCTCAAATGTAACATGGATTACATCCTAAGGCACCGTACACTCGTAACTGGATCTTAGTTTACTGTCTGATCTTAAAGACGGCACCTCCAACAATGCAGTAGACCCCAGTACTGTATTGGTACGTCAGCCTATAATAATAATAATCCTTGAATTTGATATAGCGCTTTTCACATCTTATCGACGTCCCAAAGCGCTTCACAGAATATACTGTAAAGTGAATTGACTGTATATTTGTGGGCGAATCGTGGCAGCCAATTGTGCACAGCAGCGTCCCACAAACAGTCGTGGATTGAAATGACCAAGTTTATTACTGTGGGTTTTTTGGACGGATTATTGTTAGGCATGTGGAGTAAGGAAACTTGTCCAAGGTTTGGCCCTGACCTGCACTGGATTCGAACACAGGTCTCCCCAGCTTGGTCTCCCCAGCTTTCAAGACAAGTGCTCTAACCACTGAGCCACAGGAGCTCCACTATAATAATAATAATACTAGTGTTGCATTTAGTGTTGCTCCTAATGTTTTTGAAACTGTGTAAGAACAACAACAACAAATATAGCTCCTTACACTGGTTGTCGACCTCGGGCACTTGACGGTGGCAGAGTCTGACTCCAACCGAGCAAAGATCTTCTGTAGGAAAAGATCTTGAAATGAAACACAAGTTTTGCAGGTTTAAATTCACAAATGTGATACACAAGGCACCGGCTGTGTTCACACTCACAGCCCAGAACCAACCCGCCCAATTGGGCGTGAAGCCGCCCAACTCAGCCCCATAGAGTGATTGACAAGCCAGCACCTTGCACCGCGTGAGAGGGGGCGTGTCCTTCCGGGTCACCGTCCGCATTCACTTCCTGGTTTGCATCAACATGGCGGAGGCTGTCCGCCAGCTGCGGCGTTTACTCCCCCGATAGAGAGAAAGGAAACCAATCAAACCGCCTTCAACCCCGGGGAGAGTCACAGCCGCCGCCGTTGTATGGACGGAGCCCGGGGCCCGAGGCCGCCCGCTCTGTGCTGATCCCCGCCCTGACAGACACACAGACGGACAGAGGACAGAGCTCGCTCCCCTTTGACTGGCGGCTGGGGCCCGGGTCTGGGCAGCGAGCGGAAGCCATGGCCCCGGTTCAGGTGGAGACTTCCCAGCTGGTGTCGGCGGGCGGCCCGCCCTCGGCCCCGCCGCCCTCGGCAGCCGCAGCTGCGGCGGCGGCAGCAGCGGCCGCGGCGGCGGCGACCCCCGGGGTCCGGCTCAGCATGCTGATCGACTTCCTCCTGCAGAGGACCTACCAGGAGATCACGGTGCTGGCCGACCTGTGAGTAACAGTCACAGCCAGAGAGGGTCGGCACCGGGACACGGGAGGACCGGGAGAGGGGGTCCTGGCGCCTCCACGCTGTGCCCGAGCTCCAGCCTCTCACATCATAAACTCCTCTCGCAGTGACTCACCAGCCGTACATTTGATATTAGCGCCTTTCACGTCAGGAGGACGTCTTCAAACCTCTCACTGTGAAGTGTTAGTGGCTCGTAGATTTACCGTAAAAGTCGACGAAAAGCATCCGTCCTTTGCCGAATCTTTTTTTAATGCCATTGCTACTGGGCGGGGGGTCGGGAGGGAAATATTTTTATTGAAATTGTATTTTCTAATTTTAAGCAGCGAATGGGTTTGATGCCTAAGCTGCTTAAAAGTTAAGTTTTTTTTATCCAAAAGATCTATTTAGTTGGATTTGTGTGATGGTTACTTTATTATACACATGATGCTTCAACGATGGTGTAATTCTACTGTTTATTTAGGACAAATCCTCTTGCTCTTCCCTGAGCATCGTTTCTCCCCTTTCAACTGTCGGGTCAGATTTTCTACAATCAGGTGCTGCAACTAATGTATACAGCAACAGCAAATATTGTACCCTCATACATTTACCTGTAAGATCGGCAAACATAGATCTGACGCTTGATAGAGAGATGATTACTTACATTTCAATGCATGTGAAAAATCAGTCATTGGTTTCAATTTAATGACGGGTATTAACACTCCTCCAACAAGTTGCAGCCCCCATTTGATTTGCAAAACGTTATTCCATACACTGAAATGTTGAAGGACCAATTTGCTTTAAGATTCTGCAGTTGATGGTGGTTTTTTGGCACAAAAACATTTTTTTAACCTGAAAATACAATTATGTTCTATTTACCCTAAATTTCTAATTGGTAGAAATTTATTTCAGTGGGTTCAGGTCAAGCAGCGTCAATTTGTTCATCCTGTCCACCTGTCTGAGTCCTGTAGCTCAGTGGTTAGAGCACTTACCTTACAAGCGTGGGGCGTATGTTTGAATCCAGGCAGGTCAGGGAGAAACCTTGGGCAGGTTTCCTTACTCCACACCCGTAATAATAAACCCTCAAAAAAAAAGATAAAATTGGTTATTTCAATCCACGACTGTTTGTGGGACACTGCTGTGCACAATTGGCTGCCGTGTTTGCCCACAATATACAGTCAATTCACTTCATGGTATATTCTGTGAAGCGCTTTGAGACGTCTACAAGGTGTGAAAAGCGCTATACCAAAATGCAAGGATTATTATGTATATGAGATGGGAGTATCTGTGTTCTATTCGTACAGGGACCAAGTTACAGTGTCCATTTCTATAGTACTGCTTTCTTATAAACTGACATCCTGTAGATCCATGCTAACTGGAAGCATGGTACGAAGCGCTTTGAGACGCCATTTGGCATGGAGGGCGCTATATAAATCCAAGTTGTTGTTGTGATACAGCTGGATACTGATGCTGCTGAGCTACAACAAGAACAAAATTACATTTATAGAGCTCCTTTCATGTTGGGAGGACATTCGAAGGCGCTGAACAGTCAGGTCGGGATCTGAGCAAGGGGGCAGGGTGGGGGTGAGAGGGAGAGATTTAGGAGGGGAGGGAGAGAGTTGTGAGGGCAGCAGAAGGCACGATCGAAGAGGAGGGTCTTCAGACCAGCCTTGAAGGAGGCATAGGACAGTGGGATGGAGTTCCAGAGTGTGCGGACAGAGAGGCTGAAAGGCTGGCCACTGATGGTTGGGCGGGAGTCATGAAGCAGACTGGAGCCCGCTGAACGGAGGGGGCGGGGAGGTTAATAGGGAAACCGCAGGTCGGAAAGATAAGATGGGGCAAGGCACTGAATGGCCTTGAAAGTGAGGACGAGGATCTTGAATTTGCTCCTCTCGTCTAGGGGATGGGGAGCCAATGGAGCCGGGCGAGGATGGGAGTGATGTGGTCCTATACTTAAAAATGGTTGACTTCCAGACTATCAGACTCAGGAACCTCCTAGGTTCCCTTGGTACAAGTAGACAAATAGTGGGCAATTATTGACCAAAGCAACGGCTCACAGGCCTCCTCTGCTTCCATAGTTTGCATGACAGAGAGGGATCCAGGGTAACTTGTTCTAGCTGAGGTTTCTCTGTCTGGAGCAAGTGCCTAACCTTTGGGGTTAACAGCATGTGGAGTACCATGATGTGGATTGGAAAATTCAGTGCAGAATATTGTGTGTGCATATCTAACGCATGCCAGGCTGGGTAGCTTACAGCCATCCACAATTCCTTTTTTGTAGATGAATAGAAATTGTTGAAAAATGTATTCAAATAGAGTTGAATTTGTATGTAAAGCTGCTGTATTAATTCAAATCTCTCATACCGGGCTTACACAGTTTTGTTTCCAAACCAATCCTTCTGTTGTGTTATGAATATTTACAAATATTCTACAAAGGCATCCCTGCTGATGGAGTGAATAAATGTGTTTCTGAGTTGTATTACTGAGTAAAGTTTCAGAGTTGAACTCTGGTCTGCCTCAGAGGCTTTGATTGGGAGGAGAGGGCACTACAATCAGATCAGTGTCCCTATGAAAGGAAGAAAAGGTGCCAGCCAAAGGTCCAGCTTTCAATTGCAAACCAGGGTCAGCCTGGTTCACTCTTGCCTCATAAGTCAGTTAACCCGTGTTTTCAAGCCCTACTGGGACTGAAACCAATACAGCACTGGGAGTGATCGATTGTTGGAGGTGGCGTCCTTGGATAAGATATTAAACAAGCAAATTGAATGAGGAAGTTTCTCCCGCTGTTGTGACCATAATCCCTATATAAAATTGGTTGTTCATTTCATAGCAGTTTGTGGAAAATTGCTTTGTGTATAATTGGCTCTTGTGTTTGCTTACAACAACAAAATTATAATTGTATAGCGCCCTTTTCACGTCAGGAGGACATCCCGAGGCGCTGGACAGGTTACTGCTTCAGCCCCGAGCTAAGGACAGGGATGGGGGAGGGAGTCACTGATGGGACCATCAAAGAGGAGAGTTTTAAGGCGAGACTTGAAGGAGACCAGGGAGGGTGGGTGCGAGGCGCAGGGACTTCGGGATGGAGTTCCAGAGGTGGGGGGAGAGTGACTGAAGGCTTTCCTGCCAATGGTTGGGCGGGTGGGTTGGGGGACATGGAGCAGGCCAGAGTCTGCTGAGCGGAGGGGGCGGGCAGGTTGGTAAGAGGATAGGAGGTCACAGATGTAGGGTGGGGCGACGTTGTGGAGGACTTTATATGTGAGGACAAGGATCCTGAATCCTGAGTTCAACTGTAGGAAGTTGGTTCTCATCCAGGACTTGACGTCTGACAGACAGTCGTAGTCCTGGAGTTGAGGGTAGAGGCAGAGAGGTAGAGTTGGGATCATCCGCATACATGTGGAAGTTAACCCCATGCCTGCAGATTATGTCACCAAGGGGGAGCATGTTACAAAGTTCACAGTCACTAAAATGTGAGCTACAACAACAGCAAAATTACATTTGTATAGCGCCTTTCACGTCAGGAGGACGTAGTGAATCCTATGAAGAGCTATGAAGAAAAAATTTATTGTAAATTAAGAAGTGAGTGTCACACATGAAAAACAATGTATGAAATATGGGTTACTTGACTGGAGCCTGTGAAAACATGCCCAAGGATGACTCAGTGGTTTCAGGCATTGAGAGGAGGGGAAGGTAATTGGGTGGGGTGAGTGGGGAAATCCTTAAGGTTTACACTGAATGTCATTCCCAAGTCTTCATGTGGCTATTATTGCAGTTGCTTTGACAGATTGGATGTGTAAGACGTGATGTCTGGGATTGGTTGGGATGCTAAAACTTGTACAGAACATTTGCAGTTATTACATTTGAATGAGATGTACCTAACTGTCATCTTTTAAATGATATGGATGAGCACACTTGGAATTGTAATTGGAAAGAACCAATTTAGTGGAATTCTTGCCGAGGTCATGATGGGACTTTTCTGCGTTCAAAATTGAATTAGGATAGACATGTGGTGAATTCAGACTGTGGCTCAGTCTCTGATCTTCTTTGCTGCCCTGACCTCTTGCATTGTTCTGTTAGGGTCTCATCATTTGTCATGTCAATGATATACATCTTATAGTTTGTGGTACCCAGGAGCAATTTCTTTCAGCAACTGGCAATTCACATACTCTGATCTAATGCTACTCTTTGTTCTTCAAACCAAATGACAGTAGTTTGCTTTGATCTGAAGAACACAATGGTAAGGTACTGTTTGAAATTGGTGTTGATTTGGGGGATTCTTGATTATTTTCCGATTTCAGTTATCCATTAAATTTCCCATTCATGGCAATTAAAGTTGTACTGTTTATTCAATGATCGTCTCCTTAAAACTCACTGTTCATTCATTTGCTTCATGTTAAATTTAGTTTATTTCCTCCCTGAGGTACAAATAGACAGGTTTTAGTGCTCTGGGATGCTACCATGTGTGTGGGGTGCCATATGAATGCATGTTGTTGTTGTTGTTGTTGTTGTTGTAGGTGGTATTATATGTAGCTGCTTGATTGTTTTTTCAGCTGGGGAGGGAAGAAATTAAATTAAGGTGGGTCTTGAATGCTCATTATTTTGGGAATTGACAACATGTTAAAGATAGTTTTAGCATATCACTGATTTAGACACAAATCAGTTTCTCCATTTTTAACTAGCATAAATTTTGACCATGATCGTATCTAGAATCTTGTATGAAATAGATCTCAGATACAGATTGTGAGGATTGACCAGCCACTTCTGGGCTTTTTATTACAGAGGAGAGGAGTATATTCATAATATACTGAAGCATATTATAGAAAAAAAACTATTTGTTTTACCTTAACTTTGGTTGATGAGCTACCAACACATTGATATACTGAGTTCGGAGACTGCTCTTGTTATGCATTTGGTTCATAATAATATACGTTTTTTATGTTCAAAACCACATATTGTTGCAGAGTTTAGTGTTCATCTTTGAATTTATTGGGCAGTAAGTTATTCTATTTTTTGTTTGATAGGTTGCCCAGAAAGACTGATATGGAACGGTAAGTGATTTTCCATTCGTTCTCCCCCTTTGCTTTCTTCCCTCTTGTATTGCATGCTTTTCGGGAATTTTTAAAAAATCAATGGAGAACTTATCGATAACTGTATGTGTACACATTAATTCTAGTCTGCTGTAGTCTTCCATGTTGCAGTGTTTTGCGAGAGCTTAGAGCACTCAGCAATAGTATAGTCAGGCACACCAGATATTTAATAAAATATTGTCACTCAGAATAATTAGGAGGGAGTGAGGAATAGAAAGTAATTTGACGTTTTTATTCTCTGCTCTGAAGTGGAATTCGGGGATTTGAAAATTCTGTCAGCTTGAACAATATTTCACCATTGCTGGACTATTTATGGTTATTTGCCAAACTGATAAGGCTTGATAAAATTAAGTTTCTAAGAAGTTATGCATTGGACAAGTGGACAATGACTAATATATTGCATGTGTGCAATACAGCTATGACATTTCATAGTTACTTTATATGCAATATATAGATGATATATGTAAAGTAATATTCAAATAAGTTTTAGGTTTCCAAATCCCACTTGAGATTTGTTTTTCTGGGTGCAGAGGTCTATTTTCATGGAAACAAATTAAATTTTATGAAACATATTTTCTTTGTACATAAGTGATGTTTCCAATTTTTTCTCTTTAAGTCTCTATTTGTTTCTTGAACTGTTATTAATTGATGGATGGAATGGGAGTCCAGCTCACATCCATCTCTAAAGACATATCGATGTTGATCCTTGATCTAGCTAATAGTTGAAAGTCTATTTTTGAATGTCTAATAAGAGGAAACAATTGAAACATTTTCCTTCTCCCCAAATGACTGGAAACAGTGCTTGGTGCAGGACCGTTTAGGATAGAAATAGCAAAAATTTGCTTCCACAAAAAGTAAATGATGGCTGGAACAGGAATGATTTCTGGGGTCAGGATTCTGGACTCATATAGGACACTGCTTGTTGCTGTACAAGGAATATGTAAATATAATTTGTAGTCTGAATGAATGAGTTTGAATGGGCCAAAAACTCCTGAATATGGAGATCTGATAGTATTCTAATTTACATATTTTATTTCAATGAATATGAAATTAGTGCTGAATTTATTTGTTTACCAATCTCTTGATTCATTAATGTGCCTTCAAGCATGAATGTTAATTTTTGGCATTGCTGGGACAATGTGGTAGTGTAGTGCTTTAGGGGTGAGCACCAGTGTGTGGTAATACTGAATGATACAGTGCCCTATTGGTCTCCCTCTTAGTTAATTTGCTATTGCTATAGGTGGGCAGAGATCATGTATCTATCAACAAGCAGAGCAAGAGAATCCACACCAGATACTATTGCCTATCTCTGAGTTATGGTGGAGACATGGCACCATCTTTACATGTCTTAGTTGAAAAGCATGAATGCTCTAGTGAGATGTAACGGGGGAGAAATTTGATGGGAAGTTAGATGGTGATGCCTTCAAATAATGTTAATTTTGTACAATAGGTTAAACGAAAGGTTAACTATTGGTGCAATAAGAAAATAACTTTAATTTGCTGCTTTTCACAGGAAAATTGAAATTGTGCAGTTTGCTAGTCGGACACGTCAACTCTTTGTGCGGCTGCTGGCATTGGTAAAATGGGCCAGTAATGCAGGAAAGGTGGAAAAATGTGCGGTAAGAAAGCTGATACCTGCATTATCAAATGAGTTTCCCTGTGTCGGGTAACATCCCTATATTAGGAGATGGGCTGGATCATTGTTCCAAGCTTTCTGCTAATTCCTCATTGTAACTTGCCCTGCGACATCCTCCTGACATGAAAGGCGCTCTATAAGTATAATTTTGTTGTTGCCATGTGGAGATGAACAAATGAAAACCTGTGCAGCTGTTTCTTTACATTTTATTAACCTGTGGGAAACTTCTGGTCTCTCTCTTCACTTTTCTGTGGAAAAGGTAGTTAAAAATGCAAGATGTAAACTCAACATGTGTTATTGCGGAGGCCAAGAATCTGATTTTAATTTATATTTTTGGTAAAAAGTTCAAGTTCCTACAACAATACTGTTGCATCATTTTTCAGTTCCAGGAACTATTCCTGTTTCCTATTCTGTATTGGAATCGTTTGAGAATGATTAACTCAAACAATTCTTGGACTATTATCAATTGAATTGGTCTGAAATGATATAAAGTACGTTATGCGCCAAGGTAATTGAACAATTATTTTCAGTCTGAAAGGATTGTAATTTTTTCTGGTATGTAAAATAAATGATACTGTTACATACCTGTCTATATTGTATATAAAATGAATATGTTTTATGTCTATGGAGCTATTCTTCCCCTTGATAACACAAATGTTTTCACAGTTTTGGCTGAGTTGAAGGGATCATCATTGGGAATGTTGTGGAAACTATTACACTTGATGCGTATTTTATTCGTATTAAATCCATTGTCATTGATTGTCTTTCTGTATTTTTATTACAGATGATATCGAATTTCCTGGATCAGCAGGCCTTTCTCTTCGTGGACACCGCTGATCGAATGGCATCATTAGCAAGGGATGCATTGGTTCACGCTCGCCTGCCAAGCTTTGCGATTCCATTTGCCATTGATGTTCTAACTACAGGCTCGTACCCTCGCTTACCAAGTTGTATCCGGGTAAGCAAGGCCCTGAACTCATCAAATCAAGAGTTATTTTATATTTAATACATCTGATTTAATATCCTATTTTTGAAACATAGAAAATTCATACAGGAAGAGGTCATTTAGCCCACCAAGCAAGTTCTATCATTTTATTAGACTTTTAATTCCTAGGCCTACCCTTTTGCCATCAAAACGTAAAATCAGTTTCTTATGTTTTTATTGCCAACAGGATAAAATTATTCCTCCAAACCCAATAACCAAGAATGAGAAACTGGCCACGCTTCATCAGCTCAATCAGATTCTGAGACATCGATTGGTTACCACAGACCTGCCTCCACAACTGGCAAACCTTACAGTTGGTAAGAATATTCATGGTATTAATCACAAGGTTACACTGCGAAGATTCAATAGGTATTTTTGTTTGTGGCTATACTTGCACCAGGACATACGTTGGATTTATAAGGGTCCGCCTAGTGTTAAAGCTATTACAATATTAGGTGTCTGCTAATGGAGACTCTCAGATAATAAAGTGAGAGAGAACATCATTGTAATTGCCTCTATTAGGCCCACATTGTAACATGTCAATCATGAGATCGGAGTTAAAGAGAGTAGATTGGATGTACGGACTACAATTTATCATGATATAGAGAAGACTTCACAGTGGTAAAATGTTAGTTTAACCTCCTCCTAAACATCACTGATTTAAAGTTTTTAAACATTTTCTACTGTTTGATCTTACACAAATGTTTTTCAATTGGAAACTTTGGGTTTTAAAACTTAGAACATAGGTATCCAAATAGTAAAATCCATTTTAGTCCATTTAGTACTGTTCAAAAATGTTGCAATTTGAACATTTATTTAAAATACTTTGTTAATGTTTCCTTTCTATCCCCCACCACACCCCAATTTGTTCTTCTGATATTTAGCCCATGGGTGCTGTTTTGCACCTCAATTTTATAAAAGTGTGAGCCTTGATTTTTTGGGTATCATTTAACTGCTAAGGTCATCCCAATTGAGCTTGATTCCTGCCTCATCCAATGGCCCTGTATGTACGCAGATTCCAGCTTTCTGGATGTATTCCGAAGCAGGAACCTTGGCTGGATTCCCTTCTGCCCCCACTCCCAGCTCCCAAACCCATGGGTGTAGTGTTCCCTGGTTGAGATTAGCAAAGTATAGACTGAGATTCAAATGTTCAATCTTCTGATCTCTATGGCCTAGTGCTGCAGCAGGCCGAACCTTTATTCACTGGACAAACCAGAAACTTGAATTTTCATTTTGGTTATGAATGATTTAATTGAAGAAACCTTTGAGTCTCCAATGAATTGCATTGCGTTGAGCATGTGAATGCTAAATCCTGACTGAAAAAATTCTTCCCTTTTTATAAAGCCAATGGACGTGTGAAATTCCGTGTTGAAGGGGAATTTGAAGCCACACTCACAGTAATGGGAGATGATCCAGAGATTCCTTGGCGATTGCTCAAACTAGAAATTCTGGTGGAAGACAAGGAAACAGGAGGTAAAGTGTGTTCCAACTTGAAAGAAAAAATTAAATGGTTAATTGTAGATGAAATCTCATTTAGATTTATGGATATTTGCTGAGCAGTTGGCAGTTGGGTTGCAGAGGTAGAGTGGGGGAGGCCATAGAGGCCATATCCTCAACACGAGGATAAGAATCTGGATTTCAAATCTGCTGGGGGTTTGAGGAGATAGTGGAACTAAGAGGAGGTACTGGCTTACAGAGTCTGGTGGACAGGAAATTTCAGGATATTCCAGTTTAGGTAGGGAGGAGCTGGGGAGTCTTAACAAGCAAGGCATTCAAATAATCCAGTCTGGAGGTGATATATGAATGAGGGTTCCAGCAGTTCATGGTGTGACATAGTGGCGGAGGTGGGCGATATAGGGAGGTGAGGGAAAGCCAAGAGGAATGAGTGCCTGGGTGTAGGATTCAGCGCCTTGGGACATCCTCCCGACATGAAAGGCGCTCTATAAATGTAATTTTGTGGTTGTAGGATTTAGAGGATAGTTGGGAGGTAAACAGGTCACCAAGGTTTTGTACTGCTACATGAGTACACAGTATGTATCCATGCAGATCAATGTGGTTTATGCCTGAAGTGAGAAGGTGCTCTCGTTTACTTCAGTAATCCATGATCTTTTAATCAATTAACGTATGTTGGATTGCCACTGTAAATTTCAGACCAATTTAACTGTTGACTCTAACTTCATCAGTTAGATTTGAAGTCTTTAAAGTTGCATTGTTCTGGGTGTTTGCATTGCAGATGGTCGTGCTCTGGTCCACAGTATACAGATTCACTTCATTCACCGGCTGGTACAGTCCAGACTCTTTGCTGACGAGAAACCTCTGCAAGACATGTACAACTGTTTGCGTATCCTCCAACCTCTGCTGACAGCTTTAATACATTGTGGGATATGTATTTGGCAAAGTTAAAGTCAAGTGCTGATGATAAACATCTGCTGCTTACTGAATTTGGAATCTATAATGCAAGTTGTACGAAGTAATTAACATTTTAATCTACATTAAGTAATCACATATAATTATAAGAGTAGTAATAATCCTTGCATTTGATATAGCGCTTTTCACATCTTATTGACGTCCCAAAGCGCTTCACAGAATATACTGTAAAGTGAATTGACTGTATATTTGTGGGCGAATCGCGGCAGCCAATTGCGCACAGCAGTGTCCCACAAACAGTCGCGGATTGAAATGACCAATTTTATTATTGTGGTTTTTTTGGACGGATTATAGTAAAATGATTACATATTCTATCTTGGTTCAAACTGAAGGACAGCATATTTTAACTTGTTAATCAAGAACTTCAGATTATTCTTGGCCCAATATATAAATCAACTGAAGGAATTTATAGATCTATTTTGGTTTAATTATAATAACAATCCTTTCATTTGACATACAGCTTTTGATATCAGAAGAATCTTTACAAGTGTAGTGACTTTTTTTTAAGGCAAAAGCAGTGGCCAATTTTTACACAGCGCAGCAATGTCCCACAAACAGCCATGTAGTGAATGAACAGGGATGATCGGCCAGGACACCGGGAGAAACTCTTAGCTTTTTGAATAGTGCCAAAAGATCTTTAATGTCTTCCTGAACAGGCAGATGGAACCCCTGTATAACTCAAAGAGCTTCACAGGATATGCTATCAAGTGGATTTAACTGAATTTGTGGGCGAAACACGGCAGCCAGTTTGTGTACAGCTATGTCTCAGACACAGACATTAAGTAAATGACCAATTTTATTTGGGAGATTGTTAGCAAGGATATTGGGAGAAACTCCCTTCTCTTTTCGAATAGTGCCGCAGGGTCTTTAAAATCCACCCAAACAGGCAGACGGGACCTGGGTTTGATGTCTCATCCGAAGGACATGACCTCCAACAATGCATATCCCAGAATACACTGGAGTGTTACCTTAAACTAAATGTTATTTAAGGTCAGCAGCAATGTTCCATTACTCACCAACAATAATAACTGAATATTAACTTGTCTACTCTGAAATGAATTTCAATGCCAAGTCTAAACAAATTTGTGTTGCAAGATTTCCTTCAGAGGTAATCGTGGGAATGGGCTCCCGCTATTGCACTTCTTAGATCAATCGTTCAATATGTATTTGAATATAGGCATTGTTTTATCTGATAAATGATCTGAAATATTTTGTTCCTTTAATTTGCTCATTCCGAAGTGGTATCTTTTCTATCAAAAGGCAACCAGACTTGATTTGAATGTTACTTTTTTTGTTTTAGTCTTCCTTAACGTTTCCATCTAGACTCGTTCTGTCTTTCGCTCCAGTTAGAAGTATTACACTCACAGGCACAAATGCTAATACGTGAACGGTGGGGTGACCTTGTTCAGGTTGAGCGGTATCTACCTGGAAAATGCCTAACTTTGGTGGTTTGGAAGTGAGTAACATGTTAACAGATGTTGATATATAATGTAGGTGGGATGTAGCATAAAGAACTATTTTTCATTTAAGTGGAGTTGTTTCCCAGCTGCCAGTCATCGTTTGTTGTTCACAAAGCTATCATTCAATATAAGCTTTGCAATGCTAGTTTTGCAACCCACTCTATCCTGATATACTTCAGACCTTCCAGCATGAGTTGAGATAGACAACAAGAAACTTTTATCCAGGGAATAACTAACAATTGGAACAGGCTACCGAGAAGGTTGATTGAGGCCAGGATTTGTTTAAAAAGCTTCTTGATACTGTGGTTGAGGTGGGTGGTTGGGTTATTCTGGAAAGATGAGATCAAATGGCCCTAAGGCACTTCTTCACCTGAACCTTTCTTCTGATATTGTAAGTCTTGCATAATGATCAGGCACAGAGAAGCTGTCTGATTGTCTCTGTACCCCTCAGGGACACACCTCAAATACTCACCTGAAAGCTAATGGCAAGATTCTCTGTGTGCCAACATGCTGCATCAGGTGATATTTCCTTTACCTAATTGGCCACCAGGGAAGCTCACTTTGGTGGCTGAGTAACTTGACTAATGTTATAGCAGCATCTCCTTAGATTGCTTATAGTACAGTTTGAGCATCCATTTTAATTAACCTCCAGCTATGATGCCTCTGGCACCTGAAGCTATTAGTATTTTTTTTAAAAAGATGATTATTTATTAGAACTGCTTGTGGCATAAATTGCAGTTCTTGGTAGGTTATGGCACTGCTTATTTAAAGCCTTGACAATGAGTTCAACTGAGAAAATATGCAGTCTATTTAATGAAAGCTTTACATTAAATATTGTGTGTTGTCAGAAGCAACATGTCAACTGATGTTAGATTTTGAATTTAATGTGCCACTAATTTCTTGTATAGGTGTACAGTGGAGCCCCATTGTAACAAGTTAATTAGGGTCCATAAAATTCCCACCATTGCTATCATAGGAAGTGATCATTCATCAGTGCAATAACGTGGTGCGATCGCTGGTCAACACTATGTCCATGTGAGCGTAACTCCAGCTCGTTTCAGAACGCCAGCTGGCTTTTTACATGCTTGAAAAGAATGGCAAACCTCTGCATCATCAGGTTACTGCAGACCACATGTGTGCAACAAGCGAAAAATGACCAATTCATGATCATTTGGTTACTGCTGATGAAAGTCATATTGGCAGCAACCCGGTGATCCATAAGTCAGATTTTGTTTGCGTACAGAAAGCTGGCCGGCTCACTTAAAATGCCAATTGGCTTTCTCTGTACGCTTTGGATTTTTTAGTAAGTAAATGTTGGGGTGAACCTATTATTAGTGAGTCCATTTTACAATGAAGCGTGCTAGCAGAGTCCTCCTCTATACAGGCAAACGCTTCCATTTTGTGCTATTCAGTGTGGTTGTTTTATATTTTAGTCAACAAGTTGTGGGAAGAAAGACAGGCAGTGCCTCTGCTCACAAGGTCAACATAAAGATTGATGAGAGTGACTGCTCAAAACCCTTACAAATATCACATGATCCACCATTACCATCCTGTGATTCTAAGTTAATAGAACGGGCTATGAAGGTAAGATTATTATTTTGTTGGTGTTGTTGTTTTAAGCAACCAAGTGGATCCAATTGTATCAACTGTTGTTTGAAACAAAATTTTGTTTTTCTCCTAATTATGATTATTCTATAGATTGATCACCTCTCTGTGGAGAAGCTATTGATAGACAGCGTCCATGCACGTTCTCATCAGAAACTGCAGGAACTGAAAGCCATTCTCAAGAGCTACAACCCCAATGACAATGGTATGTTCCAAATGTTTTGAATATTGATAAAAAAAATACTTTTCTTGTCTTTATCAAGTGTTTGATGTTTCACTTGAAGAAAATATAATTTACAGGCTAGCATAAAGTGCTTTCTGTGCTTTTGTTTGCGCAACTGTTTTATTATCTTATGTGCAGTGACATTTTACATCTGTGCTGAATTAGTGTACCTAAAGAGGAGAGAATTCAATGAATACTCTGAAATTGTACTGAACATAGTCCAAAGTCTGATAACTGAGGTTCAGTTCATTTCCAGTGTGTAGTGTGGGAATGGAGAGCCAGTAAAAAGTCTCTTGGGTAGCTGTTAAAAGTAAACAAAAATAGACATGTGGCAGACTTTAACTTATTGTAGCCTCACATTGATTGGATTAAGTAGTGTTGAAAAGTTTCTGTTCTGAAAGGTGTTCTGTAAACATGCAACAACAAAATTACATTTGTGCAGTGCCATTCCAGAAGATGTCCATAGGCGCTGGAAAATTTATCATGTGTTTAGCTTCATTGTCATGTGCAAATATAATAAGAAAAAATTCCTCTCTTACAAATTGTACTTAATCTAATGTTTTTTTTTTAAAAAAACAGCCTTCATAGAAACCGCTCTGCCTACCTTGGTTATTCCTATCTTGGAACCTTGTGGTCGGTCTGAATGTCTTCACATTTTTGTGGATCTGCATTCAGGAATGTTCCAGCCAATGCTGTATGGGATTGGTAAGTATAAAGATCTGTGTAGTTGAGATGATTTTGAACTTGAAAACAATAGGAATAAGCAATGTTTTTTTTATAATGGATCTGTCTAGCAGAGGGACGAGTTTCCAATCTCTGATCTGTCAATTCCTTTATTTTAAATACCTCAGTCAAACCATCCCTTAACCCAGTGGCTTCCAAACTTGAACTAGCGGCGCTCCCCCCTAACTCAGCAAAGTTTTTGTTCACGCTGAGGTCCTTGGCTCCATACACTCGTGTCCTCGGCTCCACATGCTTAAGTCTTCGGCTCCACACACTGGGTCCTCGGCACCACACGCACTCGGGGGCTCAAGTCTCTAAAACTGCACCCCCCAGCCAATGGTACGTGCCCCCAAGGGAGGTGCTCCCCACAGTTTGGAAACCACTGCCTTAACCTAATATCCTCCAATGAATATAACCTTAGACTCTCCTAGCTAAGCCCCTTCAATCCAACTATTAGCCAAGTGAACCGTTGCTGGATACTCTCCAGTGAATAAGATCTGAAGCTCCATACGAGACAGCATGCAAGATCAATTGCATCCCTGAACTGTGTGGAGTATACTGAAAAATGGGTGTGTGCTTGATGGGTAAAGACTATATGTGATACCTCACCTGGTGAAATATTCTGCCAACTGAGTTCACACCTAAGGAACAGCCTTTTGAGTGAGTTAGTGGATAGTGAATATCCAGGCAAGATGAGTGGTTTCATGAAAGAAGGTTCCACATGCCATCAATTCCAGTTTGTTCATTCCTTCTTGTAGGTTTTGTGATTACCTCTGTGTGTGTGTACTTTGCAGATTTTGCTTGGATTCTTCAGATAAATATAAATGCTTACACTGATCAGTTTATAAAGGCCTGAAAAAAAAGATTATTTGAATTGCTTAAGTATTTGTTTTCCTATTCCTTTTTTTAATAATCTCTCTTCTCTTAACTTAGACCAGACTACATTGGATGACATTGAAAAGTCTATCAATGATGAGATGAAGAGAATTATTCCTTGGCTTCAGCAGCTAAAGTAAGTATGAAAAGCTTGCATAAGTCAGTAGGGCTAAAAATTTGTTTATAGATTAAAATAAGACCTGAATAACAAAACAGTTTGTAGACAAGATTATTGTTTTAGCTACTACTGGCATATAAATTGGTGCCTACAGAATTGAATTCAATGGATTAAAAACACTTGTAGCAAACTTCGAATTGTGCTTTATAACGTGGCAGAATTTGTCGTGATGTAAAACTTGGCAACGTGCAGTAATTTGGACATTAATTTGACTCATTGGAGGAGCTCTGTACCTCAACACAGGGAGGTCTGCCAATTTAGATTGATTTTATCAACACTTGTTGGCTCTTGCTATTCACTATCAAAATGTACCAATGAAGAATGACAGCTCTGGTGAGCGTACCGGAAATTGAATTGTATACCAACGTGGATCAGCATCTTCAGGAGAGAAAGGAGATACGACAACAAATTACAATTGTGTAGCGCCTTTCACATCAGGAGGAGGTCCCAAGATACTGGACAGTCAGGGATCTGCACCTGAGCTGGTGAATGGTGAACAATCGGAATGGCTATATTAGTGTTTTACTCTTATCAAAGGAGCTGCAGTCTTGAACATTTATTAAATTTATGTGCAAAATGGAGGAAGGCTTGTAGGTAACAGGGCAGGCAAACATGAATCAATTCCCCAAATCAAATAGAAAGTCCTTTTCCTCACATTTACTTCATCTTAGGGTAATTTTATTTATTAAATTTAACACTGAAAAATGCTTTCTTCCAGGTTCTGGCTTGGACAACAGCGATGCAAACAATCCGTGAAACACTTGCCCACTGTATGCAGTGAGACGTTACATCTTTCAAACCTCTCCACTCACCACGTTGGGAACCTCTCAAAGCACAAACTTTTCATCAGGCTAACTCGGCTTCCACAATATTACATTGTAAGTACAGTAAGAAGCCTGAATATAGATGTGTTCTTCAATTATACTAAACATTACCTAGGAATCGTATCACATTCTTATAAATATTAACCACTAATCAACATTTAGTTTACTGCAGAGCTATTTTCAATCCATGTCTTCTAGCTCATTCTGCGATGCACACTATTTCCAGCCCAAGAGGGTAGGAAGGTGCCCTAGGAATGCCAGGGTCTTACCATTGTTGCTCTTTATTGTTTGGTGGTGTGTTAGGGTGAACAACCCTACCAGCTTTACTCTTGTCTCTAACAGTTAGGCAGAGACAGAATTATGTTACTGTATTATTATTATTAACAATAAATATGATCCTTTAATTAAAATTAACATTTCTCTGAATAATCGACTAGACATTATTTCTGCAGTATTTAAGATGTTTTCACTAATTTAACTTTGTGCTTGCAGGTTGTGGAAATGATGAACACGCCTGGTTTCCCCACCGAACTAGCGTATAAATACCATTTCCTCTCCGTGAATCAGGGGCTGACTGATGCTGACGATTGCCCTCCCGCTGCGTTGCTTTTCCAACAATTCAAATCAAACATAGAGGAGCTTGTATTGGACAAAATGAATGGGAAACAAGCCAAGGCCGGAGATAAACGCAAGGTTTGAGTTTTTTTTCAATCTTAACTGCTAAGTGACCTTAAAATTCACTACGTATAGAATGTGCAAATATGAGTCGGAAGAAATAGGACCCCTTCTTTATTTAATTTCCCTTGTTTTATATACAAAAACAAATAAAACTACATTAGTGTTGAGTGACGTGCAAGAATAACATTTACCGTACAAAGGTTTCAAATTTGATTTGTGCACAATACTATAAATAGTGCGACTATGAATTCCAAATTGGTAGGGATGTGAATTGGAAGCATCTGTCAGTGAAAGTGAGTTAGACTAAATCTCTTGTTGATTCAAACACCCTCTGAGAACAGTAAGCCAATATGCAAGTAATTCTGCTTTCTTTACCAGCTTGTCCCCTCTACGTGATTCTGGTCAGCTCCATTTCTGTCAAAAGTAAGCACAAAGTATTTCTCTGTGCATATATTTTGTGACATTATCTGAGGACATGGGGTAAACTTCCACATGTACGCGGATGGCACTCAACTCTATCTCTATGCCTCCACCCTCAACCCCAGAACCACTGATGTCCTGACAGACTGTCATCCATCAAGTCATGGTTGAGAGCCAACTTTCTACATTGAATGTCAATAAGACGAAGGCCCTGGCTTGTTCCAGTGCCTTCGCACCTCAGGCATTAGCAGCATCAACATCCACGGATGCACACTCCACCTCACCAAGCCAGTCAGGAACCTGGGTGTCTTGTTTAACTGTCCTTTCTCCCCCATGTCCATGTCATGACTCACTCTGCCTTCCCCCACCTCCGCAATATTGCCCGACTCCGCAACTGCTTCACCCCTCAGGATGCCAAATCCCTTTTTACAACTAGGGTCACCTATGCCAAAACCCTGTTCATCGCCCTTCCCAACTATTCCCTCCACAAACTCCAGATCATCCAGAATTCTGCAGCTCATGTCCTCTTCAGCAACAGGCTCCATTATCCCATCATACCCACCCTCACCCAGCTCCACTGGCTCCCCAAGGCGCTTTACAAATGTAATATTGTATTGTGTATGTGAACAGATTGTAAGATAACTGTGCAGATGGTGATATACATTAACATTTGACATTCAAGATTCTCTTAATGTTTTACATGTGTCACTGATTCTTACATTTTCTAACTTCCTCAAAAATATTGTTCGACACAGAATAAAATGTGTACAAAATCTGTTGCTTACCTAACAAATGCTGTTAACTGTTGTACTGTGTACACTTTTAACTATTCATTTTTTAGTCTGATTTTGATATAAAGTTTTAATACATCAACTGAGGTTTCAATATTTGACCAAATATTGGAGTCCTGTTGCTCAGTGGTTAGAGCATTCAAGTCAAAAGCAAGAGACCTGGGTTCAATTCCTGGCAGGGCAAAACCTTGGGCAAGTTTCTGTTCTCCACATGCCTAATAATAATCCCTCAAAAAAACAATAATAATTTGGATAGTTCAATCCACAAACGTTTGTGGGATACTACTGTGCGCAATTGGCTGCCATGTTTCGCCCACAAATATACATTAAATTCACTTTACAATAATGCAGTAATGCAAGGTTTATTATTATTAAATAATATATAAACAATATATAATAATATATAAATAATATAATATTAAATAATATAAATTCATACAAAGGGAAAATGCAGTCTGTTGTCTTGGTTTACGTTGAATACTACATTAATGGCGTCCTGTAGCTCAGTGGTTAGAGCACTTGCTTTACAAGTGTGAGATCTGTGTTCGAATCCAGGCAGGTCAGGGCGAAACCTTGGGCAAGTTTCCTTACTCCACATGCAGTAATAATCCCTCCCAAAAAACACAGTAATAAAACTGGTCATTTTCAATCCATGACTGTTTGTGGGACACCACTGTGAGCAATTGGCTGCCACGTTTTGCCCACAAATATACAGTCAATTCACTTTGCAGTATATTCTGTGAAGTTTGTCAAGCATTTAGAAGACGTGAAAAGCACTATATCAAATGTAAGGATTATTTTTTATTATAATTTTAAATAATTTCCTGGAAACATGAATCATTTTATTTTTTATAAAAAAGAATTGTGTTTAAAATATCATACAGATGTAGTTCTCCACAATTCTCCTAGCCTTACCAGATCCCTGAGTTTAAAGTTTGCTTCTATCTATAAGAAGTGGGAATAAGGAGTGAGAGTTTCAGTTAATGATTAATCCTCAAGATAGTTTCATTAGATCTTAGTTGTTGGTATAACAATATTCTGAACTCTGAAATTGACATTAAACATGTTCAGTTTTGTAATGTAGCAATTAACCTTTTATTCTTTTTGATTAAAATCTGGTAACACTGATAATTATGTAAAATTCCAGCTGTCTGGTGACCAAGGAGCTATAGAACCTAAGAAACCCAAACGAACAGGGGAAATGTGTGCCTTCAATAAGGTCCTAGCACACCTTGTGGCAATGTGCGATACTAACATGCCATTCATTGGGCTTCGTTGTGAGGTAAGGGTTTTGAACAACCTAATAAACATGTATTATAATAACTGTTCTCGATTTGCAATTAGTTTTACATTTGCACTATGATTTTTCAGTTGGTGTTCACATTTCTGGATACAATAGACAAGACTGCTGTGTAATTTCCATTGCTTTGCCGCAACAGAAATGTTATGTGTGTAAGCAATAACAGAATAATTCATAGAGTAATGGGACGCAGGCTGCTGAATTCAGCCACGTCAACCAGAGCTTAAAGTGCATCTTTGCATGGGGAGAAGTAAAATGCAAGAAAAATCAATATTTGACATTCAATATCCACTGCACAATGACTTGGTTACAGTGCCAAGGCTATTTTAAATGCATCCAGAGGGGCTGTCTGCTGGCTTTGGCTTGTTACTGGCAGACCTTGAGTGCCTTACACAATTGTGTGTCAGATAGCAATCCTGATTCTTGATCACACTTTTCTGATGGGTGGTGTTGTTCAAAAGTAACCATTTTCATGAAAGTGCATGAACCCCATCCATATGCTTATTTTAATTCCCTGCCCCCCCCCCCCTTCCCCTCTTCTATTGCCAAAGGGAATTAAGAATTAAGGTCAGTTGAAGCTTCTACTTAATTGGCCATCAGGGGGTGTGCACTGTGGAACAACACCTGTACATTTTTTTTCTTTTCCTTCCTGAGACCAGGACTGCGACTATTCCGAGTATCTCTATAGTTTGCTTGGAGCGCATGAGATTGGCCACAATCTGGTAACATTCAAGGCCTGGATTTAATCTTGCCAGTGTTTCAGTTGTGAGAATTCCCTGCTGTGTAGCTTCCTTACACTAAATCTACTCCAGGTGTCAGCAAATGCTTTTATGTTCCAGTGTAGGTGAGACTTTGCTTCAGCAAAATAGTTGTATGATTTACAAATGTAACATAAATTGTTTATGTATATATATATTTTAGTGAAATAGATCCAGTCAATCAATAGCAATAAGGGGAAAACATAGTATTAGTAGATTGTTTTAAAACCAGAATCCAAATTGATCATATACAAATTCCATATAATCATCTACAAAGCACGGAGTTCAGGGAATTATTGCTTCTGTAGTCAAAACAACATATTTATGGTTGTATACAAAATGTTCTGAGTCATGGAATATTTCTGACGGTATTCCATTTGAACATGTATTTCTGGTACTAATGTACAATGAAATGCTGTGAGATTTATTCACTGAATGGTGGAACTGTAATATTGACTACTTCAGTTCTGAATAAAAATATCCTGGAAAAAAATCTTAAATTACTGCACAAATCTGTTGTTTTTAGCTGTGTACCATGGAGATTCCTCACCAAGGAGTTCAAATAGAAGGTGATGGCTGTAATCATGCCATACGAATACTAAGGTAACTTTTACTCCACATTGGGCTCAAAAGTAGCAGTGCCATTTAACGTAATTGCTGATCCCTTATCAACCTGTCCGCTTGCTCTGTGCAGCAGGCTCCACCCTGCTCCATGTCTCCCACCCGACCCATCGACGGCTGGGCTTTCAGCCTCTCTGCCTCCATCCTTTGGATCTCCATCCCACAATCCCTTCGCCTTGCTCCCTCCCTTGCCTCCTTCAAGGCCCGACTCAAGACCCTCCTTTTGATCGTGCCTTCAGCTGCCCCCTACCTCCCTGCCCTTCCTCGTCCCGTCCCGTTCCCGTCCCCCATGCTCGAGTCCTGACCCCTAACTTTTCAGCGCCTTGGGACGTCCTCCCGACGTGAAAGACACTCTACAAATGTAATTTTGTTGTTGTCATCTTGATTCATGAAATGCAATAAAAGTTTGAAAAACTGGTGACTGGATTTTAAATTTGCAATGGGAATTTAGTGTTCATCTTGTGATTTTTTAAAAAAAAATGTTGCCATGTTACTTTCCTTAATCTTTTGCTCCTCCAACAGCACAGGATCCTTAAAATTAACAAGGTATTTGTTTTGCCTTATAGAATCCCTCCATGTACAAGTGTTAGTGAGGAGACCCAGAAAGCCTTAGACCGATCTTTGTTAGATTGCACTTTCCGGTTGCAGGGGAGAAACAACCGGACCTGGGTGGCAGAACTGGTATTTGCCAACTGCCCTCTAAATAGTACCTCTGCCAAGGAGCAAGGTTGGTTATTTTAAATATTTACATTTTCCTTCTTTAAATATACATAATAATATTTAATAAGGCTTTAACTCATTGGATAATTCAGATTACTTAAAGAATGTACAATAATAATAATCCTTGCATTTGATATAGTGTTTTATCACATCTTCGAGGCATCTCAAAGCACTTCACAGGATATACTTTAAAGTGAATTGACTGTATACTCTATCAGTGAATTGCTGGTAGTGTAGCTTGTTGACATCATATCACAAGATTCTTTGCTGCTGTAAAATGAACTGCGCATTGTACATAATGTACAAGTGATTATGTTGATATCTAAGTACTGGAGAATTTGGCTGAGGAACAACTGGAGGAAGTGAGAGCCGGTCATGTCTTGAACGTCCTGGCTTTGGCAGGAACAAAACTGACCTGGTTGTAGATATTTTCCACCTTTACTATTCTGTATAATGCTGTCTTATACTGTGTATTCTTGAATGCAAAGTGATTTATTTCTGCTTACCATTTTTTTCCTCTTTGTGTCATGATTGTTTTGGCATTAATGTGCTAGTTTGAATCAACTTGAAATCCTGACTTCATAGTTGTTCTTCAGTGTTTTAAACTTTCTTGTATATAGTGTACAAATCTAAGATTTTTGTTGGATGAGCAGAGAAAAAAAACTCTTCAGCCCAACTCATCACCACATTATTCTAGGAACCCAGTTGTTGGTCGATTGGCAGATCGCTTTTCTGGGAGGCAATCGTCTCTTTTTTTAAAAAACAAACGTGGTCACTCGGATGTGATCAGTTGTTTGTGAGACACTGCTGTGCAATTGGCTGCTGCATTTCGCCTGGAGGAGGTCTCAAAGCACTTCACAAGATTTTACTGGCTAGTGACTTTGTTGTGGGCCAATACAGCAGCTAATTTTTGCATAGCAAGTGTTAATTTTAAGTGATGGACAGTGTTCTTAAATTTCTCAAACTAAAACATGTTCAGTGCTTGGTGATGAAATGAAATAGGAATTTACTGCTCCATCAGAATTTAGATTGGCAGTCACTCAGAATTCACAATTTGTGAATTTGAGCTTAATTTTTGTACAGTATTAGGAACTAACTAAAATTACAAATCTAATTTTCCAGCATAAATAAGACATCATCATATTTTGCAATCATCATATTATTTGGAGCATCAGGTGATAGACATTAGCCAATATTCTACACTTAAAATTTTATGTGTACCATATATTTGTTGGTGTTTATTTTCTTGATGTCTATTATTGTGCCTGTCTGTGTTTGTACATGGTGATCAAAAAGTTGTGATAACTATAATAATAATCCTTGCAATTGATATAGTGCCTTATGATCGTCTTCGAGGGCTCTCAAAGCGCTTCATAAAACATAATGCAAGGTGAATTGACTATATTTTGGTGGGCTAATTACCCTTTATATAAAAATATTTTAAAGAATTGATAGACACTGTATGGTATCATGACATTTTGGCCACACTGTATATTCAATAAATGTGCAGTACATAAAATAAAATTCTCTTGTCAAAGCTGGTGTGTAATTCTTTGGCACTTTTGTAAAGTGATTTTCATTAGCTTCAATATAGATTTATTTTATTATCTTCTCATGCTCCAGGTTCAACACGTCATGTCTATCTCACATATGAAAGCTTACTATCGGAACCTGTTGGAGGTCGGAAAGTGGTTGAGGCGTTCCTAAACGATTGTAGTAGCATTGCAAAGCTGTATGACTGTGTTTTGGAGTTTGCACGTTCCTTGCCAGGTAGTAAACATAACTTCAAGAAAAAAAAGTAATGAAATAACAGTTTTAGTAAAATGAGAAATAATGTACCTTGAATTTCACCCTCTAGAAATACCATCCCACCTTAATCATTTCTCGGAGATACGCGTCTATAATTATCGTAAACTTGTCATATGCTACGGAGCCACTAAAGGCAGCTCGGTAAGCAGAGTTCATTTCATTTGTATTTTTATTTTGTTAATCTTGTACAAGTATATACAGTACCAGCATCTTTACACTGTCTGTAATGCATGTATATATGGATGTAGTATACATTGTTTTAAATTTCTAAATGAGGTCACCAGAAGCCTAAATTAAGTTTCCATGTTATATTTTTGCAATTGTATGAATAATTATGCAATCTTATTTCAAAAACTATCTTGTTATCATGTAGATAACTATTCAATGGAATCCCACCCACCAGAGGTTTCATATATCATTGGGAACAGTTGGTCCAAACTCTGGCTGCAGTAATTGTCACAACATCATACTCCATCAGCTTCAGGAGATGTTCAACAAATCACCAAATGTTGTTCAGTTACTGCAGGTACTTAGTTATTTTGAGAGATGTTAAAATACATGTTTCCAGTTGGCAGTTGAAAAAGTCTGATGTAAAACCAGTCAAAAGATTTAATTTGAAAAAAAAGTATACTGCAGATCAAATACTGTATAAAGTGAAATGTGTATCTCATTAGTATTTCGATATTAGACAATACTTTTGACAGCATCAAAACTTTTCTGAGAGTGCTTTTTTCTAAGTTAGCACATTGATTAGGCTTTGAGCGCAGTATGTTGTGTGAAAAAGTGGCAGGACATGGTAAGGGATGGAAGTATTCGTATTAGTTGGCCCCACTGTTTGCCTCACGCCTGGTCTTACAATAATATTCGTCCTTGCATTTGATAAAGCGCTTTTCATGTCTTCTAGACGTTTCAGATCACTTTGCAGAATATACTGTAAAGTGAATTGACTTTTTATTTGTGGGCGAAATGTGGCAGCCAATTGCACACAGTAGTATTGCACAAACAGTCTTGGAATGATTGACTGTTAATTTTTTTGAGAGATTATTAAGTGTGTGGAATAAGGAAACTTGCCCAGTGTTTCGACCTGCTGGGAATCGAATCCAGGTCTCTTGCTTGTGAGGCGAGTGCTCTAACCACTGAGCTACAGGACTCCAGATAACCCAGATAGACAAAGGCCAGTTGTTCAATGAGCCTGGGACTGTGCAGATTTGCATGGATTTACCATCTGTATTATTGAGAGTACACGAAGAATCACTCTTAACAAATACTTGCATGAAGATTAGAACTTTTGTTTGGATATTTGCGCTATGGAAGTTGATGATCACCGCCGAAAGAAAGAAACAACACATTTATTTTTATTCTCATTTGATATTTTGTGAATATGCAACACACTTTCTGCCTTTTTCCCTAGGTACTGTACGATACACAAGCACCACTCAATGCCATTAATAAACTCCCAACGGTGCCAATGTTGGGCCTCACACATCGAACAAATACTGCATATCAATGTTTCTCAATACTACCCCAGTCACCCACACACATCAGACTTGCTTTCCGCAATATGTACTGTATTGACATATACTGCAGAAGTCGAGGCGTTGTGGCTATTCGGGATGGTGCCTACAGTCTTTTTGACAACAGTAAGATTGTAGAGGGATTCCATCCAGCTCCAGGCTTAAAGGTCTGTATACAATTGCTGCTTTGAAGTGAATGTTGATTGCCTTTAGAAGTATCTGATTTATCTTATACATTCTCAATAAGGCACTGGTGCTTTTCTATCATGTGATTCTGACCACAACATTAGTTTTAGAAAAACGTGGTGATCTGTGCTGTTATAGCTTGTATTATTGCATTATTGAAGCAGGAATTAGCTGATTATTATGGGTGAATTAGTTATTCATCCAAAATGTTATGCAGAAATGTTGCCTTATGAGCCTCATTTTTGAAAGCTTTTAGCAAATCTCGCAACTCGCCTTGACAACCTTCCACATATTGTCAATTTATTAAGTTGCATAGTGGTGTAATAAATATGAATAAATAATCCTTGCATTTGATTTAGCGCCTTATCGCATCTTCTAGACATCTCAAAGTGCTTCACAAAAAAAAAACTGTAAAGTGAATTGACTGTGTATTTGTGGGTGAAACCCGGCAGCCAATTGCACACAAACAGTCGTGGATTGAAATGACCAATTTTATTTTTTCAAGTGTTTCTTATTAGGTGTGCGGAGTAAGTATTTGTGGTTTAATGTTGCTTACTTTCCACAGGCGTTCTTGAATATGTTTGTGGACAGCACCCAGGATGCACGCAGGCGATCAGTGAATGAAGACGATAATCCACCATCTCCTATCGGTGGGGACATGATGGAGTCGTTCATCTCTCAACTTCAGCCACAGCAGGTAAAGTGCCTGCAGCTCAGTAACTTTTTTTTAATGGGCTTCTGTGTAGTGGATTATGTCAGACATATATCTTCAAAAGAAATTTGACTTGGAGCAGTGACTTTATCAGTGCTGAATATATTGGGACAATTTGTACTTAAGAAAAAATAACTAGTGCGACTTTGTAATTGGACCGTCCAGATGAGCTGCACTGTGCCATCTCTTTAATTGTTTTACCCCCGAGCTATGGACAGGATGCTGCTCTTGAGCTCCTTTATCTTTAATTGTTTCCATAAAGCATTAAAGGTAGGCCACTAATAGTGCAAAGGAAAGAGGGGAATGTGTTTGGTAGTATAGGTGAATGAAATTCCCTCTGGAGTATAGGAGCATATGCTGTTCTGCTGCTGTTGTATTTCCAGATGAACCAAAGTTGTATTTTAACAAAACGTCTGTGGGAGCTTTGTTACAAAGTAAATATCCTCAACTGTCTTTCCTCCCCCACATCCAAACAATGACTTACTCTGCATTTCCACAACATTGCCCGACTTCGCCACTATCTCACCCCCAAAGCTGCTGAAATCTTCATCCATGCCTTCATTATATCCCGGCTCAAACAATTGGGAAGGCTGACAAGCATGGCATTTGCATGCTTGTCAGCCTTCCCAATTCCTCCCTCCACAGGCTACAGATGATCCAGAACTCTGCGACCCGTGTCCTCTACCGTTCCAAACTCCATGACCTCATCTGCCCCATCCTCTCCCGACTCCATTGGCTTCTCATCACCCAGAGGATCCAATTCAAGATCCTGGTCCTCACATTCAAAGCCCTCCCCAACCTCGCTCCACCCTACATCCATGACCTTCTAACCACTTATCAACCTGCCCACCCCCTCCAATTAGCAGGACTTGGCCTGCTCCAAGCCCCCCTCCCTGGCCTCCTCCAAGTCCTGCCTTAAAACTCTCCTCTTTGATTGTCCCATCGGCAACTCCTAATCCTCCCCTTCCCACCCCGTCCCCAGCTCAGCCTGATGCAGTGACTGTCCAGTTCCTTGGGATGTCCTCCTGATGTGAAAGGCGCTATACAAGTGTAATTTTGTTGTTGTTATCCGAGAATTGTTTGGGAGGGGGGGAGTGGAGAATAAACCAAGTGGTTGTCCGTGGTCGACCTAACATGAGTCCAATCTGGTCCTATATTACTAACATTAACATGTAACTATTTTATTCTCTTAGCCCTTTATCAAAGCTGGTGGAGGAGTAACATACCCGTTGACATCACCACCTACATCCTATCACAATACTGTGACTCCATCACCACAAATGATGCCTACGCAATCACCAGGTAAGTGGACCTTTTTGTTTTGCTGCAGTCTTAAGCATGAAAGGAATAAAACTATTTGTGATGGCTATGTGGTAATTTAGAAGTATTTCAGTACAAATGCAAAACATTTACAACAACAATTTGCATTTATACAATTTACCCTACACTCAGAATAGTGTCTTGGTGCACTGTACAGAGTTGAATGTCGATAAGGGGGGAAGGGCAGGTGACATTGTGTGTGGTTGAAGAGGCAGGGTTTTTGGTGGGAATTGAAGATGAGGGGCCAAAGGGATTGAGACAGCGAGTTTCAGAGAATTGGGGGCACAGTGGGTGATGGTGAAATTTGATGAGTGGAGTTTAAGATGAATTTCCCATTATGATGAGCAACAATGAATATTAGTAATTATCATTAGTTTTTTTTCTGGATTCTGTGCTATATAATGTAGAAGTTTATGATAAGCATTGCCACATTGCCCATATTCTCTTAATTCAGGATAATGGCAAAACAATCGGTAGGGTTATTGAGGCTGTGGTTTGCTACAGTAATGTTTGTTATGCTGTGATTTTTGTTTCAGTGTATGAGTGTGTGTGTATGGACTTCGTTTTTAAGTTTGCGAAATGGTGACAAAAGCCATCTGTATATGATGATTGCTTGCTACACCAACTAAAATTAGACAATTTTAGTTTGGGGTTTCAAAAATTCTATCTCCCTTGTTCACGAGTAACATCATTTTTATGTTCTACTTTTACTCTGTACTCATAGAAATTACATAGTCCTGAGAAAACAGTATTTCTTTCATTAGTAGAAATTTACAAGAGGAATTGAGGTGAATTACACCCTTTGGCCCTTTTGATCTGATTCTTCCAAAATACATATTCTTCCCATTGCAGCATCAATATGTTTCCTAAATGAGCCCAGCGTTTTTCCGTCAATAACCTTTCAGGTAACCTGTTCTTATCATTAAGCATAAAGAACAAGGTTAATTCTTCAATGTCCACAAATGGTGAAATTTGATTTGTCATTGGGTAATTGCACGTCCTGTGAATGTATTGAGTCATAGTGCCCTAACATGGAATCTTTTGGCTCTGTGGCTAACTTTCATTCCTGGCAATTGGTTGACCAATACGTTCCTCTTTATCAAGATTAAGATACTATCCAGATTAATTTTATCCACCAATAAGGCAAGGAATGTGTCCTATTGCAATGTAAAATGAATGTGGCATTACCACTTTAATTTAGTAAGATTTAAAAATCCATTTTAAAATGTACATACAGTGAAACCTCATTTTATGTTGAATTCTAAGTGAAGCAGAAAAAAGACTTGCTTCCATATAGTTGGGTTGCCAATAACAACACTTGTGGCCACCCTTTAAAGAGAATTACCATTGTTTGTTAAAAAGTAATTTAATTAAATGCATTGTTTTGTGCAGGGAATTTACATCCAGCTAATTCTCCAAGTGGTGCATTGCGAGCGTCTTCACCAGCATCATTCGTGCCATCTCCCTCCCCCTCTTCCCTTGGAATCTCAATGGGGCAGACACCAAACTTTGCAAGTCCTCACGGTGAGTGTCTTCCCGCTGCTTCACTAAAATGGTCTTTTCATTCTACATTTTCCTCCATTTCAGAGGTGTGACTTTGTGTATGCCTTAGAGCCTCTTCCTCCAGTTGGGGGGATCGATGATTCGTCAACTTGATGTTTGTGGCAATTGTTTTCTATGGAAATTTCACCTGAATTACACTGGGGCTTGAAGGGTTAAAATTATGAATGCACATTGTATAAATTTGGTTTCTATTCCCTTGAGTTTAGATGGTTGAGGGGTGATCTGATTGGGGTTTTTATAATGATAGGGTAGATATAGAGAAACTATTTCCACTGGTGGTGGAATTCAGAACCAAGGGGTATATTCTTCACATTAGAACTAGACCATTTAGAAGTGAAATCAGGACTTTTTTTTACTCAAAGGGGCGTGAAAATCTGGACCGTTCCCCCAAGAGACTGTGGGTGCTGGATCCATTTCCAAGACTTTCATGGCTAGATATTTGTTGGGTCAGAGTATTAAGGGATATGGGGCAAGAGCAGATAATCAGAGTTGAGGTACAGTTCGGCCAGGATCTTATAGAATGGCAGAAGAGAACTGAATGGCCTAAATCCCTGTTGCTATGTTTCTAAATTGTTTGTAGGTTAGATTTTGTTTGGTCAGCCAGGTGACTAAACTAGTATTGCAATGCTTAAGTTATATTCCAAACCAGACTGTAGACTCCACGTAGCATGTCACCTATGCAGAGCTGCCAACCAGTACGTTTTTGCCGTATTTAGGACGGTAAATCGAAGTAAATATGGCAGTATGATTTTTCTTGGTAAAATACATTTTTGGGAAAATGCGAATGTTCCATGTTCTGTCTGTCTCTCCTTCTCTCTGTCTCTCTCTTTCTCAGTCTTTCTCTCTCTGTGTGTGTCTCTCTTTCTCTCTCTCTCTCTCTCTCCGTGTCTCTTTCCCTCTCTCTGTCTGTCTCGGTCGCGCTCTCTCGCTTTCTTTCTTTCTGTCTCTCTCTGTGTCTCTCTCTTTCTGTGTCACTTTCTCTCTCTGTGTTTGAGTCTCTGGCTGTCACAATCTCACTCACAGTCTCTCTCTTTCTCTTTAACTCTCTCTCCCTGCCTTCAATAGCAGTTCTATCTACTTTATGCCGTCGCTGATACACTACAAATGATAGCGCTAGGCGCAAGGCTAGGCGCAAGGCATTACTGGGAATTATTTTTTTCATTTACGGAAACACAGTAGGGACCTCCCTCCCGCCCACTTAACGTAATTTTTGCTTAACGAGGGGTTTTGAAGTCCCATTTTACTTGGCATCTTTTCGCACTGCAATTTTTTCGTTAAGTACCGGTAGGTTCTGGGGAAAATACTTTTTTTTACTACAAAGTACTGTTTTTAGCTTTCAGGAGTACTTTTTTTTGTTAAAAACGGTTGGCAGCTCTGCCTATGCAAGGAAAGTTCCCTTTGGCTGGAGTGGAATTAAGGCATTATTTTGACCTAATTTATAATGAGGGGCCTGAGATACAACTCAGAATACTATGTTACAATGGTTATAGTGACTATATAAAGTCTAGATTGATAACCAATTTCTGGCTGAAATGAACTCGTGAATATAACTGATACTGTACAATTATTTTATTTGTTCAGGCACGATTGACCCAAGTTCACCCTACACAATTATATCACCCAGTCAGCGACCAGGGACCTGGCCTGGGTCTCCACAGCTTCCTGGGTCGGCTTTAGCACGTATACCTGGAATGTCTCCGGCAAACCCATCCTTGCACTCCCCTATTCCTGACGTCTCACACTCCCCACGAGCTGGAACAAGTAAGTTAGTAGTTACTGACTTGACTCTTTTTCATAATGCTGTATCAAAAAGATTAATCCATCTCTGAGTCGAAATAGACCATGTAGTGCAGGTTGAATTCCCAGTATATTTGATTATTTTCATTTTAAATTTCACTCTAGTATCCTAATCCTGCTTCCAATAGAAAGTTTTTTGTGCATATTTATATATTTAAATGTTTTTTATCTGTTCACAGTCTTGCGCAAACCATGTGACAACATAATTAATGTAAAGCATTTTGAAATTCTAATTTAAAAAAATTCCTAGTTATTAAAACTGACTCATAAGGTATTTTAAATGTATAAAGTTTTTTTTATTGACTTGTATTTTCAGGCTCCCAAACATTGCCGACCAATATGCCTCCTCCTCGTACACTACCTCAGCGTTCATGGGCTGCGTCTATACCTACCATCTTAACTCATAATGCCTTGCATATTCTCCTTTGCCCATCACCAACACCGGGTCTTGTGCCAGGACTTGCTGGCAGTTACCTTTGCTCCCCTCTCGAGCGATTCTTAGGATCTGTTATGATGAGGCGACACCTACAAAGGATAATTCAACAGGAACCGGTACGATAAAGTTCATTTTTCTGGAGACTGTTGTAAAAAGGTATTTTTAGCCTTTCTTATAATTATAATTTCAAGTTATAATTAGTCTACATTTTATACGAATTATAATTTCTGTTGCTGAGGATTCTGTCTCTGCACCAGGTAACTCTATTTTGTCCAGATTGCCTAAAACTCATTTTGAACATTGCCTTGTCTAACTTTAGTTGCAGCTTATAAACTCCAATGAACCAGGTGTAATAATGTTTAAGACTGAAGCACTGAAGTGTCGAGTGGCACTAAACCCACAGACCTTCCAGACCTTGCAGTTTAAAGTGACGCCCGAAACAACAGACCCATGGACACAAGAAGAACTCCAAGTCTTGGAAAAGTTCTTTGAAACGAGAGTAAGTTGTGGAATGCATTCTCTACTTGCCAAAACAATTCTAATTATCAGCTGTGTCAGTCACTCAAGGAACTAGTCAGGCAGGAAGTCTCCAGTAATCTTTTTCTTGTAGCTTCCATTCCCATTATCCCAATATACCAATTTACTGGGCTATGTCAATTGCCATCAATCGGGTGCTAATTTGGTGTTCTCCCATGTTTAGTAAAACGGTTTGTGTACGATCATCGTGGAGAAATGTGCAATTTTGGGTCACTGTAAATAAGCAAAACATGACTAATCCAGCACCTTGAGACGTCCTCCTGACGTGAAAGGTGCTATACAATTTTGCTATTGTAATGGAGTGATTCTGTGCTGTAAGAGTCATGACCTGACTATTCAAGGCTTTATGTTAGTAAAATTATATTTCACTGCTTTCGTTGATTCATGAAAACAACTTGCTAGCTGAATGATCCCATTGCTTGTTTTCTACTTTCGTTTAAAAACAATAATAGTCCTTGGATTTGAGAGAGCACTTTATTTTGTCAAAAAGCTTCACAGTTTTCTGCAACATGTAGTAACTGAATTTGTAGGCAGATAGCCAATTTATCGGGAGAAATTGAATGAATGCTTTTAAAGCTATATTGTATTAAACACAATTAGTATTTTGCCCCATTTTGTGAAAATTTTGTGAAGTAAATAATATGTGTTTATATTTAATGACATCCACTCAGTGATTTGAGTACCGTATATCTCCGCATATAAGGCGCACCTGCGTATAAGGCGAACCCCCCACTTTTGACGTTTTCTTGGTGAAAAAAAAACGGAAGCATTTTCAATGATATTGCCGGCAGAAGGGAGGAGAGACAGGAGAGACACGTAGGTAGGGAGGGAGAGAGGCAAGCAGGCCGGCAGCCAGGGAGGGAGAGAGGGAGACAGGCAGGCAGGCAGGCAGCCAGGGAGAGAGAGAGGGAGAGAGGCAGGCAGGCAGGCAGGCAGGCAGGCAGCCAGGGAGAGAGAGAGGGAGAGAGGTAGGCCGGCAGCCAGGGAGAGAGAGAGGGAGAGAGGCAGGCAGTCAGGCAGGCAGGGAGGGAGGGAGAGGCAGGCAGTCAGGGAGGCAGGCAGACTGGGTTTGGCAGAAGGCAGGCAGCAAGCACAGCACTGAAGTCCGCTGCTCCTGCCGCTGCCCGGGCGGCCGAGGCCGAGGCCGAAGCCCCGTCACCCGCTCCCCCCAACCCCCGCCGGACACTGACCAAACCCCGGCTGACAGCGCGCCGGCCGCCCCTCCTATTTACTGTATTTCCGAGGCTCAAAATTTCTTGTATCTGCGTATAGGGCGCACCCCCAACTTTCGAGATCTTCTGACGTACAAAAAAGTGCGCCTTATACGCGGAGATATACGGTACTTTGTTGGAATTTCACTAAATCTGAGTGATTTCCCTCATATCCTGTTTAAATAAAATGTATGCAATAAAAAAATTACATTTCTATAGCGCCTTTCAGATCAGGAGGATGTCCCAAGACCCTATAATAGGAACCGTCTTGAGTATGAGTCTGATCATAAAACACTAATGTCACATCTGAATTCTGCTAACGAATAAGCACGTTGAAAACCATCTGTTTTTGTTATCACCTGCCTGTCACTGAACAATCTTTTTTAAAAAGCTTGGTGTGAAAAAAATTTTTCATCACCCCACAAAATACATTATTTTGCCTGATTCCTGGCAGGGTGAAACTACAGGCAAATTTCCTTACTCCACACACCTGATAATAATCCCTCAAGAAAAAAAACAATAATAAATTGGTCACTTCAATCCACGACTGTCTGTGAGACACTGCTGTGCCCAATTGGCTGCTGCATTTTGCCCACAAATGTACAGTCAATTCACTTTACAGTATATTCCATGAAACGCTTTGAGGCATCTAGAAGACGTGAAAAGCGCCAAATCAAACGGAAGGATTTTCATATCAAGTCCAAGGAATATTATTATCAAGGTGAAGGATGTGGCTGCAGGCAATTGCATCAATCACCATTTCAGACGCCCATTTTTAGCATCAGATAAGTCATACACAGCACAGGTTAAGTGCGGCAGATGAAGCTTCTCTACTCTTCCGTAACCTTCGCAGAGTGTCCCAATCTAATGCGAGTAAAACAGACAATAGAGACAGAAGACTTTCGTTTGTCAGTCTTCCAGATTCAAACATTCAGTGCCATTCAATTATACATTATCTAGTCCAATTAACAATTTTATGTTGAAACAAGTAAAAAAAATGTTAATCAAGTTTTCCTTTGTAATACATTGGATTATTGTTGGAATTAGATGCTTTGAAGGTTTATTTGAAAGCGTGATTTTTTTGTACCTGTAAACAATCCATCAATCTGTAAACAATAACTTGTTAACACAAAATATATTGCACTTTGTTGGATTGCAATCAGTTGCACAAACTTGTGGTATGGAAGGTGAGAAAAATTTGTATAATATACTTATTAAGAATTATTGTGCATTATTTCCATTCGTGATATTCATTGATTGTCATTTTAAGAATTAATTTTTTTGAAGTGAAATGTTATATGGTTAGTATAGTTAGTGTGGCACTCCTAGTTGGATATTAGTAACTGTATATTTTCCTCTCAAACACTAGGAATTTTTCTTGCCAATTATCACTACATTTAGTGACCTTGAAAGGTCACGTTTCAGATTGCGATACTGCTGTCTACATCCATCAAAAACTGTCATGAGGAAGTGTAGTTTGAAATGCCCTTAGTCTCCACATTGAGGGAGATTATGTGCGGAATGAAGGTCTTTTTCATGAAATATGGATGAGGAGGACATTGTTTTTCTGCATTTAAACACTATCTTAAACACTATATTAAACACTATATTCTCTGCATGAAAAAAGTAGCCATATATATGGAATGTATGCATTTTTCAATATATTGAACCATTCAATATTCACATCGTATCTTTTCTGCTTTAAATTTAAAATCATTAAAATTAATTCAGGCTTCTTTTAAAGCTGTGCTGTGGTACCAATAATAATACCATTACTTCTGTTACGTTTTGTTCAGGTTGCAGGTCCTCCATTTAAAGCCAACACACTAAATGCCTTTGCTAAGCTATTGGGAGCCCACACTCAGATTCTCCGGGATTGTGTGCGGATTATGAAACTGGAACTGGTAAGTGAGCTGATTTTGAGAGTTGGGAATATTTTAGTTCAAGTTTTAGTTCAGAACTGTATTCTTGTACCAAAGCCTTATTTGTTCAAGAACCAATAATTTTTCTATTTTTTTCCATTTTGAGAACTTTAGAACAAACAGGAAAAAAAAAAAAAAATGGTTAAAGAGCTTTCCACCCTCACCCAACCTCCATGTGGAGTATTGCAGATGTTAACATATTCGCCTCCCCTTCCCCTGATTGTTCACAGAAACATAAGAAAAGATTACCTTTTGTCCATATACATAATATGATGAATCAAACTGATCGTTTCTCTGTTCAATGAAATAAGGCCTTTTAGAAAACTTGCTGTAGTATTTATGAGAAAGCTATTTAGTTTGGGCAGATGTGGCTATTTGTGGTGCAAGCCATGTAACATGGCTTCATTAGAAACATATCTTTGAACTCTGGGGAATATTTATCAGTCAAAATGAGACCAATAGTCTTTTTTTTCTAACAAAAATCAAAATGTCTAAAAATTGAATATCGGTATGATACCAAGAATGAGGGAACTTCAGTTATCAAGAGACACTGATTATTCTTGGACCAGAGAAGGTTAAGACATTTAATAGAAGTTTTTAAAAATTTTAGGGGATTCGATAGGGCAAACAAGAAGAAACTTATTGCCAGTGGTGAGTGGGACGGTAACCCAAGGACACTGGTTTAAGATAAGAATGTATTGCCTGGTGGAAATGACAAGGCTAGTGGTGGAAGCTGATTCAATAACAACTTTTAAGAGAGCAGTGGACAAGTTTGCAGGGCTATGGGGAGAGAGCGGGGGAATGGGATTGATTTGTGCAGCTCATTTCAAAGAACCGGCAGACACGACGGGCCGAATAGCCTCCTGTGCTGTATAATTCTATGATTCTGTGATCATCGTGTCTGTTTTTTTAAAAATAATACGAGAGGAGTTGAGGTGTGCCATTCAGATTTGCTTAAATATTCGTTTGAACACCATGCTTTAGATTTGTGAATATTAACAAAGTAATGCGTTTCATAATTTGCTATAATTATTATATAGTGAAAATATTAGTTAGTCTGTTGCATATTAGCTCATTGTTGCAACATTCTAAAATGGTTATTGAAAATGCCTCACTTTCTGCCCTTATAAATGTAAATTTGTGTTGCATTGTAATAACGTTTGAAGGGAACTGAGTAAAAGAGTTTAATTTGTGGTCTAGTTTCCAGATCAGGCTGCCCAGCTGAGGTGGAATGTGCAGTTCTGTTTGACAATTCCCCCCAGTGCTCCACCAATAGCTCCTCCGGGAACACCTGCTGTTGTTTTAAAATCCAAGATGCTGTTTTTTGTAAGTAGTAAACATCTGTCTCCTTTGAAATTATGAGGTTCCACTTTAAGACTCCTCTTCGACCATGCATTTGGTCACCCTCCTACCTCTACCACTCCTGATCCCAACCCCCCGCTCCTATCTGACTGTCCGGCTACTTGGGACATCTTCCTGACGTGAAAGGCGCTATACAAGTTTAATTTGCTCTCGTTCTTGTAATGATTATGAATGTGATGAGCTATTATTTGATGGTAAGTTATAAGGAGGTTAATTTTAGCTTGTCAGTTGAACAGTACCTTAAAGACAGTTGTATTTCATCTACAAAATACAGTCGCTAAATTTTACAGCAGTGACTACCATTGCTTTACAGTACATTCAGTGAAGTGCTTTGAGATATCCTCCTGATATGAAACATGCCATATTTAATGCAATATTATATTATAGCTTTAACAACATGGAAAGAAGAGCTCGCTGAGAATTCTTCTGGTTAATCATTTCCCGAATCAGATGCCTTTGTTTTCCATACAATTCTAACCACAGACCATGATTGCACGAATAAAGAATTTGCTGAAACTTGGCTTATATGTTGAAACGTCTTAAACCACTATAATTGTTACTTTTTTTGTGGGTAATTGGAAGGGATTGGAAGGAAAACTAGATCAACTAATTTCGGGAATCCTTTGTATTGGAGATTCCAAAGTTGAAAGTATTTTTCCTCGTCTTCTCTTAGCTCCAGCTCACGCAGAGACTGACGGTGCCACAGGAACCAATCAGCATCATTGTGCCAATTGTCTATGACATGGCAACAGGGACAACCCAGCAAGCTGACATTCCTCGGCCACAGAATACATCGGGTGCAGCTGCTTCAATGGTTAGCAACATTCTGAGGAGGTTTGCAGAGGTACATCAGCCACAGCAGGGTAAGCCAACATTTCCACGTGTAGGTCGAATTCTCAGTTTGGTTCATATAAAGGTACCCCTCCCCAACCGCGGGGGATACGTTCCTGTAAGCCTCCGTGGTTGGTAAAGAGAAGGTGAAATAGAGAGAAGGTGAGAGAGAAGGGGGAGAGGGGGTTGGGGGAAGAGAATGTGAAATAGAAGGTGAGAGAGAGAAGGCGGGGAGGGAGGGGTGGGGGGAAGAGAAGGTGAAATAGAGAGAAGGTGAGTCGGAGAGAGAGATCTCTACAACCTATGATACACTTACACAGAGAGAGAGAGGATCCAGAGAAGCGACAATAAATTCACGTGACTGTATTTACCTTAATCCTAAGAGAGAAGCGTTGTCGTTGGTTGATTGCAACATCGCAACTGGGTCCTAGTGCTATTCGCTAGCGCGAAACGACATTGAGGCTGGTTGATGCAACTGGGTCCTAGTGCTATTCGCTAGCGCGAAACGACATTGAGGCTGGTTGATGCAACTGGGTCCTAGCGCTAAACTCTAATGTTAGCGTTAAAACCCGTGGATAAGCACGGGTTATAAGCCATGGTTTGCAAGGGTTGTCGCATTTAGCAAACCGTGGAAGCATGAGTTTCGCGGTTGTCGAGGGCGCGGTTGGGGTGGGGTACCTGTACTGTACTCTTGAGCATTGTTTCCACATCCATCAGATGCACCAGGCTGACCATAATAACAACAACATTTTTCAACGCCTATGAAAACCCTTCATAAAAACGTTTATGGGAGTTATTTTTCTTCCTGTATGATTATCCAGAAATTTGCTTTTTTTAAATTTTAAAACAGCAGCAGTTTTCAAAACAATAGTAGTTTAAAACAGTAGCAGTTTAAAACAGTAGCAGTTTAAAACAATAGCAGTTTTCTCTTCAACCACACTGCAAAATGTGTGTTAACCAAATGGCCTATTATCAGAACACCCTACGATCAATGAAATTATTAAAGGTGCAAGCAAGCTCGAAGGTGCTTTGTCCCTGCATCTGAGAACTGTTCTTCTGCAGCACATCTGTCTTTGCATTGATTAATATTTAACCTATTCAGGATAAAGTTTGTTACAATATTGATTAAACTATGAGCCTGAAGTTATGAATTGAATAAATTAATACCATTCGAATAGATGAGGCCTCGGACATTATATGTTGTGTATATGCAGACACATTAGTTTAATTCAAGTAGAGTTTTATTTTATGTTTTAAACTTGTTTTGATAACCACATTGACCGATGTAGTAGATTGAGAGCTACGAGCAGTATTTAGTAGCCACATGGAATACTAAATTACTTCTCCCAGAATGACATCAAATAAAGCCTTAACATTGTGCTCTGTAAATATTAGCTATTTCATTTCTGGTTGATAAAATAAATAATAATATTTTACTATTAGGAATTTCTATATAAATGATAAATTTCCATTAATTATTGAACTTGTTTTGATATTATCATGTTTACACTGCTTAACTAGAATTTATTTACACAACATTGTAATGTAAACCAGTCTTCATATACTCAACAGTATTCTGGGTAGATTGGGAAAATATTTGACCTGCAGAATTTCTGTTTAATGAAAAAAAATCAACATCACTGGCTAGCTGCAATTGCTACATTTCTCAGCTGGAAGAGGTATTTGATGGAATACATGGTTTCTAGTCTGCTGAAATTTTTTTCACATTAATTTTCCTTTGTGATAGGTAGACCATTCCAATTATCGTAAGACATTAGAAAAAAAACTCTATACATAAAGGATGGTTCTCTGATCGAGGGTAGATTTATTGGCAACAACAACAAAATTACACTTGTATAGCGCCTTTCTTGTCAGGAGGACGTCCCAAAGCACTGTACAGTCACTGCTTCAGACCCACTGAGGGCGGTGGCCGCGGTGGGGTGGGGGAAGAGGGGGATTGGGAGTTGCCGATGGGTCCATCGAAGGACTCTTCGGTCTTGAGTCTTGAGGCGAGACTTGAAGGAGGTCAGGGAGGGGGCGAGGTAGAGGGACTGCGGGATGGAATTCCAGAGGTTGGGGGCAGAGTGTGACCTTTCAATTGAATTTTTTTTTCTTTTCTTTCCTAAAAGTAGTTAAGATGTGAAAAGTGCTATATCAATTACAAGGATTATTATATATCTTGGATATAAAAATTACCTTGTTGTGCATTATTTGTTTGACTTTACTTATCAACTTGTGATTTATTGTATTTTCTGTGGCACTTTTTCAGGTGACTGCACAATCTACGCAGCAGTGCGGGACTTGATGGCAAATCTATCACTGCCCCCTGGGGGTCGACAGTAACACTACAATCTGCCTTACGGGGGGGTGGGGGGGGGTTCTCTTCAAAAGAAAGGACTGCAGCTCAGTGACTGAGTTATAAAGCGACAGTGTTTGATGCGAAAAAGGATAATGAATCGTGAGATTCATGCTCTAAAGTGACTTAAAAAGAACATGATCCATTAAAGTTATTTTTCAGGGATGCACTTCTTTCATCAATTCTTCACCGCTTTGTTTACCTGCTGTTATATATTGTATTTTGAAAAACTGCATTTCAAGGAAAAATTAAATCTCCAGTGAGATTCCTTTTACTGGTCATCCTGTTGACTTAGATTTAATCTTTGTTATAATATGTACAAGAAGATCATTAGATTATGAAGATGCCAACATTTCGATTTTTTTTGTTTTATTTTGAGAATGTAAATGTATCGATTTTCCTATGTTGTGGCATAATGGCTTAAGGTGTTTTCTTAAACCTATTTGTTACATTGATGGTTATTGTAATGTAAAACTGTGATAAACTTAAAAAGTGATGGAGTTGTATTTTATTATGACTGCTTTAAATCTTTACATAAAATTTGAGTCAATAGGTTTATTGACTCAGAAGCAATATTTAATAAACGAGCAGATAAAATACCATCATTGTATCTATTTTATTTTCTGTAATATTTCAAATATTCTTCTTATCAAGTTTTGAAGCGACTATGTCATCAGACGTGTATATTGACAACCTGCCTTTTTCATCCTCAGCAAAACTGCCTTTGATATTAGGTTCAGATTTTAAAAGACAGAACGATATGATGGGAGGACCTGTGAAATCTTCTCTTTTTAATTACTTGATATTTATTTTCAAATTAAGTGAAATCTTAAGTATTAAATCTGTCCTGATTTATTAGTAGCTTTACTACTGTGATAATAATAGGGGGGGGATTCAGTTTGTTCAATTTACAGAGGCGAGCATTTCTGGTGATATAGAAATCTAAAGTATTAAAAGAATTGTATTGTCACCTATGCAGTCTAATATGTTTATTTTGAAATTTTACAATGCAATAAAGAGACTTTTAAAAAATATCAAAACAAGGTTCCAGTACATATTTGAGCTTTACATGTATTGTGTTAAGCTGATTGGCAACAACAACAAAATGACATTACTTATAGAGTGCCTTTCACGTCAGGAGGATGTCTCAAGGCACTGAACAGTCAGGACGGGACCCGAGCAAGGGAGAGGGGTAGGGCAGGTGGGAGGGGCGGGAGAGAGTTAGGAGGGGAGGGAGATAGTTGAGAGGGCAGCAAAAGGCACGGTCAAGGAGGAGGGTCTTGATGCCGGCCTTGAAGGAGAAGAGAGACGAAGGGACTGTCGGATGGAGTTGCAGAGTCTGGACCACAGAGGGTGAAAGCTCGTCCACCGATGGTAGAGGCGGGAGACATGGAGCCTGCTGAATGCTGGCAAGCAACTCTTATTAAGAATGTCAACACAACAACAACTTGCATTCATATAGTGCCCTCCATAAACAGTAGTGTCTCAGAGCACCTAACAGTGCTCTGAGACACTACAGCGATGTAGTCTGACTCCCAAGTTGGGGGGAGGTGACAATAAGTATGGTCGAAAAGGAAGGTTTTGAGGCAGGACTTGAAAAGGTGGGATTCAGGGTAAGCTGGAAGGCTGAGGTAGAGTGTTCCAGAGTTTCGGGGCATAATGGCTGAATGCATGACCTACAATGATGAAGTGGAGGGTGTGAGGGCCAACCAGGAGGCCTGCGCCGGTCAAGTGGAGGTGCCGGGTGGTTGAGTGGTTGATTGGGGAATGAGGAAGTTGGAGAAGTAGGGAGGTGCCAAGGTATACAGGGATTTGAATACGAGAGTGAGGATTTTGAAGTCGAATCACTTTGGTTGTTGTGCTTCTGGTTGTGGTTGAGTACTGAGCTGAAACTTAGAAGTTTGCTGTTTCGCTCTTGGAATGGAAAACCATGAGTGGGAAAAATAAAATTAACCCAGTTTTTGATGCAGTGCCTATACCATCAGAAAGATCAAGCACTTTTACAGGTGATAAGCTACTATTGTGTGACTCAATGTTAGCCAATATTACACACAATATTTGAATGCACATTTTCTTCACGGACCTTTACTCCTTCCCCCCCCACCCGCCACCACCTCCACACCACCCCATACAAACCCTTAAACATGCAGTTGAAATCTCTGGTTCACACATCATCAGATCTCGCTTCCTCTCCTTCAAGGTCGGTCTCAAGACCTTCCCATTCGAACACACCTTCTGCTCCCCTCCTAACTCTCCCCACTCTCCTACTCTCCTTCCCCCTATCCACAACCCCCCCCACCCCACCCCTGCTCAGGTCCCAACCTAATTGTTTTGCGCCTTGGGACGTCCTCCCAATGTGAACGGCGCTCTATAAATGTAATTTTGTTGTTGTTGTAATTCTGATTGCTTTTCTACGCTTTAAGTGAGTCTGAATTGTCTGCTGGGCTCTTTTTCAAAGGTAACGTTTCCCTAATTTTGAGTTTTACATTGTATTCCACTGTAAATACATTTTCCCACTTTTTTGTCACCTTGTCTGGTTGCTGCCCTCTAGTGGTTTTTCTGTTTTCCTTTCTTTGAAAATTGTAAAGTTGTTGTTGTGTAATAGGTCGGTGGCTTGTATTTCCTACCAGAAATAAAATTGAAAATGTAGAAGCAGGTTTTTCAAGGGGTAATCCCTTAAAATAAATTGCCACTCGATCCGTTACTGTTTGAGAGACACTGCTGTGTGCAATTTGTTACTGCTTTTCTCCCACAAAATATACAGTCAATTCATTTTATATTCTATTCCGTGAAGAGCTTTGAGATGTCTCAAAAGACATGATAAAGACGCTATATCAAATGCAAAGATTATTCTTTAAATTTCTGTGTAATTACCAAACTGAAGGCCTAACAGCTTGATTAACCCCAGGATATAAAATGTGAGTTGAAATTGTCTGGGGATTTGGCAGATCATTTTCTGGTGGGTAACAATCCTTTTGTACATAAGAGTGGTCACTCAATCCAAGACTGTTTATGGGACACTTTATGTGCGCGGTTTGCTGCCGCATTTCACCCACAAAATACAGTCAATTCATTTTACAGTATGTGAAGCTGTTTGAGATGTCTCACCGACGTGATCAGCACATGAAACTCCTATCACACCAATCCTTGCCAGGCTGCACTGGTTACCAAATACTGAACGCATCAATTTCAAGATCCTCTCATTTGTTTTCAAATCACTGAATTGCCTCACACATCCCTACCTAACTGACTTGCTTAACAACAACAACAATACAACATTTGTGCAGCACCTTTCATGTCAGTAGGACATCCCACTCCACCACCCACTGAGCACTCAGCTTGCTCCGTCCTCCTATTTGCCCCTTATGCCCTTCATTCCATTATCGGGGGCCATGCCTATGCTCTGAGAATTCTCCCTCAATCCTTCTGCCTTAATCCCTCTGCCTTGTCCCCTCAGTTTCCAACTTCAAATCCTGCCGAAAGACCTTTACTTTTTGATCGTGCTTAGTCACCTTCCTCTTCCCCTGTCTCCAGGTCAGATTCCTCCACTGTGAAGCGCTCCAGGTTCCCATGTGAAGGGATTTTATAGAAATGCAAGTTGTTTTTTGATAATGTGCTATATAAAATGCAAGGATTATTATTATTTTGTTTAGCCAGCTGAGTGTGCAGAACTACATCACCAAGCTATAGATCATCCGAACTTTTTCATTGATGGAAACAACAACAACAAAATTACATTTAAAAAGTGCCTTTCACATCGGGAGGATGTACCAAGGCGCTGAACAGTTAGGTTGGGACTCGAGCAGGGTGGGGAAGGGTCAGGGCAGGGGGAAGGAGAATAGGAAAGGGGGAGAGTTAGGGGGACAGCAGAAGGCATCGTTGAGACCGGCCTTGAAGGAGGAAAGGGAGGAAGCGAGGCAAAGGGATTGCGGGAAGGAGTTGCAGAGTGTGGGGGCAGAGAGGCTGAAAGCCCGGCTACTGATGGTAGGGTGGTTCCGGTGGGGGACATGGAGCAGGCCAGAGCCCGCTGAACGGAGGGGACGGCCAGGCTGATAGGGAGACAGCAGGTCGGAGAGATAGGCGGGGGGCAAGGCCATGAATTGCCTTGAAAGTGAGGATGAGGATCTTGAATTCGATCCTCTGCAGGAATTTTTTGGGGAAAATGAAAGCACAATTGCATTAATATCAACATACGAAACATTAGTTTCCCTCTAAAGATCTTTCCTTAAATGATGTCAAAAGTCATGACCCTGAATTGGTGGCTCTGCTACTCAAGAACATTTCGCCCACAAGTATACAGTGAATTCACTTTACAGTATATTCTGTGAAGCGCTTTGAGACACCGTCTAGAAGATATGAAAAGCATTATATCAAATGGTAGGATTATTATTATTATCAATTCACAATTGGACTACTTTGGGCTAGTGTTTGGGTTATCCGGCTCGTTTTGGGGCTGGTGTTTGGGCTATTTTGGGGCTGGTGATTGGGCTATTTTGGGGCTGGTGTTTGGGCTATTTTGGGGCTGGTGTTTGGGCTATTTTGGGGGCTGGTGTTTGGGCTATTTTGGGGCTGGTGTTTGGAGTACAAAGCCAGTGCTGCTTCCTGGAGTTGAACGCGAGCCTGGTTCACTCTCTCGCTGTCGCCGCCCAGGGCCGGGAACCACAGGAGCTTTGGGGGGAAAGTTTCTCTCCTTCGCTTGTTTTGAAGCAGAGCCTCTCTGAGCCGGGATGTTTGTGGAGCTGAAGCTCCGCCTGAATGATGAAGGCTATAAGCAGTGGATGAAGGCGGGCTGGTGCCTGCAGCAGCTCAGGGACTGTGTGCTCAGCTTTGTCAGGGCAGAGATTGGCAGCTTTCACTGCTCCCTACTCCACAGTAACTCTGCCCTCAGTCAACATCACCTCTGTACACAAGCCTGCAAACCCCAAGCCACCAAGGTCAGTCACAGGCATTCATTACCTTGTCACAGACCGTGACTGCCAGGGAGTGACTGCACCGACAGCAACATTACACTTGTACACCTGTCACATCAGGAGGGCGTCCCAAGGCGCTGGGGGGGGGTCAATGTTTCAGACCCGAGCTGGGGACGGGAAGGTTGGAGGCAAAGAAGGGATTTGGGGTGACAGATGGGACCGTGGAAGAGGAGGGTCTTGAGGTGGGACTCGAAGGAGGCCACGGAGGGGGCGAGGCGGAGGGACTGCGGGATGGAGTTCCAGAGGTTGGGGGCAGGGTGGCTGAAGGCTGGCCCGCCAATGGTGGGGCGGGTGGGTTGGGGTCGTGGAGCGGGCCAGAGCCTGCTGAGCGGAGGGAGCGGATAGATTGCTAAGGGGATAGGAGATCGCAGAGGTAGAGTGGAACAAGTCCCATGGTGGGCTTTGAAGGTGAGGACCAGGATCTGGAATTGATGGGTCCTGGGGAGCCAATGGATATGGGCGAGAATGGGGGAGATGGGATCACGAAGCTTGGAGCGGTAGAGGGCATGGGCTGCAGAGTTCTGGATTATCTGCAGCCTGTGGAAGGAGGAATTGGGAAGTCTGCCAAGCGTAGTCAAGCCTGGATGTGATGAAGGCACGAATGAAGGTTTCAGCGGCCTGAGCGGTGAGGGAGTAGCAAAGTCGGGCAATATTGCAGAGGTCAGGGAAGACAGAGCGGTTCACGGTTTGGATGTGGGGGAGAAAAAGGACAGAGCCCTGGGGGACGCGACAGGTGACAGTCTGGGGGCTGGAGGAGAAACCATTGGGATGGTGGGACGATGAGAGAGGTAAGAGTCGAACCAGGAAAGGGCAGGTCTGTGAAGATTGAGCTGGGAGGAGAGGCAGCGTAGGAGGCTGGAGTGGTCGACAGTGTCGAAGGCAGCAGAGAGTTCAAGGAGGACAAGGAAGCAGAGAGAGTCCTGATCACAGATGTTAAAAATGTCGTTAGAGACTTTGACTAGGACTGTCTCCATGCTGTGGGCAGCACGGAAGCCAGATAGAAGGGGTTCAAAGAAGGAATGGCGAGAGAGAAAGGAGCGAAGCTGGGAAGCAACAACTCGTTCCAGGGTCTTAGAGAAGAATGGGAGGTTGGAGATGGTTCAAGATGTGACTTGAAGGAAGAGAGAGAGAGAGAGTGAGAGGGTGTGAGGTAGAGGGATTGTGGGGATAGATTTCCAGAGTGTGGGGTCTCAGTTGTTGAATGCCCTGTGGTTAAAGGATTGAAAGGACTGCCCTCATGAAATCAAAGTGTGACAAATAATTCTTAGGATCAGTTGTGTTTTTTCTTTATGTAAAACAATGTTGTGAGTTAACTGCTAAGCACAATATGTCTTTGCTAATTACAGTATAGATAAGTTGCTCTATTTACCATCTGACATCGCAGTTGCAACAGCATCAAACAACTTGTATTTATAATGTGCCCTTCATGCAGGGCAAGTCAGTATTCATGAGATAACTTTTAAAATGTGTTATGCTTTCAGTTTCAGTGGGCTTGCTTGTTGTGTGAAGAGTGGAAAAGAGAAATTCTGAGACACCATACACATCAAAATGGTATAATATATTGGGCCAACTGCAATCCACAACTGTGGCCTACTCACGCCTGGGAAGTAGCAAAGGTAATTTAAAAAATATAAATTGATAGATTTGTGGTAATCAATTGTATTTTCCATTAAACATTGAATTTTATAAATTAGTTAAACATTTTCAACCTTTTACTTCATCCAACTTCGGTACAGTGCAAATGGTTGAGCGCACATTTATGTAGGAGCTAAAGTCAGCAACTTAAAAGCTTGTGTGCATTAGGTTTATCGACTGTAAAACAAATTTTATTCAGCCCCGAACTATCAATAAATGGTTCTATACTTGTTATCTGTAAGAATAATGTTGAGCTCGTATAAAACAATATTACAATCAATTCAAATAATAATGACTGATAACAGTATATTGTTGTTTTGAAAATGTCTATTTTGGTTGTACAATCAATTCTGTTTCTTCCCAACATCCACGCATTTTTAAAAAATTCTAAGCAAATCTGTCTGAATTTATGCCTCTCTAAACCAGGGTCACCTAAACGTTTACCCCTTTGTTCCCTTGTTTCTGGAAAATGGTAATTTGGATGGCTAAGAATAGGAGGGAAATTGTAGAATTAGCACTTGACACATTTGAACTTCACAGCAATAAAAACTTGCATTTATGCAGTACCATTCGCAAAGGGAAGTATCATACATCTTGTTGTTGACATGTTCTAAAAATAATAATCCTTGCATTTGATATAGCGCTTTTCACGTCTTCTAGATGTCTCAAAGCGCTTCACAGAATATACTGCAAAGTGAATTGACTATATTTGTGGGAGAAACGTGGCAGCCAATTGTGCACAGCAGTGTCTCACGAACAGTCGTGGATTGAAATGACCAATTTATTATTATTTTTTTGAATGATTATTATTGGGCATGTGGAGTAAGGAATCTTGTTCTGATCTAAGGTAATTCTTATCTAAAACTAATTCTTATCAAAGGATAATCCCAACTAAAGCATTTACTGAGTTTGATGTTTAATCGCAATTAATATTCTCAATGTTAGGTATTCTAAAAATAATACTTTGGCATTTTGTCAGGTTTAGGGTTAGGTTGGGTAAGATTGACAAAACTTCCCAACGAGCTCTATACACAGTAATTTGCTTTGAAATGTACAATGGTTGTTTAGACATTTAATCTGTGCCCAACCAATGAGATAAATAATCAATTTATGTGTTTTGGAAATTCATATGAACCAAGAAACCAGCAAATGTTGTTCTTTGAAATATTGCCATGGGCTCTTTAACAAACAATTAAGTCAGTAGCATGGTCAGCTGGGGCCTTCGTGTAACATTTCATCTGAAGAACCAATAATATCTGCCCATTGCCTAATTTCACCGGAAGATGGCAGTAAATGTGTTAAAGATTTGAATACAATTTTGTCAGATTCATGATACAATAATAATGATAATAATACTTGCATTTGATATAATGCCTTATCGTGTCATCGAGATGTCTCAAAGCCTTCTGCAGGATGTAGTGTAAAGTAAGGTAATTGTGTATTGAATGGGCAAATGTTAATGCTTAATGCTATAAAATGTTTCTGTTTGTTAAGTGGCAAATATGTTTTCTCCTCTAAAATAGTTACATATTGAATGCACTGATAAATATTAATTTGTAGTTATTCAAAAAAAAGAAAACCTCAGAAAACCATTCTTAATTTCAAAGTGTGACTTTGATTGACTTCCTCACAAGAGCATGCTATCTTTTTTAAAACAGGCCTATATGTTAGAACTGTATTTTATTGTTGCAAATAGTTTTGAAAGAAACAAGGAGAAGGAAAACCAAAATGAGAAAGCCTCCTTGGAGAAAGAGTAAGATTGATAGAGAAACAACAACAACAAAATTACATTTGTAGAGTGCCTTTCACAGTGGGAGGAAGGGAAGAAATAAAAGAAAATGAAAAATGTAAAAACTTTGGGGTGTCTGGGGAGAAGCTGGGGTGAGGTGGAGAATAAGAAAGATTTATGTAGAGAATAAGCATAATAAAGAAAAAGGAATGAGGAATGGACTATGAAAGCAAATTGGTATGATTGATATCAATTTTTTTTAAATGGAACAAATTTATATTGCTCAAAACAGTCATTCAGTTACATTTCCAACTAAACGTTTTCTAAAAATAAGATGATAGCTTAAATGTTGCAAAGTGGTAAGTTTAGTTTTCTGTCACGTTAATAGAAATTTTGATCAAAGTATTCAAATTTAGGAAGCATCCGGGACCATCAAGACTTACCATTGAACCCCACGAAAGATGTTTAAAGCACAAGCCTTTTAGTATAGATACGAGTATATATATATATATGTGTACATCAGTTTCTTTTTTTAGTATCTTTCGCTAGTGCAAAATGATATGATCAAAACCTGTTTGTTTTCTGTAGGTCTATATGCCTCGTGGGCAGATGAATAAACAAGGACCAGAAAATTGTGATGTTGCAGCTCTTTTAAATCTCATTAATTTCTGTGATCACTTTGGCTTTGTTGAACATCAAAAAGTAATTGAGGTACAGTAATAAAGAAATTGCAAAGTATGGGTAAGAAAGAAAATTGTATTTAATGATACCTTTGGGATTAATTTTTTCTTTGAATTAATTGTGATCATAGAATCATTGAAATTTACAGCGCAGAAGAAAACTATCAGCCGTTGTAAAATATGTTTGGTTCTAACTCCCACACTGGAGCTATCCAGCCTAAATTCATTCCTTTACACTTTTCTCACATCCCTTAGTATTACATTTTCTCCAAATAGCTATCCCTTTTAAATGATGCTACACACCCACTTTCATCCATTTGTGATAAAGAATTTCACATTCCAGAAATTCTGCATAATAATTACCTTCCAACTACCTATAGTAAGTTCACACAGTATTCTTCCTTTAAATTGGTCTGTATTGAATAACATTCCACTTAAATTAAATAATCATCCAATTTTAGATCCAACATGGAATTACTAACTTACTTGAAAATGTTTTGTTTACAATAGTTGGTATTTTCTATCAAGTATAAATATGGTGAATGTGTAGCTTTACTGAGCCATGGTCATGCTTGCTTTCAGGTAATTAAATGTCGTAATGAGCTGATGCATTCCACTGAAATGAGTGTGTCTGTCAAATGGTTAGAAAGCAGCGTGAAGAAAATTCTTGATCTTCTACCGGAATTTCAACATGTTGTTGAAACGAAATCAACAAGCCAAATAATACGAAAGGTAACTGTTTGTAAAATAAATATGTTGGGATGATTTTGTACTATCTTGGAATTTCTCCTCCTTAAAACAAATAATTAATTGATGCCTTCAACTCCAAAATAAATGTTCTCATGTTATTAATGTGTTATATGAAGACCTTGCTGATATGTACTTGTGCATGTATGTAACAATCATTCACTACTATACCATTAACAATACAATATTATTTCACCCATAAAATATACACAGTTAATTCACTTTACAGCATATGCTGTGAAGCACTTTGAGATATCTTGATAAAACGCATTATCAAATGCAAGGATTATTACTATAATATTCTGTTCTAAATCCCCACCAATACAGTCTCTTTTTCTGTAGTTTTCCTGACTCTGGGATAGATTATTTGGGCACTTAAGGCTTATAATTGCCTGTAGCCTTATCCTGTAAAACTACATTTCTAAATTTAGTAAATTCTTGGACTAAAGTAGCCTTTAAGTAGGCTTAAATGTTAAGACATCTGTTTTCTGCATTTCTTAAAAGTAACTGGCCACTAAATTAAGACTGAAGTTTAAAAAATTCAAAAATTCATTGTGATTTTCAATTTGAAGACAAAATGGTCTTAAAGGTTAAGATTATATGAAATTCCATGCCTATGCATGCTACTGACAATTCTTTTAAGTGTGATCTTAGACTGGGACTGGCAACTTATTCAACCAGAGGTGGAGGGCATCAGAACTCAGTCACATGCTGTCCCAATTTGACAACCACTCAATCAAATACTTGATTTTACACCCTTATCTAAATCAATCCACTCCAAAGATAATTTCTGTAGAGAGGACAGATGGACTGGCTGCTTTCAGAACCTTCCTGTGCTAATGTGATACAAGAGAGTTGACTGGAGACAATAATGACTAACATTAAGGGTTAATTACAGTACTTTACTGGAGCATGTTTCAGTAATGTGACTAAAGGGAGTCTTCCTGTGTTGTTGGACCTATAGATTATGTCATCCAACTGGAAAGTTCAAATACCAGGAATGGATGTAGTTGATGATGGGCGAGCGGCAGAGGTTTCAGATGAAGAGCTGAATGCTGAGGAGATCCATAATGTTGAACTGAGGCTGGTTAGAGAAAAACTGCAGGACCTGTGTTTCGTACTGGGAGAACAAAACGAATTTCAGGAACAGGTACAACAGTATTTATGCATTCCCCATTGTAAAGAAGCTGCCTAGGAAGGTTGTTGCGATTTTTAGCAAATAATGTTTTTTTTAAAAAGGAAACAGTGAAGGTTGCAAAGCAGCTCAGCTCAAATCTACAAAAACATATTCTGAACTCAATGCAAAAGTTTTTTTTCCCCCAATGTTATTTTTTTTTCCCAAGGGTGTTTGGATTTGTAATCCCCATGCATTTTAAATAATTTAAAATCAACTTTTCTTCTAATCTGCCTAGTTTAGTACCAGCATCTGGGATGGTGGATCCTCAGAAGTGCTCAATATAATAAGGTGCCAGGGAGTGCTATCAGTCACCTTTCTTGGTTTGATACCTTTTTAAAAACAATGTATATACACTCCCTTATAATTACAAATGCTATATGCAATTGACCACCGCATTTCTCCCACAACCTATAGTCAATTCATTTGACAGTATATTCTGTGATGCATTTTGAGACATCTCAATGATTTGATCAGGTGCTATATCAAATGCAGGGATTATTATATCATTAAATTCATCTTTTAATTGTCTTTCTCTTTTGAAGGATTTAAACTGCTTGAGAAGACTCAAGGAATTCTTGAAAGATAACCGAGAGTTTGAGCGTGAACTCCATGATGATCTGCAGCAGTTGTATGAACTGGAGATGAAGCTAAACAGTGTCCCGGGACCTGCTGCTGAAGATGAGAGCGAAAGGGAATAGAAACCGGAGGCAGAAAACAAAAAGGTAACTGGGTCAAATACAGTGGCATTCATTTTTTGTTTGCTCCACTTTGGTCAACATATTCAAAAATATGAATAAAATACTCTCATTCTGTATCCATTTGTGACGTGGACTTATCATTATTTTTGTGACAATTCTAATAATCACAAACCAAAGTGTGCATGGCTATGTAAAGCTCTGTGAGTGCCATTGTCATATTTTCCCCCTTTCTCCCCTGGCCCCATTTCCATGACTGTTTGTGGGACACTGCTGTGTGCAATTTGGCTGCCGCATTTTGCTCAAGAAATATACAGTAAATTCTCCTACTCTCTTTCATCCTGCCCCTCCCCCTCCCCCGTGCTCTTGTCCCTACCTAACTGTACAGGGCCTAGGAATGTCCTCTCAACGTGAAAGGCGCTATAGAAATGTAAGTTTTGATTGGTTGGTTGGTCGGTCGGTCGGTTGATTCATTGATTGTTCAGAGATAGCTGCTTCTGTGGGCTGACTGTTTCTGGTCATTTTAAGCTCACAGCTGAAAGGGTTATATGATAAGTATTAACCCCAACCAACTGAAATAAATATATTAACCACAACTGTGATCAAAGTAAAATATGTTTTAAAAATCTTTAAACTATTTTTTTTCCTTCTATTTATTCAGATGTTTCTGATTATAGCATTGCCTGATGATGGGCCATCAATGAAGGTATTCTGGTGTCTAATAGTTTAACATGAAATCCTAACATCACAGGAGAAAAAAAAACTATTGATAATAATGATACAATGATTGATGCAGTGTCTCCCTAAGAATGTCTTCACAAATAATTTTTATTTGCAAATTCGTTAAAAGTAAACAAATCTGATGGCTTTTTGTGATTATGTACTAAAAGATTCTTACATGTAGATTATATCAATTCCTCAAACATTCAAATCCATTGTTAAAATTTTATTGTACTTTTCAACCACAAAATACTACTACATAAGAACTGTATCAAGTATTGTTTTGAAAATTCAGTTATTTTAGTACAATAATATTTGTATTTCTCAAAGTGGACGTGTATACAAAATAGAGGGTTAAAGCTTTTTACAAAATAATAATCCTTTCATTCGATATAGCGCCTCATCACTTTGTCGGCACATCTCAAAGTTTTCTCACAGGATATACTGTAAAGTGGGTTGATGTATGTTTTCAAATAGCTGCATGGGATCCACAACATCTATCTGAATTGGCAGAAGGACTTTGGTTTAAAATATCATACGAAGAACAGCATCTCCAACAATGGAACTCCACCCCAGCAGTTCATTGGATTTTCCTCTTACAGCATGTGATCCTAAGTTCCCTCAAGGGGGCTTGAATCCACAACCGAGGGCTTGAATCCACAACCATCTAATTCAGAGGGAAGAGTGCTACCACTGTGCCAGGCTGATTTTGTCTCATGTCTATTAGTGTAGGAGCTGAATAAAATCTCAGGGGTAAAACACAATTGGTACAATCATTACAAGCTGCATTTTGTCACTCAGTGCTATCAAGATGCCATGCCTTAGAATAAAAAATGCTATCGGACCTCATTTTTTTAAAAAAAAGATAACATTTTAGTTTCTAAATGATGTCCAACTGTTCATTTAGAACTTGATGAAGATTAGCACGATAGACTATGTGTCTGGGATACAGAAGGGATGGTCAAGCATCAAAGAAAGCAACAAACAAGCAACAACAACACTTTGCATTTATATAGTGCATCTCACTCACAGTAGCATCCAGAGTGAAGTACTGTATGTGGTTTCACTCCATAATCTTTGCTTGTGAAAATGTAATGCATATTTTTATATAATTTAGTTTATTCACATTAAAATGATCCTATTGTGTTTGATGAATCTGTAACTTGTGTTTTCCATGAGCATTTGAATCTGTCTTGTTAGCCATTGAACCACAACCACCACAGCGTTTCAGAGCGCAGTGTAGCGTTTCAGAGCGCAGAAACAGTAAAGGTTAGAACAACTTTTTTTTAAGAACAACAACAAAATGGCATATGTCTAGCGCCTTTCAGATCGGGAGGATGTCCCAAGGCTCTGGAGAGTCAGAATTTTGGACCCAACCTGGGGGTCAGGATCAGGGAGGTTATAGGAAAGGGAGGGGAAGGGAGGGTGACCAATGGCACAGTCGAAGAGGAGGGTCTTGAGGCCGGACTTGAAGGAGGCTAGGGAGAGGGGAGGCAGAGGGACTTCAGGGTGGAATTCTGAGGGCTGGGGGCAGAGTGACTGAAGGCTCTCCCACTGATGGTAGGGCGGGTGGGTTGGGTAGGTCGGGGAACAAGGAGAGACCGGAGCCCATTGAGCTGTCAAAGGTTTATGGTGGTGAAAAACAGAAAATCTCACCAATTCAGAAACCCATTAAATGCACCGAGTAACAAGAACTTGGTATTAGTGAAGATGAAAAACAACCTATTCTCAAGCCTCTGGCAACTTCACTTCAACCAGTGAAAATTCATCTGGTTCCTGGCGCCCTCACTAATTGTCTCTCACAATGACACTGAATCTTGGGGCTGCCAGTAGCATGGCCACTGGCAGCCCCGATATACTTTTCACCTTTAAAGTACTACTTTATGAATCTGTAACCTGTTGTGTTTTCCATGAGCATATGAATCTGTCTTGTTATCCATTGAACGACAACCACCTCAGCGCCTTGGGACATCCTCCCAATGTGAAAGGCGCTCTATACATGTAATTTTGTTGTTGTTGTACTTATTATTATTATTACTTTTCATGTGACCCAGAACTATGAATAAAGGGAAGCTTGTTTTCATTCAATGAGACAAAGTTATGAATGAGATGAGAGTATATGGGTTACCTCTTTCTATTGCTGTTATTAATCCTTGCAAATAATTAAGGCTTTCTGTAACTCCCAAGTTGATATGTGCTTCAAGCTCTCAGCAGATCGGGTCTCCTTTAGTCTAGAAGTGAGTTTTCGATCCAATGACACAATCTTCCCAGTTAGTGAAACCTTCGCCTGGTTTAACAACATAACATCTGCAGTATTTCAGTAGGCAGCAATTAGTTTCGTAACATTGTATCAGAAACAGATCTATTTAACCCCCAAATCATTGCTAACAAATACTGTACATCTGCTGGATAAAACAGTAGATCAATGTGAATGGAATAACAGACTTTGTAATAACCTTTCTAAAATTTCCAGAATAATTTGAAGAATGAAGAGTTCTTGAGGTTGGTGCTTTGCTGTGATTGCTGTGTGGGAGTGATTCTCCCTTTAACCCAGTTCTGTGTCTGCACAGCTGGAGGAAAGGACTCAGTCTTAAATACTGAAACATCCTTCTGATGTTATTGAGATATTTGGATACTAGATGTCCAGCTTAGAATCAATGTACTGTATAACTAGCATTTACCATGTCACATACGTTTGCAGATTGTAAATGATAACCATGCTTGGGATTGTCTTTACCAGCTGCCACATGTCCTGACACTGAAAGTCCAATACAGAGTTGAATTTCCTGTTGCTTCCACAAGGCGCTCCAATGCTGGCATGAAATGAGATGATGCCAGAGCCAAAGGACATTTTCCTCGTAAAAATGTAATGTATATTTTTATATAATTTGGTTTATTCACATGAAACATGACCCTATTGTGTTTGATGGATCTGTAGCCTAGGTTTTGCAATGCACAAAATCGATGTCATTGTATAAGTAGCTCTTTCAGGAGCCCTGTTTCCCTGCTATCTAAAATAATGGTAATGAAACTGGGAGGGGTAGCAAAGTGGTTTAATGCAGAAATCAGAAGGGAACCAAGCAGAATATAGGAAGGGTAGGATAGAACTAAAAAAGGAAGTTAGAGGGGCAAAGAGACTGCATGAGAAACAATTAGCGAGTAAGATTAAGGGGAACCCTAAGGTTTTTTACCAACATATTAAGAGTAAAAGGTTGCTCAAGGATAGGGTGGGGCCAATTAGGGACCTAGGAGGAAATCTCATTGTGGAGGCAGAGGGCATGGCTGATGTACTGAATGAGTACTTCGCCTCTGTCTTCACAAAAGAAAAGGATACAGCCAATGCCATAGTATTGGAGAAGAGGGTAGGAGAAATGGATAGAATAATTATAACCAGAGAGGAAGTTCTAAAAAGGTTGACGTCGCTCAAGGTGGATAAGTCACCTGGTCCGGATGGGATGCACCCTAGGTTACTAAGGGAGGCACGGGAGCAAATAGCAGAGACTCTGGCCACGATCTTTCAATCTTCCTTGGACACAGGGGTCGTGCCAGAGGACTGGAGGATAGCTAATGTTACTCCCTTGTATAAAAAGGGGCAGAAGGACAAGCCTGGTAACTACAGACCAGTCAGTCTAACGTTGGTAGTGGGCAAACTTCTAGAGTCCATAATCAGGGACAAGATAGATCTTCACTTAGAAAGATATAGGCTAATAAAGGACAGTCAACACGGATTTGTTAAAGGCAAATCTTGCCTTACAAATCTGATAGAATTTTTTGATGAGGTAACGGAATGGGTGGATAATGGTAGTGCAGTTGATGTAGTTTACATGGACTTTCAAAAGGCATTTGACAAAGTGCCACATGAGAGACTTATTAGGAAATTAAAGGCCCATGGCGTAAAAGGGACAGTGGCAGAGTGGATCCACAACTGGCTGCGAGACAGAAAGCAGAGAGTTGTAGTGAGCGGCTGTTTTTCAGACTGGAGGGAAGTGAGCAGTGATTCTCAATCCAAAACAATGTCCCTCAACATAAAGTGCTGGGTTAAGTAATACTCAAACCTCTTTTTAAGGCTTCGCTATGACATAGTTGGTAAAGCCAGTATTTAGTGTGAAACTGAATAGTTCAGATTATTCTGTGCTGAATGTTCTGATTTTAACCAGGGAAGTAGTGCAGTAGAATTGGCTTCAACAACAACAACAACAAAATTATATTTATCGAGTGCCTTTCTCTTTGAGAGGATGTCCCAAGGTGCCATGCCATGAACTAGAGAGGACAAAAATAAAGTAGGTTTATACTCCTGGTATTCCTCTGGTATAATGTATTCCTGTAGGAAAGTGAATATGCAGGAGCATTAGGTGACAATAGGATTGGGCTTGGCTCCACATTTGGAATTACTTGACTTCCATATTTTCACAAAAGGGGAGAAAATTGCAAGAAGTATGTCTGCTTTGATATATTTCTATCATTTGAAAATATTTTTTTACTGACTACATTTCCCAGGAGGTCTGTCACATTCGGTGAGACAAACTATTTACAATCGAGAGGAAAAAAATATTTCTCTTTCTCCCAGTTCATCAAAACAACTGGCGTAGTTTCACTTTCTAAATGTATTTTATATTGCTGAGATTTAGAGCCAGTTTAGCTCAAGAGAGTTCTGTTTGCCTCTTCTCGTTTTAGGAAAATATTTTTAGATATGCTTCTCATTTATTGATTGCAAACAGTGGACCCACTGGGGTTTGAACCTGGAACCTTCTAGTCCCAAGGACATTTATTGTGCTTACCTGTTATTTCGATAATGTGGAGCCTGTAGTATATCAGTTAGAGCACTCACATGAGAGGATGTGATAAGGCACTAGATCAAATGCAAGAATTATTATTATGGGAGCATGGAGATATTTTATGAAGAAAATATGTGTATGTGCTTTACAGCAGTCATGGGATTTATTTAAGGTGTTATTGTTAACTTGCAGAAAATAATTGTTAAAGTGTCCAGCCATGTGACCAAGGAAGAAACGATTGCAAGAATTGGGGAAAAAGACAATTGTGTGGTCCTTGGTAAAATTGCCAAATTGCAGGTGCAGTATTCTTAGAAAATTCAGATCAGCCATAGATCACTTTGAGAACTATTAACTGGGAATGATCTGTTGCTTTCAATCAATCTGGTATCAAGGTTGCCATATTAACAAGTGATGAGGCATAGTTGTGTTTGATAGAATGCAAATATATAGGCTCTGTCCTATTTTTCCTACTCACGAACACAGAGGTGCCAAGCTAATTATATTATCTCCACTGCTGCCCAGTTCAGTTAACTCAGTACAAACCAGAGATAGAAAGAACTTGGGACCTTTCTAATGTGTGTGATTCAAGGGCTCCATTTACTCTGTGAGTCATTGCGAAACCTTGTTTTATTTTTGTACGTATTAAACCACATTGGAACCATACAGATGGCCTATGACAGTCTTCCCTGTTTTTCCAGTCTGCACATTGCTATTGCAAGTAAATCAACCTTCCCCAAAGTATGAATACTATACTCTTAATGTGTGAAACCTCTGTGGATAGAGGTAATTAAGGAAGTAGTTATGTATACTGAAAGCTTCTAAATACAGTAGGCCTACTTCCTTCCTTGTGCTGATTTGCATTCAAAGTTCAGAATTAATTATAAGGAAATAAAATTGCTGATTATTTACTTAGAAATCCTTTCTTCAATACTTTGAAATAGTCCAAGATGGAGTCCTCCAAGTTTAGCAAGTTCACAGTTGGCAGGTGTTAAATACATAAATATAATCTTTTTTGATATGTGGCCAGACTACACCATGGCATTTCCTGAACTTTCTGTTTGGTTGAGTAGTTAAGAGAAAATTAAAATGTCTTCTGAAATCTATAGTGATTCCAGGTGTTTTTCTCTATGTAACTTATATTTCTTCAGTGTTGCTGTGGTCATGGTTCCACTGATATTGGTTGCCACTGAGTCTCATCCCAGTAGTCTCATGTGTGAGCCTAGATAGTGAATTTAAACTGTTCAATTGTGAGGAACACGACAAGCAAACCTGATTATTTCCTTCCATGACATCTACATGCATTTGCTTTCTGGGGAAATACTGTACTACGCAGAAGTGGTTGATTTCCTATCATCGCTTTTTAATGGCCCAAAGGTTCTGAGGCTAATTGTGATGCCCCACTATTGCCCAGTGGGATCGGTTAACTCAGTAGACTGAACCTGGGAGCTTTCTGTTTAACATTCACAATCCTTTAATGCTGGAATATACAGGACATGCACTAACTTATATCTTGTTTTTGTAAAGGTTTAAATGCGGATGGAGATTCCATTGAAGAGGAAGCCACAGACACGCAGAATTGTTGCTCAGAGATTGCCATGAGCCAAGCAGGAAAAGGCAAGGAAGTGGAAACTGGTGAGCCAGAAGGTGAGCGAGTTGCCATACTCAGTCTTGGAAAACAGGATGGCAACAAAGGGTTTTAATTCCTACATTTAACATGGTCTAGCATGGTCCACATGAAAATACTGTAAACCTACCTGTTTGTGATGCTGTAATAGAAGTAGTCATTATGCACTAAAGTTTGAGTATCGTGAAATTATTTTTGAAATTTGTTCATTTCATTTAATTGTGGGTAAGGGTTTTGACAAGCTTATGCTGTTGTGTAGGTGGAATGAGGAAGATTTTCTATCCTTTTTAAGATTAATTTAAGTGTGAAGATCTTCACGAGAGTGAAGCTCCCTTTACCCATCACTGTTTTTTTATTTATGCAAATAGCAAATATTTTTGGTAAATCTTTATCATAAGAAATGCTGATATAAAAAAGAACAAATAGGTTGCTCTAACACCAACTTCAGAAGAACAAACCTTGAGTTTTTCTCTTTCCTAACTTAGGTTTGCTCAGAATGAGATTGCTAATCCAATACCAATTCATCTCTAACAATGGACAGTTTATGCTGGGGCCCATTGATAACTTGGTGGGATTGTCGAAACTCATTTAACTTTGGCCCATGGAACTATCAGATAGAGAAGAATTTCATATTATTTATCTGGTCCTGATATAAGACCAGACCCAGATATCTGTTCTGTGATGCCCCGTGCTATATTTTGTCCCCTTAACTAATTAATTAACCATCAATTAAACAGTTAATTAATTATCCATTAATTAATCCACCTAACTAATGAATTAATGGTTTATAATACTGCTTTATTCTTGAAGAGCTCTATCTAGTTTTGCACATACTGTATGTAATTTCCAGAATGTCACGTTGGAGTAATTGTGTTGTTTAAAGGTGAAAGTAACTCAAGAATTAAATAGTAACAATAATAATAACAACAATTATTGTATTTGATATCGCACTGGTTACTGGTATTTTTCTGAAGACAGATCAGGGTCAGAATTTGCTGCATTCCAAACTGATGATCTTTTCTGAATCAGTCCCGGGGTAAACCAGAACCATCTCATAACCAGCCAGGTTATCTCTCCTCTTTGTACTGATGGATTCCTCGCATATCACAGACAACAGATATTCTGCATTACACGCAACTGATATTTGGCTCCACCTGCTGCCAGCTGTGCTCCACTACAATTAAAATAAATGAAGTACTGAACAGGTCGCTTTCCTTGACAAGACAAAAGCAGTGTGTGAGGGTAACCACCCTCTCCACCTCCCCCACTCCAAAAAAAAAGTCAGCTGTGGTGATACTCTACTCAACTTGTGTCTGTTATAAATAACTGTGTGTGGAGTCGCTGTGTAAACCTGCATTAATATCCCGCTGCTTTGCTGTTCTTAATTATTTACACATTATGTCACACAGTTATTGCCCTCCTTACATTTGATACACAATATGCAGAATATAAGCATATTTGCCAAAAATAAAATGTTCGCTTCTTGTATTTGTTCTTCAGTACTGAATTGCTAAAGATGAGTTATGAATTATTTACGGGAAGTTTTTCTTAGCCAGAGATGTAATTCTAGCTGGATTTGTTGTGAATTGAAATGCAGTAGCAATTAGATTCTTCCATTCTTTCTGAAAAGAAGCCATTCAAGATTTGCAAAGCTGGGCTTAGAATCACCAGGTTGAATGTTCTCACCTTTAAATGTATGTTGATAAGGTAACGGTCTACATGGAGAACAATGTAGTATGCTTGGAATTGTGCTAAGCTTGGAAGAAGTAGACAACTAAGGTTGCCAAAAAATTTCCGCTGTGATGGTTGACTAATCCATACAGAATTAATTGCTATCAACATCTTAACTATTGAAGCATGCGACTTTTGTGAAGTCCTGTAGCTCAGTGGTTAGAGCACTCGCCTTGCAAGTGAAAGACTTGGGTTCAATTCGAGGCAGGGCGATAACTAGGGAAAGTTTCCCTACTCCATACGCCTGATAATAATCTGTTTTTTTTAAAAATGGGTTATTTCAATCCACAACTGTTTGTGGGACATTTGTACCCAATTGGCTGCTGCTCTTCGCCCACAAATATACAGTTCATTCACTTTACAGTATATTCTGTAAAGTGCTTTGAGACGTCGAGAAGATGTGAAAAGCACTGTATCAAATGCAAGGATTATTATTAATATCAAGATGATAGAATGTAGTCTAGATGAACCACGGTCTTTTACAGACAATACAGGGCCCTGGGACGGCTTTCCAACGTGAAGAGTGCTATACAAGTCTAATTTGTTTTGTTGTTTTTGCTACATTACTAATGTTATTGAGACACCTTGCAACTTCAGCACAATGGAGGTAGCTTCTGAGCATGTTACCTGCTGCTAGCTTTAGGCTTTGACTTACTTCATCTGGACAATGGTAACTATTTTCTCTACTTATATTGAATAATTCTTGACATTTTTGCATTAAGCTTTGCATCAAAATCTTAGTCTCCCCCATCCCTCCCCACCCACCCCCTCTCTTTCTCTACCCCACCCCACCTCCCTATTTCTCCACTTTCTTGAAGATGATTCTTCAGACTTGATTATGGTTCTGTGGGTCTTGTCACTTTTTTGGTATCTCATCTTAGTGGCCATTCTTGTGTTACCCTTGACAGCAAGTATCAATTAGCTTTTTGATCATGGTGACCTCAAAGGTGAGCTAAAACTTACCAACATCCCAACATCCACATATGTATTTGTTCCATTGGGGTTACCAAATAATTATCAGAACTAGAAGTTCGCCCAAGTTCGCACAATTTCCCTTCTACTTGCAGACAATGTGCTCTGGTGTGGTTCTCAAGACCCTTCTCTTCGACTGTGAATTCTGCTGCCCTCCCAAATCTTTCCCTTCCCTCCTAACTCTCTCCCACCCTTCCCCCCTACCCTGTCCCTCTCCCTTGCTCAGACCCTGACCTGACTGTTCAGCGCCTTGGGACGTCCTCCCAACGTGAAAGGCCCTATAAATGTAAATTTGTTGTTGTTGGATGAGTAACTAACTTCACACTAGGGATGCATCCTAATCTTAATGATTCAGTGCTATCACACCTCAACCTATTGAGCCATCAGGGAGTTTTCAAATTGTACTTACTTATTATTTTTACTTAGTTGAATAAAAACTGAATATTCTGGAAATTTGAGCAATTGAACATCACTTAAAACTATGGATTCTTGCAAAATGTTTCCTGCTTTTAAGCAGGTGTTGAAATAAAATAAAATGGATTTTGGATGAAGAGAAAGAAAATGGGATGAATTTTCCATGGCAAACTTTTTTTGTCAATTCTGAATCACTCATGTACCTTATTTGTACGGTTGAGTGTCAAACCCCATCTGAAACTCCCACCTAAAAATAAAATTGCTGCTAATCTGTAAAAAAAATTACACTCATAAGACAGGAGCAGCATAGTGCAAATGTCATAGTGTCATAATAATGTTAATGTGATGACAGCAGGATTTGAGGGACTGTGTTGAGAGATACTGCCATCTCAACTAATTAAAATCTATGTTTTTTTTCTTATATTGATGAATAATCCTAAAACATATGATATAGTGAAGTCACTACCTTCAAATCTAAGAGGGGACGAAAACGCAATGGTGACGTTTTAAGTCTGAATCATTTCTAGTTGATCAACTTTAGATATCTGACAATTTTTGTTTGTTTGCTATGAATTTGATGTGTTTAATTTTAAGACTATTGACCCACCACTGATGGGGTCGAATTATAACGCCGCAAGTATTGATTCTATTAGCAATGATAAATGTTAGTTTGCATTAAAATTACAATTTGTTACAAGAAATGACATTGCTCTGTTTGTGTCTATGAATGTGAGCATATTCCTGAAACGTCTTCAATCATTGTTAGTGTCATAAATAGAGTTTTACGCCATCATTGGGACTCATCCAACAAATATGTGCTTGGGAAATGCCTTTTCAGATTCTGCTGGTTGCACAAGTCTAAGGCATATCTCTGTGAGTCTGATATAAACATAATTCATGAGGAGTCTGCAATAATTAACAAAGAAAGATTTAGATACAAGTTGATTGTCTCTTGTCTGTTCACAAACAAAGGGAACAGTAGGTGACTTGAATTAATTAGCCTTTGATTGTATATAAATCAAAGTTGTTGTTGTTGTAATTGATATCACAAACCAATAGTTGGAGAAGAGCTGAAAACCTTTGTGTTTACAAACAGATTAGTATTTACACAGACCAATGCCCTGGACTGAACGCCTTCCAGGAATCACTTCAGGCCTGAGCTGGGAACCCTGCTTTGCTGAAGCAAAGATTATCTGTGGCGTTAACACTCTTTCTCCCCACCTATCCCGTCACTAACTGAACCCTTACAGCGCCTTGGGATGTTCTCCCAACATGAAATGTGCTCTATAAATGTAATTTTGTCTTTGTTGAAGGTACAGTGATTGCTTCACTAATTAGGCACATTATTTTGATTTATGTGTTTGAAAAATTCAGTAGGTAGCACTCTCACTTTGGGGATTGGTGAGGTGGGTGTGGTGATTATGGATTCAAGTCTATGTTGGGACTTGAGTTTACAGTATAGGCTGATGTGAAGGCTTGTTGCTCAGTAGTGTGGAGTCCTGTCGCTCAGTGGTTAGAGCACTCGCGCAAGCCAGTCAGGAACTTTGCTGTCCTGTTCGATCCTTAACTGTATTTCCTCCCCCATATCCAAGCCATGACCCGCTCTGCCTTCCCTCACCTCCGCAACATTGCCTGACTCCGCCATTAAGTCAGTTCAAAATCTGCGGTGATCCAAATTTCTCCAGTTTCAAATTTATAAGGTCCTATACCAAATGCAAGGATTATAACTATTATTATAAATACTGTATAAGGATTCATTCATAACCTATAGATCCAGAGAAATCTTTTTCCTTTGCTGGTCCCTTGTAATTTTACACCAGCTGATGCCTGATCCACAGTCACAAGTGCATTATTTGGTTCATATACCCTGAGTGACACATAATCAAAGATGATGTAATTAAAGTGATGAGTAATGGCATTAGTGCAATTTTGTTACATGTAATGTCTTTTGCTATTCAAGTGAACCAGTTTATTGTCTTTTTTACTTTCTTCTTATGACTATTGTCACAGTTCCAGTCATAAGATTTGCACTCATTTCGATCTAATCATCTTCAGATTCCCTCCTGTCATCCACTACTTAAGGACATTTCTCTGCATATATATGTGCATTTTCCTGTCAGTTTAGGTGAGCTACACAATATAGATCTATTAAACACATTTTTACATTTTTAATTATTATTGTTCAGGGATTACCATACATTACAATGTTAATGGTCTTGAGACCAGCAAGGTTCTTAATAGCACATACAAATCACGTGTTGAAAACACTACCGCTAATCTCGTACCAACTTTGTGGTTTTGTCATTATTTTACAGTTTTTAGGCCGTGTATTCATCTAGAGGTTTGCATATTCATTGCTATTCAGTTCCCTCTAGCTTAATTAGCCAGATGCATAGAAGTCTCCTTTCCACAGCTGTTTACGAGAGAGAGAGAAAGAGAGAGAAAGAAATGTACAGTATTAACAATACTCCCTTTAAGTTTCCAAAATGCCGGTTGCATCAAAATTGGTGCACAATTTCAGAAACAACTGCAACCCAAAGATGATTTAAACATTATCCAGTGATTTTCTATAAAAAGGGACAGTAACATGGCTCCATAGAACTTCAACTTGTATTTGGAACTTGTATTTGTACTTGGAATTCTTTACAGGATTTTCCCAGTACTGTATTAGGTTTGATTGCCTTCTGCATTTCCCAGAGCCTTGGGACGTCCTCCTGACATGTAGTTTTGTGTAATTTTGTTGTTGTTGTTGTATTTATAATTGATTAAGGTTCGATCCTGTTTGGAATCAAGGATGTCATTCTCTGTAGAAAGGGAGGAAGCAAGGTAGAGGGGCTGCGGGATAGAGTTTCACAGTGTGGGAGCAGAGAGGCTGAAAGCCCGGCCGCCGATAGTTGGGCGGTTCGGGCAGTGGCTGCGGAGCAGGCCTGAGTCTGCTGAACGGAGGGTGCGGGCAGCTGGTAGGGAGACAGTAGGTCAGAGAGATAGGCGGGGACAAGGCCGTGAATAGCCTTGAAAGTGAGGACAAGGATCTTGAATTCGATCCTCTGGGTGACGGGGAGTCAGTGGAGACGGGCGAGGGTGGGAGTAATGTGGTCGCGAAGTCTGGTACGGGAGAGTACACGAGCTGCAGAGTTCTGAATGATCTGCAGCCTGTGAAGGGAGTTGCTGGGGAGGCCGACAAGGAGAGAGTTCCCGTAGTCGAGCGTGGAAGTGATAAAGGCTTGGATAAGGGTTTCGGCGGTGTGGGAGGTGAGGTAGTGGCGGAGACCGGCAATATTGCAGAGGTGATGGAAGGCTGTGTCGGTCATGGAGCAGATGTGGGGGAGGAAGGATAGCTCGGGGTCGAACAAGACGCCCAGATTCCTGATTGGTTTTGAGAGGTGGAGAGAGCAGCCTTGAACGCTGATGTTGTTGTCAGTGCCTGAGGTGCGGAGGCACTGATGTGAGCCAAAAAGGAGGGCTTCCGTCTTGTTGATGTTGGGTTGTAGGAAATTTGCCCTTGTCCAGGATTCGATGATGGACAAACATGCAGTCAGAACGCCAGTGGTCCTGGAATCGAGGGCTGACACGGTTAGGTAGAGTTGGGTGTCATCTGCGTACATGTGGAAATTTACCCCATGTGATACTTAACACAGAGAGTCCCTGATCTTAGGTGGGTTTGAAACAATAGCTGTCCAATGCCTTGGGACGTCCTCCTGACATGAAAGGTGCTATACAAGTGTAATTTTGTTGTTGTTGTTGTTATCTGGGTTAGGCACAGAGATAGAGGCATTAAGCCAATTCACTCCAGAGGATCATTTGGCAGCAATTCAATTCAATGTTTGGTTGCTTGTTTACTGCATACAGTCAAATCAAGCATAGAATTTATACTTTGCAGTTCTTGCCATTAGCTCCTGTCTCTCCTAAAGAGCAAACTCCCTTTTAATCTGCTAAAGAAACCTGTTCTGTTATTTCTTTAATGGTGACATACATGAATATTTAATTTTTAGTAATTTTATGTTCAGCAACTTGCATGCTTTGAGTCAAAGCAGATTACAGGTTATAAACTTCATGACGCACTAAAGACCTTGCACATTGTACATTTAATAATACTTCACAATGAAGGCTGACTAAGGTCATGGTTGTTCCACGCTGAGGGTTAAGATGAGTCAGGGGCTTGGTTGGGACTAGGGTCCGTCGATATGGAAATTTTCCGATTTAGATATATTGATGGGCTCATATCAAGATATACCAAAATATCGATATTTCTGGGTTTTTCGTACTGCGCACGTGCGTGCGGCGCGTGCATTCGGAGTGTGCGCGCATTCAGGGTGCGCGCGCGTTCTGGGTGCGCGCGCATTCGGGGCCTATCTCCTCAGGAGGTAAATATCTTTCTCTCTCTGTGTCTCTCACTCTCTCCATCTCTGTGTTTTTCTCTCTGTGTCTCTGTGTCTCTCTCACATCCCCCCCATCTCTATCTATCTGTATATTATCACATCCACCCCGTCTCTCCCCCCACCCCCCCCCCCCCGCCGTCTCTCTCCCCCCCACCCGTCTCTCTCTCCCTCCCTCCCCCCCCCATCCATCTCTCTCTCTCCCTCCCCCCCCTCCAGCCGTCTCTCTCTCCCTCCCCCACCCCTGCCATCTCTCTCTCCCCCCACTCCCCTCAGGCCGTCTCTCTCCACCCCCACCCCCCGCGTCCCTCTTCCCCCCCACCCCCCCAGCCGTCTCTCTCTCCCCCACCTCCCAGCTGTCTCACTCCCCCACCACCCCCCCAGCCGTCTCTCTCCCCCCCACCCCCCAGCCATCTCTCTCCCCCCCAGCCGTCTCTCTCCCCCTCACCACCCCCCAGCCGTCTCTCTCTCCCCCTCACCCCCCCCAGCCATCTCTCCCCCCACCACCCCCAGCCTTCTCTCCCCCCCCCACCCCTTGCATAACTGTATATTGTATTCGAGGACTATGAATACAATATGGCAGCTTTGCACCTCGGTCTGTGCATTGTGTATAGAGATGAGCATTCTGGGTCTTGTAGTTCAGTGTGCGCGCATTCCATTTTTTCCCTTGATATATAGATTTTTGGATATATCGATATTTTTGAAATGCCTATATCAGCATATCGATATGAAAATTATATCGGGATTTAGCGATATATCGATATATCGCCGGACCCTAGTTGGGACCTGATGTTGTTGAGGCTCAGATGCACGTGGTTTGTGGAGCTTGTTTGTGAAGAGGATCAGTAGATGGGCCCTAGCTGGTTGTCTCTTAATTCTGGATTTACTTTGGTTGTGGAGCACTTTGTATGGGAGAGCAGGGATAGAGTGAAAATGCAGGATAGCAGGAAACAAAATACAACAAAGGATTTTTAAAAAGCCTATAAAATGAACAGCCAAATTCACTTTGCAATATATTCAATGAAATGCTTTGAGCCATCTTCCCGTTGTAAAGGTGCAATCATTATTATTTATTGTTATTATGAATAAATATTTTTAAACATCCCTAGTACACTTATTTTTCAAAAGATATTTAATGAACAAAATATCAATTTTAGAAGATTAAATGCAAGATTTTCTGAATGAGAAAATGTACTTCGAATCTTGAGAGGAAGTGGCGGTGCCGTAGGCCAACTGCAAATAGAAATATTAGCAAAACTGAATGCGTTTATCACTCTTTCTTACAATAGAAAGTTTGTAAACTGTGCATTACTGAGTTATAGAGTATTTTCTAAAAGAAATATTAACTACCTAACTGGCTTACTTGGTTGGTGTAATTTTTTTCCTGAACATGCTGAATCTTGCTGTGTTGTAGTTCCATGAGCACTGGGCACATTGCCTAACAACATTCCCTCAAAAAAAATGAGTCATTTCAATCCACAACTGTTTGTGGTACACTGCTGTGTGCAATTTGCTGCCACGTTTCGCTCACAAATATACAGTCAATTCACTTTACAGTATATTCTATGAAGCGCTTTGAGACATCTAGAAGACGTGAAAGCGCTATGTCAAATGCAAGGATTATTATTATTATTGCTTTATCTACCCATGTGACTGATGTTCATCTGTGCCCTAAACGGTCGAACCTAAACTTGCCCCCTCCTAACACGCACTTCCCAGCAGTGGTAATTAGCTGTTAATCAGCACCAGAAACCACACTCAAACAAGCTGGGGCCAGTAACAACATTACTTTGGTTGAGATCAGGGAACTAAGCACAGACCACACAGCTGGTTGTGGCAAGTCATTGCGTCTGATTCTTGTTCCCTTCTGCATTTGGCCAATGGCATACTGTCTGTGGGATTGGTGGCTAAGCAGTGCTCTTTAACCACCCACAAGCATGAGAAAAACTCTGGATGGAATTCGTTGAGCTTTGCTCTCCTGGAAAAATCCTATGCTCCATCTGACACCCATGTTGTTGTTGTTTCGAACAGTAAACATGCCATGTAGATAATTGTGTAAGCAGGGTCTAACAGCTGGTTGTGTTTGGATAAAATGCATTGACAAGCTTTGCTTTCCAAGTATGGTAAACTCTCGCCGAACGCGGCGGTAACGTTCCTGGAAAACTGGGCACTCAGTAAAATCGTGTTCCGTAAGCTTAACAAGCAATGGGAAAAGGGGGATTAGGGGAATCTACCCACAGGCTACCCAACCTCAAGCCTCCAGGTGACCAATGCAAAGTACATACTGAGGCGGGCTACAGCCGGCTGGCCTGCTCTCCCCGCTCTCATCACTCTCCCTACTCTCCCTGATCTTGTCGCTCGTCGCTCTCCCCGCTCGCATAACAGTCCAAGGCTGAGGAATCATCAGCCTCAAACTCCATCGAAGTAGATGCTTGGGGAGAGGCAGAAGTGGATGGCCGAGAAGATGCAGCAGCAGGTAAGTTTTCAGTGGATGACTGCTGAGATAAACTTGTGGGTTGAAAGAAGGAAGTGATTTTCCGTTGTTTTGCCTTCCACTGAAAGTCTTTCATGAGCTGCCTGTAAGGTCCTGAGAGGCCATCCAGACCTGTTTTAAATTTCAGACCCTTTACAATATGGGGTCCATCTCCAAGCTTGACCTCCCAAGTGTGCATCGTGCAGGGCCGGCATCCTCAGAAGTGCATATGCATATGCATATACATATACATATACGGGGCCAGCCGGCTCGTATACGCAAGTTTTACACGCGTTACACAAAAACAGTTAAGCTTTTTTTCTTTGCGTATAGTTGAATTCGCAATCGAGAAAGTCGCGTTTGGCGAGGGTTAACTGTACTGTACATTTCAAAGGTTCTGATATAAGCGGTTGGCTGCCCTCTGTTGGAATATCTTTTGAATTGCACAAATCTGCAGAGTGGAGGGAGCTTGATCTTGTGCTGAAAAAGTCACACCTGACCCTCACAGGTTCTCTTCAGACAGTGATCTTGGGACATCCTCCCGACATGAAAGGCGTTATACAAATGTAATTTTGTTGTTATTGTTATTAGTTTGGCTTCTGTGAAATTATCATTTGAGAGGAGTTCCACAGAATTGGTTGTTAATGTCCTTTATCCAACACTAGGTTATCTCACCCTTCTTGTTGTGAAAATTGGATTTTATAGCAACATGCTGCAATGTTACAGAGAGGATAATAATAATAGAATCATATTTACATTTGTTATAGCTGTTATCATACTGTTATCGCACATTGAAAGCCCTCCACAGACTCGCCCCACCCTACCTCTATGACCTGCCTGCCCCCTCTGCTCAGCGGGCTCAGGCCTGCTCTACATCCCCTGACCCAACCACTCCCATCATTGGTGGGCGAGCCTTCAGCCACTCTCCCCCAAACCTCTGGAACTCCATCCTGCAGTCCCTCGCCTTGCTCCCTTTCTGGCATCTTTCTTCAAGTCCTGCCTCAAGACCCTCCTCTTCGACGGTCCCATTGGTCATTCCAAATACGCTGCATTCCCTCCACTCTCCCCATCCCTGACCCCAGCTTGGGTCTGAAACAATGATTGTCCAGCTCCTTGGGACATCCTCCTGACATGAAAAGCGCAATACAAGTGTAATTTTGGTGTTGTTATCCTGGTCCATTGCCCAATATTCCTTAATAACTAATGTATATTAAATGATATTAGATTCATAATAAAACAACACAACAAAATTACATTTATAGAGCGCCTTTCAGATCGGGAGGAAAATATGGTTAAAATACATTTAATGTTTGCAATATTCTTTTTGTTTTTTAGTTCACTTTTAAAATAGAATTATTCCATTGCAAGGATACATTGTAGATTGGCAAGAATCTATTCTAAGTCTGTGTTGTTAACCACTATGTTTTGAATTAAAATGAAACCGAGTCTGAGAAAGGAAGTTGTCTATTTTCAGAATAGCTGTTAGTGATGTTTCAGATACAGTTCAAGTTTCTTTTTATGGGAAGTGGGTTCAGAGTTTATTTAGGATGGAGCAAAGCAAGATATTATCCTAACCAACCAGGTAAAATTATTCCTGGAGTTTCTGGCCTTTTCTTCAATGGAATTAAAATGTATAGCTCAAGATTCCAGTATAATTCTGGTGGCAGTCCCAGTACCTTGCTTTGGAAAGACTGAGACTGTGCACCGCAAACTCCATGCAGAAAACTGGCAGATGCGATATTGTATAATTATTTAAAGAAGTTGTTGTCCATTTTTATCTGCTCAAAAATGAGAAGAGTCCAATCGAAATGTTTAAACTATTCTCATAACTTCATTCACGCAGGTGATACATCCCGGTTAAACAATGCAGATTAATAATAATAATCCTTACATTTGATATAGTGTTTTTCACTTCTTCTAGATGTCTCAAAGCGCTTCACAGAATATAATGTCAAGTGAATTGACTGTATATTTGTGGGCGAAACGTGGCAGCCAATTGCATGCAGCAGTGTCCCACAAACAGTTGTGGATTGAAATGACCAATTTTCTTTTGAAGGATTTTCATCAGAAGTGTGGGGTAAGAAAACTTGCCAAGGTTTTGGCCTTGCCGGGAATCAAACCCAGGTCTCTTGCTGTTAAAGTACAGTAAAACCTCTATAATCTGATAATTCGAAAGCCGGCAACTCCCTAAAACCGGGAGTTGTATACTGCAGGTCAGTACTTCACTTGCGAACCACATGGTCTGTCCTTGCTCTCTGAGAGCACTGGTGGATCTAAATCCCATTGTGGTGCCTGGATTCCTGTAGTGGAACATTGTGAGTTTCTCATGCACACAACTCTCTGAGACAATACCCTGCGTGAAGCGCGTTACATAAACATGAATTTTTCTTGTTTTTGTACCTTGCACAGGTCCTGCAACCCTTTTTACTACTTAGACACATATATATTGTATTGAAATCTCAGATATGATTTATTCCCATATCTAAGTCGTTCACTCATTTATTTTGCTTGTTAAAAAGAACATTTTTATCAAAAAATATTTTAAAAAATAATGTAATATAGCTCCCAAAGGTTTAGAGAAGTGAACAAATAAAAATGAAATATTGCAGTTTAATTTGAAGTACAGTATTTACAAACTGGACTTATTGCATTAATTATACCTCCTTGTTTACAAATATCGATTCTGAAATACATGGGCATTGAATTCTAAACCGGCAAAGTCCGACAAAAAAGTGTCCTCTGTAAGCACCAGGGCTGTAGTCGAGTCCTCCTCATCCCTGGTGTCCGTGTCCCTGCCACTTTTTAATGTCCGAGTCCAAGTCCGAGTCCGAGTCCTCCATGTAAAAATTCAAGCCCATCACCAATTTATACATGCTAGAATTTCAGTCTTATACCTTTTTGATGTATATTGCTTGCTACACTTTGTTTACAAGGGTTGGGTTCTTACTTCATGGCTTTATGCAATAAATTGACTCATTATCCCAAAGTTCAAGTGCTTAATGGTTTGGTTCAAGAACAAATTAAAATTATATTTTTAGTCCCTGAAGTACAAGGAATATTGGCTTCTCAAGTCGTCAGTCACAAAAATTGCGGGACTCGTGTCGATCTCGAAGCCTGAGTCCTCAAGTCCCTGGTGTCGAGTCAGAGTCCTGCACAGCCGAGTCCAAGTCCTTGAAATGAGGACTCGAGACCGATCTCGAGTCCAAGTCCAGGACTTGAGTCCTACAGCCCTGGTAAGCACGGATGAAGAGGAAGGTTTTGAGGCGGGACTTGAAAAAACTGAGAAAGGGGTCACGGCAGAGGGATTGAGGGAGAGTGCTCCAGAATATCAGGGCATAGTACTGAAAGCATGATTTCCAATGGTGGGGCGTGGGGTGTGAAGGACGAGCAGGTGGCCAGTGCAAGTCGAGCAGAGGTGCCAGGTGGTGGAATAGGGAGTGAGGAGGTCGGAAAGCTAGGGAGCTAGTGCCTGAGTGAAGCGATTTGTAATGGTTCAATGAAGGGCTGAATTCTCCAGGTGTATCTTCATCTCTACGCACAAGTGTTTGCTAACTGGTGGAACTTGACTTGCGAGAAGTTTGTCAGAAGAAGTGATAATCAAAATGTTGAAAGTAATTGGCAATTCTAGCTGAAAAATCAAACATCTGTAAAAATAGGGTTGTCCACAGCGGACGAGAGAGTGGAGATATCATTTTAACGAGAGAGCCAGGCTGTTGTTGGGAGGATGCTCAAGGATCATAATGAATCTAGTTTGTAAAGGGAAGAATGTATCTAATAATTTGATTGGATTATTTGAAGAGATGTCTAAAATGTAGAAGTGCTGTAATTATTTATTTGGATTTGAAGGTGTTTCATGAAGTGCTGCATGGAAGACTCATAACTAAAATTAAAGCACATGTAATAGATGGAAAGGTAACAAAGCAGATAAGGCAACTTTGAAAAACAGGTGGCAATTAAAGTACCTTTTTCCGATTGACAGAGTAGTTTGTAGTGTGCCTCAGGGATCAGTGTTAAGCCCTCTCATGTTTACTCAATAACTCTATCAATGATCTGGAAGCAGGTGTTGGAAGAAATAATTATATTTGCAGAAGACACTGAATGACCCCTCCCAAGAAGATAAAAGGTGCAGTATTGAATATTTACTGCATGTTTTATTTTGATATGGGAATCAAAAATTAAACATTGTCTGAAATTAATTTGTGAACTTGAACAGTGTGCCTTGAATATTTTTTTTAATGAAAAGCATCCAATGTTTGATTTAGGTTAAGACACATTCGAAATAATGACATTGGAGATCCAATGCAAAACACATTCATTTTTGGTTCTCATACTATGAGTTCCTAATGTCAAATGTGTGGAGATTAAGTACTTTAAGGGGAGGAAAAAGAAATAACAGAAAAATCATCCCCTATTTCCTAGCTGCAGACAATAGAATGCCACTGGAGAATAGCTATTACAGTGTTTTTCTGTATCCCAGGATTTTAATGCCTCAAATACCAGGATTGTGGGGTGCTAATTCTTGCTTCTGAAAAATGCCAGGCAACACTGCCAGGCGCACCAACATTATACAGCAACCTCTTCCTGAGTCAGTCACTTGACTCAGCTCCATCCCCTGTCTACCTCAGCAACACAGCTACCTGACAAGGGGGGGGGGAGGGAGCTAGCAATGGGCAGACTTGACCAAAAAAAAGTAGCACATACAGAAAGTGACTGAAAAAAAGTCAGTGACATGTATATTGTATATAATGTAGAGGGAGAGAAAAGGAGGCATAACATAGGACCGAAACAGTTAGTGGCACAAATGAAAGGGGGAGGAGAAAGATTGATATATACCCACAGAGAAAATAAGTTCATTGGCACATATGGTCATGGTGGGTGCGAGAAGAGAGTGAGAAAGACTGCTAATACAGCAGAGTGTGAGAGAGAGAGAGAGAGAAAGAGAGTAACAGGAGAGAGACTGACAGAAAGTGAGAAATTAAACAGTGACAGCAAAACAGATGAACATAACACCAATGGAAATAAATTACTTAGAGGTGTATGTGGGTGGGCAGACTTAAAAGAGACGGAAAATACAATGATGGATAGAAAGGGATAGTTATATTTTTTTAATACAGTTCCCAAATCTCAGGATCCTCTCTATAAATTCCAGGATTGGGATTCCCAGGATTACATCCCTGATGTGGGAGCAGATCTATTTTATGGTTGTAGTTTTCAATTTGATTCAATATGTATCTCAATGCTTGTTCAGCCTGTTGAATTACAAATTACATAACTAACTGTATAGAGTCACCATTTATTAATATAACATTTACATAGAACACAAGAAACACACAGCCTTTCACATAAATACAAAGATTCATTTCTATTCTCTACTGTTATGTACCAAACTCATTTCACTAAGAGACAGGTTTAACAGTTGCAAATAAACTCATAGATTGTCTTTAATAGGACTGTCATTCAACAGTCCATATACAGTAGCAGTTTACATCTTTACACCACATTCACTTTAAACATGAAAGCAATAGAGAAGTCAAATCATTTAAGAATAATTTTCACAGAATCAGGTTAATTCATATCGCAGTGCATTTTCATTGAAGCTAATGTCTATATCACTGATCTGGTCACTATTTCATCATAAAGTGACAAACTGAATCCAACAGTACTGAATAGTGACAATTCATTCAAGCAGAAATATTTCCAATATATACAGACAGAACCAATTTAAGTGCAGAAGAATACAGAGAAAGTAGTTAAGACTGTAACCCTAATGAAATGCTCATGTGAAGTCATTCTCTTCCATCTATTTGAATGCATATTCATCCCCAGAATACTCATTATATCGCTGATAATTGTTGAGCCAAGGCCAGCTGGGTGAACCAGCACTGGGTGAAGAATGCACATTATATTTATTTGTGTTACAGTTGTTCAGCAATTGCATTGAACCACTGTGTAAATATTTAATGTTGGTGCAGATTGGATTTGGAATTTGAAATTATTTAACTAAAATCAACAAGAGTTTTTCCTTGGATCTTTAAAGAGACAACAAAAATCTTGAGGACATTAATTTGTCAAAACTGCTCAAGTTTCATCATTAATTGTTATAATTAATTGTTCTCATCATCAAGTAATTTCCTTCTTTCCCCTCCCACTATTGCATTGTATTTAAAATATAATACAATGAGAGATCATAGTAGAAGATTCCATGATTAAGTAATCTCTGTATCTCATATTTGTAGATAATAGCTACTGTGACAGCTAAATACTCTTGCAAATATCTACACAAATATATCATATATAAGTATAGAGGTGATGGATATTTAATTTTACATTGCAAAATGGTGTTTCACATTCCCATATTACCTTCCAAAATTGGAATACTGCCTTAGCAACAAACAGAACAGAGGTCAGAAATGAATATTTAAACTTTCCTGGCCCATTAGGTCAACGACTTGTATCCTCAGTGACTGCCTCCTTTAGGTTGGTTTTGACTGAAAATGTTTATTCCATTTTAATTCGCTGGCTGGTCATTCTATAAATAATGCTATCGTAGCCAGGATCCATGTTCCACAGATTGTAGGAAATGACAATCACAGCTAAGGCTAGGGCTATCATTAACCACAGGACAATGTTGAAGATAACAGCGTAGTTATAGTTGTAGTGATAGGCAAAGCCGTATGGATTGCCTGGGTTGCTCTGCAAACAAAGAAATTATTAGCAATATTCAATTAGCTTTGCATTGGCTAACATCTTTTTTATTTACAATAAATATAGGTCAATCTGTCAAAAGGATTAATATATTTTAGCTTGGTTTATAGCCCATTTAATTTTGTATTCAAAGGCCCCTTTGTTGAAACTTCTGCCGTGATTAATATATAAAAAAGTATTGTCAATTAAACAAAGCAATGTTTGTATCCTGTTGAATTATGGCAGTGCTATTGAAAAAGCACAATTTCCATATTATACTTACTATGGATGTAGACTCCAAGATAGATCGAGTCTTTCGCACAAGAGGAACATCAAATGTCTTCACTGTCAGTAGGTCTATTAAAGCATTTCCATTATAAATGCTGAACATCTCATCTGCAAACTGGAATAGACAGTGTTGTTTAGGAGTTTCCAATCTTGCAGACCAGATTTTGCAAGTCAGAATTTTTATTGCATTTCTATACATTGCATAAAATGTACTTTGTACAACTGTACTTAAACATATGCAGGTTACCAAAAAGGGAATATTCATAAACCAACATTTAGGCCCACTGAATGTTTATTAAAAAAAAGATTAAAAAAAAATTCTTACCCTTTTTTAAAAAAATTCTGAAGTTATCCCAATCACTTGGTGAATCCAATGGCCTGAGTTAAACTGAGGTACATAGACCCCAGCTGAGATAGCTGTGGCCACTCTCCTTATTTCCCCACCTCCTATCTAACTCCCTACTTCACATAAGCTATCAATTCTCACTGTCTTTGCTCACTCGTGAAATTGGTCACTGGGCACAGTATACTTTCCATTCAGCTTCAATTTTATAAAATAACAATCTTTGCATTTGATGGGAGTTCCTACAGTTGGCAAGTCCTCTCAAAAGCACTTCCCAGGATAACCAAAGTGTAGATGGTGTAATCCCATTTTATAACTCTCAAAAAGCTACTAATTTTAAGAAACCAAAGCTATATGCATAGTATTTTATTCTCACAAGAATTCAAATGTTTTGTTTACAGAATAGAAATTTCAATTTGTTCAAACAGAAATGTGTTCAAATAAAAATTTGAACAGAAGTTTCTAATTCAGACTTTAGGAGAGATTTCATTGAATTGCACCCAAAAGGAAAATACTCTCACCTCACTCTGTAGAAAAGTATCCATATTTTTCCAACTAATAAGCATAACTTCAATTACTTTAACACTCACTTAATATGGAACAGTTCGATGTTGCAAAAACTAGCAGATTTTTAATGCAAATTGGAATAACTCCTCCTCTTCCTCTAGACTACTACTTGCCCAATTTTTAAAAATCTAGTGGGAAAAGCACATCTGTACTCCAAAATTCAAATGATTTAACCAAGAATCTATCTGAATACTGAGAAATCCTGAGCAACAGCTGAAAGGCTAATACACAAATTGATTGCTGCCATGTAAATTTATGTGATAGAGCCTTACCTTCTGGATGACATTTGCAAGGATTTGGGCAGCATCACGGAATTGCTGGGAGTCCTGCCCATAACGTTTTAAAATCTCTTCCAGACCTGTCAGCTCCAGTGAATAAAGATCAGGTGAATGGTCTTTTGCCAAATGTTTGTGTCGAGATAGCTGAGGAAACAATTAGCAAATAAAACAGTTATTGTTCCTCATTTTGTATTACATTAATTTGACCCCTGCTATAAAGTGAGAAAACATACATGTTATGGCATACTATAAAAATAAAAGCATATTTGAAGTGCTGTTTGGCTTAGGTTATAGAGTTCACTACAAAATTGACACAGCTCCATTCATTCTTCGGAAAAATATCACAATTGAGGCAGCGGGAGAACTCTTTATCAGTCCTCTATCTGCTTCATTGGTCTTCCGACAGCTAAAAAGCTGTTTAAGCTCTTGCTGGAGGCATAGACAATGCTAGAAATTTCTTCCCGAGTGATATCAACACAGCTTGCACATAAAATGCGTTAATACCACCTCTTAAATCATAGTCAGGAAATACACTATCCACTTAAATTATAACCCCACCAGCCAAAGGATACTTGCACAGCACAATATACCCAACCGGGATAGCCATCAAATCCTAGACATACAAATGTGTACCTGTAAACACACTGTGCAACAGCAGTATACAAAGCATCAAGAGTTTCCTTGTCACTGAAAACACCTTTGTAGGGTACCTTAAAACATGTCACCTAGAATGTTAAACATTCAGGATACCAGGACATAAACTGATTAATCCAAGCGTTTAAGTGGTTTTATAAATATAGGCTAGTTTCCAGAAGGCAGAGTGACTGTTTAATATAAGCCAGAGCACAATTACCCCATCACCACTTTTTACTTTTTATAAAAGAAAACACACATATCAACCTGAAATTTGTTTCCTTGGTGAAAAGGGCTTAGCTTCTCATCCAGTTCAGTATCCTATTATGGTTGCAATGTTTCATTTCTGCTTTAAAATCACAACTTCTCCCTTCTCAGAAAGCCATATCACCCTGCTTTAATTCTGGGTTTAGTTGGTGCATGTCACATGTTTTATGTGCATATTTTAAATCAAACATGTTTGGAGTGCTGTAGGTCTGTTTGGCTCCGATTATACTGGACAGTAGGTGGTGCTTTTACCACTACATCTTTTAATTTGGAAAACAGTGCTCCCTAACTTGCTTTGCTTCTGTGGATGCTTTTTGCCTGGGTCAACTGACAATGGAAAACAGTGCCCTCGGAGGGCGTTCACTGCAGTTGGCCATAATAAAGGTCTAACAAATATATGCCCTCTTCTTCAGTTAGAGTGCAGTCGCCTATACAGGGAATCCAGTCATGAAGAGGCAGAGCTAACCTACTATTTGTAACGTATGCCTCCTCTGGCATCTAAGTCTCTCAAATAGCTGTAAAACTGTTTGTCTATGGGAACTGCTGCTTGCCACCCCCTGTAACATTGTGGTGCTGTCCATTTTGGCTTCTATAAAAATCAATTTTAGCTTCCAAATAAACAAAAGATTGTTGCTCAAATCAAAGATTAGATACTTTTGAAAGGGTACCGAGCAAGTGATTGGAAGGCGATTGGAAGTAATATCAGTGGCAGCAATTAAAAAAGTGATTTGTTAATGTAGACCAAAAAGGTATGAGAACAAGGAACTACCGCTAGTTTATTTTTAATACTTTTAACAAAATATGCTTACCAATGCAGAAATATCATGAAGAACTTGCAGCTCTGAAAGGAATAGCAAGTCAACCTAAAAGCAAAAGAAATATCCTTTAGGATCTTTATGAAACAAAATGCAATACATTTGACTTTTGAGGCACTTAACCTGTAAACAACAACATGTATTTAAATTGCACTCTTCATGCGGGGAAGCGTCCAGAGCACTTGACAGTGGCAGAGTCTGACCCCAAGCCAGGGGTAGAGGGAGGTGACCATAAAGCACAATCAAAAAAGATGGACTTTAGGTGGGATTTGAATGTGTGGTGGAGGCAAGGTAGAGGGATTGAGGGAGAGGGTTCCAGAGTTTTGGGTTGCAGTGACTGAAGGCAAGTACACCAATGGTGGAGCGGAGGGGACGAGGGATGAAAGGGAGACTGGAGCCAGTCAAGCAGAGGTAGCGGGTGGGGGAGTTGGGGTAAGCAGGTTGGATAGGTAGGGAGGTTCGAGGGCATGAAAGAATTTGAAAACGAATGAGGATCCTAAAATCTGTACAGACTATCTGTACAGTACTGTGAAATCAATATATTTTTAAAAATATCAAAGGCAAGGATTATTCTCATAATCTTCATCATGGATGGTTTCACAAACCATCACAAGTAGTTAGTGATACAGCTTAATTTACGTTGTAATGTGGTTTTGAAGCAGTAGAAATTTAAAATGTGCCTCTAAGCATAGTTAAGAGAATTTAGATGTTGGAAAGGAGAGTCTATGACTTTTTTTTCCAAAAAGGCTGCTGCCTGCTAACTGATGTCATGGGAGTGGGGAGGAAGAGAAGACTTTTACTGTACTGTTAAATTGCCCCAACATCTTGGTACAAAATGCTTTAATTATGTTTGCTGTTAAATAATGATATAATAATCCTTGAATTTGATATAGCACAGGAACAGGAAGATAGGACCTCAATTTAACAATTTCTCTACAGTAAGACTTTTCACAAACAGCATTCCCTCAACACTACCCCGAAGTGTCAACCTATGAGCTCGGTCTCAATGTAGTGCTTGAACTTTCTAATAATAATCCTTACATTTGATATAGTACCTTATCACATCTTCTAGATGTCTCAAAGCGCTTCACAGAATATACTGTAAAGCAAATTTACTTTATATATGGTGGGTGAAATGCGACAGCCAATTGCACACAGCAGTGTACCACAAACAATCGTGGGTTCAGTGACCAAATTATTATTATATTTCTGACTCAAAGGCAAGAGCTCTGGAAACTCACAGAATATAAACTTTGCAATATTTCAATCTAAATGTTTTGTACACTGTTTCAGCCTCAGTATTTTGATCAAGATCTTCTGTAATGCTGCTAAACTAGAGCAGTTTTACACAAACCTATAACCACCAGGAAACTGTACAAGAAACCCCATCTGTAAAATAACATGACAGTAGTTCCTCATACCTCGTTATTTTTGTTCAGGGAATTAGGAGGAAGGAAGCTCAGCACAGAGTCATCCTGGAACAAGCGGTTCCTCATCTGTCGCAATGTTACAGGGAGATCCTCAAAAATGGTGTTTGCTTTCCCCACCATGTACAGCCTCTGGAAAGAGTACACAAGTTGCAAAACAGTCACATCTTTAAACAAGTTTAAAAAAATAGCAGCAAGTATACGAAAATTGGCCCTGGTTAAAGAAGGGGAGTAGGGGTACGAGAAATCCTGCGAGAAATCCAACAGCCATGGTTCCACCTTCTGATCACAATCCAATAGCACCTGCTGAGAAGCATATGTAGGTGGGCAGGAACAGGAGAACCTTATATCTATTCACCACATCAGGACTCCCACTTGAATGGAAACTTTAACAAGGTCATAGTGCCAATGATAATGCTTTGCTAATTTCCATGGAAGCACAATCTGCTACAAGAGTCAAAATGGGATTTAGAAAAGTGGCAATTTAGAAAACCATGCAGTGCCATCAAAAATATCTGCTTTTGTGCAGGACATTTGTTTCATTGCCTTTAACAATTGGAAGAAAACGAGATAGAAATCCAGATGAACTACTGGAATTCCTGCAGTAACACATTTAAAGATCAAAAGCAAAATTTACCAAGCATCCACGAGTACAGATTGTATTTCTTAGAAAGTGAGACATTTATACAACCTTCCTATTTAGACTCACCTCCTCACTGGGAGCCAACTGCAGAACCACTGAAGTTTCCTCCGAAAACAAGGAGTGGATGGAATTTGAAATACTATCCAAGGTGAAAGGGACTGGCTACAATAAAGCAAAGTTAAATAATTTTTTAAGTCATTCATTTACTGGATGAATTGATTTTCTACATTATAGCCCAACTTTATAGACACACAAAAACAAATCTGAAAAATAGTTTTCATCTTTCAATCCCCTAAACTATTACTCTTTTCCTGCAAATGTTATTGACTGGAGAGAAATGTCTGGAGCAACTGCTAATCACAAAGACATATTACTCCCGAGCCTATTTTTAATCCTGTGACAAACATACATTACTAAGTACTTAAAACCAGGCTGAAAGTCAGCAAACTGAACTATAAAAATCCCAACATTGGTAATTGTGATACTACCCCTTCTTTATCTGAACTATGAACTGGAATTGGCAACTGGGTTGACATTTCAAATATCATGCATATATAAGTAGATATAGCTTACAGAATATGGAACAAAACACGTAGCATAAATGGACTTCTGTGTTTGATTTTAAATGGTTAGATTCTCCAAATACCTCTACAGATACATGCCCACTTCAGTCTTTAGAAATCATGCTTAATTCAGCTTCTTTTACCAGTTTCCACTATCCGCCAGGGACACAGTCAAAGATAAAAATATCCCTGCCCCATGCAAAAAAAGAAAATGGGTCAGAATCCAGTTGCTGTTGAAGTGCTAACAGTTCCTCTTTTACAGTGTTGCTCCCCCACAGCCCCCACCAAAAAAAATTGTATGTGGTAAGGGTTCATTTGTTATGCTAACATATTTTTAGTAACCTCATAGGCAGGATAAACGTTTTTCAGGAAGCCTCTGTATAACCAAATCTTGATTGCATGCAAGTTACCACAACTGTGCGTAAATCTCCTTTTAGGTTCCAACAGATTTTTTATAATTGCAAACTATGTACAAACAAATTTAGAACATTGACAACATACAATCTGCTTGAAACCATTTGCATGTGTGCTTGTTTAAATCTCAATAACAACAGTCAGGAAAGTAAAAGGCTGTGACATTTAACAAAAGCTTGTTAGCTATTGGAATGAGATGGCATTCATTCAAGTTGATCCAGACAGATTATTTTAGCTTCAAAGCCATGCAAACTATCAAGTACCAATGCTGTATCAGAAGACTTTCTGGACATAAAGTTTGGCTTCGCTATATGTCATAATTTAAACACTTGCTCATCAGTAAACATTTCACATATTTTTTCTCAACAAGATCATTGATGTGAAACCCAGACGTATTCAGATTAATATTTCCGAGCTAGTTTGAGGCCGTAGAATTATACCACCTCCATGCAAGTTTTGTTGGAAATATTCATTCTAATAATAATAGTAATAATCCTTACATTTGGTATAGTGCTTTTCATGTCTTCCTAGATGTCTCAGAAATGCATCACAGAATATACTGTGAAGTGAATTGACAGTATATTTGGGGATGAAAGCCAGCACCCAATCGCCGCACAAACAGTCGTGGATTGAAATGACCAATTAATTATTGTTTTTTTTCTTGAGGATTGTTTGGTGTGGAGTAAGGAAACTTACCCAAGATTTCACCCTGCCAGGAATCAAACCCAGGTCTTTCGCTTGCAAGGCGAGTGCTCTAACCACTGAGCTACAGGACTTCCGTAAAATCCATCTACTAATGTTGAACAGTAATGCGATATCACACCCTGCATCCCCACCACCACAAAAGGCTGAAGATCACTTACATTTTCAACAAGGTATGAGATTCCATTCTTGGGCAGAACAATCTCTTCTATTCCCCTCACAGTCACAAGAATGTTGGCTCGCGGTCGGTTGAACAAATTGCCTCCTACAAGTCCAGGCCATGAAAGATCCTTCAAAAACCAGTTATAACATTTTCATCTTAAAATAATGCTTTTGATTTTGTATTAGAAGAAACAGAAGATTTGTTCTACAAGCAAAACCATTACAACTATCAAGAGAAAAACATTCACCCTTCTATAAACCTGCTATTTTGCCTTCCAATGTTTTGTTCCATGGTCACATATGCAGCAATAGTGCACGTGCATAGCATTCTTTCATTAATTGTATAAACCATTTTATTTTAATATTAAATTCAGTGCATTTAAACCAGATGAAAAGTGGTAACAATATTGAAAACTTAAAATAGAATTTATTGAAAAGTCTGGCCAATTCAGTAATTAATTTATGCTGCCAAATGCAGGAAGAAAGATCAATATATTTCCGTGGTATATTAATATATTTCTATTTTGTTACAGCATTTTTAATGTCATAACAAAATAGTTATGATTGATTTATTCTATTCTATTATTCTGATCATTCATTCCAAAATAGAATGCTCCTTCACAAAGTTTTATCAGGTTTAAATGGTCAAAAAATCACTTAAGCATCCCACATTAACACGTCCACTTTGAATAAACAATCAAATGGACATCACTACTCTGAAATTAAGAAATTTGGTATGCAATAAAGGTTTATTTCCATTAAGCAGATATTCACTTTGTTAAGATTATAATAGTCCTCCCTATGTGAAAGGCACTGTACAAATGTTACTTTGTTATTGTTGTTGTTATACAATAAACATCCCAGAAGCTCCCAGAGGTTCCACTTTTCTCTAGGAATGCTATCACTTTGCTATTCTGCTGTTTAAAATTCTCTCGCCGACATTTAAACTTACTGATTTACTGTGGCCCTACTTGTTCACACACTCTGCTAACTCAGGCCCACTTCATGTACTGTGTCCCTTCCAGACTGAATGTCAGCAAATCCTTAATAGGTTTGATATTAATTACTTTTTGAGTGATTGGATTTTAAATAATTTTGTTTCGAAAATTAAACCTAGACAATAAACCTAATGAAATACTTCCCCTTCACAACTCAATTCAGTAGCTTAATATTTATTACTGCAGTACATTCAGTATAATTTTAATATAACTCAGAAAAATCCAGAATATGCACAAAGTCAAATAGACCACAGAAATTGCAGATTCATTGCCCAACCTGCGCTGAGTTACCTGATCTATAACGGGGCCTCAAAGAATAATTGGCTCAGACATTGGCTGGCCTCCCCATCCCCTCCAGCCCTTCATTTGTCAGTCGAGAGGTCCAAATACGTGTAATGATCACCTGGGCATGATGGCAGTAATAATAATAATCCTTGCATTTGATACAGCGCCTTATCACTTCTTCTAGACATCTCAAAGCACTTCTCAGATTATACTGTAAAGTGAATTGACTGTATATTTGTGGGCGAAATGTGGCAGCCAATTGTGCATAGCAGTGTCCCACAAACAGTCGTGGATTTAAATGAACAATTTATTATTGTTTCTTTTTCTTGAGGGATTATTATTAGACGTGTGGAGTAAAGAAACTTGCCGAAGGTTTTGCCTTGCCGGGAATTCAATCCGGCTCTCTTGCTCGCAAGGTAAGTGCTCTAACCACTAAGCTACAGGACTCCACAGTAGCGACTATACTCCAGTAAACGGGAAAAGGAATCATAATATTAGAAATGGAAAGAGAGAAAAATTAGCCAGAAGCCCACGGTCATGTATGGTTTGGTAATAGCATACAAGAGTTTCTTATTTGAAGACTTATCTAAATTGACTTAACTTCCTGGAATATTGAAATAACAGTTTAGGTTGGTGACTGTCAGTTTTGGAAAGTTGATACAATTGCTTCTCAGCTTTGACTAGCTTGGAAATGCACTACTTTACTTCGAAATTACAAACATCAGAAATCTTAAAAGAATTCTAAGAAGCTATCCAATCGTATGTTTACGCAAAGTCACATTCAGAAGTAGTTTGGGTTCTTACTTGGAAAAATTTAAATTATCTCTTCCCTCCTCTCCACCCTCACAGGAGAAAAGGAGGTAGAGTATGAATCGTCCCTAAGCTATTCCTTCAACCTCCCAGTAATAACATTGACCAACAGCAACTTGAAGTATCGAAGAGTCACAGAATGGCACATATAAAATTTAATACCAGCTAAACCAGAAAGAGTTTTTGTATAGTTCAGTGTACTCTCAGGTATGATCCTGACTGATTTATAAAATTTTAAGGTGCACCAAATAGTGAATAAACAGTAAAGTCAGCCTAAAGTGATTAATAATTCACTGTATTGTATAGAAAATACACACTCTAAATCAGTAACATGCAACATTAGTTACCTCCTCAATGGAAAAACCCATAGACAATGCCAATACATCTGGAATCCGGTCCATAGATAAAGGTTCTGCAGCATCTTGGAAATTGACATATTGTGGGGCCTTCAATATGCTGAATCGGTCACCAAGGACACCTTTAAACAAATAAAGAAAAGCATTCAAATGGCTGCAATTTTGAAGTCTTCCACTCTTCACTTTCTAAAATGAGTACCCATCACTCATCTGTAGTTTAATTTCACATTGTAGTATCCAAATTAATTGAAGATAAGCCTAAATTAATAGACAAGAATACTGTAGTAAAATCCTAATCTCAATCTTAGAAACCACACCAATGTGAACAAGCCCAAACATAAAAATTTGTGTTTGTGTGTGTGGGGGGGGGGGGAGGGGGGGAGCGAAGAGGAAGAAAGAGGGATGAAAACAGGTTTCATTTTCTTCTGATTCTTATCAGAAATGAAAAGTGGACATCTGTGAATGTTGGTCAAGGATCCAATCAAGCTTTAACAGAATTAGCTTTGCTGTGATGCCCCCAGTCAAATGTCCCGCCAACTGCCAACACAAGAATGGCCATATGGATGCAGTAGCAGACTACCAAAGAAACATGGAAATATACCCTCATACGGTCCTGCAGGAGACGAAGAGGTAAAATAAATATTACGCAAACATTATTGCATCATAAAGCTGAGACTGTGCAGTAATCTTCCACCACTTAAGATTGAAGGAAGCACCACTGATCACACCAATTAGGTATGGAGCTGTGCGTAGCTCAATGATTAGAGCCTCTGCCTTACAAGTGAGAGATATGGGTTCAATTCCTGGCAGGGTGAAACCTTGGGTAAGTTTCCTTACTCCACACGCCTAATTTATCCTCAAGAAAAAAAACAATGACAAAATGGTCATTTCAATCCATGACTGATTGTGGGACACTGCTGTGTGCAATTGGCTGCCACATTTCTCCCATGTGTACAGTCAATTCACTTTACAGTATATTCTGTGAAGCACTTTGAAACATCTAGAAGACATGAAAAGCGCTATATCAAATGCAAGAATTGTTATTATAAGTTGGGAAAGTAGAAACAATTTCTGGTGTTGAATTTCATAATATCATTTAAATCAACATATGTGACGCAAGTCAGTGCTGAGCCCCTCATTTAATACATGAAATCTGTTAATCAAGCATATATTTTTTTAATGGTCCTTTATTCCTCATTTTCACTTATTTATTATGTGCATCCGGAGGATATTGCCATGATTTTGCAAGCAGGCAAATATCAAGTTATTCATTCCTTTTCTCTTCTCCCAACAATTTACTAGAATCTTTTATTTTTAAAATGACTCCACTGAGCAAATAATACTTTGCTGAAAAAGATTCTCAATGTCATGTATACCATTGATGAACGTAATGATAAATAACACTAATTTTCTTAGGATATGTGATAACGAGGAAGGTTTGGGGTCACACAAATTCTATTTCTGTAGGCCAAAAAGGCACAAGTCATACATGACAAATTTGTAAATATTTGAAATACTTAAGAGTAATGAGTAGTTAATTGTTTAATAACTGTAATATAACTTTTTTTAAAAACAGTCAGGACAGCAAACCCACTCAATTTACATTTTAATTGAAATGTATGTGAAATAATAGTTTTACATATTCCAAGTACTGTAGTTGGAACCAACCTACATAACATCAAGGCATACCAAGACCAATTTTAAAGCAAAGCTAATATTACACTTAAATTGTATGATTCATAGAATATCAGGTTAATGTATATTAATTCAAGGTGAAATGTACAGTGTGAATAGTATTATCAACTTAAATTTAAAGAATAATCTTGTTGGTAAAAATTCCAGATTTACTAGAAACCTTTATTTTGAACCAGATAAATCTATTTGAAGTGCTCCAACTGAATTAAGATAAACAAAGCTAAAGAAAAGTAAGTTTATCAAATTCCCACAGAATTCCAGAATTGCTTAGTCATGAAGACTTGCAATATTCTACAGGGAAGAACTAATGTAACTCTCGCCACTCGCATGACCTGCATTTGTAATATACAGTAATACTCACATAAGTGTGATCTATATTGTGTCATTGCCTAAGTCAATCATCCTCCAGATCCCTTTCAAATTTCCCTTGGTGACCCCATTCCCCTTGTTGAAGCCTCCCCTCCAGGCTACACTTTTCATCAAATGCCTCAACCTCCCTGGCCTCACACTCACTGAATCAGTTTGATCCCCAGATGTCCTTCCTCATCCAGACCCTGACCAGGACCATCTTCTCCCATCTCCGACCATAACTTACCCTAAATGCAGCCAAAACCCATGTGCATGTGTTTGTCATCTCCTACCTGGATTACTCAAACGCACTCCTTACCAGCTCCACTATTCAAAAGATCCAGTTCATTCAGAACTCGAGCATACTGACCCAGACCAAACTCCGTACCCACACTCATCAGTGCTGGCCAGGCTCCATTGGCTCCCCATCACCGAACAGATCGACTTCAAGATACTCATACTTGTGTTCAAATATTTTCACTCTCTGGCAACTCCCTACCTGTCCGACCTCCTCACTCCCCATTCCACCACCTAGCAACTCTGCTCGACTGGACCTTCCTCCACTTGTCCCTCATGCACTCCACCCCAACATTCGGAGGTCGCGCGTTCAGCCATTATGCCACTAAATTTTGGAATACTATCCGTCAATACCTTCGCCTGCCCCACTCTCCCGTTTTTCAAGTCCTGCCTGAAAACCTTTCTCTTTGACGGTCCTTACGAGTATCTGCACCCCTCCCCTCACTCGGCTCAGAGTCAGACTGTTAAACGCTCCATGCCCTGAATGGAGGGCGCTATACAAATGCAACGTGTTATTGAGTGAGAGTACAGAGAGGGTAGAGAGAACGGAAGTGAGGGCAGCATTCTGTTGGTTTCAAACAGGGCATCCAGCCCTCATCAGCCAAAATGTTGGACCTTGCTCCATGTTAAACAATCTTTGTAAGAGTTTATATTGTAATAAAACAGTTCTGTTTTGAAATCAATTTGCTTGTGCCATTCGATGGACAGTACATGTTTTCTGCACATGAGTTACAGTAAAAAGTATATTATGTAGTATTGTAGATGGAAAGAATGGGCTACCATAGTTTTAATATAGAAGGATTAATAATAATAATTCTTGCATTTGATATGGCATTTTTCATATTTTCAAGACATCTCAAAGTGCTTCACAGAATTTGTCTGTAAAGGGAATTGACTATATATTTTGTGGGTGAAATGCAGCAGCCAATTGTGTATAGCAGTGTCCCACAAACAGTCGTGGATTTATATGACTAATCTTTTTTTTGTTTTTTTGAGGGATTATTATCAAGCATGTGGAATAAGGAAACTTGCCCAAGGTTTCGCCCTGCCTGGAATTGAACCCAGATCTCTTGCTTGTAAGGCAAGTGTTCTAACCAGTGAGCTACAGGAATCCACAGTAAGTAAACAAATTACAGAAAGCATCCTTTAATGTAATCAGCCAGGACAGTACTTGTGTATTTATTATGTGTTACTAGTGTCCGGCAATATATCGGTTATATCGGTATAATTTTTCATATCGATATAGGAAATTTGAATATATCGGTATATCGAAAAATTTGGTATGAAAAAAAATCTGTATATTCACAAAATATCAGTATATCATCAACAAGTGCCACGTTACAGCATACTGAAAATATACAATCAAAGGTTCAAATGTACTTGATGACACAACGCACACAAGAGCTTAATTTTCTTAAAGCGCCAAAGGGCTCTATCAACAACAACAAATAACAAAAACAGTAACAACAAAGTTCAACAGACTTTCATCAGACCTTGTTGCCTGCATTGCAAACCTCCTGGGCATAGAGCACGCATATGTGAATGCGCGCGCATCCCCTTTCTTCCTTTCCCCCCACCACCAAACACAATCAGACTTGCGCACAACCCTCCCAAGCCATTCAAACATAAAGGTTTGGAACGTAAGTAAAAAAAACGGTGATATCGATATGAACCAACCGATATATCGGTGTCGGAAAAATTCAATTTCGACGGACACTACGTATTACTCATATAAAATCTGACTTCAACAGTAAAAGCCTGTTTATCCGGCACCCGATCAACCGTAACTTCTATATAACCGGCACATTTTTTAAAAAAGTTTTGCATTTGATTAACCAGAATTTATCTGGAAAAATACATGAATTTTGGGGGGCCATTTTCAGCTGAATGACCGGCATTGGCCAGGTCCTGAGGGTGCCGGATAAACAGGCTTTTACTGTACATTACTTTGTAGAAGTGATATGATACATCTTATTCAAGTACGCCAATTCTTATATTTTGCATACGTTTTTGAATGTTACTATCTCAACTAATACAACTTATGTGAGTTTTACTGTACTAAAGATATCTTTACCTCTCCAAACCTGAAAAAGTAGGTGTTTAAGAGCTACAAACTAATTTGTTTTAACCTTTCGAGAAGTTTGAATTTCTAAATCCAGAAAAACGAATCAGTTTCAATTACATTGTACTCAGTAAATTCTGAATTTATGTTCAGGGCTAATCACAGCAATTTGTCTGTTGGCAGGTTTAAGGGTTTACCTAATTTTATCTACCACATTTGTGAGTTTGCATTAAACTGTTAAAAGATGGAAAGTTACCAACCAGCAACCCAATGCTGAAAATAAAGGGTGTTGCCGTAACATTCACTGGTTCCGACAGGAATAAAAGCTAAATAACCAACACTCGAATAAGATCCAGGTTAACACTTTCACAAAACGGTTCTTTTTTCTTTGCAAAAACTGACATTTATAGAAGTTTCAATTAAAACAAAACTTAATCCAGTATGTTAGGAGGAACAGAAACAAATCACATGATCCTCTTCGGCAGCTACCGACAGATGGACAGCAAAAAAAATTAACATTAACGTGCACATCAAACACATTTTTACAGAGTTTCTCTAACAGGCGCCACTCTGCCCCGAGCCCTCTGACACACAAGTCACGACTGTAAGAAACCGAGAGGATCTTTAAGGTCAGACAGCCTTCCCTCAGGCAGCGACTGGCGTCAGCTGAGGTGATAACCTCACGATCGCGGCCTAGCGACGGCGCAGCTTGATTCCCACAGCCTCGACGCCCAACTGATGTTTGCAGCTGCCTCTGGTGTGGCGCTTACCGGTTGTCAGGGCCGCGGTGGCCAGGAGCAGGAGGAGAGCGCCGCGGCTACAACCGCGAACACCCACAGCTACGGTCGCCATCTTTCCTCCGCGCTGGATGCTGGGAGAGCAGAAGGCGCTGCGGTTACAGGGACCGGCGACAGGCGGCAGCTCCCACCACAACCTCAACCTCGCCAGCCCAGCCCGGCGCTGAGTGACAGCGCGTTCCGCCAGTCAGCGAGGAGGGCGGCAGCGCATGGGCGGACAACTCGTCAGCACCAGCCCGATCATTGGAGGACGGGACTACAGCTTGATCGACACTGTAGACGAGCAGCTACGCAAGGCCGATGCCAACGTAATTAGCCAATGGCCGCACGGCTTTCGGAGCCTCGCCCCGCCCCTGGCGCGAGCGGCTGCTCCAGAGCGCAGTGGAGATGGGCGGCTCGTGATCGGTGAGCCCCGGTGGGGGGGGGGGAGGGGAGGTGCGTGCGCATTTACATGTAGATGACAACACGCTGAAAATGATAAGGTGCAAACACAGCACAACATAAACCCAATCGGGGACAGCATCAGTGAATGAATCAACACACCAGGAGGAAGTAACATCAGCAACAACAAAAGGAGCCTGAATGACAATTGAAGTGTTGTCACACTTGGGGGGAGGGGAGGGAGGGGCGGGGGGTGGGGCCGGCTCCTCACTGCCATTGGCCTCTGATCAGACGTGACGTCGCGGCCCGGCTCGGGTTGCCTCGCGTCAGCGCAAGTCGTGCGGGGGGCGGCGAGGGGCGCTTGTAAGGCGATGCGCACACTTCAACCAGCGCCCCCCCCCCCCCTTGACACACCAGCTGCACATCCTCTGTTACTGCTGCTTCGTCTCTGTTGTTGGTTATTGCCATTTATTTTGTTCGTTTCTTTCTTTATTTCGACCACAACTTTGAAAGTATCCGAACACTTTCAACACGCGTTAATACAGAGAGGAGAGAGAAGGAGGGGGAGAGAGAGAACTGGAAAAAGGAGAGAGAGAGAGAGAGAGAGAGCTTGACCCAGGCAGAGAGAAAGTGTCACAGCCGAGCGGAGGACCTGCAGACAGTGCATTTCCTACACTCGCCGCTGGATTGATGTTAATGTTTGATATTTATAGGTTTTTTTCTCCCCCAAAAAAGGTTAGGAACTTTTTTTTAAAAAAAGGACACTGACCACTGACCACCGAGAGCTGGATTTGTATTTAACATCAACAGCTTCAGCGTGTAACATCGCCGAGAGAGGGAAGGAGGGAGAGAGAGATAGATACTCCGAATCTGTAATGAACCTCGTGAGGTTTTTTTTTAGCTTCAGCAAAAAACCCCAAAGGAAACGGTCTAAGTTGGAAGATTTGCATTTCTGTTAAGACTGTACACTCGCTCCCTTCTCGAACTGGTCGGAGCGAAAGAAAATACGTTTATTTTTTCACACACACAAAAAAGAAAATAATCACTCCCCCCCCCCCCCCCCCCCGGTCCTATCTCTTCATAGGAGTGAAAGCAGAAAAGACTCCTCACCATCATCATCCTGCTTCTGTTCCTGCCATAGGGGGGGGACTCTGCTCCTATACGTGTCCCTGTGTGTGTGTGTGTCCATTTGTTTCTTTTTTAAACTTTAAAAGAGAATAAACCCGAAACCTCGTTGGATTGTATGAAAGGTGGGGGGTAACTCGACTTTCATTGGAGAACCGTTGCACATGGCAAAAACCAAAGAAAAATACTCTTGTAAGAAAATGCATGGTGATTTCCGTGCGATGCCCGGGGAATGTATCGGCAGCAAAGGGGATCGCAACCAGACCGTCGCCAAGTGAGTTTCAGCTTCATTTTAGCAGCGCATGCGGCGATTAGCTGTTGAATTTTACCCATGGATACAATCGCAGATAGCAACGAGATGTACGTTGAAGAGATATCGTTAACCCGTGTACAGTATTCGCGATTCTACTACAGCCCGGATTTTATTAATCGGCATTCACCCCCCACCCCCCCCACCCCCCACACACACACACAAAAACACAAGTGATCTGTGGCTGTATTCACTGTTCACTGCGCGACATTATCATTTGCAGGGGAGAAGACTCTGAAATTGACAGACGAAAAGCCGAGAGTTTTAATGTGGTGGATCCTCGGTGTTTAGGAGGTGTGAAGAAGGTGGGTCTTGTTTAATTATTTAACCATTTCATGCCCCAAAAAGCACACGGCATGTTCTCGGTACACACGATAGGCCACCAATAGGCAGATACTGAAAGACATCTCGGGTCAACTGGATTGAAGGATGTTGATGATTAAAACAGATCCTGGCAGCTTCATTCGTATCGGTTTATCCTCGCTTTTAACTGTCTCGTTAAAGGATAATATGACTTTTGCATTTAGTGATGATGGGTTAAGGTTACGTTTTAAGCTTTGGATTGATTGTTTTCCTGTTACTTTTGGCTTCATATCCATGTTTTAACATACATATCGTCCTTGTACTGTACTGTCAATAGAACAAACATAGCTTGGTTAATAGACTTCTTTTTTTTAAAAAAGGCAATGTACAGCAAACGTTTTAAGTCCTAACACATGTCCACAGATAATTTAACCTTCTCCTCCCCATGGTATTAGTTAGCTCAGAACAACTACCGAAAGTAACTTTTGTCGATGCACTAAGAACCACTTATCGTATGGAATTTTAAAATGCTATCAACGAGATTAGATTATGTTGCTAAATATTCTAGTTGAAAGGGAATAATGTATATTTTATTTAAGAGCATTAGGCTTTTGTCTTAACTGCCAAAGTTTCAGATAGATCCTATTAAAGTGAAGCCCACGTTCAATAATGATGAATGCATGTTAATAGTAATCAGTCCATTATTTAAAAACACTCAGCATATTAATCAATACAGTATTACGGGAGAGGACATATTAATCAGTACAGTATTATGGGAGAGGACTATATTATGGGAGAGTCCCATATAGTTTGGGAAATGCCTTTGATTACTAAGATCCAGCGAAGTTTTTATTTTCAGGAAATAGCCAGAAGCTATACGTGAAACACTCACATTAAAACGAGAATCACCCGGTTAATGGTTATTCATTATTATTAATGGCTGCACTTGCCTGATACATTCGGGATGAGAGTTCTGTTAACAATTGGTTAATTCACCATGGATTGACTTTTTTTATAATTAGCAGACGGGCAGGCTTTCAGTTAATAACTTAAAAGTAAGCGGGTTGGGCTACACTTGAGAGTTAGCAACTAATGGATAAGACGGCAGCATAACACTCGCTCTTTCAGCTGACCTTCAGTGGTTTGAAATATTTGATTTCGAAACGTTCAGAACTTTAAATCACGAAATCAATGTAAGCAATATGTGTCTATTAAGTTTAGGATTTGCCTTGTTTACTGAAATCCCAGTCGAACGCAAGCAACCATGTGTACGAAAGACTTCAAAGTCACTGTGGAGCCAGTGACTTGTAGTTCAATTGCTTGCTGGAGGCTAACTAACAACTAGAGTGTCGACATTTCAGCAAACGTTGGAAGTTGCAGTGAAATTCAAATTTTTGGACGTGAACGACTGAATCGTGAAATTCTCCTAGAAAGATGATCGTAAACTTGCAAATGTTACCACGGATACCCTGTAAAGTTTGCTTCTCACCCTCTTGATTGGTATATCCTTGACGATGGCTTTGTTGACTTGAAAGTTTTTTCGAAAACCTTTTTATTGAATGATACACTGCAGCTGTAGTTAACAGCTGGTGCAAATTGACGTAAGACTGCTCTACAAGAACGTCAACAGAGCCGATTATAGAAGCGTTTTGCTCTATTTTCAAGACAGTTTTCTGCTGGATATGTCGTGTGTCTAAAATTAAATTAGAAAACTTGTAACTAAAGCAAACAGCCGTAAAGGAGGGGGGCCAGGTGGGCTGGTAATTAAAAGAACTCCGAATAAAAGGTAATTTGCCCAACAGCATAATAGGTCTGGGCCTGTAATCCTTTTACTTATAATTATTTTGAGGCCTTCAATTTCTCATATAATAGATTGATATTCAATAGTTCAATTCTCTGAAAGCCTTTGCGTTCAGTTTACAACCGACTGTTATCTAACGCGAGTCTTGCCCAGAACTCTACTTTGCCTGTTGAAACAATAGGTTTTTCCCTAGATTTCATTTTCGCCTTGTGTATTTCCAACAATGTGTTTATACTGCATGTGTTTGTTTGTCATACTTCACATTTCAGGATGTTTTTCAATAATATCGTAATACTGTACATAAGCCTTCATTTGCTTCAGGTACATCTCCGGAGATTTGGTAAGGAAAAGGTCGATGGGTCCATTTACATAGAACGTGTCCTCTTCGCTAGTGCATATGCTTATATTATACTAATATACTACCTTGTTTGTTGAAATACCGTAGTGTCCTCGACTTCAAAGGGATATATTTCCTAGCCAGCTTCATCTGAGAGATGAATCGGTAGGAATGCATTTAAGATTACTCTGACGGCCAGTTACAACAGGGTTAGCTCGCTAAATTGTTCCCCAGAATGGCATAGTAGCTTTGCGTGAAGAAATGAAGCCAGCGAGCCTTAAATACGCTGCCAGGTTGAACACTCTCAAAACAACAACAAAATGACATTTGTACAGCGCCTTTCACGTGGCGAGGACGTCTCAGAGCGCTGGGCAGATAGTATTGGGACCCGAGCTGGGTGGAGGGATTGGGGAGGGTGGAGGGAGGTTGAAGAGGAGGTGAGGGACGGGGCGAGGTGGGGGACGGACGGACTGTGAGATAATGTTCCAGAGGGTGGGGGACAGAGTGTCTGAAGGTCTGCCCGCCAATGGTGAGGGGCGGGGGACACGGTACAGGCTGGAGCCCGCTGGGGGGGGGGGGGGGGGGGGGGGAGGAGGAAACACTCGGTTTACAACGAAAAGACAGCTTTTCGCATGTTATACAACAATCCATCCCGCCAGGTGATGTGGCCGCCAAGTCCAGCTCACTGGTGACCACCGTAATAGGTGAATTAGCATTTAATCCCCCAGATCCGCTTCAGCTCCTCGATCACCATGTGAGGTGGAGCTCACCGTTTGTAGGAAGGTTGCTTCCAATCTCAAGCCCAGGTCGCCATGGTCACCAGCCACAGCAGTGGCTGTGCTAAAGCAACGTTGCACCTCTGAAGATGGACATTAAGCTCTTAACGAATCGAATCCTTTCCTTCCGAGAATCGGATCCATTTACCGTGTGGTGGGGACCTCGTCCCTCACACGACACGATCGCGGGGCAAAGCCAGCATGTGATCAGCCAGCCCCCCCTTCCGCAGGCATCCTGATCAATCGGGCGGCTGCTACATTACCTCTTGTAAGCATTACCGAAAGGACTGCTCTATGTATGTTTACTGATGACTGATTATTGATATTTTAGATGTATCTTAAATATTGTTAGTTTCATCGTTAGCCAATAATAAGTAGTCAGTCCCTGCCCCCCCCCCCCACCCACCTCTAGCACGGCATAACCAGGTCGAATATTGTACATAAATACACCATGTGGTCATTATTATACTGTACACTCTTCGGCCTATTGCTCATTTAATACATAAATTATCATTTCAATCAAAACGTTTTTTTTTAAAAAAAATCAATGTGCAAATCACCAGCAGTGAAGGGTTAATGAACAGTTAGCTGGTCTTTGCATTGTACCATCTTTGCTGACAGTCCTGTGAGTCTTGCACAGGGGAAGCTCACGCCAGAAGCACCCTGCAGCTTTGGCCCCCTGTGAGCAGTGTACTGCTAGTCCCCAAAGCACTTTAACGCTATATAAATAGGCTGGGAAACAAATCACTTTAACATTCAGCGTGTAGGAAGAACATACATTTAACGCTTTCCAGAAAATTTGACTTAAATAATTGTTTCATTCTGACACATGGTACTGGTGGGGTTTAAGAAGGATTTGCTGGATGAAGAATTTTATGTTTGCGGGTGGAGTAAGGCCAAGCTTTTGGAAGTGTAAAATAGTGCAAAAGTTTTGCATTCTTAATGTGCCGTCAGGGGCATGGCGGAACCTTATTAAATTTATGCCTTTTCTTTCTCTTGCTTTCCTTGCTTTGGTAAATAAGTGCCTTCTGTAGTTAAAATATAATTAAAGCTTTAGGTGAAACTTCTGTCCATTGCATAGTTTTCTTTCATCTTTCACAGCGATTTAACAGTGATATCCCTCTGTAGCATGTTTCAGACCACACTAATTAAACTGAGTCCGTTTTTAGTCAAGCGGAGATGTTTCTTTTACTGTATTTTATCACCAGTTTTAATATATTAGTAGAATTTACACACAAGTACGAAACATATCTGCACAATAATCCGAGATGGGTGAAGCGCAGTATTTTGTACATTTCCACTCAATTTGAATGTATTTATAGTTTACCTGTGTATAATGAATAATAAATGATATAATGATAATAAAAGTGCGTACTTTGATATGGAAGTACTGTTGTAATATTACGGTATCGTTTTATTGTTGCAAAATAAACGTTTTAATCGTTTACAAATTATTGGAGGAAAGAGATCCCAGAACTATGTATCTGCATTCAATTATTATTTTCTTTAGGGAGGGGGTGGGGGAGGCTGTGTTGTTGTATTTAGTGGCTCACATATTGAACCCAGATTGCACAGGCCCAGTTGTGAGGGCGGTTATAGAAAAAACGGTTCTTATCAAATGGGAGGGTTTCCGTGTTGATCACAACGGAGCTTATTCAGAAAAAATGGAGTCGGAAAAAGTTTCATACCATTTCCTGCCTTACCCGAGGCTCGAGTGGATTGCCTTCCTGCTTGTATACATGGGATTTCGTCTGTACGTATAGCTGCTGACTCTCCGAGGAGGGTGGGGGTGGGGAATGAAAGAGGAACCACTTTGTTGTGTGACTGTTGAATATTTACTGAGCTGAGCTCAGGCTGCTGCAGACAATGGCTCCAGCTCACAGGCGCGAACTGCCAGCCGACTGCGGGCTTATCTCAAGCCTTAACATGGGCTCACAGCTCTGTGCCAATCACATCGTATATTTTGCATTCAACCCTCTCAAAGCTGCAGCTTCCTCTTCAAACGTGTGCCCTTTTACACCCCCTCTGGGTGTCGATCTGAGCCCAGTGCGGTTGTGAATGTCCAGTTGCGGTATTAAAACGGAAGGATAGTCAGTGTGTTCACTGTTACACATCACGTCTATAAACTGTAGTCAGATCAACTGGGGACAAAAGACCGAAATAATTACAATTGATAAAGTGTTGGATCTGCCGGGATCTTCCAACCGCGGGGCGACTGCACAAGTGGCTTTATTTAACCTAAAAGGTTAACAGTCACATATTTCTGTATCCAGATCCATTCTTCCCTGTGAATATAAGGCGATCGGTGTCCTAGGGAACTTTAGTATTAATGTGTCGGATGGACTCCCATCAAATGTCACAATGTGGGGGTGGGGGAGATTGAAAATCAGATTTGCTAAACATGTATCCTATTCAAATCGTAGCAGGAAATCACATGGACCCCGAGGATCGCCCTCGGTGTGTTACTGTGCTGTAAACATTAGGATGTACAACAGAAAGTCGCGATTCCGCAATTATATCCTACTTCAAAAAATCAGAATTATCCGAGTCCTCCCTCAACCCGCCCCCCCCCACTCCACCCCATACACACACACACTCATACACACCAGTGTTAGCCTGAGTGACTTGCAAAACCAGACGATTATATCTCAGTTGGTTCACGTAAAAATAATGTAAAGATATTTGTTTATTGGGCAATTCGACGTGTGCGCGCGGAGAGAGGGCGCGCTCGTGTCCTGCTCGTGTCCGACAGATGCCCTTCTGAGGAGGCTGGGTGGCGAGTGTGTGTGTGTGTGAAACTACCATGGAAATAGGAAAAGCCCATCTATCTGTCTGCTCGGGAACCTCGTCCATATCGCCATGTTAACAGCTGGGCTGTAAAAGTTAGCACTTCATTAAAAATGCAGAGTGTGGCCTTATTATCAACGCACCGCGATCGATCTGGACCTATAAGAGCAATATATTACTGGTGGATCGAAGTCGATGTTTGTTGAACCTTACGCTGTGCTGTGTGCACTTATCAGTGGTTCTCGCTGCCGTTAAAGCCATTGCAACGACATATATTCCGCCGACATGTGCTGAGAAATGCCAGGAAATGGCAGTCTAAGCTGTGTCCTGGTAAATTAACACTGACGCGGGGATTTCTCACTAGTTGACCGATCAGGCGTTTGAAACCACAGCTATTTTTTGAAATCCTTTCCAATAAATTGGACGCTTTATGTTTTGAAGAAATTTCTTACGAACGCCCAGAAATGGGTGAGTTTAGTTTAGTAAATCCCCGGTTTACAATAGATAATGGCAGTGAATTGACTGCCTATCGATACATCTGTCCACTCAATAATGTGATCACTTGTATCTCCTTGTTTTGCCCAACTAGTGCTAGTCAGCATTATTTCCTCGCACTGTTACAGAAATACGTACAGTAGTGGCTGCAACCTCTGATTAAAAACAAATTGACTCTGTGAACTGGTTTCAGTAGATATTCCCACCTATATTATTGTGGTTAAACTGAAAGCTCACAGTTTATTTTAGGTCAAATACAAACCTATCCGTAAGTGATTGTGGGTAGGTTTCTTAAACCACATTTACATTAACTACAGTGCCTGCTGTTGTCTCATTAAGGTTATCAATCTGAGGTCAGAGGCATTTACAGGGCTTTGGACTTCTGACCCTTCTTCTCTCCTCTGAATCCCACCCCTTCTATACACCTTCTGGGGGAGGGGGGATCTCATGCAAAGGGATAGTTTAATTAGTGCCCTTCTGTTATGTAGCTCAGATGACGATTTTCCCACACATGAATGAGCCTGGTCAAATGAGTGTTTGAGGTTATTCAATTCAGGAGCAAACAAAGCCAATATTCATCCTATTCTCTCTCAATATTCACATGTCCACACTTATATAATGATAATCCTTGCATTTGATATAGCGCTTTTCAAGTCTTCTTGACGCCTAAAAGCACTTCACAGAATATACTGCAAAGTGAATTGACTGTATATTTGTAGGAGAAACACGGCAGCCAATTGTGCACAGCAGTGTCCCACAAGCAGTCGTGGATTGAAATGACAAAATTATTATAGTTTTTTCGAGGGATTATTATTAGGCGTGTGGAGTAAGGAAACTTGCCCACGGTTTTGCCCCGACCTGCCTGGATTCAAACACAGGTCTCACGCTTGTAAGGTGAGTGCCCTAACCACTGAGCTACAGGACTCCTCTTCCAGCAAAGAAGCGTAACTGAAGTGAGAAGTATTTTGATGTTCCCCCTCCCCTGTAATGAATCATCAGAGAAAGACTTTTCCAAAAACAATTCCCATGCCTTATATTAAAATGTGTCAAAGCACTTTACAGTAATTTCTATTAGTAATTGATAGCAATTACTCCCAGTTATTATTAGTTAGGAGTTACTCAATGATTTGGAACAACCTCCCAACATGAAAGGCACTACACAAATATAATTTGTTGTTGTTGAATGACCAGGGCATCATGAGAACCTCTTCTGTTTGGGAATATTGTCATGAAATCATTAATGCATACCTGAAGGATAGGCAGATGGGACCTTAATTTAACATTATCCAAAAGATTTGTGCAATGCAATACACAGCATTCTTCTAACATTACATTGGAGAATCCGCTTGTGAACAAAGGTCCTGATGTGGTGCCTGGATCCACAAGCTTTTGACCCAGAGTGGTGAGTGGAGTTTCCACTGGCATACTCTCTGAACAGGTATTACATCTGGGACCTTGTTGTATTACTCAACACTTCTGCTCACGATGCGTTTACTCACAGAGCTGTTGGGGACTGTGATTCAGCATTTTTGATTCCTGCTGTATTGTTCCTGAGCAAATATATAATTGGCATAAGGCATGCTGATTGCTCAACAGGCACAGAGGGTTGATGAAAAGTAGATTTGCACCACATATCAGGGCTGTGTCAACTGGGCTAATCAGAATTCACAACATAGCAACATGATTGTCAAGAGGGAGGAGGGAGTGCGGGGTGGGGGGGGCGGGGAGTTGTTACACTAGCCCTGGAATGTGGAGTCCTATAGTTCAGTAGTTAAAGCACTCGCCTTACAAGCGAGAGATCTGGGTTCGATTCCTGGCAGGTCAGGGTGAAATCATGGGCAAGTTTCCTTACTCCACATGCCTGATAATAATCCCTCCCTCAAAATTTGTTCATTTCAATCCACGACTGTTTGTGGAACACTGCTGTGCACAGTTGCCTGTCACGTTTCACCCACAAATATACAGTCAATTCACCATACAGTATATTAGCCTTTTCTTCAGAAAATGCTTCAGAATTTGGTGGCAAGACTCGGTGTGCTCACATAATTTGAATCGAGTTGAAATGTATTTTTTCATTCAAATATGATTTTGTTCATTGTAAACCTATGCAATCGATAGATCAACAAACAAATAACTTCTGTGCACTCATTACTCTCATTACTAATATCAGGAAGTAAAATACAATAGCATTAGTTGAGGTCAAAGTGAAGGTTGAAGGGTGGTGAGGTGGTTTTGGAGGGTGCAGACGTGCAATCATTGTCGACAGGAAGACAAGATATGTCTGAGTCTCTCTCTGAATTGTTGTGCTCGCTAAACAGCACTGAAAAGTTCTCTGCAGTCTGAATGCAAATTATCTCATGCAGTCAGTTTTTTTCCAGCGGAGAAAACTACTTAAGATTTCAATTTGTTCTTCATTTATTAAATATACTTTCCAACTTCCAGTGTCTCGCTGCTGGGCTCATAACTTTTAATGCAGTTTGTGGCATACAAGTGCTCTTCTAAAACTAGTAAACTGTGATCATGTGATCTTCACTCCAGTTTGCTACATCAATGGTCAAGGCAATAACGTCTATCCCCCACAGGAAACGATGAAAACTGAGCTACATAAATGCCTGACACCAGCAGCTTTAAAAATAGGAATGCAGAAAGGAATGAGCGTTGTATGGGCATAACCGCATTGAAACGTGTGCCCCAATTAGACTGCATGTTTATTGTCAATTTTATTCACTAGTCAGTGATTAATTGTGTGGCATACCACTGCTGAAAATATTGATATTTGGGTATCAATCTTGAGAATACCTGAAAATGTAATTTTACTTTGTTAGTTATGCGTCATATAGCAGGTGTCCATTTGAAATTTTAAACTTAAAGTTCAACAGAAATTCAGGTAACCCAGTGTATACTACTAATGATAGAAAACAGTTGACTGACTCGCTTAATGATCCAAATTCATCACAATTTGTGGTACTGAGCCATATAGATCATGAAGGTTACAGGTTCGATCCCTGGGCTGTGTTAGCGTATCTCAGACAAGACACTGATTGGAATTTAGAAATCTTACCCTGTGATGAATTTCCATGTGTGAATGTATCAAGCTCTGCTTTACTTGAATTCAACTCAAAATAAGATCAATGCAGAGGTGGCAGTAGAACTCCAAGTTTGCTTGCGTGCATTGCTGTATTACAGCTATCACCATAAATCAGTGTCTGTACTGTAACTCCACGATTACATTGCCAGAGTGTAAATTTTCTGTTTGGAAGTTATGTTTTTGTTCATTTGGGGTGTTTTTTCTTTACATATTTATATATCTACACATTTGTATCTATTCAAAATATTATTTATTAAATTAATATTACATATGATTAAATATTTACAGATTTATTATTAAATTAATAAACAACAACAACTTCAATTTATATAGCACCTTCCATGCCGGACAGTGTCTCAAAGCGCTTCTAATATTAAATATGATTGAAAATTTGCATATTTTTTAGATGAGGATGGCTTCAAGATTTAATTGTTGTGTATGATAGCATGGCTAAATGCAGGGTGTAAAGTGTACATAGAAAGGATGGCAAATATTTGTAATTACTGCAGTTTTTTGTTGTTCAAATGATTAGCAAATCACAAGTGCCAATTTGATTGTTCTATTCTACAATCAATCAGAATGTAACTAATAATACTTGCATTTGATATAGTGCTTCTATCTTCTAGATGTCTCAAAGCATTTCACAAAATATACTATAAAGTGAACTGACTGTATATTTGTGGGTGAAATGCGGGAGCGAATTGCAGACAGCAGTGTCCCATAAACAGTCATAGATTGAAGGGACCAATTTTAAATTTTTTTTCTAAATGGTTGGTTCATATAAGGAAACTCCTAAAATCGATATATTTTAAATTATGTTCAGATACACATAAAGTAATAGGTATATAGTTGTGCATTCTTTCTACAAGCTACTTTCCGATGAAATGTTAAAGAGATTCTGTTACGTCCAGGCTCAACTACGCTCCATGCCCCTGACTCACTCGCCCCACTATCGGCGGGCGAGCCTTCAGCCATTCTTCTCCCAACCTTTGGAATTCCATCCCACAATCCCGCCACCTCACCCCCTCCCTGACCTCTTTCTAGTCCCGCCTCAAGACACTCCTCTTTGACCGTGCCATTGGTCACCCCTTTCTGATCCCTTCCCTCCACCCTCCCTGATCCTGACCCCAGCTTGGGTCTGAAACATTGACTGTCCAATGCCTTGGGATGTCCTCCTGAAGTGAAAGGCGCTATACAGTATGTTGTTGTTGTTGGCTTGCTCAGGTGGACTGTGAAGATCTCATGGCACTATTTGAAAAGAGAAGGGAGTTTCTTCCAGTTTTCTGACCAACAAATCCCCTGTTCCTTTCTTCAAAGAGCTGATTCTTTTTGGGGTTGGGTGGCATAGACAGCAGCTATTATCCAATACCTCCTAAAGGTTTGTGAACATGTAATAAAAAAAATTCCAATACATTTTGTGTGGAAAAAAATCATGCCAGAATGAATGAGAATTTCAGATACATATACACAGAATTTCAGACTATATACTGCAATGTACTCTACTTACATACATTTTATACATATCAGTTAATATTTTCCAACTAAAATTTTGTCACAGTCCTACAACTAATGGTCAAATCCACAAAATAATAGTTTAATGTGAAAATTATTATATAATCTAATCATGCCGTATTATTTTTATAGCACAACAGATCTCATGTCACTTTTGTCCTACTGATGGAAAAGATTTTTCAGAAAATGTTAAAAAAAGTTGTTAAAAGAGCTTCGATCTGTTTTACTTACCTGATGCAAACACAAACAAAATACACAATGGATATCAAGCTTGTAGCACAAACCAGGGAGTCAGGAGAATTTATTATTTTCTGTTGTTCTGGAGCCCAGCATTAGCATGATTTATTCAATAGTTTCCACTATTCCCTCAGCCCTGTCAATTAGAACAAATGCACAACTCCAGAAAGTCTGTATTTTAATAGTTTGTCACAGTGCTAATTTAAATTTCTTTCTCTGGAATTTATTGAGATTATACAAATGAAACACGATAAATTCATTTTAATTTTGCTTCAGTTCTTTATCTGATGTATTCCTGTTCTTTTTTTCTCGTGAATGAACTTTTTATCCCACTGTTTCACCATTGTGTATTCTTAATTTGTACTGGTGTGGCTATTTCTTTTAGTGTGGTGTTCTGATACGAGGTTTGTATAGTTTCTGATGTCAACAAGAACATAGATAAATGAATCAGAAGAAATAAGAAAAGTAAATGAAGCAAACATATTGAATAAATTTTTCCAGACTATATTGACAATGACTGCTACCTAGAGCATGTATGTACAAAGACTGAGTGGACCAGTGCACAAGTACAGTACTCATAATGTTCCCTTGACCCCAATCTTGCTTGGTGGAGTTGGTAGTATTCTTACATCTAAATGTAAGAAGGTTGTACGTTCAAGAGCTGTGTCAGGGCTTTGAGTTTATAATCTAGACCAACCTTCCAGGTCAGTGCTGAGGAATACTGCATTAAGTGAGATGCTGACTTTCAGACGAGACGTAAAACGAATGTCTTATTTGCCTGTTCAGAGGCAGATCCCACGGCATCATTCAGAAAGGGAGGGAATTTCTTGTGTTATCATGGCTTACAATCCCCTGATTTGAAAATAAATAGATTATTCATGGCTATTTGTGGGACATTGCTCTGCACAAATTGGTTACCCATTTACTTTCAAATACTGTCAGTGCACAGAAAAATCTTGGGAAGCTCTTTAATGTTTGATGTGCTACGGTGATATTTTAAACACAAGGATTATTAATATTATAAATGTATTACTTAATTGGGCACCAGCATTCCGAGACAGTTTTATAATAATTTAATAGTAATAATAATCTTTGCATTTGGTGCAGCGCCTTATCACTTCCTCGGGACATCTGAAAATGCTTCACAGAATATACTGCTCTAATCACTAAGCTATGGGACTCCACAAAGAAATCCCAAATCTCCACCCTCCTCGCTGGGCATCAGTTTAATTTATTTTAGATCGGGAGAAGGAAACAATTGCCCTCACTCACCCTTCTAAAATGAGATGAACATGACTGCATTACTGCATGACTGGTGATGTCATCACACTGCCAGCCTGTTTCTCATTCATTTCAATGGGAAGCATTGTGATTAAATTCTGTAATTCAGCTGCTAATGATTCCACTTGTGTTTTTGCTTTGCGGACTCTACAGTCTGTACTGTATTATATGAAAAATGCAGGAAACATTCACAGACACAATTCCTAATGAGCATCATGACTCACTGAAATCATTGGGAAGCAAGGGTTCTGTTCATATTTCTGTTCACATCGTGCTATATAAAGCTCTCAATGGTCTGATATGACTGCAGCAATAGTCGCTAATAGATTGAAAAGTAATAGTATTCCTTGCATTTGGTATAGTGCCTTATTAAGTCAGAGAGATATCTCAAAGTACTTCACAGGATTTTGTGTGAAATGGAGCGACTGTGTAGTTTTAGGTCAGCACAGCAGCACAATTGCTCGCATCAGTGTCCAACAACAGCAATGAAGTGAATGACCAATTTTTATTGGGGGATTGTTGGCCAGGACACTAAGAGACTCTTCCTTCTCTTTTTGAATAATAATAATAATAATCCTTGCATTTGATATAGGCGCTTTTCACATCTTATCGACATCTCAAAGCGCTTCACAGAGTATACTGTGAAGTGAATTGACTGTATATTTGTGAGTGAAATGCAGCAGCCAATTGCGCATAGCAGTGTCCCATAAACAATCGTGGATTGAAATTACCAATATTATTATTGTGGTTTTTTTTTGATGGATTATTATTAGGCTTGTGGAGTAAGGAAACTTGTCCAAGGTTTCGCCCTGACCTGCCTGGATTCGAACACAGGTTTCATGCTCTAACCACTGAGCTACAGGAGCCGCACAGTGCTATGGGATCTTTATCATCCACTTGAATAGGCGGACAGGAGCCCATACAAACGCTGGCATTACTGACAATAAAACACACCCACAATGCTGCATTGGAGTGTCATCTTAAGAGTATGTGAGTTCAAGTCACGACATAGGACTTGAATCCACAGCCTTCTGACCAGGAGGGGAAAGTATTATCACTGAGCCAAGTTGACACAATTTATATTTCTGGGAAATAAATGATTTAGTCAATCAAATAATAATATTATTAGTAATATTACATTTACTGAGCTGATGCTTTTTTTATATAAAGTGTGTAAAAAAAAGATTGTTACCTGTCTCATGAGAATCGATTCAATATTGTTGTGGCAAGCTAATATCACCATTATAATGACAGCAATGGTTGGAGGGAGGAGAGATCCAAAATACCAGTTTCATCAGAAAAAGTTGAAACTTGAAGATTTTACTGCACTTCAAAAAATGGTAATACTGTACTAGCCAAGATTGGAGTTATATCTGTAGGTGTCCAACTTCTCTTATTCCTGTTGGTGGGGAAGCAAATCATAATACTGTACTATGATAATAATAATAATAATCTCTGCATTTGATGTACAGGTTGATCATGCTTAACGTTATTCCGTTGCTGATACGTTGGGAATATACTGTATATTCATTTAACGGCGCAATATTCACTATTGCCTCGTTCGCGCGGGTGGAAAGGGGGCACGACGGCACTAGGGTCTAGGAATAAGCCAGGCCGGCAGCAAGAGAGAGAATCAGCCAACAGAAAATGAGACTGGCCAGGCCGGCATCGAGTGAGACCGGCAGCGAGTGTGAGAGCCAGGCTGGCAGTCAGGGAGCAAGTGAGTGAGCCGGGCAGGTAGTCAGGGAGCGAGTATAATGTTTTTTTCCCTGAAAAATTTGACAAAAAATGTGCACAGGGACCTAACTCTGGTTTTTACATTCATTCCTACGGGAAATATGTATTCGACTGACGTCGTTTCGCTTAAAGTCGTACTTACCAAGAACCAAACTACGACGTTATCTGTAGTGTTTTTCATGTTTTCTAGACGTCTCAACGCGCTTTCAGACATCTCACAGTGCTTCACAGAATATACTGCAAAGTGAATTGGCTGTATATATGTGGGCGAATTGCGCCAGCAGTGTCCCACAAACAGTCGTGGATTGAAATAGCCTTATTTTGAGGGTTTAATAATCTTTACATTTGATATAGCGCTTTTCACATCTTCGCGATGTCTCAAAGCGCTTCACAGTATATATTGGAAAGTGAATTGACTGTATACTTATGGGTGAAACACTGCAGCCAATTGCACACAGCAGTGTCTCCACAAACAGTCGTGGATTAAAATGACTGTCTGGGATCAAAGTGATGCAGAAGGGAAAAGAATGGAGGGGAAGGAACCTCAGATGTGTGGAGTAAGGAAACTTGCTCAATGTTTCGCCCTGCCTGGAATCAAACCCAGGTCTCTCGCTTGTAAAGCAAGTACTCTAATCACTGAGCTAAAGTGACTTTACTGACCCCACTCCTAAAATGACTATACTCGTAAACCATAGAAACACTACTGTTTTGGATGGTTCCAGTGCTGTTGGTTTGTTGTAACTTGGTTTCAGATCTTTTGTAATTTATAGCCAACAACAACAACAACAACAACAACAAATTGCACTTATAGAGCGCCTTTCACGTCGGGAGGACGTCCCAAGGCGCTGCACGGGAGGAGTGTGACCCGAGCTGCGAGGGGAGTGTTCGGGAGGGGGTAAGAAACGTAGGGGAGGTTGAAGAATTAGTGGGGGAACAGAAGGCACGGTCGAAAAGGAAAGTCTTCAAACTGGCCTTGAAAGATGAAACGGAGGAAACAAGGCAGAGGGATTGGGGGATGGAGTTCCAAAGGGTGAGAGTGGAAAAACTGAAGGCCCGGCCTCCGATGGTGGGGCGGTTCAGGCGGGGGGCTTGGAGCAAGCCATGTCCTGCTGAACGGAGGGTCCGGGTGGGCTTGTAGGGGGAGAGTAGGTCAGAAAGATAGCCATTATAGAGTAGAGTGTAAGTCCATTCATACCTGGAAGATGAAAGACTTGAAAGGTTGTAGCTGGAATCATTTTTGAAGTCTGGATTCTAGCACAGTATGAAGTTTGTCATGACGTAAAGGCTTTAACGTAGCATAATTTAATATCTATTGAAGCTGGTTGGCATGTTCCTAAAACTGATATTGCACTGAATAATGATTAAATGGATTAATAATTTTAGATTCCAAGTGTTAACAGATTCTCTGAGTCCAATTTAAGATATATATATAACGGGCACAGTTTGTAGTCGTGTAATGTTGCTCCATGCAACTGTGATATGGTTTAGTCAGATACTGCAAAAATCTGTGATACCTTCATTAATAGTGCAGTCAGAATGGAGCAGTTTTGATCAAGAAAGGAGTGGGTAATGCAGTTTGTTAGGTGGAATTGGGGTCAAGCTGAATATGCAAATGATTGTTGTGGATTCCAAGTAAATACTGCCATTTATGTGATGTTTCATAGACGTACCAGAAGATTCAATTTTAAATAAAATGCTGCGTGTCAAGGTGAGGGATTTCAGAGCTGGAAAAATGTTAAGCTTTGCCCTTCTGAATAAGTAGTCTCAGCTTCAAGGATTCCTAGGTTAGGCATGTCATGGTTGGATACACAGCTAACCTTCCTCTAATCTGTCCCTAAAACATTTCTCAGGCCTCAACCTCAGAAAAACATAGTTTGTGCACTAGTGTAATAGTTTTCATTTCCCACACTGTAATGTTGATGAGAGGGAGATCTGTTTAAACATATTCATTCTGCTCTAAAGCATGTATGTGGTTCATCTTGTGTGAAGTTATATGTTGGAGCAAGATTTTTTGCAGGTCTTTGAACTGGAGAATATAATATCTGGTGAATAAGGCCTTTGTTATAGATCAAGTTTAAGAGTTTAGGTGCACTTGTTTAGGATGTTTTGGAAAATGTCAAATTAAATTTTTACTTTATGTGCTAGATTCAGCCAAGGTGTTGTCATTTGGAATGATTTAAAAAAAATAAAGGTCATCTTTGTACCTAAAATTTTGAAAACTCATTCAGTCTGAAAATAGTCTCTTTGAAACTACAGTATATTTTTCACTTAAGTCAGTTTCAGGATTATGGTCCTTAGACATCTTAGAATGTAGGATAATTTCTGAGTTAAATAAATACTTATGTTATACCCATGTCAAAACAGATTGAGAGACTGATTTGGAAGCATTAAGTTTATGAGCAGAGATGGCAAAGGGGAGGGAATATTCTGCAATTGGGAGTACTTTCTATTTCTACTTTCATAAAAGTGAAGTGTGAACCAAAAGCTTTTCAATTTAGGAACCACGGATATCATTAAGCAGTCATTGAACAACTATGGCAGAGGTCAGATGCAATGCCTTGTGGAGGTGCAATAATTTTGGATTTTGCTTGTATATTCAGCTGGAGAATCTGTAATGCACATTTTCCATAGTCAAAGTTTGGATTTAAGAGTAGTGTTTTATACTTGTGTTGCTGTACATTGTACAGAATTTTTACATGCACTATAGCACAGGAGTAAAAAGATTGAGCATTTTGATTTCCAGAATTTAGAATGATTTGTATAGTTGAAACAGTTCTGTTCGAACAGTTTTCTTTCATCCCTTTAAGAACTGCATAATCTAAAATTTTAGTAGTGTTGTCCAGCTGATACCGTAAACAGGTTTGGGCCACTGATACTTCACTCAAATGTGATTTCTTTAGCTGTGAGGCTGAAAAGTAAATATTGGCAGACTATTCAACTATGGGACCATTGTTGCCATCCTTGCCCAGTTCCAAAATGCACATGTCCAGTAGGAGGTTGCTGGAAATGCAATCTTTTCTCTTCCTAGCCAATTATAGTACACCACCATTGGTTTAACTGAGGTTAGCAAACTCAGCATTGACCAGAAATTGAACCTGAGAACATCATGTTTTCATGGCTCAGTGCCACACCACATTTACCTATTGAGGTACTATCATGCTTAGTTTGTGGGTGGATTGCTCGTTGGTGCCCATTCATGACAAATGATTAAGTGCAGTAGTTTTAGGCTGTGGCCTTTTAACTATTGACAAATGGGTTGGAAATTACTAAGTTCAAGGAGAGCATTTAATAGTCCTTGGTGGAGAAGTAAGAATCCCACTCAACAGTACAGTGGAGAAGAGGAAAGAAAATTATTGTTTTTAGTGGGGCATTTATCTTGGATTTTCAAGAACTTGAATCCATTTAATCCCAGTGTTGAATGGCATTTAAAATATTTTATAGGTTTTCTATTGTAGCATAAAGTGCTTCCTTCCCCTGTTATATTGAGTTCCATGTTTTAGAATTGCATGTGAAGGTATAATGTGATGGAGCAGGTGACAGTGCTAACTTCTTTGTCACCGAGTGCTGGGAGAAATTGAATTTGAATGGCAGTGGGATATTCTGTGGTATTATGTTCATAACATCATAGTAAGCTGTCTAGATAAAAGATTTTCTGAAGGAAAAACTAAAATTCAATGTGCACACATTTAGGTCTACTTAACACTAGAGGATTGTTATTGATAAGAAAGTTTTGTAAGACATTGAGTTTGTGATAAAATTGAGATGTGCTGAACATGTGGTGATGCAAACAATTTAAATAAAAAGTATTATTAAATTTTCTATTTACACCCGAGTCCAATTCTACTCATTTCCAAATATCCAATGACCCCAATCTATGCTGTACACCAGCAATGCTGTGCTTGTAGCCACAATTTGAGAGTTCTGAAATATACATTGAGACCTTTATTTGTTACAAATACAGTTGTCTTATTTAAGATTAAATATGAAGCAAATATTCAGAAGGAAAAGCTGGTGCCCCTGATTTAAACAAAAAAAGAGAAAACTGAAGAAGGATTGTATTGAAACAAACTTCATATCATATACGATTAGCCTTTCAGTACTGAAATGTCTTGTTTGGAAAATATGTAGCCTTTTATGGAGTCCTGCAGCTCAGTGGTTAGAGCACTCACTCGCCTTTCAAGTGAGAGACCTGGGTTCGATTCCCGGCAGGACAGAGCGAAACCTCAGGCAAGTTTCCTTACTCCACATGCCTGATAATAATCCCTCAAATTTTTTTTATCATTTCAATCTACAACTCTTTGTGGGACACTGCTGAGCACAAATGGCTGCTGCCTTTCGCCCACAAATATCCAGTTAATTCACTTTACACTATATTCTGTGAAGCGCTGTTGAGACATCTAGAAGATATGAAAAGCGTTATATCAAATACCGTACAAGGATTATTATTATTTTCTACCATAAATATTTGCAAATATTTTATATCTCACAAGATTAGAGTGGATAAAGACCTTCTGATCTCATCCCTCCAGAATACCCACTCTACCCTTACTCCATACGCCTAATAATAATCCTGAGGAAAAAAAGCAATAATAAATGGGTCATTTTTATTGCATGACTGTTTGTGGACTGCTGTCCGCAATTGGCTGCCGCATTTCTCCCATAAATATAGTCAATACAGCGTATTCTGTGACGCACTTTGAGACGTCTAGAAGACATGAAAAGCGCAATATCAAATGCAAGGATTATTATTGTGTGTGTGTGTGTCCCACCCATGATTAAGGATGATTTTTAAATGAGTAATATCCTGGCCTCTACCACCCTTCCTGGCAATCTGTTCTAGCCGTTGGATTACCCTCGGTGTAAAGAAGCCTGCAATATTCCTAAATCAGGATATTCTCTGAACACATTGAGAACACTGCAATGTTTATAACAGCAGACAATTTGTTTAATGTTGTTTAGTTTTTATTTTTCTTAATTTACGTCACAAATTGCTTTCTTCTACTACAACTTTTCTTTCTTTAGCGATGGAGGAGTGACCCACATCTGCTGCACAACTACCATTGAAGCTGCTCTGTGTCTGAGCTAAACTAAGACACTCTTGTGTGGGAGGGGGCGGTGGGGGAGAAGTAAAACTTGTTCAACCAGTTTCCTACACCGCCTCCCCTAAAGCAACGCTTTGATGCTGAATAACACTTAGCCCCACAGCGTGCTAGCTTTTAGTATCAGCAAGGGCAGCTGAGTGTGAGTGTCAAAGAACGTTGGGATACAAATCTATTTATGTGTCTAATAGTTTATCCATGCACATAAACTTTTAAAATAAAATAATTAGTCGGATAGCTACTCAGATGATTCCACTGCTAAGAAATACCTTCATAACTACTTATGATGTTCTTTGTTCTTTGTTCATACCATCCTCCTACCTGTTGTTCATCCTCTGTTGAGTCTGAGGTTTATGAAGAGGGATTGATGTTTACGGTTGTCAGGGCTATTAGATTGGAACATAACTGTGTAATTCAAAGTTTGAGCGCTAACAATCATACAATTATCCTGCTTGGAAACCAATTTTCATGTACAAAGTTCAAAATGTAAATGTAAACTTTATGTCCCAAGATTTTTAATGACCCTTCAACTATTTTTCTTGCCTCAAGTACAACTTTTGAAAGCCAGTCTTTTGTAATAACTTTATTGTCCAATGATTTTACAACTTCTGCACAAGGTTTTGCGTAATTTACACCATAATACTGAACGGGAACACTGGGGTTTGTTCATCTATCCCATGATATTTAAATATTAGCTTCAGAAATTACTCTTGCTTACTTATGCCATGCTTTAAATACTCTATTGCCTGTTGTAGCCCTACCTTCAGGGGCAGCCTGCTATCTAAATGAACTGGTAGTGTTGTTGTCACAGAACTGACCTTCAAATGTAGAAGTAGATATTTCCCTGCCTCTGGCAGTATTGCTGAACCATTATTTTTAACTATGAGTGGGCTGAGAGTCTGCACAGTGGGGAAAGCTCCTGATCAGAAAATAAAATTGCAGTTTCTAAGTTTGGAAACATTCACATATGTGCTTGAGTTTGAAAAAGCACAGCTATTGCTGAAGGCACTATGGATTCTGTTTTGCAGTGTAAATGTGCTGAACACACAGCTCCAGCCTTCAGACATTGTACAATTGTTTCTGTTTGGGGGTGATTCTACATTATCGTGCAATCTAAACACATATTTTTATGTCATTTTGTGTTGATTTACCTGACCTGCATCTCCAGTCCTGTCCCCCACACCCCACTGGCTCCCGATTGAATAATCTTACATTTGATATCATGCCTTTCTTAACATGTTGAAACATCTCAAAGAAAGGGCTTCAGAGTTTTTCTGTAAAGTAGAATGACTGTATTTGTAGGTAAACTTACATACTTCAAACATGAAACCATGTCAAATACAGTATAAAGGTGCTAAAATAGGAAAGATCAAAGTGGAAGAGAAAAGTCTGAAGGCACCCAAGTTGTTTTGAAATCAGAGGAAGGGAGAGACGTTGGCAATTACTAATCCTTTGGCTGTGTGCCTAATATTGACTCAGATCAGTGAATTCACCTTCCCTGCTTTACAAAAACGGTCTCAACTGATGTCTGATTGTGTGGGTCTGGAGCTGTCTTTCCCCAGGGTAAGTAATCGACTGCCTGGGCAGAAGGAAACTGCCTCAGCTCTGGAGCATGTCTGTTTCTGGCACCATGACCAGACACAGAGTCATAAACAAACCTCGATGTGGCTATCAGCGGCAGCAATAAAATGCCATGGAGAGCAGGAAGAGCAGGTTTATTACAACTGCAGACGAATATTAGAAATGGTTCAAAAAGAATCATAAGGAACCAGTTTGTTCTTCAAATGATTAAGGGCAGGACTTTGTCCATCTATGGCTAAAGTACTCTGAGAAGCTACCCTGTGTGAGCAGTGCTAAATAAATGCAAGTTGTTGTGATCGGCTGCCCCCCTGTACTGTTTCAGGCTATACACAGATCTAAAATTATCATATTTTCAACTAATTTGCAAATTTATGATCACAGCTTTAGTTCTACATCACAACATCTGATTCCTGCACCTTATAATCAGCTCGTGCACCATGATCTAGCAGTGCGTGAACTTAAGTAAAATATGAAAGCATTTGTGCAGAGAAGTGGTATTTCTGTATGTGGATTTATAAGATCAAGCTTTGCATTATGGGCTTCACGCCATATATTTTTGTATTGCCTTAACTTGTCTATTCACAGCAAAAATATATTTATCATTTAAGTAGTTGATGTATTGAAAATAACTGCATTGTTGTTTCCTAGAGGTTTACCAGTAATCTGAAACATTAGCCAAGTACAGCAATTAGAACAGAACCTTGTATCGAAAAGATGTGAAAAGCGCTATATCAAATGCAAGGATTATTATTATTATTATTATTATTATACTAAAACATTTTAACATCTTTATTTCACAGTAATCATGAAGTGCTGCAACTCTTTTATACACTAGGGGTTCCCAACCTTTCTGAGCTCATAGCCCCCTACATGACATTAGCCACGCTGACTGATGTGCCACACAACAAATCCATGGAAATTGAGTAGGTTATTGTAATTGTAAACAACTTTTAAGAATTAAAGGCAATAAATAAAAAGTAATGGTTAGATACGACACAAATCATCATAATTTAATTCCAATCAGTGACACTCTCAGTCGCTTTCCACATACAGATGTACTCGAACAATTGTAAGATTTGGAATAACTTGGGTTGATTCGATTCAACACTTCACATTATAAGGGAAGAGGTTGGGTATGGAAGTGAGAGGAGTGAGAAAGAAAGAGAAGTAAACAAATACACACTCATTGGCCTCTGCAGATTTGCATCTCTCTTCCTTATTTAACCACCCTCGTCCTCAAAAAAAGCTTGAACTCCATCGTAACCTTTTGGTTACCCTCCCTAGGTTTAACTGAAAAAGTCCTTTCCACACTGTACCTAGTTACATTTCTATTGATCATGATTCCATTTTACCAACATGAGATATTTGTACACGTGTACACACACACACACTCGCACGCACACACAAGCTAGTCGGTGGCCTCGGGCCCAGGTAATAGGAGCTGAATGGAAATTAAAAACAAAGGAATACAGTAAACAAAGTAATGAAATAATGAGATGCTGAAAGAGGGACTTTACCTTTTCGTTACCTTTGAGCAGTGGCAGCGAGCCCAGATCTATGGTTTTGCCTTGAGACCTGTACTAGGCCATTCAACGCCTTGCCCCCGCCTATCTCTCTGACCTGCTGGCTTCCTATCAACCTGCCCGCACCCTCCATTCAGCAGACTCAGGCTTGCTCCGCGTCCACCACCCTAACCATCGGTGGCCGGGCTTTCAGCCTCTCTGCCCCACGCTATGGAACTCCATCCCACAGCCCCTCCACCTTGCTTCCTCCCTTTCCTCCTTCAAGGCTGGTCTCAAGACCGTCCTCTTCGACTGCGCCTTCGGCTTCCCCCCTAATTCTCCCTCTCCCACTCTCCTTTCCCCTTCCCACTACTCCAACACTCCCCCTCCTTGCTCAGGTCCCGACCTGACTGTTCAGTGCTTTGGGACGTCTTCCCGATGTGAAAAGCGCTATATAATTGCAATTTTGTTGTTGTTGTTGCACTATGAGGAACTCTACTTCAGTTTTAACAACTCATCTGAAGGATGCCTCCGTCAATGCAGCACTCAGCACACACTGAGTCTCAAATTTAAACGATATAGAGCTTAAACTCACAAGTCAGACAGGTAGGCAGTCAGGACACTGATAGTCCTAGAATTGAAAGTGGAAGTGGAGAGATAGAGTTGGGAGTTGTGGAAATTTCCCCCATATCTGCGGATGATTCACTGAGGGGGAGCATGTGGAGGGTGAAAAGGAGGGGACCGAGGACAGAGCCCTGAGGAATGCCGCATGAGATGGTGCGGGGGGACTGGAAGATAAACCGTTGGCAAACACAAAGTAGAGATGGTATGAAAGGAAGGACCTGAACCAGTCAAGGACAGATCTTTGAAGGTTGAGGTGGGAGGAGAGGTGGTGGAGGAGGATTGAATGATCTAATGTGTCAAAGGCGTTGGCATTCCAAGATCACACAGAACATATCTGCTCACAGTTATGAAACCATACCCTATTGTGGGTTAGTGTCTTGTCAGGAAAAGAAAGGGAGGGGGGAAAAGAATATTGTAATTTACAATTGGATGATGCTGCTGGTTTGTTTACTTGTTTAATCAGCCTCCACTTGATTATTTCGGTTTCTTTCAGTACATAGTGTCATGGTAGTTTTCTGTACTGTTTATTCTGCTATTCAATCAGCCCTAATACTACTCTAGGTGGTTTTGTGGTTAAGATGAATTAGTGCAAAATATTGTGTAACTGGCACAGAGCATGACCTGCTGAAACAATTTCTTGCAACTGCAATAAGTTTATGGAAAAGACCAGGCATTTGTATTGTTTATTTGAAATGCAATTATTATTTTGCACTATTAACAAATTTTTGAATATAAAACAAAGTTAAAATATTGTGATTTGGTTGTTTTCTCTGTCATTTTTGGAAAAACAAATACCCCTGCTTTAATATAGATGTTGCAAATAGTACCCAGCCAGGGTAGATGTGCTTTTGAAAGAGTGATTCAATATTTTTGTTCTTTTTATGTTATCACTTGATAAAATACACAACCACAGTTTCCACAGTAAATGTTACTTGTAGGAAATGCAGACTAGTTAATTTGTGAGGAATTAATGAAACATTTGTTTTGTTCCCAGATCCATTAGTCCTGTAATCCTTCAGAGTGTGAACCTCTGTTGTTTGCAGAGAGCTGAACTGATAGCTCAGTGGCTTTTCCTAGTAGCCATTGTGGAGGAAGATGATAGAATCAGATTTTTTCCATTGTTTGTTTATTATCAGCAGTTTAGTGTTCGCAATGGTCTTCCCATATTAATAGTAAAAGTACTGGACTTGACATAGTGCTTCGAAAGGGAAGGCAGTCAAATTTTAAAAATCGATGTACCTGTACCTTGTGCTTTTCACGTCTTCCAGACATTTCAAGGTGCTTCACAGAATATACTAGTAAAATGAATTGACTGTATATTTGTGGACAAAATGTGTCAGCAAATTGGCACAGCAGTATCCCACAAACAGTTGTGGATTGAAGTGACCAATTTATTATTGTTTTTTTTCTTGAGGGATTATTATCAGGTGTGTGGAGTAAGGAAACTTACCCAAGATTTCGCCCTGTGGAGAGTTGAACTAAGGTCTCTCGCTTACAAGGCAAGTGCTCTTACCACTGAGCTACAGGACTCTGGTATTTTATTCCATGCAGGGGTCATGCTGTAATTAGATTTATGAAACAACTTGCTGTTTGAACATGGCTAAAGGTTGCAGGCTGAAATGTTTTTCAAGATTTTGTAGTTCCAACAAAGTTTGTGTTTGTTTTTTATTTCCACTCATTCTTTCAAATATTAAATGTAAGGATTATTATTATTATATTCTCAAAGTCAGAAAAGATACTCAAGCACACAATATACTGTACATTGTTTAATATAAGTGGAGATTTTCTTCAGCTTAATGAAAATCTCATTACAGAACTTCTGTGCCATTTCTGTTCTCAGTTGTTCATTTTGATAAATAGTGGATAGATATAAAAGGTTATGAATAAATGTTTTCTTCCATGAGTGAAGGAGATCAATTCATTTAACTTTTTTTTTAACGTTTATACACCTGTTTTTTCTTTATACTGTATTATAAATATTATACATAAAATACATACATAAATTAGATTTTTTGTTAAATCAATTTATTTCCCATCCTACATCACCTCTCTTAATAGCAGAGGCAATTGCTCATATACAATTCCACTGGCAGACGAAGCCTATTCTTCATTTAAGAGTCAGGCGTGTGAGAGTAACACATAAAAGAGGCTATTGTGCACGATTGTATTTAAAAACATTAAAAATTCCACTTGCACGAGTCAGGAAAAGCCATTTGCCCCTTTAAATATGAAAGGTTGAGATTATTTTCTAGAAGAAATTCATTGTATTTCAGATGAACCAGTGATGTAGTGTGCCGATAAAGTAAGTTTCACAAACAGTTAACAACTGACTATCAAAATTATCGTGTTTGATGGTTTTCCTCATAGTTCATTTCCTTTCATATATGCAGAGCCAAAAAATTTGATGCATTCACCTCCCAAGAAAATTCCAGTTATCTTTAAACTGTGTTAAAAAAAGAAAAATAATTTTAAAGAAAGTCACCACAATAACAACAACTTTCACTTCTCTGGTGGTTTGGGGTGAGGGGTTTGTAAGCACAGTCAAAGAGGAAGAGGAAGGTCTTCAGGCGGGGAGAGGGGAGGTAAGGTGGGGGGATTCAGGGAGTGTGTTCCAGCTTTTAGGGGCATAGTGGCTGAAAGTGCTACCTCTGATGATGGGGAGGAGGGTGAGAGGCAGGAGGCTGGTGCCTATCGAGCGGAGAGGTAGAGAGGTGCCAGGGAATGAGTGGATTTGAACACGAGTGTCAGAATCTTGGGAGTCGATCCTTTCGGTGAAGGGGAGCCAATGGAGCCTGGCCAGAACTGGTGAGATGTGGGTATGTAATTTGGTTCCAGCTCAGTGTGCGGGCAGCAGAGTTCTGAATCAGCTGGATCTTTTGAATGGTGGAGCTGGGAGACCAGCGAGGAGAGCATTGGAGTAATCCAAATGGGAGGTGACAAATGCACCAGTTACTGTTTGGGCTGTTGTTTACAAAGACTGATTAAGCAAGGCACAAAACCCCACTTTAATACTTGTTAATCCACAAATATTATTTAATTTCATAATGTTTATTGAAAATCTCATTGGTTTTGCAGAATTTAAATATTTTATACCAATGAATAATTGAAACTGCTGCTTGCCTGAGACTCTGATGGTTAACAAAACATTACTTCCCCCTTCCTCTTCATGAAATGGTGCCCAAACACTCTCCAGATCTTTGCTTCAACTGGAGCCTTTCACATGGACCAGTGTCAATGCTGTTTTGTTAGTAAAATGCAGAAAGAGATGCATTTTGCAGTGGACAGCTTTCACTGCTGACATTTCTTCCACCGAGATGAGATGTAAATCTGAAGCTAGAAAAACTGTTTCTGTTCGAGAACCCTCTTCAATTTTCTCCCCTCATTTTATGATGGCAGCAACATATATTAGGATTTGGTACTATGAACATTATCTGCCCTACAATATTTTGCCCTTGTTTTATTCTTTGTGTCTGCTAGGATGGTAAACGTCTGAACGCTATTTACCTATTGAGGCATCACAGCTAGGTCAATCGTAACCTCAGCTGTCATCCATACCCTTACACTTGGCAGCAGGAGTCACTGTATACTGATCAGGAAATCCTGCCTGATATCTCGTCTCCTAATAGTGCCCTAGCTGAAATCAGGTAAACGTAGCACAGACCATGGTTTGAACTCGGCAGACTTCCAGTAACTTGCCATCTTATCCATGGGGAGCCTTGGAAAATCAATATTATACAGTACATTCATGTGAATAAGTTGAGAGCATGTGAAGAATTGATACAGAGTACATATCCACTGAGTCACTGCTTTTCTTCCCATTGGCTGATATTTTAAAGTATTTTTAGAGAAAAACTGCAGACTCCATTTCATTGCCTGAAGAAATGATGGTTCTGCAGCTGGATGCAACATGTTGTATTTGGCTTTTTCAAAACAAATCGTTTGCGGACAGAAAAAACGGATAGTCGGTATATTTAATTTGACAATGTTTTCATCTTAGTAATTTTTTTGTTTCCCGCTCCTCCAAATTCATCTTCTGTTCTCTTGATGGAATTGAATTGCACCGTGGTATGGAGCTGCAGCATAAATGTAGCAAATATCAACCAGCTTCCTTCTGGCACTTTGTATTTTCTTCCCTATCCGAGGAGCTGTGAAACCACCTGTCTCACGATGACTGCAGAGTTTCACTACAGTAAACATTCACCAAAATGTGGTAGTAATAATAATAATCCTTGCATTTGATATAGCTCTTTTCACATTTTCTAAAGTCTCAAAGCTCTTTACAGAATATACTGTAAAGTGAATTGACTGTATATATGTGGGCAGTACAAGCAAAACCTTAAATGAATTTTAGAACACCCTTACCTACTGGTAAATGTTATATTAATTGCTTCATTTCTTGCCCATACTCCATCCTCTACAATATCAAGAGAAATGTGGCCAGACCAGACTGCCCGTCCTTTGCAAGATTATAACTGGAACAACACCACAAGAGCTTTTAATAGTTAAGCAAGTCTTTATGTTTAAGCCACACAAGCTGCTGCAGTTGCACCTCAGTAACTTGTGTTAGTTTAAAATGCACGCACAGAATGGCAGAGGCAAACTTTCACACACCATTTCTCTTCCCTGTGGAATTCGCTCCCAGCTGGTGGTGTCACCTGGAACGTAGTGCCTTATGTGAAGGAGTAACCTCACTTATTAGAACATGAGTAGCTGGAGCAGACATTAGGTTAGTTTAATACAGTTTCTCCTGATTCCCAGTAATTGTGCTTCATTCAACTCCCAGGGTCAAATTGTTGGATTGATTTATATTTGTTAGAATTGCTTCTGTCATCTAATGTTTTTGTTTAAAAAAAGCATCAAACTGACTAATGACACACAAGAAACAAATTGTTCTTATTTTTTGGTTACATTTTAGTGAAATTACAAACCTATCATAGGACATGATACTGTACAACATACTGTATTACTGTGTGAAATCAAAATTGTAATCATGCCAAAATATCAGCAAGCATATCTATTGTGTAACAACTATATGCTTTAAGAAAGTCTTTAAGGAAGTTTTGCCGGCCCCCTGACCCACCCACCCACCATCGGCCTTCAGCCACTCTGCCCCTAACCATCCCACAATTCCATCCCACAGTCCCTCCGCCTCGCCCCCTACCTAGCCTACTTCAAGTCCCGCCTCAAGACTCTCCTCTTCGACAGTCCCATCGGTCACCCCAAATCCCCTCCTTTCCCTCCACCCTCCCTGATCCCAAACCTGGCTCGGGTCAGCAACATTGACAGTCCAGCGCAATGGGACGTCGTCCCGACAGGAAAGGCGCTATACAAATGTAATTTTGCTGTTGTTTTAGTTTTATCTACTACATTTCTATATTAACTTTTGGATATTTTGATTAAGTATAGGTGAAATTTTTAGGATGCTATCTTGGATGCTATCTTAGATTCTGAATTGATAGAAATACTGAAGTTATAAGATTAGGTACCTCAGAAGATGCTGATTTATATTTTAGATAAAACAAACAAGTTACTCCTATACTGTTTCTGCTTTTTTAAAAATACTGTAAATACAAGTCTGGTACTTTGGGGGGTGGGGGAATATAATCTGATCAACTGAAACTATATTTGCTGTTAATATGAATGAAGGGCTGGTGCTGCAGCCTGAGGCATTTACTGCTGTCTTCAATGACAGTTTATCTCCTGGCTTCTGTCTGCAGTGGTGCTATAGACAGCAAAGTAAGTGATGCCTGCTGCTGTCTCCGGGCGTGCCATCACCATTATTTTCAGACTGTTGGCAGTGTGGGAAAGATCATGATGTGCAACTTTGGAAACAGTTGCATACAGTATATGAAATCCACAGCAGCAGGAGCCCCGGGGCACCCACCGCAGAGCACGGCAGCATAAACGTAGCAAATATCAACTGTAAATGTTTTAATTTTGCTTTGTACCTTTTTGAAGCTTACACCCTCCAGTGATGCCAGCAGCACCTGTTATGTGGGCAAAGCATATTCAACAAATTGGCATTGGGAAGTAAAAGGATATTTAAAATGAATCATGATTATTTGTAACTGATCACATTTTAAAATGTGTCCTGATGGTGGTGTTGCCCGTTTTATTATAGATTATTATAATAATAAAAGTTTTATTATAGATTTCTTCGCTCAAAGGCAGGGAGGACAATTACAGTACTTCTATTGCACAGCAACCCTGTTGCACCCCACCAAAGATCAGCTAATAGAGCACAGACTGAGGATTAAAACTTATCTTCCTTGTTTATATGATTCAGTCTATCAATGGCTTTACTTTCTGAAACCCTCATCCACTACCTCAATTATTCCAATACCCTTCTCGCTGGTCTCTCCAGCTCCACTATCCACAAAATTAAATTAATTAAAAACTCCACTGCCCATATGCTCACCTGCACGAAACTCCATTCCAACCCCCAGTACACAAATCCTTGCCAGGCCCCACTGGATCCCTATCATAGAACAAATTGTCTTGAAGATCCTCACACTTATCCACAAATCACTTAATAACTCTCACAACAACACTCTTCCTCAATCCCTCAGCCTTGCTCCCTCTATCCCCTTTATCAAGTCCTGCCTAAAAATCTTCCCCTTTGACTGTGGTTCTGGTCACCTCCCACACCCTCTCCACCTCAGTTTATCTCCCCTACTTACTGTTGGCAGCTGTGCTTTTAGCCACTATGCCCCCAAATTTTGGAACTCTTCCATAATCCCTTCGCCTTGTCACTTCCTTCCGCATTTTCAGATCAAGCCTGAAGCCCTTCCTCTTCAATCGTGCCTACAGTTACCTCCTGACATCTTGGCATCAAGATCCACCATAATAAAGTGCTCTCAAACACTAACCTGTGCAAGGGGTGCTGTATAAAAGTAAATTGTTGTTGTGTGAGCTATTGGGAGCAACCAAGAAAAATCTCAAGTGTCCTTCACACAGTCCCATTGAATATTTTGTTAGCAAAACTTGTTTCTTTCTCCATTTTTTTTTCTGTTTCTTCTCGCTTCTCTTGAAGGCACTGATTTATCCTGGATTATAGTTTGAAAGTATTAGCAGTACTCCACAAGGTATATCTAAATTGCTGTTTTTCATGTGGGAACCTGATCAGTGAATGGAGCAGACATTATGGCTGAGCCTGATCTCATCTGGCTGTTGGGCAAAGGCAATTGTCTTGGCTAAGATAGCCCTATAGTTGAACAGAATCTAGGTTTACACATCGAGAATCCTTGTATTTAGTACAGCAACTCTGGTGTTGAAAGCCTCAAAGTTCCTCAACATAATCATTATTTTTTGTAGTAACTGCATTTGTAGACAAATATGTCTACAAATTTATGTAGGACAATATAGTATCCCACAAATAACCAGGAGCTGAATGACCAATTTAACTGAAGGGTTGTTGTCCAGGGCATTGGGAGAAATATCCTTCTATTTTCAAATAGTGCAATGGGATCTTTACCCACCAACTGAACAGACAGACTGGTTTAACGTCTCATTTGAAGGACTGCAACTCTGACAGTGCAGGACTCCAAATACTGAACTGGAGTCAGCCAAATCCATGAGTTCAAAGTGTCCGACATGGGATTTGAACGCCCATTGTTCTGATTCAGAAACAGAACACTACCAAATGAACCAGGCTGACAACTTATTGGAAAACTGTCAGCCTCTGTTGAATTCTACTAATCATTAGGGGAAGAAAAAAATGGAGAGGGTTAGAAATAAAATAAATCTTGCTATTGGTATTAGTGGCAGAACTTTGTTAACCAAATGCTTTGAAAGATTTTGAAGCAATCAAAAGAAGCACTATTTTTGTCATAATTGATTTATTGAATTATAAACACTGAAATTCACAGGGTGTTTTTTAAGTCCTGTGTTCCTCTGATGCCCAAGTTGCCATTTCTGTATGCATGAGCTACATTCGATGGAATCTCCCTCCTTGTCAGCCTCCCCAACTCTTCCCTCCAAAAGCTGCAGATCATCCAAAACTTTTGCAGCTTGTGTCCTCTCCCTCACCAGGTTCCGTGACCCCATCACCCCCACTCTCGCCTGGCTCCACTAGCTCCCCCTCCCTCAGAGGATAGGATTCACGATCTTTGTCCTCACTTTTAAGGCCCTTCATGGGCCTTGCCCCCTCCTACCTCTCTGACCTACTGACCCCAATCAACCAGTCCACTTCCTCCGTTCAGCAGGCTCTGGCCTTCTCCATGTCTCCCATCTGACCTGCTTATCAATGGCCTCTCTGCCGGCACTCTTTGGAACTCCATCCCACAATCCCTTCACTTTCCTCCCTTCCTTGCCTCCTTCAAGGCCTGTTTCAAGACCCTTCTTTTCGACTATGCCTTTAGCCACCCCCCTACCTCTGTGCCCTCTGTCATCCCAACCCTGTCCCCCCTCCCCCATGCTCAGGTCCTGATCCCTGACTGTTCAGTGCCTTGGGATGTCCTCTCGAAGTGAAAGGCCCTCTACAAATGCAATGCTGTTGTTGTTGTACTAGATGGAAAAGCTATCATTGCATTAATTGTTGTACTAGAATTCAAATAAATCTTGAAAATGATATAACAGAACTTTCTGTAACTCAAACATTCATTCCAAAACTATAAGTTAAGGAGTTCATACCGAAAGTCTCACCTGACGTTCAAACTCAGATACACTTACCATAACGGATGAATTTCACTAGCCTAGACTGTGTATTTTGTGACACTGGAAGACTCCATCTTCTATGGAGGGAAATACTGACAGGATCAGCAAAATTGCAGATGGGGTAGTTCTGGAGAACTCTGTATTACCAACTCCACATACCTTTAGGCTGCTGGAGAAAGTGTTTTGATAGGAGAATCTATCAGATCCCCTGAAACGTAAATTAATAATATCGAACAATTTAATTTTGTTAATGATTGTAAAAAAAAAAAATCTATTGGTTCATTTATCATTAGCATCTCAAAATAGATTATAATTCAGTGGTTTTACATGAAATCTTACATTCTTTACATTTTATTTTTAAAAAATACACTCACTCAACTGCCCTTGCAGAAGCAGTGTGCAATTAATCTTAGCATGGAAAGTAGTATTTTAAAGTGATTGTAGAATTCATAATTGGTCTTTAAAATACTTTAGAAGTGGGGATAATGCAGATTGGAGTAAAATGTACTCCACACATTGCATGTGCTTCAAGTACACAAAGTCCTGTAGCTCAGTGGTTAGCGTACACCTTGCCTCGTAAGCAAGAGACCTGAGTTCAATTCCAGGCAGGGTGAAACGTTGAACAAGTTTCCTTACTCTGCATGCCTCTGTTTACCTAGCAGAAAGTAGGAACCTAATTGTTGATTGATTGACAGATTGCTTGGTCTGAGCACAGTAAGCAGATAAAGGGTTTGCTGGGTGGGCTTCTAAAATTTCAATTCAAGCTAAATTTTGAACTGTAATTTATATGTATTGCTTGCACAATGAACTCTGTAATGACCAGTCAATGCAATTCAGTATCTGTACTCACTGCAATGCAATTTATGAGGAAATGTCTAACTGTAATAAAATTGAAACCTTACTGTTCAATCCTCTAGTTTCACTTCACATGGAAACTGGTTTTGCTTTTGATTTCATGCATGAAGTGAGTACAAGTTCTAAAAGCTAAGCCAAAGTTAAATTTACTTCAGGTGTTGTGGTACTTGAACATCAGATTGTAACCTAACTGTGTGCAATAGTACAGCTATACAACAACAAGCATCGGACATTTCCCAATACAACACAGTGCTTGTTTAAAATTCAGTGGGTCTTTGTATTAAAAACAGGAGTCCATATGATTAGTGTAAAGACATATTAGATAGAATGAATAGTTTTATTTGTGACTGACACGAATGCACTCACACAGTCCCAGGCCCATTCTTCACATTTGAACCAAGTCAGTGAGTGTTCGAAGGCTATTCCACCAAGGGGATATTTAGGCTGAGCTCAGCTGAACTTTGCAGAACTTTTGCAAAATTAACTGGATGGAGATTAGGAGTGAGATAACCGGCTACCTTCACACAGGCAGGGTAACAAACCTAGGACCTTCCAAATCTAAGTTGCTCAGCCATCATAGCCATTGAACTACTTGCATTTTTTTTTAAAGAAACCTCTATTTATAATGAACCACACAACGGTACGTAAAGGCTAATAAAGTGATACATATCTTATTTAGTATCCCCAGTGCTATACATTTGTAGTTCAAAAGTAACCATATATTACCAGTATCCAAATGTTAATAAGTCAGGATAGTTTGGGCTGATCAACAGAAGGGTCTTATTCCCAAATATGAGGTTGATAGCTCAAGAGGGATAGGGAGAGGATATCGAAACCTGCAGTCATATAATAGAAGATCCCACCCTCTGACACACACACACACTCATGATACCACATCTTGTATTACAACATCTGTTGGATCTAAGAGCCATTGGTCTGGACCAGCCCATCAGAGGCAAGGAGAGGAATGTTATCCTGAAATCAAGCTTGCTGTCCTTGTTCGGGGAGAGGTGCTATTAGGAATTGAACCCAGATCCATTGATATTTTCCCAGTTGCAGATGGAGACCTGATATTATCTTTTCTAGAAAAGCAAAGACTCACATTCCCAAACAGAATTAGAGAGTTAATTCCACTCCACTGAAGCACCTTATCAATTCATATAGTATCTTGTCGCTATAAATGTAAAAAAAATGTAAAAATCACGTCATTGAGACATCTTACTTTACTGTGAAGTGAATTGACTATATTTTGGGGCAAAATGCGGCTGGCAATTGCACACAGTAGTGTTCCACAAACAGACGTGCGTTGCCTAATTTGCCTAACAACAGGATTACACTTGTATAGCGCCTTTCACATCAGGAGGACGTCCCAAGGCGCTGGACAGTGAAGGTTTTAAAGCCTAAGGTTTTGCTCCACAGAAATAAGTAAATTTCTTACATGCCATCCCACTATATTCCTATATTCCACTATATTTTGAATATTTGCCTTAAAGTGTCTGCTATTGCATGTTACCATTACTCTGGAACTTCTTTCTTACAAACATTTCTTTACACAACATTCTCTTTGTGTGGTGTTAATGACATCACATTGGCTACAAAATCTGCCTCATTCTGACCTCTGCAGTACAACTACCCAAATCTCGGGTGTTAAATATGTGTCGCTAGTTGTAACCAGACCCTGCTTTCACACACGAACAGATTTGGATAAATGCCAATATAATCTGGCAGAAGACTCAGCACTGAATCACTCCATTCCAATTACTGAATCCACCCATTCCAGGCAACGGATTGCTTCCAACTCCCACAAGGTATATTGCCAATTTAAAAAAAATGTTTATAAAGGTACAGATCACAGCTGAAAACAATAAATAAAACACAAATCCTCTTGTCATATTAATCCAGTTACCAAAAGAAAATTTGAATTGATATGCAAACTACCTCAAGTGGGAGAGAGTTGAATTCTTTCCCCCCCCACCGCCCAATCTGCTGAGCTTCTTATTTGAACCGTGCTAAATGGAGGTTGGGCATCTTTCTGCACTGATAGGATGGATATTGGATGGGGTCTCTGCTTGGCTGCCAACCCTAAGTGGTAATTACACTGCAGTCTATACCCCGTTACCCCAGTCCTTGCCAGACTTCACTGGCTCCCTATCCCGAGAGGATCGACTTCAAGATCCTCACCCTTGTTTTCAAATCCCTCCACTCCTCTGCACCCCCCTACCTCTCTGAACTGCTCTCTCCTCAAACCACCTCCCGTTGCCTTCGCTCCACCGGGTCTGGCCTCTTCCATGTCCCCCGAATCCTCCGCTCTACCCACGGTTGCTGGGCCTTCAGCCACTATGCCCCAGGGCTCTGGAATTCCCTCCCTCACTACCTTCGTCTTGCCCCCTCTTTTCTCAGTTTCAGGTCCCAGCTGAAGACCTTTCTCTTCGACCGTGCCTTTGGTCACCTTTCTATCTCTGCCTCCGGCTCGGTCCCGGGATCCGCTATTGTGAAGTGTTCTGAGAATCCATCTGGTGTGGAGAACGCTATATAAATCGAAGTTGTTGTTGTTGAATGCACAGCACAAGTAGGGTACTTGTCACTAAAGAAAATGAATGTGTCCTCATAAACATAAGTTAAATGAGGTGATGATTTTTTTAAAAAAAGTTCTCTTTAATTCACTAGTTTTTCCTTGCTTATTATTCTTTCCTGAAGTCAGTAATTTCATGTGCCTTTGGGCTCTCTGGTAGTTGTCTGAACAGTCAATCTAGAAATAGTGTATTGGCAGACAGTTTTACCATTGGGGATCTCCTATCAGATAGATCCTAGTAGTGTCTTCATTAAGTGTTAACACATGTATGTTTTAGCAGGAGGGCTTAGGCTAGTGATCGTGGGGAAAAAAACACCAGATTTGTTGGGCCTACCTTTTCAGCTTGATGGCTAATAGTTCTGGCTCGCTCCCACCCATCTGAGATCTTACTCAACCAGAAATTGTACCTAGGGTCACTTTGTCTGTATAACTTGTTAACCCACCACATGGTACATTTACACCTATGGTCATAAATTTAATTAGTAATTAGTCAAGATAATATGAAAACGTGTGTGGTTGTCCACATATGGACACCTTTGCTGTTTATAGCATTTATTGATGACATTGGTGATGGTATTACAAGTAGAATGTCTATGCCTACAATTGAGGCCAAAGAGAGATGATATTACACACTGAGTGGTATATCAATGTAGTGGGAAGATATCTGCTGGTTGGCAAATTTTGAAGTGTTGTTATGTTCAATGGCAGTAATTGCCAAGGCAAAGCGAATATGAGGATGCATAAGAAGATCTGAAAGCAACAAGGATGTCACTGTATCTTAAATCAATAATTTACTGTATGAAGAAATGCTAAGGGAGCTGAATATGTTCTCGTCAGGAAAAATAGGGACACATTATCCAAGTTTCTAAAACCGCAAAGGAAATAATAATAATTGTTGCATTTGATATAGCGCTTTTTACATTTTCTAGACATCTCAAGGCGCTTCACAGAATATACAGTACTAATATACAGAATATACCTCATACTGTGTACAGAATAAAGTGAATTGACAGTATATTTGTGGGTGAAATGCACCAGTCAACTGCACACAGCAGTGTCCCACAAACAGTCATGGATTGAATAATGAATTTTATTATCTTTTTTCTTGAGGGATAATTATCAGCCATGTGAAGTAAGGAAACTTGCCAAAACCATTGGTGGATTGGATGTGTGGAAACTATATCTGCAGATCTAAAAAAGAATGAGGGACATTGTAATAGGACAATGATTAGTTAAGGACTACTTATACTTTAACTGCTGCTTAAACATCTCTATTAATACATAGATGGTGGATAAACTTATTTAAAACATTTGCTGATTTTTTGGGGGGGTCTGGGGTCAGGCAGATGTCTGATACATGCAAAAACTAATCTGCATGTACCATGCTTAAGTGTCCAAACCAGACTGGAATTCCATGTATGTAAGCCACCTATGAATAGAAATTTCCCTGCTTTTGGAATATAATACATACTGTCTCTCTTTGAAATAATGCACCGTGCTTACCTAATTCCAGAGAGAATTAGATAGAGGTTGGTGAAAGCCGAGTTTTGAGGACCCCAAAAAGTTCAGTGGGATACTGCTGGAGTTTGAACAGCTAAAATTGCATGGTTTGCCATTAAAAGCATTGGGCTTGTCCCTCATACCCTCCGCCCCACCATCGGAGGTTACGCTTGCCCGCAAATCTGGAACACTCTCCCTCAATCCCTCTGCCCTGCCTCCTCTTTCCCATCTTCAAGTCCTGCCTGTGCTTATGGGTACCTTCCCCCAACTCAGACCCCCTCTCCTGGCTCAGAGTCAGGCTTCACAACTTTTAAGCTCCCTGAGAAGCTACCCAGCATGGAAGGCACTATATATGTGCATGTTGTTTTTGTTGAATAGGTTTGGACTGTGGACAGTGATATATATTTTTTTTAAACGGAGGTATACATGTTGCACCTGGGCAAAATAGTCAGCATTTCACATGGTTAATGTTTGACTTCAGACATGCTACACTGTTCCTTTAAGAGGAAGCAAGTGCAGCATCTGGAAAACATGGTGGGCAAATGCTGTTGCTTTTCCTCCGCCATTTTCCATTGCTCTTTGTCAACCAAAATACTCCTAGAATCATTTATAAAGGTCAATGGTCTTGTTTCCAAGTTGTTAAGTTCATCAATTAGCTTTTTTTCAACTTGAATATGATTGGCTGTTGAACCTCATTGCTGACTGACTTGCCACTCTGCTATAGGGAAGAAATTGCATTGACATTCAGCACTAATTCTGCGTATAGAATTTCCTGCACAGTTGCTGCCGGAACCCCTTAAACAGTGACTGAAAGAAAACTTCCAACCACTAGCACATATACTTAGCCTGGGGATTTTCCATTGATGCATTGTTCGACATTTCTGGTTAACTCTTTAAGTCCTAAGTGGTGTATTCCTTTATGCAGCCGATATTTTCAGTGTTTTCGCTTTTAAAAAGAGAAAAAATCAATTCTCTTTCTACTCTGTACCTGCAAAATGCCTCAGCAACAACTGAATTACTGTACAATGATCAAGTGCCCAGAGACGCTACTCTGTGTGATGGATGCTATATACTGTAAATGCAAGTTGTTTATTTTGCAACAGTGTATTTCTGACTTTCCCACAACTGTTATTGCAAACTTTATTATGAGATTTCCAAACAATGCATACTTTACACGTAACCTCTAGGAATTCAATCTCTTCACCCATCGCACATCCCACCTACTTACTCCACGCTCCATTTCCTGTTGCCTCTGGTTGATTGGCTCCAGCCTCATGCTTGTTCCTTGCCGCCTCCATTCCACCATCGGCGACCATGCTTTCAGCCACTTTACCCGAAACTTTGGAACTCAATCCCTCCACCTTGTCCCCTCGTTCCCCATTTCCTGATCACACCGGAAGACCATTCTCTTTGATTGTAACTATAGTCACCTCCTCTTTACCCCCACCTCGGCTTCAAGCTCCATCACTGCTAAGCGCTCCAAAATGCTACCCTGTGTGAAAGGTGCTATATAAAAGCAAGTTGTTGCTGTTAATTGAGTTGAAACGATGCTTTACTCATTTCATGAGTACCCTTACAAAAGCAGGAGTTTTTATCCCATTAGTCTGGCTTGGATTCAAACCAGCGGTGTGGTGTATTCATAAAACAAGCAAGAAAAGGTTTGTCAAAAAATCTATTTTATGCAATCTCAACTTTTCAAAGGTCCATTTATTTTTGCCCCTTGATATATTTTTTAAATGTTCACGTTACCATTTTCTAAGACATTTCCCCCAAATTATATATCGAATATCTAAAAGGCAAAGATCTTCATTCCACCACATAAATACTACAACAATGTACAGTACATATCCTTCAGATGCTCTATCTGTTTTCTTGACATAAAGCTCCCCTACTTCAATTAACACCATTCTTACTAAATTCACAAACGCACGGGGATCAGTAATATCAGTTTGTGTTTAACCGCTCTAGTTTATCTAAAGTTGCATTAATATTCTTGTATTTCTGTTAACTGTTCCTGAATTATAAATAGAACAGCAATGCGGACACATTAAAGCCAAAGTTTGTCATTCTTTCACATAAATGTTACAAATGCTGTAATGTTACAAATTACAGAGCCCCCTGACACATTGTTATTATATACAGCACTGTACTTCCTTTTACATGTACTTGCCCTGGTATATTCAGTTTGAATGCCTGTCATTTTAAAAGCTAGTGTAGTTTGCTTGGTACTGTCTTGCTGGGATGCCATTTTTTCATTTCCTGCAACACCTCTATCCCTCCCCCCTCCACTTCCAAACCCACCACCATCTTCTACCGGCCCTGGAAGAAGATTCCCCCTCAAACTTTCACCTCTGCCCTAGCAACCTCCGACCTCCTCCCACAATGGCATTCTTTTTGTACAGACCCATCCTCCGCCTCCACCGCCCTACACAACACCCTCTCCACTACCCTTGACACCCTGGCCCCCCTCACCTCCAAAACCGTCTCCCATTCCCGATCATCACCGTGGTACACATCTCACCTCCGTTCCCTCAAAAGCCAAGTGAGAGCAGTTGAACGCACCTGGCTCAAATCTGGCCTCACGGTCCACCGGCAAATCTGGCTGGACCGCATCAAATTTTACCGCTCCGCCCTAGCCACCGGCAAATCAGCCTTCTACTCCAGGATAATCCTGGAAGTGAAGGACAACCACCGCCTCCTCTTCGCCACCACCAACCAGCTCCTCCGCCCCCCCCCTGCCTTACCTCGCAGATCCTCTCCTCAAACGTTCGTTATGAGGAGATGCTGGATTTCCTCGAGTCCAAAATTGAGAAAATCCGCTCTGCGGTTTCCTCCCCCCACCACTCCTCCACCTCCGTGCCCTCATCAGCTACCTCAACCCCTACTCACCCCCCATTTCACACTTTCAACCCCAGCACCCCGCTTTCAGTCACAAAAACAATCACCTCCATGAAACCCACCCCATCCCCACCCCCCTCCTCCGCACCCAGCTCCATTTGTTAGCCCCGCTCATTTCTGACACCATTAACCTTTCCCTCTCCTCAGGAACCGTCCCTACCTCCCTTAAAACAGCCACCATCACCCCTATCCTGAAGAAACCCTCCCTTGATGCGTCGCAACCATCAAGTTATCGACCCATCTCCAACCTCCCGTTTCTATCCAAGGTCCTTGAAAGAATGGTTGCCTCCCAGCTCCGCTCTTTCCTTTCAAATCACTCACTTCTTGAACCCCTCCAATCAGGTTTCCGCCCTATCCACAGCACAGAAACTGCCCTGGTCAAGGTCACAAATGACATCCTAACCGCCTGTGACCAGGGCTCCCTCTGCCTCCTCGTCCTCCTTGACCTGTCTGCTGCGTTCGACACAGTCGATCACACCATCCTCCTGCAACGTCTTTCCTCCCACCTCAACCTTCAAGGCACAGTCCTTGACTGCTTCCATTCTTATTTGACCCACCGTTTACATTTTGTTTCTTCCAATGGCTTTTCTTCAAACCCCCGCGCAGTTTCCCACGGCGTCCCTCAGGGCTCTGTCCTCGGTCCCCTTCTTTTCACCCTTTACACGCTCCCCCTGGGCGACGTCATCCGCAGACATGGGGTAAATTTCCACATGTATGCGGATGACACCCAGTTGTACCTTTCTGCCTCATCCCTCAACCCCCAGACGATCGATGTTCTGACAGCATGTCTGTCCGACATCGAATCGTGGACGAGGGACAACTTTTTGCAATTGAACGTGAATAAGACCGAGGCCCTCCTGATTGGCTCAAGCCAGCGCCTCCGCACATCGGGCGCTGCCAGCCTCAACATCCAAGGCTGCACTCTCCACCTCACAAAGCCAATCAGGAACCTCGGCATCATGTTCGATCAAAAACTTTCCTTCTTCCCCACATCCGCGCCTTGACCGGCACCACCTATTTCCATCTGCGCAACATTGCCAGGCTCCGCAGCTATCTTACCCCCCGCGCTGCCGAAACACTCGTGCACGCATACATCACTTCACGGCTGGATTACGGAAATTCTCTCCTAGTCGGCCTCCCCAGTTCCTCCATTCATAGGCTGCAGGCCATCCAAAACTCTGCAGCCCATGTACTATCCCGCACCCGCCTCCGTGACCACATAACTCCCACCCTCACCCGTCTCCACTGGCTCCCCATCCTCCAGAGGATCGAATTTAAGATCCTCGTCCTCACCTACAAGGCTTTACACGGCCTTGCCCCATCCTACCTAACCGATCTACTCTCCCCCTACACGCCCACCCGGTCCCTCCGTTCAACAGGACTTGGCCTGCTCCAAGCCCCCCGCCCGAACCGCCCCACCATCGGAGGCCGGGCCTTCAGTTTCTCCGCTCCCACCTTATGGAATGCCATCCCTCAATCCCTCCGTTTCGCCTCTTCCCTTTCCTCTTTCAAGGCCGATTTGAAGACTTTCCTCTTCGATCGTGCCTTTTGTTCCACCCCGAACTCTTCGACCTCCCCTTCGTGTTTCACCCCTTCCCAACACTCCCCTCCCAGCTCGGGTCACACGCCTCTTGTTTAGCGCCTTGGGACGTCCTCCCGACGTGAAAGGCGCTATATAAATGTAAATTGTTGTTGTTGTTGTTGTTGTCCTTCCAAGTGCACCAGCTAACCAATTAGCCATTCTTTATCTTCAAGTTTAGACAATGAACGTGGGCCAAACTAGCCTGAAGCATTGTTCCTAATTGTAGAGCCCAATTCTAATACCCAGTTGCTTCCCCAGCTGAGCTCAGCCAACTTTGCACAGGTTCTATAGCTGGAACCTTCTCCTCTGTACAACTTAGTTTCATAATAGGTGGTACCTTTACTATCACTCCATCTCCAACCTCCCATTCCTCTCCAAGGCCCTGGTATGAGTTGCTACTTCCCAGCTTCGTTCCTTTCACTCCCTCCTCGAACCCCTTCAATCTGGCTTGAATGTCTCTAATTACATTCTTAACATCTGTGACCAGGGCTCTCTCTGCCTTGTCCTTCTCGAATTCTCCCCCACCTTCGACACTGTTGACCATTCTATCCTCCTACACTGCCTCTCCGCTCTTCTCAAACTCTGTGGATCTGCCCTTGCCTGGTTTGACTCCTACCTCCCTCTTCGCCTACCCTTTGTTGCTACCAACGGTTTCTCTTCCGGCTCCCACACTGTCACCTGTGGCGTCCCCCAGGGTTCTGTCCTTGGCCCCCTACTTCTCAACATCTATATGTTCCCACATGGTGACATCATCCGCAGACATGGGGTTAACTTCCACATGTATGCGGATGACATCCAACTCTATCTCTCTGCCTCTACCCTTGACTCCAGGACTACCACTGTCTTGACAGACTGTCTATCAGACATCAAGTCCTGAATGAGAATTAACTTTCTACAGTTGAATGTCAACAAGACGGAGATCCTATTGATTGGCTCACGCCAGTGCCTTCTTGCATCAGGCGCTGGCTGCATCAATCTCCATGGTTGCTCAAGACTCTCCTCTTCGATGGACCCATCGGCAAATCCTCCCCCCTTACCCCCGTCCTCAGCTCGGGTCTGAAGCATTATCTGTGCAGCGCCTTGGGACATCCTTGGGCAGCAGGTAGGTGGTGGAGTGAGTGGGTGTGTGTGGGGTGTGTGGGGAGCGATGGGGGAGGGTGAAATTGGATAGGTAGGAAAGAGCAAGAGCATGAGGGGATTTGAAAACAAGTGAGAAGATTTTGAAATTGATTTGTTTGTTAATTGGGGGTGGAGCCTAGCAAGGACTGGCGGGATGGGGTAAAGAGTTTTGTGCGGGTGAATATCCAAGTGGCAGAGTTTTGGATGAGGTGAATTTTGTGTAGGGTGGAGTTGGGGACACCAGCCAGGAGGGCTTCACCTTGAAGATCAAAAAACGACTTGAATGTTTAAATTTACTGGCTCTTGCATAATTTGAACAATGGGAGACTAGCTCCTCCTCCTGCTGAGGTTTGTTGGAGTTGAAGCACCAGGTAAAGGCAGAATCATGCAACATTAAATTGCCTCATGTTGAGCATGTAGCAGGCCAATTAGTCTATACAGAAGGCCTTGAAGAAGCATCACCTTTCGTTTACAGTTTAGGTTGACTCTCCATTGCAGTACTGGAGAAGTGCTGTTACTCGAGGTGCCATATTTCGGGGAATCTTGTTATAGCTCACCTGAATAATGTGCTGCCTCCCTTAGAAAGTAGATCTACTATGGATCTACACAAACTGGAAGTGTGGTGCTTCCAGCATTGACTGGTTGGCTTTCTATGCTAAAAATATCTGACTAACATCACTTATTGCCCATTGCCATGAAGATTATAGAATGGCGGAACTGGCTGGACAGGCTGATTGGCCTCTGCCTGATCCAATTTAACTTTGTGACCGGGAGTCCTGGTACAGTAAGCCAGCCTGGGACTCACCAACATCAGAGACAAGCGATCAGAATGCACCTCAGTGATATCCATAATAATAATATATTTAAAAAAACACAATAATAAAAATTGGTGGTTTCAATCCACGACTGTTTGTGGGACGCTGCTGTGTGCAATTGGCTGCTGCATTGCACCCACAAATGTACAGTCAATTCACTTTACAGTATATTCTGTGAAACACTTTGAGACATCGATAAGATGTGAAAGCGCTATATCAAATGCCAGGATTATTATTATCATTATTGCATCTATGCCTAGGCAGCACCGCCAATATCACTCCTGTGTACTGTGCATGCATGCTATGTGCAAGAAACACTGCCAACACCACTTCCTTTGTCTTGCAAATTGTGCTGCCTATGCATAGATGCAATGCGCAGTAAGTGATGTTAGTCAACCATTTTGGGCACAGAAAACCAGCCAGTTAATGCTGGAAGCATGATGCTTCCAGTTTGTGTAGATCCATAGCAGATCTACCTTCTAAGAGAGGCAGAACATTAGTGAGGTGAGCTGTAAGCTTTGCACTGGAAGTGATGTTAGCAGCGCTTCCCGTACATAGCACAACGCTCGGGAATGGATATTAACGTAACAATCTGAAAATCAGCCACTTTCAGGCCTCATTTACAATGCATTCTCCAAGACATTGGCCCCAACAGTTTCCCTGGACTTCAATTGAGATATGAAACTTCAGATGGATCTCATGACTCTATTTAAAATAAGAAGTTTTTCTTTGTGAAATGCCAATAATCCTCCAGGTTAATTAGTTATCTCATCACCTGGTGGCTGTTTGATAAGGTGGCTTCCAGAGCTGACATATTGATCTCCCCACTACCCACTTCAACCTTCCTCTTGCTCACCTCCAATGCGTAGGCTGATGAAACACTGGCGTTTCACAGCAGAGCTGATGCTAGGTCAGTTTACATCCATTTTCCTAATTCTTCTAACACTTTCATTGGCTTCCTTTCAATATGTTTTGCGTGTTGTTCTGTGATCGTTTAAAAGTGCTTTATTCAATCTGATGGGAAAAGTTTTTTTTTAATCCTTTTTAATTGAATTAAAAATAATGATAAGTATGTGCAAGCAGCTTTTCTCCTCTTTCAATATATGTGTGGTGTCCTATCCGCAACTTCACTCTGAACATGAGCAACCTCACAGAACTGGGAAGGTAAAATATTTCATTGCAGAATAGTAATATTAATCTTTTCAAAATGCAAGGGGTTTGGTCCCCACTGGTGGGCATATTATTGGCTGATACATTTTGCTGTTGATTTTCTCTTATAAATTCGCAACTTCACTTTGATATTTGATAAACTGTCTAAATGTTCAAACACTGATTTTTTTTCTCTCCCCCTCCCCTATTCATTGTGTACATTTTACACACAGGAGGAAACAACTAACCCCACCCCTCCCCTAATTTCCTTTTGTGTTTGTGATTGCACCCAAGACAGCTAACTGCAGCACAAAATGCACCTATACAAAAAACAAATCACTCCTGAAACAAATGTAAGCATTTATATTTAAAACAAACAGATGGCAGGTAATGGCCTGCGGTTGTATAAATTCGTAAATTCGAGAGACGATGGTTAGAAATTATCTTAATAGTTTATGATGTCATCTGAACCTCTTGATAAGATTACAGTCTTGTAGCTGACTCCCAGTTAACCATTATTATGTATGTGGCACATTCCAGGGAGCTGTTTCTCATACTTACTACTGGCCCCATACTTATCAGTTTCACATGCTTTTGTGGACTGTCTAGATTTGAGGAAAATCTTATCTTTTTTAATGACAACTTTTATTTTTGCCAACTGTATCCATATTTTGCTCTTCCATATCAGTGGTCTGAATTTTTAGGCAAACTGAATAGAAGTTTTCATTCTTTGGCCAATTACTAGTACATTACCTTATTTCCTCTTTGTAAGCAGCTGGAAACATTTAAATCCAGAGAATTTAAAACTTGAAAGTAATTTACGGATTGAATTTAGCTTTTTTCTATCTGCAGCACATCCATGTGATGGTACTGTAAGTGTTTCTTGGGCATAGTTTGCTTAACTAATAGGTTGTATATCTCAGCGGCAAAAATGTTCCTAACAAATGGAACAATCTGCTATGAAATGTTTTTATTAGCTATTTAAGTAGTAAGACTTCCTTTTCTCAAGATGTGTTTTTATTTATTGTACACATAGATTACATGCACTGGTTTTGAACTAATTCAACAGAGAGCACTACTGATGCTGATCATCCAATAGCACAAAACATCAACTGAAGTGTATTTATACCTAAGGAAAATCTATCCAAGCACTTGCTTAATGTTCCCTACCATGATAATCAATAGCATTGATCAGTCAACCCACCAGTGAAATTTATGAATACCAACTCTAACCCTGACACCTTTGTGTTGTGTTTACCCAGAACAATGTTTGAACCTTACGTAAATAGTCTGCAGGTTTCACTCATAGTATTGTTAGCTCAGTAAGCACACAATTATTTATTGTAGATTGAGACATTTCTAACTTGATTGATTAGCTTTGTGTGCTCTTGTTATATGTTTAATGCAGTCAGTAGCATGTAGCTATGTTAAATTTCAAAACTCCTAGTTTCTTGTGCATCAGAATGCCTGTCTGTCTTTAGTTTAATGATAGCTGTTGATTTCATAATAAGCTACCCATCAAATCACTCTCATAAAATAGAGCCTCTATGTTTAACATTTCAGTGGTTTTTTGATGTGTTCATGTTATCTGTGCATGCACACTCGTATTGATGGAAAACAAAGCCTGATACAGAACTTGTGGCAGCACCAGATCCTACTAACTGGTGGTTGAAAGCAAGCAGCAACCTCAGCCAAGCTCACAATCTCAAAAGAATGATTATATCAGTCTGTTTGGAAACACTGGAGAGAGTGCCAATTCAATCCATTGAATCCAAAAGCACCTGTCATAAAATAATGCAGAATGCAAATACAGAACATAGAATGACTTGAGTTAGCAGATCGAAGAAGAGCAGCAGTTGAAACACCACGGCTGATCTCAGTGCCCTGTGGGGTAGGAAGGGAAAACATCAGTCACTGGTATTAGGAGGCAACAATAGCTGATTTCACTACAAATGCACACAGTGTTTGGCTTGCTTCCCGTGTGCCTCACTTAAAACAAGTGGCAGTAATTACTCATGAAGGGCTGAGGTTCTTTAAAAATACATCTCAACCCCCACTTTTTTAAAGAAATGTTTTGGACAGCAACAAAAATCTAGTACAAGAATAGAAATCAAATCCAGAAAATGTATAATCCCAACAATAAAAGTTAATGCAAAGAGATTTACTGTAAATTGATTGTATATTTTGAGGATGAATCCAATTGGCAATTTGTGCAGAGCCATGTCCCGCAGAGCAGTCATGAAGTAAATGACCAATTTTATCAGGTAGATTTGGGGCTAGAACTATTAGGAAAAGTCATTTTGTTTATTTTATTGAGGTTGGGAAAATAAGAGGCTTTCCCATCCTCAACCCTGTTCACATTCCCATCCCTGGGAGAAATTTTAGGCGAATTTCCTTACTCCACCTGCCTGTATATCTATCAATAGGTAGGCATTAGGTTGTTTGCCCATTGGTGAACCACTTTCTGGGGGCAATAATCCCTTCAAAAAAAATGTGGTCACTCATTCCACAACTATTTGTGGGACACTGCTGTGCACAATTTTCTGCTGCGTTTTGCCCACAAAATACAGTCGATTTTTTCTACAGTATATTCTGTGAGGCGCTTTGAGATGTAATAATGACATGATAAGGCACTACAACAAATGCAAGTATTGTTATTTAATAATGTGGAATCTTTCAAATCCACCTAAACAGGCAAATGAACCTAAGTTTAACGTCTCTAGAGTTTCATATCAGGAGGACATCTCCAGCATTGTGTGACATGCTCCCAATGTGAAAGATGGTATACAAATGAAATTTGTTGTTGTTTCATCTGAAGGATGGCACCTTTAACATTTCAGTGCTTCGCCAGCATGGGATCGCGTTATTTATCTAGGAAGAGCAATCAGTCCTCAAAATGCATTTGCGGGGTAAAACACTGCTTTTGCAATACACTTTTGGTGTTGGTGAGACACCTTCACATACGCTAATCACCTGAGGAATAATGTATTATTTTATAGGCAGATGAAAATTCACCTTGTGTTAGACAGCTTCACTGAAGAATTTACACCAGTAAGGATGTCTATCAGCTCTGCTTTAAAATCAACCAATGAAAAGCCTACCAAAAGAGTTAATGTTTCATTACTCGACAAATTTTTGCAATACAACATGCTTTTGAGCACACATTTATCTGCAGCTTCAAAGCTCTCTGCTAATCATTGTAAAACATAGACATCATGGCTGCACTATAAAGTGACATTATTACAAAAGCACCTACATTTTAAAAACTATCAGCCCAAATTCACTGATTCCGTGAATAACTACCTTACCAAACACTTGCCATATACAGTATTAAATTGAAAGCCACTAATGGCTCATTTACGCTGCTGATTGCTGACTGGAGGCAAAGCAATGGCAGCTGACATATGGGTACTGCTTTTCCTATTGCTGGCCCATTTACCTTTCAAGTAGAGTTCTTCATCCTGATTTTGCGTCTATTCCTATTATAAATACATGACCAGGTTTCCCAAACAATAGTGAAAAATTGTCTGTTTGCAAGTGTTACAATTCACAGGTCTTTGTTTACACAGCAGTAAATAGGAACGGGTTGTAAGTCGACTGGCAGAGCGCTTTTCAGGGGTAATAATCCTTCCAAATTTGTTTTAAAAAGATAATAATTTGGTTACTCAATTCATGACTGTTTGGCAACACTGCTATGCCAAATTGGCTGTCGCATTTTTCCCATAAAAATATACAGTCAATTCACTTTATATTATATTCAGTGAATCACTTTGAGATATCTTGAAAACGTGATAAGGCGCTATACCAAATGCAAGGATTATTATAGTTATTAGTACAGTTCCACATCATCCATCTTTCTTCTGTAAGTTAAAAAATTACCCACCAAACAAAAAATTATTGCGTGTATCAGAATAAATCATATTTGAAAAACTCTAATCTGATACTGTAATATACTGTGCAAGAACACAAAACAGTATTCACATTGACTGAAGATAAGTTTTCATCCTGTGTGAATGTTCATTCACTTTTTACTTACTGGAGTTCTCATAATCCTTTGCAGATTCTAAAGGTAAAAATCCTTTTTTTCAGTCACAAATGCAGTAGATTTATTCAGTTCATGCTTGCAACAGCTGGTTAATCTTAGAAATTTCCTTCTCAAGACGAAAGGTGGTGAATGTAAGCATTTACTTACATAACCCTGTGCCTGGCTGGTCAAGCTACTAGCAACATTGTATAAGGAGAGTAGTGTAGAGTGAAACTCCTTTCATGCAGAATGGTTCTTTGATCTAATGGGTTGCTCTTTGAAGATGCCCCCTTAAGTAAATCATGAGAATAGGAACCTGTCTAATGCTACAAATTTAAATGATTTGAGAATCAGCAGTTTACTAAAATACAATGTACTGTATCCATCAGATTTGGAGGGGGGTTCATTGTATAAATTGAGGTTGATAACGAGGGCATTGCACCTTAATAAACTTAAAAAAGGACATCAAGCCCTTTGATCAAGCAACAGAGGCAGTCACGGACTCTCCAGCTAATGTTAACCCCCGATTGTCTGGAGGGATATTGACTATAATTTTATAGAAGTATTTTAAAACCAGAAAAAACACATTGTTATTGCGGCTATGATGTCATAATGTCTCAGTGTTTCGCAGTAGTTATTGCCATGTGATGACTGGTCTTGTTGGCAAATGTGTTTGCTATTTTACACACACAGGAACCCAAGGAAAAGCTCCCTTCTCCTTTTGAATAGTGTCATGGATCATTGACATCCATCTGAGGAACAGGCAGATAGGACCTTGGTTTAACTTCTCTGGAATGTTGCTGCTTTTCTAACGAGCTCTTTTTCAACCCTACTGTCTCCGTGGGAAATCTATTATTCATTCAATTCACTTACCTTCTGTGTAAAATCCAAAGGTGCATTCTCTCTTTTTCTCAAGAATTTACTTATGTCAAACATTGTAGTTTGATTCTGCTTATACCCCAGGAAAATTTCAATAATTGTGATTTTACTTACTAGTTATCAAGTGTTCATTCTAATTCCTGTTAGGTGTAATATGAAAGAGGCTGAACTTTGTTAATGAATTACTTTATCTTTCTCTAATATGATCCATATGTTAAATAAATATATTTGCAATATATTACAACATATTCCCATAAACAGACAATCATCTGTTCTACACGTGGTATTTGGAAAGGAATTGTGACCCTCTTATTTCTATTTTAAATTATATATTTTAATTTTTTTTAATGTGGAGTTAGAGTTTGAAGTTTATTTTGGTCAACTTGGACTGAATTTATTCTTTGGACAGCATAAAGGCAGCTGTGGAGGAGGTACTGTTGGCTGCATGTGTTTACTCGAAGGCAGAAATGTCACGAGAATAACAGCTGGAAAGCATCAAATCTGCTGATGTTTACCACCTTACTTGAAGAATTTGTTGCCAACTTTGGAATTGATAATATTGATAAATTGCTCATGTAAATGTGTTGCAAAACACCACTCATTAACATAATCAGCAGCACAACCTTGTAACAAATGACATTATAGTCATGGTCCTCAGGGCAGCTCCCTTATGACAAGTAACCCCAAAATTAAGCAACATTCAACAACAACAACAACAATTTACATTTATATAGCGCCTTTCACGTCGGGAGGACGTCCCAAGGCGCTAAACAAGAGGCGTGTGACCCAAGCTGGGAGGGGAGTGTTTGGGAAGGGGTGAAACACGAAGGGGAGGTAAAAGAGTACAATACAATAGGTACAAATGAATTCAATAGTCTTCAAATTTAATGTCCAGTGATCCCCAAATCATATCTTTCTCTAACCCTCCCTCATTGACAATCAAATGCTTTTCAACCTTTTCAAAATAAATAAGAAGCATATCTAAAATTTAGGGAGTGAGATCGTCTCAGTTGATCTTCGGTCACACTCTGCTTTCAGATTCCAGCTTTTGGAAGCCATTTCTCTGCACATTATGTTCCTCCCTGGCAACCATCAGGCTTTTGCAATGGCTCATTCTGGCTCTATTGGAAAGGTATGTGAGGCAACTCACTAGCCTCTGCTTAAAGTGGTGGAATCTAAGTTTCCCCTCTTTAATGCTGCATTCCTCTTTTTCTCAAGAATTTACCTACGTCATACATTATGTTTCGATTCCGTTTATTTCTCTCGAATCTTATAGCCATTTGAACAATTTGTGGAGTCCTGCAGCTCCGTGGTTAGAGCACACGCCTCACAAGCGAGAGGACCTAGGTTCGATTCCCCGGCAGGGCAAAACGATGGACTGAACGGTAAGACATTGCTGACGCTACCATAGAGGGTTGATTTGACTCTTACATTCCATTGCCAAACGCATCATCTTGCAGTCAGCTCCACCCCTGAGGAGACACCCCCACCCTTCCAAGGAGAATAGTCTGTACCATTATGTAAACTGCCTATCAGGGTAATGCAGTAGTAAAAGTATGTGCAAATTGGCTGCTACTTTCGCCATTGTTACTTGGTCACTAGACATTCCAGGAAATGCTGCAAAGCACTTTAAGACCTCCTTCTGACGTGAAAGGTGCCATATCAAATGCAAGAATTGATTAATTTTATAATTGAAAGGTCTAAGAGCTGATCTTTAGGGAAAATAATAGGGAAAATTTTGACTGGAGTTTAAGTAATGGACGTTATTAATTACCCTCTGTTTCATTTTGTCTGTTCATATCCTACTCTATGTTATTCTGTGAAGCGCTTTGAGACGCCTTGTAGACTTGATAAGACTCTATATCAAATGCATGGAATATCTGTATATATACAGCAATAATACCCTAAATTCACTACTTTTCTCTTTGCCCATGAGGCTGTTTAGAATTTGGATCTGTAGCAGTAAAGATCCCATTTATATCTTGATTTGATTGACATGAATCCCTCCTATGGAAATAGTGAAGAATTTGATATTTAAACATTTCCTTGAACAGCAAGGTCATATTCCTGGAAAATGTTTGCCTTAAACAGGATTTGGTCTTGGTGCTAATTTTAAGTGGATTCCACAGTGCACATAACGAAAACCACATGCGCCATCTGGACAAACAAACCAACAATAATAATCTTTATTGAAATCAGCACGGCACGAAGGCAGAAGACTTATATACGTACAATAGAACCAACTTGATAATAACTTTTAAGAGAGAATTAGGCAGTTATTTGTGGAGTACAGGTTTGCAGGGCTATTGGGAGAGAGCGGGGAATGGGATTGAGTTGGGCAGATCTTTTCGAAGAGCCAACACAGACACGATGGGCGGAAAGGCCTCCTTCTGTGCTTATAATTCTATGATTCTATGAACTCCCAACTAACAATCTTCGGCCTCAGCTGGAATACTGTGTTCAATTCTGGTCACCACACTACAGAAAGGATGTGAAGGCATTGGAAAGGGTACAACGAAGATTTACTAGGATGGTGCCAGGATTGAGGGACTTCAGCTATGAGGAGAGGCTAGATAGGCTAGGGTTATTCTCTCTGGAGCAGAGAAGATTGAGGGGAGACCTAATAGAGGTTTATAAGATCATGAGGGGTTTCGACAGGGCAAATAGAGAAAAACTATTTCCACTCGTGGGTGAATCTGTGACTCGTGGTCACAGATTTAAAATAGTTTCAAGGCGCAGTAGAGGGGAGCTGAGGAGAAATTTTTTCACTCAGCGAGTTGTTCGAATCTGGAATGCATTGCCTGAAAAGGTGGTGGAGGCTGATTCGATAACAACTTTTAAAAGGGAATTAGATCTTTATTTAGGAAGAACGGGTCTATTAGGCTATGGGGAGCGGGCAGGGCAATGGGATTGAATCGCTCTTTTCAAAGAGCCGGCACAGACTAGATGGGCCGAATGGCCTCCTTTTGTGCCGTAAAATTCTATGATTCTATGATTCTATGATCTATGATTTGCTAAAGCAGCGCACATAGGAACTGCAGTAAATCAGCCATCAAAAACGTGCTCACTGTTTGGATGGGAGGCACAAGACTGTTTCTCTGGAACAGACAACACACACGAGAGAGAACATTATAAATGTGTGTGTGTGTGTGTGCTGCCAAACTATCCCTTGGCGTAACCCATTCTTCAACACAATCTGCCAGGTTGGAAAGAAGGCAGCCCTGAGGAAGCCTTAATGGGTCTCACGCTATACTTTTTTATGCACTGCCTTGCAGTTTACTAGACGTTAGGCACCTTGTATCTTCTGTAAGTGAAACGGAAAGCCGTGTGGAACACACTGACTTCCACGTACTACTGAAGATTAAGCAAATGACGAGGTAATTACCGAGATGTGAGGATCTTAGGACAAAACGTTTGATAAAAGTCTGACCTGCGAGTTGAGAGATGCAGACCATAACGTGTGATTAGAGATTAGAGGAGCCTCTCGTGACGGCAGGACCGCAGACAATTAATTATATCTGAGTTAATGTGTAATTCTTCAAGGTTGGGGTTACATTTGTCAAATTCCTTTTGGATTGCGCGAAATTTTTCGGAGCAGTAAAAAAAACCCTGGATCAGGGATCGTGAATGCAGCCATTTTGGGAAGTAGACTGTTAGTTTTTTTTAAAAAAAATGTGTGTGTGCGTACACACACATATATATATATATATATACACATGACAACAGGAAACATGCAAGTTTAAAGGAATTCTTGCTGCTGTAAAGTGATCTCCATATGATTTCCCACTGCAGGGTCAGCTGCGTCCCAAAGGAGTCGTTCATTCAGGAAAACTTGAATGCATTATCACGTGTTTCAGCTGTTCCCTTCAGGCATAACCCGGCTACAGTATGATCTATAGCACATTGAGTACCAAACATGAGTAGCTGGGCTTCAGATTCGCTCAGATCTATTTGGCCACGCTTCGAACAGGTCGAACCTTCTGCTGAAAGATACAACCGTGTAACCTTTAATGTCTGATCGTGGTCCCCGTGCAAAACTGGTTTTGAAATGACCTGAGGTAAGAAAGACGCAAGCGAGTGCGGGTTGCTGCCTTCGTTATTATTCTGCAGTTGACTTCCCTTATTCAGAGGGTTGCATTTTTGTGATAACGTGATGGGAAGTTGTGGAATGCAGTCATGTGTTTTTCAAATGACAGTACTGCAACACTGTGCAAGCGTATCAGCCACACGCTGACTGTTTCATCAAAGCAGACCCCGGGCTTTCTCAGCCCAGGAGAATTGCCTTTGCACTGATGTATTCAAGTACATTCGTGTGCAGCGTGCAATTAAGTGTGTTCAGGCTGTACGGTAGGTCGGTGTCATCACAGAGCAGCAAGGCAATGCTCACAGCACGCATGCTCGAGCAGGCAGCCGGCTCGGCTTTGCCTTCTTGTGGTCAATCCGTCGTCGCCTCTATTGTTGTGAAATGCCTGAGTTTGCGGCTCGCATCCAAGTGAACTGGAGTTACAGCGTGTGCGATGTGAACAGCACACTCGCTGTGTGACAGTTGTGTCCGATGCTTATTTTCCCTTACGTTTATTTTTCAGTTTCCGCCAGCTCCATATACTTTATCACACACAAACAATCTATCTATCTCTGTGTGTGTGTGTGTGTGTGTGCATCTAGCGTGCAGTTTATCAGCATTTAACACAAGTAGCGCAGCTCTGCAACATTTGGCCGCGGCCACCCGCTTGCTCACAGATACCAGTGCTCCACGCTGTTTGGTGGTATTGTGCGGATACAGATGCGCGTAACTGTAAAATATTTTTTCCCTAAAGTAGATTAGAGATGATCTGTTTAGTGCAGTTTGTGTGTGTGTGTGTGAGTATAGGGGGGGGGGGGGGTGTAACACCTCGGCATGTTGACGCGGTCAGACTAGTTTGCAGAACAGACAGACACTGCTGAGGGAGGGGGAGGGACAGGGAGGCGCGCTTATTAAATGAACTCTCAACAGGGCTGATTGTTCCAGCGATAGATACTCTCTTTTGAAGAGGTTTGTGATGGTGTCGGGGCTGATGGGGGGGGGGGGGGGGGGGGTGGAGGGGCTGTGTCTAAGCAAAAGATGTGCAACCGCGCAAATTCTGCGGTGTCGTGTTCCATTGTAAATGTTTGAAATGGAAAGACCTTAATAGTGTTGCATAACTGCGAACCACTTAACCGTTTACTCCAGTTAGTGCAACAGACATTGATGGGAACCACACGCTTCACTGTATTTTAATGAAGCGTGCTCTGTAGATTTATCACAGGTCATAAAAGGCAGCTTGCTTTTATAATCAGCAGGAAACATGTCTCTGGCTTGTGACGGGAGGGTGTTGGGTAGCTGGATTGATCTTTATCTGGTGTTAAGCAGGACTTCAGAGTTTGGTCGCGCTGTGTTAGACGGTGCCTAGAGACGATGTGATACGATCTCAAACATTACAAATAAAGCCCAACGGACAGCCAGCTACAGCTCAGAACGGTTACAAGCCTCAATTAGTATGCAACACTCCACACAACATGTGGGAATTTATCAATACAATTGGGAAAATGTACAGATTTGCTCAATTATGAAGCCTTCCAAGGTCACTTAATGTATCGGATTGTGGCTGTCAGTTTGCTGCGTATTCTCCACACTCCGGACTCGCCACTTACTCAAACTTCAAGCCGTGAGACAACGATCAAATGCATTGCTCACTTTGCAAATGTAATAACGATTGAAGAACTGAAATGCTGCGGTTTTTTTAGAGAGGGGAAAAAAAGGCGCATTTTGTCACTCACTCCCTTCCTCTTCCCCTTTGCAAATAGTTTTCATCACCTTCCCGGAGAATCGTTAAGTTGTGATGTGCGGATGTGAGCCCACGCCCAGCGCATTATATTCTGTTTGGACATTGGGTTTAAACGCTGTTAGGAATTCAGATGAACTGCAATTACTTGCTTACATCGCACAAATGGTAGCAGTGGGAATATCGTAACTTTACCAGGATTAATGGCTGTGTTATCTTACGATCACATGCAGTCCATGTACCTCTTAACGCCAACAGTGTCAGGCAATCCCACCGGGTAGTGGTTTTTTTCCCCAGAAGCGATGAATATTGCAGCAAAGTATGTTAACTGGTTCGATTTGGTTTCATATAAAAGATTTTGTTGAATTACACGACCCCTCTTTGTATGAGATGGGGATAACGGGCGGATAAGGATACTGATGCTGGTATGTTTCTCTCCCATACAAGCCTCTGATCACCTATTACTCCTTGAAAGTCAGGGAATCGAGATTAATATCTTTGCATGATAATAATGATAATCATTGCCTTTGATATAGCGCCTTTCACGTTTTCTAGACATTTCAAAGCACTTCACAGAATATACTGTAAAGCAAATTGACTATATATATGTGGGCAAAACGCGGCAGACAATTGCGCACAGCAGTGTCCCACAAACAGTCATGGATTCAAAAGTAAATAATTTTCATTTTTTTTTAGTGAGGGATTATTTTCAGGTGCATGGAGTAAGGGAACTTGCCCAAGGTTTTGCCCTGCTGGGAATCAAACCCAGGTCTCTAGCTTATGAGTGGAGTGCTCTTACCACTGAACTACAGTACTCCTAAGGGATATCAGTCATCAGAAGCAATGAAAAGGTTAAATGAAAAAATGAAATTGTAAAATTAGAATGTAATAATATGAAGATGTTTCGATGCAAACCTTAAAGTCACATTGACAGTAGGAAGCAAAACGCTCAACTGTTGTATGTGGATCATAGTGTTGTACAGATGTTCAAAATTGGACCTTGACTTACTGACGTTGGAAGATTGGAGGTGTTTGAGTTGTCATGCTAGAGATCCATAGAAATTATTCAGGCATGAAGAATGTTTCAAGAGTAGTTCCTTCCATTGGCATAAAAAGATAATTCATAATAATAATCCTTGCATTTGATATAGTGCTTTTCATGTCTTCTAGACATCTCAAAGTACTTCACAGAATGTACTGTAAAGCTAATTGACTGTATGTCATGGCAAAAATGACACAATTAAATAATTCAGGAGTCACTGGAAAGGTTGTTTGAGTTGTTACCGTGTGGAAAAGTTCATGACAATAGATCAAGAGGGAAGAAGAAAATGATTAGAATCTATAATTGATTAGCAGTAACTTCATGGGCAGGTGCTCACTTCGTGATAGATCTGAGAGTACAGAGTGCATTGGTCATCAGCCTCCAGAACAGAGAGTGGATGCAAGATGTCATGAGGCTGCTCGATCTTCAGTTCCTTTTAAATCTTCTGTATCGTATCTTTCAAACAACTCACCTGAACAGGCCACTTGACAATGGGGACATCACATCTGAGGTCAATCTGCTCTCATTCAACATTTGTGCACATGCACGTCCAGCAGGGGGCTCTGGATGACAACTTGGAGTGGGAATTCTGGTTGAATTTTGGCCTCCTTAAACCAGGAATTGCTGAGGCAAATGATAGTATCCTGATTAAGATCAACTTCCCTATAGACTGAGATTGCTTTGAACCAGCAACATGCTGGTTGGTAGAATATAGGGCTTTGCTGCAATGTCCTTGTATATGATTTAGCGCCCGATGCCACCTGGAACAATTTGCATGAGTTTTAACCTGATGAAATCGGAGTTCGTAGAGGAATGGTTGCCAATCTTTTTGGTCGGCCAACAAAATATGTTTTTTAATTGAATATTTCTTGATTTACACCATAAATGTTTGGTGGGCCCCCAAAGCATGTACAAAATAAGTGTACCACGCAGCACAAAGTAGCTACAATAGCAGATTGTGATCTTTTGATGGCAGGAAACTTGACTTGGGATGTCCTCTGGACGTGAAAGGTGCTATATAAATGTAATTTGGATTGATTGATTGATTGATCTATCTCAAAACAGCAGACTTTGGTTCTGAAGAAGGGTCCTGGACTCACTTTTCCTTTCTCCATAGATGCTGCCTGACCTGCTGAATGTTTCCAGCGATTTCTGTTTTTGTTTCAGATTTCCAGCATCACACACAGTAATTTGCATTTCAGACTTTGGTTCTAAGTTGTAGTGTATGAGCAGCTGTGAAACACTCAGAGATGTGATGTCTCGAAGATGTGATAAGGCGCGATATCAAAACCAGGATTATTACAGGCAATAATCCACTTTACACTGTATCTTGTGAAGCACTTTGAAACTTCTGAACAACATGATAAGGTGCTAAATCAAATGAAAGGATTATGAATATTATTATTATTCTTCCACAATGAGCACGCATATCATAATTGGCTTACTGTTGGTGCAGACTCATTGATGGAAGAAGCGCCACTTGGGTGAGGTATTGAAGGTTATCTGTAATGGTGATTCTCAACATTTTTGATACCAGGGACTTGACCATTTTCTTGAAACTTGACAGGCTATTATATTAGTAAGTGAATCTTGTCAGATCTGGGTGCACCGTAAGTTTATCAAGGACTAAGCGACAGGTTTTGGATTGAGCGTTGAGAAATATTTTTCTGTAGTGATGTACCCAATACCTTCAGAAGAGAAATGAAGGTTTTTTTAATAAAAAAACAAGGTGGGGGTTGATAGGGTTGGCAAGGGATCAGTCTGGAGTGCGTATAACTAGGCTGGAAGACTTGATGTGGGTGGGATAGCGATGGTGGCGCCAGAGCTGCGTGTCGAGGTCTGAGTTAACGAAATTATGTGTATGGAAGCAATGTCTAGAATTGTTGCGTGTGCGTGTGCGTGGGGGGAGGGGGGGGGGGGGGGGAGGGGGAGGGGGGGGAGGGGGGGTGATATGTGTGTGAGTGTAACCTATTTTGAGACATTCACACATAGTATCCGCTGATCGTCATATTTAACTTTACAAGCTGAGGTGCCGAATGTGTTCCGTTACTGAATCTGTAACGAAGCTGTGGAGTTATGCAAATGGCGTGCACAGTGTGCAATGCAGTGTGTTGCCAGCCAAGACACCAGCGACAAACAGATGTATCTGGAAGTTTGTACACTTTAAAGGCAGGGTTTTTGAGGAAGTCTGCTCTCTCTGCTTACGTGTCACGCGATCAGTGCCTGCTGGCTGGACAGACCTTTAACCTCTTATTGGCGCGGCTGCGGTGGAAGGGTTTCGCCAGCCTTGCACAATATTCATTGACTGTCACGGGAAATCGCGGGGGCAGAGCTGGGATTCCCCTCCCCTCCCCCCCCCACCACCACAAAAAAACCTGCGACTTTTTGCATTTTGAATGGACAATAAAATGGAAACCGGTAAAGTCTGTGTATCACCAATCGCGCACGGGATATCATACAAACACATATATACACACACGCACAGACAGTACACTGCTTCTGGTGGGTGAAGAATTACACATAAAAATCTGGCGTTTTTACTATATGAAGGAATGGAGCAGCGAAATGATTGATCGAGGCGGAAAAAAGGTGTTTTTATTACACCGTGTTCGCAACTTCTATGCAATTCAAATAATGCAATTTATATAAGATAAGGATGCCACACCAATCTAAGGACTTCCCTTCCAGTAATACAGTGTACAGGACAATACAGTATAATGTGATGAGTTCCACCCAAGCACACACTACTGCCGGAGTGATGTACAAATTGTAGTTATTTATCGATGGGTGTGAGATGGGTTGAAATCCTCGATCATCGAACCAACAGAGTGTTTGAATTCCTGGATAGTTTCCAAGCAGACGCGCCATTCTGGGGAATATTAAACAGGCACTTCCAGGCTAGTTTATAATCCAGATCATTAATCGACACTCCAAGGTTTAGGAGCTCCCGTCAGCTCAGACAACTGGGAGATACTGACATCGCTTTCCACACACGCCACATGTTTGTGTGTGTGTGTGTATGTAAGGGGTGGGGGGGGGGGGGGAGCTGAAATCAATTAATACCATCCAGCATTATTTCCATATTTCATTTTACTTAAAACGCTACGCCTTGACACTGTGCAATCCGCATCATCTCTCAAATGCCCCGTGTCCTCTGAACACGAGTCTGGGTTTTTTTTCCGCGAGGTGGTGGGAGGCGGGGGCGGCGATGTGTTTCTCACCAGCACGCTTATGTTGCAAACGGGTTGAAGTGTCTCAAAAGAATTTGAGACATCGATTCCCCTCCCCCCCCCCACCCCCCACCCCACCCCACACATCCCCCCACCCACCCCAGCCTCCCCTCTCCATGTATCAACAACCTGTACGTTAAGTTTTCACCAACGGCACAAAGGTTGGGATCTTGATTTCTTCGCGCAGGGAAAAATGACATTTTTTTTCTTCATAAGCTCACAACCCCACAAAGGAAAATACTTCTCTCCCCTCCCTCCCCCCTCCCCCCCTCCCCTCCCCTCCCCTCCCCTCCCCCACCGCCACCAAGAATCATCATTAGCAGAGATGCTGCGGGGGTGAAACGAGGCAGCGCCGGGTTCAACAGCAACTCGCTGCCGAGCGCGATAATGTCACAGCTCGGCCACAGCTGTAGCGGGTTATAGTCACGGAAGCGGAAGTCCGAGGGGAATGAGCTGGCCCTCGTAACCTTTGTAAAAGGAAAGAACAACCTTGTTTTCTGTATGTGTGTATGTGTGTATGTATACAGTGTTGTCGCTGCTCGGGACCCCGGGGAAATCGCGTCTCTCTGGCGGTGGCTTGCGGGAAAGCTCAGCACCACTTCCCTCAACCGAGAGAGCACCGCGTCGTGACAGGTCTGCAACACATTGCCCCAGTTGTAACGTAGCCCGGGTGTAGTGATTTAACAGGCATGGGAAATCCCCTCCCCCCCCCCCCCCACACACACACACAGAGTTGACTAGTTCGCTTTCAATTCGGGAGGCAAAGTCTAGAAGGAACAAGTTCTATAAAACAACACCGCTAATGTTGTGACAACAAGTTTGCCAAGTTGTCTTGCAAAGCAAGAGCGAAGCTGCTCAGAGATGACAGTGCCACACAGTTAGGTATGAAGCATACCTCGTGTTGATTCAGAATAAAAGGTGACATCATGGTGACACAAGATGTACAACATCAGATCACCCGGACACACATGCCGGTGGTGTGTATAATAGTTACTCAATATAGTTATTGTTGAACAACTATAACAGTTATTCAACAATAATCTGCACTTAGATGACATCTTTCACATGGAAACTTGGTAAAGCCAAACGGCGAGTGCGAGTTGAGTGGGAGATGGGGGGGGGGGTTAGTGGGTGGGGGGGGGGGATGTTGCTGGGGCCAGATTGTTGAAAGTGCAGTCAAAGAGCAGCAAGTCTTTGAAAAAAGAGTGGGTGGGGTGACGTGGAAGATTTTCTCCAGCCATGCTAGAGTTATCAGAGCAGTGGGAGTGAACGGGGGTGGGGGGGGAGGGGATAAGGTAAAAGATTGGAGGTGCAGTGTTTTGGGGTAACTTCTGAATGCGAACATTTCTATTTAAATGCAAGTTATAATTTTAGAGGCTGCAAAGAGTACTTCAACTGAAACAGTACCATCTATTTCGACCAAATGTTTCAAGAATCTGGCCTTGGATCATATTAATGCACGCATTTGGAGATATAGCAGTAAGATATTCATTTGGGGTCACTATTGATGCACTATGTTAGTCCATTAACATGCTGTGCCATAAAGTGTTAAGCTAACAGCTGATACATGGCCATTTTCACACAAGTTTAATGCCTGATCCTAAGCAGAGTGTTAGAGAAGTGCCCACCAGAGGTTCCTGAAATGTTTCCCAAGATATCACTACAGAGAATTTAGGCTGATGGGGACAGACGCAAGGAATATGACATGAATACTGTACATCTCAAAATGTCCATTGAGCAATGATAAGAAATGATTTTTTTGGGGGGTGGGGGGAGTGGCAACTTGTTTTCAATGAATAACAACAAACAAACAACAACAACAACAAATTAGACTTATAGAGCGCCTTTCACATCGGGAGGACGTCCCAAGGCACTGCACAGGAGGCGTGTGACCCGAGCTGGGAGGGGAGTATACGGGAGGGGGTAAAAAACGTGGGGGAGGTCGAAAAATTAGGGGGGGAACACAAGGCACGGTCGAAAAGGAAAATCTTCAAACCGGCCTTGAAAGAAGAAAGGGAGGAAACAAGTCAGAGGGATTGGGGGATAGAATTCCATAGGGTGGGAGCGGAGAAACTGAAGGCCCGGCCTCCGATGGTGGGGCGGTTCGGGCGGGGGGCTTGGAGCAAACCAAGTCCTGCTGAACGGAGGGTCCGGGTGGGCTTGTAGTGGGAGAGTAGATCGGATAGATAGGGCGGGGCAAGGCCGTGTAAAGCCTTGAAATCGAGGACAAGGATCTTGAACTCGATCCTCTGGGGGATGGGGAGCCAATGGAGACGGGCGAGGGTGGAGGTTATGTGGTCACGGAGGCGGGCGCGGGATAATACACGGGCTGCAGAGTTTTGGATGAATAACAGGATAGAACGTTAAAATATGTTGGAAAACTTGTATAAGGAATTTTGTACAGTTAGCTTGAATGCACTTTTGCTTCTAGATTAAAATTGAATCAGTGTAACTGGTTGTTGAGAGTGCAAGCTGAGTGGGAGATGGGGGTGGTGGGGTAAGATTGTTGAAAGTCAAAGAGCAAGTCTTTGGGTTGGGTTGAAGCTCTAGGCCAGGATTTTAGCTGATAGTCTAGGGTTGGTACTCCAATGGGTGAGAACTCCTTTGTGGGAGGTGCCAATTTTCAGACGAGATTTTAAACCAAGGATCCAGATTTCAAATGGATGTTGTGACGATCCTGGGATAATTATGAGACTATGAATTCTATACAATTCTTTATTTTTGTTTCATGTCTTAAATAGCATACATGTCAACTGAAACACAAACCGAAATTGCTGGGAATACTCAGCGGATCAGGCAACATCTTTAAGTGTCAGTTGGTTCGGTTAATAACACTCACCAGCAGCGGCAACAACAACCTGCATTTATATCGTGCCCCTCACTTTGGGTAAAGTCTTGAAGTTTTTGCACCCACATGCCAGAAATTTGTGGATTCACGCCCCAAGATCAGATTGATAGATTTCTTGTGGATAAAGGGATTAAGGGATATGGGGATAAGGCAGGTAGGTGGAGTTAGAATAGATCAGCCATGATCTTATTGAATGGTGGGGCAGGCTCGAGTGGCCAAATGGTCTACTCCTGCTCCTAATTCTTATGTTCTTATGTAAGCTGGGACTTTGAACTCACAGTTTAAGACGATACTGAAGTGAAGCGCATGGATGAATGATGCATTGTCAATGATTGAAAAATGAAACCAAACTCCTGACTCCCTGTTCAGATCAAAGATGCTATCACATTATTCAAATAGAGAGGAGAGTTTGCCTTGGTGTCCTGCCCACCATACTCCAGGTAAAGTAGCATTTCAATTTGTACTTGGGACTTGCTGTGTGCAAATTTGCTATAAAGTTTGGCCGCAAATACAGTCAATTTACTTGGCAACAATTGTCTCTGAAGCACTTTGAGATATTTCAACATAAGTGCAATATCAAACGCAAGGATGATTATTATAGCTGTGGGGCTGATTTCAGTTAGCAATAGTGAAGATAATTTTTGAACACACAATTACTCTTCTGCAATCACATTAGGCATTCTGCTCCCCCCAAAAAACACAAATATTGACTTTTTGAGAGCTTAAAATGAATGAGTTTTTTTTTCCAAGGTTACAGAAGTGACTGCAAATGGATTGCATATCATTACGTACAAGACTACTTGTTACCATAGGCAAGTTTAGCAGTTATTATAATCAAAACATTGCTTTTCATATTTGTGTTTTTGTGACCTTCAGCTACACCTATCCACCAGCACAGTCACATGTAATTTTTTTGAACAGACATAAACAACAGGTCTCCTGTATGTTGAGAAAGCTTTTTCCTACTTCAATAACCAAATTAAAAATGCTACACTGGTTCAATTTTTCAAGGGCAAGAGTATCCTATTTACATCTTTGTATATCAAAAAGATGCATTGCAGAAGTTCCTTGATGGTAAACATCAATAACATTTTCATTTATATAGTACTCTGCATATAGGTAGTGTCTGAGTGTTTGGTCTAGTGATCACCTTGTCTGCGCTGATTTAGCCTGGGTGAGCTGAAACCATGGTTAGACTGAAACGTTGACCTCGGGTTATCTTGATTAGAGAAGGTAAAATCAGCAATTCCGAATGCTATCCAGGACCTTATATAAAGTGTGAATGTATGGAAATGTGATCAGAATAGGATTGGGCTTGGTGTGATAACCTCTCTGCCAACTCTCTTATAAATTAGTAATGGCCATTTAGGCAAGACAACAGATGATGCCAATGGAGCCATTTTCAAGAAGGAAAAAGAATATAAGTGCCTTGAAGAGAGGAGGAGGGGGAAAGAAAATTGAAAGAGAAACAAAAAGAAAAAATATACTACAATTCTGATTTATTTTCTCACCTTTTTCCTCCTTTTCAACCACTCTTATTCTCTTTTCTTAGTTGTTTTCATTTTATTTATCCTATTTTATTCAGATGCTTAATTTGCCATTTAATAATTATCATAATCCTTGCATTTGATATACTTCCTTATCATCTCATTGAGGCGTCCCAAAGCTCTGCACAGAATATATTGTAAAGTGAAGTGAATTGTGTGTTAATGGGTGAAACGTAGCAGCCAATTGTCCACAAACAATAATGGATTGAGTGACTACATTTGGTGGGGGGTGTAGGGAGGGATTATTATGACCAGAAAATAATCCACCAATTGACAAGCAACCAATCTGGAATGCATTGCCTGAAAAGGTGGTGGAGGCTGATTCGATAACAACTTTTAAAAGGGAATTAGATCTTTATTTAGGGAGAACGGGTCTATTAGGCTATGGGGAGCGGGCAGGGCAGTGGGATTGAATCGCTCTTTTCAAAGAGCTGGCACAGACTAGATGGGCCGAATGGCCTCCTTTTGTGCCGTAAAATTCTATGAATCTATGAATCTATGATTCTAACCGGGTTCCTCCTTGTATCTTGGTAAATAGAGGTGGGTAGGATAAGGAAAGTTGCCTAAGGTTCTGTCCTGCCCGGGAATTGAACCCATTTCCACTTGTTTGTTGCGGGATGAGCACACAACTACACTATGGGACTCCACATACATTTCTTTTCATATTTATTTTTCTTTGTGTTTTATTTAATTGACAAATCATTTTTATTTAACTTAACTCATTATTTATTGTTCCATGAGAACTATTTCTCCCTTTGCTTGGATTTTTTTTTCCCATTTTACTGTATACATCACTTCCTATTTCTGTCCCATGTTTTCAGTTTTCTATCTTTACCCACCAGCCCACATCTCCCAGCATTGTTTATCCTATTCTATCTGTTGTCTTCAAGCCCTGTCCATCATTTCCATCTGTTTTCCTTCATATTGCAACTACATTTACCTAGCACTAGGTGGGCTTCTGTTTACCTAACAATAAGTAGGAACCTGGTTGGTGGATCTATTTTTTGTGAGGTTAATAATGCTTACAAAAAAATAATTCGGTCATGAATGTTTGTGGGCCATTGCTATGCGCAATTGGCTGCCAGAAATATACAGTCAATTTACTTTACAGTTTATTGTGGAGTCCTATAGCTCAGTGGTTAGAGCACTCACTTTGCAAGAGGGAGACCTGGGTTCAATTGCCAGCAGGGCAAAACTTTGGGCATGTTTCCTTACTCCACATGCCTGATAATAATCCCTCAAGGAAAAAACAACAACAATCAAAAAATCCACGACTGTTTGTGGGACACAGCTGTGTGCAATTGACAGCCACATTTTGCCCACAAACATAGTCAATTCACTTTACAGTATATTCTGTGAAGCACTTTGAGACATTTTAGAAGATATGGAAAGCGCTATATCAAATGCAGGGATTATTATTATTACATTCCAATATTTTGCAAAAATAAGGCTACACTTTGCTACATTGGTGAATAGATATAAGTATATAATAACTCCTTATGTATTCAACTTAAGATATTAGAATACTGTACTGTACCTGCTGTAATCATTGGTTCAATAGTTTTCTGCCATACCCAGTCAATATTAGTATACAGTATTGTGGTAATGGAGGATAAAGGTCAAAAGGTCATCAATATTGTTCCCCTGATTCTTGTAAAGATTTGATTTGTTTCTCCAGCCAATGTTGAATTCTAATAATATTCCCTGAAATCGAGAGCTGCTGACATTCCAGTGTAGTATATTGGAGCAGTGCCACATTGTCGGAAGTGTCAACTTTTGGATGAAGCAATAAACTGAAGCTTTCACTGTCTGTCCAGTTGGATGTTAAAAATTGAAAAGACAGGGGATTTTCCCTTGTCTACTAACCAAGAAATCCTCTAGATTTTGGTCATTTATGTCATGGCAGTTTTGGTCATTTCCTTCTTTCAAGTGTGATCTGTGAGCCTCATCTAAACAAATCTTGTGTTTCTACCTAAAAGGTCTCTTAAAGGGACTGATGTTCTGAATATTTTCCACATTGGATTGGAAAATAGGAAAGCCAAGTCTCATCTAAAAGAAAATTGGGTGAAAACATAAAAATAACCAGATGGAGGAAGAGCAGATGAAGATTAGAATGGATAGCTCGAGAAGGGAACTGGCATCATGTGACAGATGGGCTGGGCTGAGTGATGTATACTTTCTAGAATAGGTAACGACTATTGGTCCCTTGAATATTTTTGACAACTCCAGCTATGTAGAATAACAGATACATTAAATAATGTGAATTGTCACCAAATGGGTGCAATTGTACTGTTAACTCTTGCAAGTCAAGGTCATGATTTTTTGACACCAGTATCATAACATTGATGTGTTAGTTCTCTGTGCTGTACTTGATAGGAAGAAGTTTCTAAATTCCTGATAACCCATCACACCATAGGAAAGGACTCAGTGAAGATATCCAGAGTAGCATGTTGTCATATGTATAAATACTGTACATAAATAAACAAACACAGAATTAAAGCGACTTTCATGTCAGGAGGATGTCCCAAGGCGCTGAACAGTCAGGGATCAAGACCCGAGCATGGGGCATGGTTGAGATGAGAGAGTGCAGGAGAGCGGCTGAACGTGTGGCCCAAAAGCAGGGTCTTGAATCATGCCTTGAAGGAGGCAAGTGAGTAGGTGAAGAGGTTGTGGGGTGGAGTTCTCAAGAGTGGGAGCAGAGAGGCTGAAAGCTCGGCCGCCAATTGTAGGGTGGGTTGGGTGGGAAACATGGAGCAGGGTGGAGCTTGCTGAGCAGAGGGAACAGACAGGTTGATAGTGTTAGTAGATCAGAAATGTAGAAGGGGGCAAAGCCATGGAGGGCCTTGAAAGTGAGGAGAAGGATTTTGAATTATCTCCTTTGAGGGATGGGGAGCCAGTGGAGCTGGGAGAGGGTGGGGGTGATAGGGTCATGGAGCCTGCTAAACATAGCCAGTACATTGACAGCTTGATGACTTAAGTAGTAGTGACAAGTTAAACCATGGTTGAGTTGTCAGGAGTTTACTAGTATTTTGTGTAAACTGATTTTGCAGTAGTAATTTCAGACAAGTACAGTTCTCAGCAATTTTGCTGGGTTTGTTGATCTCTGTCTGTGGATGTGAGCTAAGCATTTGTGAATAAACGTAGATGACCTTTCAACCTATGTGATTTTCCTGAGGTATCCAGATATAGTTGTACTGTAGTTGATGTGCAGCAGGACTCCTATAGTGTCACGTTTTCAAAGAAATCTTGCTGCTGGTGCAATTTGGGATGTTCGGAGGTTTAACTCTCAAATCTCAGTGTTTGAGCTAATGTGATTCCAAGGACAGTTCGATACCATTACAAATTGTGCAATATAAATGATATCAGCTGGTCATAGTTTTAACACCAGTTGCTATCACTTTACAGAGATGATAAAAGCCTCTAGAGGTAATGAAACAGACTTCAAGATTTTTTGTATTAGAGCCCTTATTCTATACAACTACAATATGGATAACAAAAGTAACTTCTGATGTGCACTTAGTATTACTGTTCTTTCTTATCATGGCTTTACAGTGCCCAAATGTATCTTATCTTATTCCAATTCAAGACCCTGCTCACATTCAAAGCCCTCCATGGCCTTTCCTCATCCTATATCTGCGACCTCCTAACCCCCTATCAACCTGCCCGCCCTCTCCGCTCAGCAGGCTCCAGCCTGCTCCACGTCCCCTGCCCCACCCGCCCCAACTGGTGGGCGAGCCATTAGCCACTCTACCCCTACCTTCTGGAACTTCGGGGTCCCTCCACCTCTCCCCCTCCCTGGCCCTCCTTCAAGTCCTGCTTCAAGACTCTCCTCTTTGATGGTCCCATCAGTCACTCCAAATCCCACCTTTCCCTCTACCCTCCCGTCCCCAGCTCGGGTCTGAAATAATGACTGTCTAGCGCCTTGGGGCGTCCTCATGATGTGAAAGGCGTTATACAAATGTAATTTTGTTGTTGTTATGTTGGACCATTAATTTAGTATAAGAGTGCTAGTCTTAATAAATGTTAGTATTTTACTCATTGTAGTATTCTCAATCATATGGCTACTTTATTTTGTTTACACTAGTAAAAGCCCCACAGTTCAGTGTGCAAACAACTAGCACATTTCAGAAACCAAACTTATTTTTATTTGCAATTGCCTTGACAATGATGTTGTGCCATATCTTTTAAGTTTTGTTTTATCCAATGATTGTTCAGGGTCTGTATGTTTTGAAATAATACTAACAATAATCCTTGCTTTTGGTATAGTGCTTTTCACGTGCTCCAGAGAGAAGTGTTTCACAGAATGTACTGTACAGTGAATTGACTGTACTGTATATTTGTGGGTGAAACTCTGCAGCCAATTGCGCACAGCAGTGTCCCACAAACAGCCATGGTTTGAAATGACCAATTTATTATTGTTTTCTTTTTTTTGAAGGATATGAAGGAAATGGATAGAAAATATTAGTTGAGTATTGACTATGCTTGAACGTATTTTTAATTTTCCCCACTGTACACGGTGTTTGGATACTCAGAAATTCGTAATGGGATACAGCAAGATCAGGTAACTGTTCCCTTGAAACGTTTGCAGCATTTACTGCGCGGAAGAAGGTAATGTTTTGAACCCCTCCCCCATTAAACAGAGTACAGGACGTTGAACATTGTGTACAAAGCTCCCCGTCGCTTTTCCAACACCCGTCAAAACAGGATTCAACGTTAATTAGGTCCAGGATTTTAAATGTAGGGAAATCCACAGATTGATATTGTTCTTTTCACTCCTTCGCTCTGCACAGTCATACAGAGTATCAGGTAGTGACAATGTGTTGATGTACCGTCTATGACATAATTTATCTGCATGTAATCCAATCTGACTGGAGCCATTCCACGATGGAATGTGGGAGTGCACACACAGCTCGGAATCGGTTGTTAGAGGCCTCGCAGCTATGATGCTGTTTCTACTTCTTCTGTGTGGAAAAATTGTGATTTTTGTCGTGTGTACCCCCCCTCACACACACACACATACACACCAACACACATACACACCAACACACACACACCAACACACACAAACAAACAAACACACACAAACAAAAACACACACAGAAAATACAAAATTCGTGCTTTAAGACTTTACATAAAATACATATTGAAGAGGTCTGGGAGACAGACGCGCGCATTATTTGGAAATGCACGGAAGCAATAATCCAATTGCATTCGCTAATTTACATAAGGAAACAATTATCCAAGTAGCGTGCTACCAATCCTGACGTCCACATTAATTCTGGGATCTATTGAGTTTGCAGTTTGGCTAAAATGAAAAGAGCGTTAATCCGACTAAACTATGGGATAAAGCATGTTTAATTAGTGGCGCATTAAAGGCCAAGTGCCATCGTTTTTACAGTTTCCTCTCAGGTTTACCATCTGTTCTTTCTGAGCATTAAACTGTACCAATGATTTGAAGAAATGTTTTTGTTATTGTCAGTGATGGTGTCTCGGTATTAGACTGTCACCTAGACTTGTGCCTGTGCAATTTTTCTCGGACTAGGAGAGTTATCTGGTGATGTACTGCCGTCGCAGAACAAAAACGTGTAAGATTATCATATACCACAAGATGTACTATATTTTGAATGAAGAGTTGACTAAAATATATGTTGCAATTGTCATCGCCGCCAACAAAGCTGAAAGACATCAAGGTTTAGTGTTCTTCCGACTAGAATAGCAACAAATTTCCGGCTCTTTGACTCGCACTCGCCTTTAAATATATTTTTCAAGAGTGCCATTTTGTAGGCGAAAACATTTGGGGGAGACAAATGTTGTTTTGCGGTAGTTGAATGAGTTGTGGGATCAGCCAAGGCAAAATGCCTGTGCCTTGGGTGGGACTGGGATGGCCGAAGCGTGGCTATCTCTGCTGATCTCCCGCATTGTTCTGGTCGCCTGAAAGTACAGAACATGTGTTTGAGTGTTAGCTCCAGGCTGTCAATCACCCGCTGAGCTGTGAGTATCGCCCGCGGCTCACTGGAGGAACCTCCTTGTCTTATCAGCCTCTCAGCTCCGACCTGCCACATTGATCAGCGCGATTTATTTTACTCAACTGGCCAGCCTCTAATCAAGGGAGAAGAAACGGGATAATTAGGATCATGGCACCAATGAACCGTTTTCCGGGGGGCTTGGGGGCTGGGGGGGAGAGTGGGGTGTGTATATGGATGTGGGGGGGGGGGGTCGGGTGGTTTGTGTGTGTGTGTGTGTGTGTAGTGGGGGTGGTTTGTGTGTGTGTGTGTGTGTAGTGGGGGTGGTTTGTGTGTGTGTGTGTGTAGTGGGGGTGGTTTGTGTGTGTGTGTGTGTGTGTGTGTAGTGGGGGTGGTTTGTGTGTGTGTGTGTAGTGGGGGTGGTTTGTGTGTGTGTGTGTGTGTGTAGTGGGGGTGGTTTGTGTGTGTGTGTGTAGTGGGGGTGGTTTGTGTGTGTGTGCGTGTGGTGGGGGAGGAATAGAGAAACATACATAATCCATAGGTTCTTTGTACCGCACACTATTTCAATAGCTTAATTGTCGATCCGAAGCAGCAGAAATATAAATGCCGGCACTCGCTCTATTACTGAACAACTCAGGAGGATTCGTGTGTGTGTGTGTGTGTGTGTGGGGGGGGGGGGGGGGGGGGGGGGTTAATTTTTTATTTTAAAAAAAGACAGATTAGCCGGTGAAGTGTAAGTGGGCTCTGGGAGCTCCGTGCCCCCTCCCCCCCCTCCCCCCCCCCCCCAACAACATTAATAATAATTTTGGGGGAAAAAAATTGCAAAGGAAATAAAACACCGCGTTTTCGGAATTAGCAGGAAACCCATTTGCGGCGCTGGTTTCGCTGTCAAGAGTGTTTCGAAATAAATACGACCTGAAGGGCGTCCTTTAAAAGCGAGCGGTTGTTTACTATCGGGTTCCTCTCCCCCTCCCCTCCCCTCCCCCTCTGTTGACTCGTGCTCTATGAACATTGATTTCCAAAAGTACGTGGGCTGCCTGCACCTTACGTGTTTTTGATGAAAGATCGTCGTGTGGTAGCTTCGATTCTTCCGATTCTCACAACCCAGAGGGCGACCAAATAAGGGCAGTTGGGTCTGAAGTTGTGGCAAAAAAAAGTAGACGATGACTAAGATGATTTAAGGAAGAGATTTGAAAGTATTTATGCCTTTGAATTTTCAACTGCACTGTTTTTCAGGGCAATAGTGTATCTGGACGGGCAGCGCTCCCTCCATGCGCTATTTATTATAAACGGAAGCTTGGTGGTATTTTGGGATCTTCATTAATATTTTAAAGGCGTTATTTCAAATCAAGTAACACGAGTCGCTTTGTTGTTTGCCAATCGGTCTTATCCGCGGCTCCCGGAAGCACAGATACTCCTGGCGAGTTGAGAAATGGCCAATTCAAACACCCCCCAAACAGTGATCTTTGCCTTTCAAACATTCCTGGAAAAACGTCTTTCTGATATTTTATTTTTCCGAAAAAGCATCGTCGCCAAATAAGTATTGTGGAAATTTTGATTTCAAGGGGATATATGTTGGTGCCTGTGACCATACCTTAGCGATGCAAGACTGAGAGAATTATACGTTCAGCAACGAGTCACGCAAGGGGATATTTATAAGCACTGGGCATCTGGTTCAGTTCTCCACAGTGTTACAGCTAACAATTTAAAAGCCAGTTACCTTCACGGATTTCATTTGGCAGCTTTATATCTAAGTACGTTCTAGCTTACTGCTGAAAGAATTGAAACAGTGCGAAGAGATTTGTCTGTCAGAATTGACGGGATGTATCCAATTAAAATGAAAAGTCAGATTGGTTAAGACTTCAGAGCAGCTATCCTATTGATTTGTAATAGCTGCTACAGACATTTTACTAATGTGCCAAAACATACTGCCACCTAATCACCTGCAACCGGCAGGAGTGACACTAAAGGTTCAACATAGTCCTGATACTTTAGAGAATTTCTTTTTAAAAAAAGGAACTAAATGTTAGAAGATTCATGATTTGGGATGAAATGGGAAAAGATAACACAGTTTACATCAAATAAATGCAAGTTGCATGGCGATGGAAACAACCAGCAGTGAGTTAGTTAAGTTGTGTGATCGTTGAAGAATTGGTGTAATTTGCAATTGAAACTAACGCGGAATCGTGGTGTTTGTGGGGAGGAGAGGATATGGGGAGTGGGGGGGGGGGGGGGGGAGAGGGAGTCATCTCATGAAGCTTCTGTTAACCCTGTAAACCAAGGCCCTAACATGTAGGTTGGTCCTGGGTCGGCAAGCAGTGAGAAAGCTTGCAGGACAGCAATATCAATGACAAGCTATGTGGTTTTAGCTGGTTAGACTCTAGCAGTGCCCCCCTACTCACACTCTGAGATCTCCAGGCCTTGGCTCTACCCCATCTGCGCCTAATACTTTGTGGAATGATGTAAGCAGGATGTGTCCCTCCGGGGAGAGAGTGCGCAGTTTCCATTCCAATAATCTATCTGTGGGATTTCCATGTGTAGGTGGGATACTCTTAACGCATGGGGATGGGTTTCCGCCTGCGGCAGACACCCGACTGACCTCCCGCCCCCCAAGAAAGGCTGCAGTACCACACAGCGAGCATGCACTGTATTTGATTACATCTTAAATTACACAATATTCAAACAAATGAAGGAGAGCTGGTCACCACACACTCTCTCTTGGTTTAATTCACTGCTTACGACAATAAGAGAGGCAGTATTTCCTCGGTATTATATGGTCCCATTAACAATGGCCCCCTCCCAGTTTGGTGTACCTCATAGCTTCTCAAAACACAAGCACATATCACGAATCCCCTTCGTTCTGACTTATAAATACTGTACCACGGTGTCCCTTCCATTTGATGATAGTACCCATCAGCTCGTCCTTATTCTCCCCAGCGTCGTTCGAGAGATTAGGCCTCTTCATTGTCCTGCAGAGCCTGTACGTCAAATCGTATGGCAATCAATCGCATTGGCTTTAAAATGCCACCGGCTCATGAAACATTTCAGATTTAAATGTTCTGCAGTTATTGGACCGCGACAATAACGTCGGTTCTTACTCCCGATATCTTTTGAACGTAAAACGGTTCGCAGTTAATGCCGGATGCCTGGTAAATACATGAAATAACACTATTAAAAATGAATAATGTTTAAGTCGTACCAGTGCAATTATAGGAAAAGTGTTTTGGAAGCAAAAGCCCTGCACATGTCTGATTGCTCGTGTTTGGGTTTTTGCTGATCTCCTACAATGTTTTCTACACATTTTGGAAATGAAAACAATTGCACAATGCTGCAGAAACCCAAAGCAGGAGGATTCTGTGCGGCTGATATTCTAAAAAGTCACGTAATGCAGCAAAACGCACACGACCACGAAGTATCCCTTATCTCTTTGCCTTTCATCCTTATGTTACACAGTGAAATGTTGCTGGGCGATGGTAAGTGAGGCCACCGAGCGGGGCTGGCTCTCTGAGTGCGAACCATCATGACTTTGCACATTAGCCGTTTGGAGAAACACTTGCGGCAACAATGAAGGGGGAGGGAGCGGTGCCTGGCAGCCATCAGACCCTGGGAAGCTGTGATACAAAGCAGCAACGTGTTTGCTGTGGACTGATAGGCAGTCCTCGTCCAGCTGGTTCGCGCTGATTGATGTTTTGTGTCTCCCGTTAGCATTTTTTGGGGGGGAGTGGGGGGGGGAGTGGTGTGGACGTGTCAGGAGTTCCTCAGCTCGGTGAAGGACGGAGGGAGGAGAAGGAATGGTGATGCATGCAGCCCCGTAGGAGAAAGTTTAAGAAGGTGGCGCGCTTTTTCGCCATTAGATCTGCTTTGAAATAAACTGCTTCATGTGCAGCTGAGCGGAAGGAAGTTGTGAACTGAAGCCGCGCGTACCACAGCCAAGCTCGGGGAGAAATGAAGCGCAACTGCCTGAAAAGGAAAAGGGGGTTGGAAAGGGAATCAAAGCGCGTTAACTGCGAGTCAGCCGCAACAGCACTTAACGTTAGGCTGCCTTTGAAAATGAATTGCAGCAAATCTGAACGCCAAATTTATTCTTGGACGGACACAAGCTTTATATCAGAGAGAAAGGGTTTCCATTTGATTTTCACAAGCAAATAAAGATAAATGTTACAACGTGTTTATAGTGTTCTGTGCAGAAGTGGATATCAGTGCGTGGATAGGCCGTACTCTAAGGCAGATCGTGTGTTTGAATGAGTTTTCTGTTACTGTCATACTATCGGGGCGAGATAATGAAATCCTAAGGCTACCTGGGCTGGACTGTCGAATGGAAATTGAAATAATTTGGGGATTTCAGTTTTGTTTCTTGTACTTAAGGTTCAGTGTTGTACTTAAGGTTTTGTGTACGTTTTTCTGTGCGTGTAAGGAAAGGGTTTGAGCCGAACAATGTGAATTATTTTACACGTTACACATTTACGTCCCTTGCTTTATTTACACAGTAAGCCATCGCCACCCTGGTCGACAAGTGTAGTTGCTTGACCATTATCAGCGACTTTCTGAAAATAAACAGGAATTTTATAGCGCGTCTCAACTTTGTGTTGTGCAATGCACAATGCTGTTCATAACAGTTAAAATGTCAGTGTCTTGAATGCATGCCATCGTTGATGGGAGGGAGCCCACCCCATGGGAGGGAGCCCACCCCAGTATTATTACCGAGGCATTATCTGAATTTCCTCTCTGGGACTGACGATCACACTGAGTGAACGTGGCGATCGTTCAACAAAAGCCATTGTGAATGTGTTTTGTTCCTCTCCTCTAGCGGTGCACCAGTGAGGAGGAAATGAGTTCACGGCCGTTCTGCTGACACAGGCGTGTAATGAGAGATGAAGCCGCGATACCACACTGAGGCGTCTCATTCAGCCTCTCTTCGCATGATCGCTCTGCCAGGTGTTTCGTGGTCTCGGTTTCAGACTATTTTGCACATTTGTAATGCTTTTTCCCTGCCCTCTCTCTCTATCTCTGTCTCCCCCATCCGCTTCTTTATCCGATTGAGCACATTAAACACTACAAATGTACCGTTTACACGACTCCGGCCTGCCTCTCTCTATACAACAGCAGTATTGTGAGTGAGTTCTCGTTCTTTTGATTGATGCTAGTTGGATGATTGATGCCTTGTTTTCACAACCCAAATCTATTTTTAAAGCCACACTCTCAAGTTCTCCCACACATTGTATATTCTATATTAAACTATATTAAAAGGAGGTGACATGTTTTGTTTGTGAAGTTGGCAAATGGCTTCTCTTCGCGAGTTTTTTAAAAAAAAGTTCTTTACTTTCTATTTCGGGAAGGTTTTCCTGGCGGATATGTTTGGAGTTCAGTACAGTACAGACACACGTAGAGCTCGCTGCTCACTTCTGTTTTGAAGTGATGAAAGGAAGGATCGATTTAAAAAAGAGACGCCAAATAATGTATTAAATGATGGAAATATTCTAGAGTTAAAAGGCGGACAGTGGCTGTGAACGTTTCCCTCTGACTGGTGTGTTTATTGCAGTGGTTAATTGTGGAGTGGGATAAAGTTGACCCTCTCTCCTAAGCGTGAGAATGCCCCGCAGCGGTGATTTCGTGTTGATTGCCTATTATCACCGATGGGCTGGCGGTGGATGATTGACGTTTTACGGCAGCTCACAAGCACTCAACTCAACCCGATTTCCGAGGGCAGCGTTGCCTGCCAGACGAGCGCACAAAAGTCTGGGATTTCGCTTACGAACCCGCTGTTTCTCACACGCTAATTGATACGTTTCCTCTCCTTTCGCTGGGAGGCGCTGATTCCCCCCTTTTTTTTTACCCACAAGCCCACATGGTGTGTACTCCTCAGTCACGCAATGAAACAATGCCTGGCCTCTTCGCCAACCCCCCCTTCCCGGGAACCATTGAAGGCAGGCAACCCGAGGGAAGCTTTCCGTGTTTCGCGTTGCCTTAGCAATGATGCCTTTATTATTTTTTAAAGTATTTTATTCCGAAATTATCCTTCTATTTTTTTCTCACCTCCTTTCTCTGTCTGTCTGTGTGTGTGGGGGGGGGATGGGATACCATGCTACAGCGCACTCCTTTGCTCAGGTGACCATGAACCGTGACAGTGAGTGATTGGCAGTCTATCATGGGGGTATCACCGCAGAGACAGTCTTGTCCTCACCTGCGCTACACACAACATCCAGCATCACACCCTGGCAGAATTTCACTTCCCCAGCCCAGGGGAGGGACACTGAGGCCAATGTTAGCCCCTACTGTCATCAGGCTGAGTGAGACCTGTTAAGTCAGCACAGAAGGGTATTAGTACACGCAACGCTGTGGTCTCCAGGCAGTGGCGTTAAGCAAGAGCTCGTTCACGCTCTGAAATTGAAGCTGCAGTTTGCATTTCATAGGTCCTAGACTTAAATCGGCACAAAATGCATCACCAATACACTAAATTCACTTCTGTCAAACATAAAGTCAATCTTAAACTGATTTGTAGTGTCGCCAGGCACAAAGCAAAAGATGGATGCGTTTTGCTATTGATTGTAACCAGGATGCTATCTTGGCCCAGATTATTTTAGACGGGCTTCATTGTATTAAAACACTATCACCGAACACAGCCTGAGGTCAGTTACAATGTTTAGGAGTCGAAGACAAGGCTTTTATAATCGCCAGATGAGTACAACAATCCAATTATTGAATTATTTAGCCGCGCTCCTCCTCGCTGGGTTTAGAGGTGTACTGGGGTGTGCTGGATAACAGCAGCATTATATTGAACATGTAACAAACTGTAAAGTTTGAAGAGTGATTTATCCACAAAAATACCGGGAAGAATTTAGCTGTAAACAAATGTCCTTGCGTTTGCACGTATTATTGTTCCGTGTCAGCTGGCCATATTCAGTATCCTTGAGTTGCTCAGAAGCCGATTGTATGTAGCGTTTGAAGCAGCGCTGTGAGCTGCACAGTCCACACAACTGGTCCCGTGGCTGCGTCATAAAGTATGTGTAGGAGCGGGGGCGGTCAGACAAGTTGATGGAAGCGGCAGCCGAGCTGAGTGCTGCCCGCGGCTCATTGGACTGCAAGCCTGGTTACTGACGGGTTGATATGAATAATAGAACAGTGTTTGAACCTCCTTGGTGTTAAGATGCAGGAATCGGGATTTTCCTTCCAGGTTTACCGCACCGACCGATATTTTCTTCGTTATTTATCAAACGCCAGTAAAATATTAATTATTGTTGGGTTTTGAGAAACGAGCCATTGTGTTTCGGGGCGGCTTGCCGTGAAGTGTAATTTGCAGAGTGCAAAAAAATTGAAAGTTGGACTGTGTAATCGATGTGGCCCATCCAACTTGTTTATCCCTTCACATATAGTAATGCAATCCCTCATAGCCAGCATAGAAACATTGAGTTGAACAGATTTTTTTAAAAATCGAGATGAAACTGAATGAAAGAACCCCGTCCAGACTTTAAAGGCTGGGCATGTGTAGGCGGTGAAGTTAGAGTACAGAAAGAGATCATTTGGAATATCTTTTTACTCAGTCGACTGGAGAATAACAGCTGAAAGTGCCTCAATTGGCACGCAGCATGCATTTAATACGTGTGCACCAGTTGCAGCATTTGGGGGGAGGGGGCGAAATCACGTTGTTCCTACGGTTGGTTAAACCCTGCACAGCCAGCATTTGAGTAACTATGTATTTCCATCTTCTCGTGTCATTCGCTATGGTGATATCTGCAGCCACAAGAACGTCGTGAAATGACACCGTTTGCACCAGTGTGTTTTTTACCCGAATAAACCAGAGTTGCTTATATTAAAGGCGAGATGAGCTCTGGTTATTTTGATGACGTGAGTGAGGCTGCAGTGAGTTTTGTTCCGCTAGAGAAATCCATTAATGACCGAATAATCATCCACAGGACTTTAATTCATGGATGTTTCATCCAACGCTGTCTACCGAACCTTATTGCAAATAATATGACTTGTTTGCTCCACAATACGCCTCTGCGATTGTCAATAAAACACACAGAACATTATCACTTCATGTTGTAAAGTTCAGCAAGGCTGGGTTTATCAATATCCCCACAGACACAGAGTTTGTGGCATTGTACTAACCCTAACGTAAAATTATACACTTAAAAACAAACCGCAAGAGTAGACTGTTGATATGGGATGGGAATTCTCGGCACATCTTTCAGATATTTCTGAAATGCATGTTTATATGATAATAAATTATTGCATTTGATATAGCGCTTTTCGCGTCTTCGAGGCGTCTCAAGGCGCTTCACAGAATTTACTGTAAAGTGAATCGACATCCACATTTGTAAACCACCGACTAACTCGATATGCGGGGGGGGGGGGGGGGGGGGGAACGTTTCAAACGGTCATCGCATTGAACGCTTCCTTACGTTTTTGACCTTTTATTTAAAGAATAATCTGCCACATAACTTCCAAAAGATCGGGGGGAACCGGCTCAGAAAGTTTATCTGAAGTTATGAGTGAAGTGGGCCGTGAATGGGCAGCTGCGGTCACATGAGCCTATTTTGTTTGGCTTTATTGAAGCTAATTCGTTTCCCGAGGCTGCAGTCTGCATCACAGGAAACAGCAGCTCCCAGACTGTTCTCCTCGGATAATCCTGGCAGAGACAAATGTTACACAAGACAAGCGGTGCGACAACTTCGGAGGCGAAGGGCTGACGGTTGCCGCTGTTCCTCTCTGGGTGGGGGAGCTGGGCGGCGTTGCGTGCACTGCTTCCTCCTGACGCTCCTGAGAAACCGCAGTCGTGTTCGTTCAACCTTTCTTCAGCAGGAGTCACTTGGTAGTTTTTGGACAGTGTTTCCTTTGTCCGCGTGTGTGAACTACATTATCAACTTCGAAATAGGCTGCTCCGAAAACCTAGGCTCTCAGTCGAGTTGGATAAAAGCCTCCTATGTATGATTTGTCTCGAAAGCGATTACAGTTTACAGTTACACTGTGTGGAGAGAGAGAGAGAGAGAGAGAGAAGGGGATTTCACGGTTGTGACTGGAGAATGGTGTTGGCAGCCGCTCCGACGCTAGCTGTGCGCGGGGGCCATACATCATTAGTTGCTTATCTGGCAAAGATTTCAAACAAAAAGGAGTTAAAATCGCGGGGTTAAACTCTTCTGCGCTGGACTTCTCTGGGCGAGGTGCTCACCACAGTCAGGTGATGCTGGAAATGGAGGAATCGCCTCCCCTCCATCCGACCTGGATAGGTCCGGTCGCCAAGCTTCGCAGGAAGGATAAGGTAAGGCGACAAGCCTCGGTGCTCTTTATTCGTCTCTCCTCTGTTCGAGTTGCCCGTTTTTCCTTCGATACCTTTCAAACGGTTCGCGTATTTTTTTAAAAAAAAGTCCAGCGAAGTTCCCCGACTGAACCGATACCGAATCGATTTTACTGAAGGGAAAGTCGTTTTGCAACTCGTGTTAAGCGTTGAAATGTTTTCCGAAAGGTGGGGGGGGGGGGGGGGAGGGGAGGTGATTCTCTACCCCAGCCACGCTCCCGGACTGCTGGCATTTAATCAATCTGTACGGACCCGAGAATGCTTCATTACCTAATAAAACAAGGCACAAAATTATGACAAATTGGTGCAATAAAAGGGCACAGATCATTTAATTAACAATTTATGAAATTGAAATTTGTTGCCAGACACAATTAATGTTTTACACAAGTGTCTGGTACAGGGTTTTAGCGAATTTGGGGCAGGATTGCGCCAAGTGGTGGAGGCGATCCCATGTTGATGTGTCCCGGTGACTGAGTGCGCGGCTATTGTTCCAGCCCCACTACAGCATGTTCCGGCTCAGTGTTTGCAAAGCGGACTTGCGTCTGTATAGTAACGTGCTTATTTTCACACAGACAGTTGGCGTCTCTCTCTCTCTCTCTCTCCCTCCTCCCCTCCCTCCCTCCCCCGAGCAGCGCAGATGTGGTGCACGCTCCAGCTTGTGCTTGATTTGCTGTGCGCTCAGGAAAGGACTTAATATACAGCAGACTGGCGGCTGCTCTGGTGAGTTGGGCGTCTCCCCACATTAAGCAGCTTTGGAGCACTTCCCTGTGCAATCCCGTGCTCGTCTGGCGTTGCCGCCGCATTCGCTGTAACAGAAAGTATTGCGCCACTGCCCTCGGTGGATCCGTGTGAGGAGGAGGTGAGATGCAGAGCGCTGTAACTGATCTCTATTCATCAGTTTCCGTCTGAGACGCCGCTCGGCCTCTAGGGTCACCCGGGGCAGGGGAGGGGTAAACTAAGCCGAAACGGATAATTAATCTGCATCAGAGCTGCTGGCGGCTGACACAAGACGACTCCGGCACCACGAGAGGCTTTTCAATGCTTGTTTTTATACAGCGAGCACCCGAATGTCTGCCGTATCAGGCGTCTTTTGTTATTTTTTTTTTGGGGGGGGGGACGTAACACAGGACCCGGTATAATCGGTGTAATTAACCAAGAGCTGTGATCTGCGAGCGCTGGGGTGTAGAGTTCTGCGATTGCTTTTTGTTGCGCGATCCGCATAATGCGCGGATCAGGAAGCCAGCCGAGCGGAGCCCCGGCTCCTGCAAATTCCTTCATTCATTAGAGCGGCCTGAGAGCCGGAGATTGGAGCCGTATTTGGGGGCGACGTGAGCGAGGGACTGAACCCACACTTAGTTCCGGAATAATCGTGAACCGCCACCTTTGTGTGGGCCTCATTAACAAACTTTTATGCTGTTCATTTGGTGACTTGAGCAGACTTGTGTAAAACCTGCTACCGGGTTTTATTCAATCAGTTTCGGGAATCTACTGGAGAGCAAAACATAGATTTTTAAAAAAATGCGCTGTAACCACGCACTTTTTAAAGCCTGCGTTAAGCGACTGCAATTTCAACCGCCCCCCTCCCCCCCCCCCCCCATCACCCACCACCACAACCAACCCGCAATCCGGGGAATATGAAAGAAATTCCGTGAAAATATGACCAAACTCAAAACTCAGCCTTTATTTTCAAAGCATGTGGTCATGAAAAAGACACCACGCCGAGTAATGTTGGCCAATCGGATTGGCATGAGATTTGTATAGAGTAAAGTACTGTACATACATTATACGAACAACAGCTTGCATTTATATAGAGTTCCTCACGCATGGCAGCGTCCCAGGGCGCTTAGGGATTCTTAGCTGTTTTATTAAGTGGCTAAAAAAAATACAACTACCCTTACCTTGACTTTTTTTGGTGGGTGGGGAGGGGAGATAAGTTTTATGGTCCTCCCGACGTGAAAGGCTCTATACAAATGTAATGTTGTTGTTGTTGTCTTGAGGATGAGGGACTTTGATGCTGGGACATGGAACATTTTCCCAACTTAGGCACCTAAGATCCCCACGTGAAACTTATCCAAAACATCCCACTATACCGGATAGGAAGAGGTTCTTGAATGAGGAGGTTCTTCTGATTTACTGAAATAACAACAAAACGAACTTCCATGACGAAAAGTGTCTTTTTAAATTAGTTTTGGAACAATTGTCATGATGCTTATTGCTACTTTAGAAACCTTCTTCAGGTAGTGACTCAAACTGTGTGTTATGGTGCTTTGGAAATTGGAGACCCCGCAAAAATCAAACCTAAATTTTGTATATGTACATGCTAATAAAATATTTCCGTCACAGCTATACATGATACTGTAATAACTATATGGCCATACCCTGGGCACTTTCATCTGGCGTTAATGCGATCAGGAATGGAAACACTGGTGAAATTTACCCTCACTAACTCAATGACAAGACCAGTTTTACTTGCCTCATGATTGCTCTGATTGTGATTGGGAAGACCAGCTAATGCAGCATGAAAAATGGATAAAACTGAGGATTCCTTGCTTTGTGTGGTTCAGTGCCAACCACCATTTACCCACTCAACTAAAGTATTAGGGTGCACAGAGGATTCTTCACATTAAATGTATTTTTAATGTGTGTTGCTATTCATAACCTAAACCAGATTTCTATTTGCAAAACACAAATACTGCAGATGCTGGAAATCTGAAACAAAAAACACAAGTTACTGGGAAAACTCAGCAGGTCAGAACATTCTGACGAAGGGTGGTGGACCCGAAACGTTGACTCACTTTCCTTTCTCCATGGAGGCTGCCTGACCTGCTGAGTTTTTCCAGTAACTTCTACTTTTGTTTCTATTTGCACTTCTTCTTGATGTTTCCCACTGCACATATCCATTTCAAGTCTCTGAACATTCAGGTGCATGCCCTCAATCCTGTGCAACTCCGTATCAACTAGCATTCGAGGAATGTGATCTGTTTTGTTGACATTTTTTCCCCCCTACCTAGGAGTGGGATTCTCTAGTCATCTAGGAACATTAGCCTAGCAATGTGTGATTATCATTTGATACTGGTGTTTCAATTTGCAATCTATGAATCAAAGCTCTATGCTCAACCTTCTATTGTCCACCAACCAACACGCTCTCTACTTTTAAACAATTGAACTATTAAAAAAAAATCTTTAATAATCTTCCTCACTGTACCAAATTCCTCTTCAGGAGGGTAGATTCTAGACCTAGATTACTTTAATAAGTAATAATTATTATTACTCTTTATTAATGCCATTCCTGATCTGAGAATTAATATATAAATTTCCTGGATGATCTCATAAGTAAAGACACCATTCAGTACAGTACAAAGTTACACACCCCAGAGGTCCAGAGGTGTATAGGTGTGAATTTCAGTTAGTGCTGCTAACTCATCTCATCCAGGGGCACTTCAATTAATCTTTTCACCACCGGTTTTGGGAGGGGAAAAATAACCAGTGCTATATTGCTGGAAGTTGCAAGTTTGTGGAGGGGGTTATTACAGGATCAGGCTTAGCTACAATTGAATAGCCTGTCAACACTCATGGGCACAACTCACATATAAATAATAGCTGCTTGAGCATTGCAACTGAGAGGGTCCAGAACATTTTTAATTATCTCCCACTAGAAGGAAAATGTAGTCAAAACACCTCCAAGAGAGTGGAAGCAAATTGGAACAACAGCAACAAAATTACATTTATAGAGTGCCATTCATGTCGGGAGGATATCCCAAGGCACTTTTGGTGGAAAAAGGACTAAGAAAGGCCATGCAAGACTTTTTCTCTTAAAATTTTTTAAAACTTTTCTTTGATCAATATGGAAAAGTGTCTGGCTGCCATTTGCAAATGTCAGGAACTTACCTTCCGTGGATAGTGTTTTCAGACTCATGTCTTATCATTCCATTTGGTAGTGATGTTTTTTAAGTATGCTGTGCCATCTATCTGGTTATTAAAAAAAATACAAATATACAGTCAATTCACTTTACAGTATATTTTGTGAAGCGCTTTGGTGTATTTTTAAAAATGTAATTTTTTTGTTGTCTTGAAGTCTTAATAAGGCACTATATCCAATGCAAGTATTATTATTATGAATGCAAATTAGAAACACTAAAAAAAGGGCCACCTACTGTAATTGGCATTATTGAAAACAACAACAGCAAAATTACATTTGTAGAGCACCTTTCGTGTCAGAAGGATGTCCCAAGGTGCTGAACAGTCAGGGGTCAGGTTTGGGAAGAGGAAGGGCAAAGAGATTTTGAAGAAAAATGCTAAATCTATCATGTAAATTGGATTCAATCTTTGGTGCCTTTCACAAAACCATCTTGGAGCAATGTTCTATGTGGATAGAATAAAACAGACTAATCTTAAACTTGCTGAAAATCCAATTTGATATGGATTGGAAATTCATATGCATTGGTTGAATGTTAATGTTGTGCAGTTCAATAAATATGAGCTATACAGACAAATGTATATACATTTAGTTGGTAATGAAGAATGGATTTAATATAAACATGAAAGATCACAATAATAATCCTTGCATTTGGTATAGCATTTCTCACGTCTACAGGACTATAAGATTATTGTGAAACAAGTGTTACACTTGCTGTCCATTTTGGTAGGTGAGCACAATGCTCTCAGGAAATGTAAAAGCAATTGTTTTTCTATTTATTTGTCCCTCGTTTCACCCCCACCCATTAAGTTCGCCATTACTGCCGCAGATCTATTTCTTAATAATGAGATGTAATGAGATGCATTCATGTTGGTTGCACTCATCCTGATAGGCTTTTCTCCCTCCTATCTATCATTAGAATTGATGCAATGGAGCATTTAATCTACCCGATAATTGTTGAAATTTACCCAATAAGGATGGTTTAGAATAAGAATAATAATCCTTGCATTTTGGTATAGCACTTTTCATGTCTTCTAGATGTCTCAAAGCGCTTCACAGAATATACTGTAGAGTGAATTGACTGTACATTTGTGGGTGAACCGTGGCAGATAATTGCGCACAGCAGTGTCCCACAAACAACAAAATTACATTTATAGAGCGCCTTTCACGTCACGAGGATGTCTCAAGGCACTAGATTGAAATGATTGATTTATTGTTTTTTTGAGGGATTATTATCAGGAGTGTGGAGTAAGGAAACTTGCCCATAGTTTCGCCACGCCTGGAATCAAACCGAGGTCTCTTGCTTGCAAGGCAAGTGTGCTCATCACTGAGCTGCAGGACTTCACTCCATTGTTGGATATAAATGACAGTCGAAGAAGCTGAAATTCAATCTAGGTTTGGTGGTTGGAAGGGTAAAAGTAAATACCGAATGGACTCAATGCATACAATTTTTAGCTTCTAAATTTAAATATAGCAGTAAATTATACAAAAAACAACAACTTGGATTTATAGCTTCCCAATAATGGATCCCGGAGCCGAGCCAGGGGGAAGGGGAAGAAGGTGACTGAAAGCATGTTCGAAAAGAAAGGTCTTTAGCCGGGACCTGAACGTAGGAAGAGAGGGGGCAAGGCGAAGGGAGTTCCAAAGTGCTTCACAAAATATACTTTAAAGTGAATTGACTTTACACTTGACACATTTAGCTGTGGCAAACAATGAAATATTTTATAAACCTAAAAGTAATAAGTACAGTAAAAGCTTGTTTATGTGGCACTCAACCAACGAACGCTCAACCAAATACAATTCACCATTCCAGCAAACGGATCTCATACTGGAGCCATCCGGGACACTCGCGAGTATGCTCGCGCATGCGCACTTATTAAACTTAGCAAATGCTGGAATTTTTATTTTACCAATCATTTTACCGAGTGTGCTGGCATGCTTTATTGGTAAGTATCCATACAATGTTCTGTTACTATTTAGTCTATTAATAATATGGTATGTTTTAAAATAGGTTAATTTTTTGTGTAGGATTTTCAACAACTTGCCGCTCAAATATCCAGCATATTTTATTAAACGGCAATGGTCAGGTCCTGAGGGTGCCGGATAACCAAGCTTTTACTGTACATTCAAGTTTCTGAATATTTGAAAAATACCAATTTGTGACTTTACATTTCCTATACTTTTTGATGTTATTTAAAGCCGTGTTGTGGAGGTCAGACCAGACATTAAAATTAGCTAAAATATGTGCTCCAAAATAAAGCATTTTCAAGTCAATTTTTTGGACTGCAAATTTATCTTAGCATAAACAAGAACCACTTTAGGGTTTTCCTTTACATCAGTTCTGATGAGGTGCGTCATGATTAAAATAAAGGACCCTCTTGTATTTCAGAATGAGTGTAGTACTCAACAATTCTGTCAAATTATCAGGTTTACTGAAGCAGAGTTCAGTATACTGTAACCGGCCTTGTGTCCCTAGATCTACTGAAATACAGTTTTCCTGTCAGAGGTGCTCTTGTATAATACCTGCCCTGCCACTACCATGTATGCTCTAATATCATCATTATTCTTGCCCCACTCGTCCAGTAAATGTATTTTACGAGGTCACACTAGTTATACTGTCTTCTTCAAATACTAAAGTGGTTCTTGATTCGATAACTGCTTTTAAAAGAGAGTTAGATCTTTATTTGGGGAGAACAGGTCGGTTAGGTTATGTGGAGAGAGCTGGGCGGTGAGATTGAGTTGCTCTTTTCAAAGAGCCGGCACAGACTAGATGGGCCAAATGGCCTCCTTTTGTGCCGTAAAATTCTATGATTCTACTGTTACTAACATACTAGAAGAGCCCTGCTTGTGGGTATGTACACCATTAAATGTGTGATATTACCCGCTGTAAGAATATTAAAAGTATGTTTTCATTATGATATAAAAAGGGAAGAAATTATACCATTGCACACTTCAGCTGTAAGTATAAAATAAAAAGACCTACTTTACTATCTTCATTATACTGTACTACAGGTATGGCATGATGTTGCATCATTAATTTTACGAATCTCGGAACAGTTGTACAGCGTCAAATACCACCTCAAAATGAACCAGAATGCATACAAATTAGACCACTTTCAAAGGATAGGCTTGCAGCAGTACAGCCAGAATATAATTAAGTATATGTGAATAAATGGATGTTATTCAGATGTTGCTGATGACTTTAAGATCACTGCTTAGGCTAACACTGTAGTACTGGAGGAGTGCTCAACATCTCTTTTGGATATTAAGATGAGGTCTGCCTGTTTAGGTGAATATTTCATCGACAAAATATACAGTCAGTTCACTTTACAGTGTATTCTGTGAAGCTCTTTGAGACATCTCGAAGACATGATCAGGTGCAAATGCAAGGTTTCTTATACTGTAATTGTGTAAGAAATCCTGTGACACTATTAGAGAAGGGAGTTTCTGCCAGTGTCCTTGAGGACAATCCAAAATAAACTGCTAGGATTAAAAAAATTGCAACAAGTGAAAGAAAATCAAGAATAGAAAAGTAAGAGTATAGGATTAATATAAGTAAGATTAAAGTGAAATTATCCCATCAAATGTTTAATGAGTAAATAGTCTCTCTCCCCTCCCCCCACCCATTGTGCACTATTAAGGCATGCAGACCAGATAAGTTTTATGTTTAAATAATCTCATTCAATGTAATAGGGGTGGGGGGTCTACAATTGGACACAGTACCTTGTTACAGTATTAAGGATTGGGCAAAATCAGCCAAGGTTCTCACGCCCAGTCACTTTTCCAGTGACTCATCCTACAAAACCCTTTTGGATGAGGACAGTATAATTTTTCAGCTATGATATCTTCAGTCAAATAGTTTGCTGATGCTTAAGGTCTGGTGTCATGAATGAAAATTGGCCACTGTGGCTCATGGAACTACCGCTAGCAGAGACACGTACTTCACGAGTGGAGGAGGAGTGGGAAAATTGGCCCTGTCAGATAGTAAAGTGGAAACAACTGATTGTGATGTAGAGCTTTCGGAAGGAGATGAGAAAAAGTAACATAATGAAATGTATATCTACAAACAATTTTTTTCTTTCCATGGCTCAACAGTGTGTTACATTTGTCCCACGGCAATTAAAGTGGATGAGAATGAGAACCCTCTTAAGTGACATTCCAGCTCTTAAGCAACAATCTTCTTTCAACAATAACAACTTTGATTTATATAGCACCCTCCATGCTGGACGGCGTCTCAGAGTGCTTCACAATAACGGATCCCGAGGGTGAGCCAGGAGCAGAGGGAGAAAGGTGACCAGGAAGGCCTTTAGCTGAGACCTGGAACTGGAAAGATGGGGGGAGGCAACGGGAGTGAGGAAGGGAGTTCCAGAGCCTCGGGGTTGTAGTGGCTGAAGGCACGGCCGCTGATGGTGGAGCAGAGGATTCGGTGGACAAGGAGGAGGCCAGACTTGGTATAGCGAAGGCAATGGGTGCTGTTTTGAGGAGAGAGGAGGTCAGAGAGTTAGGGGGGTGCAGAGGAGTAGAGGGATTTGAAAACAAGGTTGAGGATCTTGAAATCGATCCTCTCTGGGACAGGGAGCCAGTGAAGTCTTGCATGGACTGGGGTAATGGGGGAGCGAAGTTTGGTGCGGGTGAGAAGCTTTCCGCCTCCCCCGTCCTACTTCACACTGGCTAGAATGACCATCTGTTTTTTTTGACAGACAACAACAAAATTACACTTGTGTAGTGGCTTTCATGTGAGGAGGATGTCCCAAGGCACTATAATACAGTACAGTATCATGGGCTGAACTTTAAAATGGGCAGCGAGAGTCAATTTTTTTCAAAAGAACAAACTGGACAAAAGCCAGCTAGGCATTCATTCAGACACCAACATCCACCTACCTAGTCACATGTAAGAATGTGGAAGAGCTCCATGCAGCCTGTGCTGCCGTGAGTATTGTTTTCCACAAAGCTTACACATCTCTTTGTATACATTGGGCATCAAACTGCTGGTTCACTTCAGACTTTGTTAAGGAGGAATTTTCCATTTCCCAAGGATTTGGGGCTGCCGAAATAGCTGCCAAGTAATGTGCAGGGAATCCAAACCATGGCCTCAATATAGAAACAACAGCTTGTATTTATAAAACAGCTTTTATGTGGGTAGCATCCCAGAGCATTTGGGAGTGGGGGAGCTGAAGTCCTTCCGCTTTGGCAATAGTATGATCTAAAAGATGGGCAAGGAGGGGGTAAAGTGGAGGGATTAAGACAGAGTGTACAGAGTTTGGGGACATAATAACCGAAAGCATGGCTGCTGATGGGGAAGTGAAGAGTATTTGTAGAAGGCGGGAACCAGCAGAGCAAAAGGGGTGGGTGGTGCAGTGTAAGCTGGATAAAGAGGTAGCTAGACGAAATAAATACCATTCCAACAAATTGGAATATTACATTCAGCTCGCTTGTAAAGTTTTAATATACTGTGGTATAATACTTAGGCTATGTGAGAGATTTTACATAATCACTATTTTCTCTCCTTACTGATATTTTCTCCCATCCTTTATCTGACATTGTTTGAGGGTTTTTTTTGTTGTTCTACTGGTGAATGGTTTCACCACGTGTGGTGTATGTCGTCCAATGTCTTGTCCAAGTGGGCATGATTCACATAGATCTTGACAGTAAGGACCGTCAGATTATGCAACTAGTTGGGGAAGGGTCACAGCCAAACTCAATCCTGTCCTCACCAGACAGCTAGACAATTGATGTTGTTGAACTGTCAGGGGGTCACAGAATAATGATCAGGAATAGAAACTCTGGCAGATTTAACCCCCACCCCCTTCCAAAAACAGCGATGCTGTGTCTAATTGTACCTGAACTCCTGGTGTCACCCTATCATAGATCAAGGATCAAATCTGAGGCCTTCATCAGTCTGTGAAGCTCAATTGCTAACTGAGGCATTGAGGTACAACAGAATAGAATACAATAGAATTTGAATGCAGTAAAATAGAGGCACATAACTAATTAAGAAATAATTTGAGTGGACAAATCATATGCTCAGATTTATAAGTGTTACAAAATGTAAGCCTGAAACAATATAATAAAATAATCTTCGTATGCAATATAGTGCCTTATCATGTCCTTGAAACATCTCAAAGCGCTTTGCAAGAATTACTATGAAGTGTTGTGAATGTGTATTTGCAGGCAAATGCATCAGCCATTTGCTCACAGTAATGTCCCACAAACCGTCATGAAGTGAATGACCGATTTTATCTGATGGATTGTTGGCCAGAATACCAGAAGAAACTGCTGTCTCTTTTCGAATGGTACCATGGGATCTTTAATATCTAACTGAACAGGCAGCTGGGTCCTCAGTTTAAGGGTTCATTTGAAGGACAGCAACTCGTACAATGCAACTCTCCCTCAGCATTGCATTGCAGGGTCAGCCTGGACTATGTGGGTTCGAAGCCCGATGTGGGGTTGAAATCACAACCTTCTGATTCAGAAGTGAGAGTCTACCAACTGAGGAAGACTACGACTACCTTTGAACTTTTAAAAGATTTTTTAAAAAAAGATAATGTTGGAAATAATATCTAGTGTCTATTATAATAATGCTTGCATTTGACTTAGCGCCATACCACGTCTTTAAATGCCTCAAAGCGCCTCACAGAATATACTATAAAGTGTAATGAATGTATATTTTGTGGCCGAAACGTGGCAGCCAATTGCGCACAGCTGTGTCCCACAAATAGTCATGGATTGAATGACCAAATTACTCTTACTGTAGGGCTAAGTAAGGCTCTTACTGTGATCTGAGGCTGTCACAGAGGAATAATATTTGCAGCAATATTACAACTTGTACTTGTGTACTTTCTCAGTTAAAAATGTACTGTATATGAAACACATTGTGTGAGATAAATATTTGGTTTTGTGGTTTGCTAATGCAATTGGTTTTAGGAATCATACTTTTGGTAATATTTAATTAAGGGCTACCATGAAAGCCCATACGATGTATTTTCTAAACCTTATGGTGGCCATGACACATGGACTATTGCAAACCTGCCTTTCCTAGCCTGCTTAAAGAATTGTAGCTCTCCCTCCTATAATTTGAAATGTGAAAAAATCTTGAATTCAATCTTAATGCGGATGACACCCAACTGTACCTCTCAGCCTCATCCCTCAACCCCCAGACCATCAATGTTCTGACAGCATGTCTGTCCGACATCGAGTCCTGGACGAGGGACAACTACCTCCAATTGAACGTGGGCAAGACCGAGGCCCTCCTGTTGGCTCAAGCCAGCGCCTCCGCACATCGGGCGCTGCCAGCCTCAACATCCACGGCTGTACTCTCCACCTCACAAAGCCAGTCAGGAACCTTGGCATCACGTTTGACCATTAACTCTCCTTTCTCCCCCACATCCGTGCCTTGACCGGCACCGCTTATTTCCACCTGCGCAACATTGCCAGGCTCCGCAACTATCTCATCCCCCACGCTGCCGAAACACTCGTGCACGCGTACATCACCTCACGGCTGGACTACGGAAACTCTCTCCTCATCGGCTTCCCCAGCTCCTCCATTCGCAGGCTGCAGGTCATCCAAAACTCTGCAGCCCGTGTACTATTCCGCATCCGCCTCCGTGACCACATAACCCCCACCCTCGCCCGTCTCCACTGGCTCCCCATCCCCCAGAGGATCGAGTTCAAGATCCTTGTCCTCATTTTCAAAGCCTTACACGGCCTTGCCCCGCCCTACCTATCCGATCTACTCTCCCCCTACAAGCTCACCTGGACCCTCTGTTCAGCAGGACTTGGTTTGCTCCAAGCCCCCCGCCCGAACCGCCCCACCATCGGAGGCCGGGCCTTCAGCCTCTCCGCTCCCACCCTATGGAATTCCATCCCCCAATCCCTCCGCCTTGTTTCTTCCCTTTCCTCTTTCAAGGCCGCTTTGAAGACTTTCCTTTTCGACCGTGCCTTTTGTCACCCCCCCTAATTTTTCGACCTCCCCCACGTTTTTTTTACCCCCTCCTGAACACTCCCCTCCCAGCTCGGGTCACACGCCTCCTGTGCAGCGCCTTGGGACGTCCTCCCAACATGAAAGGCGCTCTATAAGTCTAATTTGTTGTTGTTGTTGTTAATTGAATTGGAATCAGTGATTCGGCTTTCCCCACTCTCTGAAACTCCATCTCCAGGAGCGCTGTCTAGGTGTCAATTGTATTAATTTTTAAGAACTGCAAATAAGTTCAAAAATTAAGTCTTGAATTTAATGTCCCACCATTATTCACCATCTTTAACATTTAAGACAATGAGGATATGACATGGGGAACTTCAGGTGTCAGATTTCCAGAAAATGTCCATCCCCCATTATATTATTTACAGCATTTAGTTTTTATTCTTCAAAGTTTTCTTTGATTTTCCTTTTTGATTTCAATTTAGCTTCATTCTAAACACTTCCTGTAATTGATTTGCATTTTCTCCATATTCTTTCTCCACTTTCCAATCTTGTTTCAAACCATATGTGAATGTTTTATCGAATAGTACAGAGTCATCCATTCAAGTGATAGGGCTGGCAATGGGAAGCAAAATGTGAGTAAGGTCTTCACCACAGCCTTGTTGCTTCGTATGGGCCTGAAGAACCACATTTTGAAATATGGACTTGAGAAAGAGATTCATTGGGGATCCTTCCTGGTTTTCGACAAAAGATGGTATCCCCAGATGTAATGCAGGTTGATGGCTGAAGCTAGTATACTCTTAGCTTGCCCAAATCCTGTTGCCAAGGTGCAGTTTGTTGTCATGATATATTTCCGTCTTTGAGAGTAACTAAGCTGCAGACATCATAATGTGTCCAGTGTCTGACCTACTTTCTCCCATGATTGCCGCTGAAAGTGAAGACAATCACAGCAAACAGTGGGACATTTTGGGGATGGGTGGGAGAAGAGGGGAGTTGACTTTAATGATCCCAATTGAACAAACACATTTCTAGTGCTCCTAGACTCCCAACAAGGTCCATGGCAGATTTTGACACTACGTGTAACTCTTTAAAATGTGTTTCTAATCACTGAGAATGGGTATATCCAAGCTGCAAACAAAAAGCTCAGAGAGAGTGAGAACAACAGCACAATTGCATTTATAGAGGGCTCTTCATGTCGGGAGGATGTCCCAAGAGAAAGATTGTGTGCGCGCACCCTGGCAGTGGGTAATGTACCTTTAGTAAACATACAGTCACTATGGATAGCTGGGATGAGTTTATTAAAATAGCAACATCATCTTGCGATTGTCAACTTCAGTAGGTTTTCTTGCAGATTCACTACAGTATCATTAAAATATTCCTAAACATCCCGTAATAGACCTTAATAGACATTGATCAAGAAGGAAAGTACAGCAATAGCACAATATAATAAAAATAATAATCCTTGCATTTGGTATAGCGCTTTTCATATCTTCTAGAGGTCTCAAAGCGCTTCACAGAATATACTGTCAAGTGGATTGACTGTATATTTGTGGGCGAAACGCGGCAGCCAATTGCGCACAGCAGTGTCCCCACAAACAGGTGTGGATTGAAATGACCAATTTATTGTAGGTTTTTTTTTAGGTGTGTGGAGTAAGGAAACTTGTCCAAGGTTTAGCTCTGACCTGCCTGGATTCGAAACACAGGTCTCACGCTTGTAAGGCGAGTGCTCTAACCACTGAGCTGGTGGAGAGGGTATTTCATTCTTCTGGGATGTTTGTAAGAGGCCTGAACTATATTGGATGTGACATTAAATGTGCATTAAAGTTTCCCTGAACGTTGGGGTGGGGGGGGGTGGGGGAGGGGTGCTTCGTGTAGGAATCTCTTTCGCGTATAGATGCGTGGAATCGCGCTCTCCGCGAATCGAAGGACCACACAAGGTATTTGAATAAGTGAGATAAACTGATGACGGGTAGTAACCACATTGCCAACACAATAACCCAGTGAGGAATGCTGTGTAGCTTTAATACCGCACGAAAACATGGAATCGTTGTTTTTTTAAAAAAAATCTGCTACAACTCGGGCTCGCGTATCTATGTATGTGTGTATGCCTTGTGTTAGTTACCATTCGTGACAGCAAATACTATGGTAGATCTGTGTGGAGATAATACCGTGGATAAACAGCATCCGCTGTAAAACTGTCTTGAAACTGACGTCGCGGGAAAGTGGGTTAGCGGCTAAAAACATGTATGTTCCTCCGCTGTATCGGCCCAAAGCAGGAGGCGTGGAGAGAGCGAGACAGATAGTCAAGATAAATAAGCTGGGGGGGTCGTGTAACACGGTGTCACTTTTCATTGGCGCTCAGAGAGCTCAGTTCCCATTGAGTAACAAGCAGAAATACTATTTAACACAACGCGGCTGAAGTTTTCGGAATTAACATAGAAAGCTTCTGAAGTAAATCAAACGTGTATATTTTATCCGTATCCTAGTTGGGGGGAAACCCCCCTCCCCTCCACACACACACAGACACACTCACACACACACTCACTCATTTTAACTTGATGACTAGTTTGTGGTATGTAAGCCAGATGCTGGTTTCAGTGTTTAGATCCTGTAGCTTGTGGGTACAGGTTTGAAGAAAGACATTCTTCTCTCTTCACTCTCTCTCTCCCCTCCCCCCCTTCTCCCCCGCCCTCCCTCCCCCTCCCTTTCCAATTGCAATTACTTACTGAATGTCTGCGCACAGAGCAGCCAAAGCATTTGCCTCTGTAGCTTCATTGTAAGATGACATGTGTCAGGGCGATCTGTGTGCCCCCTTATGTCAGCGTATCAGGAAGTTGCCAGTGTTGTATAATGCGTTTATTGAGGAAGGCTCTGCGTTTCACCAGCAATGTTCAGAACTACTCTTTGGCCTATTTTGACTCAATTAAAAACCTTACTACACTTTTTTTTTTAAAAAGACGTTATCGGTCAATGACTTTGAATAAATTAATCAATTGATCGATATGATCTGTCAATTGATTGATCAGATGTAACCTATCAGTCGTATTTTGGAAATGTTTATTTTACATTAATATTTCATGAATGTTACTGGCATTATCAGACGCCATATTTTTTTCGGAACCATGACAAATTACTTCTCTGAAAATCCTGAATTAATTTCAGAAGGAAACGTACAGACATGTTGTTTGTTTTCCACTGGATCTTTCAATAAACTCTTTCCTGTAACATCGAGATTTACATAAAACAGTACATCGGGTTTAATTATTCACACCTCCTAATTAATATTAGCCTTTTGTTTAGGGTGAGATGTGATATGAACACAATTATATCGGGTTGTAAATTATTAGTAACTTGATTACAGTTTCATGCATTTAGATGTTTTTAAGCAAATGTTTACATAATCTTATCGGGATGACCAACTTCTTAATGTTAAAATGATAGTAATAAGCCCATAGAAGCTGCCTGAAGAGTGTTTGCAACATGAAACGCATGATTTGAATCGACCGTGATTACCAATGGGTTAGTATGTGTACAGTCAGAGAGGATTCCTTAAAAGTAACAGCGATTGGGCGCGATGTGATTTGCCTGAGAAACCGACCTCGGTCATATCAGTCATATCCTACATTAAATTAACAGTGGACGTGCCCGTGTGTAGCACTGGCCCTCGTTAACCCCAACTTCAGTTTATTAAATTGAATGTGCTATGTTGTCCATCAGTCGAAGGCTTCTGTGAATACAATTCTCAAATAAATCAATGGTGAAATGAACGAGCTGTGTTGGGAAGTTACCCAAGTTGAAACAAGGTGATAGGGAAGGAAAGACCTTCCCACTACCGTTATTGATCCGAATTGTGTTTGCGGGAGAACAATAGATATGACAGTTTGGTGAATTCTGCGGATCTTGTACTGCGGGTTTGCTCCTTGTCTTTAATAAGCAGAATCTATTTAAATCGTAGTTTCTTGTTGCATAGTTCTTTGTTTGAAACTTCACATACAGCTAGATTCTTCGCCGATTCATCGTTTCACTGATTAATCCTTGCTGGGCTGCGGTTTTTTTTTGGTACGTTTCCCTTTCTTGCACATGGTTGCACGCTGTTAAAAATTAAAAAAAAAGAAATCAGATTTCTCCTACATCGTGTTACCCTCAACTGAAGCTGCGATTGACAAATGGCATCGCAGTGATGAGTATTAGGATAGGAACGGTCTGTGTGGCGATCATTGTCCTTGCTGCTCTCAGGAAGTTTAAACGCTGCAGGTACTCTGTCATTTTGCTCTGTGCAGCGCGGCTCGGGTGCACGGGAGGCTTTGCAGCGCTCTGTGCCCCAGGCGACCATTAGCCGTGACTGGGTAAGCATTCCCTCTACCTGCTGACACGCCATTACTCATTGTGCTCTTACAAATCTGTTCCTATCCGCATCACATGGGAGTTTATAAAACACAGTGTAAACCACACGCGTGGACAGGCAGATGTGTGGTGCCGTATCAATTGTTACATTGAGGGCTGTTCTCCCCGCGCTACTCACTCACCCGGGACCGTCGGAAGGATCAATAATCTGATATGTTTTTTTCACTGGTTTTATTGTCGGCCATGTGACCTGGAGATGTTTGCCTTTGCCAGCTTCCTGGATCGCCTCCCCCCCCCCCCCCCACCCTCCTCTCTCTCTCCCCCATTCCCCGCCGAGTCGGCTTGATGAAGCGGACAGTGATGTTTGCAAACCATCGCAAGGCTGGGACTGCGAACTCTCAGGACAGCTCGGTTTGAGGCACCATTGACTTTCCCTCTTTGGGTGAAACTGAAATGCGGAAGAGGCGTTGTAAAGAGCAGCACATATAAACAGCACGACTTTACTCCACGCCTTCTCCCCCACATTTAGCAGCCAGGGATTAAACGGGCGTTTGATCGCAGAAGGTTCCAGGCCGTAGGACAATGATTTGGGCTGGTTTATGGATAAAATAGACGAGGACAAATTATTGCACTGTACAGGCATACTCGCTGAAAACCTAGGGGCATTTTCTTTTTGCACTCTTTTTTTCTGACAAACTCGTGTTCGTGTTGCTAAGTCTAAACAATTCTCCTGATTTCCTCTCCCGATTATTTTCTTGGGGTGGGGTGCGGGGGGGGGGATAGAAAAATACGCTACACTGCAGTTCTCTCCACAATGATGTCGTGTCTTGCCAGTTGTTGAACTAAAATGAGATGTCCTCATACTATTGCAGAATAAACCGAGCGACGGACTAACTAATTGAACGGATTTCCATGCGTGTGTTTTTCGTCTCTAATGGAATATATGTTACGCCACGTTTTGCTGGAAATTATTATTTCACAACTTCAACCTTATCCAGTCCAATAGAATCGGTAGAGATTCTCTGTACAGGTGAAAAGTGCAATTCTGATTCAGGATGGAAACGTGCACTCAACACAGAATCCAGGATGCTTACTAGGCTATGGCTTCTAGCAAATCGTGATAGGGTGAGCAGTGATGGTGACCTGGTCAACGTCTACGGCCTTTCCCTAAGACTTACTGAACCCATTAGTAACCCAGGCATCACGTTCAATTTCCAGCTGTGCTCCCCCCCCCCCCCCCACATTCATTCCCTGTGCAAGGCCGCTCTCCTCCACCCCTGTCGCATTGCCCGTTACTAACCATACATCACACTCCACACAGCAGAAGCCCTTGTCCATGCCTTCGATAAGACGTGGAAAGCCCTATATAAATGTAAGGATTATTATTATGATATATTCATTACCTCCCACCTCGACTGTTTTAATGCCTTCCTTGTGAGTCTCCCAAGCTTCACTACTCACAGACTACAACTAATTAAAAGTTCCACCACTTGCATACTCATCCCTCACCCACACCAACTAACCTCTGTACCCCCATCACCCCAGTCCTCACCAGGCTCAACTGGCTGCCTATCACAGAATTGATCAATTTCAAGATCCTCACATTTGTCTACAAATCCCTTCATGCTCTGGTACCTCCCCAATTATCTGACCTGCTTTCTCCCAACTTCACTACCCATTACCTTTGCTTGCTGGTTCTGGGCTTCTGCTCAGCCCTCTTCCACTCCATCTGCGGCCATGCTTTCCCCTCTTTTAGATCATGACCACAGGCCTTCCTCTTCAACTGTGCTTATGGCCAACTCTTTCCCCCCCACTGCTCGGCCTCAGGCTCCGCTCTGGTAGGCGCTCTGAGATGCTAACCTGTGTGATCGGTGCTCACAGCACGGAAACTGCCCTGGTCAAGGTCACTAATGACATCCTAACCGCCTGCGACCAGGGCTCCCTCTGCCTCCTCGTCCTCCTTGACCTGTCTGCTGCGTTCGACACAGTTGATCACACCATCCTCCTCCATCTTTCCTCCCACCTCAACCTTCAAAGCACAGTCCTTGACTGGTTCCATTCCTACCTGACCCACTGCCTACATTTTGTATCTTCCAACGGTTTCTCCTCAAACCCCCGCACAGTTTCTCACGGCTCTGTCCTCGGCCCCCTCCTTTTCACCATTTACACACTCCCTCTGGGCGATGTCATCCGCAAACATGGGGTAAATTTCCACATGTATCCGGACGACACCCAGCTGTACCTTTCCGCCTCATCCCTCAACCCCCAGACCATCGATGTTCTGACAGCATGTCTGTCTGATATTGAGTCATGGACGAGGGACAACTTCCTTCAATTGAACGTGAGCAAGACCGAGGCCCTCCTGATTGGCTCAAGCCAGCGTCTCCGCACATCGGGCGCTGCCAGCCTCAACATCTAAGGCTGTACTCCACCTCACAAAGCCAGTCAGGAACCTCGGCATCACATTGGACCATAAACTCTCCTTCCTCCCCCACATCCGTGCCTTGACCGGCACCGCTTACTTCCACCTGCGCAACATTGCCAGGCTCCGCAATTATCTTAACCCCCACGCTGCCGAAACACTCGTGCATGCATACATCACCTCACAGCTGGACTATGGAAACTCTCTCCTCGTTGGCCTCCCCAGTTCCTCCATTCACAGGCTGCAGGTCATCCAAAACTCTGCAGCACGTGTACTATCCCGCAACCGCCTCCGTGACCATATAACCCCCACCCTCGCCCGTCTCCACTGGCTCCCCATCCTCCAGAGGATCGAGTTCAAGATCCTCGTCCTCACTTTCAAGGCCTTACACGGCCTTGCCCCGCCCTACTTAACCGATTTACTTTCCCCCTATAAGCCCACCCGAACCCTCCGTTCAGCAGGAATTGGCCTGCTTCAAGCCCCCCGCCCGAACCGCCCCACCATCGGAGGCCGGACCTTCAGTTTCTCCGCTCCCACCCTGTGGAATTCCAACCCCCAATCCCTCCATCTTGTTTCTTCCCTTTCCTCTTTCAAGGCCGGTTTGAAGACTTTCCTCTTTGACCATGCCTTTTGTTCCCCCCCGAATTTCTCGACCTCCCCTACGTGTTTCACCCCTTCCCGAACACTCCCCTCCCAGCTCGGGTCACACGCCTCCTGTGCAGCGCCTTGGGACGTCCTCCCGACGTGAAAGGCGCTTTATAAGTTTAAGTTGTTGTTGTTGTTATATATAAATGCAAGCTGTTGTTGTTAGAGCAGGAACCCAGAGAGGCCATCAGAAAGCTATCATTCTGATTAGGTATTTTTCCTAACCATTGCTGAGATCAAGTTGGTGCCATCTGTGTTCTGCAACACCTTTTGTACCAGTTTTTAGCCAATTGATACTATCATTGAAGCTATCATATAGAGGTGTTTACCTGCAGGTAACATATAAAACAGTTTTAGTCATTGCAAACACTTATCGACCATTATGATGCTTCAAGCCACATTCATGCCTCCAGCTAATAAAGTTGGGTTAATAGTTAACATGGCTGGAATGTTGCTTCCCATTTATGTCAAAAGCTAATTTGTTTAAAAACAAATTCTAGCCCTTTAGGATTTGTTTGTTATCTCAAAAGTCAGTACAGTATATTCAAAAATGAAAGAAAAGTCAACATGGTTGAATTCTTAACTTATACATATTGAATTCTTAAGTCAAATTTCTGAATTGAAATGAATGAGCTAGAAGAGTTTGATGATCTTCTGAGTACCAGCACATCATAATCCTTTAAGCAATATTCCAATTTGTATCTTCATACTAGGCTTCAACTATTCATTGTGAAAGCAACGTAGATATTAGTGGGATAGAGATTTTATCCCACTCTTGAGTGAGACCTTGATAACCCACGAGGGAGATTTAGATTATTAGCATTTTGCTCACTTGTGGTTTAATAACCTGCTGTGCATCATCTATTTACAGCATCAGCAGAACATGCTACATTACACCCTTGGCCAGTATTCATAAAGCCACTAATGCAGATTTTTGTGGCTAACCATTTAACAAAAAATTCACATTAGATTATGTACTGTTTGAAACGTGTGAATACAGAATGTGTGTACATTTTGGAGACTATTTTCAGTTATTTCAAAACCAAAATATACACTTTTAATGTCTTATTGGATTTCCCTTTTTCCCTTTAGCATCATAAAGGGAATGAATTTCTTTTGTGGGTTTGATTTTCCCTGACCAAGACCACTTTTTCCATCTCCATCACATTGCGTGCCTCCATCCATAGTTCACAACCAATGCAGCTGAAACCCTCGTCCATGTGATTGTCACTTCTTGGCTGAACTAGTTAAATGCCCTCCTTGCTGGTGTCCCTGGATTGACCATACACAAAATCCAATGAATTCAAAACTAGGCTACCAGGATATTCACCCGCACCAAAATCTGTACACCCATCACACCAATCCCTGCCAGGCTCCACTGGCTCCTAATTAAAGAAAGGATCGATTTCAAGATCCTCTTGTGTTTTCAAATCCCTTCTTGCCTTGGCATCTCCCAACCTATCCAATCTGCTTCCTTCCTCACTTCACCATCCACTACCTCCACTTGGCCTACTCTGGCACCCCCTGTTTGTTCCTCACACCCTCCATTCCAGCATTGGTGGCTGTGCCTTTAACCACTACGCCCTGAAACTCTGGAACTCTCTCGCTCAATCCCTCCACCATTTCCCCTCCCTCCCCACTTTCAAATCCCGCCTAAAGATGTTCTTTTTATGAACGTGCTTACGGTCACCTCCTCCCTCCCTCCCTCTCCCCCAGCTCAATATCATATCCCACCACTGTCAAGCGTTCTTGGATGATACACTGCGTGTAGGGCACTAAATAAATATAAGTTGTTGTTAATTGTAGTAGTAGAACCCTAAGTAGTAAACCTGAGAATTGTTAGCTAACTTAGTTTGCTATATTCTACCTTTTTAACACCAAACATTGTAAACCTGACTCATATTCGGGAAGATGTAAAACAGCTTTGTCAGCTGTGTTAAATTATTTGTGCAATGTGGACCCTGATCAGATCTTGGATTGCATTGAATTTGTTGGTTGGTATGTGGTTGATGTTGATTCTTAATTGAAAATATTTTTTAAGACAGGATAGTTATTGCTATGGAAAATACTGTGCTGAATTAGCTCCTCGAAGTGATGGCCTCTATATGCATATTATGATGAGTGGTGGGTTTAATTCGATTTACAACAACATAAAAATTACATTTGTAATGTGCCTTTCACATTGCGAGGGCATCCCGAGGCGCTGATTTAATGCAATATGTATAGTTTTGGTTGAAGGAAGTCAACAACAACAACAAAATTACATTTGCATAGCGCCTTTCATGTCAGGAGGACGTCCCAAGGCGCTGGACTGTTACTGATTCAGACCCAAGCTGAGGACAGGGGGTGTGGGGGAGGGAAGATGGAGGATAAGGAGTTGCCGATGGGTCCATCGAAGAGGTGAGTCTTCGGGCGAGACTTGAAGGAGGCCAGGGAGGGGACGAGGCGGAGGGATTGTGGGATGGAGTTCCAGAGGTTGGGGGCAGAATGGCTGAAGGCTCACCTGCCAGTGTTTGGGCGGGTTGGTTCGGGGATGTGGAGCAGGCCAGAGCCTGCTGAGCAGAGGGAGTGGGCAGGTTGGTAAGTCAATAACTATTTCTAAAATATTAAACAAATACTTTTAACATTACATGACTTAATCATTCAAAGTTTTTCAGTATCTCCATATTTATACAACAATGTAGAACATTGAATTTAAAATTACTTAAAGTTTGAATGTATGTAGCCAGTTTTCTACATAATGGCAGGACCTGAAATAATATCAACCTTAAAGAGGTGCAAAGCTTGCGTCAAATTGATGTATTTAGTCTGGATACAGAAGTTTGTTGCCACTGATTGTTCACACCTGTTGTTGTCTTTATTTACTTTTCAAAGATATAAAATTGTAAGTGGAGTCCATATGACAATTTTTACTTCATTATTTATTTCCCTAAACCATGCACTGCCCTAAAGTATTATTACTATAGTGTATCAATTTCAGCGAGGATTCAAAATTTCTTTGAGCTGAATACATTTAATATACATCTTTGAATCAAAATTAGATCTTCGTCAAAATGAGGAGCATTTCCATTGAATTCAGTCCTGTTCATGCTGAGGCCCACTCTTTACATGGTGGGCTGAATCTGAATAAATAAATTATCCTTTGCTTTGACTTCTTCACATGCCATGGACATAGCTCTCAATTCAGCAAATAGAATAAGTCATGCACTTTCCCCTTAAACTTTTCACAGGAATGTCCCTAGGCCATTCTTGTAACACATGGGGCTTCCTCCAGTTCTGTATGCAAACCCAGTCGGCATTGCTTCCTATTCAGTTCTGTTTCTCCATTCAGCAACTGCAGGCAGCAGCAGCGTGCTATTACTGCAAAGGTTCAAACACACTAATGTACAATCTTTTTACTTTTATTTTCTTTAAAGTATTGAAACATTTTTCAAAATGCACTGTGGACACAGGCTTCTGTGTTCAGTTGTCTCAGGAAGGAACTTTTCAACATTTGTGAAATAAACATTTGAATATGTGCACTACCTTCAATAAGGTGTGATGGACATGATCCATATTTTATTTGGCTGGTTTTTTTTGGGCGAGCGTTAAGAGGACTTATTTAAAACCATTCATAGAAGTGTCAAGCAAATGCCTGTGAAGATGGAAAAATGGGTAATAGTTCACCCATATATTGATACTTTCAAGAGACTCTTTATAATGAAAAATGCATTTTATGGAGCAACGAGGGAAGCCAATTTGTTTAAAAGTGAAGAATGGAACTTTTTCAAAGATGTTGCTCCTATACCTGTAAGTACCGGAGTATGATCATAGAAACTATGGGCAATTCCTTCTAAATCTGAAGGGGATATGAGAATTTAAGACAGATTCTGTGTCAACAGTCCTGTTTTTTTTTCAAATAATGCATTTTAGCAAGCGAGCTGTGTTAAGTATTTCCCATTGAGGCAGAATTTTCACTTGCTGAAAGTTGTGTTTCAAAACTTATGTTGCTGACCCCACCGAGGCATGTTATGATGGGTTCTACTATTTCTATATTCACAGGATAACTGTAGCAAACGTTGCTACTACTGGAAGTTTGGGTGGGAGTAGTTGATGCCATCAATTCCTATAATAGAGCTGGCATTAATTCCTTGGTGATGTCTCGAGTCCCTGATTTTTCATAACTATTATTGCCTTAATTCACTTCAAGAAAGCAAATTGATCTGGTCTGAAAAGGGTTCAGCTGAGAGGACTACACCGTGAAAATGAATACATGGAAAGCTATAGATACTACCAATATTCAATCTTTAAAGATTGCAAGAAATCATAATATATGGTATTCCACAGAAACCTTCTTAATCAGATGTTCTCAGTACAGTTTCAGGAAGTATGTAAATTTGTAGACACCAGAATTAAGACTGTAAGCACAAAAATTGCTTGAATTTTCCCTTTATTTTGACTCCTCTTCTGAAATCAGTACCATGCCACACTGTGCATTTACCCACCAAGATATTAGATAGGCCCAATCTTATAAATATTCTGCTCTTGCCCATCCGCAGTACATTCAGAAACCATATTTTAAACCATGAAAGAACTTGGAATACAGAGAAGCCCTGTTAAATCTCAACAAGGGATTGTCACATTGCCAGAGAAACGCTTTCTGGATGTCAAAACGGGGTTTTATTATATAACAAAATCCCTGTGCCTACAAGCACAAGGCTATACTGGTAATTCTTCTAGCCTGGGTCATCATATGCTCAGTTCAGTTTGACCTACTATTATTATCTTACCTACGAAGTGATTCCTTGAACACTTTTCCACGTATCCTTTTAATTGTGCCTCTTTCCCAATTCTTGAGTGGTGGTCTCAGAGAGACTACATACCTTGAGGTATTGAGTTTTGGAGGATAAATCCTCGACAACAAAATGTACAAGTAGGAAGGTATCTTGTTCCTCAGTACAGAAGATGGTGGGGCTTGAACAGATTAGAATCTGTAAACAGTATGGGCAGTTCTACAATAGTTTCAGAGCCAACTGCAAAGTCACCAAATACAGGCACAATTCAGACAGTGCCTTAGAGACCACGGATAGATGGCACAAGTTTCTAAATAGGATCAGAATGTATTTGCTGACTATTTCCTGACTTTCTGCTCTCTAAGTGGTAAGTACCAATGGGAGAGAAAATCAGTCCACACACTTCTATTTATCATCCTCGCAAGAGTCCTGTAGCTTAGTGGTTAGAGCAATTGTCTCCAAGCAAGAAACGTTGGTTTGATTCCCGCCAGGATGAATCCTTGGGCAAATTTCCTTACTTCACAAGCCTGATAATACTCCCTAAAATTATTTTTTTAAATAGTAATAATTTGGTCACTCAATCCATGACTGTTTGTAGGGCACTGCTGTGCACAATTGGCAACCATGTTTTGCTTGCAAAATTTACAGTCAATTCACTTCACACTATGTTCTGCAAAGTGCTTTGAGACATTTGGAAAGCATGAAAAGTGCTATATCAAATGCAAGTATTATTATTATCTAGGTTTATTGTTTTGCCCCCTAGACAAGTTATATCCCATCTATGCAATACTTGTCTCTCCTAGATTGACTTACTAAATGCAGCAGCTTGGATTTATTTGTATTGAACTTTATTTGCCAGTCCTCAACCCATGTGTACATCCTATTAAAATCTCGTAAGATGTTTGCTGCCTCCTTGATTCTATAGCCCCCTGAAATTAGTGTCATCTGAAAATTTGGCTTACTTTCACTGGATTTCAAAAGATTAGGAGCAAAAATAAAAGTCAAGGAAAAGTAGTTAGGTGACTTGCAGCTTGGATATTAAAATTGACTGACTTCACAATTAAACCCATATGCAGAGGAGACATTCATTCAGAGATCGGAGATTACAACATTTCCTGCATGTAATTTACATTTTAATGTTAGCCTTTAATTTCCCATTGACCCTGAATTATAATCATGGCAGTTATGATGAATGATCAATACACACTTTGAAATCCATCTGAATTTAAAAAAAGTGTGGAAAAAAAAGGCCATAGTGGCTGAGAGAGTAACAAAGGTTTAATCATCTTATCTCAGCCAGGGCACTATATAATAATAATACTTGCATTTCATAAAGCACTTTTCATATCTTCTAGGCAACAACAATTTAGATTTATATAGTGCCCTCCACGCTGGACGGCATCTCAGAGCGCTTCCCAATAACGGATCCCAGGGCCGAGCCGGGTGGGGGGGGAAGAAGGTGACCAAAAGCGCGGTCGAAAAGAAAGGTCTTTAGCCGAGACCTGAAAGTAGGAAGAGATAGGGAAAGGTGAAGGGAGTGAGGAATGGAGTTCCAAAGTGCTTCAAAAATATACTGTAAAGTGAATTGACTGTTTATTTATTTGTGGGTGAAGGAATGGCAGCCAATTGCGCACAGCAATGTCCCCAAAACAGTTGTGGTTTGAGTGACCACATTTTTTTTGAGGGATTATTATTAGGCATGTGGAGCAAGAAAATTTGCCCGAGGTTTCGCCCTGCTGGGAATTGAATGCAGGTCTCTTGCTTGTGAAGTGAGTGCTCTAACACTGAGCTACAGGACTCCATATAACCAATACTACAATTGGACTCAGCACCCCTGGGCTAGGGAGAGGCAAATTCACCCTGGATTCCTACTCCTGATTACTATGCACCGATCTCTGCTGCAGTGTGAGTGAGTTGACATCACATTAACACAGGATAAGGCTTGACATGTAACATCCCCCCCTTCCCCTACAGGTAAATAAGTTGCCAAAGCTTACCAATGGGCTCATTGTTTTCCTACAGCAATAATTGGAGGAATTGTGCAGCAATCACGAAGACCTGTAGCTCAGTGGTTAGAGCACACGCCTCACGTGAGAAACCAGGGTTCGATCCTTGGCAGGGAAAAACCTTGGGCAAGTTTTCTTACTCCACACGCCTGATAATAATCCATATAAATATAATATTGGTCACTTCAATCATGAGTGTTTGTGGGATACTGCTGTGCATAATTGACTCTGTGTTTTGCCCAAATATAAACTTTACTGTAATAAAGCGCTTTGAGACATCTGGAAGATGTAAAAAGCGCTATATCAAATTCAAGGATTATTACTATTATTATTGCTACTTTGTGCAAGTAGCCTGTCTTCATATGCAAACCGACACAACAAATTTAATAGCGGAAAGAGACAATCAGAGTCAAGGTCATTCCATTTCAAATCTGAAGTCCATTTGTGCACACCATGTTTCTATACAACACACACTTTGCAGCACGAGTCAGGAAGGAAGAATCCTGAATGGTGAGCTCAACATTTCTTTGTGTACTTGTCAGTAATAAATGTAATACAATATTTTGAAACATGTTTCTTTGTAGATATCGGCAGAAATAACTGACCACAGACAGCAAACTTGGCGAAATAATCGTCTTTCTCCAATGCCGAGGTAGTGAGCTGAATTGTAGTCTCTACTTAAACTAGTTCTTAGCCAAATGCAGGAGATTCTCATCACTCATCATATAAACCAGGTATTCTTCCAGTCCTCATTAAGTATCTTTGTCCCTCTCTCCACCACTGAATCATTAACTTAACATGTTGATGAATTTAATTGTTTTTGTGTTTCAATTGCCATTGCAACATTTGTTATGCTATGCTTATGACTATGCTGTTGCAAGAAATGCTTGCAATGTGCTTCGATATTGATGGCAAAATTAGGAGAATGTTCTGAATGTTAATTTTCAGAGTTGAACATAATTCTTAATCCTTTGTATCAAAGAATTCATATACGCAGTATGACAGTTTTTAAAATATATATATCCATGGGTTGATGCGTCGTGAGTTATATTCATTTCAGATACAGAGAATGTGGAATGGTTGTAATTCCATCCTAGTTGTCCCGAGATAGATTTTTCAATTCAGGCCAGTTGTATGTAGTGTGTTCATTTGTAATAAGTACATGTGCAGGTCATGCCAGAATGCAATACATTTTGCAACTGTGTAATGGAACTATTGTGCAAAGAATTGTTAGAATCCAAACTGATTTGTTCGTGTGTACTGACTATAGAACATGTATGGTCCCGGGATCCGTTGTTGTCAAGCACTCTTAAGATGCTGTCCAATGTGAAGGGCGCTATATAAATCAAAGTTGTTGTTGTTGTTTATTTGTTACAGTCTTCTCGTTTGATGAGATTGTTCAGTACATTATGAACCAAATTTCAGTGTGTGTCAATCCTTTTCAGATCATATTAAACTATAATTTGGGTATAAATAATTTCTCTAAAATCATGCACACTGATCACACATGGAGTTAAAGATCATTCATTATACTTTTGGGGGTTTTCTCAATTTCCCTCCCCTCCCCCCTCCATTCCACACATGGCAAATCATGCTGAATAAATGATCCATGGGCACAGCAGTTTTCCAGTTTACACAAAATTCGGCAAATCATGGGGATAGATGCGCATTCTGGATGATCTTTGATTACCATTGGGATAGATGTACATTTTGGATGGCCTTTTTGATTACATTGGGGATCAGGAAGCGAGAATCCATACAAAATTTTCTTTCAGGAGATAAAATAGGGTGAAGCTCACAATCTGATACTTTCAGTGCAGTCTGCAGAAGCAGCACTTTCTTCTTCCGTATGTGCCTGGCTAGATTTAAGTACTACAGGCTATTTAACTCTGTAGGGTTATTAAAGCCTAATACAGTATTAACTTCAATTAAGACACAAACACTAAAGCACACTTCCTCTTTCCTTAACAGATAGGCATATCTTCTAACTAATATTTCTCCACATTCCATATCCTGGAACATTAGAGCCAATGGTAGAACTTCACCACTGGCCCATTGCCCCAATCAGATCACCAATGAACTCAGCCTTAGATGAGGGAACAGACCATCTCGATTTGCATGAGTGATCACCACATTGGGTGGAATGCTTATCAATTAAACCATTGGATGTGAGATTTTCCATTACTCTCAAGGTCAAAGCAATGCCAACAGTGACATTTTATGGAAAAAACAATGAGACGTATTCATATCACAAATCCATTGAGATGAATACAGCTGTGTTTATTTTGAACTGTTAGACATGCAGAAACAGGTTTGACTCACCCAACGACATACGCACGCACACACACAAATCTGATCAGGGTGTTGCAGTGAGAAGAAGTGAGACTTGACAGATCTGAATTCATGAATTTGCCTTCAGAGTGAAAGCCAAATTCCATGAAATAACTGATTGCTGCTTTATTACTGGGTTCCTGTCTGGGAACTTTATTTTGGAATGTTCTTATGCACAACACTGTGTGTGTTAGAGAAAATAGTTTCGTGGGCAAATTGGTTCCAGTCCAGCTCCAGACTTGTATCTTCTTACAGTGCTTGAATGAAGAATGAATAACATTGGCTTGTTTCAGGTTTATAAGGGTCTGAATTCAGTTGATTTAAACATTGTTCTTCCCAAAACATAAAAGCTATTATGAAATATTTATGCTTGAAAGGGAAAAAGGAACAAATTTCAGAGCAAAATAGCACACCTAAAGATCAAATCTTTTATACTGATTGAGTTTCCATAATAGGATGTTTTTAGGATTTTATAGTGGATGGGGGGCAGGGGGGAGGGTTACCATGAATGCTAACTAACCTTATCAAGTAACATATAATACCGAAAAAAGTACCTGCATTTTTAAAGTACCTCAAAGCACTTTACAATAATTATTGTTAATTACCCATGTTAAGTGACTGTTTTTGTGAGATATATTCTCCTCCCACCATTTTCCACACACAAGGTTCTACAGTCATTGTGGTGAAAGCAAATTACTCTAGAAGATTGTTTTGCAAGAAAATAATGATTATTGCATTTGACATAGCACCTTATCATGTCATGGAGAGGTTTCAACACCACCCCCACCCATCCTCACCCGACTCCATTGGCTTCCCATCATCCAGAGGATCCAATTCAAGATCCTGGTTCTCACATTCAAAGCCCTTCATGGCCTCGCCCCTCCCTACATCCGCGACTTCCTAACCCCCTACCAACCCACCCGCCTCCTCCACTCGGTAGGCTCCAGCTTCCTCCATGCTCCACAACCCACCCATCCCACCAAGGGCGATCCTTCAATCCTCTACCCCCAACCTCTGGAACTCCATCCCTAGTCCCTCCGTCTTGCCCCCTCCCTAGCCTCCTTCAAGTCCCACCTCAAGTGCCCCATTCGTCACTCCAAACCCCTCCCCCTTTCCCTCCCCCCTCCCCCTGTCCCTCCACCCTCTGCCTGTCCCCAGCTCAGGTCTGAAACAATGAAGTCCAGCGCCTTATGACGTCCTCCTTACTGAAAAGCGCCATACAAGTATAATTTTGTTGTTGTTGTGTAGGAATTTGTAGGAAATTTGCACACATCAGTATTCTGCAAACTGCCATTAAATGAATCATCAATTATATCTGGATTGTGAAGAAAATTAATTTGCGCTGGGACAACCAAAGTGTCCCTTCACTATCTGTAGGGTAGGAGGAGAATCCTCCTTGTGTTTTACAATAGAGGGATCTTTAAGGTTTGTGTGAGGGCAGCCAGGCTGGACCTCGGTTTAACAGTTGAACATAAGTATATGCATATCGTGTTGATATCCATTTATGAAATATATGAACGCGTTGCGTTGTAGTTTGCAGTGTGCGAAACGTGTCACCATGTGAAGTGTTTCCTGTTCAAAGATTGTCAGAATTTATTCCGTTTTGTAAGGTTTATACTGCATGCCTGAGCCACGTGTTGAATGATGTGAACTGTTTAACCTCCTTTTTTAAAAAAAAAGAGCCGTATTATGGAGCAACTCTAATAAGGTTTGAAACTTTACACAAGAAAGAGTGTTTTGTTTCTTTGTAGGCAGTGCTTGTGTGTGTGTGTGCATACTGGCTTCCATTGCGGGAAAGTGACTGGGAGGTGTCTTGTTAATTGTACTCGTCTTGAACTAAAGAGAGGTGTGTTCCTGTGTGAAGAGTCAGGCGGGGGGAGATCCTTGGCTGACTTGGTTTGACTTTGGGCAGGAATGACAGGTTACGCAGCTTTGAAGTGTAGTACAAAGGGCGCGGGGGGTAACGCTTAATTTCCCGTGTTAAGTGTAGCAACACCGCTTAGAGGTTACGACGATTATGTTGTGCAGACGATGCCAGTGGACTTGCTGGTTTGGAAATCTTATCTGTAACGCTCTGGTCGCCTGCGCGTCTAGTCATTCTCTTTTGAATCCAATCCTGTATTGTAACGCACCACAGCGAAAATGCAGACACTTCTACGCGCGGAGTTTCGTCCTGAAGCAATATTTGACTTTGGGGATTGTTGTGAAAGGAACCAGACTCTATAAAATGAAAACTACCCTCCCCCCCCACACACACAGACTCTCTCTCTCTCTCTCTCTCTCCGAATCTCGTGTTGTTTCCCGGTGAACAAACCTAAATTGCAGCAGTGTTCCTGCCGCCGTGTTCCTGTCGCGGCTTTAAATGATAAAAAGAAACCTTCATGTTTCTAAATGTTCTTGCCAAGCCTTTGATGTGCCTGACAAGCCGGGGGTGGTGCCAGTGAGAGGTGTAGAGTTGTGAGCGCTTTGCTGGTTCGCTTCGGCCTGTTTTTGTTTTAAATGCAGCTGATTGCTGGTTTCCTGAGTCTGTTTGGAAAGAGGCGTTGCGATCTTGGTAATAAGCTTGAGATTGGAGCTGGAGACAACAGTACAGCACAGCACTGGTCGGTTCGAGGAAGTGGCACAGAATGGTTGCCGGGTGGGTGGGTGGGTGGGGGATGGGGAACTTTCGCCATCTTTGTCTTAGCTGGTTTGTGGCAGAGCCTGGACAGTCTCACCCAGACAGGTGGCGCGCTTCACGCCAGGGATCTAACCCTCTCGCCCATTTCATTCAAAAAAAAGCATTTAATCTCATTGAATAATTAAAACTCGAAATGTATATCCAATTACACAAATCTCATTATTAACGGTTCCCTTTATGCATAGATCGTCCTCTTTTATAAAAAATATATAATAATAATAAGTAATCATGGAAATGGGTTGCTCGGGTTTCTTTAAATGATTACATTGCAAAACAAAGAATGTGGAAACAAGTCGAACTATAACAGTTCTGTGAGGAGGAGATAACAGGTTATCTACGGCGGAATCGGGGATTTTTTTTGTTTTAAGACAAGTTTCCTGTGTAGGAGTTGATAGAAAAAGACGAATGAAAGTAACCTGACGTTAAGATGATTAGATTTCCTCAGCGCTCATTTCGAAAGAAGAAAATGCGGTTCCGTGAGCCGAGATGTGAGACTAGCGCTTTGAGAAGATTTGGAGGATTAAAAACAGAGCATTAGATCTTATTTTACTTCTTCCTCTTAAGAAGCATTAGGTCCCGCGAGCAGAAGTGGTTTGATCTTGGAAGTTGAGCTGCACCTCCCTAACTGACTGCCCTGCGCTGACCAGCTTAACACCTCGCGGTGCAAACGCCCTCAGTGCACAGTGCACAAGGAATAGATCCGAGAGAAACCAAGCGTCCTTCACTTGCCATACGACTAATATATATTCACTTGCAAGAACACCTCCAACTGCTCAACTATTCTTACACAAAATAATACCGATAAAACAATCATTTGCATGCCAGCCACTCTCCCATCTGAGTCAGAAGGTTGTGGGCTGCAAGCCCCGAGCAGTCACTTGGAGTCACATAGTCTAAGTTAACACAACAATGCAGTGCTGGGGGGTGTCTCTTTGTAGGAAGTGCCATCCTTCCGATGAGACGCTAAACTGGAGAATGAGTCATTAAACAGGGTCCCACCCGCCTGGTCATGTGGACGTTAAGATCCCATGGCACTATTCAAAAAGAAAAGTGGTTTTCTCCAGTATCCTGGTCAACAGACCCCCAGGTGAAATTGGTCACTCCATAGCTGTCTGTGTGACCTTGCTTTTCACAATTAGAGAGCTGCGTTTTACCCACAAATATATGGTTGATCCACTTTGCAGTATATCCTATGGAGTACTTTGAAACATCTCAACGAGGGAAACCTATTTTAAACAGAAACAAAAATCCCTGATTTCACCCACAAATATACAGTCAATTCAGTTTACAGTATATTCCGAGAAGTGCTTTGAGATGTCTAGAAGACTTGAAAAGCGCCATATCAAATACAAGGATTATTATTATAAGACTCTATATCAAATGCTAGAATTATGATTATACTGTGGCCACAAGTGAACATTTCCCATGTTGTGTCTAATCTCTCTGATGGCTTGTGGTTGTTTCTAATAATAAAAATGCTTGTATTTGATATAGCGTTTTTCACGTCTTCTAGACGTTTCAAAGCGCTTCACAGAGTATACTGTAAAATGAATTGACTGTATATTTGTGGGTGAAACTTGGCAGCCAATTGAACACAGCAGTGTCCCCACAAACAGTCATGGATTGAAATGACAAATTTATTATAGGTTTTTTTGGGGACGGATTATTATTAGGTGTGTGGAGTAAGGAAATTTGCCCAAGGTTTCGCCCCGACCTGCCTGGATTTGAAACACAGATCTCACGCTTGTAAGGCAAGTGCTCTAACCACTGAGCTCCAGGACTGTTGGGGGGTGGGGGGGGGGGGGGGGGGAATAGGGTCATGGGGGACACCCATGAAACATCGACAAGACATGAAAAGCGCTATATCAAATGTAAGGATTATTATTACGTTATTCCTTCGATAAAGGAGACTTTAAAGGCCAATGTTGAGTTTAATTAATGTTGCTACTTATCAAAAAAAACTACTCCTGCCAGACTTGCTAGGTTTCTCTTCAGTCAGACGGTGCGTTGTTTGTATGTCCCCAGAGGCTATCCCGATCAGCTTTATTTCCTCAAGTTATTGACGTGCAAAACTGTTTTTCTGTGACGACTCTCATCTAAAATTAGGCCAGTTTTCAGAGCTCACTGGTTGGTTGGTTGGTTTTAAATGCTGCGATCGTTGGAAAGGGCATTTAGCAGGAGTAACGTGTTCTTGTGAATAAGATCCACTAATAAAATCGCGAGAGAAGCGCGGAAAATGTGACTTTCTGAATTAACAAGCCAGCTTCCTTGTGGTATTGTGCAAATCCTGCGAGTATCACGAATTGAAGCCTCAGACCCACCACGTTTCCGCTGCTGTCTGCAGAAAAATAAAGTAGTGCGATTCTGGCAGCGCAGCGCGGTCTAAGAAGCAACCACTATATGTGAGCGGATGTCACTACGCCAGTGAGGGAAAAGTGTGTGTGTGTCTGTCTGTCTGAAAGTGAGAGGGAAAGAGGGGGGTCTGTGCTTTTAAATGTAAGAGGGAATGGGTGTGTGTGTGTGTCACAGAAAGCGACTGCGCAGGGCTGGTAATCAATGTTGCCTTAAGTGCGAGAGGGAAATAAATTATATGTTAGAATGTGACAGGGAAAGATAATTAATACGTCTTTGTGTCAGTGTGAGGGGAAGTGTGTGTGTGTACACCTCAGTGTGAGGAGGGGAGTGTGTGTGTGTACCTCAGTGTGAGTGGGGGGAGTGTGTGTGTACCTCAGTGTGAGGGGGGGGAGTGTGTGTGGTGTGTGTGTGTACCTCAGTGTGAGGGGGGGAAGTGTGTGTGTACACCTCAATGTGAGGGGGGTGAGTGTGTGTGTACCTCAGTGTGAGGGGGGGAAGTGTGTGTGTACACCTCAGTGTGAGGGGGGGTGGGTGTGTACACCTCAGTGTGAGGGGGGGAAAGTGTGTGTGTGTACCTCAGTGTGAGGGGGGTGAGTGTGTGTGTGTACCTCAGTGTGAGGGGGGTGAGTGTGTGTGTACCTCAGTGTGAGGGGGGGGAGTGTGTGTGGTGTGTGTGTGTACCTCAGTGTGAGGGGGGGAAGTGTGTGTGTACAACTCAATGTGAGGGGGGTGAGTGTGTGTGTACCTCAGTGTGAGGGGGGTGAAGTGTGTGTGTACACCTCAGTGTGAGGGGGGGTGGGTGTGTACACCTCTGTGAGGGGGGAAAGTGTGTGTGTGTACCTCAGTGTGAGGGGGGTGAGTGTGTGTGTGTACCTCAGTGTGAGGGGGGTGAGTATGTGTGTGTACCTCAGTGTGAGGGGGGTGAGTGTGTGTGTGTACCTCAGTGTGAGGGGGGTGAGTGTGTGTGTGTACCTCAGTGTGAGGGGGGGAGTGTGTGTGTGTACCTCAGTGTGAGGGGGGGAGTGTGTGTGGTGTGTGTGTATACCTCAGTGTGAGGGGGGGGAGTGTGTGTATACCTCAGTGTGAGGGGGGAATGTGTGTGTGCCTCAGTGTGAGGGGGGGGGGAGTGTGTGTATACCTCAGTGTGAGGGGGGAGTGTGTGTGTGTGTACCTCAGAGTGAGGGGGGGAAGTGTGTATGTGTGTGTACCTCAGAGTGAGGGGGGAAGTGTGTATGTGTGTGTACCTCAGAGTGAGGGGGGAAGTGTGTATGTGTGTGTACCTCAGAGTGAGGGGGGGAGTGTGTATGTGTGTGTACCTCAGAGTGAGGGGGGGAGTGTGTATGCGTGTATGTGTACCTCAGTGTGAGGGGGAAGGAAGTGTGTGTGTACCTCAGTGTGAGGGGGAAGGAAGTGTGTGTGTACCTCAGTGTGAGGGGGAAGGAAGTGTGTGGGTGCATCTCAGTGAGGTGGGGAAGTGTGTGTGTGAGGGTGAGCATGTACCTCACTGTGCAGGGAAGTGTGTGTATGCGTACCTGAGTGTGAGGGACAGTGAGTGTGTGTGTGTGTGTACGGGAACTTGTGTGAATCTGAGTATGAGGGAAAGAGTGCGTGTATGATTGGGGAGGGGTGGGAGGGTGGAGGGGGAATGAATGTGTATGCCTGAGTGTGACAAAGAGAGGATGAACGCGTCTGTATGTGACAAAGGAGGCGAATGAGTGTGTTTCATTCTCATACACTCATTCTCTTTCTGCAGAATGAGATTGTGTGAATGTGAGAGGGAAAGAGAATGAGCGTGTCTGAATACGCAAGCAGAGAGGATCAATACAAGTCTGAGTGTGACAGAGAAAGAATGAATGTGACAGAGAGCAAATGTTAGCCTGAGTGTGAGAGGGACTTGGATTGAATGTGTGTCAGTGTGACCGAGAGCAAGCCTGAGTGTGAGGGAGAGAACGTGTTTATGTGTGAGAGGGAAACAATGATTGTTTACCCCCAGTGTAGGGAAGCAGAACGAAACTGTGAGGACGAGAAGGGGGAAGAGAATGAATGTGTACCTGAGTGTGACGAGCAAAAATGACTATTTGTTACAATGAAGCCGTGGGTGGCTTTATAAATGTTTGTGAATTTGCGTACAGTGTGATTGCGCGAGTGTATGGTAATTGTGTTTATGTGCGAGACTGTGAAAGGTTTCCCGCGCCGAGAGCAGCGCACAGTGGTCTGACCTCCGGGTCAGCTCCCGGGAGATTGGCAGAGGACGCGCTTCTGTAGCTCTGTACAGACACACCAACTAAACTGATTATCAGCGCCGTGATTGTAGCTTACATTGCCATCCATGCCTGCAGTTTTATTGCCTGTCGAAACTCACTTTGCATCCTGGGGACACGATAAAGTACATATGTTACATATTTGCACCATACTGTAATTTACACGTAAATCTATTCGGACCGTTCAGAATTTTTTTTTAATTTGAGAAGGTGCATTAATTTGGAGTGTTATTTATTTGGAAAGTACAACCCAAATATACTATACGTTCCCAAACTACATTCAGTTACATTTGAGGATTTAGCAAAGCACGATCGTGATTTAATCCTAATTAGTATATTTACGATACGCTGGAAATTTAGTTTGACGACAAGTAATGGTGTATATGTGGAATATAGTTGGTCTCAGTAATTGCCAATTTTACGATAGAAACATCCAATCGAGTTTTTTCTTGATTCACTTCGTGAGTTTGGGTGTAAAATTACATGAAATGTGAAGACTCGACATTAAGCTCATCGGGTGAATGTTATACAGGCTGGACACTAAAATATGGATGCGTGGATAAGAGTGCCACTATTTTAGGCCCATATGATTTAAAAATATTAATTGGTTAAAAGAAATCCGGATAAAAGTGAGCAAGGAAGCGATCTGCAACGATCTTTTCACACGCACAGGGAGAACTGAGATAAGGGGGGGGGGTGGGGTGGGGTGGGGGGTGGGGTGGTGAATTGAATTAAAAGTGCCGACATTGTATATGTATATATCGCACTGAGTTACACGGGTTGTGGTTCTCGCGGATAGATCGGTAACTCGTGAAACCTCAGGCAAGGGTCGAATAAAACGCCCAAGAGAAACTTTTATTGAACCTTCAGGGTTTACAACTCACGTGATTCGGAGCTTGCAGTGTGATATGTGGTTTTTTCTCTCAATGTTATCGTCGAGAGACAGAGAAATCCCCCCAAACCCGATAAATATTTCCTCGGTGGTGTGTGTCAGAATGGGTTGCGGTGGCTTGTGCTGTCAGCGTGTTTAAGTTGATTGTGGGTTAGAGATTTCGGGTCTGGCTGTTTGGTGTTTATGATAATTGTAGTTAACGACTGGCCTTCTGGGTAACGAGAGTTACTCAGTCTCTCTCTCTCTCACACAGAGGAGCTGCTCTGCCGAGTCAGGGCTGGATGGGAAATTTAAAAAAAATCTCACTTTGCAGACGTGAAACCACGTCTGCTCCAGCGATCCGCCCGCCGCAGGCTCTCCCTCCCTCCCTCCCTCCCTCCCCCCTCCCCTGCCCCCGCCCACCCCTCCGCGGACACTGAATTAAGCAGGATCTCAAGGCTGGACAAGTTGGGAAAATACGTGGGGCGGTAAGCCCGGCTCCCGGCTGATTTGGAGGCAATGATTGTGGTGAGAAGCCAACATGGCGCTGGGAAGTGTTCCGTGCCAAAGGATCGCAGCAGATCGCCACCTGTACAGTGAACATTTCCACTGAAATCCCCCCTCCCCCTCTCCCCCCCTCCCTGAGGATCCGCACGGAGCTCCCGCGGCGCTGCATCAACACAACTCAGCCAGTTGTGGGCAAAGGAACGGACAACCCAGCCTAACGAGTGGACGTTTCCTTAACTCTATTTTAATCAAAAAAAACATCTTTTAGAAAAGGAATATATTTTTCTTTCCGGCCAGAGGAATATCGAGAGACTTTGTGGTGGGTCCGCCTGTCTGTGTGTCTGTCTCTCTGTCTGTCTCTCTGTCTGTCTGTCGTGCGTTGCTTTTTTTTTGCGCGATCAGAGAACAGACACCGCTCGTTTTTCTTGGCGATTTTAAAGAAAACATTAGGGCACGTGGATGAAAAGAAATCAGATCAAGAGATTACAGGCGGAGAGAATTACTCTGGTTATTTTACGTGCGACGGTTGGGATCAGGTAAGAGGCTTTAATTTAGTGAAAGAGGCAGTTAGTTGCGGACGGGGCTTTTCCAGTTAGCAGAAGGAAAGCTTTGATTGCTGTCGGTTTGCGGAGACTTGGGTGTCGACTTTTTCTCTTGCCTCCGAGCCTGTGGGTCTGCAATTACATTTCGGTTTTAAGCAAAAGAGTGTGTTTGGGAAGAAAAAAAATCCTTAGACACAAGTCAGCTGGAAAATGGACGTTTGTGTGCCCTGTCTGACGGACGGACTGACTGACTGACTGACTGAGGACAAGTTTAGGGATTGGAAGCGATCGGAGCGCGATCATCGTGGTTTTTGTTTAACTCCTGCTCCGCGATCCCGTGTCAGAAGCCGATTTGTTTAGCGTTCCTGACAAACACGGGTCAGGGTCGTCTTATTTGCTGAAGTGACCAGATTTGGTCGGAGGTGGTGGGGGGGGGGGCTTAAAGGTAGAAATGTTCACTTTTTTTTAAAAAAAGAAAAAAAAGTAGACGATCAGAAAGACTGTAGGATATCAGCCCACACCATCATCGCGGAACAACTGTCGGGACTCGCAATTTTTCCCCTCGTCCGCTTCTGTCATACAAAGGAACACGGATCATTTCTAGCGCTTCGGAGATTCGTGCAAAGCCAAACCAGGCAACCAAATCCTACCCCTCCCTCACCGTCTCCCTCTCCCCCTCCCTCCCTCCCTCCCCGCGACTGCTATGATTTCGCCATTGGATTCCGCTTGTTAACACCAAGAGGTTTTTAATCAATTTTTCTTATACTTGTGTACGTTGGCTTTTTAAAAAAAAAACATCTGATCGGTCAAAAACACAACATCGGAACGGACAATATAAGTTTTTTTTTCTCGATCATGAATCCATTCCTGCAAGTACAGCATGTGAGTGAGTGTATAACGCAAACGGCCTGACTCTGAATCGGGGGAGGAAGGAGCTCGAATGCTTCCTGTAAACCTGGCTTTTTTGGTTCCATGTAGTCACGAGCAACTGTAGTTTACCAAAGTGGTAGCAGGATGACTAATGGGTAACTGCAAACCAGGCTATGCTTCATGTATTACATTCACAGATCGATGACTGTCCACGCGGCGTTCTCAGGGGAGTTATTGCAGCAGCACCTTTTAAGATGATATTGCGATGTGTGAGTTGCATATATGTATATATATATATGTATGTGTGTGTGTGTGTGTATGAGCACGAAGCAACGATGCTTCTTTCCGCAGAAGAGGTTCAGCATTCCTGGTTATGGTTTACAATAGCATGTTTTGGAGACGTGATGGAAATATTCTCCAGTTCTAGCTGGTTACCTGGAAGGTGACATGTATCCCTGTGACAACTACCAGCACTGCTTGACTGAAGGGTTTTGACCGTATTGTATGTCTCTGTCTAAGTGATCGATCGGTCTAGACAACAGTGGCCGGCTCCATATGAGCTCAGGGAGAAGGCGCTGATACTCGCGAGGAAAGAAGATTGAGGGGAAAGTGAACCAGCGCCGCAGATACGTCTCCTTAAAGCGCAGGAGCGAACCGAGCCGACCATAGAAGTTTAATAAAGACTTTCAGACTGGGATACGTTTGCATATGGACTTGTATTATTCTCGATACGGGTATGACATTGACTACTTGGCACGAGTTGAACTTGCTACACGGTGGACACTTGAATATTTGACTGATACACACACGTGGAGGCGCACGTATACGATATTCTAAGCCCTGCATTTGCTTACTGTTAATGAATAGTATGACCACTTTCACACTGCTTTGGTAAATTGGCTCCCCTCCCAAACTTTAATGCAGAAAATCGTAAAAGGTTTGGGGTGAGCAGGAAGAGATGATGGGGAAACATAATTCCCAGCTGTACAGCTCTCTTCAGTCTCTTTTGTTTGCGCTCTGACTTGTGTGAAAGCGATCCGCACGATCGGAATATTTATTTACTTGAAACCGTATTTATCCATGTCTCGCAACGTATGAGCTGGTGTTATCTAAAGCTGGAGAGGTGGAGTGTATGTCGGTCAGAAACCCGGTTAGTTATATAACCATTATTGAATTGATATGTGCAACTTTAAGACTGTTCTTTAATGCGGTGGATCCTTGAAAGCAAAATGGCATATAGTTTGACCTATTTACTGATATTTTTTTCCTGGTTGTGCCATTTTACCCGTGGTTAGGTTTGTGCATTCATTAACCTTGTGACGCTCGTCTATCGGTCAAACGTGTCGTGGTCACCAGCGATCAAATCAGTGACCATTCTCTAACCCACCACGTTGTTGGCTGCAAACAAACTGCTTTGAAATCTGTGATCTTGTGTTTCTATGACACATATAGTATTCCGGTTACTTGACTCGGCCTTCACCTTCACTTATTATTAGTAAATTGTATTTTCTTACTCGACAGACGGTGGCCTACCTCGTATACTTCACCAAGTTGTAAGGTCTAATCTCTTAACCAGTACACGTTCAACATATTAAAGGTCCTGGCTTTTAAAAAAAATGAAAGGCAGCAAAACATATTTTTAATTGCTGCTGTAATGAAAAGGTTGTCTGCAGATTCATATGTTAAGCATTCCATGCCTCTTGCCCGAAGACCCGCTTGTGTGTGAACATAACGTCAGCTTCGTAAATTTCCAAATTAAATCAACTGCCAATCTCTGGTTGTTGCGGGGACGCCAGTAAATAAGGGTCATAGGGAAACTGATTAGCATGAATAGAAAATAATAATAGCGCCCTTCTATCAATCTAAATAGGTTTCCAGAGGGTGTGTGCAACTTGCAGTAAAACTCCTCGGAGTTTCCGGGTGCTGTTTACAGCCCAGCGGGGATACCCAACTGGCCCCAAGGTTAGAATTGAGGTTTACAAAAAAACTTTGCATTTCAAATAGCAGCTTTTGAGGACGTCTTAAAGCGCTTCACGTGATTTATGGTAGTGTGTTGTGACTGCGTATTTTGTAGATGAACGATACAGTTTTTAAGCAAACGTCTCCCATGTGATCTGATTTGTTCATTAACAGTTCATTTACAGGTGTTAAAAAGGGCAGGGACATGATTGTTAAACACACGGTCCGGTGACATTTTCCTCTTTAGATCGTTGGAATTGCGAAATAGTTGATTTATGCCGTAAAATCTACCACGAACCTTTACCAGTTTAGGACTAACGCGAAGTGATTAATACGATCGATACTTTGGTTCAGTATATGTCACACATGTCCAACTGCTGGGGACGATTAGTAGTTTCAATTAACTACTGCATACGTCCATCACGTAAAATAACATGCTTGGTACATTTAAACGCTTTCTGCTATAAACACTGAATTGCCACTGGCTGAGGCTGCCTAATGCTTTTCTAGGCTGGTCACCAAAAGCATTGGACATGCCACGTTATCAGAACCTCTAACCAGCATCAAATAGGTGTTATTACAGTGAAGATTTTAGCTGGAGTTCATTGTGTGTCTTGCCAACCTTCCTTCCATTTTCGAGTAAAAGTGATGCGCTCAATGACCAACGTGCTAAAATAATATCACAGAATCCCTCCGACTACGCAGTTGTGGCAAGAATATCTTGAACGTATGAATAACGTTTTAAAACAAGTTCACAATGAATTGCATTTTGTCGGAGCGTTTGACTTTCAGGTAGCTTTTTTGAAGGAGGTTAGTGAGTGGCAGACCAGCGAAGAAAATGTTCAATGGTAGCCCGTCTGATTTGGAGCTTATGGGAATATCCGCTGCATAAAGTAACACTATGTAGGAGTAACCGGATACCCAAGGGTTAGAATTTATCACATAATACCCCCAAACGTTTTAACACATCCCGTCAGATAACACGCAGCGGGCCGCAAATTAACCCTTTTGCCATTAACAGTGCATTGAGGTGGAAGAATCGATCCATTGTCTGCCCTGGAATGGCTTGTATGACATTTGATTTCATCAAAATGTAAATGTACTATTCGCTTTTAATACTTTCTGTCTGCACAGAGACAGCCGAGCAAATAAACCGGGCGTTGTTTATTCTGTATGTTTGCACTTGGCACATTTTTAGGATTTCTTTTCGAGCCCTCCCCTCAATGAGAGTGTTCATTCTTTTACACAAGAATCTTCAATTTCAGGTCTACATTTCCATTCATGATCAAATTGGTCCAAAGGTTTGTGTGCTAGGACGGATTTTTTTAAAAAAACTTCAGGTTACATTAATAGACATAATAACGCAAGCAGTGCGGAAAATAGAAATCATTACATGGGAGGATTTAATATATAAAGCAAGGACAACAACCCCGCGTTTCAGTAAATGTCACAACAAACTGCGAAACGTTCAGAGACTTGAGCTTTATGTAGCGACTCTTTAAATTGGAAACAATTTAAAATTGAAAAAAAAACTAGTGCGAAATACAGTAAACTTTATTTGGATTCTCTCATCTTCACTGATGCTTTTATTTGGTTACATGATTGGAAAGTACCTTGGAAAGACAAATCATTATACAAACCCATTAGTTCCTGCTTTTGGAACTCAAGGGGCCCACAACAGTATATAATTAACCATCCAGTTCTTTGTTAAGGCTGAGTAAAGGCTACCCGTGCAAGAGATTTGAAGCACATGGAGATACAAAAAGATTTGGGATTAGCATAGTACAGGTGATGTGGATTTATTACACATGATCTGTAGTCATCCGAGAACCAAAGGCAGAGGACGGCATCTATCAAGTTTATGTTGGATTAGGTGTAAAATGCTGGTAAATTGTAGTTGGATGTACATTATATTGTTCAATTAGATTAATTTTTTGTTCCATTGAAATGCCGTACCAATCATATACTGGGTGGAAACCATGGTCGACAGAGGCCAGTGAATAGACTTCACACCTGCACACTCCTGTAAACAATGCACATTATATCGTCGTATTAGCCTTTTCGGGATCGCCACAGTGTGGATAGTAGATGATAATATATTTGAATATCCTGTGACAATGATAGGTGAAATTTACCAGAAGTGTATTTTTGGAAATGGGTGATATAATTGAATTTATTTCTCATCCTAATAGAGTGCTTTGATTGGAATTATTATCCCTACTTTTGCATTTAAACACTGTTTAACTAACTTGTTTAGATATTAACCTTCTGCGTACGGGTTATGATTTTTAGTCGTCATCCATCGTGCTATTTTTCTACTGTTCTGTGTGTATGTGTGTGGTCATTTTGGAAGATTGAACCTCAGGGTTCATTAAATGTACAATTAGTCAAATCAGCTGCTGGGCAAACATCAAACGTAACAGCTGTTGTGCAAACAACCAACACGTGCAAAACTTTTGCATGAATCAACTACCCCCCTTTTCGCGACAATTTGTAGTCATATGTAGATAATGTGGATTTTTCGGATCATTCACAATCAAGATAATCAAAGATCCAAATTGCGATCCAGGGCAGACCTAGCGATGTTTTGTGTAGTTTTGACTGAAAACTTGAATTCACCAGTGCAGCCATACCAAATATAATTGTCTTTTAAACCTTCTCCTAGTGACATGATTCGAAACAGAAGCTAAAAACAAAATTACCACCAGAATGCCAGTTGCAGTGGGTGTTGTGGTGTTTTTTTAAAAAAATCAATAATTCATTTTGTTTAATTTCATACATAGAAAAGTCTCGTTTTAATCCTACCAATGGAGCTGCGGTGGCTTCCCTTATTCTATGAGGCATAAACTGGAGTATTAGACAGAGCCTCCGTGCGGCTGCTTAGATAAATGAAAGGTCTATTGTTGAGAATGTTCTGTCTTGTCCATTTGTAACTCTCCTTGTATTGTTCTTGACAGAGCTGCAGTGGGATGTTAATGCGTGGTGGTAACTAGGAGGCAGGTTTTAGAATCACTCTGAAACCAGGAGACAAATAGGCTATATTTGTTAACACTTAAGTATCCAATTATGTTCCCCTTGGACCCTCTGGGTTCACCAGAGGAATGACAAGAACTTCAAAAAAAAAGTCTAAACCGTGCAGCATTTCATCTGCACTGCCAGTTGATAATAGAATTTGCGTAAAAGTTGTGAAAGTAAAATGTTGGTATATTAGCAATTGGTAACTTGAGAGATACAACGTGCACTTGGCAACAAAACAAAGATAATAACGTTGATAACAAATGCATATAGCGTTCAGCAGTTTGTTGGAAACCTATGATGAAAGAGCTAAAGGTTGTCAATTAAATCGGAAGTTAAAGAAAAAAGTTTGGGGTATTGTATATAAGAGTAAGGTAGGCTTATATGCCTATGTTCAATCTGGTGGGGAAAAAATCTGTATTTACTGGTTATTTATGTCCACAATTGCTTATAAAGGCAATACTATTTCACTAATTTAACCATACAAGAATAAGATCAGTTGGACCATAAAATGCAACTTATCTAAAGCATTGATAACAACACCACCAACAAAATTACATTTGTACAGCGCTTATCACGTCGGGAGGAAGTCCTAGGTGCAGTGCAGTACAGTATTCCAGAATGGAGGTGAGAGTAGGGAGTGGGGGGGGCGAGAAAGCATGGGTCAAAGAGTAGGGCCTTGCGGTGGATCCTGAAGGAGGCGATGGATGGGGCGAGGCGGACGGAGGGACTGTGGGATGGAGTTCCAGGGGGTGGGGGGGAGTGGCTGAAGGCTCGCCCGCGAATCGTGAGGTGGGGAACATTGAGTAGGACGGAGCCCGCTGAGCAGAGGAGTGGACAGGTTGATAGGGGTTAGGAGGTCACAGAGGTTGGGGTTGGGGAGCGAGGCCATGGAAGGCTTTGAAGGTGAGGATCTTGAACGGTATCCTCTAAGTGATGGGAAGCCAGTGGAGTCGGGTGTGGGTGATATAGTCACGGAACCTAGTGGTGGAGAAGGAACAGGGTGCGGCGATCTGGATGATCTGCAGCCTGGGAGAGAGGAAATCCTGGGAGCCTGGGAATCGACCCACTTGTTTTTTTAAAAATGTTCACACTTTCAGTCATCTCATTAGAAGTAGGTACAGTTTGAAATGTCAATCAGTAATTATTGACTGAGGTATTTGGGTGGTCATATCTAAGAATGGAATTGAAGTGTTTTCAGCTTGCCCAGAACTCGAGCTAACTAACAGCAGATTGTGGGACGTTTCAATCCAAATTGTTCAATGTCCACAGTAATGGCTATCTGCAAAACAGCGGTATTATTGTGTCAGGTGCAGATACGCATCACCCCCAAGATATGGTGCAGTTCAGTCTGGAAAGAGACAGACAAATTATTAAACAGACCACGTTTGGGAAGCCAAACGTATCGCGAATTGGCACCCAAATCGTGCCAACTCACGTGGTCCTGTGTTTTATTTAGATTAACAACACTGCAATTTTCCACTAGTTTTCCGCAAATCAGTTCGTAAGACTTTGATTTCTTAATTTCTACATAGAAACACAAGATCCACACTTTGTGTTTTTTTAAAAAAAACGCGAACTTTCTGAGAGCTGCGTTTTGAATTGCTTCTGATTTATAACCCGTGTTGGTGAGTGAAATGGCTGAAGCAGACTCTTAACTTGTTATCAGATCGCCTTTTAGCAATTTTTGAAATGAATTCGCATGCATCGCGGTAATGTAATTAATCACTTATAACACACCAATGTAGGGCACGTAGTTTCGTCTGCCGTCTATCCAGCGCGGTCTGTGTTGTGGATAGACTGAAAACGTTATTCCACTACAGGAGTTTGCAAAATGTTGTTGTGAGAAGGCTTAATATGCCACCCCACCACACACACAACCACAACCACGCTATACTTGATATGTGCGAAATGGTTACGATGCAGAGAGGTTCGTCCGTATCTCCCCCCCCCCACCTTGTTCCTTCACTATAGATACTCGCACTGACAAGTTATGAAGCGAAATAAGCCCAGCGTGCCTTCGGGCAATTTGCCGAGATCATTCATTGTACCTAAAATCGTACGAAGGCGAGCGACCTCCTTGCACGACACTGTTTAAATAATCGTGGTTGCCCTTCCAGAACAGGCTGCAGGCTTCCCAGGCAATGTCTGCCTCCACCTTCCACTCGCCAGCACCCTGGTTATGTGGCCTCTCGCAGGGCTGTCTGAATGCATAGAACCATTTAATTACGAGATCGTATGGTTTCCTATTTACTCGGTACGGCTTTTGCTTGTGGCTGGCTTCTTCTCCAGTTTGTTCTGGTCAGGATGCAACATGATTATAGCAGACACAGTTTTTCCAATCAACGCATCCTGTTCAAAGACCGCCCCCACCTCCCCACCCCCCCACAACTGTGTTTACAATAAGCTAAAAGGTTATTACGTCCAAAGAAAACGCGTGGAATGAGGCAGTCAGTAAGTGGGCGCGATCAGATTTCAGGCTCTACTCCCAGAGGAGAAGTCAGGGTTTGATTGAAGCGCACTCCGCTCTCGCCTCCCCTGGGAGACTGGCCCTGAAACCTGAGAGCTCCAGCAGTTTAGAAAAAAAACCTTTGTGGAAAAAAAAGGCCGAGAAGCCACGGATCGCTGAGCTCTTTGGAAGATACGAGCCGCCTCTGCCTACGCTGTGGAGATCGAGTTGTGTTTGTAGCGGTGGATCACCGGAGACTGCACACTTCGGGAGCCAAGTAAAGTGCTTTCCGGTGAATAATGATTACCACCGTGTTGTGCCCAGCAGAATAACAATACTTTGTCAAGGCTGCGTTTGCGGCGTTGTGATTTAACTTTATTCTGACTGCAATAAAAAGTCTAGGCTGGCCTAACAGCACCCTTACTGTTTATCAATTCTGAGTGACAATTGTTTAGATTACGTTATTTTGCTTTTTTGATTGTAAAAATGCAGGGTTGAACTGATACCAGCGATCGCCTCCAATGGCTCACCGATCGGTCATATTTGGAAATTTAATGAATTTAGGAAGTATTTAGGAAAGGATGGTGGGCGCCCTAAAGTTTGAGTTTGCAACACGGATATTATTTGGAATATCCAAATGCAATCTATGCTACATCTAGTCTTATGTTGGGAACGCGAGGAGGGTGAACTATTACAAATTGTACACTTTTCTTAAAATCTAGATTTAAAAATTCCCCAGCTAACACACATCGTATAAATTATGTATCCGCCCTTTCCAAATGCATTTATGGCAGATGATGGAAAGTAGCAGAAAAAATAAGAACACTGTCAACTGAATAATTTCATATCGTCTGCTAATACTCTACATTCGGGCAGCTATTGCATCTTCCTTCAATGCTTGATGGAAAGTGGAAGGTTAAAGCGTGCTTTATAAAGGAAGTGCTTTACAAGGTGTCACGTGGATCCGAGTAGAGGTTTTAAATTTTAATGCTGTAAACGTGTCGGGCAATTACACAGGTGCTAGAACCACAGACTCCAGAAAAATGTCGAGTATGTTAATTCCTTCTCCGCCAGCAGATTGTGAGAAGGCGGTTTCAGATAATTGTAATACATTTGAAACGATGGACAATGACTGACACATTTTCAATCATTGACTGATGTGAACTTCTGAGGCTGTCTCACGCACCGAATTCAGTCTTCGTCTGAGAATTGATAGTTAATGGTTTTGCGGTCCAGGAATACTTTCAGCATCTAAACTCTAATTGTATGTTTAGTCAAACAGCACGGTGTTTCGAGGAGGATTGTGAACGTGCCAGTAGATGTATGTTTGTCTCACTAAAGCGTGTAGTCCAGACTTTACAGACGATGGGGGACGCAGATTCAATAATTTCACCTGTGAAATAGGAAAATACATTAAATCACAAATGAAGTATAATATCCTAATCCGATTACATCTGAAATTTGTTTTAAGGCCAAAGCTACATGGGTTCCAATCATTGGGGACATAAGAGAATTGTAACGCAGTCCCTTGAATTGTGAATTGAAGCAACTGTACTGATAGCGATGGTACTGTGTGAGTAACGTAAGGATTTTCTACTAGACTTGTTTAAAATAACAACTAACAATATTTCAGTCAGTAAGCTGTTTTGGGAGGGGTGGTGGGGGTGGGTTGTCGTTGTGCATTTTAACGACGTGCGTCTGCCCATGCCACTAAAAGCGACACTGTGACTATTAGCAGAATGGCACACCGACCACAATCACTTTCCGGTCCAATACTGGACGAGAGAAACCGTGTAATTTGTTGCAATTGGTTGGTCAATTAGGTTTGGGGTTGGAAAAGCCGTGCGAGAAAATATGGTCTGCTGTTCAGTAAAAGCTTTGTGCCTGCTTTTGATGAAACATGTTTGATGAATTAGCTACTAGGTGGTGATTTAAATACATATACAGTATATATTTTATTATATATATAATGTGGACTACGGGCCTAGAGCAGGCAGCTGCTGCCGATTCTGAAGCAATACGAACAGACAATGATGTTGTTGTTGGGCGGGTTCGTGGTTCTCAAATGAGAGAATGTGCAATCTGGTTTTACAGCGGCGATCCTGGGAGACGAGTGGAAATAATCTGACATCTGTTAGGGAAACAGCTCTTACCGCCCAGCTCCCGTTCGCCTTTTTCCCTAAAGGCAACAGCCCTGCGTGCGAGCACGATCTCATCTTCAGTGGGATTTTAACAGCGTCGGCCTATGTTTTAAAAGTAGACTTTATGTTTGCAGTGCAGCTAATGTTTTATTCCGGAGCAGTTTTCCACGTTAAAAACACTTTTTAACGACAAAACAGTTTAGCATTGAGGAATACAGTGATCTATATGAGTGAAGAATGTGTACAGAGTACTCTGCCGGGACCAGTGTATTCCCCTAATTGGTATGTTTTGGCCTCTTCCAATTTTCTCGACTGCTTTTCTGAAGCCTGACTGATACTGGCTTAAGGTTCCACACGCAAGTCACCCTCCAGTACCTCCCCCTCACCATTCTTCAGAGAGAGAATGTCCCCAGGGTATTCAACCATGGCGGACATCAAACCCAGCCGGATCCTGTCCTCGCTGGAGCTGGCGGGTAGTGCACGGGGGAGGGGGTGGGAGGAAGGGTTACTGGATAGCAAACCAAAAGTCCGAAATTTCACATACCGGTAGCCTAACCTTAAGTTTCTTTATCGTCTTTAAGTTTTAAGATGTATCAGTTTGGGAACTGTTTGAAATGCAGTCTCAATTTTGATACCGGTTTGCTTCGGGTCTTTTTCAGAACTGGTTCCCAAATTCTGGAACTTTTCGAAAGCCCGCATAATTTTAAGTTCAGGCCAGTAGGCCTTTTGAGTAGAATCTTGCCTATTTTATTCTCTTCCTTGCCCCGGCTTCTGAGGCTACTCCTGGCACTCAAACAGACACCTGCCCGAGTTACTAGCCAGGGTGGCAGTAAGCACTGAACATGGGAAGACTATAGGATAACTATACTGGAGGAATGAGACCACAGCTACCCAAGGATTTTTACTGGAACCCTTCTTTTGTTTTATTAGTGAACAGTACATGAGAGGGAATCAAACCTGGGCTTTTTTTTTTCTGATCCGGTTTCATATCAGGCAGTTTCTTTACCAAGTGAACCTTTGGAATGATTCCAATCTGTTTTTCTAATTACCAGCAATCTCCATTTTGTGGCTGTTAAATGTTTTCCAGTATGTGTGCTCTCACGTTTGCAAGCCGGAAATGAAGCAGAGTACTTTAAGAGTTAAAATCAAGATCAATGAACGCTGGATTTTGAAAGCCAGAAGGAGGCATGCACTAACGCATTCGACTTACTAATGGTGGGGATCAGATCAAATAACTGTCTAATATTCGCATTCTGCTGGAGAAATAAATTGTAAATAGCACCGCAAACCACCCTTTCTTGATCATTTATAACTCGCTTATGTATTGCAATACAAATCTAATATTGTTGTGTTCACATTTATCTGCTGTCCTTCACGCAGGAGGCGTCTCAAGGCGCTTACAAAATTTACATGAGAATTTTTAAAACCTATTTCTCCCGGAAAGTGTGTGTGGAAACTAGTTCCCGCCTGAATTCGTAAACTAGAATTTTCAAAACTGCTCTAAATGGTTACTTATTCATCTCCCTAAACTTACTGTTTTCTCCGTGGTGAGAAACAGGAGCGTGGGTATGTTTTCTACTGTAGTCCATGCACACATTCAGATGGTGTGCAATCTCGCTGTTTTAAAAAAAAAGTTTTATTCCTTTTTCTTTTTGTTGTATGGTTTCCTGTCTATTCGTGTTTCAAATATAAATATGCAAAACATAATCCCCTTTCAAAAGATGCATATGCGGCGGTGGCAATCAAGGAAATTGGTTGGAAGTTAGGGCCACGATCAGCGCTTGTGACAAGTCGCTCCTACCCTCTGGCACATTGGAGCTTCCCGAAAGGTTCAGAGCAAAACCGCGTGAACGACAATGACCCACATTACTGCAAACACCGCCCTTCTGCTCTATCATCACCATTTACTGAATTGTCATCACTAAGACGAGTCAGCAAATGTATTTCACAAAAGCTGATCTTAAGCATCAGGAAAGATGCATTTGATTGAAATCGTTCCATATGAAAAGCGCCTTGGGACGTCCTCCCGACGTGAAAGAATTCTATACAAATGTAATTTAGTTGTTCAAAATAGTGCTTCGGCTTTAACGAAGATCTACTGTGAGAAAAACTTTGTCGCAAAACAGACACATTTCACCAGATTTTAGTCTTAAAACCAGGCTCGATATTAATTCTGAAAACGTTTTTCTGCCGTTCTATTTATGTACTTCAGAAAAACGGTTTCCAAATTCAGATGTTTTTGACCACGATGTAAAATAAAGGGTAGAAACCATGCGGGATGTCGGGCCCCGGATGATCTACCCGACCACAAACAGTGACTCCATTCTGATAATGAAACTTTTTATGTGTCAGTAATGCCTTGCAGCACTTCGCTTTGTATCAGCCCCTGACAGAAGCGGACCCGAGTATGGAGGGCGGGGTACCGATTTTAAAGCCAGGTTGGCTATTATTGCGGTATTGCATTATCGTTAAGCGATACATTTCCTTCGTTGGGACTGTGTTTCTGGTTTAAGGGCATCACTAGACGATTTGGCGCGTGGTAGGCTGTGAGTGTAGATACGGCGGTGTAGTCTGGCGAATTGTGTCGAGGGGGCCCAGGTTATATTGTTTCTGCTCCGCTAATCTTCACAGGCAAAAGCTTCTCTCGGCCCAGATGAACAGGCTGCCATTTCTGTGCAAGCTGCCACTACTGGTAACTCTAACTCGGCAGTGCGTAACTCTGATAAGGCTGCATTTTTTTTTCTCTTAACACAAATGGGAAGTGTGTCGCTTCAGCTAACCCTGGTGAGGCTCTTATTTCTTCCAACGCTTTTAAGGGAGAGCTGCCTCCTCTGCTAACCACAGCGAAAAGGGGGAAACTGATTCCACTAACCCCGTCCACCAGGCTGCTGTTAAGGCTGAACCTAAGGGGAGGAGTGTGGTGGAGCCAACAGCTGTGCCGATCCCCACTGCGTTTAAAATTTAAACTCTTGCAGACGTGGTTGGTTAGAAGGAAACCTGTTAAATCGTCATCGTAGCCAGAGAGAGAAAGAGAGAGAGAGAGAGAGGGTGGGGGATGGGGCTTGAAGGAGATAACATAATTCAAGCTAACTTTTGTAGTTATTATTAACATAAAACATATCTGCCGCAAATGGACGAACTGTCCGTCAGCGAAAGTTGCTCTTTATCTATCTGGCGACTCCGAATCATTCCTTCCCGTTCACACAGAATCACCCTTTGAATCCCATCTGGTTGACTTGAGGACTAGTGTCCTCCCTGCTACGCATTTTCTCCCCGATTAGCCTCAGGGAAGCAGGGGTTGGGAACGAAATACCACCTAAAGGACTGCTTTTTTGTAAACTAGGATTGCTGTGCAAGTCCCGGTGGCTTCTGCACACTGCACTCTGGTTCCCCGAGGGATTTCTACTGATCGATCCTGCCGACTAAGCTGTTGCTCCGTCAAAGGGGAATACAGCTTGTTGCCTGCCTTCCACAATTATGCAGGAATCAACCATCCGCGATCAATATCTGCTAACGTCCCTTCGAATTTATCTTTGTTTCCAGCCTGTCTTGAGTGGCAGCTCTGCGTTTGGGCCAAACAGCTTTTCATTGTAAACCTGATTTTCCCCGCGTTTAAAAGGCGGCGCACAACAAAATCCGCCGAGATAATCGTGTGATCGCATAGTTTGGGCAGAAGGGGAAAGAGAGAGAGAGAGAGAAAACGGGAAGAGGGGGCGGAGGGAGGAAAGTGCCGCCAGAAAATGAACTCGTTGTGTCTGGCAGCAGAAACTGCTGTCTAAAATGGCGCGGACCCTGTGCGGAATGGAGAGAGTCCTGTCGGCAAAGTTAATGTCGTCTTGTAATGTGCATTTGGCCGAGGCTGGTGTGTGTGTGTGTGTGTGTGTTGGGGGGCGGTCAGGACCATGAGTCTTGCAGACTACACATAGAGCAGCGACCTGCAGCCCAGCCCAGCCCTACCCGACCGACCGACCGCCTGCAAGCGACTCGGGGATAAAATGGAGCCGCCCGCTCTGGCTCAGGAGGCGCCCAAACAGGGAGGGGGTGTGAGGGGGTCTGATTGCTGTGCGGGGCTCAGCCCTGTAAAGACGGCACTAACACAGGACTCAACTGTGTCCAACGCTGTCGCGACTTTCGGGTTACGGGTCCCCCCGCGATCCGAGTGCGAACAGTTCCCGCCGTAGTCATAGTGAACAATGCTTTCCCCAGCGCGGCAGCGAGGCTCACAGTGCGGCCAACTCCCCGGCAAACTTCAAACTTTCTGTGCCATCTGGTGCTCCACATTCGCTCTTAAAAATGTAAATATGCGGTTAGCCTATGTTTTGCCGCCATCTTAATGTGGGGGAGTGGGGAGGGGGACGAGCAATTAATTCCACAAGTGTATAAAAGCGAGACAAAAAACAGTGCAGTACATTTGGAGAGGAGGTGGATATTGAATCTGTATCTTTTTCAAAAGGCTTTTCCACAACAGGAACAGGGGGGGCCCTCACATTTGTGTAGGAATCACAGCGGAGAGCTCGGGCACTATATATATATATATATGTGTGTGTGTGTGTGCGTGCGTGTGTATAGCTGAGAATTTCTCTCGGTGACTCCTTTTCCTATCCGGCAACTTGATCTGGGAGCAGATTAGAACAAAGGTTACGTGTGTTTATGGCCCAGCCTTCAAGGTCATTTCTCCATAGGCTGCACGTGATTGGTCCCGAGTACACTCTCATCCATAAGAAATGCATTGCCTTCAGCTGTCAGACAGCCGTCACCGGGTTTCCATGTGTAATAATTACGAGGGTGGATCGGCAAGATAACCAGTAGGTGTAATAAATTATACTAATCTTTCATTATAACTAGCGCAGCTTCTAAGACAGGAAAGAGGGGGAGTGGAAACTACTCGTGAAAAACGGGAATATGGGATTTATTTAAATGCTTTTTTGTATCTTAGTTGAGCATTCATATTGACTGTAAATGTGCTCGTGTTATTTACTAAGCACTATATTGACAGAAAAAAAAATCCTAGCCTTTTCACTACTTGTGTAGGTTGATGTAGAACCCGGTCTCGAGGGAGACTTAAGAGAGTGCCTTCCTAGCTATTAATTTCACCGTTGTTCTGTATTTTGCTTGTTTTGTGTTGAAATTGGAAGATGTGTGAATATGATCAGTCACATAGAGCAATGCCCGAGGATCGTCTTTAATTTTATCCTATACGTTATTATAAACGAGCAATATTCCCCTATAGATTATCACTGGGAAGTCGTGTCTTGATTGTCTCTCAGCTCTTTTAACTAAACAGTTATTTTACCTGTTTGACTGCCCTGCCCAGTCCTCTAACCGCACAGTTCATCTGGAGCAGATTAATGCATTCTCTCCAACTCTGAATTTTTTATGGCATAGCGAAAATGGGAGATATGCAAAGAACTCGTAATTTACATTGAAATAAATCTGGAAATAAGCCATTAAAACTTTGAACATTGCGTCTCCAGTAAACATACCCGGCTGAGGTAAAATGTACAAGACAACACTGAAAATGTAAAGTCTTGAAAATCTCATTAAAATGTAGTTACTCAACCCATCTACATTTGGTTAACGCGGATTTACCCTAAAAGCTTGTCCGCTCTTATTTTATACTTTGGGCAATTACATTAACTACCGAGCTAATCTCTAATTATACACTTTGCAATATAGATAGGACTGCATCCATAAATGTTTACCAAGTATAGGCGGCATTAAGTAACTCATATGATAAACTATCTTGATTAAAATATATGACCATATACATCGCTGTCTCGCACATGGTAGATGGGAAGTTAACATGCCATAATTTGCATTAAAATTTAGCGCTTCTATCTTAACCAAGCGTGTGGGTTTTTTTCATCTGACAAAAAGGCATCCGTTCAGATCTCCATGCCTGCAAGAAAAAGAGTTGGATGAGTGATATTCAACCAACAACTGGTGAAATAATCCTTACTTGTGACCTTTTCACACCAGCAGCTGTAATAAGACAAGCCACTTGGTTATTTGCTAAGCATCTATGTGTATAAGGCCCCGTGCTTCCCTTATTTACCGTTGGGTTACTGAGTAAATAGCTGTTCCCAACCCTGCTCTGAATTAAACGAACCATTAGAATTCTATCCTGTCCCTCAAATTCTATCCTGTCCCTCAAATCTATTACTTCAGTTTCATTAATTGTCCAAATCACATCAAGTGTATGAATTCGTAACCAACTTCCCGTTTGCCCCTGTCTGAAAATGACTTGAAAGGGACGGTGGACATGACATAAAACGTGTTTCTATTGTGCAATAACTCTAAATACGTAGCACAGGGATGCTGTATGGATGTATGGATATATTTATTTACATCAGATTTACATTCTATGGATCGGACTCCAGAAACAATTTGAATATCTTTATGAAAATACTTTCAGTGTTTTTTTTAAGGAATGCGGTTATTGAATATATACATGTACACCTTGTGGCTAATTATCCGCTGTACATGGTTGGTAATGATCATTTTAAAATGAACGTTTCTATTGCACTTAATGAAGTTCTCCAGCAGTTCTCCAACGCGGACTCTGCAGTATCCTGGTCTCGGCTGGAGAATAATCGGCCTCGGCCTAATGCGATGCTAAATGAGGTAGATTGGTCTTCCTTTCTGGAGGAGAAGAGCAATCCATTTCCAGACACAGGGACATTTCCACGTGTAGATGGCATACACGCATGCATACAGACACACACACGCACACATACAAGGCACACAAACCAAATTCTGTCTGCTTTCGATACTTGTACGGGTGGTGGCGGATTCTAGCACTTGTCAGACAACAGCCTTACCGAAAACAAGGAAAATGTATTTCCCTAAATGGTTCAGTTGTGTGAAATTGACTCACACAGATCTCGATGTCCCAGGTTTGATCTCGTGTTTGATACGTGTGCATTTCAGCTGGCTCAGCAGTCAACAGACCGCACAATTGTTTTGGGTTAGGGAGGGGTGAAATCAGTCAGTGTTTTCACTCTTGATTAGTAGCCAATGACTCCAGCTGCAAATTTCCCGCATGTGATTGTGGGGTGAGAATAAGATCGGGCTCGCTGGCCTGTGACAGCCTCCCAGCTCAAATCACTGACCGAGATTTCCAATGCGGTACTTTGGGTCCGTGTAACTGTTTTTGCGGTATGAATCAATACCGTTGGTAGCAGTTGGGGGCGAAGAAGAAAAAACATATTTACAGAGACATCCGTAGAGTAAAATTTAGCCACAAAATGGCTTTCTGTCACACTTGTATCATCTCCATTAATTGGGTGCAGTGCCTGTAGTAGAGCGATTCAGAAACAGACGACCGCGGTGATACTATCTGATGGTAGAACTGGCCTTTGCCTGGGCCAGACTCCCAAGTGAAGAGAGAGCTCAGCGCCTGGGAAACTCAGACCAGATTGCAAAGCTCGGCGAATTGGCAACAAATACTAAGTCTTTTAAAAAAAAAGTTTTAAAAGAGCCAAGAAAGCGTCGGCCTCTCTGACAACACTGACAATTCTTAGGACACTTAAAGCATCATTTTCGAAAGTGTTCGATGACAGCCGCGTTGCCTTAATTTGTTTGTGAAACCACCTCGTGGTGTATGGTGTTGTGAGCAGCACTCCAAATCAAATCATTGCCAGTTAAACTGGAGTGATGCTGCACTTTTGGCATCGATTCGAATCAATGCCAGTTAAACCGGAATTGTACTTTTAGCGCTGATTCGACAGGGGAAGCGCTTTGAATCAATATAAACTGTTGTATAACTGGAGCATGAAATATCGCCAACCATATATTAAACATACAAGAAACTATGGGAAGAGAAGCTATAGCAATATTGACCCATCAATCAGTGCTGGTGGCTGACAATGTGCAAAACGTGAGAAATTACCGAGCGCCCTTGCTGGGACAACTCACTCTTCTCTCTCGAGTGCCCACCTCCCAAGAAAAAACACTGGCAATCGCGTGCTTTATTTCACTTGTGTTAAAGCCATCATTATCTGTATTGGATTTCCAATACCTGGTAAACCCAACATAGCACTTTCCTTTCACATATTGCTGGGATCCATTTGAAACTCGTCTCAATTCACCCAAATCCTGTGTTGTCTTTCCAGTTTGATTTCCTATAAGAGCTGGCGAGATGCAAATAGAGTCAATCATGTTTTGGAGTTGTACCACAGAGAAAGGCAGATGGAATGAGTGTGGGCACGGATTGCAAAGGACTTGATCCTTAGTAGTTGCTAATTAGTGCTGTGTTGTTAATTACTGCCCGATAATTTGCTGTGTTGCCACGTCATCCCTTGCTGTAGAACTTTGACATCAGCGTTAGCCAAACTATTTGCAGTACTGACATCCCATTTATCGTGATTTTTGGTGTCGTTGGCTCTATGTTACTCGGTGACTTTGGACTGAGTAACTAGCATAATGTTGCTCGTGTTGACGAAGCTTCGGTTGTGACTCTAAAAAAAAATTGATGTTTTCAGAACTTTAGATTTTTTTTAACATTCTGTGCACTCGTTCATTTAAAAAAAAAGATCGATCCACTAGTGGACATAATGGGGAAAGCTGAAGGAAAATTGCGCATCCCAAGACGCGTCACAGAGTCGACGATAGTTAGGATCACACGCAGCGATAAACAGCAAACAGGAACACAAAGACCATGTTAACAGAGTTACTGTCGCTCAGTCGTGGACTTACAGTTAGTTCACTGGCAAAATAGAGGGACTTTACAGAGAGGGCAGATGCGGGCATCATAAGATACAAACATATTCAGCTTTACCAGCACAATAAACACGTTCAGCTTTCCCAGCACAAAGGACGTTTCATTAGTGTATATACATACATATACATCCATGTACACAGTACTTCACACACCATTGGCTTATTGGTCTTTCCGGCCCCAAATACTGTTTGAACAACGCCCTGGGACGTCCTCCAGACTTGAAACAATAACAACAACAACAACATTGTATTATTTCGCGCCTTTCACGTCAGAAGGACGTCCCAAGGCGCTGAAAGGATCTGTACAATATAATTTTGTTGTTGTTATTTTCACCTCCAGTTGACACATCATGGTAGTTAACACGGAGATCCTCTGCCGCGGGACCTTATAAAGGTTACCTTAAGATGTTTATTATGCGTACGTCCAATACTATGCCTGCGTAATCAACACAAGGTGCAACTGGGCAGGAATAGTATATGAGAAACACTACACAATCCTGACATTTGGGTTTTATAAATCATTCCCGCGGCATCCATCCGTTATTAGAGACTCAGACACGACTTGTCGCGGCGCTGGATATAAAAAGGAAATCGCTGGGGATTGAGGAATGCAGGTGATCTTTCATGAGTGTGAAAGATCTCCCTAATCTCCGCTCACCGGGGAGTGATTCATCTATTTTCACTTTAATAATATTGACAAACAATGTACTATTTTTAGGTGAAACGCCCAAAGTAGGATTTCGAAAGACTTGACCGACGCATATTTTCCAGCTGCTCCAATTAGACCAGCATAAATATATATTATATGTTTAATATATCTATGTGTGTGTGCGTGCACATCAATAATTTGACGTTTCAAATATGTGGATTAATACTTCGCTTTTTTTTCCTTCTTCTGGGAGTACATATTCACAGGAGACGGAATAATTTCCCTAGTTTACTATGCGTTGCCTCTCTCTCTCTCTCTCTCCCGCTTATGCAATGCTCATGAAGATAATGAAATAGCTGGCAGTGGACTTTAACCATTGCCATATCAGTGCCTGCCACGCAAGCCTGTTCCAGCGATTCGCTTTTGCATGAAAATAAAATGCCCCACCTGCGCTAGTGTGAGTAACATATACATATACAACCCATAACTTAATTTGCTGCCTGGTTTGTACGGTTTAGTTGCTCGCTGTATAAATGTTGCAAACCACACACGCACACGCAGGCAGGGAGCGTCGTGCAAAAGCACTTTGCACAGCGAAAGGAGACAGGCACATGCCATTCATTTGCACAGGCTGCGGCGAAAGGCATGGATACGGAAAGATAGCGAACGCATACTGATTGGAGAGGTTGGGTGTGTATTGGCCGAGACATTTCCCAGTGTGTGGCTGCGTGGAATGGTTTAAATTCATGTCATCTTGAGTTTATATTTTCAAATGAATAACCCCCTCTCTCCCCCCCCCCCCCCCCCCACTAGCGTTGAAATCTTCATGCTGTTATTATTTAAGAGGTCACTCGAGTTAAAGCTCGTTACTGTTGAAATACAATTATTGCTGGCGCCGCTGTTTTGTGCTGCGAGTCTTCTGTGGTTCAACAGTTCACTTGGAGTTCATCTGGCAGTGAAAATAAAGTTTGTTTCCAGCTGGACTCCAGTGATTTTAAACGCTTGTGTGGACGTTTTAATGTATGAAATGTCATCTCTGTTTACCGCGGCCCGAATATAGGGAATCTCACGTAAAGCATTTCACAACAGCAGCACAGATAACTACCGAGGACAGCGTCGCCCTGCCTTTGTCTGGGTGGTGTTTAGCGCTGACGTGCAGCGAGTGCCTTAGGGTCAAGAACACTGCAGCTCTTCAACAGGGAGATACATGGCCAGTAACACATTCTTTACGACGCGCACGAAACGGGTTGAGCTGGATTGATGTAGGTGCTTTTGTGATCGTATTTCCTATCGGAGGAAGGTCGGTCTGTCCATCTGTCTGTGCCTGGATCGTGTGGCGCGGCGCTACTCTCGGAGCAGCAGCTATTTTGCGCTCATCGAATGATATGAGGTCCTGACCAGGGAGGCGTGAAGCCAGGGTTAGAGAGTGTTCTCACAGTGCGCAGATCGCGCTCCGTGTGTTTCAGGGGTGTGTTTCAGCGCGGTATGCACTCCCACCGTGTGTGTAAACAAGGGTCTGGTGGAAACAAAAACACTACGAGTTGGTTTTGTTAGTTATGGATTTCCTGCGAGTCTCGCAAGTGCCGTTGATCCCAGGGGGCGGCTTGCAGAGCTCGGGGTGGGTGGGGTTGTTTTTGGTTCCGTTTCTCTTTCATTTCTCTTCGCTCTCTCGTATCCCCCCCCCCCCCCCACCCCACCTCGATCCCTCGCTGGCTTAGTTTATCCTCCTTTCTCTGTTGTGTGTCTGTCTCTTCTCTGCCCACTCTCCGCGTGTTCTGCCCACTCTCTTCGCTCGCTTTCTGCTCTCCCCCCCCCTTCTCTCTCTCCCTCTCTCTCTCTCTCTCTCTCCTTTGTCTTTCGGTGTCTCATTCTTTCTCTCGTTTTTAAAAAAAATTTAAAAACTATCTTTCTCTCCCACCCCCTTCGCCTTCTCTATCTATCTCTTTGCTGTTGATGCTCTGTTGACACCCCCTTGGTATCTCGCTGGCTGCCTGTTTCTTTTCGCTGTCTGTGTGTGTGTGTGTGTGTCTGTGTCTGCTCTCTCCGCCTCTCTGGGAGGTAGCGTGCAACTGGAGAAGACAGGGAGCGCTTTATCATTAGACTCGAGTCGCCTCTGCCAAGTGCCCTCGGGAACTGCACGATCTCAGTTAATCCTAACTAGTTTATACCCCGCGGAGATCAGGGCGATAACAGTCGTAATGTACTGCATTTATGGGCCGCGCGGTTCTGTGATCCACCCACTCACCACCCACCCACCCAAAAAAAGCGTCAACAAATATTCCGAGGCTGAGTTCATAGATCACAACCCTTTTGACCTGTGGAAAATTTGACGAGCAGCCTTCAATCTCCATGGGTAAATATAGACTGGAGCTACACGAAACTAAATGTGAAATCGTCTCCCTGTAAATTCATGTTGTGCCAGCCACAGTTACGTTAGTGGTTAGACGCATTTTTTGCAAAAAAAAAGAGACCATTTAGAGTCCGACTTACGCCTCCAAACAGAAACCAGTGTATTTGGGACCTCGATAAGATGTGAAAAGCGCTATATCAAATGCAAGGATTATTATTATTATTTGTTTCTGTTTATGGCCTCACAGACGGTTGTAAATGCTGAATTTTGTGTTGGTCAGGGAGGTCTTTCACCACTTTCGCAGCAAGATCCTTATTCTCTGATGAAACAAAGAAAAAACTTTTACCAGCGGATACCTACTTTATCTTTTGTGAAGAACAACATAAGATCATAATAATTTTTTAGGTGAAGAAGAATTCGCCGTCCACCGCCCTCGTCAGTCGCTTGACATGTCATGTCCCAAACTATATTCTGTATCCAGAGATTTTTTTTAACCATGGGTCAATAATCCCTGAAGAATAAAAAGGCATGACCTAAAACAAACCTAGACATGACCTACATTTAGGATTCACTTTGCAAGCCCCCGTCTCTGCTTAAGTAAAAGGTAAAACATACTTGCACACTATCTTTCCAGAATTGTCACAAACCCGCATCGATCTCTTCAACATAAAACCTCCTCCTTTCCTTACACTGATTATTTTTTTAAAAAAGTGATGCCTACCAATTTGATTTGTATACTATTACTTTTGCATAAACTGCACTTGAAAAACATTGAATTTTACTAATAACTTCCAGTTAACCGTAGCACATTTTACTGCCTTTGAGTACAGTATTGGATCTCTCCTCCCCCCCCCACCCCACCACCCACAAGCAATTGTCGTGATCATCCTGGAGGCCAAGGACAACCCCAGACTCCTCTTCGCCACCACATACCAGCTTATCTGTCCATCTTCCCATTCCTCACCCATCCTCTCCTCTAATTCCAAATGTGAGGAGATGATTGACTTCCTTAAGTCAAAATTGAGGCATCCGCTCTGCTGCCATTGTCCCACATCTGAACCATTACCCGTTTGCCTTCCGCCACCTCCAAGGCATTGTCCACTTCCAGCACTATGTCTCCCCTCAGGCTGCCGAGACCCTCATCCATGTTTTCATCACAGGCAGGCTTACTAAGCTAACTCCCCGGTTGCTCGATTTCTCAATGTTTCCCTCCATAAATTGCAGATTATTCAGAACTCTGCAGCTCATCTCCTCTCCCACACTAAGCTCCATGAGCCGATCACTCCTGACTTCACTGTCTTTTCATTCCTCCAGAGGATTGAGTTTAAGATCTTCGTCCTCACTTTTAAAGCCCTCCACAGTCTTGCTCCTCCCTACTTCCCCAAACTACTAAAACCTTACCAACCTGCTAGCTCTCTCTGATCAGTGGGCCCTGGCCTGTTCCACGTTCACCGTACTGTCTGCCCCACAATGAATGGTCAGGCCTTCAGTTTGGAACTTCATCCAGGAGTCCCTTTGCCTCGCTCCCTCCTTCAAAGTTTGTCTGAAGACCTTCCTCTTTTACAGGTCCTTCAGTCATCCTCACACCCCCACCCATCTTTCCCTCCACCTCTCTTGATTGCAATCCCAGCTAAGGTGTGAACCCTCAATTGTCCAGTGCCTTGGGACTTACTCCCTACATGACATGCTATATACAGTAAAAACTTGTTCATCTGGTACACAACCAACCGGCAAGCTCAACCAACCGGAATCTCCCAATACAATTCACCATTCCAGCAACCGGATCTCATACCATAGCTATCCAGGACACTCATGTAAGCTCACTTTGCGCATGCGTGTGCACACGCACTTATTAAACTTACCGAAAGCTGGAATGCTTTTTTACCGATCATTTTACTGAGTGTGCTAGAATGCTTATATTGGTAAGTATCCATACAATATTCTGTTATTATTTAGTCTATCATTAATATGGTATGTTTTAAAATAAGTTGATTTTTTGTGTAGGATTTTCGGCAACTTGCCGCTCGAATATCCGGCATATTTAATTAATCGGCACCGGTCAGGTCCCGAGGGTGCCGGATAACAAAGGTTTACTGTAAATGCAATTTATTGTTTGTTGTGTTCAAGTAGGAGTGAGTTCAGGTGTACCAATATGACCCTATGGCAGACGTAGAACTAAATATACCTGTATATAAGGTATAAGGTACCTGTATATCTAACTAACCATAAAGACCTTAATGTACACACCATAGCCAAATCATTCTGTCTGTCTTTAAATGTTAGTATCATCATGTTTTGAAACAAATTATATTTTATAAAACAAAGTTTGCATCGGACATATTTTGGCATTTGGATACTGATATAGATTTCTTTCATTGACCTGCCTCTGAATGAGGCATACAGTACACAGATGGCAGCTACACTCGAGTTATTTATATTGGAGAGAAATGCAGAGCTATTTCATTTCATAGTGAATTTTGGAATACCTGAGCTGCAGGATCTTTGGAATTCACATTGTTTATACGCCGGCTTCCACAGCACCAGCAGCAAGAGTATGAATATGTGCAAAGCCATGCATGCAATCATTGAAAGTGGCACTTGTGACTTAGCAGTGGGAGACGGTCTTTACTTTACTGCCTTTGGCCCCATTCCTAATCTGTGCCTCCAAAAGCAGCAGCACTGCCAAAACTGCCATCAGTAGTAGTAAGTATGGCATCAGTGTACATGGATTTGAAACCCTGATTCCTGATTGTGCTACTAGTCTTCAGTAAAGTAATTGACTAACGTGTCACTGTTTTCTTTGGGAGGAAGTAAGCTAGCTCCATGGTCAATGGCCAATGAATAGTGAGCAGAGTTGAGTCAATTCTCAGCAGGGAAGTTGGTGATCCAATACCTGAGCCAAGAAAAAGTCTACAGTACTCAAAGGCGATATTGATATTTAACCAACTAACAGCGCCTCAAAATATAGCTAGGGATCCCTCATTCCAGCTTCCAACAAACAGCACCGTTTGCCCAAAGTCTAACATTCTTTTCTTTCCCTGTCCCACCCAGTGGCATTGAACAATCCTGAATTGGCAAGCTGAAACTGCTTCTGTGAGCTCTTAGTAGCTGGAACTGCAGACTTCAGCATGGTACAGTAGTAGTTTTTCACCCATGTCACACGACTGGATATCAAAAGTAAATCATAGCATTAGATCGGATGAGAAGTCATCAATTGTATTATGAGAATACAAACCCTTAATGAATCCTTGTTTATGTAGCATCATGCTTAATAAAAGTTTGCTTTGATTTAAATGTGGATTTTTTTCTCTCTCTCCGGCTTACTTTTTCTCACTTATTTCTCTGTTCCTGACCTTAGTGACGTTAAGCTCTTTGGGTGAAGGCACTATATCAATATAAATTTCCATTGTATTATCCTGTGGTACAGTAGAGATTCCAGCTTTGTTCTAGTGCTTTGTCCATGGACTTTCTTTATTTCAGTATGTGCAAAGATTGTTGGTAGATTATGGGGAGACCATGGGGAGGCAGTATAGCTGAGCTTGACTGCCTTCTCATCTGGTGCCTATGTATACATACATCTAAGTCATCAGAAAGTGATGAGGAATGTTGAGGTTAAGGGTTGTACTGAACTCCCAACATGGTTTGGATCAGCTAATTGGCATAGATCAGGAATTGAACCTACGATCTCCTGTTCTGTGTCTCATTGCAATTTGGTGTTATGAAATTACCTGCTGAGCCATTGGGGCACTAAATGTATTTGTCAATGCACACTGCTGTGCTTCTGCATTACATCTAACCTCCATATAAATTGGTGGACACCAAGTGATTGTTTAATACTTTTTATGCTTTATTATATTTGATATCTGGAGTTCTGTAGCTCAGTGGTTAGAACACTCGCCTTACAAGGGTGAGACGTGTGTTCGAATCCAGGCAGGTCAGGGTGAAACCTTGGGCAAGTTTCCTTACTCCACATGCCTAATAATAATCCCTCAAAAACCCCAATAATAAATTGGTCATTTCAATCCACGACTGTTTGTGGGACACTGCCGTGCGCAATTGACTGCCACATTTCGCCCACAAATATAATGTCAATTCACATTACAGTATATTCTGTGAAGCGTTCTTTGAGATGTGAAAACCACTATATCAAATGCAAGGATTATTATTATTTCTGACGTCACCGAGGAGGGAACGGTCTGAGCATGCCTTGCACATTGTATAATGGCATGCTACAATGAACAATAATACTAGTGTTGGGAGTGAAGCAAAAATTATGCCTGTCTTGTGAAAGAGATGGTGAGAAATTTGTATTTTTGCCAAAATGTGTCAGGACCATACATGTCAGTATAAGTAGGGATCACTGTACTTCCTTTTCATGGCTTTAAACATGTAGATTGGATTTGTTGATACTGTACATTCAGTATTTGGTGTACTCTTAAAATAGTGTTTTTGTTTGCTGAGAGTGAATGAGACAGATTGTATTGATTGACATCCGTGTTCAACTGTTTAATACACAGATGTTTCTTATACATGGTACTGTTTAGAGGCAACCAAAGCTGTTGGGTTCTCCATAGATTTCTTCAATGCATGGAACACCCTGGGTGTCATTGTTTAGAGCCCAGCTGTGTTACAAAATGTGTCTGGCTTTTAATGCTGTGAGATGGTTGGGGAAATGCAGTTTTAATGATTTCAAATAATTAAAACAAATCTAGTAAGAAAGCTTGGTAAAAATGCTTTGAAATGAATCTGTTGATAAATTGCCAATTAATTCCACAGAGCTTTAGTTATTCGTGATACTTTGAAAACTAGTTTGAATGCTGAGGAAGAATATTTTTTCAATTTTTACTACAGTATTGAGAAAACGTTAATTCAGCATTGTTTACAATACAAATTTACATTCATATAGTGCTTTTCACATTGGGCACAATAATAATCCTTGCATTTGATATAGCACTTTTCACATCTTATCGACGTCCCAAAGCGCTTCACAGAATATACTGTAAAGTGAATTGAGTGTATATATTTGTGGGCGAATTGCGGCAGCCAATTATGCACAGCAGGCATTTGGAGTAAGGAAACATGCTCAATGTTTTACCCTGCCCAGAGATCAAACCCAGGTCCTCTCACTTGTGAGGCGACTAACCATGAAACTGTCCATGTGGGACTTGAGAGTGAAATGGAGTGAGGAAGGGATTCGGGTTGGAGTTGCAGAGAGTGTAGGCTTGGCGGTAATATATAAAAAAATACAAAGGAGTAATTTTTTTAATCTTTCTCAAATTTTCTTTACTAGTACCAATTCATGTTGAGGTAAAGTTCCACAAGCAATAGTCACCAACCATTATCCAAATTATGTTTTTCATATGTGAATCCTCCCTAAAGTGAATGTTTTAAGATTATTTTACGGCACCAGATAATGATCGCATATGGGAAACTTAGCTTTCCTTAGTTTAGATGTCCCCAATTTGATGTTATGATTGAGATCAACCAGCTCAGTACTGTTTAGACATTGAACCTGGTATTTTCCAGGTGGATATGAACATCAGCTTTATCCCAGGCATAGATAGCTTTACCAGTTGGAAAACCTAATTGCTCTTATTTCTAAATATTTTACACCAGTGCCATTGAATCATTTTAGTACTTTTATTACATGAAGAGCTCTCCAGTATAAATCTCTTCATACAGTAATGCTGGTACTTCATTGCACATAACTACCAGTCCTACTATTTTCCCTCCAGTGTGTGTTAGCAGGTTATTTAACCAGTGAAGGGGTGGGGGGGGGAGGGGAGTAATGGGGGTCGAAAGAGAAAGCCTGACTTAGTGGTAGCACTCTCACCTCTTGAGTCAGAAGGTTGGGGTTTCAAGCCCCACTGAGACTGAACTCACATAGCCTAAGGTGACACTCCAATGCAGAGGTGGGGGTATTGCATTAAACTTTGGATGAAACCAAGGTTCTGTCTGCTTGTTCAAATGAATGTTAAAGATTGCATGGCATTATTTGAAAAGAGAAAGGATTTTTTTTCTGGTATCCTGGCCAACAATCCCCCAAATAGTCCTGTAGCTCAGTGATTAGATCACTTGCCTTACAAGTGTGAGACCTGTGTTTCAAATCGAGCAGGTCAGGGCGAAACCGCGGGCAAGTTTCCTTACTCCACACCCCTAATAATAATCCGTCCAAAAGAAACCTATAATAAATTGGTCATTTCAATCCACGACTGTTGTGGGACACTGCTGTGCGCAATTGGCTACCGCGTTTTGCCCACAAATATACAGTCAATTCACTTTATAGTATATTCTGTGAAGCGCTTTGAGACGTCCAGAAGATGTGAATTCCGCTATATCAAATGCAAGCATTATTATTATTATAAATAAAATTGGTTATTCACTTTGTGTGACATTGCTGGATCAAGTGCAGGGACTCTCTCTAACTCACAGATTCCAAGCTGTAACCTCTGTCCAAGTTGACATGATATAAACGTCACAAATGCAGTCAACAGAATTCAAAATCACGGCATCTTAAAATTCCTGGGAGTACTGTTATGTGATGGGTCATAGGAGTCTCAGGATGGTTAATAGTAATACTGTAATAGTAATAATAGTCTTTGCATTTGATATAGCACATCACGTCTTTCAGACGTCTCAAAGTGCTTCAGTGCTCTAAAATGCTACCCTATATGAGGAGCGTTATATAAATGCAAGTTGTTGTTATTATTAATAAAAGCAGAATTAATCAAAGAAAATACGGCAATACTGGGATAGAGGGTGAGAAAAGTACGCACATTTTCCAACACACAAGAATGCAAAGTTTATGGGCAAACCACAACCACATGTGAAATTCTGGGTGGAGCAGAGCTCCCCTTGAGCACAGCGTACGTGGCCCTTTAATTTTTAATGAAGTTTTCCATTACAGAACCCTTCCTTCCCCCAAAAGGGTGTACATTTGGTAAATGTGTTTGCTGTTTGAAGTTACTATTCATAAATAAACATAATAAATAATTTTGAGAGGAAGAATAAATAAATTTAAACCATAGTAAAATATAAAATAAAGAAATTTTTCAGGAAAGTCTTAGTTTTGGTGTTAGCCGATGTCAATTGGTAGAACAACCTACAATGATCAATGTTGGAGTGAGCAGCAGTATCCCAGCTTGCTGTTAGGCCACTAGACTTAACATCCATTTTCACTTATGAGGGACCATTTTTGTTTGGATTGGATCCAGTTATCCAGCATTAGCGTATTCCTGGAACCATCAAAGCCTTAAGTGTTAGATTTTCTGCACTGTGTTGAATACTACCTATGATTTAAGTAGTTGTGATGGAAGATGATGCTGTCTGCTGCTTTACTTGCAAATAGCACTCTGCAGTATTAATCATACAACACTGTATTAGGTAGCAGAGAAACATGTCTAGTATCTAAATTACTGTGTAATTAGCTGTGTGTGTTTGAGAGGACTCCAAAAAAGACATATTATTCTAAGGCTTTTTTTTCACACAAAGCTGACTTCTTGTTGCATATTTGGGCAAATGTAATTGTCTGGACTAGAAGTGACTGTGATTTATAAAATGGAACCTTGTTTTTATAAACAAGAAATTTGTGTGAAACAAAATTAATACCAGCGATTTCTTCATGGGCTTAAATCGAATTTGTATAGGATATCTTTTTAGATCTACAGTGTGACCAAAATGTAGAAATACCATTATGATATCTAATAAGTTTTCAATAAATTATATTTTTGTTTTGTTTTAGATAATAGGGTGGGTAGTTATCATGGCTTTTTGGTCATCCTGTATTTAATGTGCAAGAATTTCTAAAAACGCCTTTTACAAAGGAATAACTGAAAGCATTGCACAAAGATGATGGTGATCACCAAGCAGAAGGGAAGAGGGTATTGACTTTTGTATGATTAAAGAATGGTTTTTAGGAGAATTTTGCACATTTAAATTTAGGTTCAAAAAACAATATTGCAAATATAAGTTCTGCAGATTCCAACTCAACCCATGGCATAACATTCACACTTTCTTTGTATTGTAGGAAACTGTACATATACAACTAAGCTTTATAGTATATCAATCCTTGGTTAAAACGTGAGTAAGCAGAATATTACCAAGTGAAAGGCATTTTTGCTGCAGGGTGTTATTTGTGTGCTGATTCGCAGGCATTCTTGTTTCTAGGTAAATACTATGCCGGTCATGATACTGCATTTCTTTTGCCTATCAGGTTTGCTTATCTGGAATTAAACATATTTTTATATTTTGTGATTTCATTATGCACATGACTACTAAAATTTCATTTCAGAAGGTATAATTATGGAAGCACTTGTGTTTTAATGCTGGGCAATTTCTCCATGAATTTATTGCAAAGACTCCCTGTTTTTTAACCATTTACTTGGGCCAGTTCTGTTCGTTCCAAGTCAGGATTTTAAAAGCGGGAATTCTGTTTAAACATTAGATTGTTTGTTTCCATCTATCTGCTGATTTTAATTTTAGAATTTTTTGTTGAAACAGTGAGTGCTGATGAGATCATTAGGGCAACTAGCTGGGAGAAGTTACTGAGGCTGACAGCGTGAGGGAGCTTAATTAACATGCACAGTTGAAATGACAAGATCATTGGAGCACACTGTGGTGACTGCAACTCCCGAATTTAATTCACACCTACAGGGTCAGTAACTCCCCCCACCCCCCACTGGCCAGATTCCACAGCACTCAATGCTATGAAACAAACCACAACCCCTGGAAAAAGATATAGACAGACTATTTCATACCTTTTTTTCAAAAAAAGGATATTGATGATCAAACTTTCTTTACTGTGAAATTGTTTTTCTTTACAAAGATGATAGATATGGAACAAACACAAAGAGGATGGTTAAGATTAACCTAATTCAGTGAAAATATTTTTTTAAGGTGCATAATGCTGCCCTTTAGTATCACTTCATGTACTGTCCTTGGGACGTCCTCTCGACATGAAAGGCGCTCTATTAATGTAATTTTTGTTGTTGTATGTTGCTCATTGCGGCACTGGACTATCTATACATACCACAAAGTTGCGTATTCAAATCCGAGTCCGTGATGAGCGAGCTGATCTTACCCAGTGAAGCACTAAAGGTGCCCTCTGTGCCCCCAAGTTATGGAGAGAAAAATTAATGAGGATCCCTACATTAAATTGTTAACCAGACATCCCCACTGGAAAGCACTGGAAAATTAGCTTCCAAATTATGAATGTTCCAAAATTCTCCACAATCTTAAATTTTAAGTTTGTGAGGAATTTCGAGTCCCCGGTGATGATTGGATTTGGCTCATTCTATGAATAAAGGAGATGAGATAAATCATGTGTGATGAACTACTTTCTACACAGTATTATAATAATCCTTGCATTTGATACAGCACCTTTCACATCTCCTAGATGTCTTAAAACACCTCACAGAATATATTATAAAGTGAATTGAGTGTACATTTGTGGGCAAAACGTGACAAGCCAATAGCACGCTGTGGTGTCCCTCAAACATTCGTGGATTGAAGTGATCAATTTATTGTTGTTGAAATAATAAAGTATTCTATTTACTTATACCTTTATCGCCCAGTACTGCTGCAGAAGCCAGGGTTGCAGTTGGCAGCAACACTGCCACAATAAACATGCCAAAAAGAGGTGTTTTTTTCCTGCAGCCCTGGTGACAGTGCAGCCCAAGGCTACAACTTAAAACATTCTTTCTGCTGACTGCAGTAGTGCTGCTTGCCGTTTTTGACTCTGACATGCGTTGTCATGTTGTGCATCGAAATTGCACTAAAATTAGGAAAAACCTGTGGCCAAAAGCTGGGACTATAAATTCCAAACGTACAGTTCCTACTCGTGCAGTTTCGATTATTGCGATCAGTTCCATCAAATTAAATCTGGTGGAACAGGCAATTCGATCAAACCTATAACAAATTATATTTGTATGACGCCTTTCGCAAGAGGAGGATGTCCCAAATTGCTCGACATTCAGGGATTTTGATGTGAGCAAGAGTTTAGGATCACTGGGGTGGAATGCAAGGAGGGTAGGGATAGATGAGTGATCGAAGTTGTGGTCAAAGAGGAGTGTCTTGAGATATAGTTTGCAGGAGGCAAGCGAGGGAGCAAGGCAAAGTGAATGGTATTCCAAAGCGCGCTGGAAAAATTGGGACTGAAGGAGGTAAGCAGTGTCCTTTTAAAAAGCCTCTGCTCACCTCATAATAAAAATGTCATGTATTGGATGTGTTCCAGATAATTATTATTTTTAAAAAATTTAAGGCTACCTTTTAGAGGTAGTTTGAATCCATTATAGCAATGTTTTTTTTGCACCCCACAGAGTACTATATAGAATGCCAATTGTTAGGCAGACATTGTTATGGTTACTGTAGATACTGAGATGTGAGTTGCTTTGAATTTTTGGGTTTTGCTGCTGGTTTGGTGGTAGTTCTAGTCCAATTGCTACCTCACGTACTTGAGTGAATCGCGTGCCCTACATATGAGATAACTAGTTATCACATGATGCTATTTCGTATAGACATTACATAAACTACAGCGCTGATTTTAATAGGTCAGAGAACTACTAGTGATTTTACAGGATATAAGTTAAAACAATTAGTCCATATTATACAACAACAACAAAATACAACAACTTACACTTATATAGCATCCTCCACGCAGGGTAGCGTCTCAGAGCGGTGAACAGTGGCAGAACATCACAATGCATTACAGATGGAGAGTACAACTCAATTATGAGGATTTTATCTGTTTGTGTAGCAACATGCATTATTTACTGTTTGTTTGACCCAACAGATCCAAAGACTAACAGTGCATTCCATTCCAAACTAATTTTTTAAATTAAATGGGTGTTGACAAGTTAGTTTTTATGACATTCTTTCAAAGTGGCTGATCAATAATGTTTTAATGTTGTTAACACTTGCAATATGAAATTATATTAATGGAATACTGTACAATGCAAACATAAAATGTCATTAACTTATCAAATTAAAGTAATGTTTGTCTAAACATTCATTCTGAGTACAGACGCTTACAATATTTTCTTTTAACTATTCTATATAAATTCACAAAATCACTTAAAATTCTGTCCATGACCATATCCCATCCTACAACTGTGACCTGGAACCATCCATTTGCTCAGAGTGTCCTATTTCATGTCCCCCATCCAATCCACCTACCTCAAGACTCATTTACCGTGCTTTTGGACACCTTGTTGAACCTCCTCCTAGGCTCAGTGTGTAAAGCACTGAAATGTCATTTTGAATTGAAAGGTGCTATGTAAATGTATATGATATTGTATAGTTAAACTAAGATTAAGTAATTGTTCATTATAATCAAGCTGTTTTGTTAGATTCATTTTATATCATAAATGTGTAATTCAAATTTTTGTTTGCTTTTAAAGAGTAAATTTGTGGAGAAGGGAAGTTTCAATCAAAAAGACGCCATGCTTTCTGCAACGCCCCTGTATGGCAATCTCCCTAGCTGGATAAGTACAGATCGGGTCCGCATGTGTGGAATTAATGAAGATAGGTAAGACAAGTCATATTTACATGAGCCCGTTAAGTTCGGTAACTTTAATTAAAGCGGGGATTCGTTTATATCAAATCATTGCTGTGGCAGGGGGAGGGGAGGGAATAGGATTCATGTAACAAGCACAGATTTCCCTTGGCAACGACTATTGCTTCAACTCCTACACACATAGTTTGGAATTAGTGTTCTTGCATGAAATGAAGTGAGTTCCAACTAAGCTTCAACCTATTACATCTTGCCTTATTATGTAGATTAGCCTCTTGTTATAACCTGTATAAATCAGTTTATAATATTCCTCCTATTTGGGCATTCTCGACAAATTGTCCAGTGTTTTTTAAATAGAGTTTTGTAATTTGAACCTATCTAAATCATTTGGTAATGTAGGAGAATGATCCAAAAATGTACAATTAATCAGGCAACATATCAACAAAACATTCTTAAGACATTTTCAGGTAGGATGCAGGTTGGTCTTGACTTCTTTGGAGTATATAAATGTCTGTTCCAGACCACCCAGTTATCAATTTGGTCAATTTTGAACATCCAATCCCAACTGAAGGTAACAAATGCTACATATTTACATATGAACACCAATATTCTCACCAAAAAGTGGAACTTTCTGTGGGGGTTAATGCAATGTTCTCAGTCTTTTGAAAGTTTATTCCATAACCCAGCCAGTATTATTCAAATAACTACTGCTTCTCTCCTGCTGGCCGGTGTACTGGCCCAGAGAGGACTGTCTCACAGGTTTGTATAAGCCACTGATTCACAATTGCTTCAGCATCACTTGTGATATTGGAACATCAAGTGAGTTGCAAGTCATGATATTGCAGAAGGGTCAACGGACTTCCCATTTTCCTCTGAGGGGAAAGAAGGTAGAGATGCCATAGAAGGAGGAGAACATAGAAGGAATGGTTTGTATTGCAAGAAATCCCTTAAGCTTTAGCAGGAGTACTTAGGAAGAGTATTGACTCAGTACATAAGTCATTTATATTTTGTTTATTCAGTTAGAAACAATGTGTTGCAATTCCCGCAGGATGATTGTTATCTCATGTGGCCCAGAACCTTTTTCTTCTGCCTTTAAAGATACATGCCCAGGAGCTTAACAATTATCCCATACTAAGGGCGTGTATTGAGAGGACTGGACTTTAGTTATTCGCTTACTAGACAGCTAACCTCTCTGAATAGCAGATATTCCTACATGGAAAAAATCTTTACAGACTCACGAAAGCTATTAATATTATAGAAAAGACACCCCAAAACACAAAAACAACAGTTGTAGTAAAATAGATTACAAAACTAATAAGATTGTATTTAACTGTTTTAAAACTGGTTCTGTCTTTACTTTGAAAAGTGTTTAAACACATAGTGATTTTGTTTGCTAAGTCTTTCTTTGATCCTGAAGATTTGGTCTCTCAAATTGAGTTTGCAATGAACTCATATTTCTGATAGTTTGACAGTCAAGTTTCCCCTACTCAACATGCTGCCATTCTTATACAAAAGTTAATGAGAAAGTCATATAAAGAACAAGAACTTTCAGATCATAAAACTGCAGAATGGCTTCTATGAGATTAGGAGGGGTGGAGGGGATGGAAGTACGAGGATAACTGTAGGCGAGGTCAAAGAGGAAGAGGTGAAAGGACAGCCTGATAGAATTTCAAAGCATGGGATCAGAAGGCCTGAACACCAATGGTGGGGCGGGCAGGGCAGGGGACATGGAGCAGTCTCAGAGTCAGCTGAGTGGAGGGAGTGGATGGGGTCATATGGTGATAGCACCTCACAGAGAGAAATCGTCAGCCTGAAACATAGGTAATTTTCTAATCTGGCTAAGAGAAGCCCATATGGTTGGACCTGGACAGATATCGCTCAAGCATGCTACTTTAAGGACCTTTATAGCCAACAGAAAGGAAATCTTCATCAGTCTGGCTGTACAGGTAAAGACCAGCAATTAATTAATTGCACCAAACAGTCACCTTGTGTCGGCAATGTTATCACCTCTCCTTATTTTGCTTATTTAGAGGTTTTCTCATATGTTAGTGAGGGTCCATGTTAACTTATATTTCTATCTATCACCTGTCCATGGCCACAATTGGGAATATCTCATTACTGTATATCCTTAGTTCATGAAAATGCTTGGAGATCATGATTTTTGTTTTCCATTCTTATGTGGGACTTAAATTTGATAGTGAGCAACCTATTGCAAGAGTATTTTGAAATTCTCATAGTTTTACTTTCACTGAAGATTATTTACTTATTCTAAAATTGTGCAACAGAACTGCATCAAATAAAGCAGGGTCAAGTTCCTTTGTTTATCAAGTAGATAAACAGTTATTGAGATCAATTCAACCAATTGTGTCCAAGATCATTTTAATGTCATCTCTTGTCATAGTGTTAATTTTATCCACTTCCTTGGGATAAATAAAGTGCTATTTGTCAGTAGATTAATATAGCATGGAATGCAAACTTTTCTAGCAATAAAATGGTGAATAATTCAACCTTTTGTGTTTCTTCTACTGAAATGAAATTTTGATAAGTACCAATGATTAAGGAGATAGTAATATGTTTGCCCTTTTTTGGAATTAGAATAAACTCTTTACCAAGTAGTATTGAGTTAAATAGGTATTGGAGTGTATACTTGTGTTAATTTTCTGGTATGGTGAGACCGAGCAGAGTTGTTTAGAGTTCAGTCTATCTGTGGCTAGTACTTTGGTCAACAAGTTAGTAACAATCATTGTTTTCAGTTCACAGAATAGACAGACAGGCTCTTTGATGCTGCTGTACTTCATGTCAGCCTAAATGTGGGACATCAGAATCCCACTACTGATATTTTTGCAACTTTTGTATGCTCCAATTTATATTTGGATGTTGATTAAATGGCAGAGAATGTTAGATTACCTGTATTTATTTTCCACATTCTTTGAAGAATCAAACTTTTACATCCAAAGTTCTATCCCACTCTGACCATCCGTTTTTCTACCAGGTATACGTTTGAGCTGCTTTCTTTACCATTTTATAGAGCCATACAGGTCTACTGGAGACCTATCAACCCATTGTATTAGTGTCATTGATTTGTCCTCCAATAAAGCCAAGTATAGTAAAAGCCTGTTTATCCTTCGGGACCTGGCCAATGCCAGTTAAAGCGCCTGCCGGATATTCGGCTGAAAACGCAAAATAATAAATAAATTGATTAATTAATTTCAATGCATTTTCGGATAAATTCCAGTTAATTGAATGCGGAACTTTTTTTTGCAATGCCATTTGATCGGGTGTCGGATAACTGGGCTATTACTGAATATCCTATTTCCAATTTTGGTATTTCCTCCTATCCACTAATATCCTTTGATATGTACTTAGCTAATTCGTTTTTAAATGCCCCATCAATTCTGCTCCCAACAGCCATCTCTGGGAAATCATTCCATTTTTTGATAATCTTCTGAGGAAGCAAATCTTCAGAATATACCAAATTACATAGTCCCAGTTGCAATTCTAGATTTGTGCTTTGCTATCCTTTTATTAGCAGAAAAAGTTCTTAAATATCCTTAAAACATCATGACACTGCTATCGCTTTTGGTCTCAGTTGTGCCTTTCAAACTCACTCACATTTCTGAACGATTGGATGTAAAGATTCAGAATCATGCAGGTGTGGAGGCTGTGGTATTTGTGGAAGTATGAGTTTTGCCTGTTAAATTTAAGTCGATTGGATGGACTGCTATAGCAGGGGAACTCTAGGAGGACAAGGCTGCCCTAAACATAAAACCAATGTACTCACCCAGTGGACAACAGTTTTTGAAGGGAAAGTGTCCTCAGTGATCTGCTCCCAATCAATAATGGCAGCATTTTATTTGCAGTGGAAGATGAATTTTCAAGTAATCAGGAAGTCACGTCCTACAGTAGGTAATCTAACATTATCCAGTACAAATGATAAAACAACATGCTTTACATTCCCGATGTCGACATCCCCATTGAATAAAAAAGCTGTTGGAACCTTAAGATAATTGTTCCTAAATCCCTAAGCAATTTGCTTAATGAATAAAGATAACAGATATGCACGTTAGGATTCACTTTGGGGAGTAGTAGTAATTACTTACGTCCAACGTAAGTTGCTTTAAAAGTAACCAACATTAGAATATTCAATGCAAATGAATGCGCTTGGTATTAAGTTAAAAATGTGTTAACTTTCAATTTAATTTACAGCAGGACTCTGCCCGTAAGTGATGGTGATTCTCAGAAAAGTATGAAGAGGTTTGGACTAAGGGAAGAGAACCACATGGCACACAGCTTGGGTGTGGTAAGTGATCACTTACTCACTCAGAACTTCACATCAAGCTCATTTTGCTGCAAAATACCTTTTAGTAATAAGTTGAGGTTCTTTACTGCTGTGAATGGGGGATCATTTAAACCATCAATTATTGATTACAGTTAAGACCCATCATGCACATGCGACATGCAGTATCACTTTCACCTTAAAGGAGCATGTGACCAACATTTTCAATGTTTAAATTTTGATTTATAAATTACATTTTTATATATTAAGTATTATTATCTGCAAAGATGTTTAAAGCATTTTCATTTTAATAAATATTTTGGGAATAGAAGTATTGTAAAAAAGCTACAATGAAAGATTATCTGCACAAGCCATTGAGTCATCTAAAACATTAAATATAATTTTAATCACATTAAGAAAATTAGAAGTTAAAAGTATTACACCTTCTATGCAGTACAGTCAAACCATAATAGCTAAAATAGCTTAACTATAGAGTTTATATTTTGAAGAGTTTTAATAACTGGAATAGAACATTTCCTATTGAATTGCCCAAACATTGAGAAAGTTATGAAATGTTCCATTGACTTACATTGCTCCACTGTGGGACAGGAGTTGGGATCACGGTAGGTGGAGGCCAGACAGGGTAGGAGGATGACTTGTTGACGTTGAACTGTAGAAACGTGTAGAATTGTTGGCTTTTTGACTTGTACAATACTTTGTAATGGATTTTAACATGTCATTAATATACTGACTCCAATTATGTATTAGAACATAAGCCAAATCTGGAATAAAGTTCATTGGAAGCTGAAATATTTAAAATGGATACATAGAATGAATGTAATTAATCTTTGTGTAATTCTGTCCAGGTGGATGCAGCTTCAGTGAGGCAACTTGACAGACTTAGAGCTGCCAGCATAGAGAGAAGTGGGATCATGCAAGAAGAGCTAAGAAGCCATAATAGTATTATGTATCCCAGCACACGTGGGCTCAGAAATGAAAAAGAACAAGAGGCTGCAGTTGCAATGACCAGTTTGGGATTTATGACTGATAGATTGTCTGATCTGAATTATAAATCACATGCACCAGAAACACTAGAAAATGGCAATGGCTCTGCAAAGTGCCATGAAGCCTATGGTACATTGTACAAATCACCTCCTGGACTACAAAAGGCTACTGGTGCCAGAGGTGAATCACTAGGGTTGGAAGGGCCTTCTAAACAAACTCCAGTGAATGGAACTGGTCCGAGTTACTTACGACTTCCCTGGGTTAGCCCATACATAGAGAGCCCAGCACCAGGGATGTACCCATTTGTAGACTCGCCAAACAAATACCCAATGAGCATGTATAAAACATGCTTGCTATCTTCACAGAGCTCTTTTGGTTTACCACAACATCTCTCTTATTCACCAGTTTGTAGTCACAGTGACCGTTTCCTATACATACCACCACCACCACACTATGGCCTTCCTCACATACCTTCATCACTTCCTTCTCCACTGAGGATCACACCGGCTGCAACATCGCCAATAATGTCTTCTATGGTTCACTGTCCAGATAAATGCCTTTCAGGGATGATGACAGGTAGCCCAAGGCTCCAAGTTGATCCACACCTTTTGACACATCAGATATCAAGTTGCAAAAAAACAAGGCTCACAGCTACTGAAAAGTCAAGCGTTAGTATTCCCACAGATCCTACTACATTATTGCAATCGCCAAGGCCACCGTCTCGGCTTCACCTGCCTTCGCCACAGATTGGAGAGAACTCCTCAGAATTTCAGAAACACCTGGCAAGGATATCTGCTCCTTCTCCCTCAATGGCACTTCCTCATGGTTACTTAAGTCTAAATAAAGAATTCACTCCACCTACCCGTGCAACAAACAGCAAACATTCAAAACCACCAGAATCTGTTGAAACCTTCCAACAAGCAGCAACACAGTCACGGAATTCCCAACTCGAAGAAAAGGCTACTAAGTCTTCACCACAACTAGAAAAACAGACATCTACCAAAGACTGTATTGAGAAGCCACTAGATCTGTCCTCTAAAGTAGGTTATGGGGAGACATCAAATGATCAAGTACCAAAGACTGAAAGTACTGAAAGGATGGCACCTGCCAAATGGCGAAATAGCACTCCATTGCCGGGCAGGGAAATGCATTCTGATGGTTATTCAGCTTCATCGCATAATGATCTCCCCATTGAAAGACCTGCCATTATCAACAAATTGCATGCAACTTGGGCCATTCCTAGTACCAGTTCACCTGGAGACCATCAAACCAGTAGTGTATTGGTGAGTAACAAAACACTAGAACGCATAATTCCTCATCAGAGAAGCTCATCGTGCCCCAGGATTGGGAGTTCCAATGGCATGGTGAATCACATTCCAGGTTCTGTTTCTGGATTAGGCCGACCTGCTTCTGCTTCACCTTCACCTGAGTGGGCACCCTCAGAAAAGGCACCTAAGAGTAACTCCACAAATAAAACGTCGGTCATCCACCAGACCGGTCGGTCTTCTCCAGTACCCAATAAGCAAGCCAGCAAAGGGACCAAAGGAGCTGGCTCAGATTTTGTGTCTCATGCAACTGAAAGTGCTCCTTCATCAGGTTCAATATTTTTATCTCCAAACGATGCCTTTCTATCACCACCGTTACCATATCCAAATAGATATTTCACCTTTTCTACACCTGAAGGACTGCCAATTGGCACCCTTCCATTACCTGCTTTGTTGCCCAATGGCAGTTTGTACACAGGAAACTTGGCTCCCAAGCATGGACTTTCTTACAGCAGCTTATCAACATGCAGAAGTGAATATCCTCTATTTCATAATGCCCCGAATCTGATGAATCCTATCATCTCACCACCTATTATCATTCAAGAAGAGAAAAAGTCTGAATCGACGCAGAGACGGTCCAGATCACACGATAGGCTTAGAATCAGTGATGAGCCGGTTGCCAGACATCGACCACCAGAAACATCTCCAAAATCAAACGTGGATCTGTTGTCCATCAAAACCAGAGTCGAACTACCGTGCCACAGTCCAAAAAATCACGGCAAAACATTTGCCAAAGAAAACAAAGACAAACATTTAATCTTTGAACACAATGAGCACTGGGGCAAAACCGAAGCAAAAACGCCTAAAAAGAGCATCATCCCGGTAAGCCACAACAAAACCTATTTCTCAAAAGAAAACGCTGAGAAAACGACAGACTCCGGGGAAGCAGCTCCTGAACTAGAGGGCGTTAAGAGAGATCTCTACAAACCGGCAGAAGTTTGTAGTTCATCACAGGGTTTAGCAAACCACAAATTACACAAAGAGAATATTTCAGATTGCCAAAGGAAAGTTGGATCAACAGTTCAGTCAATTGTTGATACATCAGAGGACAGTCACATGACTGATGGTGCTGCCACATTTTCTGGCAAAGTAGATACTGATAAGGAGTTTGGTGCTGAAACCCAGCAGTTTTTGGCTCGATTGAACTACTGTGATACCAAAGACAGAACTGATGATCCGGCGAGTGCTAAATATATGAAGCCGAAGAAATCTAACCTCACAAAGCGTATTGCAAACTCAGCTGGGTATGTGGGAGATAGATTTAAGTGTGTCACAACTGAACTCTATGCTGACTCTAGCCAGCTTAGTCGAGAACAGCGAGCACTACAGGTGAGTGGTTGACTTGTTTGTCAGTAACTTATGAGATGTAACAATGTAAATCTACAAAAGGAACTGGTAAGATACTCTTTAATTTGTAATAAAACCTGATATTTCTTAGCTTAAAAACTATTTGAAAAAAGTGAAAGTAAAAGAAGATAAACTGTATTAATTAAGGATATTTTAATAAGGTTTGAGCTACGTCCCATGAATCATATTTGATTTTTTGATGCGTCACATCTAATTTTGTAGTTTAAAAGCACTGACTTGATGATTATTGTAAAATATCCAACCGTTTCTTGTGAGGATTGGTAGCATAAATTACAACACGTATTACCATTTAGACTTGTATCAAAAAGGGTTGCTTGATAATTTTATAGTGTACAATCATTTATTGTAATTCTCTGTAGTACCTAAAAATTCTATTCCTTTAATTTGCATGCCCAAATATCTAAATATGCACAATTTGTAGCAATTTTGCACCCATGCCTGCTGTCTATTTTGCTGTTGCACCTTTGAGATCACTACATATGCCTTTTATTTTTCATAACTTATTTCCTCCTCACCCATCTAGTCAAATTATCCTGATGCAAAAGCATGTGTTTCAGGATAGAAGATGAGGGAAAATAAGTTATGCCTACATATATGTAATATACATATATATATATTATATACAATAATAAATACACATGCCATATATTAGATGGTTAAAGAATGAATTTGATTTGTACAGGACTTCATTTATAGTTATGCTCCTCACACACTTATTGGGATCTATCTTACACTGACTGCTAGAAATAGCAATCTTTTTGCTACATCTTTATAGCCAGAAATTCTATTAAAAAGCCTTGGAGAGAAGATTGCTATATTTAGCTTTCAATATAAAATAGAACCTCTGGTCTCTAATGAATTTGGGGCTTTTGCATACCTGAGTAATTCATTCATGTCTCTTCTTATTCTAGCATGTTTAAGTATAGTATCTTAGGCATTGTCTGCTGTTGTTTTTCTTGCACTGTAGCTTTAAGATAGGAAGTTTGCAAAGATCAAACAAGTTGTCTTGTCGTGTTCAATAGGTGCTGAAAGATAAGTTTCCCCCACAGTAGTTTCATTATGTCTGAGTTCACTATCTGTGGATATGAACAAGATGATTTCCCCCACCCCGTACTTATTTGTGTTTTTTTCACACAGTTGTACTTAGCAATCTATACATATTTATTGTTTGTAAGGTCTACTGTAAACATTGCACCTTTACACATATTTTTGATAGGTGAAAAGCCTTTTGATGAATTCATTCTTGTTGTGAAATATTGGTTTGTGTCTGTAAAAAATGAATGAAAAAGTTGCCCACTGAGTGCCCATTTTAATTGAATAGATGGAAGGATTATCACAAGAGGACAGTATTTTATATCAGCCTGCTGCTTACTGTGAGGTCAGTTCTTAAAATTTTTTCTCAGATTGTTTTAACTTAAAAGAACTGTTAAATGACTTGTAGTTAAAGTTTTGACTATAGGACAGTGGTTGTGGACCCCAGGACTAGTATGCAAACTACCTTCCTTGTGTTGTGTTGAAACTCTCAAGCATGTTTCAGTATTCTATACAACAGAAATATATTGCATTTTTTTTTACATGCAACAATCTTCCTTTTTCATGGAGGACATTATACCTGTACATTTTATTAAATAGTGCATCAGTACAACTTAAGAAAAACACTGTCCAAGACTGTTATCTTTTGTTGTTTTTAGAAGTTTTCTTTCAATGAGGAATCAGTGTAGGTGTGAAAAATAAGTTAGGTTTGATACAGCTGGTAAAGTGTTAGAAACAGACTGTCATTATCTTGTTAATCTTTTCATTTATGTTCTAGCGTGCTATGATGCGTTTCTCTGAGATCGAGATGAAGCAGCGGGATGATATTATGTTATCTGAAGACTCGTTTGAAGACAGCAAACTAAATGATGCTGAATGGAAAAACATCAATGGGAAGAAAGAAAGGAATTCAGTGGAGAATTCAGAAGATGATATTGTTCCTGGCGAACATTATGATGAGGGTGAGTAGGGAGTATTGTTGGGAGGTTATTTATGCAGAGAGGGGAGGTAATATTGTGTTTCATAATGATTGCTGGAATTAAATGCCAATTGATGGCATTTGTACATTCAGCATCTCAATAAACTTGAGAACTGATAGCCTGGAAAAATTCTAAACTGCCAGAGAAATAGAAGCATTTAATGGTGTGTTTTTTCATTTGCATAATTTATTTATTTGCAATTTGTATTCTTTGACAGACTGATTAACTTTTTTTTGAAATTCAATAATTTCTACCCTAAATCGCCACTGTTTACAAAATCCCTGTCCAGTGCCTTGGGATGTCCTCCTTACATGAAAGGTGCTATACAAGTGTAATTTGTATTGTATCTTCAGGTGAAACTTTATACTAATGGCATACACGTGAGGTTAGTTGTGCTCATGATTCTTGAAACTTACTTGCACAGTAAAATCCAGTGCTCAAGGGAAATACAGTACCTATTCCATGGAAATTTCAAACAACTGGTAAATAAACGCCTCCAATTTGGGTTTTAACTTTTAATCCAATAATTTGGATAAACTAGAGCACTCATTTCTGTACAGAAACAAAAAATTTTTGTCGAGCAGCATTTTTATTCTGACTACAGCATGACTAATGCGATTTTAAAAATGTGATTTCACTATACGCAGGAGTATTGTAATGTTATCAAAGAGAATATGCTGTTTTTCAGGAAAAGGGTCCAGGCGACGTTGTTAAAACTACTCTTATTCTTTATTTAGGTTTCCTTTTAACAATAAAAAAAACACTTCCTGGAGTGTGGTATTAAGAATATAGTAAAACTCAGCAGCTGGGCTGTGTTCAGGAAACCAGTTAGGAAAAGTAATTTATTTTGATGATCATCAGGCACTAAATGACCAGGTTATATTCTTATGCACAAACAAACACTAAGAAAATCATTACTGTTGCCATATTTGTGTGTATAAAATGCAAAATAATTCTGATTTAAATGCATGTGTTTAAAAGAACAAGAGAACTGAATGTCTTTAAGAGAACTGAGTTTTCTTGAAAACTCAATATTGTAGTTCTTTGGATGTTCTCTCATAGTGTTTTACTGCAAATGTTATTTGCTCCAAGTATTATTTTGAGGGAATAACAGTGGAGCAGCCATTGGTTAAATAGAGAACTATACTGTCTCAGTCTGCCCTATGTGTACAACTGTGATTTGGACTGATAACAGCCAGAAGAATATTATGGTGTCTATTTCACACTGACCACTAAAAATAGTGATCTTCATTAATTTTTTCTAATCAGAATTGACAGTGATTATAGGCAGGCTATTCAGCTGTAGGGGACACGGCAGCTGCGCCCAGTCCCGTCCTCAACCGCTGTTCAGAGAGCCCTACATTGAGTAGGAGGCACTTATTGCAGATCAGGACCGGGATTTTCTTTTCTGTAACTGAGGGGCTTTAAAGCCAAACTTGGTGCTCTTTGTGACACAGAAAGAGGATTGAACCTGGAATATTCAGCTGCTCACTGAGCAAATTGGCACTTTGTCACCCTTAATTTGTCTTTTGGGGTAATTGTGTCTTTTGGGGTAATTGGTGTGTGGGATCAATTGGAGAGACAAGCAGACAAAACTAATAGTGGTATTTTGTATCACAATCTTTTCAATGTTCCTTTTGATTGCATACATTATTTTTAGAAATGAGAAGATGTGTATTTGACAAATTAACCAGTTTTGGCACAGATAGGAAATCACCCACAAGTTTATACACCAGCCACCTGATACCTATGACAATTCAGCATTTCAAACAGTCTTAGTTGTACTTACCTTTACTACTTACGTGAACCCACAAATACACAGTCACTCCACTTCACAGTAAATCCTGTGCAGCTACTTGGGACGTCCTGCCAACATGAAATGCGCTACATCAAATCCAAGAATTTTTAGTATTACAGTAGAAGCCCATTTTTCCATGACTCGATGAATCGGCACTTCCGTATAATCGGCACGCCAAATAAAAAGTCCCCATTCGATAAACCGGAACTTATCCAGAACAATAGCGATGAAGCAAATGCATAAATAATAACATAATAACAGAATATTGTATTGGTACGTATTGCTAAAACTACTCTCTTGCACTTCTCACCTTTGCTGGTAGATGCTGCGCTTGAAGACATGATGCTGCGGTTGAGGGATTTGTAATCCAGCGATTCTTTTTAAAATGGCGCACGCCAAGCGGGTGAAAAAAACAGAGCGCGACTTTAAAGTCATACTAGTGGCAAGCCGATAACGCTAGCCGATAACCCACATTGTCGCGCAGGTGCAGTATTTTGATTTGCCGCTAGTAGAGTCTAGGGCTATTGGCTTGCCACTAGTAAAGTCGCACGACTTTAAAATCACCCGCTTGGCGTCCTCCATTTAAAAAAGAATCGCTGGACTGTAAACCTCAATCAGTAAAGGTGAAAAGCGCAAGAGAATAGTTTTAACAATAAGTACCAATACAATATTCTGTTGTTATTATTTAGTCTGGTGTGTAAGGTGTGTGTTAAAAGAACTTTAATTTTTTTGTGGTGGATTTTTGGCCCACCACAAATTGGGGCCGCCCGAATATCTGGCAGGCGCTTTAACTGGCATTGGCCAGGTCCTGCGGGTGCAGATAAACGGGCTTTTACTGTACTATTATTAAAATTCCACTTTTTTTTACGATGTGAATCTCAAGAAATAAGTTATTAAAGTAGAAATGCAGATGTGGTACTAAAGTGTTAGGCACACTTTTTATTTTAAAAAGTTTTGTTACCGTAAATGTTAACAGGAAATTAATGGAAAGGCTACACACAGAAGAAATTGGGCCTGTTTACAATCATGTTTTTTTGCTAACCATTTCATTGTCAGTCAAATTTCCACACATTTGGCGCAAACTGAGTGTGAATCAGCTTTGCTCCACGGATAAGTAGTTTAAAATCAAGAAACTACATTTTTAATCAAATGTGAATATTTACTTATTGACTTATTGAACACTGGTATGAAAATTAGACTTAATTATTCTTTCTTTTGCTATTAGTAATTGATATAAAAGTTAGCTTATTTGTTAAACTGTAATTTGAAAATCTGGATTCTCCCTCCACACCTTGTAGCTTTTTAAAATGACTTTCTCGATGCATTAAGGTGATGATAGGTTTTCACAGACTGATCCTGCCTGATAAACCATTCAGTTCTGCACTAAGAATCACGTTTATGTAAAGGGTTTGGTAAACTTTTCCATTGATTTTCTGATATTGATGGCGGTGCCATAAATTGCACCTTAATACAGTGCCCTTTCACCTGTATTGTGCAACAAATGATACATGGTTCTTCCACCTCAAAACAAATTAGCTCAATGAAGACTTTGCCTATTTTGTGAAAAGACAGTTAGCAAAGCGTTTCTCTTACCCCTAAGTGTAGTGGCTTTGACAATATGAAGGATGTGGGCCTTAGTTAGGGTTTCTATTGTGAACCCCACATTGTCGGTCACTGCACTAACCTGCAAGAGAAATTTCACCAACGGAAATAAGTTAATTGTCACCTTTTTGTATCCCCATTTTCCAGGCATATTTTGCCTGCTGTTTGCCAAGAGCATTGCATCTTATATTTTGTTCTCATGCCTGCCATGCTCATCCCAGCACATATTCCAGCTCATCGTAATATTGTGGTATTTTAATGCAGTAGTGAGAAAGCGTTCCTGAGATGAAAGGGGAATCCAATTTCCGTGAGCAATTTAATCAGCAGATTTCCTCTCCACAAGGCCACTGTTGCTCCGGAAGTATTAGTTGACACTCCAATGCTCTTTTAGTCTATTTAGTTGTCTGACAGTGAAAAACAGTAATGAAGCTGCTCCGTTGCTGTGGTGCATTGAAATTATTACCATGACAACAGTGCTTTGGAGTGTTTCCATGGTGCGAACATGACTATAAATTATGGGATGTGCCACAGGTCATATGATTCTCATTAGATGAGATCAAGTGATTTACAAACCACAAAAAACACTGTTATACTAGTTGGGTCATGTGTTGGGTCAGCAATCTAATTACTAATCATTTTGTATATTGATGAGTTACTTCTAAGACAATAAATGAATGTTAGGTTTGTGTAGTTTTTTTTTCCCTTCCATTTTATCCTTATCCACTGTTTTCTATGAATGGCAGGCATACCTACAAGTAACACACACAAATGCCTGTTCTTCAAATATGAGTTTAGGCAGCCAGTGCCAGCAGCCTATTCAATCATGGGGTGGGTGACAATCAGTGCCAGGAGGCTATTCAATCATCGGTGGATGAGTGAGAGTGGGAATGAATCACATTGAAGCCCAATTGTATTCTGAGCCAACAACTATACACACTCGTGTCCAGCAGGGGTCACCAGGAATCAATCTTGATCTGGGAATCCTGGCAGTTTCCTCCCCCCTCCCCCCATTACCCTGAGGACATTAAGGTCAATTTTAGCTGCTCCAACAGTCACACTTGGTAGTATGAACAAATAGCTCAGACTGGGGATTGAACCTGGGACCTTCCTATCCATTGATCTATGCAAATTTCTTTTTAAAGCAATTTAAAATGTATTTGTGACAACTACACAAATGGCATCTTCACATAATTGTAGCTCCTCAGATGTTGAAAAGCTTTTTTTTGTGATCACTGGCTGCTGTTACTGAGCGAGCATGGTCTAAACAAAATGTATTGATGTGTGAATCCAAAGTCAGATGTAATGGTTTTACATTATAGTCTTGTTGACCACTTTGAATATAATGGGAACATGAAACTTAGCACATCATTGACAGATGTGCAGTAAAAGCCTGTTTATCCGGTACCCTCGGGACCTGGCCAATGCCGGTTAAAGCGCATACCGGATATTCGGCCGAAAACACACACAGAAAAAGCATTTTTCCAGATAAATTCTGGTTAATCGAATGCGGACCTTTTTTTGAGGTGCCAGTTATACGGAAATTATGGTTGATCAGGTCACGGATAAACAGACTTTTACCATATTAGGTCAAAATAATGTTGTTTCTTAACAAATATCACATGGAATCCATTGAAAAAACATATAATGTTTGATTCCAATATCTCAAATGTTACAGTGTTCAACATATGATGTATAATGCTAGCAGAATTAACTACATTGGTGACGGAAATGCAATTTGAACAATGTTCTGTTTTGTCATGGCGATATTACGACTATTATGTTTCTTTTTTTGTAGTTTTACAGAAGATAATTAGAGTGCTGAATGAATACTGAATAGCCAGTTATTTGTTTCATCAGAAAGATGTTTTGTTTAATACTGTACACTATTTTTCTTTTAAACTAGCCCTTAACAAGACGCATAAAAATGGATTCCAAGATTTTATCCCATTTCTGCTGAAAGTGCGAACACGAAATCAGTCTGGTGTGTACATATATTCTGGGTTCAATATGGGCATAGAATCTTTGATTTTTCTTGGTCTTTCAGAGGAAGGCTTAAACTAATAGTGAATAATCTTTTACACACTTGCATCCTTAGAAAAACACAAATAATTTGTGCCAAAGAAATCTGCTTTGATTAGAAATTATTTTCAAATATGAATTGAATATGAATGTATTATTATGCTTTCTGTTTCTATAATGTACAACTTCATGAAGTATAACAAGATGGAAAATTGGTGCAGTTATGTAATGGTGCAGTTATACAACCATTTCTAAAGTATGATAATGTTATTTGTAGAATTCGTTTGGAAGAATTAGTGTGGATTTTCAGGTGGGGATATAAAATCTTAGGTACGTTTCCTTACACCACACACACACCTAGCTGTAGGTAGGAACCCACTTGTTAGTTGGTTAATGGATCCAGGGGGTAATAATCCCTCAAAAAAAAGATTTATTTGGTCACTCAATCCACGACTGCGGTATGCAATTGCCTGCCGCAATTGCCACCCACAAAATATATCAAATGCAAGGGTTATTATTGTTATAAAACCTCCTCAGGGTTATTTAGTAACCTTGGATTAATTGTTAGCAACAAAAAATATCAATCAGGATTCCTGTTTCTGATTGCTATCCAGGGACACCTTCCCGGAAGTGTGTATGGACTATGGGCAAAGGCAGAATATGACTGAACTGTGATGCTCCCAGTAGTCCAATAGCTTTCCACTTCTTACTGTTAAAGCTCACACATATATAATGGCCACATAAATAATGGGTGAAGTGCACGAGGATAATTGGTGCCCATGAAACCATACCCAGGGAGTTGAAAATACTTTCATGATATGGAGTAGAAAAAAGTGGCAACATGAAGGATAAATACAGATTGATGGTTTAAGTTTTATTTACTTACGCTTTTTAAAAGGTTTAGTAATTGGTTAAAATAGATTGAGATGATTAATCTGAGAAAGTGGAATTTTTCTGGTGTTAAATAGAAATTGGTTTCAAAATTTCTTTCACTGAAACTATTGCTGTTGATTTAAATTGAATCTCCCCATTTTTATTGAAGTTCAAAGTAGTAACACAGATGTATTGATCTGCATCAGGTGAGTTGAATAACTGTTTTTCATTCTGTAAACAAGAATGAAAGAATAATAACCTTTTGCGCAGTGTGTAAAAAGAAACAAAATCTGTGACATGTCAATAGCAAATCAGGTTACTTTGCTTCTGGGGTGCTTAAGGTTGAAATTTGCTAGATAGAATTGTCATTGAACATTAGAATATAGACGAACATTTTGTGAACTCTCTTTAGGTGACTTGGACTTCAGTACACAAGATATGGTCGAAAAGTATGAAAACGGAGAATGTTGGACAGATGAAGTCCGTATTGAGAGTTATACTTCCCAGAAAGAACCTGTAACTAATGAGGACTTAGGAGTGGCTCCAGAAACTCATCACCAAAAGGATGTTAGCTACAGTCCTGAGTTTTGTTTTGACAACCATAACCATTACTGCAAGGAGAAATTTGAGAATGACCATGAGAAAATAAACATTCCTGAAATGCAATCAGAGATGAAGGAAAACGATGAGACATACATCAATTGTCCGAAGGAAACAGAAATGTTCAAAATGAAAAGAAAAAGACAACATTCTCTCCCAGGTGAGAACAATAATATATATTCCTATTATTTTTCATTTTAAGCCATTGACACATACAAATGTTTATAAATTGTTCCATTCAACAAATCTGTTGGTGGGTGTTAGTAATAATTTTTGCATTTTATATAACGCCTTATCACGTCTTCAAGATATCTCAAAGTGTTTCAAAATATATTGTAAAGTGACTGTATATTTTGTGGGAGAATCAGGCGGCCAATTGCCTCAACCAACATTGAAATTCAGCCATATTGGCTTTTGGATCGAATACCTTGCTTTAGCGGAACAAACCATAACTGGGAAGGAATTGTAACAAAGGCAAAGTTTGTACCTGTCCACAACATACATAGTAGAATTCATTATAGAGAGATTCTTAGTTTCTGATCATCACCAGTCCAACATTATGTAGCCTGAAAATATGCAAGTACAGTAAAAGCCTGTTTATCCGTGACCCAAACAACCGCAACTTCCGTATAACCTGCACATCAAAAAAAGTCTGCATTCGATTAACAGGAATTTATTCGGAAAAATGCATTATTTACATTTTTGGGGGTGTGTTTTTGGCCGAATATCTGGCACGCACTTTAACTGGCATTAGCCAGGCCCCAGGACGGATGAGTGGGCTTTTACTGTACTCTGGATTTCCTGTTATCATTGCCCTTCCCTCAACTTCCTTAATGTGCTGACTCCTGTTTTACTGTTCATCGGCACTGATTCTCTCCCCACCATCCCACCACCGCTGTCTAATTTTTCAGGTATGAACTTAGAAACGGATTGCTACCATATTAAACAGTGCATTTATCAATTGAGTCATCAGAGGGAGCTCTTTCAATAATCTTCCATCAAAAAACAAGACTAATTTACCATAATATTTTAAGTTTCAAACACTCAGCATGCTAAAATACAACATAGATTTCACACTTGTAAACATTTTAAAGACTTGGATACAGATAACTTCCCATATGTATTCATTAGTGTATTTTCATCATCACAGGAACTAACCCAACTTTTGTACCAAAATCTATGATTCATTGTATAAATTCATAACCTGTAATGTACAAGAAACAAAAAGTTAAAAAATTAAAATAAAAACATTTATCTCAACAAAATCGCAGATGACATTTTGAATGTAAATCTTCATTTAACTGTATTTAATCTATTAAGTAGCTACCTTTTATGAGCAGAAGTAATAAGTAACCTTATCCTAAATTCAAAATAACAGAATACATGTTTTCAGATTTGGATATCTTACAGACTACTAATGGTAGAAAAGTAAAATTGCAACAAGGAAATAGTCAATGCACTACCTTTCATTGACATAAATGAACCATTCCTGTTTGTCACCTGAGGTTGTCATTCCTCCAGTGTTATTATCTTGGATTGTATAGAAAGTAACAACACATTTATATTATTGACATAACATTGGTTTTAAAGCTGTAATAGCCGTTTGCTGGTCATAATATTAGTGCTACCTATTGTTCTGTTTCTGGTTTTTCTTGCTGGAGGGTATAGTTTATTGATCTGAACTATTTTCACATTAGATGAATGGACTGAAAAGGAGATGAACGATGAATCCACAGACAATTCAGAAGATTCACATTCGAGTGAGGTAACAAACCTAAAGGTGTGCATTGAGCTGACAGGGCTGCACCCACGCAAGCAGAGGCACCTACACCACCTAAGGGAACTCTGGGAGCAGCAGGTATCTCCTGACCGATCGGCCTCTTCCAAGCCACCTCGGCACAGTAGGAAGGAGGGAGCTGGAATTAAGGAGACCGAGCCCAATGCAAAGGAAACCGAGGTCAAAGGCAGGATAGATGAAAGAAACGCCAAGAAAGGAACAGAGATCAAAGCCAGCAAAAATGGGTCTGATGAATCCTTCAATGGAAGTGACATTGAAAGAGGTAAATTTGAGATAAGAGTTACCTCTCTTTTTGTTCATTCAACTAAATGGTTCACATAAATTCCTGAACAAAATGTCGAACTTAGCAGCATCCATTGTTTGTGGTCGGGTGTATCACAGAGTAGTCCAGTAATCTAGAAGCAGGAATTATTTTATTTCTTCTAATAGGTCCTACCCTGCTATATACTCTTCTACAGTTTAGAGGATCAGATTGTTTAGTCCTTAGGGGTGAACTGACAGGAGGTTCTCTTCAAATGGGGGAAATTGAGAGATGACAGTTTTTCTTTCTATGAGAAGGAGGAAAATGTTTTGGTCTGGAACTCCAATTAGCACCAGGCACACAAAATATGAGGTTAGCAATCGAGGCAAGTGAATGTAACCAGCAGTGCTGACACTGCAGACCTGTGACCGCTACAGAATGTTGGCTTGTTGCCTGAATATTCCAAGATCAATGATTGATTGCTTAGAAATCTCTGAAATTTATACCTTGAATTGCCACCAAAAAAAACCCTGCAGATAGCAGGGTAGTTAATCAGGAAACCAAACTTTCATTTGACTGGAGTATAAAATGTAATAAATGGGCACACTATGGATTAAAAGGCAACAGTTTGACTAATTTGGCAATATTCTCATATTTGGGTCAGAAGTGTGGTTTTGAGCCCACAAACAAAGTTGATGCTCCAGTGCAATTCTGAATGAGTGCTGGCACTGCTGATTCTGGTAAATATTTTATTTGATGAAGAGCAGGGAGTTCCTTTGGGGCTGTGACTAATATTTCTCGCCCATCCAGATTCACCCCAAATCAGATTAATTAGTCATTCATTGCTGTTGGCAGAATTGCTATTGGTTGTGCAGTTTACTTGCTGCATTAAATACATAGCAGCAACCGGTACATTTCAAATGTATTAAGTGCTATTTGGACGTGATAAGAAGCTATATCAAATACAAGTACTATTTTTATTATTTATGGTGTTTGGCTCGGATGTATTAGATTATATTTTGAAACAAGAGGCGTACCTTGGAAGATGGAAGACTTAAACAACAGTTTAGACTTAATTGCTTTACACAGAGAGTGAGGAATATGTGGAATGGATTTCGAAGGAAGGTGATCAGGCAGATTGTGTCAGGTAATTCAAGAGGGAATTACATAGAAATTGATGAAGAAATCGACTGAAGGATATAAAAGATAAAGAAGCATTTATTTTTACTTTGGGACCAGACAGATGCACCTGAATGGTGTTTCCCAGTTTGGTACATTCCAATGTTCCTGAGCATGCGAGTTGATTAATGTTGAAGGCATCTTAACATTGATATTATCATGAATTGTACCTTTATAAGAAAGACATGTTTTCTTAAATTTAAAATAATTGTTTATTCAAGATTCCCCCCCCACCCCCATACATACTCAAGAAGCACATTCACTCTGTTACTATGTTGTGATTATAGCAAGAATTTGGATAAACCCAGCCATTGCGGTCCTGAGAGAGAGAGAAAACACCATGACCTGTCCGCATCAAATTAAATATACCAACATGATATAAGGGCATAATAATTGTTTCAATTATTTTATACTTTAAGTGTTGTTTTTCAGATTTTTCCTGTTATTTTTTCATGATTTGCTTCCCCAGGAAATTTTAAGTAGTGAGATTCTTGGTTGCCTCTTCCAATTAAAACATTTTTTTTTGCATATAATTGAGTCTATTCTTGCAATGGCCCGTAGAATAATGTGTCATTAATGACCATCTTTTTCAGCACATACGTGAGCAAATCCATTTTTATTAAAAACTCAATCTAGATGGAAACGCTCAAAGTTCTTTTACACATAATATATATTGGGCTCTCCTGAGTTTGTGTTCAATGGAAAGCTTTCACTTAACCATCACTGAATGTCCACCAGCACAAACCAACCGCAGTTGTGATGATTTACATTAGTACTGGCAGGTGGATCATGTTTGCTGGAGAGTTGACAATGTTTTCACTTAGCCACAAATGCATTTCTCCTAATGGCTCATCATTGAATGGCCATGGTAACAATCAGGGAGAAACCTGCAGCTTGGACCATGTGTTGTCTGCCTGGAGCGAGTTGTGCAGAGACCAAAAAAACCTCAAAGGAAAACCCTCCAGAAATGGAGAGAGAAAAATAACCCCAGTTTGGCACATTTTCCTGCAGGCATAAAACATTGATCCTAAGGCCATTGAACTGACTATTTAAAAAAAAGTAATTAGTAATTGTATTGTTAATTGCAACTGCTCAATTAGTGAGTTTGGTGGAAGACCACACATCCTGGCTAAATTTTGAAGGAACTAATAGGATGTAAACCATTTTTTATAGGTTTTGCTACACCTCCAGTATCACCACAGAAACGGATGGTTACATGTGGCACACCAGGCAGTAACTGGCAAATCCATTCAAATTCAACCAGCACACCTGTGTCGCGACTATCAGCCAAACGACAAAAGATCAAGGAAAGACGCAAGTTGGGTGTACTGTTTTCCTCGGAAGAAGAAGATTATCTAGGCTCACCTATTTCACCAAAGTACTCGAACCCCGAACGAGAGAAACCTTCAGGAAAACGACAGTGTAAAACCAAACACTTAACCCGTCACGATAAAAGAAGATCTTCACTGACAGGAGATGATATGACTGATGTTGAGAGCTCAGAGGATAAGGTATGAACGTTAGTTGTTTGTGTGTATTTGCACGCAGGATCTGCTGTATACAGGCGTGAATGGGCACAAATTTGCATCAATCTCATGTACAGAAAAGGTTACAGTTTGGGCTGCCAAAAGGCTGTTACTGGCTTTGGAACACCATATATTTGGTATGTTTATCTTCCAGGATATTAATTCAGACAGTACTGGCTCTGGAAATACCCTAAGCTGCTGGCACTAGAATCCTTCCCCTTTACACTGTACTGACAGAGATCTAAATCACTGACAGACACGCCAAAAATGTTATGCTTGTGCAGATGTATGTAGTGTATGTGTGTGTGCACAGTCATGAGTGCTATCTTTAGTTTAATGATAACGGCCTTTATTTAATCTCTGAGGAAGATCTGATACAGTTGTACAAAGCAATAGCAGTCAGGGGCGAGCTGACATCCTAGCCCACCCAAGGCTACATGCTGCAAAATCCTGGTGAACAAGTTACCTGGAGATAGTTGGTGAGGAACAATTCATCCTGTGGTCTGTAGAGTGGTTCCTTTCAGTGAGGGAGTGAAAACCTTGAAACAAAGTAGTTATTCGATATTGGTATCAACTTGGCAGATGGTAATGTTCTCACCTCTGGGTAAAGTTGTGAGTTGAAGCTATAGGGACTTGAACTCATACTCTTGGATGACACCAGAACAGTGGTGCTGCATGGTTGGAGTTTCTGACCTTTGGATCAGATCTAAACTGAAGTTTTGCCTTCCTGTGCTCAGGTAGGCATTATAGATTCCATGACACTATTTGCAGAGAAAGTGTCCTAGTTAATTTCAATTCATAATGATAATAATCCTTGCATTTGATATAGCGCTTTACACATCTTATCGACGTCCCAAAGCACTTCACAGAATATATTGTAAAGTGAATTGACTGTATATTTGTGGGCGAATCGCGGCAGCCAATTGTGCACAGCAGTGTCCCACAAACAGTCGTGGATTGAAATGACCAATTTTATTATTGTGTTTTTTTTGGACGGATTATTATTAGGCATGTGGAGTAAGGAAACTTGCCCAAGGTTTCGCCGTGACCTGCCTGATTCGAACACAGGTCTCCCCAGCTTGGTTTCCCCAGCTTGCAAGACAAGTGCTCTAACCGCTAAGCCACAGGACCATTAGATGGTCATGGCTATAAGCGTGACTATGCTATGTGCAAAATTTCTGCTACATTTATTTATAATAATATATAATACTCCTTGTATTTGATCTTATGCCTTATCACATCTCGTAGACATCTCAAAGTGCTTTGTAGAATATAATGTAAAGTAAATTGACTACATTTTGTGAGAGAAACACAGCAGCCAATTGTGCATAGCAGTGTCCCACAAACAGTCATAGATTGAGTGACCAAACTATTATTATTATCATACATTAATATCTGAATGTCTGGTGAATTTGCTTCCTACTTTGTTTTTAACTTTTTCCACTGCTGTTCTTTAGTTAGTGGCTTGAGGAAGAATAAAAAGAAAAGCTGTCAAATGTTCCATGCCACAAATGGCAATGAATTTAAATGTTGTTGTTGTGTTAGCCTCACTACAGCATTGACATAGTAACATAGCAGCAACAGCACCACTGCCACATTTGTTAATTATAAGTACAGTAAAAGCTTGGTTATCCGGTAACCAACCAACCGGCACGCTCAACCAACCGGTATCTCCCAATACAAGTAAAATTTGAGAATACCCAGTTTTCCCTGTGCGTATGCTCACTTTTGCGCATTCGCACATATTAAACTTACTGAATGCGATTTTACCGAGTGCGCTGTTTTCCAGGAACGTAACTCCTGCATTCGGTAAGGGTTGACTGTACTATTTGATTAACCGGCACTGATCAGGTCCCGAGGGTGCCGAATAACAAAGCTTTTACTGTAAATAGTTGTCCCTTTGGTGGAGTTAAAATCACTATATTCACTTGAAGGAAATCAATCTTAAACTACCAGCAAAATGTGGATCTAGTACTCTACATCACTACAGGGCATTAAAAATTTGCATTGTGGATCTGTGTGGATGTGTTCTTTGAACGCTTTTCAAAATGCCCTTTTACGATTTTCTAAATGCCCGTGGGACAGGCTCGAGGTGCCGAACGGCCAACTCCTGCTCCTAATTCTTATGTTCTTTCAGCCTCTTTTTTAGAGGAGGTTGGGATAAAGACTGCATTCTCTGATGCATTCATATCTTTGCACGTATTTTCTGAAAAAAAAAACCTCCTTAATTCACTAATTGTTTTGCTGTGCTGATGACTGCTAAGGTTAACTGTTAAAATAATTCACTGCACACTGTTTAGTGGAAAATATTGCAAAGTCACTCAATGTGCCAGGTAATGTTGCCTATAGTGGCTACTGATTTTACCAATTTGCAGTCAGTGGGGGATTTCAATGAATAGCTGAAAGTAGTTTGAGATCAGATTCAAGTTTATCCTGACTTTAAGGCCCCTTATATTTATTAGATTAGCAGTATTGAAACATAAAAGTAGAATTCAATACATTTAGGCTCAAGCTGCTAAATAAGAGAAAATCTAACCTAAACTAATACAGGTGTCAGGCACCAATGCCAGCTTCAGACATCAATAGATCTGTTGAAGCAAATGGTATTAAATATGGATCAAATCGACTTTACAAGATAATTTCAATTAAATATGTGCATAAAAAGAGTTGATCCTTTCCAGCTCAGTTTGAGTTTAACACACCTATATCTTCGAGACAAAGCAAGAAGTTTGCAATGAATTTCCATTTGGTTTTAATGGAATTTATTCAACTACCAAAAGAAAGGTCCAGAACTCCAGATTCTATAACATGTTTAGAATTATGGAAATCTGACATAGTAGGAAGACATTTAATCCATTGTACGTACCCCGTTTTGTTCCTCACATGGAACTACCTATCCTAACCCCAAATCTCCACCCTTTCCATTTGTTACCACATACATCATTCTTTAAACTGGACTGGTTAAACTCCACTTTGAAATGTACTGTTTTCCAACAGCCATCTAGCTTAACTCTTTCTTTGGCATCTCATTAATCTATTGCTTCGATAACTGAGCATTGGTTGTTTGTCCATATTTCTAAGCAATCTAAAGATGTATGACACTCATTAGTTTGCTTTGAAATACATCTATAAATCCTTTTATAAATCCATATACATATAATTATTATCTATTTTGAAGCTGGGGAATTGTCATTCCAAGAAGCAGTCAGATGCTAAACAGTTGTAACTGAGTATTTCTTAAAAGAAAATGTATAGCAAAGATTGTGGCCTATTTCATTATTTTTCCTTGATGCCAACCAATAATTTTTTGTGCATATTTAATTTTTACATCAGTGAGACCCTGGACTTCTATTAATGAACTCCTGCTACATTTTTCAGTAGTAGCTTGTTGGCTGAGTTACAAATTCATGTAATATTTGGTGTTTATAACTGAAACCATTTACTGACATTCCAGAAATGTGGAATTTCATTACATTACATTAGGATTAGAATGATTGCAATCTTTTAGCCTCTGACTGTCAAGCTTATTGATAATAATCATAATAATCCTTGCATTTCATATAACGCTTTTCACATCTTTTAGATGTCTCAAAGCACTTTACAGAATATACTGTAAAGTGAGTTGACTGTATATGTGAGCAAATTGCGGCAGCTAATTGCGCACAGCAGTGTTCCACAAACAGTCGTTGATTGAAATTACCAATTTCTTATTGTTTTCTTTTGTGGGATTATCAGGCATGTGGAGTAAAGAAACATGGCCAAGGTTTCACCCTGCCTCAAATCGAACCTAGGTATCTCGCTTTTAACTCTAACCACTGAGCTACAGGACTCCTATTGAAATAGGTTTAATCATGATCTCCTTTGGTTGTAGTGACACTCATAAAGGCTTTAATATCCTTTAATGACAATTCAAAGTAAATTAGTGCATGTTCCAAAATTCCCAAAGCATCAGCATCTTGTGTTTATATAGCGCCCTTCAGGCTGTTTAGCATCTCAGAATGCTGAATAGTGGTGGGGTAAAACACTGAACTTGGGGGAGGTTGAGGAGACCTGAAGAAGTTCTAGAATTATCCAGAGCCGATGCAATCAGGAATCTCTTAAGTAATGGTTTCCTGTTATGGTCAGGTCCATAAAGCAAGTTATCTCTCACAAACCATGTTCCCCATCACCATCATAATAATAATAAATAATCCTTGCATTTGATACAGCGCTTTTCACATCTTATCGATGTCCCAAACTGCTTCATAGAATATACTGTAAAGTGAATTGACTGTATATATTTGCGTGAGTGAATCGCGGCAGCCAATTGCACACAGCAGTGTCCCACAAACAAGTTGTGGATTGAATGACCAATTTTATTATTGTGGTTTTTTTTTTGGAGGGATTATTATCAGGCATGTGGAGTAAGGAAACTTGCCCAAGGTTTCACCCTGACCTGCCTGGATTCGAACACAGGTCTCCCCAGCTTGGTCTCCCTAGCTTGCAAAACAAGTGCTCCAACCACTGAGCCACAGGCTCCACCAAGTATCATCAAGTATTTTCATATGACAATGTGCCAAGTAAACATTTGGAAAGTCGATGTTTGTCTGCTAAAATCTTGTTCCCTTAGACCATGTGCAGTAACATTTTTGAATGTAAATGCAAACACATTTTAGGGGGGAAAAAATGACAATTTGCTTTAGATGAGCAATGAGAGCAATGTTGTATGAGACTAGGTTGGACAGTTTTCCACATTTACGTTTGTGGAAACGTAAGTACACAATGATTTTTAGCAGGATTCTTAAATAAGGAAACTGAGTGAGGACTTTTCGGGCATCTGGATATATTTCACACAAACTCATGTTCTATAAATAGAGTTGGAGCGAGTTTGTGCTGGTCAATACGATTTATTTCTAGTTTTCTTATTGAAGATTCCCGGTAGACGTTGCCACATATTGGACCCCACTGAGACTTGATGGCTCAATATTACACGGTGAATGGCCACGTAGCAAAGTTACTGTTAACTGTGGAACTGTACCCGCAATATGTGTCTCTCCACAACTAACTCCAGCCTATTCCATGCTCGCTGATTCCTTTACCTCACTGTCAAGTGGGAGAGCTTTTTGTCGCAACTGTTCCCTCCACAAGCTGCAGACTATTCAAAACTATTCAAAACTCAATAGCTTATGTTCTTCTTCCATACCAAACTCTGTGAGCCTATTACCCCATCCTTGTTTGGTTTCACTGGCTCCCCAACCCCAAAGAATCGAGTTTAAGATCCTTTTCCTCACTTTTATAACCTCCATGGTCCTGCCAACCCTATCTCCTTGACCTTCAAAAACCCTAGCAACCTACCCTTTCCCATCTGCTCTGCAGGCACTGGCCTGCTTTACATTTCCTGCCCTACTCACCCCATCGGTTGTTGGGCTTTTAGCTTTTCGGTCCCTACTAGAACTCTGCCCCTTTGCCCTTCACTCCTTCAAAGTCCATCTCAAGACCTTCTTTGACCACACCTTCGGTCTTCACCTTCAATACAACCCCAAGAGGATTCAAGAGGGGTGAGGTGCAAAGGGAGATGCAAGCTTGGGTTTAACCCTTGATTTTCCAGTACATTGTAACATCCTCCTGAAATGAAAGGAGCTAAGTGAATGCAATTTGTTGCTGTTATCTCTTTGCTCTTTTGGCCACAAATCTGATGGATGTTGAAATAATTTATGTTAATTACATAATTTACCATACTTCCTGTTTTTTGTTTTCTTGAATCGAAATCATTCCAATACATCTGTGGAGTTTTTTTTTAATGTAAATGAGAACTTGTTAAAGATATGATTGCAATGTATCATTAAGATTTGCCTTAATAAACAATATACTATTGAGGAAGAGACAACAAATCTTAATAGATCTTAACAGTCAACTCTGCTCCTCTTATTTTTTCTCTGTGTACTACAGTCTGGTGTCCCTGTCCCAAGAGGGACTAAACTGCATTTGTGAAGTTACTTGTCATTTTTAATGTGTCGTATTAAGAATGGAGGAGTAGTGTACCCTCTCCTTTTCCCCCACAACTTAATGGTGATATTGAAATAGCCAGAACACCGAGGAACCTGATGGTGTTTGTTTCCATTTCTAATATAGTAAAACCTCGATAATCCGACATTCCGAAAGCTGGTAACTCCCTAAAACCGGCAAGATTTTAAAAAACATCTAGCATCAATTTTTTTCCCGATATCCAGCAAATCTCCCAAAGTTCAGAACAGCTGCTCGCAGCTGTGCCGGATTATCGAGGATTTACTGCACACAATTCACATTTTAGTTAGGATATGTTTTTAATCAGCAAAATGGGCAACAAATATTGCTTTCGCAGGCCTACAATACTGTATGTATTGTGCCTCTGCTTCAGATTAATGGAGATCCCTTTAGATAAGATTTAGACTACCTTAATCAAGTGTGAGCTTCTTTGGGTTATACTGATGGTTGCTCAGATTCAGTTAAAGTGCTGGTCAGTATTAATTGCCTAGCCTAATCCCATTGAGTGAGCGAAGATGGGGTTTATATGCTCGCTAATAATATTAGTCTAATATTTAACTTGATAGTGTAAAATACTTTGATCTGTATTTGTTGTAATAATAATTCTGATATAGCACCTTATTCTGTCTTCGAGCTTTCTCAAAATGCTTCACAGAATATACTGTAAAGTAGGTGAATTGACTGTATGTTTTGTGGGAAAACGCATCATATCACATGATAGTCCATAATTTTTGAGTTCTGTTACCTTGATAATCCATCGGGAAGTTAGCGTTCAAAGTTCCTCTATGGCAAATTATCTGAACCTTAACATTTACTTTACACTTTCACCCATCAATATTATTAACTATCCTGTAATTATTCTAAATGTACTGTTCAAATAGGCTCTATTTTGCAATTTGAGAACAGATTAGAGCTTTTCAAATATCATCTATAAAAATAAAATCTGTTTTGCTTGCTCCTTTTATTTTTTAATCACATAGTCTCCTAAGGCCTGGAGTGGGAGGTGGTCCAGGTTCCTAATTTCTTCATGTCAATCATCATCGCTACTCAAAAGACATTAAACGTGAGGCACAATATATTGGGTGATAAGTGAGTTGGGTCAGTTCTTCCTTACACAGGAGTGCAGTACTCCCACTTCTGCAAAGTTTCTTCACTCAACAAGCCAGCGGGAACTGAGTAAATTTATTCAGTTGTGGGCAGGCAATATGTTGTGACACACACTCTGGACCCCAACCTGCAGCGATATGATTAGGAGACAATCACTTGTTATCAACAACTGTGTTAGTTTTCAGGTAAATCTTACAAAACTCAGCTATTTTCAAAACTAGAGTAGCAGCAACATGGTTTAATGTGTTTGAAACTAATGATTAGAATGATATTTGTCTACATTTGTTAGCAAATCTCTTGCGGAGCAGGGACACTTTCTGCACCAATACCAAATTGTGTAAAGAAATGTTGAATTATTGATTACCCAGGCACTCAGTTAATATCAATCATCATTATTGTTTCCATCATAAATACAATTTAGATCAAATATAAATTTTGAGTTTTTTCAACAAATACACAGTGAATCAATCCTCTTTACAATATATTTTGTTTAGTCCATTGAGATGAAAAAGTGGTGAAATGGCGCTGTATCTAATGCAAGGTTTATTATTATTATTATATAGGGTTTAACTGTAATTTTGCCAAACTAACTCAGTACGAACAACACACTATTAATTGCCTTTTTTTTTTATCATTGTGTGTTTACAGCAGTCCTGTGTGATAAGAAGTTCTAGAAAACGACCAGCACTAGCCATAGACTTCGATTCGACACCAAAGAAATTATGCGAACAGAAATGCGCTGACCGTTTGCAGCAAAGTCCTTTCTTATTGCAGTGCCCACGGCCCTCACCCATCCAAGCAGAGAACTCTCCACAGGAACTCTCCTCATCTCGCCCTATGCCTCCAGAAGCACGGCGACTAATTGTCAATAAAAATGCCGGGGAGACTTTACTGCAAAGAGCAGCTCGTCTAGGCTATGAGGTAAGTTCAGGATTTATAAATTTACCTTTTCATTTGGTTAAAGTAATATTTCATAATATACTTTTTCCAGTTACACAAACGCAATTTCTTTCAGAAGAACCAGTTTAATTTCCTAGTGCAGTACTGTAGTATTTTATTAACCACAATAAATTTAGTAGATCCCACATTTTAAGTTGTGATTATTGCAGTACAAAGCAATGTATGTTCATAACTGAGATGTAAGCAGTGCTTGCTATTATCTATTGGTAGTGCAATAGTTCCAATTTAAATCCTTTCATGTCATTAGTTGAGAAACGTATTGTCTTAAAACACCAATGAGAGTACCTAGTAGTTATTTTATTATGAAGTTCTTATCCCATTATTCGTAAAGAGAAGTGTCGTGGCCACCAATCCTTCAGATAAAACTGTACAGTTGTCATTCAATGGATGGCTGTTTGTAGGATATTGCTGTGTGCAAATTGGTTCCTGCAATCATCTACAAAATACACTCCTTCCAACATCAAAGGTGCTATATCAAGTCAAGGGTAATTATAATATTTTTTAGAATATCTTATGGACTCTGTGTGTTTACGTTTGGCACACAGAGATAATAGCGACATTGTCCCACATCCTAAGATATATGACATATCCTAAGTCTTCTTGTCAGAGGGCTGATTCTGATGAGCTCTTTGGTAGGTTTTCAATTAAACAGTAACGATGTCCGTTTGTGCTGTCAGAGAATTGAGAATCGGATGAGAATTCAATCATCCTGTGTAACATTCGATCGATCTGTATACAGTGAGCTCCCCTGGTGCATACATAAATCTTTTATTGCTGTTCAATCATCCTTTTTGGGGGGGAAAATAGATTGTTTGTGTAAAATTCCTAGGTCACTTATTTTGCTGCCACAGCTGCTAGGTGCACAGTGGTATATTTTGGTCACAATGTTCAATTTTGTTGATGCAACTGCTTACAATGTTAATCAAGCCAATCTGCTCTGTAATGTTTATCGGCCAGTATCAGATGAGCATTCCTTAGCACAGTTGAATATTGAGATAAAGTTCTTAAAAGCTAAAATAATTACGTCTGCCATATTCTAAGACTTTCAGTAATCAATTTTGTGCCATTATTACAAATTCAGTATTAAAATCTTTGCTCCATGAATGCATTCCTCCAGTGCACCTTCTGTGCACACACACAGAATAGAAAATTCCAGCCATATTTTCAACATTGTTTTTTTACACACACTGCTAAACATGGCTCTGGATTGTCTGTAAAGATTAGAATGCTTTATAGGGTTACAAAATGTGCTGTGGAAAATACTCTGCAGTTTCAAAACTCTGGAGTTTCAAAAGCACAGCTATTCCACAGAACATGTTTTTAACCCTGCTTTAGGTTTATTCTGAATGCAAAACTGAACCATTCATCAATATCTGCGGGTTTTGAAGGACATTTTCCTGATGTCTCAATTTCATCCCATAAATCAAATTAAACGTAGTTTCAAAAATGTTCTCTCAAAGTTAGGTGCGTGATCTTAATTGCATCTAAACTCAAGACAAACCATGTAAATAATGTTGATGCACTTACTTGTAGCTATTTTGGACTACAGAATTTGAATCATAGACTTTTTAAAAATCCCTCCCTATTTTTTGTTTCCAACCCGTGCCATTACTGGGTAATAGGAGGAATAAGTGGCTGGTACCCAAGCATGCACAGTGAAGCTTCAGGTCTAGGGATGATTTGCTCTCTATTTTAATTAATTTTCTGTTAGAAAATGTCTTTTCGGCCTCAGACTGACAGCAAGATCATGATCTCACTATATTGGGAACTGTAGCAGCAACATACAGTCCGCCCGCCCGCCCGCCCGCCCGCCCGCCCGCCCGACCGCCCGCCCGCCCGCCCGCCCACCCACCCACCCACCCACCCACCCACCCACTCACTCACTCACTCAGTAACAAGCACCTAGATACATGACTGTTTTATGGCATCACACTGATTTTATAATCCTGGGGCACAGAATTAGATAATATATGTATGAACATTTTTGTTGAATATACATTGAAGAAAATACTGAAATGCCTTATGTTTTCTCTAATGCTAGTTAAAATTAAAGAAATTAAAATTGTGGCTGCATGTGTTTCACATAAGACTTCTACACACAGCGGAGGAAGAAATCTTTATATCCATCTGTTTGGACTGGATCCAAACTCAGTCTCAGATTTAAAAGGACAATGCATTTACCCATTTGCTCCAAGAGATTCTTAATATTTATTTGACCAAGGCAAATGAGCAAATAATGACTGTGAACCAACATCCCTGAAAATTTCTACAAAGTGACACTTACTTTGTCTCTTCCCCACTTCACCTCATTAACTCCTACATAATGCTGCCTTTTATATCACTATTGTTTTCAATACGGGTTAATTGTATTTCAAGCCCCTCAAATGAGCACTTGCATGAAGGTTTTTCATACAGTTAACATAAAGTGACAAGAAAATGGTAATGTAAGGATTCTATGTATGTAAATGATTCAGTAACAACACAATAGGTGGGATCTGACAGTAATTAGGTGATCCTTTTCTCCAGCGCTCTATTCTCCATACCATTTTGTTTACTCTTCACATCAATGACCTCCTCCACTCATCATACAATCCTATCCACTGTTTTGCTGACGAATCAACTCTATATTCATCAACTTCCTTCATGCCACAATCCTGAGCAAACAAACCATCTATCTTCTTACATTGCATTGGCTGAATTACTATATTTTGATCTCACCAATGAACTTTGGAGGCAATGGTAATCTTGCTCCTCGCAGTTCCTCAAACAGCTTTTTTATGTATCTTGTACGTCTGACCAATTACAACTACCCTTTGCCTTCAGTGGTTTCCCACCTCGTCCATTGTTAGCCTCAGTGTCTCCTCTGGTTTCAAGTGAAACATCTCTCATCTTTCTTATTGCTAAGCAGCACACACCCCCCTCCCCACCTAAAGAAGCTTGGTTTCATCTTTCATTCAAAACATTTAGTTTTCTTTGAAGAACCAAACTATAAAGCCAAGATCATCTAGAACTCAAATACTATTCTCAGCTGTGGGAGGCACTTTCAGCACTGCTGGATAGAGTGCAAGAGAAGACTTGCTGTCTGATTAATGATCCTTCCCTCACCTCTAGGCTCCATATTCTCTCTGCAGCAACTTTTTTTTAAGCTTTCATTCCGTTTCTCAAAACCTCCCATGAACATTACCATGCTTCTATTTGCTGTAATAATAATAATCCTTGCATTTAATATAATGCTTTTGCGGGTCTTCTAGCTTCTTGAAGTGCTTCACAGAATATACACTGAAGTGAATTGACGGTACATTTTGTGAGCAACTTGCAGCAACCAACTGCATACAGCAGTGTCCCACAAACAGTTTTGGATTGAGCGCCCAAAGTATTATTATTTCTTAAGGGATTATTACCCCCAGAAAAGCGTTTTGCAAATCGGCTAACATCCAATCGATTATTATTGTTTTTTTGAAGGATTATCAGGTTGTGGAGTAAGGAAACTTGACCAAAGTTTCGCCTCGCCTGGAATTCTTACTGCTAGGTAAACAGAGACGTATGAAGTAGGGAAACTTACCCAACGTTTCATTGATTCCTGCAACATTGATTGCTTTAAGAACCTGGGCTCAATCCACAAGCAAGCTTCTCTCAGTACAGTACAGTAAAAGCCCGTTTATCCAGCACCCTCGGGATCTGGCCAATGCCAGTTACAGCGTATGCTGGACATTGGACCAAAAACACCATAAAATATTTTTAAAATAATACATTGTGCCGAATAAATTCCGGTTAATCGAATGGGGACTTTTTTTTTCCAGAGGTGCCAGTTATACAGAAGTTATGGAAGTTGCGGAAGGTGATCGGATCACGGATAAACAGGCTTTTACTGTATAATGATAATATGAATATACAGAATTTGGCAAAGCAAAGGAAACTTGTAAAACCAAAACTCATCACAATTTCTGATACTTTCATAGGATCATCCTAATTCTTTACCTAACTTCTCAATATCATGGAGTCCTGTGATTAGAGCACTTGCCTTTCAAGCGAGAGACCTGGGTTCAATTCCAGGCAGGGTGAAACTTTGGGCAAGTTTCCTTACTCCACACCTGATAATAATCCTTCAAAAAAAACAATAATAATTTGGTCATTCAATCCACGACTATTTGTGGGACACTGCTGTGTGCAATTGGTGCCGAGTTTCACCCACAAATATACAGTCAATTCACTTTATATTCTGTGAAGCGTTTGAGATGTCTAGAAGACATGAAAAGCACAATATCAAATGCAAGGATTATTATTAAATTGACAAGTATTTTGAGTTATACAGGAGTTGTTTACAATTAAGTAACTTGTAAGCATTGTGTTTGAAGTTCAGCTTGTTTACATAACCCGATTTATCGAGATAATTGCAGTTCTTCTGAGTAGGTGGAATAGTGCTCCCCTGTTTCTTTTAATGAGAAATGTAATAAAGATATTTAGAAAATTGCAGACACTGCAGAGAATATTAATGACATAAGTTGGAACTAATGCTGATCCTTTAGACCAAGACCAGCAGTTTTTGAAACCAACAACCATATTACTAAGCCCAATGCATTCTTAAATACTGAGATTAATATCGCAGTCAAGCTCCTATGTTCTGAAATTGACATTAAACTCGTGTGGAGAGAGAATTGGATGTGGATGCTGGGTTAACCTTTGTCATCACAGTTTAACGGTAAAGCAGCTTTATTTTAATATTTTTCTTAATTAGCTAGTGTTTTGTTATAGACAGGTGGTATCTTTGCTCAAAGCGTACTAATACTTAATGCTCCACTAGGCTTATGCACTCATTTTACAAGATCTATATTATAATTTAGCATCATGCTATAATTTAGTTCCCACTGAAATATCCTTCTTGGAATTGGGATAAGCTGCTTCATTAGATTCCAGTTATTCTAATTTCCCACTTGTTGCCACAGTTTTCTTGTGCAACTTAGAAGTGAAAATAATGTCACACTATTCCAAAGCATAACATTTTATAATAATAATACTAATCCTTGAATTTGATATATAGCGCTTCTCACGTCTTCTAGACGTCTCAAAGGGGTTCCCAGACTCTACTGTAAAATGAATTGACTGTATATTTGTGGGCAAAATGTTCTAAATAGTTTAAAAACAATGTAAATTACATAGTGTAAACTCTCTCAACAGACATTACATTTCAAAGCTTTGCAGTGGGTAATTATTATACCAAAATTGTATTCTAGAAAATTATTTTCAAAGTTAATACATTGCCAGGAGTTTGTGAGGGGTGCAGCTTTTTATATTCTTTACCATTTGTGTCAATTGTCATTTATACATCTGGAAGTTCAGGAAATGGTGAATATACTATTTGTTTGGGGGTTGGCCAGCTAACACATTCACCTCTTGCAGCATGTGGTTCCCTGCAAGATGACAAGTAAGCAACATGCAGAAGGCTCTTCTGGCTCAGGAATAGCAGATCTTGAGTTGGCTTTATATCAATCACTGTAGCATTTGCCAGCAGTTTAAGATTGGAAATTAAAAATAGAAATGCTGGTGTGTACTTATTTTATGTGTACGCATAAAGGACAATAATTTGTGTTGTATCCTATAGTTACAGGAACATTTACATTTAATTATTTTAGCAAATTAAGCCTAGGATAAAATAAGTTTACAAGCCCAAATCTTCTTGGTTTTTAACAAGTTGTCTAAAATTCATTTGTATATTCCAATTTATAAGCATCTTACTTTACATACAAACTTAATTTCAAAGGAACAGTTTATCATTGAGTAATAATAGTAATAATACTCCTTGCATTTGATATAGTGCCTTTTTCATGCCTTTGAGACGTCTTAAAGCACTTCACAGAATATACTGTAACGTATATTTTGTGGGTGAAACGCGGCAGCGATTTGCACACAGCAGTATCCCACAAACAGTGGTGGATTCAGTGACCAATTTTTTTTTGAAGGAATTATTGCTCTTACTTATTTACACAATAATGAAAGTTCCATTATATAGTTGCACAAGTATTGCTAATTCCTCATTATGTTTGTTAGGAAATGTGACTCCTGTTTTACCTAAAGCACACTAATTCTTTTAATTTTTTTAGGAAGTGGTCTTGTACTGTTTGGAAAACAAGGTTTGTGATGTCAATCATCGAGATAATGCAGGTTACTGTGCTCTGCATGAAGCTTGTGCAAGAGGATGGCTTAGCATCGTACGGCATCTTCTAGAACATGGAGCTGATGTGAATTGCAGTGCTCAAGATGGAACAAGGTACACATTTTCTTTCTTACCTGATTTGCCATGACCAGATTGTTTTTGGCTAAGGATCATCTAAATAGATGTGTGTGGGAGAGTGAGGCTGACAGAGTTTGCATATGTAGGTTGTGCCATGGAGACAATTGGAGGGTGGAACCAGATCTTGAAGTCGATCTACTGGGGTACAGGGAGTCAGTGGAGCCTGGAGAGGTTTGAGATAATTGGTTCACGGAATAAATATAGGACGGGCTTTGGACTGTCGAGGTTTCGACGTATTGGAGCTTCTGGGCAATCTGCCAACAATGTGTGAAGTCTAGGTGAAACAATGGCATAAATGATATTTCTGGCTGCATTGAGGGTGATGTGGGGATGAAAGAAAGTGATATCCAGTTATTGAAGCTACTTTTGGTCAAGAATCAGATGTATGGTTTAAAAAAGAGCCGAGGATTCAGAAAAGGTTGTGATTGCAAATAATTGCAATTATAAATGAAATTGTAACCCAAACTAAGTGTCACTTGATGTACCATGAAGGTTTTTGAGGGAGCAAAAATAAGTTTTCACTTTCGATGCTTTGCTTCAATTGAAGGCCTATCCACGATGCAGTAGAAAATGACCACCTGGAAGTAGTTCGACTGCTGCTTTCATACAGTGCAGATCCGACCCTAGCCACATACTCTGGCCGCACTATTCTGAAAATGACTCATAGTGAAGTTATGGAAACATTTCTCACAGGTACAGCATGTTTACATTTCAGTTGCTTCGCCCCCACCTCCCCTTCCATTTAGTTTATATAGGTAAGCTTCTTTGCAATGAAATCTTAACTATCTGAAACCAAGGTGACTGTGTGTAGGATCATACAGGTAAGACCATATCAATGAATGTATGCTACTTTTCCTGAGTTTACTCTTCATTAAATACACTTCATTTACCATGACCTGTTGGAAATGCATAAAATTACACCATATATTATGCAATATTGCCCGACTCCACCATTATCTTATCCCAATGAGAACCTCTCATTCATGCCTTCATTGCATTCTGGCTTGACCACGCAAATGCCCTGCTTGTCGGCCTTCCCAATTCCTCCTGCCACAGGTTGCATATAATCTAGAACTCTGCAGCCTATATCCTCTACAAGTTCCATGCTTCGAGACCCCATCTCCTCCATCCTCTACCGACTCCATTGGCTCCCCAACATCCAGAGGATCCAATTCAAGATCCTGGTCCTCACATTCAGAGTCCTCCACGCCCTCGCCCCACCCTACATCTCCGACCTCCTAACCCCCTAACAACCAGCCCGCCCACTTGGATCCAGCCTGCTCCAGTCCCCCGACCCACCTGCCCCACCATTGGTGGGCTAGTTATCAGTCACTCTGCCCCCAACCTCTGCAACTCCATCCTGCACTTCCTCTGCCTCGCCCCCTCCTCCTTCAAATCCCGCCTCAAGACCCTCCTCTTCGACAGTCCCGTCGGTCACCACAAATCCCCCCGCCTTTCTCTCCACCCTCCCTGTCCCCGACGCCAGCTCGGATCTGAAATAATGACTGTCCAGCTCCTTGGAACGTCCTCCTGACGTGAAAGGCGCTATACAAGTGTAATTTGGTTATTGTTGTTGTTGTATAGTATTATAGCATGGAAACAAGCCTAACTAGTCTGTGCCAGTCTTTATACTGCACATCAGTAGTACCCCCCCCCTCCAAATTCCCTGTCCCATTGCCATCTATTCTCTTTGCTCTCAAGTGTGTATCATCATTTCTCTAGCACCATGATAGATAGTCAGGCTTTTGTGGAGAAAGAGACTGTTCTCCAAGAAAACCTGTTGTCTGTACCTATTCTGCTGACCTCTGTTCCTAACCCTGCATTCCTGCCAATAGTATGGTCAGAAAACCAGAACAACTTAATTCAGAAATAGACTTGCACGTCACTTCAATATTACCACAGTATCATAAATAGAGAGTGCCTGAAATGAATTTGTTTTAATAGATAGCATTTTCCACTCTCAATTATGCACAACATAGTTAAATAATTTTGTGCCAATAGTAAGACACTTAAATTTTTTAAAATTCAGATTCATGTAAAATTATCAATCAGATATTTATTTTGTGTGGAAGAAGTTAAAGTACCGTTTTATGTTAATAACCAAATGAGTTCTATAAACAGGACCTGAACACACATGTAAATTTACTATTTTGGGGAAGATCTAATTAACACATACATTTTCTACTTTAATTTGAAGTTACACAAACGGAAAAATATTGTTCAGAGGAATAATGTAAGTCCCAACAATGGTCTTATCCTCAAATATTTATTTGGGAAATGCACCCTGTAATTAATTGGAAAATTCTTAGTAAACAGTGACTATAGTGTGTCAGACAGGGCTTTCGTGTACACTGCGTTTTATTTCGTATGCAGAGGCAGAAACATGATCTAGTCTCACTTAGCCCCAGCTCCTGACACTCTATCCTGCTGCTCCACTTAAAGCAATTAGTAATTTTGTTGCTAAGAGCTGACGATAAGCAAAGAAACTCGTAGCCATGAAATCACCACAAAAATTATATATTACTTCCTATGTAGTTAAAGATCCAAATTCTAATTATGTTTTAATGGGAAGTTTAGGCCTCATTAGGCTTTTTAGTAAATGCCTGGTCCAGTACACCGGTACACTCCTTTTTACAGCTTTGGCTTGAACTCATTGCTAGATCAGTCTTTTGTCACACTCAAACCTCACAGCTGGGGACACTGCACATTTGTCTGCCATGTTTTGTTAACATTTCTTATATACTTCATGACACAAATACAATGAGCAGCTGCTCTGCCTTCAGTGTGTTGACCAGTTTGTGTGTTTTCCCCCCTCCAGAGTATTTTGCTGACCTACAGGGTCGAAATGAAGATGACCCTGGTCTGTTCTGGGATTTCTATAGCAGCTCTGTGTGTGGTGAGTGATATCCTTATATAGACTTGTGAATTGGGGACAGCAATAGTGTAATTGCAGCAGAGAGCATTATAAAAACTACACAAAATTATAACCGTGCTGGCAAGTCTCTGAAGGTTGGTTTGTTGCAATTAAAATCAGTTGCTTTCAAATCATTTAATTTATTCTTATAGACTCTTATATAGACTATGTTTGTGAACTTTTATCTGCACCCAAAGCCTGAAATTTCACCCAGTATAAGCCTTGGTAAGACCTTTCGTGTTGAGCAACCAGGTGTCTGACACATGTGGAAACTGCTCATCTGAACTCAGACCGAGATTCACAAGTGTATATCTCTTACACATGGAAATATCCACATATCTAGAAATGGCGTATGCATTTCCCCTCTCAAGTGATGAACCTTCCTTACCTGATTCTGAGGCACATGAAAGCAAGAGCCAAAGCTTTTTTTCTTATATGTTAGAAAGGTTCACTTTGGTTAATCATGGGTGCTACCTTGGTCACACTGAAACATTGCTCAAACTGAATAGGCGATGTGTTTCTCCTTCAAATCTTGTGGTTGTTTGTGGAACCTCCAGATTAATGCATCATTCACCTCTCAAAGTTGTGCTTTGAGGTGTCTAAAAGATGTGATAAGAACTATATTAAATATTATTTAAACATATTTTATCCAAGGCAGGTGCAATGACAATATCCATTGTAGAACTTGTCTAAATCTAGTGTACAATTGGAAGTGAATCATTAACTGCCAAACCCACCCCCCCCTGAAAAATCAGGAAACCGATCATTTGTGTGAGTTCACCAGCAAGTCTGCTCCCTTTGACCAGCTAGCGTAGCACTATCAAACGGATCAAAAGGTTATTGATTTGATTCCTCGTCTGTCCTGAGTTACCCGATCTCAGCGGGGGAGAGATCTGATAACTACTCCCAAGATAAATAAAAAGAGAGTCCAATACCATCAAGAGAGGAGAGGGTTGGGAAGATAGAGAAGGTAGAGAAATCAGCGAGGGTTCAAAATAATTGCTGAAAGATCTATGTAGATAAATGTGAACAGTTCTTTAAAGCAACAGTATTTTGATGAAATTTATTCTGATTTGGTAGCTTGTGGTTGGTAAATGTGTAAAGGAAGTCTTTGGCAAAGGCCATTTTAATAGTGCTTTTCACACCCCTCTGAAGTAGGGTCCGTCGATATGGAAATTTTCCAATTTCTATATACCGAAGGGCTCATATCGAGATATATCGATATTTTCGGGGTTTTCATACAGCGCATGCGCGCGCCTTGTGAGGTGCGCATGCGCGTGCCTTGTGAGGTATGCGCGCATTCAGAGGTGCGCGCGCATTCGGGGCCTATCTCCTCAGGAGGTAAATATCTCTCTCTCTCTCTCTCTGTGTCTCTCACACTCACTCTCTCCATCTCTGTGTTTTTCTGTCTGTGTTTGAAGCACTCTGAGACGCCGTCTGGCGTGGAGGGCGCTATATAAATCGAAGTTGTTGTTGTTGTCGTCTCTGTGTCTCTCTCCTCTCTCACTTCCCCCCCATCTCTATCTATCTATCTGTATATTATCACATCCCCCCGTCTCCCCCCCCCCCCCCCCCCCCGTCTCTCCCCACCGTCTCTCCCCCCACCCCACACCGTCTCTCCCCCCTCCTCCCCGTCTTTTCCCCCCCAGTCTCTCTCCCCGTCTCTCTCCCCCCCCCCCCCCCCCCCCCGCCGTCTCTCCCCCCTCCTCCCCGTCTCTCTCCACCCCCCGCCGTCTCCCCCCCCCCCGCCGTCTTTCCCCCCCCTCTCTCTCCCGCCGTCTCTTTCCCGCCGTCTCTCCCCCACGCCGACTCTCCCCCCCCCTCCGTCTCTCTCGCCCCCCCCCCCCCCCCCCCCCCCCCCCCCCCCCCAGTCTCTCTCACCCCCCCGTCTCTCCCCCACCCCTTGCATACCTGTATATTGTATTCGAGGACTATCAATACAATATGGCAGCTTGCACCTCGGTCTGTGCATTGTGTATAGAGATGAGCATTCTGGGTCTTGTAGTGCAGTATGCGCGCATTCTGATTTTTTTTCAATATATCGATATTTTTAAAATGCCTATATCGGCATATCGATATGAAAATTATATCGGATATAATCGATATATCTCCAGACCCTACTCTGAAGTGAAAGGCGCTGTATATATGTCATTTGTTATTATTTGTTTAGAAGCTTCCTGTTAATGTCCGTTACTTTACCAACCAGCAAATTCTTGACAATTCTAAAACTTCTAGCCGTACAGTCATCATTCTTACTGCATTTTATGATTCTAGAACCAGTAGAAGAGACTGGATTTTATGTCTTGGATGATCCACCTGGTCCAAGTGATGAAGAGGAGGAATTGGATGATGTGTTGGAATTTGAATTTTCTGACACGCCACTTTTACCTTGTCACAATATTCAGGTCTCGCTCTCTCAGGGGTAGGTACTTTTCTTCTAGATATTTATCGTTTAATTTAGTGTGATTATAAAATTTTGCATATGATCACTCTAGAATCTTGTACCAGGTGTCAGCTTGGTTCAGTTAGTAAAACTGAGTCAGAAGATGAGTGCAAGCCCCCAATTCAGGTAATAGGGACTTATAGTCAACACTGATTGTTTCAGTGTGTTGCTGGGAAAGAACTCCATTGTCAGAGGTACTCTTTCAGATGAAATGCTAATCCCAAATCTCATATGGTGTTATTGAATAAAAGGGAATTTGTGCCGGCCAGATTAATTTACCTCATAGCTCGTTGTGGAACCTTGCTTGCTATGTACAAAATGACTCCATATAAAAATAGTCACTACACTTGACATTGATTATTGTAAAGTGGTTTGATAAAGCTGTAAATGCTTCAATGTGACAAAGTTTTTCAATCTCTTCGAATCATCACACATTTATTAGCATTGCAGAAGGTGTATCCAAGGAATTAATAATTGCTCCTGCTGGATTTCACTTAGCTATCAAAAAGTGATTATTGCTTGACGGGCTAGATGTTAAGACTGAGGGACCACATTTATTTACATGAAGTAAAAATATTCCAACAGTGCGGTCCATTTTAAAATGCAGTGAAGTACATTGTTCATTCCCTTCGCATAGGTTTTCTCGAGTCTGTCTGTGGATCACATAAATATAGAGTCACCTTCTCTATCCAATTCTGGCTCACCAACCTTTACTTAAAATTACAATTTTCTTAAATCTAAAAGGAAATTCCAGCTGCACAAAGGGCTTCAATTTAAGCCCTGAACCTCTGATTTTTAACAAGATTTTCAGCTTCATGACAATTGCATAATTTGCACTTAAATTACAACTCCCTAATAGCTAACCTTTGCTAATTCAATGTTAATGTACTACTCAGTTGACTCCCTCTTGATTACCTATTCCTTCCCCCTATGGGTTTACTGTGTTTGCGCATCCCACTCCCCCTTGCTGTCCATTCCCTCTTTCTCTGGAAGTCTTTCCCTCTTTCTCTCTTAAAATTGTCTCACACTTGTTTGTTCCCTAACACTCACTGTACTCTGTTTTCTATTGAATCACAATCGGTGTATCACTATCGATTCACTGGACCCTCCTTGTGTGACATTCTGTTTCTCTTACCTGTACACTCCCTCCCTCCATTCCACCCACCTCCCACTCACTGGGTTTTAATGGGGTGCAATCAAAATGTGCCTACTAGTGCCACTGAGACTACATTTAAACTCAGTTTAAATGGCAGCTGAGATTGAACGATCTCCCATTCCATAAAACAGAGCATCAAAGCTTAGGATCCAGCCTTCCCTAAACCTATGCAAGTCTAAAAAATAAAGTATAATGCAGAGAAAGGAACAAAATAATTTACATAGCATATCTCAAAGTGCTTCACACAATTCCTGAGCTGGGGTGCGCGGAAATGGGTGAGAGCCGATAGCTCCAGTATCGAACGATGGCACAGGCACAGTGGGCTGAATGTTCTTCTATACCAGTGTAGCTGGTATAACTACATTTTGTTTGTTGAGTATTAAAGCCGAGTTACCTAGACAACATCAAATCTGTGGAGAGCATCTTTAATTGCGATCTCGAAGGTCACTTCAATAAATATTTTTGAATACATGTGTATCTGGCTATGGTTGAAGTGGCACTGTAACTCAATAAAGCAAAGATGTAATGTGTTTTCTTCTGTTCCCTTACATCACAGTCCCCGGAACTGGCTGTTGTTAACTGATGTGTTACGGAAACTGAAGGTGTCAGCCCGCATCTTTCACTCCTCGTTTCCTCATATTGAAAATGCCACCATTTCAGAGACTGAGTTTTATAGACAGGCTTCTTTGAGCCAGCTGTTTGCTTACCCAGAGGGTTTTGAAACTAAGGACATTGATAACAGACAAACACTGGAGCTGGTGGAATTCACAAGTGAACTTCAGGAGCTGCTTGGATCATCAGTCACGTACCTATACACCGACGGTGAGGCTGAAACATACAACTAACTGCTGAAGGATCAGGTCCCATTATCAGCTGCTGTTGCTACTTTATGACCTAACCTTCAGAACAGATTATGTAAATTATGTGTTACATGGAAATTGCTGTGTTTGAAAGAACACTATCCTGATTGCTAACAATGACGTTAACTATGTTCTTGTACATTTGAAACCAGAATTCCATTTTGGATGGACTTGTGAAAATTTTTCGAACAAAACTTCTGTTTATACGTTTTTCTTTTTTTGTATACTGTCCGTTTCTTAATCTTTCTGTAAATGTATTTTTCTGCTTTTTGGCAGTCAGCCTAAAAAAAGGAACCTTTTTTTCTGGCAACACTGCATATGTAAACACATTCATTTGATTATTTTATTTTTGTGGAAAAAAGCACTGATGTAAAAATGGTGTCTGCCTTCAGACCCTGTGGTCCTGATCACGTGATCTGATTGGAAGGCTCGGTTGTGGTGAGGCACTTCACTTTATTGTTTACAAAGTTACCTGCTGTGGTCGGGTACAATTATTGGGTAAAATCCAGTAGCTTGTAAGATAATGAAAACATATCCCTGCACCAGAAAAGCTCTGGCTTGGATTCATTTTGGATTACCACATTCAGACATCACACAGTCCTTTATGCATATATATGTAAACATGTTTTGCTTTTTTTTTGCATTTTATTTAAAAATGAATTTTAAATATTTTTTCTGTACTTTGTACAAAAAATTAAGAAATTTAAAATTTTAGAAGACTGTACAATAAACCTGTTTTGTCAAGAGTGGAGTTATACACTGTGGATGTTGGGGAACTAAATGTTTCTGATAGTTGTATAATATTTTAGAATATCTGTTTAACTTTGTAAGTAAAACTGCTGTATATTTAGGTTTATATTTTCCACAGTGATTAAAAACAATTTTCCTTAAACCAAAAGCCAAAAGGAAATGTCTGGTAATAAAGACATGGTTTGATAAAGGGATTATCAATGTGCTATGTTGCTCATGTTGTGTGCATGTACAACTTGAGAATGATGATATAAAATTCCATAGTTCTCAATAGGACTCTGCCATCTTATCCAAGTGACCAGTCTTCATGTGTAAGATACAGCAAGGTAAGACTGTAAGAAGGTGCCACAGCTAAGCAAACCTGACTTTAACATACAAGCACTTTCAAGCAGGATAACTGAACCAAATATATTCAGGAGTCAATGCCTTGGTTCAATGGACACCGATAGTACTGAGTACTGCTGTCCTGATGAGATAGTCAATTCAGCACAGATTAGGAATTGTTTTGTAGTTTATCTGGCTTCACATCAGACCACGTGGTGTATTTACCCTTTGAACCAGTGTGGTCTTTTTCCCTTACATACTTCAGCTAGGGCAAGTACAGGAGTCCAGTTGTATCACCCGTCTGTTAAACTAAAGTCAGCTCTTTGAAAAACCTTTTTGAAATAATTTTTCAAGTATTTCTCTGCAGCTGCATTTCACAAAGAATCCTCTGACAAGTGAGTGGACAATTATATGCTGCCAATCTTTGCCAATACTGATTTGCAAACTGGCCACAAGGAGAGCTCATGTGTTGTGTAAGATCACCAAATCACAATACTTCTCTTTCAATCGACACCTACCCAGCTTGTCCCAAGGGTGCAATCCATCAGGCCTCTAACAATTAATTCTTACAGTACCTCTTTTGAAGAAGCTTTAATCTCTTTTGCACCATATAAAGTGATATTTAAAATTATAAGTAGGTATTTGAAATAGTAAGCAGCTCTTAAGTTCTTGAATTAAAGGCTTATGCATTCCCAAACTAGATCTCTTCATGACAACCCCTGTTAAGATAATCATACTTGGAATATTCTCAAAATTGTTAAGATATATCGAAGAGTATCTTTGAGGAGAGAGTAAGATAAGCATTCTTTCCCTTCCATCTAATTCTTAAAATTTTGTAGGATTTCTTAAGAAAAAACATAGGCATTGTCATCAGGTTTTTCCTACTGGAAGGTACTGCTTCATGGGTCTTTTTCCATCACAGAAGAATTCCATGGCGAGAGCCAAGCCATGAAAGTGCAGAAATTATGTCCACAGCTAACTTACCTTGCTTAACATCTCTGCATTAGCATGCAATGCTGGTCTCCAGTGCCAGTTTGGAAATTATTCAGTAAACATGCTACTAGTTACATACATTATGTATAGTTTCAGAGTTGGCCACAGAAAGATTGTTGCACATATTGTAGGACAATCGTTACAGTTCCAGGACATTGCTAGAGGAATTCTTCAGAGCCGTGTCCTTGATCATCCACTTTCAACAGCTTCATCTTTGAGCTCAGACTAATATCACATATTCTGATCCATATCGTTTCCTAAAGGGATCATGAGAAATTGCTTGCTAACACTTTATTTTACTTTTAAAGGCAAAGGAAAATTTGCCTTGTGCTTTTTTACCTTTCTGAGCGGTGTCTTATGATGCGGGTATATTTGAGAGCAATATTTGTAAGAGTGGTGTGAACAATAACATCGATTATATTGCTTGCCTCATTATTGAGTCCCAAGAAAGCAGAGCTCTCCCATTCCACAAGAATGTCGATATCCTGGAACTCTGCTCTGGAAGAAGTTTGTGGAGCAACCTTCTGCAGATTGATGAATCTCGGACCCCCGATGAATCCTGTCAAAACCAAAGCTGGCCATCATCAGCTGTATCTTGGAGCTCTGTGGACCTGCCCAATTCAGGAATTAAATTACTGAGAACACCACAGAGGATCATATTGATTCTCATATTCCTTTCCCAGCTGTGTCACCTTGGAGCCAACTGAACCCCAAATAAACCAAGGAGAGAAAACCGTGTCTATGGAAGCTTTTTGGGTCAGGCAGGTGTCTGACACATGGCGAAACCCATCACATCACCATGCTTCAGAATAACCAAATCAAAATAGAGTTCCTTGCAGACCATTTACAAATAGAAACAGGCATCCATCCTGCTTACCCAATTCTAGAAAGTGTTAGGGGCAGGTTGACAAGAGCCAAGGCTTGGAGACCTCAAAGTCTTTATTGGGGTCTCGCTGGAGTCTAACCAGCTAAAAACTCATAGCTTGCCAAAATACATGGTTGGTACACTTTGCAGTATATTCAAAGTAGTAGAGTAAGGGTGAAACCTTGGGCAAGTTTCCTTCCTCCACACGCCTATAATAATCCCTAAAAAAAAATTGGTCATTTCAATCTGCAACTGTTTGTGGGACACTGCTGTGTGCAATTGGTCACTGCGTTTCACAGTATATTCTGTGAAGCACTTTGACATATCTAGAAGACGTGAAAAGCGCTACAGTATATCAAATGCAAGCATTATTATTCCGTGAAGCTCTGTTTCAATTAAGTTTCAACTAAAGGGCGCTGTATCAAATGCAAGGATTCTTATTATCAGGATTTTTGTTAAAGAGGACAGTTTTGTATGGCTAAATCCTGGTCAGTGAGAAAGCAAGAGGTATAGAGGTCTGGGCCCACTCGATAAAACATCTTTTATATATTAAAAAAATCTGCTACAGACTCCCTTTGTTTGTGTCAGCCTCCTCCTGTTTCTCAATCCATCAACATGTGCATTTCTCCGTGAATAGCATCCTACAACTGTTTGTGGGACACTGCTGTGCACAATTGGCTGCCAAGTTTCACCCACAAAATATACAGGCAATTTACTTCACCGTATATTCTGTGAAGTGCTTTGGGACATCTCAACGATGTCATAAGGTGTTATTTCACATGCAAGGATTATTATTAATGAGTGCACTGCCTGGCAAGTTTTCCTACCACTTGTCCAGTTAATACCAAGACTTTGGCTTACAGGGTTAACAGGATCTGAGTGGAACGATTCTCTGTCCCCAGTGACTGCTCTGCCCTCCCCTGCCGATGAGCCAGCTGGTTGTGTTGTCATCAACAGTGCCCTGGAAAACTTTGGATCCACTTGGCTCAGATTCTGGACTACTGAGACCTTCATTAAATGGATTCATATGATTCCTGGACTCACGAATTGTTGTGATCACAAGGTAAATTCACAATAATACTACAAACGAGAGCCATCATGAATTTCATTTTGACTATCAGTAAAAGTTGCATATCAGCAGCTATAAAACTGAGAAATTACAATGCAACTTGTATTGAAATGCTAATAAACCATTTACATGGCAGGTATGGGTTCAGTTTGCATCCCACTGATATAAATTGAATCCTTCTGCTGTGATTGTGCATGGCCACAGTGAGCTGGCAACTAGAGTACTTCACAGCAGAAAATAGTAATTCAAAGGCCAATGCGTGCACTCAGTAGGTGTGTGATATCATGTGCAAACATGGATCGCAACACAAATAGCAAGTCTACCACAACACGTTCAGGCTGTCAATCAAACTCAGAATCTTTGTGGGTCTTACACGAACACAGCTAATCCCAAACCAGCTGCTAATGTGACACAAAAATAGAATCAGCACAAAAAAACACAGATTAAGGAGGAAATCTCCTCCAACCACCGGAATTAAGATTCATTTTAACATCTTGCTTGCCCTCCTATTTGTTTATTTTTTTAGTATTTTGTTTGGTATAGGCGAGTGCCAACCATATCGTTGCAAAAACTGTCTTGAAGAGATTACGGAGTCTGACAGTGAGCAAGACTTGAATTCATGTGCAGTCATTAATCCACAATGCTTTTAGCTGTTAATTCAGTTCCCTCACACTGTCAGGTTCAGCAATTGAATCCGTGTGGGCAGATTAGTGGAGCTGTGCTGCCTATACTGGTGGGCAGCTACACCACTCCTACTACGTATTAGAAGAAAAATCTACATATGCAAGATTCATACGCATGCAAGCACATTTTTATTCTTCTCATGGCAACCATTACAAATAGTAAGTGGTAGGAAACAACCAGAAATTATGGGGTACAGAAATTAAGGGTCTGTCAGTACCAAGGGATTTAGGTTCATGAGTTCACTGGCAAAGAACACTGCTAACATATTGCAAGTGTTAAAACTCAAGGTTACAGTCTCAGTTTAGAACTTGGACATAGACAGTTCATACAAATAAACTGAGGTTGACTTCAGAGCTCAATTTAGCCCTTTCCCTCTATTTTGCCTGTATTATAACAACACAAACTAAACCAATAAAAATTAAAAAAATAAGTGGCATAAATAGATGTTGTGCTGACAATTTCACAAGATTATAAACATTTATTTGAAATTAAAAGTAGTTTCTGCTGAAACATATTTAACCTTGGTTACATAACATCATGCTCATCTAAATTGGCATTGAAATTTGATGGAAACCTCAACTTTAATAACTTTGCACAATACAGAGCGAGTGTGTGGGCTACTCTGGTATATAATTGCTGGCAGAAGTTTCACAAATGCAAACTACTCGCTGGAAAACTCACTGTATCATGCCCGTGTTTCACACCATTATCTTGTGTTTTGTAAATTCTAAGCTGCATGAAAGCGATATCACTATTCCACCAGCCTTTGCAATAAGTAGTCTTGGAAACCAGCACTGGTAACCAGCACATCAGCGGCATGTGACATGGCAACAATCCCTGTCTGGTACTGTACACGTGACAAGCCATCAGAAGAGAGCTGCCTGCTATGAAAATTCTGTGTAAACACAGTAAACTGACTAAGATCCAAAATAGGAGAAAGCTACCTCATACTCATAACATCATTCAACTTCACTTGTTATCAATGTATATTGCAGGCCAACTGAGGTTACATAATGATAATCCTTGCATTTAATATAGCATCTGGGTATTTTGTGGTCAAATTGGAGCAGCTAATTGCTCACAGCACTGTCTCACAAACAGTTGTGGATGGAGTGACCAAATAATAATAATTATTTATTTGAAGGGAGTATTACTCCCGGAAAAGCGATCCTTCACTTGAGTGATGATCAGGTTCCTACTTACTGCTTGGTAAATAGAAACATGTGGAGTATGGAAACTTGCCGTACATTTTGCCCTGCTCGGGAATTGAACCCAGGAAACTCTCGCTTGTGATGCGAGTGCTCTCTCAGAACTATATTTCCTTCCTCCTTAAAGTAGCATTCATAATGCTGCACATTTGCTTGGAATGATCACATCTGAAATCCACAGATAACTGCAAGGTAATACAGAACTGTAATTAAGTTGTAGGGCTCCATAAAAAAACAAGTTTAACAAGGATACAAGTATACAATTCCTACTCCTATGGGCGCAAAAATTAATCCCTCAGGGAGTAATTGCTTTGTTTGGATCTTTTGTTCATAAGTATCACAATTGCAGTAGAAGTTAAGTAGCTCATACCAGAACAAATGTCTGGGAATTTCTTTCAATTAAGATTTAACTTTTACTTACAATGATTGGGATTAAAATGATAAATCGATGGAATTTTCAATACATGTCACCACATGAGGAGGTACAAATGAGAGGCTTTGGGCAGTTTTGTATAACAACAACAAGAATGTGCCTTTTCTCACATTCTTTGATTCTATGCTACTATTTCAAAAAGATTTTCACTTTTGTGTTGTTGGCTTTAGGAGCTTTCAAGCTCCGGTGGTTCTGAGTATGGAGTGTTTGTCTGCACATTTACATTTGCTTGTTAGTGTGTTCGGGTTGTTGCAGTTCTAAATGTAATCCACTTTTCATTCTGATCCACATGGAAGGGAAGGTCCCATGTTCAGACCCTGGACCGTCATGACTTAACCAACAAACAATGGGGCCACATGTCATTTGATAGGGAGACCACAAAATCTATTGTGGGGAAAAAAAGGTGCAACATGGTACTTGTTCAGTTAGAACCAATGCTTCAGTTAAGAATATGTCTCAACAGCTAAAATTATCATTGATAATATAGACAGGATTATTCTGAATTGAAAGATTGAAGGATTGAGTGGATCTACTGAGGCACCTTCTGGTGTCAAGTTCAAATGATTGAGACACCAGAAGTATGTTTTAAAGAAATCCTGTTCTGCTGCCTGACCTGGAGCATTTTTTATTCTTGCTTTCACATCACCTTGAGATATATTTTCAGTTCACACCCCCTCGAAGATTGATTTCCCCATTGTCCTTCCAGATGGGTGTGTGAGCTAAAGAGAGACAATCCTATGCTGCTCCATCATAAAAATACTGTCAATGCTCTGAATTCGACTTTGAGCCCTTCAGTCCGTTCTCACACCTGAACATCTCTCTGTTCTGGCTCTCTCTCTCTCACACTCTCACACATACATAGTTAAGTATATGTTTCTGTTCGGTCTTTGTTTGGGCAGATTGACCAACATTATACTTGCATATACTCTAGTGAGTCATTCTTAACTGCTAGTTGTTAGGAGTCTAGTCTCTGAACTGAGCCATTATCCTCAAATAATTATCGGTGTTGTTTTTTTAAAAAAAGGATGAAGAAGGGGTTGGTAAAGGGGTATACCGAGAGCAGATTACTCCCAAAACATTTTTTTTAAATGGATGTGGGGAGGGGATTACCCAGGTCCATGCATCTGTTGTCTGCTGAATAAATCCCTCGAAAAATGAATATGGAAACATGATCAACCTTTTAATTAAAATGGATGAAGCTGCTGCTTAATGTTCAGCCTGAGGTTCTGGAGATCATTTTCTTCTGTGGATGCCTGTTTGAGGACAGGATAGGCTGGACTCTGGTGAGATGCTCCTGCCAGATAGCTTGCTGACACCCACTGAGGTTTTTTTTTAAATGCGCTTGAAAGCTATAGCGTTAGTTACTGCTGGCCTAGCTGTCAGCGAAAAAAAAACAACGCCAGATGAACCACATTTTCTGCAGGGAATCCCCTGTACATCATATTGACTTATCAAACTTCAGCTCCGACTTGAGATTTCATTACGGCTTTCAAGATGAGCATTTTTTTTAAACTCCCCTGTCTACACTTGCATTTGAAAAATAGCTCCTTTTCTGAGATACTGGAAGGGGGTTGGGCAATGGAATTGTGAAATCAGCACTTCCAGGAGAGAAGGGACACTAGAAAAGACTTTAGATTTCTTCTTCTAAGTATGTCTGTGTTCCCTTTCATTTTTTCTGTTAAAAGATCTCAGGATGAATGTAACGAAACATGCAAATAACCCATCTTAGTTATTTTACAATTAAAAGCAAAACAAGTTGAAAGTGTTAGGATATAATGCATGTTTTTGCTTGTGCATATGACACATTTCTTGAATGCACAAATGTTTTCTAAAAGCTACAGAAATATATTTTTTATATTAAAAAAAAATTGGAGTACCATTAGACACTGGCTGACTTAAATGTGTTCCAATGTCCGAGATAAACAGTCAGTACTTGATCATATCCATGGACAATTCTATGTTTTAATTGGCTCTGAAGCATCCTTATAAATTTGAGTGAGGTAAGTAGATTGCAACTAGCACCCCATTGCTGCAGTCAGGGGTGAAATTAGTTGTGTAATTTATATAACGTGGAAATACAGCCAGCTTCTTCATCAAAGGAATAACTTTCCAAAATACTGGAGGTATAATCAAACAGCAATAATGCACTCATGTATGTATTGTACCCAGAAATTGAGGATAGTCAAGTTGATTGAAATAAGTCAACCTGCAGTCTCAATCTTCAGGGTAGCCACCATTTCTTCATTCCACGCTGCAAAAAACTCACAAGTGCATTATCACTTAATTAGTGAATTAATTAAAGCCAAGAATTTGATGTATTCCTTGTACACAGTATGAGCGTGGCCATTTGATTATAAATTTGTCGCTGTATTCTTGCTCTATACAACTTGGGAGCCCTACAGGTCAGTAATTAAAGCACTCGCCTCGGAAGCGAGAGATATGGGTTTTATTTCCAGGCAGGGCGAAACTTTGGCCAAGTTTCCTTACTTCACACGTCTGATAAAAATCCCTCAGAGAAAATTTGTCATTTCAATCCACGATTGTTTGTGTGACACTGTTGTGCGCATTTGGCTGCTGCGTTTCGCCCACATATATACAGTCAATCCACTTTACAGTCTATTCTGTGAAGTGATTTGGGACGATTAGAAAACGTGAAAATAGCTATATCTAATGCAAGGATTATTAGAGGGTTAAAATTACCCCCAAGTGCATATCCTATCAAGCTATCTTGCAGGACCTTTAGAGCTTCTTCTGATTTCACAGTTCCCCTCAAATTGGTATAATCTGCAAATTTAATTATTTTATGGTGGATTACCAGGACAAAGAGGATGAAGCGATCAACAGTGTGAAAGACAAAGAGGGAGATCAAGGAGGACAAGTTGCAGGGAGCCCAGATCATAAGCCAAGATAATGTAGTTAGTTACTGACTTTATCCAGAGTCATCCTGGTGTGGTGGGAGGGTGGAAGCCAATTTGAAGGAAATCCAATTTGGAGAGGTGGGAGAGGAAATAAAGTTCAGATATGATGACATTGTGGCACATTGGAGAGAGAGAACTGGTTGGAAGATTGGGTGAAAGCTGAAGAATTGAGGGTCAATGGTAGTTTCTTTTGAGAAGGGATAATAATGTTAGGTTTGAAAGGGAGGGTATCCTGCCAGATGAAAGAGACGTTGATTACATCAGGTAACAGGGGGATAGGAAGCAGTAGCTGTATGGAGATAGGGTCAAGGGAGCAGGTGGTGGGTTTCACATGAGAAATGAAAGAGGAGAGTGGTAAGAGGGAAGAGTCAAGGGTGCAGCCCAAGGGAGGAATAAAGCATAACAATTTGAGTTTAAGAATAATGAAAATATCTGAATATTAATGAAGTCAAGAAATGTGAGTTTTTAAAATCAAAGCTTTCGTGGTGGATTCCCAACAATCTCCCAAATAAAACTGTTCATTCACTTCATGGCGGAGTGGAGGCATACGGAGTCCTGTAGCTCAGTGGTGAGAGAGCACTCATCTTGCAAGAGAGACCTGGGTTCAATTCCAGGCAAGGTGAAACCTTGTGCAAGTTTCCATACTCCGCATGCTTAATAATGATCCCTCGAAAGAAAACACAATCATAAATTAGTCATTTCAATACACATCTGTTTGTGGGACACTGCTGTGGACAATTGGCTGACATGTTTTGCCCACAAAAACACAGTCAATTCACTTTACAGTATATTCTATGTTATACTCTAGAAGACATAAAAAGCGCTATATCAAAATGCAAGGATTATTATTATTAAGCACAGACTAGATGGGCCGAATGGCCACCTTTTGTGCCATAAAATTCTATGATTCTATGAAGACGAGATGAGCGTCTGAATTCTCTCAGCCTGAACTGCTGTGAATGTATTTTCATGCATAGTACTTGTGCTTTTTATTATTACTAAAGGTAATTATAAATAATTATTATGATCATTATTATATATATCCCAACAGAGGCAAAATCTTGGGCAAGTTTCCTTACTCCACATCCCTAATAATAATCCCTCACAAAAAAATTGGTCATTTCAATCTACGACTGTTTGTGGGACACTGCTGTGTGCAGTTGGCTACCGCGTTTAGCCCACAAATATATAGTAAATTCACTTTATGGTGTATTCTGTGAAGCACTTTGAGATGTCTAGAAGACGTGAAAAGCGCTATATCAAATGCCAGGATTATTATTAATATGGCTTTTTTGTGGGGTACTGCTGAGCACAAATAACCTCTGAGGTTTACTTACAAATACAGTCACTACACTTCACAATAAAATCCTGTAAAATACTAAGATGTTTCACTGACAATAATAATCCTTGCATTTGATATAGTGCCTTACCACAGTACTTCTAGGCTCGACCACGCCAATGCACTTCTTGTCGGCCTTCCCACTTCTTCCCTCCATAGGCTGCAGATAATCCAGAATTCTGCAGCCCATGTCCTCTACCACTCCAAGCTTCATGATCGCATCTCTCCCATCCTTGCCAGACTTCACTGGATCCCTATCCCAGAGAGGATCGACTTCAAGATCCTCACCCTTGTTTTCAAATCCCTCCAGTCCTCTGCACCCTCCCATCTCTCTGATCTCCTCTCACTCCAAACCAGCACCCGCTGCCTTCGCTCCTCTGGGTCTGGCCTCCTCCATGTCCCACGAATCCTCCGCTCCACCCTTGGTGGCGTGCCTTAAGCCACTACGCCCCGAGGCTCTGGAACTCCCTTCCTCACTCCCTTCACCTCGCCCCCTCTCTTCCCAGTTTCAGGTCACAGCTGAAGACCTTCCTCTTTGACCGTGCTTTTGGTCACCTTTCTGCCCCTGCCCCTGGCTCGGTCCCGGGATCCGTTATTGTAAAGCGCTCTGAGACGCCGTCTGGCGTGGAGGGCGCTATATAGATCAAAGTTGTTGTTGTTGTTGTTGTTCCCCATCACCCAAAGGATTCAATTAAAGATCATGGTCCTCACATTCAAAGCCTTCCATGGCCTCTCCCCACCCTACCTCTGCGACCTCCTAAACCCATAACAACCTGTCCGCCTCCTCCTCTCAGGAGGATCTGGCCTGCTTCATGCCCCACAACCCACCCGACCCACCAATGGTAGGTGAGCCTTCAGCCACTATTCCGCTAACCTCTTGAACTCCATCCCGCAATCCCTCTGTAGCTCCTTCAAGTCCCACCTCTTTGACGGTCCCATCTGTCACCCCAAATCCCCACCTTTTCCCTCCACCTTCCCCGACCCCAGCTCATGTCTAAAACAATGACTGTCTAGTGTCTTGGGAAGTCCTCCTCAACTGAGACGCTATACAAGTGTCATTTTGTTGTTGTTGTTCTAGACATCTCAAAGCACTTCACAGAATACACTGTAAAGTGAATTGTCTTTATATTGTGTAGACGAAATGCGGCAACCAATTGCTAACAACTGTGTTCCACAGACAGTCGTGGATTGAGGTGACCAATTTTTTTTTCCTGAAATTATTACCCATGGAGAAGTGATCTACCAATAGACTAACAACTGGGTTCCTACTTACTGCTCGGTAAACAGAGGCGTGTGGAGTCAGGAAATTTGCCCAGCGTTTCGTCTTGCCGAGAATCGAATCCAAGTCTCTTGCTTCACAAGCAAGTGGTCTAACCAGTGAGTCATAAAGGTATCAAATGCCAGGATTTTTATCTAGTAATTTAGACACATACCTAAATATAAAATGTGTTGACCCATCGTCATTTAGGAGCCCTTCAAATATGCTCTTGCTTACTTGGCTTAATGCCAGTCACTGATTTACACATAACACATTCTTCGCGTGAGTGCCGCATGAATTCACACACAAACCACAGTCAGACCACTTTACAGTAATGTGTAGATATTTGAGATACCTTAACAACACAATAACACACTATATAAAATGCTAGGATTAATTATTACTTTATTATTATCCTGGTTACACATATGACCCTATTATTGTGGGATTGTTTTATGCATATCTGAGTGAAGAAAGTGTTTTATTTGATCTTTGGGAAATTGGCAAAATGATTGCGATTGTGGCTAATATTACCTGTCCCACAACCCAAGTAGCAATTAAGGAGCCCTCCCACCCCTAACCTATCATGCAACGTGCCATGAAAATCCTGAGAATAATGATTCAGAGACCTGAAATATCTAATGGTCTGTGGAAAGCCAAGGTCAAAATAATAATAATAATCCTTGCATTTGATATAGTGCATTATCATGTCGTCGAGACATCTGAAAGTGCTTCACAGAAGATAGTGAAAATATAGTAGTGACTATTCAGTTTGTGGGTGAAACTCAGCAGCCAATTGCGCACAACCAATTGTCCCACAAACAATTGTGGATTAAGTGACTAATTAATTAATTATTTTGGAGGGATTATTAAAACAGAATATAACAATATACAAAACGTTGCATACTCTTAAATTTTAAGACAACAGGTTTATGGAAAATTGCAGGCCTCAGGTAATTTGTCAGGTCTGTACTCTCACAAAGTAAATACTAGCTCTCAAAGTAATGTGTTTTATGCTGTATTATATGCTTCCCAATATCACATTCCTTCTTAGTGACAAACCCGTAGAGTAGCAAAAGTATGTATGAATGGTCTTAACTAAATATATATAAATGATGGTTGTCACTGAAATAAAGCAATATTATAATTTAAATGGCATCATAGCCAATTACAAGCATCTTGCATTCCAGCATCATGCAATGGTCTATTAGCATGGGAAAGTACGCACTACCAGGAAGCAAGTGTATTTCAAAAGAGCTGTACTGTATTTCACACCTTTAGCAGAGTTGTTAAACACATGGTGTTGGTGACAGAGGTGACAGTGCTGGATTATTTAATTGATTGCTTTAGTCCTGAGTGAGGCGAGCATGTCTAGGAATGTTGACTTTGCATGTTTCTAAACAGAGCGATAAATTGTTGCAATATAAAAATCACAATCCTTACATTTTATATAGAGACTTACACGTTGGGAGCATGTCTCAAACACTTCACAGGATGTAGTGTAAAGTGTAAAAAGGCAATTACAGACGGTGAGGTCTAGAGACATTATGAACAATATCTGGATTTTTGGAAACCACAAGCTACATCTGCACCACATTACACAGAAAGCTACGTTCCCTTTGACAAGCCTGTACCTCCTGCAGAGTTTTATATTTCTGTGTATTACCGAGGAAGACAAGTCCCTTGACATATATGTAAGGGCTTCTCTGCCACAGAGTGGTGTGTTGCCTTACTAGAACCGGGAGCCTGATGCACAAATCGCTGGGTGTACACATCTGCGACTAATAAGGTCATGAGTGAGGCTCCCCGATAATGATTGCTATTGTCTTTTGTTTCACATGTGAGTGCGTCCCTTCAACTACTGCTTTGCAGGGCTGCACAAGCACCGAATCAGCACATTGAACAGTAGAATTGTTACAGGATTCTCACTCATTGTAAGTCACCTTGTGACTGAAGAGAAAATTCTCCTGGTGTGAAAATTAAATTCAAGAGCATTCTTCCCAAAAGGTGCCCTCGCAAACTGACTGATGAAGTATACAGTCTCCCTATTCTTGTAGATTGTATCTTATAGCATCTCCCACGTTGACACACTCCACCAGGTTCTGGAACAACATACACATCATTGCTCATGTTCATTACATCAATTTCTGAAGGCTGGCTTGTATGTATCTAACACCCAGGAGGACAGGCATAATGAAATGCCCTGCATCATCACAATGCTCAATGGTGTTTATCGCCCCATTCTCCTGATCCTCAGTGTTTCTGTTGGTGTGGGTATAGTACAGAGAAGTGATTTCTCTCTTGCAATATTTGAAACTCAACTATTTAGCTGATGTTTGATTCCAATGTTTGTGATGATTCAGGCTGCTATCTATTATGAAAGGGTGAGTGAGACGGAGATCAGGGATATAAGAGAACAGGGGCAGGGTTAGATTGGGATAGGGCAAACAGGGGGAAGGGGAGGAGGAGAGCAGTCACTTCTTGTTCACTGTTACAGCTTTCTTGCCTTTCAATCATTGTGCAGCTGAAATTTTCTGCCTTTGATCACTTTAGCTCTTTCCCCCCTTACATTCAACCCACAAATACAACAATAAAATTACATTTATAGAGTGTCTTTCACGCTGGGAGGACGTCCAAAGGCGCTGAACAGTCAGGTCGGTAACCGAGCAAGGGAGAGAGGCAGGGTAGGGGGAAGTGGTGCGAGAGAGTTAGGAGGGGAGGGAGAGAGTTGGGAGGGCAGCAGAAGGCACGGTCGTAGAGGAGGGTCTTGAGACCGGACTTGAAGGGGACGAGGGAGGGAGCGAGGCGAACGGACTGTGCGAAGGAACTGTGGGATTGCACTCTGGCCGACCCATAGCCATTTGCCCAATATTGCCCCACAGTCAGGATTTCTGTCATTATGACTCTCTATGATTCTCCTGTTGTGAAAGGCGATATACAAGTGTAATTTTGTTGTTATTGTGTTCAGGTTTTCTCTTTCTCCTGCCCCATTAACTACACTGGGTCTAAGAAGTGGTTTGTTCGACAGAATCTTGTTCTTAACTGTGCACAAATAGTTGAGAAGCTTGTTTAATTCTGCCTCTAGAAACAGCCAGCTTAGTGACTGTGTTGGGGCTGATATTACAGTACCCACATAAAAATCCTTGCATTTATATGTAAACATTGACTAATGCAAGCTAAATGAAGGCGCAAATATTTTAAATCAAGAATAGACAAAGTGCCTCTCCATTTTACACTTAGTCATATTTCCATCTCAGCTGAGACACAGCACTTGCTTTTTCCAACAGTGCACAGCTGGGAGAAAGCACCAAACTGCGATTGTGCACTGATTACTGAGCAATGAAGCTGTTTGCCAGATGTGAACACAGCTTTGCTCCGGCAGCACCAGATTGGGTAGGTGAAAGGTGTGGACCTCTGCCCCAAGTTCAGAGGTTCACCACTTCCCGAGAATCTGGGGCTCGCCCAGTGACGCTATTGATACAGCACCAAATGCCACGAAGCCACATGTACTCTCACGTTTTACACCAGCTTGAGTATAGCCCCCCTGGGGTGGAATGCTTGTTAAGCAGTGAAGGAGATGTAAATTTCCAGTCCATTTCCTGCATTAATTTTCAACATCAGTAATTCAGCAGGAGAATATCGGAAGCATGCATCAGAGTACAGTAAAATCTTCACATATCCACGGTATTCCTTTTGGTCAACCTGGTATAAAATTTAAATGTTCAGAAATCAGACCTTCACGTATGGTAGGCAACTGCTCCATCAGTGGAGAAATTGTGGTGCAAGCTGAAACCAATTATGACAGCTGATTAGATTGTTTTTAGGCTACAAATAACGATGAAGGCAGATCTGTCATTTGCTAATTATTTTATATGCAATCTCGCCTCCCTTTTCTACTCCTGGATTTTTAATCACTTATCTTCCTGCCACCCTGCTCTGGTAAGAACACAAGCTGCACTGTTCGTGCAGGTAATAAAAGCAAATCCAAGAAATGATCCTAGTGTTTTGAAATATTGTCCATTCCTGATAAAGTCCTTTCTCATCTAACTCAGACAGATAGGATAAAGATTTCAGAGCAGGATTTCGCTGTTGACTTTCAGGAGTCTTACATGAAATTAGCAGAAAAAGAATCTTAATCCGATTTTTGATTAATAAACATTTCTCATTCAGTGGCTTATTATTGTGTAGGACAGGGTGGTGCCGCAGCTCAAATTCCCTATTTGTGAAAGATCTGCGGGCTGCAGAAGCAATATTTTGTGGTTCCCTTCCAGAAACATATTTACACAGCACCTTTTTCGTGTTGGAAGGATATCTCAGCGCACTTGACACCCCAGTTGGGCAGCTGAACTGTGGGTCGGAATGTTACAAATGGTCTTGGTGGGCTGGATAACATCAATCGCCAGGCTGAATGCCACCCCTGGGCAGCCAGTTGGATCTCGCTGGTGTAAGATGTCAAAATATTAAACTGATGCAGTGATGGGTGTTGGTCTGAAGTGTGGGATTTTTTGGACAGTGAAAAGAAACTGTGTTTTGTATTGATGCCATCTCTAACCTTAGAATTTTGACTGAACAGTTTTGTGCTTTTAGAATTACATAAAATGGATTTCGACAACGTAAATAGGCAAAATATATTTCCACTAGTATTGGTTGTTAACTGTTCCGAGACACTACCCCGTATGCTATATAAATGCAAATAGTCGCTGTTGAGATGCTCTGCCAAGTAAGGTGGTAGTCTATTTTGCGTTCCAAGAGGCAGGTGTATGAAGGATACAGATGAAGGGCTATGGGGATAAGCCCGGGCAGTGGGATTGAATGAATATTTTACTCAGAGAGTTGGTGAAGACTCAATGGGCTCAATGATTTCTTTCTGAGCTGCTGCTTTGTAATACAAAAGGCTACTGCAGATATAGTGTAGCGCTATATATATTTAGAAATTTCTTTCTAAATTTCTACAATTCTATTGAAACTTGCCATTTCCTGTAGCTCAGACCACTCACCTTTCAAGCAAGAGTTCTGGGTTCTATTCCTTGGTAGGGTGAAATGTTGAGCAAGTTTCCTTACATGTAGCAATAAGTAGGAACCTGGTTGTTAGTTGATTGGTGGATTGCTTTCCAGGGGTAATAATTCCTTTAAAAAAAAGTAATTCAAACCACGACTGTATGTGGGACACTGCTGTGTGCAATTGCCTGCCACATTTTACCCACAAATTATACGGTCAGTTCACTTTACAATGCATTCGGTGAAGTGCTTTCAGACATCTTGAAGAAGTGATAAGGCGCTATACCAAATGCAAGGATTATTATTTGGCTCAACTATCCATGCAGGTGTTTGTACTCCACATGTTTCCATCCTCCTAATCCCTCAAATTCCCTTCTCCCTCATGTATGCATCAAATTACATACATCGGTGTGTTTTTTTACTGTAACAGCAGCTTCTAGCAGTGACTACCACATTCTCATCACCTTCTGGATAAAGATGTGACAAATAGATTTACAAAACTGAGTTTTTATATATATAAAATGGTAAAATCCAGGTCAGTGACCAGAAATATTTCCATGATCTTAACCTTAAAATAATTGCCTTACATTGATGATTGCATTGAATTTTATAAAAATTGTATCTTAAATCCATTCAGTTTAAATCTTGATGCCAATTCCACAGTTCTTTTACATTCCAAATCATAGCTGAATTGATGTATTTTTCAAAATGATGTACAATCTTAAACTTGAAGACAATAGAATCATAAAATCATAGAATTTTACGGCTCAAAAGGAGGCCATTCGGCCCATCTAGTCTGTGCCGGTTCTTTGAAAAAAGCAACTCAATCCTACTGCTCCGCTCCCTCCTCATAACCTAACAGACCTGTTCTCCCTAAATAAAGATCTAATTCTCTTTTAAAAGCTGTTATTGAATCGGCCTCCACCACCTTTTCAGGCAATGCATTCCAGATTCGAACAATCTGCCGAGTGAAAAAATTTCTCCTCAGCTCCCTCTGCTTCGTTTTGAAACCATTTTAAATCTGTGACTACGAGTCACAGATTCGCCCATCAGTGGAAACAGTTTTTCCTTATTCTCCCTGTCGAATCCCCTCATAATTTTATAAACCTCTATTAGGTCTCCTCTCAACCTTCTCTGTTCCAAAGAGCCTATCTAGCCTTTCCCCATAAGGCTCAATCTACCATTCTAGTAAACCTTATTTGCACCCTTTCCAATGCCTTAATAGGTTTACGACTAAGACCATCTAATGCTTTCAGGCCTCAAATTTGCCATTTTTAACCAATGACCCAACTAAATATTGTATGAATCTTGGTTAAAAAAAAATAATGTATTAGAACAGTATCTTTGATTAGGGCTAAATAATCTTTAAAGTACTATGAAAGTGTGGTATAAGCTTGTACGGGATGTCTTCCCAAATGTATAGTGTATTGAGAAAATAAATTTTACATTTAAAAAAATGGTACAATGCATAACCTTTGTAGGAATCCAAGCTTTTCAAAAAAATGGTTTGAAGGTTCACATAAAAACATTGGGTCACATATTTCATCTCTATTCTGTAATAAAAGCGCTACACTATACCTGCACTAGCCTTTTGTATTACAAAGCAGACAAAGCAGCAGCGAAGCTGTTTTTTCTCCCCTCATGAGGGAGACATTAATGTAGTTTACCGTAACCAGCAAATCATGGATGCATGCGTTTAATCAAGTAATTTAACGGATGAATACATGTTCTATTTTTATAAACAATATCAAAGTACAGACGTGCAGCCTTGACTACTGTACATGATTCAACCATACAGTTTTTATACAGCGTACTGCAGACAGGTTAGAATGCCATGTACTGCATGTTGCAGCTTAAATATTAATTGCTGGAGAAATCAGCAAATATGAGAATAGGGAAGCATGACACTTTTCCATCCCTCAGCCTACTCTGGCAATTCTCAATTGTTTCTGTTTTACTTGAGGTATGTGTTTCTATTTTGTGCCAATTTATATGTGCAGAATTCTCGAAAAGAACATTAGGAAAAATCAGAGAACAGGAGACCATTGCAGCTGGATGAAAAATGCTACAAGATGTATAGGTGGATGGAAGCTTTAAATTCTTACAGTGGAATCAACATCACTGAACTAAGTCCTAAATGAGCTCTGTTTGGAGCTCCTGTGGCTTAGTGGTTAGAGCATTTGTCTTGCAAGCTGGGGAGACCAAGCTGGGGAGACCTGTGTTCGCATCCAGGCAGGGCAGGGCGAAACCTTGGGCAAGTTTCCTTACTCCACAAACCTAATCATAATCCATCCCCCACAAAAAAAACACAATAATAAAATTGGTTATTTCAATTCACGACTGTCTGTGGGACAATGCTGTGTGGAATTGGCTGTCGTGATTTGCCCACAAATATACAGTTAATTCACTTTACAGTATATTCTGTGAAGCACTTTGGGACGTCGATAAGATGTGAAAAGCGCTATATAAAATGCAAGGATTATTATAATTATTTGTTGCAACCTGAACATTGCCAATACTTCATCAGTCAAAGATTTCAAATGGTAGTACCCTCAGATACAATATTCACATACTGGAAAATCTGCCCTCAAGTATCCTAATTAATTATTTGCTTCTGGAGGAAATAAATCGAAACAATGAATTTCTACCTTACAAACTGTTTTTAAAGCCAAATGATGGGTGATCGAAACATTGGTCAGAATATCATTATTTTCCTTTATAAAGCAATATAAATTACAGAATAGAACTGTATCAGAAAACACAATTTCCCATTTCCCGAAGTCAGATGCTTTTTGATGACCCAATAGAAAATGTTAGTAAATCATATGAACAAGTACTCAAAGAGATAATATATTACATTTAATGGGCAACAGAATGCTCTTAAGATATGCAATATTGAAAAACCCCAGATAGAACTCTTATGCACTTTATGGTCACGAACCCCTTTCATGGCAAGAAGATAAACATAAGTACTGTATATACAAAACCCAAAACCAATACAATAGATTCACACCAGGTAATTTTGGAGCAGGAATCGGATTAATTGACCGGGAGTAGTAGATGTGTGAAATAATTCATTAAATGACATTGGTAAATTATAGTGCTGAAGGACACCTTCAGCACTATAATTGCTCAGGAACCATGTGAGTTACATGGTTCCTGATATTCGAACGGATTGAGTTTCAGCATCCAACATCCCGGGCCAGTTTGTACAGTATATCTGATACAACAACAACAACGACTTCGATTTATATAGCGCCCTCCATGCCAGACGGCGTCTCAGAGCGCTGCAACAACAACAACAATGACTTTGATTTATATAGCGCCCTCCACGCCGGACGGCATCTCAGTGCGCTTAAGTAGCGGATTCCGGGACCGAGCCAGGGGCAGGGGTAGAAAGGCGACCAAAGGCGCAGTCGAAGAGAAAGGAATTTAGCTGTGACCTGAAACTGGGAAGAGAGGGGGCGAGGCGAAGGGAGTGAAGAAGGGAGTTCCAGAGTCTTGGGGCACAGTGGCTGAAGGCACGGCCGCTGAGGGTGGAGTGGACGATTCAGGGGACATCGAGGAGGCCAGACCCGGTGGAGTGAAGACAGCGGGTGCTGGTTAGGGAGAGAGGAAATCAGAGAGGTAGGGGGGTGCAGAGGAGTGGAGGGACTTGAAAGCAGTGGTGAGGATCTTGAAGTCAATCCTCTCAGAGACAGGGAGCCAGTGAAGTCTGTCAAGGACTGGGGTAATGGGGGAAGTTTGATGCGGGTGAGTGTGCGGGTATTGAATTAGCTGGATTTTGTGGATTATCTGATATTTATAGACCATAAAACTTTGTAGTCTACAAATAAAAAGGACAGTTTTCAGTTAGCAATAGGCTTAATCTCTGGTCATATGATTTCTTCAGCATTAATTTTTAGTAAAACTAGCAGAACTCCTCCTACTCAGCTGCCGTTAACGTTGAAAGCCACAGCTCCAATGGATTGGTGGTCCCAGCTTGACAAAGAACAGAAACTTTGTTCTGTTCACATTTAACAGATTGATTGTTCACATTGTTGGGGGAACCCGAGCCTTTACTCTTGCCAATCTGTGCATAAAATCTCCAGGACTACATAAGTAAGTGTGTTCCTCCAGAAAGAGACTGCATTCCAGATATTATTGGAGACGTTATCCTTCCGATGAGACGTGAAATCAAGGTCCTGTCTACCAGTTCAGGATGTTAAAGATTGCCTGATACTGTTTGAAAAGAGAAGGGAGTTTTCCTAGTATCCTGGTCAGCATTCTTCTAAAAGAAACAATTGGCTGTTTGGGGATATTGCTGAGTGAAAATTGGCTGGCAATTTACCTACAAAATAATTATACCCAAAACACTTTAACATGTCCTCCAGATGTCAATAATAATAATAATAATAATAATAATCATTATCCTTACATTTGCTTGAGCACTTTTCATGTCAGGACGGCACAAATCACTTCACAGGATTTTTCTATAAAATGTTGTGACTGTATATTTAAGGTGAATGCAGCACCTAATCTGCTCACAACAATGTCCCCAAAAATAGCCAGGAAGTAATTCACTAATTTTAATTGAGGTATTCTTGGCCAGGATCAATGCAAGGATTTATTTGTTTATACAGTACTTGGATACTCTTTAGAAAACTGATGTGTTTCTACACATGTTAGACATTTGGCTGATTCAAAAACAAACAGAATAAGACTACAGTACTTTGATTTTTGTTTTGCTACATTTTCTGTTTTTGATACATAATGGAAATGGATTCTTAAGCATGGTTTCAGATAGTGACCCAGAGTTATAAACTTTGTTAAAAATCTATCCATAGTGTTTTTTCCTCCTGTACTTGAACTGACAGTGAATCACTGTAACTCATGCTGGCTCTGATGAGATTCAGAGCTCTCCTCTGGATGGATTACAATGTTGTTCCGAAAACTAACAGAACAGGGTGTCACACCTCGAAAGACAGTGAGATTATATTTGTGGCCAAAAAAGGTTAAATATTTATTTTGATTCATCAAGCTTGTTTCAATACAAAAAAAATGCCCCCTTTTTTCTAGTTTTGCAAAACTGAAAATCCTTGAGAGTTGGAAATTGTAATGCTGAATGTTTTGCTAAATGAACACACCAACTTTTCTCCATTTAATGACATTGAGGCAGAAGGAAACCAGACCTGAACTTTATAAATGAAACAATTACTTGCGCTTTAATTTGACCATATCATTTTCTTTGTGGTAGACTTCCTTCAGGATTATGGATGCAAAGTTAACTTTCTACACTTGAACAAGACCGAAGCCCTTCTGATTGGCTCTTGTCACCACTTCCATACCTCAGGCATGGCAGCAAACCATCCATGGATGTACACTCCACCTCAATGAGCCAGTCTGGAACCTTGGTGGTTTGTTCATACCTCAACTGTCCTTTCTACCCAACATCTGTGCCATGACCTGCTCTGCCTTTCCCCACCTCCACATCATCACCTAGCTCCGTAACTGCCTCACCCCTCAGGCCACCAAAACCCCATCCATGCTTTGATTACATTTTGCCTCAACTATGTCAAATCCCTGCTTCTCAGCCTTCCAAACTCTTCCCTCCTCAACCTGCAGATAATCAACAACTCTATAGCTAGTGTTCTCTACCCTACCAGGCTCCATGACCCTATCACCCCTACCCTCGCCCGTCTCCGCATCCCCTGGAATCAAAATCCTCATCTTCAATCCTCTTTACTACATCTGTGACCTGATAATCCCATATCAACCTGTCCCCCCCCTCTACTCAGCAGGCTCCATGCTGCTGCACGTACCCGACCGATCATCAGCAGTCGGGCCTTCTGCCCCACCCTGTGAAACACCATCCCACAATTCCCTTCACCTCGCTCCTCACTTGCCTCCTTTAAGGCATGTCTCAAGATCCTTCTCTTTGACTATGCCTTCGCTCACCCTTCTGCCCCTACCTTCCCTGCCCTCCACACCCCGATTGGGTTGAAATCCCTGACAGTCCAGTGCCTTGGAAAGTCCTTCCAAAGTGAAAGGTGCTAATACAAACATAATTTGTTGTTGTTGCATTACTCAGATGAAACCAGCACATCGCACAATGCAAACTGTCCAAAATTCCTTCAATCCGCTTCCCACCTTGCTGGATGCCAACAAACTCTTAAGTTATCCACAGTACAGAATAATAATAATAATTATTGTTAAGACATGTTTAAGGGGAATTTTCTGATTTATTCTTGATATAGTTTAAAAATTGCATTCTCCTCTAAATCTAACTGCTTAGATTTTTTTTTTAAAAAGAAAGCTCAATTTGAACAAATTACATCAGAAAGGAACCCAAAAGAATACTGTATCCTGAGATGAAACGCTACTCATTTGGTTATTTTAAACATTAAATTGGTCATTTCAATCCACAACTGTTTGTGGGAAACTGCTGGACGCAATTGGTTGCCACGATTCACCCACAAATATCATCAACTCACTTTACAGATGTTAAAAGCGCTATATCAAATGCAAGGATTATTATTGTATATTATTAACACAAAGTTAAAGTATTTCAGATCTGTGGGTGTTAGGATGTTGTCAGTTGACCACTTTAACTAAGCAGCTTGCCCCTTTATAGGATCACAGAGTGAGAGATAAAACCTCCATCATCCAGTGGTTGTTTATAAGTAGAATTAGTAGAAGCCTGTGCGCTTTCACCCATGAAAAAGCTGTGCAGTGTAGGGAAGATAATGAGAGAGAAAGTGCTACAGGTGGTCAAGCTGGTGACTGCCTAGTTAACCATAATGCCTTACACACAGGTTTGAACCAAGGTCTGTGCTGAGTCAGTGGGACAGCAGCGGTGCCACAATTAGCTTCATTGCTTCTGGATGAGAGTGCAAGAATATCAACCTGGGTTCATTTTTGTGAAAATGTCAATAGATATTTAGGGGAGGGTAAAAAGAAGAAACAGTGTCAAGATTTGGGGCAGATTCAATACAAAAGTAGGGAACAAAATGGAAGCCATTTAGTTAAACCAGTTGGTTTGTTACGTAACCACTTACAACGTACCTCATTGTGAACGCAAACCTCAGGATCTCACTAATAAATCTTTTTTCTAATCCCTGCTCTTGCCTAAGGCTTGTTGATCTTAAGAAATTCAGTTCCATGTTCAAAGTGATCTATTTATATTAATAATTAATAAGAATAATAATCCTTGCATTCGATATAGTGTTTTGCACATCTTATCGACATCTCAAAGCTTTACAGAATATTCTGTAAAGTGAATTGATTGTATATTTGTGGACAAAACGCAGCAGCCAATTGCACACAGCAGTGTCTCACAAACAGTCGTGGATTGAAATGACCAATTTTTTTTATTATTGTTTTTTTTTAGGGATTATTATTAGGCATGTGGAGTAAGGAAACTGCCCAAGGTTTCGCCCTGATCTGCCTGGATTCAAACACAGGTCTCACGCTTGTAAGGCGAGTGCTATAACCACTGAGCTACAGGAGCTCCTTGAGCATTGATAACATTTATAACATTCCATCTGGTGCTCTTCACCAAGTTATTTTGTAACATAGAACCTGAAGTAGATCTCCTGTCATACTCCTCTTCTCACCGCTCCGAGACCAGGCATTTTGCATAATTAATCACTTTGTACCTTTTGTTGCTATATCAGTCTTCTATAACAACTACTGCAGTTAATTTGCCATTAATTGTTGATATCTAAATATCTTACATGTCAAATATTATCAAATGTTTTCTCTAAATCCAAGTAAATAATATCAATTGGTTGACACTCATCTACTGGCTTAGTTACTTCCTCAAAGATTTGCAATGGATATGTCAGGCATAGCAGATCGTTTCTAAATCCAAATGCCTACCTTGTGAGCCCAGAGCTAATCACTCATTATAGCCTCTGTGCTCATAAGGTACCATTTGCAAACTTAGTTCACTCAAGCATTTTGGCACTACATATTATGCAGGCTGCTCCATACGTTTTAGTTTCATGTCTCATTTTGTTTACATCTATTTATGATGGCGCTAGCTCCAACATTTTGGAGCCTTCATTTAATGCTTTATACTGAGCCATACAGACCAAAAATGTCCCTGAATCAATCTTGAACCTGTGCTGAGTTAGCATGTCTCAGCTAGGGCATGGTTGAGATACAAAACATGACCTCAATTTCCCATAGGATGGAAAGGAAATAGATCAGCCTATCGTTGATTGCTGTCTAGTGAATTCAGCCAAAAAGTATATATGCATGAACGTTTGTGAAGACAAGACTGAACTTGGTTGTGATGTTCCCACAGTCGAATATTCTGCTGACGCTAGCTCACTAAGCTTATACATGAAGTGTAGCTGCCTGCACACAAGCATAGCTGAATGGGCGAGGTACCAAAGGTTCGGATAGCTATTTTGAGCATGAGTCATTGGCTTCAGGAGTATTCTAAATAAGAATCACAGGACTTTATACTTAATGTGAGCAACGCATAATAACTGCTTATTATACCAGGAATGCTGAGGTGAAACACAAAGTTTTGTAACCATCATAAAAAATGTTTTAAGAAATAAAAATGAAGATTACGCAGAATTTGAATCATTTCTTGTTAAAATGTCTCAAATAGAAGCTACTTTTAATGCAGATCTTAAAAAGAATTAGATTCCAAATTAAGACTGATCTGAAATCGCCTTACAGATTGCAACTAGAATACAAGGTGGTGTATTGGACCTCAGGGTTTCCAGACTGTAAGTAATCCATGCAATAGCTGAAGTTGCAGTATGTTGCTTCGTGCTAATATCAGTGAGAAAATATCTGCCATCCACTTTGCAGCATTTCTGTGTACAAATTGTTTAAGATTGTCGTCAAATCAAAAGAATCTCAGGTTTATTCTTATTCTGGACAAATACACATTAGTATGCAATCCATCATGTACATTGGCACACAAGGTCACACAAGCAATAGAAGACCACCCCACAGTCACTTACCAAATTACAATTTACCTGAATAGATTGCTTTCTGATTTATATATTTTTAAAACTATGACAGATTTTTGTTTTATCTTGCAAAATTTTGGTTTTATTATGCAACACTGAGGTCTTCCTGAAAGCCTCCAGTTGCAAGCAGGTATTTAACTGCTGTACACTTGAAATAGTGGAACATTATTGATGTAGATGATATTGCAATTTTCAAGATCTTTGAGAGTTTGAAAGAGTAGTAGCTGATAATAACAGTCTTTGCCAAGGTCAGCCCTGAACTAGTGCAAATTGTCTTTCCTGTGCTTTAGGCATCTCAAATTTGCACTGGATACTGTAAGAAATCAATGATAAATTGGTCATTTCAATCCACGAAAGTTTGTGGGACACTGCTGTGCACAATTGGCTGCCGCGTTCAGGCCACAAATATACAGTCAATTCACTTTACAGTATATTCTGTGAAGCACTTTTAGACGTCTAATGTTATGAAAAGTGCTTATCAAATGCAAAGATTATTATTATTAAAAAGACTTTGGATGATCCTACTCAGCAATGGAAATTGAAACTCTGTTTCAGTGCAACCTGTTAAGCTCTTGACTGCAACATAATGGCTTACCATTCATTGACCAGTCTCATCAGTTCTCAGCCAGAGCTTTGATATATGCCCCAACCTCGGCCTCGTCAACTGAGAAACTCACGCATCCACCGTTTGCTAAATGTGACAACCCTTGCAAACCACAGCTTATAACCCTTGCTTATCCACGGGTTTTAACGCTAACATTAGCGCTAGGACGCAGTTGCGATGTTGCAATCAACCAGCGACAATACTTCTCTCTTAGGATTAAGGTAAATACAGTAACATGAATTTATTGTCGCTTCTCCACAGCTTAGCTAGTAAGTTTGGGAGTATTGGCTGCCAGGATCTGCAGATCTCTCTCTCTGTGTAAGTGTATCGTAGGCTGTGGAATTCTCTCTCTCTGTATCTCAGGCTGAAGAGGGATCTCTCTCTCTCTCTCTCTCTCTCTCTCTCTCTCTGTGAGAGCATCTCAGACTTTAGAAAGGTCTCTCTCTCACCTTCTCTCTATTTCACCTTCTCTTCTCCCCCCCTCCCCACCCTTCTCTCTCTCACTTCTCTCTATTTCACTTTCTCTTCTCCCCCCACCCCTCTCTCTCACCTTCTCTCTATTTCACCTTCTCTTCCCCCCATCCCCCTCTTCCCCCACCCCACCCACCCCCTTCTCTCTCTCACGTTCTTTCTCTCTCTCTTCTCTGTCTGTGTGTAGATCAGTCAGTCAGACAGCCTCCCTCCACCCACCCTCCGTGTTTCTCTCTCTCTGCCTGTGTGTAGATCAGTCAGTCAGTCAGCCTCGTGGCTTGCTGCAGATGCACCCAAACTTACATGTTATAACTGTATGTGTTTAGTTCTACGAAACGCGAACTTACTCCCCGTATCCCCATGTTTCCCACAGAGTCTTGCATTTTCCAACCGCGAAAAAGCAAACGTACTCCCCGTATCCCCATGTTTCCCATAGGGCCCTGTATTTTTCAACTGTGATTTTACCAACCACAGAGGTTTGCAGGAACGTATCCCCCGTGGTTGGGGAGGGATACCTGTACATTTAACTTTCAAAAGAAGGGTGGTTGGAGAAATAGGAATGAGACGAAAAACTAATGAATTAAAGCAATTAATCATTCACAATTTGAGCATTGCAGTCCAGCACTGTCAAAGCCATTTGTCTCTTACCACCAAGCACTGATATCCATAACTCTAATCACAAATTAGATTGATTAGGATTAGATACTACTCGACCCAAGAATCAGACTTGCATCCCCACACTATCCCTTTATTACTTTATTGCCAAGACACTTTTCCATTCCAAAAAATAATTTGCAAATATATATTTTTAAAAATATATTTTAATACTTTTATATATACTGTATTTTTATTGGCACCTTAGAACGTCCTCCCGACATGAAAATAAATCTATAAATGTAATTTTGTTGTTGGTTGTTTTATCACATTACTATCGGGAGAACTGGGACACACAGATACCTGAATTAGTTGAGGGAATGGGGACAAACATCAGCATGGAATAGGACTAGACATGTGGGAGTATTATAGTTGACTCTCCATAAGTCATGGAGATGTCAGAATGCTGTGAAATGGTTTCTTCAGTCAAAGGGATGATAAGGTCACATAGAGGAACAAACAATCTCAATTTAATTTTGCTCCACTAAGAGTAAACTGGAGAATTAAAGGATTGCAATACTACAAAGGTACCCTGGATAGTAAACAGATAATACAAAAGATGGTTTGCTGAGAAATCTTGTTTTTAATCGTCTATTTGTTAAATCTGTTAGCCACATTCCCCCACAATCATCCCATTAAAAAAAATCTATATGCTTATGTGGAAAATGGTTTTGTTTTAAGGAATCAATTCAACATGAGGTGGCTAAAAGAACATAATGTCTATCACTCAGCTGTTGGGATCCTTTACTGTGATGAGTTAATGATCTCAGGAGCACAGTGCTACAGTTGGACTCTCGGAAGAGGAAATTTCAGTGAGACTGCAATCCAGGTGCCATTACTGAAGAGTACCCATATGATATTGGGAGGATAAAAGTATTTTGGGTTGTGATGCACTCTAATGGTCAAACCCGCTTTGTAATCATTCCTTACGACTCACATGAGGAGAATTAATGCTTTGACAGAACTGCAAGTTGAACAGCTTAGTTGACAAAACGATTCAACCTAAACCAAAATCCTAACTCGAAAACAGGCTGCATTATAAATATGGGATTCATTAGAGACATTTAAAGAGTATAATTTTAAGAATTTATTATTCTTTACAAATAAACAATGACGTAAGATGTCATCATAATAAACCAGTTTCATCATGGTACAGTACTAACATTTCAAAGATGATTTTCAATATGAATTGATAGGCCATCTTTAATGGTGTAATTACAAGGGATAGAATTTAATCAAGAGGGTCAGCAAAACTAGGAGAGTGAAGTTCAGATAGTTTGATAAATGTCTTCTGTTTCTTGAGGATGAATTACTGCAGTTAATTCCCTTCCAGATATTTCGTACATTTGTGCCCATCAAGATGAGTGATGTCAATTTTATGAAATTGAACACTTTCCCACTTTGCACAGGCAGTTCCAGCGTCAAGCTCTCCCAGATCATCCATTGCACAGAAAATGTGGAATAAAGTTACTTCTTCAGTCCTGCTACAATGCACTCACCAAGAATGTTGCATCAGTGTAAATCTTTCCATTTTGCACACCAGTTTACCCAAGGCATCTTTGTGTGAAACTGCCAACCTAAGTTGTATTATGAAATAGGCCACTGACCCGAAGGGCCAAAATTTTAGCTCTCAAAAACTCAAAAGGAAATTTTCAGCCAGCAAAAGAAGGAGACTGTCATCTCTTCAATCTCAGCTAGATTCACATCAAGGTCCATTACTGCACACTATTACTGTACAAAGTGAGGCAATGAACTGGATAGCAGTAATGCTGCTGTAATAGAGTGAATGATAAAATCTAGAACCATGGTACTGCAAACAATAGTGAGGCAAGTCAATGAGATTGACTCTATATACATTTCACTGAGGTATTGTTAACAATTACTTACCCAAAAGATATCCTTCTTTACAAAGAGCATTCATATTCCTCTTAAAGCTTCAATGTCTCAGTTGGTAACCCCACTATTGCTGTGAAACCACATCTTAAAGAATAGAGAAACTCCAGTTCTGATCCTATTCCTTGCTGCTGTCAATCAGAATAATACCAAGGATATTACAATTAGCCTCAGCTGAGTAAAAGAATCAGACAGAATTGCTGCACCTGATTGCAATCCAGTGATAGATCTATATAAGGTGTGTGATCTATATAAAACTACAATCATTGTGTTTTTTTTAAAGTAGAAACTGGTTTGAAAGTACTTTCATGAATGTATCTTGAATTTCATTGCTGTGTTGCACACTCAACAGATGCCCCCTACAAAAGGAAAAATTAAAGCATACTTTAAGCACTAATCAAGTATTGCCTTCATTGAATTACAGGCAATGGAGCAATAGCCATACTTTTCTGTCATGAACACAATTTTGGGAAGCTGGGGGGCTCTTCTGCAGATCTGAGTATTCGAAGTGGAGGTACCTGGAAGATTCGGTGATATTTATGTAGTGCTCATCACAAAAAAGATACCTCAACAGCATATTTTACTGGTACTGTACTTAGAAATACATCAAGCTAAATTATGGGAACTTTGCTCCAGAAGTACTGGATTGTCCAGAACATGTTGAATGGTAACATTTGATAAAATCTTACATTTCAACAGTTTACAATCCTATTGCTATGGATTGGGATATATTTATTCTCCATTTGTTTAACTCCTTTTCACATCCTGAAGGCACTGACTCTTGTTGGAGCAATGTTTCAAGCATTTCCACTATCTAACTGGCTATTTGCAATATGTGAGCATAGACAGGGTGTGACATAGGCTGTCTCAGCAAGGAAGGCCAACATATCATATCCAACATCATACAATAATGTTTTTTCAAGCAGCTTTGCAGGATAGCAACCAGGAACGGGGTGTAGAGATCAATTGTAACCTCTCCAACTTTTACCAACTGTTGTCCCAGCTAACATAGGATAGAATAGGAATCATATCTGACATTTTGCTCTGGTTAAATCAGAGCTATACTTATCAGTACATTTATCTATGTTAAGAAAAATATGATAATGTGCTTTCATTTTTAATATCAGATGTGCAAGATTTTAAAAGGCTTTTTACAACCAGTTTCAAAGTATTTTATTTTCATATATTTATTTACACTATACACTGTTGTTCAAAGGCGCTAAACAAATGTAATTTTGTTGTCATTGTTCCATTTGTTGCCAGTAAGCATAGCTAAAGAATGTGAAAAATAAACAGTGATGGACAAATCTGTTTGACATGTTGAAATACATTAGCAATAATGCTTATTACACTCATCATAAATGCATTTGCTTCGCATAATTACAATACAAATCAGAGTAATACAAAATGTAAACCAAAAGCCATCTAGATCAAAGCTGTCAATGGCCTTTTTAACACCTTAACCACAAATTCATTTCTTTTTCTCGTTTTCTTGATGCAACCTTACCAAACCTATTACAAATAAAATGTAAACACACAAAAAAAGCAACACGGGTATTGAAAACAGTCAATTAAATTTTCTGACTGCACTGCAAGTTTAGATCTAAATGTCAACAATGTCGAATTGTGCTGTTGTTACATTTCTAGAAATGTTCAGTTGTAGTCAATAACTGACCTAAATCTTATACGGGTTTAAAATGCGATGATTTCAAATGAGAAACCTGAAAATCCTCCCAGTCTCACCCTGGGAAACTATTTTACCTTAAAATTTAAGGTGGTGCATACATGTGGAAAATTCGTAAATTCAGTCTTAATTTGGAAGATGTTTTCCCCCAGTTCCCTATATGTTAAGTTTTAAATAATATACTGTGTTTTCCACAGTATGATACATATATAATATAAATATGTCTTGTCTACTGTATAACATAAATAAGAACTGCAATCTCTACAGTTCATAGGTGCCAGATGCTTTCTGGTAACTCACCTAACTAACAATTATTCAGGTTGTGAATATGTTATTCAACTTTGCTACATCACAAGCACATCAGATTCTCAATTAAGGAGTGAGTTATCCAATGTGTTATATTGCTCACAAAACATCACTGTACACTATAGCCTATGAAGCACTCTGAGACATCTCACCGATAATGCTCAATGCGATAATGCTCAAATAACATATTTTACTGATACTTAGAAATACATCATGCTAAATTATGGGAACTTTGCTCCCGAAGTACTGGATTGTTCAGAACATGTTGAATGATAACATTTGATAAAGACTTAAATTTCAACTGTTTACAATCCTATTGACATGGATTTGAGATTTAATGCTCTATTATTTAAAACAGTCATTATAATAATAATCCTTGCATTTGATATAGCGCTTTTCATGTCTTCTCAACGTCTCAAAGCACTTGATTTGAACAGTATCTTCAGAAACAAACAACAAATAGCTTGTTAAACTTAGTAAAGTAAGTATCTATCTGCACAGTGATAACGTAAACATTTGCCACTCTGTAAACATTAGTTTGCATTGTTTATCAAGAACCAATGCTTACTACAGTATTACAATATTTCACAATGGAAGATAAAATACATTAAAACTGTGCACACCTTACCCAAAATGTGCAACAAAGAGGCAATGCAGAGAACACCGCAGAACTGTAACCTCTACATTCATCTATTAAGTTTGTTTATCAATGAGTTTTCAAAGCAGTGAGAAGCACATGTATGTGGAATTGGCATAATATTTCCTGGCATTGTAAAGTACTGTATTAGCATTCTTAAAAATGGAGCAAAATCTAATGTGTAATGTGGATAGAATTTTTCAGCACAAAAGGAGGCCATTCGGCCCATCGAGTCTGTGCTGGCTCTTTGAAAAGAGTTATTCAAAGTCAATCCCACTCTCCGACTCTCTCTCCACAACCCCGGAAACCCGTCCTCCCCAAATAACCATCCACTTCTCTTTTACAAGTTGTTATCGAATCAGCCTCCACTACCCTTTCAGGCATTTCAGATTTGAACAACTCGCTGTGTTAAAAAAATTCTCCTCACCTCCCCTCTGCTTCTTTTAGAAGCTATTTTAAATATGTGATCTGAGTCACTGACACACCCACCAGTAGAAACAGTTTTTCCCTGTTTACCCCATCGAATCTCATGATTTTCAAAACCTCTATTACGTCTCCTCATAACCTTCTCTGCTCCAATGAGAATAATCCTAGCCTCACCAGCCTTTCCTCATAACCAAAGTCCCTCATTCCTGATACCATTTTGGTAAATCTCCTCTGCACTGTTTCCAATGCCACAACATCCTTCCTAAATTGTGATGCCCAGAACTGAACACAGTACTCTAGCTGAGGCCTAACCAGTGTTTCATACAGGTTAATCATTACCTCCTGACTGGAATGCAGAAAACTTGATTTTTGTGTCTATTCCTGAATTGTATTATTATATTTCAAACTAGAATAAAGATTGCTCAGAAAACTCTGATGCAGTTGGAAAGATTTGCCTTCCCTCTCCACCTTGATTTAAATCTCTTCTGTCCCTTCCTGATGATCATTTACAGAACTAGTTCTCTGGGTACTTACATGTCAATACAGAGTAGGCAAATATATTGCATATGATAGATGAGTAGGCAAATATATTGCATATGATAGATTTCTAAAATGAAAACGCTAGGAATGCTTAGCAGGTCAGGCAACATCAATGAAGAAAGGAAAGCGAGTTAACATTTCAGGTCAATGGCCTTCCGTCAGAACACTGACTGCTTTTATATCAATAAAGATTTGTTGGTGTTGACTGGTTAACAAAATTATTGCGGGACTTTGGGCCAGGATATGACAGCTGCCTGATCAAGTCAACGCATAAGACAGGAATTTCCTCACGGAATTGAGTGGTTATCCGACGTCAGGCTCACAAGGCCAGTTACTGAAAAGCATTAGGGTTGCTTGTCAGCCTTCCCAATTCCTCCCTCCATACATTGCAGATAATCCAGACCTCTGCAGCCTGTGTCCTCTACAGCTCCATGCTTCGTGACCCTATCTCCCCCATCCTTGCCCGACTCCAATGGTTCCACATCACCCAGAGGATTCAATTCAAGATACTGGTCCTCATTCAAGGCCCTCCACAGCGTCACCCCATCCTACATCTGCAACCTTCTAACCCCATACCAATGCCTGCCATTCCCATGCCCACCATTCCCTTTCACTCAGCAAGTTCTGGCCTCCTTCACATCCCCCGACGCATCCGCCCCTCCTTTGGCAGGCGAGCCTACAGCCCCTAACCTCCGGATCTCCATCCCACAGTCCCTCTGCCTTGTCCCTTCCCTGGCCTCCTTCAAGATCCTCCTCTTTGAAGGTCCCATCAGTCACCCCAAATCTTCCCCTTTTCCTCCACCCTACGCATCCCCGACCCCAGCTTGTGTCTGAAACAATGACTGTCCAGCACCTTGGGATGTCTTCCTGACATGAAAGGCACAATACAAGTGTCATTTTGTTGTTGTTCTTGTCGAACAAGTTCAGAAGCCGGTTACCTGCATATCCTCCCTCGCAAGAATAGATAAACTGTAAATGGGAAGAAAATATAAAACAAATAAACTACAACCATGAACAAAAAGTTAACGATAGATAGGTATTGTGAGGCTATATATTGATTCACAGGCTATGCATTAGTAAGATAATGGTTCAACACCAACTCATGATATGCAAGTTAATTCTGATGTACTTTCTCACAGCTAGGCACAGGCATAGCAAAATCTCAACTGTCTTTGCTGGAGTACAAGGGGGTGTATGTGAAAATAATTTACAAAATACAAATAAATTATAGACTACCTTAATTCCCAAACCTCTTTCTGTGTGAATAGATAAAGATGCAATGCAATATCCCCATTTAGTTCTGGAACTGTTCATGTGGTTTCCTTGCACTGTTCTTAAACCTGTTCAATAATCTATTTAATTCCTATTTCTCCTCTTATTATGACAATGATCTCTGGCAGATGCCCAGTCTGGTTTGTTTGAGTTCTGCAGCACCTGGTAAACAGTCTGTCTCAATAACACATCTGTTGAATTCAATCTCACTGGTCTGAAGCTCAATGCCTATGTTCAACAGCTCACAGATGAGGTAATGAATGGAAAATTAGATTGCAACTACGTAATATGAAATATGATCACAACCGTGGGTCAAGGGTTATTCAAGCCTAAACATTATGCTTTGTTATTAAAATGCTGGTAACTGAAGGAAAATACTCACTTTTAATTTTGCAATTTTCTCTTTTTTTAAAATCAATGAAAAACTATTAAAAAATTAAACTGCCCATACAATTGTTTTGTGACACTTTTCTGTCGGGTCTATTTTGCCCCCATTGGCTAGCTAAGTAATGGATTAAAGGCATGGGTAGTTTAAACATGCTTCTTCTAACGAAATAATTGAACAACAACTTGCATTTATATAGCATCTCTCAGGCTAGAGCACTTACTAGTGGTGGAGCACAATGCTGAGCTGGGGGGTGTGGGGAGGTGATTGTAGGCATGGTCAGAAGATGCGGAAAGGGGTAAGGTGGAGGGATAGGGGAAGAGTGCTCCAAAGTTTCGGGGCATAGTGACTGAAAGTGCGGCCAATGATGGTGGCATGGAAGGGAAGAGGGACATACAGAAGTACTGCCTCCGCCAGTCAAGCGGAGGCAGCAAGTTATCAGTTGGGGAGTAAGCAGGTCGGAGAGGTAAGGAGGTGCCAGGGCATGAAGGGATTTGAAAACAAATGTGAGGACCTTGAAATCAATCCGTTCAGTGATAGGGAGGCAGTGCATCCTGGCTAGAACTAGTGTGATGTGGTTATGGAATGTAGTACTGGTGAGTAAGAGGGCAGCGGAGTTTTGGATCAGCTGGTGGAGTTTTGGAGACCTACACGTGTTTTGGCTGCATCTGGGATAAGGTACGGTTGGAGGTGGGCAATGTAGCGGAGGAAGGCAGTCCTTGTCAGTGACTGAATGTGGGAGAGGAAAGGCAGCTGTAGGTCAAACTTGACACCTGCCCCGACAGAGATACACAATTGCTTTATAATCACGTAAATGGTCATGCAAGAAATATCGTGAGAAGCTTTTGAAAGCACCTAATTCATCCAGCGTGAAGAGTGAAGGTAAATTTACAATGAATAAAACTGTTAGCAGGGTTCTATTCAGTTACCGAATAAAGTATTTTTAATTAGCTTTTGCATTGTGGAGTTATGACTTCAGTTTACCTTATACCACAGCGCTAGAATGTATTATTGATTTACGTCTGAAGTAAGACTGGAAGGTATTTGTAATCATTACTTATCTAATAACGTTAAATACAATTTTGGTTTCTCATTCCGCACTGTTCTTCTACATGACCTCGGCAAGTCTCTGAATTTGTAAGCTTCCTGATGTGCATATACACTACCAAGTTATACCTTAGTCTTGTAGCTTAGTGGTAACAGCACTCGCCTCGCAAGCGAAAGCCCAGCCCACAATAATAGATTGTTCACTTCAATCCACGACTGTTGTGGGGCACTGCTGTGTGCGATTGGCTGCTGAGTTTCACCCATAAATATGCAGTCAATTCACTTTACAGTATATTCTGTGAAGCACTTTGAGATGTTTAGAAGACTGAAAAGCATGATATCAAATGCAAGGATTATTATTATGGTGTAATGTTTTCCCCTCTAGTTTTATAATGCCCAAATCTCTTTCATTACAATAAAATTTAAAAAGCTAATGTTTCACCTAATCACTGGAATTTAAATTTTCTATTTTAAAATTTGGAAAGGGGTAAGGTGGAGGGATAGGGGAAGAGTGTTCCAAAGTTTTAAATTAAAATTTAAAAAGCTAATGTTTCAGCTAATCACCTTACAATATTCTGGATGAAATGGGCAGTATTCATTTTTTGGGTGACTCTTTCAATTTGTATTTTTATTTCAACTAACGCAACACACTGTTGTGAAAATGTGACTCATTCCAGTAAATGGAATAACATCACACAAACCCACGAGAATGCTGATTTGGACTTGTTTCCAGCAGATTGAAAGAAAATGTAAAGGGATTTCATATTAAGGAATCTCCTTATGAAAAATCAAAATTTCACCCCACTTGTCCCAGCTGTCACTTTTACTTCTCTAGCCTTTGCTCACTGGAGTCCCGTAGCTCAGTGGTTAGAGCACTCGCCGTACAAGCATGAGACCTGTGTTTCGAATCCAGGCAGGTCAGGGCAAAACCTTGGGCAAGTTTCCTTACTCCACACTCCTAATAATAATCCCTTCAAACAAAAAAACTATAATAAATTGATAATTTTAATTCACAATTGTTGTGGGACATTGTCTGCAATTGGTTGCCATGTTTCTTTCGCCCACAAATAGTCAATTCACTTTACAATATATTCTGTGAAGGGCTTTGGGATGTCTAAAAGACATGAAAAGTGTTCTATCAAAAATGCAAGGAGTATTATTAATAGTTGCAAACAGGCCTTTACTGCCTACATCTATACAGTATTTGGGATTAACTTGGTTCTCTTGAATGATTTGAAGATCAATTAATTTCTAAAATAATGCCCAAGTTTATTCAAATCCGATATATGTGCTCTAGCATGTCAAGGTTTATCTCTCCTGTCGTACCCATATCCACAGCAAGTTTCCAAGGTGAACAGCCTTTGGCATGTTGGATCATGTGGTTGGACTCATGGAGGGCTTCCATGTTATCCCAATGAGCCTATCATTAGCAGTCTCAGCAGTACCTGAGTTCTGATGCATAATGGCTTAGGGAGTTAATTGATTCATGTCCCTGAGAACACCCTAACAATTTTGAAATATAAAGTACTGTAATGTGTTAACATTATTGTGACTAGTGGAGTGCCACAGGGATCAGTGGTTGGGCCTCAACTATTTACAGTCTATATCAATGATTTAGATGAGGAAATAGAATTCAACATGTTTAAATTTGCGGATGATATGAGCAAGGTGGGGGAGTAAGGTGTGAGAATGACACAAGAAGAATTCAAAGGGATATAGACAGGCCAGGTGAGTAGGCAAGAAGATGGCAGTATAATGTAGGGAAGTGTGAAGTTATTCATCTAGGTAGTAAAAATAGAAAAGTGGATTATTTTCTAGAGGAGCAGAGACGAGGTAATGTTAGTGTTCAGAAGGATTTGGGTGACCTTGTACACCAATCAGAAAAAGTTGGTAGGCAGGTATAGCAAGCAACTAGGAAGGCTAATGGCATATTCGCATTCATTGCAAAAGGGTTAGAGTATAAGAGTAGGGAAGTCTTGCTGCAATTGTATAGAGCCTTGGTGAGACCACCCCTAGAATATTGTGTGCAGTTTTGGTCTCCTTATTTAAGAAAAGACATACTCGCCTTAGAGGGGGTGCAGCGTAGATTCACTAGGTTCGTTCCTGGGATGAGGGGGGTTGACCTATGAGGATAGGTTATGTAAACTAGTCGTATATTCTCTTGAATATAGAAGAATTAGAGGTGATCTTATAGAAACTTATAAGACTCTTAAGGGGCTTGAGAGACGATACAATGAGACACTGTTTCCTCTGGTTGGAGAATCTAAAACTAGGGGTCACAGTCTCAAGATTAAGCATCAGTCTTTTTGAACAGAGTTGAGGAAACATTTCTTCATTCAGAGGGTAGTGAATTTATGGAATTCTTTACCCCAGAAGGCTGTGGATGCTCGGTCCTTAAATATACTCAAGACTGAGATTGATAGATTTCTAAAGGATAGAGTGATTAAGGGATATGGGGATAGGGCGGGTAAATGGAATTAGGTTAGGAGATCAGCCATGATATTATTAAATGGTGGGGCAGGCTCGAGGGCCAATTTCTGCACCTACTTCTCACGTTCTTATTATTCTGAATGAATACCAGCTCATTTGGATTACACACAAGATGTAAAGTGCAACATTATTGTATGCTGAGAGCATACCATAGTGTCATTTATTTTCATTTCTCTCAGTACTCAAGATGGTGATTGCTGGACAGGTCATCCTGCATCATGTTTGACATTGACAGCCTCAAACACCTTGATATTCAGGATGGCTTTTTCATGGATTTTAAAATAAAATATATACCATGAGCATTTAAAAACTACTTTTAACTCTAGCAAATGGTACGTTTCACATTGGTGATTTGTGTAAGCCTTCTCTGGAGGATTGTCTAAAGGAAAAGGTGAAGCATAATTCTACTTCAAAAACTATAACATGCTATGGGTTTGTGCACCTATATTTATAGGGCCTTGCCGACACTGTCTGAAACAATTTCTCATCTCAAGGCGTAATTTTTTTTGTATCCATAACATTTTTCAAATTATTTCATTTATGACTCTTAAGGATGTTAAATAGGTCGTCAAACTCATAACATTAACCTGGATTGAATTCAAACCCTGGTTCCAAACAAGAAAGATCTGCATTCAAATGCACAGCACCACCCAATTAAACATTTTAATGAAGAAAAATAAATCATCTTTGTGCTTCTAATAATAAGAGAATTCTGCTAACACAATTATTCTCTTTCTCCGAGTTCTGATGGCCAATACACCATTCTTTCCAAAAAATAATTCTTAACCTTTTGTATCCCAGAGTCTTTCCCAGAGTGAAGCTCCCCACTTAATTTTTACTGGAAGATACATCAAAGTCTGGGTATTTACATTCATGTTCCATTAATCTTATCATACGTGTCCATTTAAAAAAAAGTATAAAGCAACATTTGGGAAATTGGCAAGAATAGTTACAGGACAGTTTGGTTTGAGTTTTATTGTAATTGGTGAAGGGAAAAGTAATTTGTATTATTTAAACAAGTATTCCCCAAGTTTATGTGGCTCAACCACTGTGGCTCGAGTGTGATCTGATAACTCAAACCTTTGAGTGTTTGATCCCCAACTGTAAGATCTATGTCAGATTCCTGCCAAACTGATTTGCCAAAAGCAGAAGCTTCATTGGTTTTCAGGCAAAGGGAGCATCCCAGGATAGCAATACAGTACATTGCATTTTAGGGGGAGAGAAAAATAGACATATTGATTCATCTGTTCATGTGGAACTCAGAATGCTTGTGAAGAAACTGGTACCCAGACTGTTCCTTTCTATCTATTCAAGGAGGATTTGTGATGATGCACAGGCTGAAAGGGAGAAAACTATAAACTGAATTATGGTTGCTTGGTTTTATGTGATTATAATAATTGAAGGTTTTTGCAATGCCCATGTTTGTTTGGTCTACTCAGCCTCTACTTAATATGCTTTCGGGGAAATTATCAATTTAAATGCAATACATTCATCTAGCCTTGAAACATGCAAAATATTTGAATTAGTTGTTACTAAGCTAAAATTACATTCTCTCTTTTGAAAATATGGCCATAATAAACGAGTAACCTACCAGGTTGAAATTATTTTATACTTAAAAACAAACGCTATATTTTTGCTCTACAAGTTAAATTTCTTAGGTTGCTTTTGTTACTTGTTCTTCTTTTTTGGTGTAAGGGTGGAATAGTTAAGCTAAGGGCATCTTCAGTTTCCAGCAAAACAACCAGTAACAGTCCAATTTGTTGCTTTGGGGGAAGGAATTGTCCTGAATGTGGCGCTCAATCTGCCATTTGACCTGAAAAATAGTTTTTTCTCCATTGAGAGCAGGGTCTTTGATTTACATTCAATGCTAAAATGTAATTAATAGGTTTCCTTCAGAGTCTCAATCTTTTTTTACCACTCCAGTAACGAGTAGTTAAAGTGAGATTTGTTATTTAATAGGATGTTCAGCCTTTATGGTGATAGAAATGTTATGTAATATTTGACCAATCTCTCTTTATTTCTTATTATACAGACCTTAAATCTTCTCTGAAGCCAGAGGGAATCCATTTTCACCATAATGCAAATCCAGCAAGGCAACCCACAATAAGCGTTAAAGTATTTTAAAAAATAGTATGTATATTTCGAACCTTTGTTTCACCAATTCATGGATTGAATGTGACTGAAAAAATGTAACATTTTTAAGTAAATTACAATCCATATTGGGAAGAGGCATAGACTGAGAATTGGGATATTTGCTGAAAGGAGTTACAGGAAAATATGATGGTTGGCATTATGCCTGCATTCTTGTGAGGTTCCCACTTGTTTGCTTTTCACTTTTTATTATTCTTTGTTTCCTTCTCAATCTATTTTCCGCAACTGGTTGAGAGTTTCATGATAAAGATGGGCTTTGTACCAGTCACATTGATAGTAAAACTACCCACACCTTGGGATGTCCTCCCGATGTGAAAGGTGCTATACAAATGTAAGTTTGTTGTTCATAAACACACTGATGAAAAAGCTGTATCACTTTTTCTAAGGACCGTGGATAAATTGTCCTGTTTCATCAAACAACTTGCAGCGGTCGTGTAACTGACAACACTACACCACAATCTTCCAGAACGGTTATATCCACTTTAACAACAGGTCATGTAATATTTAAAATGTCTGTATTATCATGGTTGCCATTTTATTAACACTCAAGTAAGTCGTTAATTGGAACACTCTATGCCTGAAAAGAAGAGACATTGTGGAGCATACTATTTGAGAGGAGAAACTAAAGTGTAGTAAATCATCTAGTGCCACTTAAATCATTCCTCCTGCAGGTTAATCCCAAAGTTAAGCGTGCTTCAAACTGCCCAAAGGTGTTGCATCTGTATTAACCTGATTTCCCCGTTTCTCTGTTGGGCAGTGCCTTTTCACAGCCTCTCAGTATCCTGGTACAGCATCTTCTCCGAAGTCTGATACTGTGCACCACAGATCTACAACATATATACGACTTACAAATAATAAATATTCTTGGCTGCTGTGTTTCAACACAAAATATACAGTCAATTCACTTTACAGTATATTCTATGAAGCACTTCTAGATGTCTCGAAGACACGATATGGCGTTATATTAAATGCAAGGATTATTGTTATTCTACCGAAACACTGAATCAAATTCTAAGACATGAAATTAAGTGAATGATCATTCTCAGGCACATTTACCTTTTTCAATGAATTGCACTTATATAGAGTGTTTTGTTGGAAGGCCGCAGTTCTGAATTCTGTTATATATAAATGTAAGAAATCAAAAGAACAAAGACAATAGTACAAGTCAAGCAGATACACTCGATAGTCCTAAAACCAACACCACAGTATTAGCAATGAGTTCTGCTGCTTCAACACTCAATGATCTGCTATGTGTTTCACTTCATGCACATATACATAGAGGAAAGATAGTAAAATTTTACTCACTATTGAAAAACGTGCAAACATGTAAAACACTAGGAAGTTGTTAACCAGCTAAATTCAGGGTGTGCTGACCTAAAAGCATTCAATTCAACTTAAACAAAACACTTTAAAAATACATTGCCCTCAGCAAAAGATGCAAAATTACTTTCATTTCTGAAATAAAATTTAAGTAATAGATTAGATTTTAAACTTTGCAGGTAAAAGTTATTACCTAATTGTTCAAAGTTATGTCTTTTTTCATAATTATTCTTGAAGTTCAAAGACCAGACAACTGAAAGTAATCTTTAACTGATATGTTTAGCTCAGTGCATCAAGTTTGAAGCTTCTGATTCTGCAGTTTTATACTATTAAATATTAAGTGACTAGAAGTAATAATGAGGGTTGACAGTTCATCTCCAATGTCACAGTTCTTCCTTTACTTAAGAGTCCAGCAGTGCACATGCTTATTCACAGGGCGTTCTGAGCTGTCAAGGTCCCCCATCCTTAGATGCCACGGTAGATGAATAAATAGTGCTATCATCAAATGAGTCTGAGGAATCACTTTTCAGGCGGGTCATATAGCGTACTGACCCTGGTTGGTACTCTTTAATCAGTGTTGTATCAGAAAATCGGGACTGGAAAGCAAGCTGGAAAAAAAGTATATGTTAATCAGAGAAAGACTGAAAGGCTACCTCTTTTGAGATCAAAAAGCGATCATCTTAGCGAAGATATCCGCAAACTTAAAAGATCAAAACATATCAAATGTGTAATATTTAAAAGGCAATAAACATTTTTTTCATCAGCTGGGTGTCTGAGACATATGGAAACCCATCGCAATGTTTAAGTATCTAAGTATCCAAACCAACTGAGAGTTCCATGCACCCACCTACGCATGGAATGTTTATTTGAATGGAATGTGCACTTCCTCCATGGAGGGACATATCCTGATTACCTCATTCCAGAAAGTATTTGGCACTGGTTGGCAAGAGCCAAGGCTTGGGGACCTCAGAGTGTGTGTTTGGGGACAGCTGGAGTCAAACCAGCTAAAAGTGCATAGGTTGCCATGAGAGCACTGCCCGGCAACCTTTCCTGCTGCTTGTCGAGCTTGGACCACCCTGCCTGCTTAAGCCACTATATAGGTCAATCAAGGTGGATTCCAGGGGCTGGAATACACCTTGATTGAGCTTTTGCGAACTCGGATGCTAAATAATGCCTTTCAGCAGCTGTCAGCCCAAACCTCAGACATTCCTTAGCAATAGCCGAAGAGGAAATGTAGAAAGCTGATAAGGAAACTCTGCGTCTGGGGCGACAGCTGCTGGAAGGGATTACCAGGAGTCTGAATTCATGAACATGGATTCGTACATCCAGTGTCTGGAATCCAAACATTTGCAAAATACTATAATGCTGCCTGTGGAACTGATTTCTTAACCTGGTTATGGTTCTAGGAATTTTATTTTAAAAGGGAAAGTGTTTCAACAAGGGTGCAATGCTATACATAAAATTACTGGAATAAATCATGTATTTGAACAGCTTTATAAGAAATGAATAAAGAGAGCTAGTACAGCAACAACAACTTCCATTTGTATAGTGCCCTTCATGCCTTAATATCTTAATGGGTTGGACAAGAAGTAAGTATTCAAAAATCATGAATAAATGCAGTGGTACTGTGAACAGATTAATTGATGGAAGAAGAAGTTGTAGAAAGTATAATAATAATCCTTGAATATGATATGGCACCTGAACAAAGCACTTCACGGAATATACGGTAAAGTAAATTGACTGTACATTTTGTGGGTGAAACGCGGCAGCCAATTAATTACACGCAGGAGTGTCCCACGAACAGTCATCGATTGAAGTGACCAAATTTTTTTTAATGGAATTATTATTCCTAGAAAAGCAATCCGCCAATCAACTAACAACTGGGTTCCCACTTACTGCTAGCTAAACAGATGTGTGTGGAGTAAGGAAACTTGCCTAATGTTTCTTTCTGCCAGGAATCAAACTAGGTCTCTAGCTTGCGAGGCAAGTGAGTTACTGGACTCCATGTATGAAAAACAAGTCTAAATAACTAATGCTGCACTTAGCTAGAAAATTTAACAAGCATTCAAATAGAAGCAGTTTTCAACTAGCTTGAGATATCTGGAATCTGACCAGCTTCTCTTTGGGAATAACATTTTAAAAACTGTTGGAGCATTGAAAGCTCTGCACACACATGATGCAATAGTTACCAAGTCCCTGTTCAACATATTCTGGCTTGAAACCTTCAGCAAAATCTCAGGCCAGCAATAGGTGCTTCTCAACAATGTTGGTCTGGGAAGGCTAGAAACACACAGTGCTCAGTCCATTCTGTGGTGCCCAGTTTAATAAGCGGAATCCATTTAACTTTGTATTCCGGGTACTGCTGTCTCTGGAATTGAGATGAAGAGCTACTGTCAGAAGACTATCTAACTTGGGAAGCGGTGGTAATCACATCAGGAAGCAATGGTGTACCTCAATCGACAGCACTGCCACTGAAGGCATAGTTCTCATTAATTGTAACACTGTGAGCTAAAGGTGCAGGATGAGATTGTTCTGTGGTCCCAGGCTAGTTACATACTACAGTATTGATGGGAGTAATGATGATTGTTAAAACTGGCTTATGTATGCCAAACTTTTAATATTTTTCTAGTTAATTTTTGGTCATTGTTGTGCTTTACTTTGTTCATTAATCTAGTGAATGACTTCCGTAATTCGATGATATGAACCCTGGACCCATCCCTGCTCACAAACTACCACCACATTGTTGCATATTGCTTTAATGACATAAGTGGCAATTGAATATGGCTGATGCAAGTATAAAAGGATTCTGGGAAGAGTGACTTGCAGATGTGAAAGAGGTTGATTTGAAAAGTTTGATTTGAAAAGTTTGATTTGAAAAGTTTGAATTGAAGGATTGAGTGAATCTACACTGCGGTTTGTGGATTAAATAACATAACATGGTGTCAGATGTGAAAACAGAACCTGGAGTGAAAAATACGGATTGAAAAGCAAGATGCAGAGAGAAGCAGAATTAAATGCCGTACCAAGGGATGTGCAGATACCAAGACCACTGAAATTTGTTTGGGAGCTAAGGCCCAATTGGTAACGGTTTGAAAGAGACTTTAAAATTTGGGGGGTTAGCAGCAAACATAATGAAACTGCTGCAGGAACAGCAGTCTGCAATATTTTTTAATGTAGCAGGCGAGGAAGCCAGGGAATATGTTGCAACTCTAGAAAGAAAGGTGGACATGCCATTGAATGAAATGAACTTTATGAGAGAAAGATGTTGTGGAAAAGATAATGCGATAGTTGAGTGATTTAAGTTTGGAACAAGAAAGCAGGGACCATAGAATAACTCAATCAGTATTGTGCAGTACTGAGATCCCTAAGTAAAAATTGTAACTACGGAACATTAAGAGACAAAATGAATCGTGATCAGATAGGAGTTGGCATAAATGATCCCAAACTAAAAGCTTAGGGGGACCTTATGTTAGAATCGGCAATGGAGATAATAAGGATTGAAGAGGTGACAAAAATAAATATGAGAGACATGGAGAGAGAAACAGAAATGGAAATAGATGAACTAGTCAACAGGCAAAGTTGGGGTGATCAGGATGAAGAGTATGGAGTACAGAGAATATACAACAACAAAATTACATTTCACGTCAGGCACTGGACAATCAATATTTCAGACCTGAGCTGGGATCGGGATTGGGGAGAGTGGACGGAAACAAGGGGATTTGGGGTGACTGATGGGACAATCGAAGAGTAGGGTCTTGAGGTGGGATTGAAGGAGGCTAGGGAGAGGCCTAGGTGGAGGGATTGTGGGATGGAATTCCAGATAGGGGTAAAGTGACTGAAGGCTTGCCCAGCAACAGTGGGGCAGGTGGGTCAGGGGCCACGGAGCATGCTGGAGCCCGCTGAGCGGAGGGAGATGGCAGATTGGTAGGGTTTAGGAGGATGCGAATGTACGGTGGAGTGAGGCCATGGAGGGCTTTGAAGGTGAGGAGCAGAATCTTTAATTGAATCCTCTGGGTAATGGGGAGCCAATGGAGTCGGGTGAGATTGGGGGAGATGGGGTCATGGAGCTTGGAGCGGTAGAGGACACAGGCGGCAGAATTCTGGATGATCTGCAGCCTATGCAGAGAGAAATTGGGAAGGCTGAGCCAGGATGTGATGAAGGCATGAATGAGGGTTTCAGCGGGCTGAGGGGTGAGGTAGTGGCAGAGTTGGGCAATATTGTGGAGATGAAGGAAGGCAGAGCGGGTCATGGATTGGATGTGGGAGAGGAAAGACACTTGAGGATAGAACACGACGTATTGGTTCCTGACTGGCTTGGTGAGGTGGAGTGTGCAACCATGGAGGTTGATGCTGCCAGTGCCTGGTGTGTGAAGGCGCTAGCGCGAGACCAAAAAAGAGGCCAAACAGAATGGACAAATGTAGATTACAACATCATATGAGAACATAAGAACCTAAGAAATAGGAGCAGGAGTGGGCCATTTAGCCCTTCGAGCCTGCTCCACTATTTAATAGGATCGTGGCTGATCTTCAAACCTAATTCCATTTAACCGCCCTATCCCCATATCTCTTAATCTATCTATCCTTTATATAATATAATAATAATCCTTGCATTTGATATAGTGCTTTTCACATCTTATCAACGTCCCAAAGCTCTTCACAGAATATACTGTAAAGTGAATTGACTATACATTTGTGGGCGAATCGCGGCAGCCAATTGCCAGTGGAGTCGGGTGACACACAAACAGTCGTGAATTGCAATGACCAATTTTATTATTGTGTTTTTTTTTGGACGGATTATTATTAGGCTTGTGGAGTAAGGAAACTTGCCCAAGGTTTCACCCTGACCTGCCTGGATTCGAACACAAGTCTCCCCATCTCACTCTTGAATATGTTCAATGATTGAGCATCCACAACTTTCTGGGAGTAGAGAATTCCATAAATTCACTACCTTCTGAGTGAAGAAATATTTCCTAAACTCTGTTTGAAAAGGCTGACCCTTAATCTTGAGACTGTGAACTAGGGTCCAGTGATATATCGATATGTCGGTTATATCCGATATAATTTTCATATCGATATGCCGATATAGGCATTTTTAAAATATCGATATATTGAAAAATCGATATATTGAAAAAAATCAGAATATGCGCGTACTGAACTACAAGACCCAGAATGCTCATCTCTATACACAATGCACAGACCGAGGTGCACAGAGAGAGAGAGAGAGAGAGAGAGAGAAAGAGAAAGAGAGATGGGGGCGGTGGGGGGGGGGGATGTGAGAGAGGAGAGAGACACAGAGACACAGACAGAAAAACACAGAGATGGAGAGAGTGAGTGTGAGAGATACAGAGAGAGAGAGATATTTACCTCCTGAGGAGATAGACCCCGAATGCGCACGCACCCCCGAATGCGCGCGCACCCCCACATGCGCACGCACCTCGCAACGCGCACACATGCGCAGTACGGAAACCCCGAAAATATCGATATAATGGTATATCTCAAAATGAGCCCATCGATATATCTAAATCAGAAAATTTCCATATCGACGGACCCTACTGTGAACCCTAGTTTTAGATTCTCCAACCAGGGAAACAGTCTCACGCCGTCTACTTTGTCAATCCCCTTAAGAATCTTATAGGTTTCTAGAAGATCACCTCTAATTCTTCTATAGAATATAGACCCAGTTTACTCAACCTATCCTCATAGGTCAAACCCCTCATCCCAGGAATTAACCTAGTGAATCTACGCTGCACCCCCTCTAAGGTGAGTATGTCTTTTCTTAAATAAGGAGACCAAAACTGCACATGATATTCTGGATGCGGTCTCACCAAGACCCTGTGCAATTGCAGCATGACTTCCCTACTCTCGTACTCGAACCCTTTTGCAATGAACGCCGACATGCCATTAGTCTTGCTAATTGCTTGCTGTACCCGCATAATAAACCTCTGTGACTGGTGTACAAGGTCACCCAAATCCTTCTGAACACTAACACTATCTAGTCACTGCTCCTCTAGAAAATAATCCACTTTTCTATTTTTACTACCTAGATGAATAACTTCACACTTCTCTACATTATATTCCACCTGCCACCTTCTTGCCCACTTACCTGGCCTGCTTATATCCTTTTCAATTCTTCTTGTGTCATCCTCACAGTTTACTCTCCCACCTAGTTGCATATTATACACAAATATAGCTATGTTGAGCTCTATTTCCTCATCTAAACAACTGATATAAACTGTAAATAGCTGAGGCCCAAGCACTGATCCTCCCGACGTGAAAGGCGCTCTATAAATGTAACTTTGTTGTTGTTGTTTCTTGTTGATCCTTGTGGCACTCCACTAATGGCACTCCACTCCACCACAATTAATCCATTTGTACAATGTGTGCCTCAGGTGTAACTCACATGTGTGCTCTTATCTCAGATCATACATCTGTTGCATAATGAGATTTATGGAAGATGCACTTCACTTTACAATAAAAAACATCTATTGTACACACACTCCCAAAGGCTTCTGAAGATCAGCTTCTACGTTGATGCAACAATACAGTAAGATGGAAGAAAAGGAATCTATAAATTTCATTTGTGTTGATAATTTTATCAAATAGGAACATGCTGATTTACTACCACCATATTAGAAATCACAGTTCAAGTAATGAACAACAACTTAAAGTTCTGCACTAGCTATGGCATAAATATCACCCCACGCTGTGGCATTTAAAATCTTTCCTTACTCACTTCTTATATCACCATAACTCACTTATTTATTGTGTTTATTGTGCTCATAAGTTATGGTTTTCCAAAACATGAACAAAGATCAGTTATGCCACATGACTGTTGCGATCCTTTCAATAAATCTGATGAAAGTATTTTAGTTTTTGCCAAAATATACACATTTATAATAATTCATATCTTTGAACAGAGACCATTTTAAAGCAACTACAGAACTTGTGACTGGTCAGTAAATGTTACCTGCAGAGATGTGAAGTTCAACTGACTCCACGTCTCCCTATCAAATCCAAACACAATGGCATTTGCCAGTCCGTGAAGTGGAGCAGTCATAACGTGGAGGAGCGTCAGGGCAAAAACAGGATGGCTGGGATCAAATGCATTGTGCAGCCTAACATGGAGGAAAACAAAAGCAATTAAGAAAATCATCTTTTTCGTAACACAATTTAACCTTTACAATTCTTAAACACACTGAATTTCTTGTTGTTTTTCACCAGAATGAATATGCAAGAAATATATATTAGGTGTCTAAATCCGCAGACATGGGATAAATGTCCACACGTATGTATTTCCTCCCTCAACTCCAGGACTACCGGCATCCTGACAGCCTGCTTGTCTGACATTGAGTCCTGGATGAGGGACAATGTTCTTCAGCTCAATGTCAGCAAGACTGAAGCCCTCCTAATTGGCTTGTGTCAGCGCCTCCACACCTCAGGCGCTGGCAGCATCAGCATCCAAGGCTGCACTCTCCATCTCTTGAAGCCAGTCAGCAACCTGGGTATCTTGTTTGTCCCTGAACTGTCCTTCCAACCCCACAACTGTGTCACAACTAGCACTGCCTTCCACCACCCACATAAAATTGCCAGACTCCGCCAATGCCTCACCCAATGCTATTCACAGTCTTGCCGCCTCTTATCTCTCCAATCTGCTGACTCCCTATCAACCTATCCATCCTATCCATTCAGCGGGCTCCAGTCTTCCCTCACTCGCCTCGCCCTACCATCGGTGGCCGGGCTTTTGGCCTCTCTGGTCCCAGACTTTGGAACTCCATCCCACAGTCCTTTCACCTTGCTTCCTCCCTTGCCTCCTTCAAGGACGGACTCAAGACCATCTCTTCAAATGTGCCTTCTGCTGCTCTCTCAACACTCTCTCCCCCTTCCCCTACCCTGCCCCTCCCATTGTGAAACGGGCTCCTCGGGAGTGTTCCCAGCAATTTCTGTTTTTGTTTCAGATTTTCAGCATCTGCAGTATTATGTGTTTTTGAACCATGCAAATACTGTAATCTGATTTTGTTTGCTGCATAGTATCGAAATATTAAATGTATTCTGTCTGCCTACTATTCTTGTTCATGTTTACAACAAAAACAACAACTTTGATTTATATAGCGCCCTCCACGCCGGACGGTGTCTCAGAGCGCTTCAACTTGGGTTTTACTTTTGTATTATTAAGAGATGCCAGAGATCACAATAGGATCTTAGTGCAAATAATCGAAAGACCAAACAACATGTAAAACTTGCAATAATATTGGCCATTTGTCTGGCTGGATTGATATGCACAGATAATGTGAAGGTGCCCAAAGAACTGTAGGGCACAGTGTTCACCACATTACAAGGGATAATTAAAACAAACAGAAGAGTTATGGTTATGGCAAATACGACTATATATTTTTTATTTTTAACAATTTGTATTCATAGATGCAAAGAGTTTATTCAAATTATTTAGAGTACAAGTTTCAATTTAAGCTATAAATGTAGCTTTACAGTCACTAAACTTTACAGAAAGCTCTTTGAGATGCATCGAGGAGTTTCAATGTAATAAGTCATTATTATCAATGGAAGAATTATTATTATTGCTTAAGGAAGAACTATTTATAGTACTTTCCTTCTTTTGATGGGTACATTTCCACAGGTGGCAACTATTAATGAGTATGTTGCCCCAATGTCCTGCGCTACACCCATCCACCCATCCACGCATCAGCAAGGATCAATGAATAGCAACAAGGAGAGGAAGAATACTGGATTTTTTTTATGCCACCCTTGCTGAAAACTGCAAAAACTGAGTAAGAACTCCTGTGCTGTAGACAGATCTGTGTGCTCAGCATAGGCAGAGGATTGAACCTGTCTGAAGGTTCAATGATACATAAGGAAGGTGTGATTGCTTTAGATCAAAGTTCTTGCAAATTAGTTTGACCTAGTTGGAAAACTGATCATGTTTTCCAGTTCAAGACATCATTGATACTGCCATTTTCGAGACATGCTCTTCATAAACTCCCAATTACCAATTTCTTCATTTTACAATATTTGGTCAATTTCACCTTAGGATGTTAGTGATGGGAAACACAGTACTTTTCTACTTTTGGAACCAAGCATCCTAATATATAAATATAATAATCCTTGCATTTGATATAGCACTTTTCACGTCTCAAAGTGCTTCACAGAATATACTGTAAAGTGAATTGATGGTATATTTGTGGGCGAAATGCGGCAGCCAATTGTGCACAACAGTGTTACACAAAGAATCGTGGATTGAAATGACCAATTTATTATCATTTGGGGGGGGGATTATTATTAGGCTTGAGGAGTAAGGAAACTTGCCCAAGGTTTCGCCCTGACCTGCTTGGATTCGAAACACAGGTCTCACACTTGTAAGGCGAGTGTTCTAACCACAAGACCCTCTTCTTTGACTGTGCCATCGGTCATCCCCCTTTCCCTCCACCATCCCCGATCCCGAACCATTTGGATATGAAATACTGATTGTCCAACGCCTTGGGACATCTTCCTGAAAGGCACTATACAAATCTAATTTTGTTGTTGTTGTTGATTCTTTCAAACACAGATTAGAGAGGTAAGGTGGGGCAAAGTCATGGAGGGCTTTAAAGGTGAGGACCAGGATTTTGAATTTTCTTTGAGGAAATACCATTATGGAATGTAGTACATAGGTAGATTGGGACATATGTGACATAGTTTCCACCAGGAAGGTCGAAGGCGAACTAAACGGCCCTTGGTCTTTTTTCTTCTAGCATTTCTTATGTTCTTAACTTTGAAAATTAATACTTGTGCTTTTGGCAATTTCATATACATATTATGTATATTTAAATACAATAAATATATATAATATACATCAAGCACTGCTTTTGGAAAATGACAGGAATATAGATAATAGATTCATTCAGTGAATCTGATACCAACGCTAACCAGAGGTCAGGCTAGAAATTAGGAGAAATATTGGTTGAGTAATTATGGAGGAATTAATCATCTACTCATAAATTGCTTGAACTTTCACGCCTATTTTTCGCTGAAGTCAGGATAGAGGGATTTACCTGTAAAATGCAACCAATTATGCATAAAAAACATTTTGCAGTTGTATTAGTTTAACAACCTTTTCTGGAATTCGGCAGTTGTTTTTGCTTTGATTTGCTTGTTCCTTCACACAGAACATGTTACCGTTGTTTTAGCTTATCAAAAAAATTGCAAGTAAATTATCTTATCAAACATTTTCTAGAATCTGTCTAGCATAGGGCAATCAGAAGTAATGATCTTGTTTATGCTCTGATCTGCTTGTTCTCCTGATGTGAAAGGCTCTCTATAAATGTAATCTTGTTGTTGTTGTTCCTTCACATAGAAGGCTAAAAATGTGCATACAATAGCAACATGCTGTTACAGAAAAAAGACGCAGACTTGAAGTCTTAACAGAGTTTGCACAAGTGAGTGAATACAGATACATGTCCCATATATAACAATAACCATATTTAATCTGGTTTGCTGAATTTGGATGAGGTAGGAATGCTACAAAAACTCTATTCATCTGAGAATTCCTCTCTTAAAATAATAATTATTTTAACGCCCACACAAACCACCAGAGAGGTGCGACAGGGCCTTTGTTTAATATTACATCTAAAGAACAGCACCTCCAACAATGCCGACTCACTCAGAGCTGCATTGGAGTGTCAGTCTAGATAATGAGCTGAAATCCTAGTGTGGGGCTTGAATCCACAACCTTGTGACCTTGAGGTAAGAATGCTACCAACCTAGTCAGACACAAAGCCAATGCAATTGTAGCATCAAGAAAGAGGTCTGGTAAACCTGGCTCGCCACATATCCAAACGACTTCCATATCCAAAAGATTGCTTCCAGACAACCCACCTATTGCTGTGGATATTTTTAGCATTTTTTGTGCTTCAGCAGAATGTTTACAAAAATTGTTACCATTAAATTGGGTGTGATTACCCACCTGTCTTTGTGCAGTAAAACTCACATAAATCATATAAATTAGGACAATAACAATTAATAAGACTTACGCAAAGTTAGAGTTGAAGGCGGACTGTAGAAGTCATTGAAAAATCCAATTTAATCTGCACTGACCATGCGCAATTTAATGCAGCTGGTAAGTGCATATGCAGTAGTTTGTCACTGTCATGCGATTACGAGTTAAGACTACATTTCCTGCGATTCAATGCATCTTCACCCATCACCGCATGCGCACTTACAAGCAAGCAAAGGAATCGCATAGAATTGCGGGAAATTAAGTTAAGTGTGGAAGTAATGAGAAGCGGCATTATAAGTTAGAAACTGAGTAATATGAGTAGTGCAAAGAAATCAAAGTGTTTTGATAGGAAACCGAATGGAAGCTATTCAATGTGAAAATCAATTGGTTATGGAGATATATTTAAACTGGGAATGAAGAGGTTAAAGTTTTTTGTACTAATGCAAAATTGGATTAAATTAATTCATGGTATCAGGAACATAAGAATGTGCAGGAACAGAATAAAAAACTACAGTCTTTATGGCCTGTTTCATATTGCTATATCTAGTTTGCTCACAGAACTTAATATAGTAAAAGCCGTGTATCCAGCACCTGGCCGGGACCTGGCTATTGTCGGCTAAAGCGCGTGCCAGATATTCGGCCGAAAACACACAATTAAAAAAAATAATAATAATACATTGTTCCAGATAAATTTTGGTTAATCGAATGCGGACTTTTTTTGAGGTGCCAGTTATACGGAAGTTACGGTTGATTGGGTCACAGATAAATGGGTTTTTATTGTAATCTAACTATTAAACACCTGACCAATTCCCCTTGACAAAGTCCACACTGTCCACCTACACCAGCAAACTAGTCCATGTGCTTAAAGCAGTTAAATTAAGACTATCTATTCATCCTTCCCTCTTCTGAGTTTTCTTGTAGTGGATCTGGTAACCATATTGAGTAAGGTATTGAAGTATAGTTTTTCTACACTCTGGATCTGGAATGCTTCAATAATCCATCAACTGTTTGAATACTATGGATTTTAATTCACAACAGCTGTAAAACTGGTATAAAGCCGTAGTATAAACAGGACTGCAGTTACAGAGAGGGGAATTAAAACACAGTTGGCATAAACTAATAAATGGAACGAGACAACACTAAACAACAGCAAACTCTAGCACTGACATAAAAAAACAAGAGCTCTTTGATCAACATGTCCAGGGTGACTGTAGGGTCACATTGGAAAGAAGTAGACATCTATTTCTGACAGACCACCTACGCATTTAAATTAGTATTTTTTAAGTCAAGTGTTTGGCTGTTTGTCATAGATAAGCTCTGCAATTTTAAAATGTTTGTCTGGACTTTACTTTCTAATTCTGTCTTCCTCAAAGTATTGTGCTAGCCAGAACAAAAAAAATCACGTAACACTATCCTTTATTAACACAGAAGATTGGGTTAGTGGGAATGCTTTCTGCAGTTTAAGTGCTGAATTGTGCAAGATGATTTTCCTTAAAAAAAAGGAATTCCAATCTTCAGGGTTTTTTCCAATATTAAGGTCACTTAAAATGTACAGCAAATACACTAACTATGATTAATAAGACTGAAGTGGATGATAGATGTGTAAGACAATACATTCTGTTTCTTTGGTTACATAGAATGACATGGCTTTGCCAATAATGTATCATAAATTTATGTTTCATGTTAGGAGTAAGTCTCAAAGAGCTTGACACTGCTGGCTGGGAACCTGAGCTGGGGTGGGGGAAAAATGACCAAAAGCACAGACAAAGAGGTACGTCTTGAGAGAGATTTTGAATGAGTTAAGCGATGGATAGAGGAGAGAGAGAGATTCACAGTGATTCCAGGTGGAGATAGGGGCAGATGGTTAAAATGTTAAAATAAAATATGGTGTTTTTTCTCTTAAAGAAAGAATTTGTGTTATAATAGATTAATGCCCAATCCTTATTGGAATAAGGAAATAGAGAAAAAAATACTAATAGAACATATGGTTTTATTAAGAACTTTATATCTGATATAAAGGTTAAATAACCAGCACATACTTATATTAGAGTACAGATTCTGGGCACATAAAGGTCCAGCTTTCCAACAATCAAACAATCAATCACGTCGAGAGGACGTCCCAAGGCGCTGTACAGTTAGGTAGGGACAAGAACAGGGGGGGAGGGGTCGGGGCAGGGGGAAGGAGAGCAGGAAAGCCAACTGTATACTTGTGGGCGAAATGCGGCAACCAAATTGCGCACAACAGTGTCCCACAAACAGTCATAAAAATGGGGCCAGGGGAGAAAGGGGGAAAAGAGGGCAAGGGAAGAGATGGAGGGAGAGGGAGGGAAAGGTGGTGAGGTTTAATAGCTTTCACAACAACAACAACAACAACAAATTACATTTATAGAGCGCCTTTCACGTCGGGAGGACGGCCCAAGGCGCTGCACAGGAGGCGTGTGACCCGAGCTGAGAGGGGAGTGTTTGGGAAGGGGTAAAACACGAAGGGGAGGTAGAAAAGTTTGGGGTGGAACAAAAGGCACGATCGAAGAGGAAAGTCTTCAAACCGGCCTTGAAAGAGGAAAGGGAAGAAACGAGACGGAGGGATTGAGGGATGGCATTCCATAGGGTGGGAGCGGAGAAACTGAAGGCCCGGCCTCCGATGGTGGGGCGGTTCGGGCGGGGGGCTTGGAGCAGGCCAAGTCCTGTTGAACGGAGGGTCCGGGTGGGCTTATAGGGGGAAAGTAGATTGGTTAAATAGGGCGGGGCAATGCCGTGTAAGGCCTTGTAGGTGAGGACGCGGATCTTGAACTCGATCCTCTGGAGGATGGGGAGCCAGTGGAGACGGGCGAGGGTGGGGGTTATGTGGTCGCGGAGGCGGGTGCGGGATAGTACACGGGCTGCAGAGTTTTGGATGACCTACAGCCTGTGAATGGAGGAGCTGGGGAGGCCGACAAGGAGAGAGTTTCCGTAGTCCAGCCGTGAGGTGATGTATGCGTGCATGAGTGTTTCGGCAGCGCTGGTGGTCAGATAATTGCGGATTATCTTAACAAGCTATTAAAGAACACAAATTTACACTGCACTTTCAAATATATTGAAAGCATTACGCTGCAGTTCCTCTCTTCTGTAGCATTCAGGTGGCTCAATAAGGCAGCTTTTAAAATATTTATTTCTTCACTGTAAACATTTGTGATTATACAAATTATTTTTATATATAGCAAAACAGCATTTGTGCACATGTCCTTCATGGATAGAAGGTACTTTATATGTCCATTACATCATTCCATTAATTTAAGCATATTTTTCAATCCACCTCTTTGACCACAACTACCAGGAAGCCTTCAGCTTGTTTTTAATACTGACACTGCAATGTTGGAGGCACCATCCTTTAGGTGAAACATTAAACCCAAGTCTCATCTGTTTTTGTGATGGATGTTAAAGATTGCATGCCACTAACTCCCTTTTCAATCATACCCTGAGGAAACTTACAGTTCCTTGCTTCCTTCAGGCCCAGTATCAGTACATTGTGTAATTTTAATCAGCTTCCCTCATTAACTATTTGCAAATAAATAACACTGAAGGAATATTTTATTACCAGAATTTCTCATGGCCTGTTTAATTTCACTGCTTTTATGCTCAGATGTTTTTTTGCACAATATTAAATGTGTTATAAAAATGTTTTAGGTTCAATTTACCTTTAATTAAGCAAGCAGGAAAAGCTCAATTGCATGGCTTACAACAACAACAAATTGCATTTATATAGTGCCCTCCATGCTGGGTGGTGTCTCAAAGCGCTTCACAATGGCAGAACCCGAGGCCAATCCAGGGGGAGGGGGAAGGTGACTGTAAGCACGGTCGAAGAGAAAGGTTTTCAGGCGCGACCTCAAGATGGGAAAAGATGGGGCAAGACGAAGGAGTTGAGGGAGGGAGTTCCAAAGTTTCGGGGCTTATGCAAAAATAAAGGTACGTGAACTGAAAAATAGTGGTTATACAGAGCTCCATGGGAAAATACAAAAGGCCTTGTTTGATCATATTTCCCTAAAAGAGTCACCCCCTGTTCTGAATTATTAAAAGTAATATTTAGAAGCTTAAAAAAAATATTGTCCTTAAGCACCTGGCATCGAGATTGAAGTTACTGTACTGTAGTATTTCCAATGTTCAGGTTCAAACATGACCCTCCTGATCACTGAACTCTCCTCCCACCCAGGTTTCCCAGTGTCTCATTGCTATCAGTACAGCATAGCAATGGTTCCTAGGACCAAGGCTAATTAAATGATCACAATAATAATCCTTGCATTTGATATAACACCTATATATCTAAAATTGAATAAATTACAGGGGTTTGGGGAAAAGGTAGGCAAATGAGACTGAAAGGATTACTCTTAAAAGAACCAACACAGGCATGTTCAAATGGTCTTCTGTGATGCATTTGTCTATGATTGTGTAGTTTTTATGTAGAGACATCTCGAAGTGCTTCACAGAAACTGCTGTAAAACATCATGACTGTGTAAGCAATTTGCACACAGAAAGCCCCATAAACAGTCATGAAGGGAATGATCAATTTCATCTAAGATTATTGGCCAGCACACCAGCAGGAGAAGCTTTCTTTTTAAATGTTGGACCTCGAGGCTGTGAGAACAAAGTCCTAATATGGGGCTTGAAACCACAAATGTCAAAACCAAATTTTACTGCCACACTGAACTCTAATAAAGTGATTAGTATTATACTAGATAGAGGGGATGATTCTCCATCTGTTGGAAATTGAGCTTTGTTAAATAATTTCCTCTCCTGTGGTTTTTTTTCAATTCTGTACATACTGTGCAGCTGGTTGGGGTGGTTTTCAATGGAAAGTGCTTAATTTACAAATCTGTATGGTTTGGGCTTGTTGATGTGTTTCTTTCCAAAACAATTCACAATTAACTGGAAATTTCCACTTTTTATGAACATTCAGTCACTCAAGAATGATATTTAACCAATTTAAAAAATGCTTCTGGATGGTGGTGGTCATCTTGCATAGCTCATTGTAATAGAGGGTGACCAAAAAGTCGTGATATAATAATAATAATCCTTGCGTTGGATTACTATTAGGTGTGTGGAGTAAGGAAACTTGCCCAATATTTCACCCTGACCTGCTTGGATTGAAAACACAGGTCTCAAACTTGTAAGGCGAGTGCTCTAACCACTGAGCTACAGGCTCCCTGCCATATTATCTAAAAAAATCTTGATATCTTTAAGATTTATTAGACATTGTAATGGTATCACAAATTTTTGGTTACCCTGTATAAATGCCATGCTACAAAGTGCTAGAAAGTGATAGATTGAAGGCTTGCATAAGTGATTCCTCACACATACATTTAAAGTTTCTTGATCTTAGCTGGGCCAAAATGAATTGTCATCATTTATTTTGAACAGCTCAGTACTACTCTTAATGTTCACCTGCCTGGCAGAGGCCGTGGCGCAGGTTGATGTTCAGTTGAACAATGGCACCTGAGGCAGCAGATTTCAATACAGATCAGCAGATAGTGGGTTCAAGTCCTGGTTCATGGTATGTTTGCTGACCTTTATGAAGGTGGTGGAGGGTAAATGATGCGTTGATTCTCAGAAAAAAGTTACATGAGTCAAATTCTTTCAGCAGAGGTCTAGGCAGATATTGGGAGGACAGAAATTAAGACCGAAAAAAGGGCTGAAAATATTTTTGAAATGATAACCTAATTTTAAATGGTCCTTTGGGGAATGATAAAAATAATGAATGTTTTTCTGGGTAAGACCACATTACTGGTGAAACCTTACAACCATTTCTCTATAGTTAGTGATAGTTTGGGGCGTTGCTAAATAAAGATACAATACCTGGAATCCACTATAGTTCAAAAGATTTGTCGCTTAAAAACTGCAACAAATGTTCTGTTTTCTTTACAATGTATCAAAGCTCAGTATAGTGATGATAGCACAAAATAATTTGTCCTTTTTTCAATTAATGCATGTTTTGTGATTTAATATTTTACGGTAACCTTTTCATTACCATACATGATGATGTCCAGTATTTCTCCGATGTCTCTTTTAGTTGTCATAAATTTTATACCAACTTGTAACCATGTATTTCAAGCTTCTCCCCAGTTTTCTGTGTTGTCTGGCTTCCACCTGTCTAATAGTAAGCATCAGTGCTCCAGTGCTCAGAACCACTGAATTATATTCTGATAGCATGCAACTCTAAGATATATATATGTATTTAGCGGGAGGATATTCCTATGTGGTTCAATTATAAGTTTAGCCATTACTCATTGAGAGAACTCAGTTGTGACTTTGCTATTCTGCAAATGAACTGATTAACAATGTCATCTTTGAGTGATAAAATATTTAATTTTTGATAGCTATAAATTGGTCATTATAGACCCTTTATTAGAGTTCCCAAAAATTGGGCAGTTTGAAAATTGTCATCAATTGTCATTTGCTTGTTCAGATCAACACTTCCCATGTACGAGCTATAATCAGTGATCGCTAAACATAAGTTGTATATTGTTCTACAGTTATTTGTTTCTTATGGCTGACTACAGGTTTAACAAGTGAGAACTGTGTAAAACTAGGAAATGTGTTTTGATCTTGCTCTGCTAATGCTAGCATTACTTGATCAGATAAATACATTAGTTATGCTTAAGTTTTTTTAGAAACAAAAGTCAGATGGAAATTCCTTTTATGTAGGAGTGACTGTTTAACATCTGGATTGAAACCTGATCCAAAGGGTTACACAATTTGTGCATGTAAACAGCACAGTCACAGAACTTCCTATTATAAAGCAGCCTCAAACTGACAGTTTTCAATTGACCCTCTGTCCTGATTGATAGTTTGCACTCAGATGGTTAAATCCTGCCACTGTTTATGGTCGGGATGGAAACCAGCAGCAGACTCCAGAGATCGTATACCTAGGCCGCTCATCCCACAGGTTTATTTACATAGATTGCTTGAAGGACAGCCTGCCTTTGAAAACAGCAACATCACGCAATGATTTACAGTACAGGACTAAATGACAAGAACATACTTCTAACCAGGCTCTTTAGAATTAGGGTTAGAAGCATGTTCTGTGGCCAACCATAATGTCTCAGCACGGGTCTCAAATATTAAAGGCAACTGAAATTTGGTAGCAATTTCCCAAAAATGATTCCTAGATGCATGCATTGTAACAACGCATTTATCTAGCTGTCATGAAAGCGGTGTTTCTGACATGATGCAGACAGTTGTTAATCATTTGTTTCAATTTTCACAGTGAAACATTCCCACAGTGAGCCTGCAATTCACGTACAGCTGCTGCACATTAACTAAAAAATAATCATTAATAAATAAGATGTAAGAGGGGTTGGTGTGAGAAGAAATCAAATGCATTCAACTGATTAATAACATTTCCGTTGTTACTAACAACTTAACCACTATGATTAAGAAGATTAAGCACTGGAGTTGGACAGGTGGTGGGCCATGTAAATAATGGCATGAGGGAATAACGCTGAAAAAAAAATCTCTACTGTTGTTAAATACTGCTAAGAGATCACTGTTCAGTGACACTGACTCAAACTATCTTAACTCAGATTAATCAGATGCTGATCCATTTGATTTAAGTGCCTGAATTTGACTCACACTTGGAGGGCCAGCACCTTCCTGATCGTGTGTAACTCCAAAACTGTTGGCTCGGCCTGTCTCCATAGTAACTAAGGTACATTTGCTTAGACGCCACCACAAGTGTCAGTCATTACAACCAGGGAAGAGGCTATCAATCTTCTTTCTCCTTTCACCACACTCCAATAAAAATCAGGAAAAAGTTTTCACTTAAAGATACAACTTGTAATCGATCTTCCCGGGACTAACTTTTAGAAATAACATACATGTGCAAAGCAAAACACTGCTTTGCGGTAAACAGGACATTGATCAAAGTATAACACAATGTCATACTGGAAGCAGTTAATAAGAATAAGTGCTGTGGCAGAGTAGCCAAGAAAATATCATTATTGACTGCGAACCAAAAACAACCCACTATGGAAATAAACACAATAGAAATGTCTGAATCATTTTTAAGATCAAACGTTCTGGAAAGATAACAATAATGACTCTTGCTTTAGAAGATTTAGGAAGGAAATATTTTTTCCTTCCTATATAGAGTCCAAGTATAAGAAAGAATAAAAAACTCCCCCGGATTAAGCTGGTGGGTGGGGTGGGGGTTCAGAATTTGAAATGGCCTAATTATGTTATATTCTGTGTTGATTAATTGTCTGATTCAGATCAATACAAAGTGGACTGGGATAGTCTGCAGCAGTGAAAACAATTTGGTACAGTTTGGCCTGATTCCTGAGAAAGGTAAGCAATTCCCCGCAATTTCAAAGCAAGTTTAAAATGAATCCAGCTGAATTTGCAGTGGGAATGCAATGGAACATATTAACATATTAGTTCACTTATATTTTTTATTATCTTGTTCCAAAATCAGCGGAAGTGACCTGGTGATTACTAGTTGTTGATCACCTTTCCAGCCACCAGAGGGGGCAGAAGGTCAGATGTTTGTCAATAGGGCACCTGGTTAAACACAGTAGTCAGGATGGGAGATATTGTAAGTAGCAACTACAAAATACCCACATAATTAGTTATTTGCTTCCTGTTTGTCCAATTAAAATAAAAAGTTCCCCTCCCCACAAAAAAACTGAATGTTTGGGTTAAATATTTCATGTTGTTTCTGTTAATAAATAATAAGAATCCTTGCATTTGATACACTGCTTTTCTTTTCACGTTTTTGAGACGGCTCAAAGCGCCTCAAGGACTATACTGTAAAGTGAATTGGCTGTTTATTTGTGGGTGAAATTATACTGCTTGAATGAACGATTAAATGGGTTTGATGCTAATTTTATAAATTCTCCATTTAAAGATGCAATTTGTAGAAAATCTGATTTAGGCACAATACTGATCCGAATTCAACCCTGCTTGGAAAAGTTTGTATACATTTTCAGGAATTAACTGGACTTTTATAGAGATGACAATCAAGCAATGAAGAAAAACAACAGAAAATACTGGAAATGTACTGCAGATTGGTCAGCTCTGAAGAGACAATGCTTCAGGTGTGATTCTCATTAGAACTCTGTACAGGTATTATGTTTTGCCTCCCTTTTCTTGGTTTTCCTACTGGGATATTATCCTTCACCCAGTAGTCAATCTTTGTGTGTGAGTCAAGGCAGTGAGTGTTGGCAGTCTTCATGACGGAAAGGATATCAAGCCAAGGGCAATCCGTTTTTCACCCAATTCCCACAACACACTTCCCAGAAGAGATCACTGTTTAGAGATGAAGCAGGGATACTGGTTGCTGTTTCTTTCCTCTGTACCTAAGGATTTAAGCCGAACTGTGGTAGTTCAAATGCTGCCTGTTGAGCCAACTCAGCACAGGCTGGGTATTAAACCTCCGAGAGTGTATAGCTTAGTGATATACCAAAATAGTGCATTTCAAGATAGTACTGGATGATGCCAATAGTGAAGCCCTCTTATTAGAATTGTAACAAATACATACAGTTCTGATAAATAGTAATAATCTTCGCATTTGATATAGAACCTTTCATGTTGAGAGAATCTCACAAAGTGCTTCAAAGGGTTACTGTATATACTGTAAAGTGTGATTATATATTTTGTAGGTGTATTTCAAAGAGTCACATCCAAACATCAAGCTGTCTTTTGCTTTTAGTGTTTGCATCCATTATTTTATACTGTATATTAAAGAAATAAAAAACAGAATCAGCAACAACAACTTGCATTCATTTAGCTCCCTTCAGGTGGATAGCATCAGAAGTGTTTAACAGCAGCGTGGCTCGAGGTTAAGGAAGGAGCAGCTGTTGCAGTGGTAGAGAAACCTAGGTGTCTTATTCAATCCTCAAATGTCTTTCCTCCCCCACATCCAAATCATGATGCGCTCTGCCTTCCCTCACCTATGCAATACCGCAATATTGCCCGACTCCGCCACTATCTCACCCTTCAGGCCACTGAAACCCTCATTCATGTCTTCAACACATTGCGGCTTGACTAAGCCAACACCCTGTTTGTCAGCCTTCAGAATTCCTCCCTCAATAGGCTGTAGATAATCCAGACCTCTGTAGGCTGTGTCCTCCACCACTCCAAGCTTTGTGACCCCATCTCCCCCATCCTCGCCCAATTCCATTGGCTCCCCATCACCCAGAGGAGTCAATTCAAGAGCTTGGTCTTTACATTCAAAGTCCTCCATGGCCTCACCCCACCCTACATCTGCCTGCTCCCTCTGCTCATCGGGCTCCAGCTCCATGTCCCCCAAACCTCCTGCCCCACCATCAGCGGGTGAGCCCTCAGCCACTCTACCCCTAACCTCTGGAATTCCCTCCCACAGTCCCTCCGCCTCACTCCTTCCCTAGCCTCCTTCAAGTCCCGCCTCAAAACCCTCTTCTTCAATGGTCCAATAATCACCCCAAATCCCCTCCTTTCCCTCCACCCTCCCCGATCCTGACCCCAGCTCAGGTCTGAAATACTGACTGTCCAGCATCTTGGGACGTCCTCCGAATGTAAAAGGTGGTTATACAAATGTAATTTTGTTGTTGTTGTAGAGGAAGAATATAAGTTCTGGAAGACAAAGGCAGAGGGTGGAGAAGAGCAAGCAGCCAAACAGATGTTATCTATTTTCAAGGTGAATAAGTCCAGGACCTCGTTGCATTTGGCATATGAGTTGAGGGTGGAGGTTGCTTGAAGAGGGGCAAAGGGAGGTGGTGGAAAATAACAGCTTGGGATAATTTTGGGCCTGCAGAGTAGCGTTGGGAGTAAAACACAGTTTGATCTTTTCTCTATTCAGAGCTGTTCGAGCCAGATTTGGTGGTGAACTGTGAAGCCAGTTATGTGCCATCTACACTTGAGCTCAAGAGACTTGAAATTAAGGGACTGGAGGCGGCTGTTGTACCAGGGGGAGTGGGGGTTAGAGTTGGTGCTGGGTTTCAGAGGAGCAAGTGACTTTAGGGTGAATAGAGATGGCTGTTTAGCAGATTGATGAGGGATCATCAACTGAATGCTTGTATTCATGTTTTGTGTCTGGAAATCTAAGTAAGTAAACAAGTCACACATTTCAGTTGTATACGCTACTAATTACAACAATTCATTGCAAAACAATAAAAAAGTTAGCATGTGACCATTTTGCACCTTGGAAAAGACACATCATAAAACAACAACTTGCTTTTATATAGCTCCCTCACACGAGGTAACGTCTCAGAAGTGCTTAATAATGGCAGAGCTCGATGCCCAGTCAAGTGAGCGAGGAGATGACTGTAAGCTAGGTTGAAGAGGAAGTTCTCCAAGCACATTTTGGAGGGGAAGTAGGGGATAAAGGGATTGAGGGAGAGAGTTCCAAACTTTCAGGCAAAATGGCGGAAAGTACAGCTGTTGATGTGGAGTGAGGGGACAAGGGACAAGAGACTGGTGCCAGCCAAGTGGAGGTAGTGGAGTGGGGATTAAGCAGGTTGGAGCGGTTGGGTGGTACTGGGGTATGAAGGGATTTGCAGATGAGTGTGTTGATCTTGATCTTGATCGGAAGCCTGTGGTGCCTGACGATGACTGATATGATGGGGCTATGGAGTTTTACAGTGGGCGAATATATGGGCGGCGAAGTTCTGAATTAGTTGGATTCTGTGGTTAGTAGACCGATGATGGTCATTGGAAAGGTCATTTCTCATATATACTGAATGTTGTAAGACATCTATGCCTCATAAGTAGATCATGGAAATGCTAAACATGAAGCAGATTAATATGAATGAGCAAAATCACAGACCTCAGAATCCTCCAGGTAGCTCAGCCTTGAATTATATAATAACTCCACTAAAAATCTTTATCAAAATTCTGATCAAACCCCTCCAAAAAAGGTTCTGTAAAATATTTGAACTGAAGGCTACAAAATATAGTAATGCAAAAACTAAAATTCAAATACAGCTAAAATATATTTCAAAACCAATATCAAGGAGTAATTATAAGACTGTAAATCAGTCTGGAGATTCAGGTGACGTAATAAAATTGCTCAAGTCTCACAAACTTGATTTATGATGTCACGTGAAAGCCCCGATTACATTACAACCTTGTAATCAGTCCCAGGTACCCATTAGTTTTTTCATTATAGTACAGATATGCTATTGCAGAGCTGAAGGGCTGAATAGCTGATACGAGATGGTTGGAAGCCTAGAGAAAGAAATATGGCAGATGCACAACATAATTCACACACTAAATATTTTAATCTTGAGGTTCATGTGAACTAGAAGATCGTCAGATGAAGTGTGACATATAAAATGTTAAAGATGAAGAGTTGGTGTAGGTTATTTTAAATGCACTGACAAGCAGCTTGATTAAGTGGCATTTATTTCTCAATAAGTCTCATCTCAATGGTAAACATTTTAAATACTGTGTTGCTTATTATTGCTCCAGTTTAACAATTTAAGATTCAATATAACAAACAAACAAATAATAATAATTAAATGTAATGAATTTTCTGTAAACACTTGCATAGTTTTGAAACATGGAATTACAGAAATCATCAAAATGTAGCTTGAATGAGGAAAGAAAATTATAGGCAGCTGGGCAAATAGAGTCTTTTAAAAACTGCTTTGGAGGCATTTAAAACATGATTCATACATTTGGGGAAGAAAGAAGGAAAAAAGTCTTAGAAAGAAGGTAAAAGGATCCTGGTTTGAGTAATATTCTGCTTTCTTCCACTGGTGGGCGAATCAGTGAATCGTGGTCACAGATTTAAAATAGTTTCAAAACGAAGCAGAGGGAAGCTGAGGAAAATATGTTTCACTCAGTAGGTTGTTCGAATCTGGAATGCATTGCCTGAAAAGGTGGTGGAGGCAGATTCCATAACAGCTTTTAAAAGGGAACTAGATCTTTATTTAGGAAGAGCAGGCCTGTTAGGTTATGGGGAGAAAGCTGGGCAATGGGATTGAGTTGCTCTGTTCAAAGAGCCGGCACAGACTAGATGGGCCGAATGGCCTCCTTTTGTGCTGTATAATTCTATGATTCATTACTGGAAGATAATTTCAAGGCACTCAGATTCTTTTTAATGATAAACCATGAGTCTGAGGTTTCCCACAGTCATGTGGGAAAGCTGTGTATTTAGGAGTTAACATAACTCGTTAAGATGGATATGAAATGCACCACTATCTCTGCGGATTTCGCCCACAAATATACAGTCAATTCACTTTACAGTATATTCTGTGAAGCGCTTTGAGACGTTTAGAAGATGTGAAAAGCGCTGTATCAAATGCAAGGATTATTATTATTAATCAGGATAATAAAGATGATATAAATACAGTAATAGAAGATAGAAAAATTATTTGGTCTGTGTTGATCTCAGCTGGTGTTGCACCGAGCGGGATAAAGTTAACTTCAGCATTCTTGAATAGGGAGTGTGAATATATCAGACAGATCAGGCTCAGCTATGATGACCCCACAGTCACACCACCTGCCATCACATGAAGAATGACCACTTGAGCAAAATAATAGTAGGCGGAAGTGCTCATGGAACCATATCAGAACAATAGTACCGCTATCATGAGAAAAGGGAAGAAAATAGAGGGTGGGGGGAGAGAGAAATTGCAGTAATGGTGCTTATATACAAAATCAGTGATTCACAAGAGAATTTCTGTCTCAGAGGGGTCTTCAGCCTATTTGATGTTCCTTTCAAGTACCCACCCATCATCTTATTACTACATCAAGTTGTTTTGTTAATTAGTCCAGAGTACGGGTCTCAATCACTCTTCCAGGCAACCCATTGCAGTCATTATTTGCCCTTTGTGTAAAGCTGTGGTGACCAATCTACGCCTGCAGTATGTCAAGAAGCGGCCCCTTAAACCTTCGCGAGTCTGTTGTTAATATGTTAATATGTTCAATTGTTAATATGTTTCCAATTTTTCTCGACTGAATATTTCTTGATTATGGCATCAATCAAGAAATATTCAATCAAGAAAAAATATATATTTTGCTGGCCACCACAAAGATTGGCCACCACTGGTGTAAATAAATGATTCCCAGTACCTATCTCAAGTTTAACCTGCTGGGAATTAACTAAAGTTTAGGAGTAGGTTAGCAGTTGAGTTGGCTCCAAGGTAACATGCTTGGCAACAGATTTTCAGAGTCATGTTAATCCTCTGGTGTTGTTGGTTAATTTTCTCAAGCCCATTAATCATCTTATAGGCATCTATGATGTTTCTTTCCAAGTCTGAAGACCCCAGTTTAAGGTTGAGGTTGAGGAATACATGGAGGTCATAATAAGAGAATGGAAGAACACAAATGTTGGTATGCTGCACGTTTGGGTATGAGACAGAGCTTTATGGACACTGGCCTAGGAAGCATCCAGATACTCGGGAGGAGAGACCGTCTGAATTCGCTGCCCCTTCTGATTATTTCAGCGACTTCCTAGCAGTAGGAAGTTTTTGCTCCTCCAGGCCCTGATGTCTGACAGACAAGCGGACAGAACATTGGTGGGCCTAGAGTCACAGCTGGAGGAGTAGAAGTATATTTCCGTGTCATCCACATACATGTAGACTTTTACCCTATATCCATGATTGACATCACCGAGAGGGAGCATATAGATGAAGTAGAGAAGGGGGCCAAGGGTGGAGCCCTGGGGCACACCACAGGTGACCAGCAGAGGCAGGAGGAGAAATTGTTTTGAAGAGACAAAGTGAAGGCAGATTGTCAATAGGACCTGAACCAGTGTTGTGCAGTCCCACTGAGGTAGATGAGGGTGGAGAGGCGGTGGAGGATGGAGTGGTCAACTGTGTCGTACGTAGTGAAGAGATCCAGGAGGATGAGGTGGAAGAGGGAGCCCTGGGCACTCAGAGATAGGATGCTGTTTGTGACCTGGACAAGCTCTGTACTGTCTCTGTGCTATACACATGTCTACTACCAAGCTTCCTTTAACCAGCGGCTTTATCACAAGAGGTGACTGATTTAACTATGAGCAAAGCTGCTTTACTTTCAGCAGTGGAGAATCATGGAGCTGTTAAAAAATTTATACCAGATTGCTGTCAATTGTATTGTTCGTGAAACCACTTCATCCATGTTGTGCTGTAGCATGAATCACGCTGGCTCAACCCTGATTTGCAATAAAATGTGGAGTGTAAATGCAATATTCGGAAAAAAGTAAGTGCCCAACTCGCTTCCTTTGCAACATTTGGGTGTGTAGAACAAAATAATTATTTCAAATAAGCGTTAATGTAGAGTCATAATTAAGACTTGCCCTGCAGCTTATAGTAAATCACCTGACATCATTATCAAAAGGATTGAAAGAGACACACACCAGTCATTCAGTAGCAATAGCAGCAACTGCAGCTGAAAACACTGCACACCTCATGGCTGCAGGACTTTTAGTCCCTTAGAGAAAGAGACCCTAAACCTATAGAGGTCTCTATTGTAAGTCACAGCATTCTCAGAGCAACAGTGCAGCAGGTGATTCATGAACAGCATCCCTTTGACATGAACTATAACATTTAGATTGAGAATATACATTGGGACTTGCCAGTAGCTGTTAACTGACCTTACGTTTGCATTTAAACTTTCCAGGCTATAGGTACCAATTATGCTGCATCAGTTAACACATCATCTTTATCTAATCAGGATGTCACAGCTGTACTCATCAAGAATGCAGAGAAACTGATATGTCCCCAAATCCCAATAATAGCAAAACACAGCAGTAATTCCAATATTCCCTATTCTCCAGGGTCCTGGGTTCTCTTCACTGTACACATGTCAAACCATGTACAACTTCCCTGTATCAGGAATTTTTTTAATAAAAAAAATTACATTCAATAAACAAGGAAATCATTTTTGGTCCTATTAACCTTATGAAAAATATTCCATATTGTATTTAGTTAACTGCATTACCCCCAGTAGCAATTTTGTGGTAAAGTGAAGTGACTGTGTTTCTGTAGGTGAATGCAGCAACTCATTTGCTCAATCCAAATTTGACATTTGATTATTTTTGATTTATTTGGAGGATTTCTGGGGATGACACCAGAAGAACCTTTCTCCTGCTTTTAGATAGTCACCACCTGAACTGGCAAATAAGAGCCTCAGCAAAATATCTCCTCCGAAAGACAAATATATGACAAATAGAGTGGGGTGAGAGAGGCAGGAGACATGAAGCAAGCCGGAGCCCGCTGAGTTGAGTGAGTGGGCAGGTTGGTAGGATATTAGGAGGTCGCAAAGGTAGGAGGGATCGAGGCCATGAATAGCTTTGAAAATGAGGACCAGGATCTTGAGGAAGGATTCGAACCAGGAAAGGAGAAGTCAACATAGATTGAGCTGACAGTGGTAGGATAGAATGGTCGACAATATCGAAGATAGCAGTGTTACTTGTTTGAAAGAGGACTGGAAAAGGGAAGCCTGAAGATAGATGTTGCTTTTTCTGATGCCACTGCGTTTATTTTGAAGTTCTACCACGTTCCAACAAGGAATTCTACGAATGTGATATTTTTGAGTAACATACATGGTCATGACACCGTGATTCTGAAATATATATGACAACAGGAAATGTCACCACACCGCAATGAAATCGCCACGTGTGTTTTGTGATGCCGTTACCTGTTTTGCCCTAAAACCTTATGTAAGAATCCTGTCATGGAACTGGAACAACAATGAAATAAAGTTAGACAGAGCAAAACAGGAAGAGTGATGGCCAGTTGTCAGTACAACACTCCATCCCATATGCACAATTTTTGTGCCACTCTTGTGGTTCAGTGTGATATCAAATTCAGTGCTGCCGTCTTCATTATCTTCCCAATTCCCACTTGACAGGTGGTTTGAGATTTTGGTGCTAGCTTCTGGGCACGAGTGGCTACAAATTGAAGCCAGGGCTGATTTTTCTTACAACAACCACACCACAGCATATACGGAATGCTTAAAATGCAGTGTTGTATCAGCTGCATGATTCCCCAAATGTATGCCAGATTTTGTTGATTTGCTCCAGGATTGTAGCTACTCCACGACAAAATGTGGCAGTCAAAGTCACATGAGGCACTGGAGGGGGAAGGAGTTAAAGACTCGAGTTCTTTCACTTTTTGAGCTCAAACTATTTTTGCTGAATAAGGCTTTCTTCTCTTTATTAAAAAAAATGTAACCATCAATAAGTTAAAGGGCAAAATGCAGTCTTTTTTTACAGGAAAGAAAAGTGGAGAAAGCTGTAAAAGAGCAAGAGATCAGCAGGCCTGGTCTGTTCCTGCTTTCTTCAAAGTGAAGGGTTCTATCCAATGAGAGATAAGTGAGACATTTGATGAAATTAGAAAACTTGACATTATGTGCTCTGGGCTAGATCAAACAGAAAATTAAACATCTGCATTTAAATAAATGGTCCATTTAAACAACTGCAGACTGACAGAAATGTTTAAAAACTATCAGAGGATTGGCAAACTGGTGAAGCTAACAATATGACGACCAGGAAAACAGAAACAGATGAAACTATGCTTATTTACTTCAGGGAGCAAAAAGTAATAAACTGAAATTCTTCTTAGTTAACATCAAGCAAGCACAATTAGACTTATCTCGAACTATAGAACTGGAAAGTATACACTACATCCTGTGCCAAATCCTGATTCCATGGATTACCTATGTGCCAGAGGTATGGCTTTCCCCATTTAGTTGACTTCTGCATTCACTTAGCAAAGGACAGCAGTGGTGGAAAATAGAACACTTTCAATTTGGGTTCAGGATAATCAGTCAAATCTATCTACCTGAAACATTTTTCAGCTGGTGGAAACTGTAAGCAACTTGGAGGAATTTACTGTAGACAAATAGTAATACTCATCAAGCAGTCAGTTTTCCTAGATTCGGCCATTTCCAAACTGATGAGAAGTGAATCTTGTGACCTAGGTCAGAAGGTAAATTCAAGTGATCTTTCAATCCTAAACTGCTTTTGTATTTTGTGTATTTGAAACTGCAGCATGTTAGGTAACGGTAGAAATTGATTCAATAATTTTGTCAATTTGTAAAACATCTCTGAACAGAAAGTATTTCCCCTAGACTTTACTGACTTTCTCTTTTAAATCTTGTAACTGGGTGAAAATTCTTGGCTAATCCTTTAATCCTAGACTGCATGTTTTAGGAAATGTAGCCCAGAAACCAATAATCCTGTACAAGAATTGTAATACAAACATTTGATAGTTCTTTAAAAGCTCTGTGGTATGCTGCCCTGCATGTGGGGCACCATATAGATGCAAGTTCTTGCTGTTAAATGTACCTTATGTACTCTTCCTTGCCATGTTGCCATGTTACATGAAATTATAATCCAGAACTATTTATAAAACAAGGAAAAAAAATGCAGCAGAGTGAGTGTTCTTGAGTGGTACCACAAATGTCTGGAAAATAAAGATTAGATTTTTTAGAGAAAGGGTTCTATAGTTGTGTTCAAGGCCCTCCATGGTCTTGCCTTCCTATCTCTGTGACCTGCTAATGCCTGATCAATCCATCTGCTCCCTCAGCTCAGCATGATCCACATCCCCCACCTGGACTGCCCACTATCGGGGGTTGGGTCTTTATCTTACCTGCCATTACCCTCTGGAATTCCATCCCACAGTCCCTTCACCTTGCTCTCTCCCTTGCCTCCATCAAAGCACGTCTCAAGACCCCCTTCTTCGACAGCACCTTCAGCCACTCTTTTACTCCAACCTCTCCTGCCCTCCACCCAATCCCAAACTCCTACTTCGGTCAAAACCCCTGACTGTCCAGTGGTTGGGACATCCTTTCAATATGAAGGACGCAATACAAATGTAATTTTGTTGTTGTTGTACAACATAGCTGTAGAAAGTCTAGGGATATTTATAGACATATTTTTAAAACGAATTTTCACAATAAATAGCATTTTTTTTAGTGATGAAAAGATTTTCTCTGGTAATACCGGTAACTATTTTTGGCTTCCAACGACCTACTGATTGACATACAAATCACATATGATCTCTGAATCCTGTGAATGTACCTAGGTGGCTGGACCTGTTAGCGTTCTTGCTGTCAGTATATTACTTGATTGCCAGAATCACTCTCAATAGTTGCTAGTGGTTTGAGAGTAAAGGAGTTTTGTAAACAATGTGGTTGTGTTAATTGACTAGCTTTAACATGGGTAGGAATCGCAAATCAATTATTTTTCTCTCCTCAATTTTCTCTTTTTTATATGATTTTTTAAAAAATTGGAATGTAAAAACAATTTTAGTGATCCTGAAACATGTTGTGTATAGATTAGCAAATATTGGGTAAGGATTGAAGAGAATAAAGTTGATCTTCTCTTCATCGACTATATGGCAGCAATGACAATAATGTACAATTTCAACGTTATGAGTCTGAATTCTATTGCTAGCATTGTCTTAGGTCATTATAAGGGGACCCAGCATTAACAATCTCAATTTTTAAAAAAAGTTCCTTGACACACACATATTATATATCAGGGAGGTCAGGTAGAAACCTTGAGCAAGTTTCCTTACTCCACATACTTCATACTGTACTGTAATAATCCGTCCCCAAAAAAATAACAAAATTGGTCACTTCAATCCACAACTGTTTATGGGATACTGCTGTGTGCAATTGGCTGCTGCGTTTCGCCCACAAGTATACAGTCAACTAATTTTACAGTATATTCTGTGAAGTGCTTTGAGACATCTAGAAGATGTGAAAAGCTCTATATAAAATGCATGGATTATTATTATTATATTATAACTCAAGTGCATTGGTTAGAGTACTGGCCTCGCAAGCAAGAGGACTTGGGTTCAATTGCTGGGAAGGGAGAAACATTAGGCAAGTTTGCTTACCCCACATGCCGTTCTGTTTACTTATCAATAAGTAGGAACCTGGTTGTTAGTCAATTGGCTGATTGCTTTCTGGGGGGTTAATAATCCTTTGAAACAAAAATGTGGTCACTAAATCCATGACTGTTTGTGCGACACTATTGTGCCCAATTGGCTGCTGAGTTTCGCTCACAAAATATATAGCTAATACATGGTATACTCCATCAAGCACTTCTGAGATGACTCAATGATGTGATAAGGCACTAAATCAAATGCAAGAATTATTTATTATATTCTGTGTAGTCTTTTTCTTTCAATGTCCTGGACTGAATATACATTGATCAGTTTGCTGTGTTAAAAAAGGCAAGTCACTTGAATCAGTATTGGTTTAAGGATATTGAGGCTGGAATGCACTACAGTAACAGCTATTACCTTTGTGTTCACAGGGAGAGAAAAAAAATGACATTTGACTTTTCTGTCTATGCTGTTCATGCCAATTATTTCATAAAATCAGCATTTGCTAAGGGTATGTATGAGGTTATTAATTCAAATGGCTTAATTGTGTACATTTTCTGTCTTTTTAAAAGCACTGCTCGTTTTCTTTCTTTTGCACACTTTCAGCACAGATTGGAATTGAAGACTTAAATTGGTGCAACTCTATTGCCTCTTTCAGAGCCCTGTAATTAGATCAGTAACTTTCTTGCCTGTCCAAAGGTAAACAAGCAAAATTCAGATTCTTATCATAGATCCGTAAACCAATTTTTAAGCACCCAAAGATGTGCTTTTCTATTTGGATTTTCACTGCTGCTTTTATTCACTGGAATATTTGATTAATCTCACCTCCATAGAAATGGTAATCATTAAAGTATAAACAAAGGCAAACCTCATGAAGGGATCTAACATAATAAGGAACATGTTGATCAGATTTGTGTTTACCAAAGGATGTCAGGTCAAAAAAAGCTCAAATAATATTTGAGACTACACAAGTCAAGTGTATATCAAATGGAAGAATAATAATTCTTCTATTTGATATAGTGGCTTATCATGACTTTGAAACATCTCAAAATACCTCACAGAATGTGCTGTAAAGTGAATTAACTGTATATTTTGAGGGTGAAACAAAGCACAGTGTCCTACAAACAGTTCTGGTGATAGTCAACCCAACATAAAATGTTACTTTTTAAATTTTGTATTGATTTGGATTACCAGATTCTATTTCATTCCCCAAAATGAAGACAATTAATTTAGGATGGTTAATTTGCTAATTAAGTGTGTGTGCTAGTGGATATTAGAAAGGTTAATGCGAACAAGCGATCAGACGAAGTAAAGTAATAACATTTAAATTAACAAAAAGTTGTGAATATATCTGTGTTAATGTGAGATATATTAAATGCAATGTGAAAAAAGGAGAGCAATATAGTTACAAATTGCAAATCTAAAAGTTTGTATTAAATAAGCATATAGTAACTAAGGCTGTGCTAATGAAGAGATTGGGGAATGTTGTGAGCTTATTATCGTGAGATCCGTCTAGACTAGGCACATTTACTATGGTATGGCCATAGGCATAGCCTTCAGCGTCTGGTACTCCCAAGTGATCTTCCATTCAGCTTACTCTGTCTGACCCTGCTTAGCATCATGGAAAACGAAGCTACCCAATAATTTACATCAGATAGTAAAATATAAATTCCAGATTGCAATATAAGTTTTAGAAGAGCCATTGTAGCATACTATTGAAAAAATGAACCAACAATAAGGTTAAATATTGTTTACCGGACAATTATAACGAAAGACGTAATACACTTTTATAATAAGGGACTAAATAATTAAGACGTATGTTTGGACAAAACAGAAAATGGCAAATGCCAATATGGACACAGAATAATGGTGCTTTTACAAAATATTTATAACATCAATCTCCTCTATATTGTTCTAAAAATGTGTCCTTAGAGCAATAATTATATATTTTGGGAGAGGTGCCAGTGCCAGCTACACCAAAAAACTTGATTCCTGATTCCTCTGGCAGCTTCTGTTGCTGGAACAACAATACTATAGCTACTTCTGGTGATACTTACAGTAAAATCCTATGATGTGTTTTCAGATGTCTTAACATAGTGATAAGGTGCTATATCTGGTACAAGGATTACTATCACTATTAATATTTTTCTAAATGTGGTGGGGTATTTTTTCAGATTGGAGATACAAGTCAGCAATGTACGTTTCACAGTGCTAATCTATACAACAAAACATTCCTAATAAATCATATAAATATGATATAAATAGCCCTCCATGGCCTCACCCCACCCTACCTCTGCAACTTCCTAACCCCCTGCCCGCCCCTTCTACTCAGCAGGCTAAGGCCTGCTCCACGTTCACCGACCCAACTGCCCCACCATGGTGGGTGAGCCTTCAGCCACTCTGCCCCCAACCTCTGGAACTCCATCCTATAGTTCCTCCACCTTGCCCCCTCCCTAGCCTCCTTCAAATCCCGCCTCAAGACCCTCCTTTTCGACGGTCCCATTGGTCACCCCAAATCTCCCTCCTTTCCCTCCACCCTCCCGTTCCTCGACCCCAGCTCGGGACTGAAACAATGACTGTCCAGAGCCCTGGGACGTCCCCCTGACTTGAAAGGTGCTATACAAGTGTAATTTTGTAATTTTTGTTGATGTAAATATAGATGGGCAAATTGTATTGTACACAACCAGCATTGAAGACAGCAGGATGTCTGAAATCTGATGGAACTTGGTCTAGAAGAAGATTGTGCTAGAACAATCTGCTGCAGGTTTCTGAATCCCTGCTCCTAATGATTGGTTCGCCCCTTTTAGTCCTGTTGACAACCCAAGCTGGCCATCATCAGCATTGCCTTGGGAGGACTGTGGACCTGCCTAACTCAGGAACCATCAGAGTCTCAGAATTTGATTGAATTGATTCCCATACTCTATTCCCAGTTATGTCACCTTGGAACCAACTGAACCGTGAAGAAATCCAGAAGAGCAAACAATGCCTCTAGAATCATTTTTTTGGTCAGCCACTCATGCAGAAAACCATCAAAATGCTTAAGAATATCCAAAACAAACTGCAACGTATATACTCCATGCATCTCATCTACAAGTGGAAATTCCAGAGATTATTTTATTGAAATGAAATGCGCATTCTCTCCCTGGAGGGACTTAACTTCCTTACATAATTCTGGAAGTATTCGGCAAGAGCCAAGATTTAGGGACCCCAGAGTATGCATTTTGTTTTATAATAAATTGGTCATTTCAATCCATGACTGGGACACAGCTGTGTGCAATTGGCTGCTGTGTTTCGCCCACATGTTTGCAGTCAATTCACTTTACAGTATATTCTGTGAAGCGCTTTGAGACGTCTAGAAGACGTGAAAAGCGTTATATCAAATGCAAGGATTATTATTATTATTATTGAGGTCCTGCTGGATTCTAACCCCACCTTCCCCATCTACCTCCCACTGCAGGATAGTTAATTTATGGTAATTTTACCTCCCTTTGCTCTGCATATAAATGTATGTTTTGAACTACGCTGTAGGGGCAACTGGCACATGGGATTAAGGCCTTTCACCTTAATCCCCTGTGAATTCAGGGGAAGTCTGAATTCAGCCCAGATAGAGGTAAAACATTGTCTCTATCTGTTGGCCATAAGAATCTTACATGAAATTAGTTTGACCTACCTTGTCAGTGGGGGAACAAAAAACTGTACTTAATATTATATCAAACTGTCAAAATTAAAGAGAGTCCTGTAGCTCATTGGTTAGAGCATTCTCCTCGCGAGTGAGAGACCTGGATTTGATTCCCGACAGCGCAAAACCTTGAGCAAATTTCCTACACCACATTGGTCATTTCTATCCATGACTGTTTGCCGGACACTACTGTGTGCAATTGGCTGCCGCGTTTCGCCCACAAATGTAGTCAATTCACTTTACAGATATTCTATGAAGCCCTCTGAGACATTTAAAGATGTGAAAAGCTTTATTTCAAATTCAAGGAGTATTATTATTATTATAGATGAGCTAGTGTGAAAAACGGAAAATGTCTAATTTGTGTATTTTGATTTTGTTCATTCGGATGATAAGCATAAGATACTTTGTTGGGCCAGTGTGCAGGGAGCTTTGCTCTGCATCTAAGTGTGATACAGTTGACTTAAGAGTGCTTCATGCTGATGTTGTCACGAGTAGTTATTTTGTTTATACGTTGTATGCTAACACAGTGTTTTCATACTGACTGGTTGCAATTTGCATGCAAGCATTCCATTCCAAATGACTAGTCAAACAGGAAATCTGCCAATACCACATACAATAAAAGTCAGTTTATCCGGCACCCGCAGGACCTGGCCAATGACGGATAAAGCGCCTGCCGGATATTTGGGTGGCCCGCTGTCGAAAACCCACCACAAAAAAATTAAAGTTCTTTTAACACACACCAGACTAAATAATAACAGATAATAACAGAATATTGTATTGGTACTTATTGTTAAAACTACTCTCTTGCGTTTCTCACCTTTACTGGTTGAGGTTTATAGTCCAGTGATTCTTTTTAAAATGAAGGACGCCAAGCGGGTGAAAAAACGGCAGCGCGACATTAAAGCCTTAACAACGGCAAGCCGATAACCCTAGACTCTACTAGCGGCAAACCGATAACGCTAGACTCTACTAGTGGCAAACTGAAATACTGCACCTGTGCGACAATGATTCACAATGCTCCACCGCTATTGTTCCGGATAAGTTCCAGTTTATTGAATGGGGACTTTTTTTTTGGCGTGCCAGTTATACAGAAGTGCTGATTCATCGAGTCATGGATAAACAGGCTTCTACTATACATGCTTATGCTAAGTAAAGCTACGGTGGCTGTTTTGTTTTATCCTCTCAAGCATTTACCCCGATCATATATCTCCACACACTATCCGAACATTAATTTAAGAAGGTACATTTTCTATATATAAATCCCAGCCTGCCACCTTTGATTTCAAGATTCTTCCACATGGGTTCAAATCCTTTCATACCCTGCAGCTCACTACCTGTCTAATCTGTTTATCGCCTCACCCACCACCTGCTTCCTCCACTCGGCTGGCTCCGACCTCCTGTTTGTCCCTTGTCCCCCCGATTCCACTATCGGTGTCTTCGGCCACGACATATCGACATTGTGTTTTGATCGCGTTTATGGTCACATCCCACCTCCCTCTCCACTTGGCTCAGCGTTAGACTCTGCCACTGTCAAGCGCTCTAGGATGCTGCTGTAGCAAGGGTGCAATATAAATGTAAATTGTTGTTGCTCTTTTCGCCTACAACAACAACTTTGATTTATATAGCATCCTCCACGCCGGACAGAGTCTACTCTCACAAATACATAACTCTATTGAGGTATGGTTTCACGTGCATTGAAATCCATTTGCTGCTGAAGTGTGAAACCTGGGAAGTGCGGGCTAGCTATGTGACACATGTGAGACTGAACCCAATCATGTGTCTTACCACACAGTCACAAAAATTCCATTAGGGTCATTCAATGTTTGCAAACAATGGTAAATTGTGTCATCTGTAATCAAGGTTGTGACTAATGCAGTGATCTATTTGAAATACTACACTTTGAGACATTTAGAAGACGTGAAATACGCAAATATTAAATGCAAGGATTACTATTATTATATTCTCATGAATAACCCCATTCAGATCAACAAATATATATTGAATCTAGCAAGTTCCAAATCAGTACAGCTCAGTGTAACTCCAGACAGTGCATTTACTCACTGAGCTGTTGGTGAAAGCAGTTGCCTACATATTTTCCAGTTTTTCACTCCTTCCATGTCGTGACCTTGAACTCAAAGAGTATGCTAACACTCCAAACGCACTGTTAGAGGTGCTGTTCTTTGAACTGTTCTTTGTGCTGTTCTGTCTGTTCAGGTGTGCTTTATCTATCCCATGGCATTATTTGAAAATAGGAGGGAGTTTCTCCTTGTATCTGGATCAAGAATCCCTCATATAAAATTTGTTAGTCATTTCAGGGCTGTTTGTTGGTATGCACAATTGGCCAGCAGCATTCCCCTGTAAACACAGTCACTACACTTCACAGTAAATCCTGTGAAGCACTTAGAGATGTGTGGAATATGTGATAAGATGCAATGTCAAAATTAGAGGATTGTTATAGTTTAAGTGAGAGATACGCACAAGATATATCATGTGAAACGTGTTTAAAACATGCGTGTAAATTTGTACAGAGGGAATTACATGTGGTATTAATTTGAACTTATCAATAACATTTTGAATTAATAATAATTATTGGTTATTTTTAACTGATTTATTCAGACCATTGTATTTATGAAATTTAACTCTCAATGTACTTAAGTATGATGATATTCAATTAAAGTAAATGCCTGTATGTATAGCTCCGCATATTTATATATGTGATAAACAGATAATAGAATGATTAAGCACCAAGCATGAAGTCTGTATCTGAAGTAGTGCAATATTTAGATTTTTTAGTAAATCAAAGTGCGTCCTAATCCACAGGTAGGAGAAAAGAGAGAATATAACACACAGGGCTCCTTTAGAGTATATCTATGGATATTTAACCATTCTCAAAATTCAAAACGGGTGACAGGTGCCTGTAGTTGGGAACAGTCTAATTATCAATTTACAGTATATTCTGTGAAGTGCTATGAGACTCTAGAAGGTGTGAAAATTGTTATTCTAATGCAAGGATTATTATTATTATAGTGCTGCATTCCACTCCACAGCCAAGCACTGCCAGGCATGGAACCTATTGTTCTCAGATAATAGGTTTTCCAAAATTCTTAGGAATTGACCATCTTCCAAATTAAGACTGAAGTTAAGAACTATCCTTAATTACATAGAATCCTAAATTTTAAGACAAAATAATAAAACATAATTTTTTCATTTGATGTAGTGCTTTATCAATTGTCAAAGCGTTTTACAGGATTTAATTCTGGACAATAGTAATTGTGTATTTTGTGAATGAATGTAGGCTAAGATTAGGTGGAATTTCAAGTTGCAGTAGTGCTATGAAGGAGGCTCAAGGTGGGTAGGAAGGAGAGTGTAAATTGTGGGAGCACCAAATGTTAAAGAGAAAACGCAGAGACAGAAAGAGTCAGAGAAAGAACAGGTCACAGCAAGAAGAGAACAAGTAAACACGATCTACTAAATTACGAGAATAAAATGGAGGGAGTGAACAGGAGAGAGAAAATAGGGGAGCAAGAGAGCAAACATTAAAGAGACAAATAGTGAGGATGGTTAACAAGAGAGAGTGTGCATTAGGGAGAGTGCACATTAGAGAGAGAGTGAGCAAACAGGAAAGAGTAAATGAACAGTAGACAGCAAACAAACAAGAAAAAATGAATACTAAAGTGCCAGCAAAGATACTGATAGTGAACAGGAGTGAGAGAGTGATTGAAAAAGATAGAAAGAGAGACAAAGTGTGTGTGGTGGGGGGAGGGAGGGAGTTGGGTGTAGAGAGAGAACAAGTAAGAATTAATGGGAACAGCAGCAAAAGCAAAATTACATTTGTATAGTGCCTTTCACATCGGGAGGAAATCCAAAGGTGCTAGAAGTCCTCCCGAGAAAGACAGAGCATGAATGGGAAAGGATGAGTATGCGATAGAGCATGAGAAAACAAGAGACAGATAGCACAAACAACAAAGCTCCTACTCATCCTGCATGGATTTTAAACAAACCTGTATTTAGCATGGGGGGGGGGGGGGGGGGTTAGGGGAAGGAGAGTATGAAAGGGGGGAGAGTTAGGAGGGGAGCAGAAGGCACGGTCGAAGAGGAAGGTCTTGAGACCAGCCTTGAAGGAGGAAAGGGAGGGAGCGAGGTGAAGGGATTGTGGGATGGAGTTCTACAGTATGGGGCAGAGAGGCTGAAAGCTCAGCCACCAATGGTAGGGCAGTTCGGGCGGGGGACATGGAGCAGGCCAGAGCCTGCTGAACGGAGGGGACGCACAGGCTAATAGGGAGACAGTAGGTCAGAGAGATAGGCGGGGGCAAGGCCGTGGATGGCCTTGAAAGTGAGGACGAGGATTTTGAATTCGATCCTCTGGGGGATGGGGAGCCAGTGGAGACAGGCGAGTGTGGGAGTGATTCTCACAACATTAGAACATAAGAATTGCTAGACGAAAGAAGACCACGGTCCAACCAGTTCGCCTTCCAACATCTAGACAGTGTCCTGTCGTAAACTATGTACCGCATCCCAATGTATTATTTTCTCAAATAAATCTATTTAATTAGCTTTTGAAAGAATCACAAAAGAGAAATGAGTTCTTGCAGTGCTGCAGCCAATATCTTTAACCATCCAAACTCCCCCAACCCCACAAAAAGATTAGCTGGTCATTCATCTAATTCTTCTTTGATTGTGGGCTGTTGCTGCAGCAGATTAACTTCAGAGTAACTCATTCTCCAAAGGGCCTTTAAAATGGCATTAATATCAAATGCAAGTATTTTATTTTTACTCTTTCAGCAACCGCTGCTAAGTTCATGCAATATGTGACTTCCTCCTCAAAGTAGTTTCACCTGGTTTGCCACAATTCAGTTCTCACATAAAAATCAGCAACTTCAAACAAGCTTCTGTGTCAGTCCAATGTGGTCATCACATTGACACAGAAATTGCAGTATAACTACTCCATAAGAAAGCTGCTATATTTAACAGCAATTCAGCCATGGTTTCATAATCTGATCACAATGGTTACTGACGATTTCCACTGAAAGATGTCTAGAGCAAACCTTTATGATTATCGATCCAGCACAATTTGCAACAAGGTGTCTAATAATAACAAAGTTTCACTATAATACATTAATTTTTGCTAAATCAATAAGATCAGATCCGTATCCGCACCTCCGCAAATTGACATAATTCATCTTTAATCTGACAGTAATCATGCACAAGTAAGGCTTCCTGGCGATGGTAATATATAATTACTGCAGCCCTTATTAAGCACCAGAAGGAAGAATCGGATGTTTACTCACCTGTTAATGAGAGGAAAGAGGGATACAGCCAGGTACACAGATGGGTACCATTTAAGTGGCTTTATTTCCAGGGTTAACAGGATCTATTAAAAAAAACACAAAAAATTCTAACCATGGATTCAGTTTTATCAGTTTCAAATTACTTGGCAGGAAGGTTATTTTAATGGTGCACACTCAACAGAAAATCTTTTGTTAATAAAAAAAGTAGATCTGTAGTTGTGTTCTGGTACTAATTGCATCTACAGGCCACCAAGCATCTGCCTTCTGGTAAATTAATCCCAACTATCATTAGATTAATTATTAATGTGAGTAACTGCAATGACTTACGACTGCACAATGGTTATCGAGCATAAGAAAAACATGGAGCCTTTCCTTTGAGTGCTTTAATTCTACAACCAATGCAGTTTTTGAAGTCTGTCAGTTCACTGAGATTGAACAATCTTTTTAAAAAAACTATTCTATAAATCTGAGATGAACATCTTTGGCACCCTGCAAACAAGTCACATCTTGTCAAAGACACTTTGATAAAATGCAGATCAGATGAGTAATCTATGCACAAAAGTCAACCCGCATTGGGGTGCACAGGTCTTGATGATACCTACAATTTGCTTTGCTTACTATACTAACAAAAGGTTACATTCTACCCCATGTCTTTAAAAATGTATTGTGGATACATAAAGCATTTCATGCTTTCCATAAGCACCTTTATGATTGTTAAAAATAGGGAACTAGAAAATACGCAAAGGATTCTGTTGTTAACCCCTTTCAACACATTATCTAATCTTCATGTTGTCCAATGTATGGCACCCTTGTAAGGATAACTGCCCTGAAAATCCGTTTACAGTGAAAATCCACAGTGAGTAGGATTATTTTATATTCTTCAGGGATTTATTTATGAAAATGGGATGCTGGATTTGTTAGCAACAAATTTTTGTAGTATTACCTGCAACCAGAGAGGGGCAGTATTCACCTACCAGTGCAGAAAAATATACAGTAATATAAACTGAGTTTTAATTATCAGTACATACTGACGCACATTTAAACTCAACATTTGGAACTGCTCTCACTGTAAAGTGTTAATATGGAACCCCATTCCTTAACCATCATGTTTACATGTGATCATTCCACAGATAGCAGTTGTATTGGCACCTTTGTGTGAAACAGATGGCTGGAAATCAGGTGTGATCCGCACATCCAGGAAGCATTCAGACTTACTTTGTTTAAAGCAATCAGTCATCAGGAAATAGTCAGAAGATTAGTTGACAATGAAGAACTTGCTCAGACGAAAGAAGGTGTTTTGAGATATAAGGGGCCTAACAGTTATGTTGTTTAATCTAGTTACGCTTTTTGGAAGAAAAATAAGCGACTTTTGGTTTATTCAGAAAAAGTGTGAGTAAGCTTGTGAAGCTTCAATTTTCAAAAAAGGACTTGGAGTAGAACCAGAGTCTATGCACAATCGATACACAAAGTAGAACATTAACAGTGTTAGAGTATTACATCTACATACATTCTGGCAAATGACACTCATGTTTAGGGGTGGGGTTGAGAAATAAATAGGATGAGGTTTTGCATATTCTCACCTGAAGGATGAAAAAAATGCGTTCCAAATCCAGTCTAAAGTGATACAAACTATTAATGATTATAAGACTATTTTAACAATCAATGTTAAAATATTGGAGCTCAGTGGTTAAAGCCCTCGCCTTGCAAGTGAGATTTGATTCCCGGCAGGGAGATACACTGGGCAAGTTTCCTTAGTCCACACACCTGATAATAATCCCTCAAGAAAAAAAACAATAATTTGGTCACTCAATCCATGACTGTATGTGGGACACTGCTGTGCACAATTGGCTATTGCCCACAAATAATAATAATAATCTTTGCATTTGATATAGCGCTTTTCAGGTCTTCCAGACGTGTCAAAGCGCTTCACAGAATATACTGTAAAATGAATTAGAGTTAGGTCAGAAGATCAACCATGATATGATCGAATGGCGGGGCAAGCTCGAGGGGCCGAATGGCCTACTCCTGCTCCTAATTCTTATGTTCTTATGAATTGACTATATATTTGTAAACAGTCAATTCACATTACAGTATATTCTGTGAAGCACTTTGAGATGTCTAGAAAAGCTATATTAAATGCAAGTATTATTATTATATCAAAGGTCACAATTTACAGAAATGTCATTATGTCACACCTTTATAACTGTTTTAGACCAATTTGTTGAAAATTCAAAATGACACATAGTACAAAACATTTGGGAGTCCTTACAAGAGAGCATCCATCAAATCTGTGAAATTATATTCTGGATTTTATGGAATCAATTTTCATGATTTTTAAAATTACACGAATCCCACTTCTTCCTAGTATGAAGTGGACTGAGACACAACTCTCCCTAAAAGGTACTGCAGTATATGAATCCAAGTTGCTGTTGCAGCTTCGAGATCTCCTGAGCCATGCAACACAAATCACAATTGGGCAGGCAATCTCCACATCTGTTAATGCTAAACTGGCGAGGGGTAAGTCACACTGCAATTTCTCATGCCCCACAAAGAGCCACGTTTCCATCCCTCAGTGTCTCACCCTACAGTGAGACTGATATCATCTCATTTACGTTGGCAAATTAAATGTAGGCCCCGATGCCTCTTATCCACTTTACAATATTCACCAGATTACAGGTGTTTAATAAATTGCCACAAGAAACATGTTCTCTAGTCTAAAGGACCCATTATTTAAGGTGCATTTGATGATGGAACGGCTCAGAATCAAAATGCTGCGGACCATTTCTTTAAATATTTCAGAGTACAGTACCTCTAAATAATCAGGATAAAGGAAATCAAGATATTAATTATCAATACTTAAGAGATTTGCGTGACCATAAGTCATGAATGGAATGCTACCTTGCTTCGTTCTCTCTCAGGGTCATATGTGCCAGACCAGGTTAAAACCTGCATGAAAGAAATCAGAGAAACACCATGAAGAACTCTTTGAAACATTCTCGAGACAACAAGATCACATTTACAGTATTTGCAGCCGGAAAGTTCAAATTCGGCACAGTTGTTCATATACAAGGGTACAAAAATGTACAGTATAAAACAACCTGAGTGCGTCTCTAATTGAAAAACTATGATGGTTGCAAAGGGGCAATTATCTAACAATGCTCATAGCTGAACACCACCTCATTGTATTGAGACTGAGTGAGTCAACTACAACAACAACAATATATATATATGGCAATTATATAATGCCCTCAACACCGGGTAGTATCTCAGGGCTTAACGGGCGGAGCCTGCTCCTAGCATGGTGGAGTGGGAAGGAGGTGGCCGTAAACATGGTCGAAGAGGAAGGTTTTCAGACAGGACTTGAAAAGGGGGAGAGGGGGCAAGGCAGAGGGATTGAGGGAGAATGTTACAGAGTTTGGGGGCATAGTGGCTGAACGCGCGACCTCTGATGGTGGGGTGAAGGGTGAGAGGGACAGGCAGGAGGCCGGTGCCAGTCGAGTGGAGGTGGTGGTAGTGGTTTGGGGAGAGAGGAGGTTGGAGAGGTAGGGAGCTGCCAGGGAGTGAGTGGATTTAAACACGAGTGTGAGGATCTTGAAATCGATCCATTCGATGATGGGGAGTCAGTGCAGCCTGGCCAGAACTGGTGAGATGGGGGTACAGAATTTGATTTTGGTCAGTATGCAGGCGACATTAAACCTGAAATGACTTGAACTGCAGAGCTGTTCAAGTTTCAATTGTATCTAATACACATCGTGTGCTTTAAAAAGTAGAAAAGAAACAGACTGATAAAATGAATTGAATATTAGAAATACAATATTTAAAAATGCATATGGTATAAATAATTGTCATTAATGGATTGTCGTGTGGTAAAGAGTTTGCGCTTATATCTCATACAGCATGACCTTGATGGAAGAAAACAGCTTCTAATATTTTAATGTTCATCTTGAATATTTCATAATTAATAGCAACGGTTTGCCAGAATGTTACTCGCGTTAAATTCAGTACCTGAATTACAGAGTTACAAAGATCCAAATTAATTCAGACACATGCCGAGGAATCGAGTTTATTTTAAATTGGTTTATAATGACTACCCACTGGTTTCTGCCTCCAGTGTACCTCTGATTGCAACTACCATTTCATAAAAATTTAGCTTTGAAGAACATGAAGACATTTTCACATAACATCTGGATGAATGTAGATGTCACATTTAGACTGATGGATATTGAAGGCAATAAGAAGCAACACATAATAAACATTTATAATCAAAGCAAAGTAAGCAATAAGCTTTAGGCTGAATTTTGTTTCTATATTTTAAAACCAAGCTGGCTTGGTTACTTTGTTACGTGATACATAGGAGTCATCTATGGTAAAGCTGTAAAATGAAAAAAATCCTTTGTTCTTAAATGTTTAATTATTCAAAAAGAAGTGATTGCACTGACAGCAGCAAGGGGGCAGCAATGCAGTAGGCACAGTCGAGCCACTGATCTTGCAAAGCTTTTTTAGAAATGCAGCACACAACACTTGTGGGTGGGATGTCTGAGTGCTGACTCAGCAGGAGCCATCAGCTTATCCAACCCAAAGCCATCAATTATTACAAAGAGGCTTTCAGAAAAACGCACAAGCTCTCCAGGCCAGGCACTGTTGGCTTTATTGATCGTGTAGATGGCAGAAACTTTCAGAGTGCCCACTTCCATTAGGAGGGTGGCTATCCACCAATTAGTTTTAAAAAATCATTATCTAGCAGCCATCAATTGGTTTCAGTGCCACAAAGGATAACATTCTGTGTTCCATTGCAGAAAATTGTGTGTAGAGTAATATAATGTTGAGGGAGAGAAAGAGAGTGTATCTTGAAGAATGTAACGTATGAGACTGATGAGCATGGTCCCAAATGAAGATCACAAGGTTCAATTGAAGAAAGCCATTTGGCTCATGATATCAGACAGGACAGACTAGATGTCACACTTCACATATATACATACTGTTATTTAAAAAAAGCTTGTGGAGAATGCAAAAATGTAAAGACCCTAAATGTTCTGCAGATATCCTACCTTTTTACACCCATTTACCAGCGCAAAATGTAATTTTGAAGTCTGAGCCAGTGACAATTCACCTGGTATTGTTTTTCACATACTCAATGATCAACAAAAGATCACATTCAAAAGCCATTCACAACTGAATAATACAATCAGGGTGAATGATAGATTTGCTGACAGCTGCTGCATTATTACCATCGGCCAATGAGCAGGGGAAACACCCAGCGGTTTTCACAAAAAGTCTGTAACCAGTGCAAACGTTTACTGCATATGGTAACAATCTATACAACCTAATGTCCATGCCATTAATACAATTTTAATTTCAGTGAATAAAATAATTATGAAATGGAGGCAAGTAACAATTTAAACAATCGTTTTGGAAGACAATTATATTACTTGTACAGAGTAATCACACAGCAGGCAGCTGAAGGGTTAATTAAGTTGAAACTGCACAACTTCATTGTGTTTAAATCTTCAACAAAAGTAATTAAAATTACATTATTGACCAAGTAATTATCATGTGAAAATTGCCACAATACTGTAGTTATCAAAAATTATTTTGATCTAACTGCAAAATAACTTCTTACCCTTTGTTTAGCGACGTAAATAATGCGAAGGTTGCAAGACATCATCAGGAAAATTAGGACAAACAAGGGGATATACCATCTGCAAAAAATAATTGGATCAATTTGCTGTTATTGGCACCCACCAAGGCTTACTGTATTATTACAGATAAGAGTATTCAATTGTTTTATAAACAAATATCGCTAGAGTGATTAGTCATCTTCTGCCTGACACAAGCTCTTTATGTAAGGGTGTACATTCTGTGTGTGTTATTTACAGCATTTCAATAGTATAATTTTTTTTCAATAATATTTCAATGATATTAATGGAACTGGAGAATAATTTTTTTAAAAACTCTGAGTGGAGGTCTTTCATTTTATAATATTGATAAATTTGTCAAACAATACATACTATTATTATATCTAATATATTTTCAAATCACATCTATGAGACATGAAAGAGGCAACTGACCAACATAGCATACAAGCTTACTGAGTGGTCATGGAGCTATGAGTTGGTGTGGTGGGAGAGGGAGGTAGATTGTGCCTCTGATTACTATGCATGGGAATAGTGATAGGCTTTGGGTTGAACTGAGTACGCTCCTCTTTTGTACTGTATTGCCTATTATGTAATTCTTCTTTATATTATTCCTTGGCATGAGTCACTCCCATTAGGCAAGAAGGAAAGAATAATTTTCATGAGGTATGTTTACAAAAACTAGCAGGTTGGTCCCCATGGATTTTAATGAAGGAAGAGTAAAATAGAAGGAGAGCAATTGTAAATAGTGTGTTTAAGGACAGTACCAAGACCCTTCTCTTTGACGGTCCCATCGCCAACCCAAATCCCCCCCTTTGAGTCCACACTCCCCGTCCCCGATCCCAGCTTGGATCTGAAACGATGACTGTCCGGCGCCTTGGGACATCCTCCTGATGTTAAAGATGCTAAACAAGTGTAATTTTGTGCTTGTGTCCCAAATTTGTTACTTAACAATTTCTGCTAGGGCAAGGATGTATGTATACAAAAACTGACGAATGACAGAAAGCAAAGGGGGTAGTTTGCCAATTGCATAAGATCACTGCGAAGATTTCAGGAACAATTACCTGTCAATTCTGTGCATGTGTGTGGTGGCAGGGGGTGGTGGAGCATCCAATATTCAACCACAAATTTACCAGTTATTCAATGCAAACTGAAGATTATGTTTTTTGTGCGATAAAATATATATCTTGATAAACATCTGAGTGGTTTTTTAAAAACTATGTGGTCAAATGGACCAAAAGGTGTCACATTGAGCCATATCTAGCTGTGAGTATATGAGTCGAGCGCTTAACATCTTCTCAATGTTAAATACTCTATAGAAATATCAATTGTGTTCAAGAATTGTATGTGGAGTTCTGCAACTTTGTGGTTAGAGCACTCATCTTGCACGCTAGAGAACCTGGGTTTGATTCCTGGGTAGGACAAAACGTTAGGCAAGTTTTCTTACTCCACAAGCCTGTGTTTATATAGTAGAAAGCAGGAACCCGGTTATTAGTTGATCGTCAGATTACTTTTCCAGAAATAATGATCCCATTGAAATTAAAACAAATAATACTTTAGTTGCTCAATCCATGAATGTTTGTGAGACATTCCTGTGTGCAATTGGCTACTGCATTTCGCCCACAAAATGTGCAATCAAGTCACTGTACTTGATGTAATTACATATAATTCAATGAATTATATTCAATGATGCGCTTTGAGAAGTATTGAAGATGTCATAAGGCGCCATATCAAATGCAAGGATTATTATTACTATTATTATATTCATAAGAAAGGTCCAAGATTCTGTATCGAGTTAGCTAATCTCTGTTGGGGCTGCAATAGTCCTGTAGTCCTGTGGCAGTGGAGTTCTGTAGCTCGGTGGTTAGAGCACTCGCCTTACAAGTGCAAGACCTGTGTTCGAATCCAGGCAGGTCAGGGCGAAATCATAGGCACGGTTCCTTCCTCCACACGCCTAATAATAATCCCTCCAAAAAAACACACTAATAAATTGGTATTTCAATCCATGACTGCCCACAAATGCACAGTCAATTCACTTTACAGTATATTCTGTGAAGTGCTTGAGACGTCTGGAAGAGCGCTATACCAAATGCAAGGATTATTATTATTATAATCTTTTCAATTCCAATTTCCTGCTTTCTCCCTGTATCCTGTTGGGCAAGTTTCCTGACTCCACATGCCTCAGAGGGTTGGCTTAAATCTGACATTCTATTGCCAAATATGTCCCAGCGCCTTGCGACGTCCTCCTGACATGAAAGGCGCTCCATAAATGTAATTTTGTTGTTGTTGTAGGAATGTGACAAATTACCCAAGTACCTATGTGTTAGGACTCCACATTTAAAAATTCAGCTTGCTAGAAAGTGCAAATGGATGCATATTGTTTGAGTGTATTTGGTTGCTGACACTGACTGTCTAGGCTTACAGTTAAGAATAGTCACTGGCAAATAGCCAGCAGCAATGGAACTGCACTCTACTGAGTTATCTTCAGGGGTGAAGGGCAGAGGAGACAGAAGGTGACATGACAGGGTAAAAAAAACTTTAACCACTAGGAGTAAGTCTCCTGTTTGAGGAGAACATAATGTAGATTTTCCATTGTTCTAAACCATTAACAACAACAACAAAATTACATTTGTATAGTGCATTTCACCTCGGGAGTACGTCCCAAGGCATTCACTAACTATTAACTATGAGACAATTACACAATAAATGCATAATAATTTTATTTCTTTTCGCAGAGTACCACCAATTAACATTCTTTTTGAAAAATCAACACGCATTTTCATTTATACTTTGGGAACAGCTTTTCAAGTTTCAACTTTAGGTCAGTATCTGGCACAATAATAACAGTCCTTGCATTTGATATAGTGCCTTATTAGGCAAAGAAACTCAAAATCAGACCCTGTTAAATTAAGAAAACAAATACTGTGGCTTGCTCCATTTTGAAAAGCCTTGAGTTGAGAAAATAAGCTCTCAACACAGGGTTGTAGTGGTGGTTAGTCCTCAACTGGTCATTAAGGATAGTTTCCAGCAGGTAAAGCATTTCCTTAATTTTCTGAAGTATATTTAACAAACAGAATGAGATTCTTATTTCCTCTTGAAAGTTTGTGGTCTTTAGTTTTTTCAGCTAATCCCCTGTCATACAACAAATTTGATTGAAGCTTTCATTTGCTGCTCATACAAGGATAAAATTAAACCATCTAACTGCTTACATAAACAATTTTCACATGTCCAAACGTCCTGTGAAGGAAATCAAGTACTAATAATAGAGATTCAATCTCATAGCCAGTAACTGGTAGTGATTTTCCTGTTGACTATGAGAGGATCTCAAAATGTTCCACTTGGCACAAGATCATTTAATACAATTTTTTCCAACAGCCCACTCATGATGTAGCATCCCAGGGAATGATACACAAAATGACTGCTCCCTGGTCATTTCCAAACTGTTCTTAACCATGAAACACACATGGAGACTGCTATCTCCATTTATAACAGTTCAGAATTGGTAACAAAAATATAATAATTGATTCTGCTGGAAAAAAGCAGACTTTTTCTTGTTTCAAAAACAATTTCTGACCATAACGGTCCACCTTCCTCTTTCCCTTCTTCTGTGACCATTACCACATCATGGATCATGGATTATTAACACTCTTTTCCCCTGTTCTGTTGCAATCATTTCCCTTTGTTTTGCATCATTAACACCTCTTTAACCCATCATCTCCTGTCCTCTACCCCCATTTCCTCCCTTGTCTTCCTTGCCCTGGCTCCTCCCTCACTGTTAGTCCTTAAAAGCCTCTCCTTCTCATCATCTTTTAGTGTTGATGAGGGGTGGTGGACCTGAAACATTGACACACTTTCCTTTCTCTATAGATGCTGCCTGACCTGCTAAGTGTTCCCAGCAACTTCAGTTTTTCCTTCAGATTTCCAGCATCTGCAGTATTTTGCATTAGTTTTTCTTTTTTGTTGTTCAGCTGGTTGTCTGATATATTAAAAAGCTATTGTCATGCTTAACAGTATTGAAACCAGTACGAAAGTTGCACATTTATATACAAACTTTGAATGGTGAGCAATGTGCATTCTCTCCATGGAAAGACATCCTGCTTACCTAATTTCAGAAAATATTAACAAACCTTATATTTAGTAGTCCTTCACATCAGGAGGATGTGCTAAAGTACTTTGCAAGATATACTGTAAAATGTAGTGACTTTTTTATGGGGAACTGGGCCAGCCTATGTGTGCACAGCAATGGCTCATAAACAACTATGGACCAATTAGGCATAGGTTGACTTTGGGGGGTCCCTGAGTCTTGGTTGGCAATCTGTGGGCGTTCTGTGGGCGTTTAATCAGTCATAACCATATTTTACCACATTATTATAGCCTGCCATTGTCAGCAGCGTTTGTCAAGTTTCCTGCTGCTTGTCCAGCTGGGACCGACAAATGAGCCAGGCTGGTTTAATAATAATAATCCTTGCATATGATATAGCGCTTTATCATGCCTTTGAAACATTTAAAGCACTTCATAGAATATACTGTAAAGTGAATTGACTGCATCACTGAATTGTCTGGCTCAAAAACAAGATTACTGAGACTGCAACTGAGGTTTCACTTTATTAGGATATTCCATTGCCAGGCATATCACTTTGGAGCCAGCTCAGCTTCAAGGAGACCTCTGATTACCTATGCCTAAGGAGGTAGAATTTTTCAAAGTATTTTTATCTTATTAGGCAGCTTATCTATTACAAACACTAACTATATTATGAACAACAACAATAAAATTACACTTATTTAGTGCCTTTCACATCAGGAGGACGTCCCAAGGAGTTAGACAGTCATTATTTCAGACCCAAATTGGGATTAAAGACAGGGGTGTGGAGGGAAAGGGGGGATTTGGGGTGACCGATGGGACAATCGAAGAGGAGGGTCTTGAGGTGGGTCTTGAAGGAGGCTAGGGAGGGGGCGAGGTGGAGGGACGGTGGGATGGAGTACCAGCAGTTAGGGGCAGAGTGACTGAAGGCTTGCCCGTCAATGGTGCCAATGATGTAGAGTAGGCCAGAGACTGCTGAGTGGAGGGGCAGGCAGATTGGTAGGGGGTTAGGAGGTTACAGAGGTAAGGTGGGGCAAGGCCATGGAGGGCTTTGAATGTGAGGACCAGGATCTTGATTTAAATGCTGTGAGTGATAGGAATATATAAATATACATTTATACTCACAGAATATACTCAGAATCTTTAAAAAAATTACTGCACATTTAAATTCAATTGCTTCTGATTGGCATAGTGAATAAAAGGGCACCAAGAAATGCATGGGTTATAGGGAAGGTTACTACAGTTCAAATATCAGGTGAGTGCTGAATTTAGCTCAGCTGTGATGCTATAAATGGCCTCGGTGCTTGGTTAGGGAGGAGAAAAATCAACTTGAGTTCCTGCTGAAAGTCATGTGAGTCTTATGGCCTCTTCCCGGGGACACACGAGTTGATCGACCTACAATGTGCCTGGAGGGTCATCAACTCGGTCAAGCATGGCCTATGGGTCTGCCGGAACCGAGAGACCTCCGGGCGTTGAAATAGATCAGTGTCGGCCTGCTACAGGATGGTGATGGTAAGTGTACGGGAATATGTTATCAGGGACGCCCTGGAGATAGGCTCAGACGAGGCCAAGGATAGGTAGGGCGTGACCTAGTATGGAAGTTTTCGTGCGCGTGGGGAAGGCCACTGCTTAGAACATCGGGGACTCTATACGCAGTGCTTGTGGGGGGACGCTCGACCTGTAACCAGAGAGCATCCCCAAATGAATGTTTTTGTAGAAGTCTCTCCCCATAAAGGGGAGACCATCGGAGTAGTTCATTTTGTTGTTTTGTGTTTTGTTTTCGATTGACCTACCATCCGGTAAGGGAAGGATGGTAGAGCTGGGATTAACCCCTTTGTAACTGCTCCCTGTAAATAAAGGCAGCAGTGCAGAGAAGCGAGGAGGCCCTGACATATAAGGGGAATGTGGGTAATAGGCGTCTTATATTTTGTGTCGAGAAGTACAGGAGGTTTTTTGGGGGGGTTTTCTCCACAAAGACGGTGGATGGTCTTATGTATGGTTTTTTGTTTATTGCGTGGGTAGTGAGTCAGGGCCGCTGCGGGATTGTCATGCGAGAAAATCGGTTTTGTTTTTCCTTATGCGGGAATGTGTTAACGGGAAAAAGTTTAAAAAACAAATTATATATGTTTTTATTCCAAAAAAATAAATATATTTGTTTAAAAAAAATGCTGAAAGTCATGTGAGTCTGTGGACAACAGATGGGAGTCAAGATTGAGATCGCAAGTGATACCTGTTGTACGTGTCAATAATTACTCATGCATAAATCTTACCAATACAAGTAATGTATCTGAGGGTGACGAGCACCTGTGGAATGGTATCTCAGCAGAAGTAGTAATGACACCAAAAAGTTGTCATTGCTTTCATTCAAGGGAAGGAGAGCTAATTATAGGAGAAACGATTCAATGTAAAGTTTCCAAATTTGTTGAATCCGTTCAGAAGTGTTAAAACTGTAATATGCTATCCATATGTAATATTTACAAAGTCCTGTAGCTCAGTGGTTATAGCACTCGCCTCGCAAGCGAGAGACCTGGGTTTGATTCCAGGCAGGGAAAACCTTGGGCAAATTTCCTTATTCCACATGCCTGATAATAATCCCTTGAAAAAAACAATTGGTCATTTCAATCCACGACTGTTTGTGGGACACTGCTGTGCGCAATTGGCTGCTGCGTTTTGCCCACAAATTTACAGTCAATTCACTTTACAGTATGTTCTGTGACGCACTTTGAGACACCTAGAAGGCGTGAAAAGTGCTACATCAAATGTATTGATTATTACTATTATGCTGTCAGTTCTATCATCAATGCAATGTCTGACCAAGCCAAATTGTAAACAGTGAAGGTGAATGGGGACATAATATGGCCCACAGACTGCAGGTTGGCCATCTATAGTCTACATAGTAGGAACTCAAGTGGAGGATTAATAAATAAATCTTGGGTTTCAGAACCCCTAAAATATCTACACTGGTAGATAGGGCTATTAAAACTCCAATGGGATATTAAAACCAGTGTGATGGAATATAAAGGTGAGGAGGTAATGTTCAATTTAAACAAAACCATGGTTAACAAAACACATTTGGAGTAGTACAGTATGTCCAATTCTGGTCTCCTATAGGAAGGATACAGCAGCAATTGAAAGACACAGAGTGGGTTTACAAGGTTAATACCATGGCTGGTAGGTTATTGCTATCAGGATAGACTTGTTAGGTAGAGTCTTTTTCACCAGAGAAGAGATATTTAAGCAGGCACCTAACAGAAGTATTTACATTTTCTAACCGGTTTGATAAGGTTAACATAAATTGGCTGTTACCACTGGTTGGATAGTCTGTGACTAGGGCACACAAATACTGTACAAATACTGTACAAAACACTTTATAAAGAGGGTAGAGAGATTAGGGAACTCGCTGCCCAAAGTGGTGGCTGAATCAGAAAGTATAGATCACATTAATAATCCTTATTATTAATAGATGCATTCAAGAGGAAGCTAGATCTTCATATGAGGGAATGGGGAATAGAAGGGTTTGGGAGGGAGTAAAGGAATGGGTGGAGATTCATATGGCATATAAATACTGGCACAAACTGGTTGGGATGAATTGCCGGTTTCCATGTTGCAAATCTATGATGTGCAAAGATTTGCAAATTATTTACAAATAAGATTTACAATCTTATTTGATAAGTTATTTACAAATAAGATTACAAAACTTGTAATGAACTAAGTAACTCAAATGCTAAAATATAAGATATTAAACTCAGCAATGAGTTGAGACTTGAGCTCTACACAAAGATTTTGGCAGGAATAGTTTCACGGTAAAGTAGATTTTAATGAAATACCAAAATCCTTTTCTTGTAAACAAAGGTGACTTTAGAAGTCCTGTTAATGGGAGGTTTATAGACATGAAATTGAGTTACAAGGTTTCAATGGATTATACTGTTTTGGAATATGGGTATCCACAGCAGATCCCATGAGTAAGATTAATACTGGAAAAAGGTTTAAAGTTAGTTTATAATAAGAAGAAAGAGATATGGAAATAGAGGATGAAAAGGTTCTTTGATGGTTTAAAGAAACCATCACGTCACCAGTATGCTGAAGTTTACAAGTAAGTACAGTATAAGAAATTATATGTGGCTCTATCCTTAACATCAGTTCAATAGACAAGTACAGGTGGACCCTGCTTAACATCTTAGTTTGGTTTTTAAAAAGTGCGACTTTAAGCGAAAAGACGTTAATTGAATACATTTTACCCATAAGAATGAACGTTAGGTTCTTTTGGACATTTTTCGTCAAAATTTTCAACATAAAAAAACCCTGACTCTCTACACACTGCTGGCCTGGCTGGTCTCACTCGCTGCTGGCCTGGCTGGTCTCACTTGCTGCTGACTGTCTCTCTCTCTCTCTCTCTCTCTGCCGGCCCGGCTCACTCCCAGGTCCTAGCTCCGTCGTGCCCCGTTTCCACCCGCAGGCGAATAATGTAATAGCGAACATCGCAACGTTAAATGAATGTATGTTCCCAATGTATCAGCAACGAAATAACGTTAAGCGGGGCAACGTTAAATGGGGTCTACCTGGAATTAAAAAACTGAAAGATATATAAAAAAAAGTTTTTAAAAATACTGCATCACTCCCCACCAGTGATGAGATTGGGATTCTTGCTTCACACTATTGTGACAACAGATTTGAGGCCCAGATGTGAAATATCTTTAAAAGATTGACTGTCTCACTATGGGAAAGACTTTTATACAATTATATCCTAAAGCAGCTGTACTATTCATCAGCAAACATAGAACAGCAATAATGTCAGGAGCTAGGAAACATTGAGATCAAAAGGAAGTACAGTAATTTAGTAAACATGTCATACAACTTACCGCACATTCCAGACCTCAGCATGGCATGTAGGAAAAATGTGCTCAATTAATTCCTGCCTTATTAAATCATGTAGAATTGAACAAGTCAACTTCTATTGAAGGCTTGTTGAGTTTGCTTTGCAAACCAACCTCTTAGGCCAAATTGAAGTTACACGTATGACTTCACTTGCATCCATGGTCCAAACTTATACCATTGCTGAGTCCTGTAGCTCAATAGTTAGAGCACTTAAAATAATCCTTGCATTTGATATAGCGCTTTTCATGTTTCTAGGTGTCTCAAAGAGCTTCACAGTATATACTGCAAAGTGAATTGATTGTGTGCGAAATACAGCAATCAATTGCACACAGCAGTGTCCCAAAAAGTCATGGATTGAAGTGACCAATTTATTAATTATTTTGGGGTGAGGGATTATCAGGCATGTAGAGTAAGAAAACTTCCCCAAAATTTTGCCCTGCCGGGAATTAAACCCAGGTGTCTCACTTTTAAGGCAAGTGCTCTAACCACTGAGCTACAGGACTCTACTTGCCTCACAAGCAAGAGACCCGGTTTGATTTCTGGCAGGAAGAAACCTTGGGCGAGTTTCCTTACTCCACACGCATGATAATAATTCCTCAAAAAATATATAATAATTTGGTCAATCAATCCACGACTATTTGTGGGACACTGCTGTGGGCAATTGGCTGCTGCTTTTTCCCACAAATATACACTCAATTCATTTTACAATATATTCTATGATGTGCTTTGAGATGGTAGAAAAGCGCTAGTAGCTCAGTGGTTAGACCACTCGCCTTGCAAGTGAGAGACCTGGGTTAGATTCCTGGCAGGGCAAAACCTTGGGCAAGTTTCCTTATTCTACATGCCTGATAATAAGCCTTTGAAACAAACAATAATAAATAGGTCATTTCAATCCATAACTGTTTGTGGGACACTGGGGTGCGCAATCGGCTGCTCCGTGTTACCCATAAATGTACAGTCAATTCACTTTACAGCACATTCCATGAAGTGCTATGGGACACCTAGAAGACGTGTAAAGTGCTATATCAAATGCAAGAATTATTATTAATATATCAAATACAAGCATTATTTAGACATAGGATGGAGTAACTTAATTATATATCTCCCCTATAAGTTCCTGCCTTTAAATCAGTGGCGCTACTGCTTTTAAAAAAGGTATTAAAGGATTCACTATTTAGGCACAAAAGCCACAAAATTGGAGTGAGTGGATTATATTAGTTTCTGATATGGTTCATTGCACAGTACACCCTGAATTCAATCCCTCTCCTCTGTTAAACCTATTGAAAAATATACTGTAGTAGGATTTCTGGTAAAATGGTTAATTCTGAGTCTACTTGGCGGTTTTCAGGCATTGCTTTAGATTACACCTAAACCCTTCTCATTCACATTTCTCATGAAACATTCTTTAAATGTTAAAATTCATCTCAATCAATCTTGAAGAGTTTTACACCGGAAAACATGATTCCTCCCAATAGAAAAGGTGAGTTGCAAAATCAGACTCATAGCTTTGTGATGTATAAGACATAAAACCAGGCCAACATTCATCTCAAATTCTCTGCTACTCCTTGCTGGTTTGGCAGTGAGTGATGTACTCTATTGCACTAAAATATTTCCCACACTTTTCCACATGGATCTCAATTGGGCATCTGAAGAACTTGCATTCCAAAAGGAAATATGTGACAGACAGTCACACGAACCAGCAGTCGAGTCAAGGATGGAAATGAATGAGTCACGCAAATGTGATGCTTACCTTTGCTCAAAATGAGTAGGTATTTATACCCTGCACAGTCTTGCAGGTTCCTGCCACTGCCACCTCACTGAAGCTTCCCATTATTTAATCCTACATTTTATGAAACCTTCCACTTCTACTATTTAAATCTCCATAGAATAAATAGAATCACCTAGGGTCCGTCGATATGGAAATATTCCGATTTAGATATATTGATGGGCTCATATCGAGATATACCGAAATATCGATATTTTCGGGTTTTTCGAAATGCGCATGCGCGCGCATTCGGGGTGTGCACACATTCGGGGTGCGCGCGCATTCAGGGCCTATCTCCTCAGGAGGTAAATATCTTTCTCTCTCTGTGTCTCTCACAGTCACTCTCTCCATCCCTGTGTTTTTCTGTCTGTGTTTCTGTGTCTCTCTCCTCTCTCACATCCCCTCCATCTCTATCTGTATATTATCACATCCACCCCGTCTCTCCCCCCCCCAACCGCCGCTGTCCCTCTCTCCTCCCCCCCCCCCCCCACCACCGTCCCTCTCTCCCCCCCTCCACCCCCCGCCGTCTCTCTCCCCCCACCACCCCCCCGCTGTCTCTCTCTCCCTCCCACCCCAGCCGTCTCTCTCCCCCTCTCACCCCAGCCATCTCTCTCCCCCTCCCTCCCCCCCAGCTGTCTCTCTCCCCCTCCCCCCAGCCGTCTCTCTCCCCTCACCCCTTGCATACTTGTATATTGTATTCTAGGACTATGAATACAATATGGCGGCTTTGCACCTCGGTCTGTGCATTGTGTATAGAGATGAGCATTCTGTGTCTTGTAGTTCAGTGTGCGCGCATTCCGATTTTTTCCCTCGATATATTGATTTTTCGATATATCGATATTTTTGAAATGCCTATATCGGCGTATCGATATGAAAATCATATCGGGTTTTAGCGATATATCGATATATCGCCGGACCCTAGAATCACCATTCTCTTTATTTCTCTACAAAACCAACAAATGATATTTTGTCCATCTGTGACCAGGGCTCCTTCTATCTCCTCGTCCTCCTTGATCTTGTTGCTGCCTGTGACACTGTTGACCATACTATCCTTGTCCACCACCTCTCCTCTCACCTCAACCTTCATGGTTCTGTCCTTGATTCAGATTCTATGCCGCGTTTGGACCACAAATATACAGTCACTTTACAGTATGTTCTGTGAAGCACTTTGAGACGTTGAGAAGACCTGAAAAGCACTATAACAAATGCAAAGATTATTATTACCTTTCACACTGTCCCCACTTTGTCTCCACAAATGGCTTGTCCCCCAGCCTCCGCAACTCATGTGCGGTGTTCTTCAGGGCTCTGTCCTTGGTCCTCTCCTCAACATGTATATGCTCCCTCTTGGGGACATCATCCACAGTCATGGGGTCAACTTCCATATGTACGTGGATGACACCCAACTCTATCTCTCTATCTTCAACCTCAACTCCAGGACCACTGTTATTCTTACAGAATGTTTGTCAGACATCAAGTCCTGGAAGAAAACTAACTTTCTATAATTAAATGTCAACAAGACCGAGGCCCTTCTGATTAGCCCCTATTAGCACCTCCACAATTCAGGCACTGGTATCACCATCCAAGGATGCACAGTCCACCTCACTGAGCCAGATCGGAACCGTGGCGTTTTGTTTAACGCTCAACTGTCCTTTCCACCCAACATTCGTACCATGACCCATTCTGCTTTTCCCCACCGCCACAACATCATCCAGCTTCACCATTGCCTCTCCCCTCAAGCCAACAAAACCCCATCCACGCATTCATCACATAAAGGCTCGACTATGCCAACTCCCTGCTTGTCGGCCTTCGAAACTCTTCCCTCCATCAGGTGCAGATCATCCCAAACTCTGCAGCTAGTGTTCTCTCCTGCAGCAGGTTCCATGACCCTATCACTCCCACCCTCGCGTAACTCGACTGGTTCCCCATCCCCCAGACGATAGAGTTCAAAATCCCCAGACGATAGAGTTCAAAATCCCCATCCTCACCTGCAAAGCCATTCACGCTCCTTCCTACCTCTGTGATCTACTAACGCCATATCAACCTGCCCGCTGCAGCCTCTGCTCAGCAGGCCTGCTCCATGTTCCCCCACGCCGGCCCTCCAGACCATTGCCGTTTAGGCCTTCATCCTCTGTCTCTCCATCCTCACCCATTGAAACTCCATTCTACAGTTTGTTCACTTTACTCCCTCCCTTGCCTCCTTCAAGGCATGTCCAAAGACCCTCCTTCAAACAGCACCTGCAGCTAGCCTCCCAGCCCTCCATCCTTCCTGATCCCAACCCCTTACTCGGATCCAAGTCTCTGCCTGTCCAGTGCCCTGGGACATCCTACCAACGTGAGAGACTCTACACAAATGTAGTTTGCCATTGTGGTAATCAAATTAATTTTTCTACATCCCAGTAGCATTAATTACTATTTTAGACACTGGCCAAGTACCTACCTCAAATTCTGCCCAAACAATCCTTTCACCGAGTATGTCCCATTTCAATGTTTTTTCTAAGTTTTTGTGCTTTGCTAATCTATTTCTTCTCTGACTTTCGTTTGTTTTCCACCTAAAAAAGAAATTAAACTCTTATCCGTGGTTCAATTCACTTTTTAAATATTTGTTTCTTGTTCTTTTCAAGGCAAGAAGACTTTTGCATCAACTGCCAAAATTAAGTTGTCTCTGGCTTGGGATATACAGTACCTGTAATTGAAAGCATGGTACATAGGTATACAGATTTCCCTTCACTTCACCCAAATTAAATTGCACTAGTCTGCACTTCCTGTTCCATACCTCAGGCCTGAGTGATGCAATCATTCTACTGTGTGCCAAATTTGGGAAAGTTTTTCTCTGTGGACTCATGCATAGAAAATTGCTGAGACTATCTACAACTAGTAAAAAGAGATGTTCCATTCATTTGTGCTAGGCGCAGCTAAAACAAAAGTGACTAAATACATCATTACACTGAATTTCATCAATTCACTGTTTAACCCAGACACAAAAAGGCTAACAATTGAAGAAATATTCTAAAGCAAGGTGGATTTAAATTTACTGCTGTGGAAAAATAAAACAGAATTTCCCCTTCCCCAAAGGTTTGTCCACTTAATAAGATATTTCTGTAGCTGTTACACAAATTGTAGAAACAGGTGCAGGGAGTAGCGTCAAATTGGAAGCAGAGTCAACAGTCATCGGGGCTTTGTCAAGGTTATGTGCACCACCTGGATAACCTTGTCCTGTACGCTTAATTGTTGCTTTATAAACAGATTTGATTACAACAACAACAAAATTACATTTATAGAGCAAATTTCATGTCGGGAGAACATCCCAAGGCAATGTTACAATCTTATTGAATAGATTCACATATTACAAACATGGAATAATATAAACCACGGAGGACATAGGCACTACAAGAGTAAGAGACCTATTTTGCAGAGTACAATGACAATCGCTTTACAATGCAGACTATAAATCATTGCCTGAGATTACATCTTAAAATCTACAAGTTAATCTTCCCTGGCTAACCATGTGTATGAAAAGTAGAATGAACCTTTTACACATATTTTGCAACAAATTGATTGGAGTTTCACTCTACATTTCTAACACCCAGATCTCTACTGTATAATGCAAAACAAAATAATTCCCGCAAAAATTTATATTGCAAAGTAAAAAAAAATTTGCTGTCTTATTTAATCAACGTTCAGCTCCAAATTACAGTAACAACTTCACAGTATATTTTGTGAGGCGTTCTAAGACATCCTCCTGACGTGAAAGGCATTATATCGAGTGCAAGGATTATTTATGAATCCATATTTTGTACACACAGGACTTCAAATAATTTGCATACAATGATTCCTAAACTGCCAAAATAGATTTAATTTTATTCACTTTACTTCAGAATTATTAAGTTATCTCAATTTTAATCAAACCAGCAACTATGTAGAGGGAAACTGCAACAAATCTATGTACAATAAATATCTTGGTCACTCCTATGGCTTCACAAATCATGTTTGTAAATTATTTTTCACTCAAAGTCATCAACAACAACAACAACTACAACTTCGATTTATATAGTGCCCTCCACGCCGGAAGGCATCTCAGAGCGTTTTACAATAGCGGATCCCGGGACCAGGAGCAGAAAGGTGACCAAAAGCATGGTTGAAGAGAAAGGTCTTCAGCTGTGACCTGAAACTGGGAAGAGAGGGGGCGAGGCGAAGGGAGTGAGGAAGCGAGTTCCAGAGCCTCGGGCGTAGTGGCTGAAGGCACGGCCACCGACGGTGGAGCGGAGGATTTGGGGGACATGGAGGAGACCAGACCCAGAGGAGTGAAGGCAGCGGGTGCTGGTTTGGAGGGAGAGGAGATCGGAGAGATAGGGGGTGCAGAGGAGTGGAGGGATTTGAAAATAAGGGTGAGGATCTTGAAGTCGATCCTTTCTTGGATAGGAAGCCAGTGAAGTCTGGCAAGGACTGGGGTAACGGGGGAGCGAAGCTTGGAGAGGGTGAGTATGCGGGCGGCAGAGTTTTGGATTAGCTAGATTTTGTGGATTGTGGTGGAGGGGAGACCGGAGAGGAGGGCATTGCAATAGTCCAGCCGAGAGGTGACAAAGGCATGGACCAAGGTTTCAGCGGCTTTTGGGGTGAGGTATTGCCGGAGACGGGATTGAAATCTTAAACGACACAAAATATAGCTCAGAATACTTTATAGATCCTTTAAACATATCACAAATAAATTGAAACTTGAATCACCTGGTGTAAATTTTGATCTTATTGGGGGTTCAGTAAAAGCTGGCCCAATGGGACATTGCATTGCAACACTTGGCCATCAAGACCAGACTGAAGTCCCAGGTTTGGCTTGTGGTCTGTGCTGAGTTACCTGATCTCAAATGGGACAGAGGTTGTGACACTACAAGTGCAAACCAAATTTCCAAAATCAAGTTAAAAGACTTTTATCCCCCGCAACTGCTTAAAGTTAAGGGACTATATCAATGAGACAACCGTGAGTTCTCATTTCGATCAGTCATACTTACATGCCAAATCTCCAGGCTGCGTGATCATCTGTAATCCAGCTAGAAAGGAATAGACTATCTTTAAAAAAAGACCTGGACTGAAACTAATACTAACAAAATCATTGTGAACAACAAGAAATTACATTTGTACAGCATGTTTCATGTCGGTAGGTCATCTCAAGGCACTGGACACTCAGGGATTTGGATCTGAGCAGGGGGTTGGGATCAAAAGGAGTGAAGGCAAGGAGGGTAGGCGGTGGAGGGTGGCTGAAGGTGAGGTCGAAGAGGAGGATATTGAGAAGTACCTTGAAGGAGGCAAGGGTGAGAGTGAGGCAAAGGGCCTGAGAGATGGAATTCCAAAGGGTGTGGCAGAGAGGTTGCGGATGGTGGATGAAACACATTCGGTAGAACTTTTCTTAAGTTCAAATCAAGTTAATATAAATTATGCAAATTATCATTCGTAGGAGTGAAAAAAACTTGAACACTGAAGAGAACAATTCTGAAATTTTCCAATAGTAATCATAAGATAAGGTCACCCAAAAATATCATCAGATGGATGCAGAAAGCAGATATAAGCAGTGGTAATAATGAAAGTAGCAACTATTTCCTCTCTATAAATCTGTTGTCGAAGATATAATAGAAGTACTGTAACTACTCTGTCTGAATAGGTCAGGCCTAGGATTTACAGTCATTCATAACCTATTACTAGTTATAATTACATAAAAATATTCAATTTAAAAAGAAAATGGAAGAATTCAAAGAATGGCAGCAATCATTCTTACTCTTCAAGCCTCCCAAAGAATACAGATCTGACTTCCAAATTTAAATAGTTGTACCATAATGACAAAATTAAATGATTTTTTTTTTAAATTACCCCATGAGAAGAAATCCAATCCTTTTTGTTAAATTTCAACAATTACCGGTATTTCTCACCAATTTCCTTAGCTCCCCCATCTCATTAAGGCTTTGTTTCATAAACACGTATTTTTCCTTCTATGAGGGTACAATTTCACCCATGCCATCAGCCATCCAATATGTCAGCAAATGGCCATTATTTACGTGTGAACCTTGACAGTAAATGCTATTTGGCTTTTTGATTGTGGGAGCCATCACAGAGAAATCCAATCTTGTACTTCATTTAACATTCGCATGCATGACAAGCCAAATTTTCTCCTCCCTTAAGCAATGGTACTGAGGCCAAGTGTATCACCTCAACTAATGCCCAGCTGTAATAGTATAGAATAGGATTTCAATGTACGATTTTCCATTCCATATGTCCTAATGAGATATGTTTTCCTACTCAGCCATTCTGGAGCTAGTATGCAAAATAGAAGCAAATTAACTGTGAAAACTAAATTTGGAATGGAGGACAACTAGTCACAATTTGTTCGTGGGTTATTGTTGTACGCAATTGGCTGCCGCATTTTGTGCACAAAATATACAGTCAATTCACAGTACATTCTGTGAAGGGCTTTGAGACAATCTCAAAGACATAATAAGGCGCTATATCAAATGCAAGGATTATTATTACTATTATCTATTTTATTATTCTATTATCCTCTGGAATAAACAAGGTTTAGGAAATATTGTAAATGCATGTTAATACAGGAACTCTGGTTGCTATTGCAAAAGTAGATTTTGACTGCCTGAATATAATAAAGAAGTAAAACAAACCCATACAGTTCAATCTGGCCGATCACCAGGAATTTGTTTTAGCTATTCTGTCTCAAATATATGAAATAAATAATGTTAATCTATTTAATTGAAGGTTGGTAGATTGATTTTTTAAAAACCCTGCCACCCGATCGTGGTTTTAAACCAGATTTAAAGCAAATTGATTTAAATCAGTATCACTGTTTGATTCAAAGCCCCAATGGGTATCTGAGCTGTAGTGCAGAACATCATGCATGTGTCGTACTTAAATTTGAAACTCTGAAACACACGTTCAGGATAAGATTTCAGGAGGAATGTATCATGTAAAAGCTAAGGGAGATCAAATTCAGTTCAGATCAAAATAGAATTGATCCGATAACCATTTTAAGATCCTTGCATTGTCCATTAGAGTGCATCAGGAAAACATGCTATATTTCTAACCATAATACAATACAACTAATTGTATAAACAAATGGTGTTTAAAAGGGAGAAATGTATAATTTACTATATATACAAGGGAAGTAAGAGCATTAAGGAATATAGAGGGAAAAGCAGGCAGGTGGGTTTAAAGGGATCTGTCATGATTCAATAAAATGGTAGAACAGGCTTGATGAGCCAAATTGACAAGATTCCCTGTGACTTCTACACATTTATGGAAGAAGGAAGATTGGAGAGAAAACTGGGAGGGGGAGTGACTCTGCATTGCAGTGATCTGCATTAGATCTTATTGTGTGTGGTCAGCACACAGCAGCATTGACAGAATGATACGAACAGTGGCTGCTACTAGCCCTCTTTGTCAGGGAATATGCAATTTATATAGCGCCCTTGTTGAGGCATTTCAAAGCGCTTCACAGAATATTCATGGTAAATTGTAGTGACTGTATATTAAATGTGCCAGTCAATTTCACACAGCAGTATCTAACAAACAGTCATGGCTTGAGTGAATCCACTCAATTAAATGGATTAAATGGCCTTTACCATTTTCTTCCATCATGCACAGAATTTACAGTACAAAAATGGAAGAGCTTATTTAGTCTGATTTATTTCAATCACACTGCAGTACAGTAAGCTAAGGAACTTTAAAGGCCTCCTCTTTCTCCATTATTCTAGATGTAACATAGTTTCCATTACTCTACATGTAATATGAGTGGAGCTCGAGCATATTGGGGCTTCAGTGTTGTCAGTGCTGTGTTCACAGTCCACAGTATTTTCTGTGAAGTGATTTGAGACACCTAGAAGATGTGAGAAATGCTATATCAGATGCAAATATTATTATATAATCTATTATTAATAAACCTGATATAATTCTTAGATGAGATAACGGAGAGGGTGGATGAAGGTAGTACAGTTGATGTAGTTTAAATGGACTTTCAAAAGCCATTCGACAAAGTGCCACATAAGAGACTTGTAAGGAAAATAAAATCCCACAGTATTAAAGGAACAGTGGCAGCATGGATCCAGAACTGGCTGGGAGACAGAAAGCAGAGAGTTGTGGTGAACGGTTGTTTTTCTGAGTAAAGGTAAGTATACAGTTCCCCAGGGATCAGTATTGGGACCACTACTCTTTTTAATAAATATAAAAATAATCTGGACATGTGTACAATTTCCAACTTTGCAGATGATGCCAAGTTAGGAAAGGTAATAAATAGTGAGGATAGAGCAGTCTGCAAGAGGACATAGACATAATGGTAAAATGGGCAGACACATAGAAGATGAAGCTTAATGTGGAGAAATGGGAGGTGATGCATTTTGGGAGCAAGAATGAGGAGAGGCAATATAAGCTAGACACCCCAATCTTAATAAGGGGTGAAGGAACAGAGAGACCTGAGGGTTCATGTAAGTAAATCTTTGAAGGTGGCAGAACGGGTAGATAAGGCTGTTAAGAAAATATACGGGATACCAGGCTTTATAAATAGGGGCATAGAGTACAAAAGTCAGGAAGTTATGATTAACCTGCATGAAACATTAGTTAGGCCTCAACTAGAGTACTGTGTTCAGTTCTGGGCACCATACTTCAGGAAGGATGTTAAGGCATTGGAAAGAGTGCAGAGGAGATTTACCAGGATGGTACCAGGAATAAGAGGAAAGGCTGGAGAGCCTAGGATTATTCTCAATGGGGCAGAGAAGGTTACTAGGAGACCTAATAGAGGTTTTCAAAATCATGAGGGGTTTTGATAGGGTAAATAGGGAAAAACTGTTTCACTGGTGGGTGTGTGAGTGACTCGAGGTCATAGATTTAAAATAGTCTCTAAAGGAAGCAGAGGGGAGGTGAGGAGAAATTTTTTCAAGCAGCAAGTTGTTCAATTATGGAATGCATTGCCTGAAAGGATGGTGGAGGCCGATTCAATAACAACTTTTAAAAGAGAGATGGATGGTTATTTGGGGAGGATGGGGTTGTGGAATTATGGGGAGAGAGCGGGGGAGTAGGATTGAATTGCTCTTTTCAAAGAGCCAGCACAGATTTGTTGGGTCGAATGGCCTCCTTTTGTGCCATAAAATTCTATGATTCAATGATATCTATAAGACCATAAGATCATAAGAATTAGGAGCAGGAGTAGGCCATTCGGCCCTTCAAGCCTGCTCCGCCATTCAATAAGATCATGGCTGATCTTCTGACCTAACTCTAATTACATGCCCCATCCCCATATCCCCTAATCCCTCTATTTTTAAAAAATCTATTAGTCTCAGCCTTGAAAATGTTCAGAGACTGAGCATCCACAGCCTTTTGGGTTAGTGAATTCACTACCGTCTGAGTGAAGAAATGTTTCCTCAACTCTGTTCTAAAAGGCTGACCCTTAATTTTAAGACTGTGACCCCTGGTTATAGCTTCTCCTACCAGGGGAAACAGTCCCTCAGTGTCTACTTTATCCATCCCTCTAAGAATCTCATATGTTTCAATAAGATCCCCCCTAATTCTTCTGTACTCTAGAGAGTACAGCCCTAGTTTATTCAACCTATCCTCATAGGTCAGTCCCCTCATCCCAGGAACTAATTTAGTGAATCTACACTGCACCCACTCTGAGGCAAGTATGCCCTTTTTTAAATAAGACCAAAAGTGCACACAATACTATAGGTGCAGTCTCACCAAAGCCCTAGCAAGACTTCCCTACTCTTATACTCTAAACCTTTTGAAATGAACGCTAGAATGCCATTCGTCTTCTTAGTTGCTTGCTGCGCCTGCAACTAACTTTTTGAGACTGGTGTACAAGGACACCCAAATCCCTTTGAATACTAACACTATTTAATCTCTCCCCCTATAGAAAATAATTAAAAAATATATTTTTGTTACCTAGGTGAATAATTTCAGTTCCCAACATTAAATTCCATCTGCCACCTACCTGCCCACTCCCCTAGCCTATCTATATCTTGTGGCAATCTTTTCACATCATTCTCAGAGCTCACTCTCCTACCTAGTTTAGTGTCATCTGCGAATTTAGACACGTTACATTCAATGTCCTCGTCTAGATCATTGATATAAATTGTAAATATCTACACTAGTTCACCATCTTGAGAGAACTGTCAGCGGATTTGTCCCAGGACATTATCATTACTCTGGAACTTCATCCAGATTATATTACACAGGAAATTATACTACATTGGAAAGGATGTAACCACAGAGGATTCCTGCCAGGTCCTTCAAAGTGATGTGCATTAGTAAATACACATGATCAAAGTTCAGTGAACAATAAATATATTCAGACACAAGTTACTAACCTCAAAAGATTACTGTTTTATATTTCTACTTGCAATTCACATTTTAAAATGCTGTTGTACATGACTTCAATTTGTACTGTATCATTTTCAATATTTTACCAGTTACACATTCACTTTGAGCGCTTAGACTACTGCATTGTAGTTTCATATCTTATTCAACAAGCTCTTGTTTTGCATTCTTTTTCCCTCAAATGCATGGATTTAATCCTTTATTATATCCTTATACATTATCGAAACCTTTTATATAATTAAAGTGTGGAAAATGCTAGGACTCCTGTTATGGTTTGTATGCATAATGTGAATGAATAAAAAGAAGTGATGAGTGAATGCATCAGGATCAGAGATGCCTGTTTATCTGTGACCCGATTAACTGATTGCTTGACCCCCTCCCAGGGCAATTCCCCATTCCAGCAATCGAGAGTATGCTCAATTTGCGCATGCGCGCAATGTGTGCACATGCGCACTTATTAAACTTACGAACTTGGAGATTTTTTACCAATCTTTACCAAGATTTTTTACCGAGTGTGCTGAAATCTTTATTGGTAAGTAGCTATACAATATTCTGTTACTATTTAGTATATTATTAGTATAGTATGTTTTAAAATAAGTAATTTTTTTGTGTTGGGTTTTCGGCAACTTGCCACCCAATTATCTGGCACAATCAATTAGTCGACCCCCCCCGCAAGCTTGCCGGATAAACGGGCTTTTACTGTACATTGCTTTTCATTGGATTTTTAAATTTCTTGGTGATAAAAACTGGCTTGGATTGTTTATTCCTTTTGTCTTGTGTCTATTTTTTTTTCCCACATTGAGTGTTTGGTTACATTTGTACTTTAGTCCAGTTTGACCGTGGAAGCTAAGTATGGATAACAAAATTTTCTGGGATTATCTGTCAAAATGTGCTTCTATTGTAAATCCTGTCATTTATAGTGCTGCACAGTTCAGTGCATTGGGGCATGTGAAAGGCCAACGTGAAAGGCCCTTTACAAATGTAATTTGTTTTGTTGTTATACATATCAACAATATATGAATCAGATTGTACCATTTCACATATACCGGTAAGCATATTATTTATCATCAACAAACTTTTAAGAGTACATCGTGTAACAATTACATTTTCACAATTTGATAATGGAACCAAAACAATTTGTGATTAAATTGAAAAGCTTACCAAAAGCAACTGAGAATAAGGAGAAGGTTCAAGATTGTAAAAGGCAATTTTAGGACAAATACCAGGAGGCATTTATTTACATATACAGTAATCAACAGCGGGAATGGGTAACCAGGAAGAGTTTGAATTAAGTTTTATAAGGGCACGACATTGGCTACAACAACAACAACTTTCATTTATATAGCGCCCTTCATGTAGGGCAGCGTCTCAGAACACTCAGCAGTGGTGGAGTCTAGCCCTGAACCAGGGGGAGAGGGAGTGGGGAACTGACCGTAAGCATGATTAAAAAGGAAGGTCTATAGGTGTGATTTGAAAGTGGGGCTAGAGGGATCAAGGTGGAAGGATTGTGGGAGGGAGTTCCAGAGCTTCGGGGACATAGTAACTGAAGGCACAGCCGCCGATGATGGTAGAGTGGAGGGAGTGAGGGATGAACAGGAGGCCGGAGCCAACCAAGCATAGGCAACGGGTGGTGGAGAGTGGGAGGGGGGGTCGGGGGAATTGGTCGGGAGCAAATAGGAAAGGTAGAGAAATCCAAGGGTATAAAGGGATTTTGAAAACAAGAGGAAGTTGATCCGTTCGGAGATTGGGAGCCAGTGCAGCCTTGCAATCAGTGGCTTGATAGAGGTCTGAGGTTTTGTATGGCTTAGTCTCTAGTCCAGCAGAGTTCTGAATTAATTGCATTTTATGTATGGTGGAACTGGGGAGGCCAGCGAGGAGGGCATTTGAAACATCCAGCTGGGAAATTACATTCTTTGTCATTTCCCTCGTTCCTGAATGAGAGTTTTAGCTGCCATGGGTGTGAGGTATGGAAATTTAAGAATGAATGTTGTCGTGGAATGATGATAAGATAGGGATTCGGGAAGGCCAAGATCAAATGAAATAACAATATTTGTGTACTTAATATAGCACCTTTCAGTTTGGGAAGATGCCACAAATACTTTATGTCATGTAGGCGACTGCAGCAGCAAGTTGTCACGGTTACACTGTCAGAGACCACTCAGTATTAAAGCGTTAATAAAATTTGCATGTACATCAAGGGGTGAGAACAGTTTTAGGGGGATGTGAATGGTGCCAGATGATAGGGAGAGATTGATGTGTCAGGGAGTAGAGGGGCGAGGAGGTAGAGCTGGGAGGTAAGGAGAGGCGAGGGGATGAGGTCAGTGGAGCAGGTGGTGTATATGGTGATGATGAGAGAAGAGGGAGAGACAGGTTCGAAGATGTGAAGGGTGGGGATGGGTAGGGATCGAAGGTTAGGAGGGAGATGAAGAGGCGGTGGCTGTTGGGAGGGTGGAGGCAGCTGATCAAATCCCCTTGATTTTGGACTCGAGGGAATCCAGCATCTTCTCATAACAACAACAACAAGAAGGGTAATTAATAACTGGAACACAGCAAGCACGCATGGGGGTGGGAGATTGAAGCCAGGGAACTGGGACTTGGAATTAGATCTGCGAGCTTCCTTTTTAAAGTATAATACCACACAGTATATTTAACAACTTTTATGAGAGAAGCTTCTTCTGCCGCCTTGAAACAAAACAATCTGGAAAATTCACAGAGTTGCTGCTTCCAAGCGATGAGAAGAATATAAGAAATATAATGAAGGTAAAAAAATCAATAACCAAACATTTTCTTTTTACTAATTTAGCAATTTTCTTAATTATAAGGTTGATCCACATGCAGAATCAGTCTAGTTTGGATACTCTTGAGCATGCGGATGGTTAAGAGTGACTAAACCAGACTGAGAGTTCCTCAAGTGTCAGACAACTGGTTGACCAAAAAAGAGGATTATCCAGCTAACTACTTTTCAACTGAAATTTCTTTTTGTTTTTAAACAATAACTTGCATTTACATAACATCCTTTGCATGGGATAGTGTCTAGGAATGCTGAACAATGGCAGAGTTTGATGCTGAGCTGGGGAGCAGTCTACAAAGGGTCTGCATCTAAACTATATCGGTTTGTAATCACATAGAAATTTATATTTTAAATTATATTCCAATCCTAAAACACAATTTATTTTTGATTTTTTTCTTTTGTCAACAAAGCAGCCAATTCCAAGTAATTCTTCTAACACAGAATTTGCCTTGTACAGTTTTAAAATCTACAGGGAAAACTGAAATCTTACCACCAAGCTCCAGCAGGTCCATAGTAATCTCCAAAGAGGGGCAGGCAGGAGAGAATGAATGGTAAACCCCAGGCAATGATGTGATATGCACTGCAGGACACAATTGAAGAAAATATTCACTTAAAGTTTGATAAGATAAAACATAAATGAAAATGTAGCAGTGTATTGTATTTATCCTATCAAGAAGCTAATCATGCATTAACGCTGATCACTACCAAGAAAACGTACATTTTCTAAAAGAGATGAAACACGAGTCTTTCATAATGAAAGCACAATTTTATATTTTAAATTCAGATTTTGTTTGCTTTTGTTATTTTTCCTCCCTTTTTATGCTTAGCTATGTGTTTATAAACCTTTAAGTTAGAGGGGTAAATTTGTTAGTGTCTCCATAAAGCCATTTGAACACCCAACCTAGATTGTCACTGCTGGAAGTGAGTTGCATTGCTGCAGGGAAACATTAAACTGAGTTCCTGTCTGCCTGTTCAGGTGGACATTAAAGATCCTATGGAACTATTCCCGGCCAACAATCTTCCAAACAATTACTGCATCCAAATTGGCTGCGGCATTTACGTATAAATAGTAGTCCTGTTCAGTGCGATGATACATCTTGATGACGTAATAAGTATATCATTATATCAAATACATCGATTATTTTCTAGTAACCTAAGAGCAGAGTTGCTCTTTGGCCTGCCAAGTACCTTCACCAACTTCATCCATTGGAGAATAATGTGTTTAATCAGCAGAATCAGGCTGTGTGAACACCTCAATAATCATAGCAACTCATTATCCTAGCCTCTTTAATGAGAGCATCTAATAACAACAAAATAATCCTGTCCTGAACAATGAGTTTCCACTGTACTGTATATTTGGCAGCGATTTGCCATAAAAAGGATAGTAAAAACGGCCTACACCTAATTGATGCATTGATACAATTTGTACAACTGCATTATCAGTGCACAATTTTCGGAACTTTGAATAGAATTGGTTTAAAAAACCAATTGCACTGATGGCTACTATGATGTTAAAAATATATGTTTTAGTGGTGATATTCTGTGCATGTGCCAAGGGAGTAATTAGTGACCTAATTACTGAAGTTGTATCTATGTAAATAACCCACATACACAATCAAATATTCTTTGTAGGAAATTCTGTTGACTCCACCTGGGATTTCAACTCTATTGCAATCAAGTAATCGTGATGATTTGGCAAGCGGTAATGGGGCGTCCTCTATCTTAGTGGTTTGAACACCCGCCTCGCGTGCAAGAGAACCTGGGTTCAATTCCTGTGCAGGACGAAACATTGGACAAGTTTCCTTACTTCCATACATCTCTGTTTACCAAACAGTAAATTGGAACCCAGTTGTTAGTTGATCAGAGGATCGCTTTCTCAGGATAATAATCCCTTCAAAAATAAACATATATAAATAAAGAATAATAATTTGGTCACTCAATCCATGACTGTTTGTGGGTCACTGCTGTGTGCATTTGTCTGCCACAATTCATCCACAAAATATACAGTCAATTCACTAGATTCTGTAAAATGCTTTAAGACATCTTGAAGATTTGAGAAGACACAACAACAACGTGCACTTATATAGCTCCCTCCATGCAAGGTAGTGTTTCAGAGCGTTATATCAAACGCAAGGATTATTATGTGATGGGATACTATACTTGTTGTAAACCAGCTAATTTTTCACTCACAAAATATATAGTAAATTCACTTTACAGTACAGTCTGTGAAGCGTTTTGAGATGTCTCGAAGATGTGATAATGCCCTATTCAAATGCAAGGATAGTTATTATAATTCATATCCATGTTTTTGGCCAAACGATCAGAAATTCTTGTTAGTTAAAAAGTAATGTAAGATTGTCAAGGCTCACACAATTCATTTTGGCCATGCGTGTGAGTATGCCTTGCCCCCAGTCCCAGCTCTGTGCAAAGTGTGGACTGTACAGTGCATTGGGAGTCCCTTTGGCATGAAAATCACTATAGAAATGTAAATTTTATTGTTCGGTATTTCAGAAGAAGGAAAACATCTTCAGGAGGGGCAGGGAGGAACAAAACATCTTTACTTACTTAAGAATATCTCATTTAAAATCTTCCATTCTGAATAAATTGCAGGATGTTTGTACATAATTAAATACATATGATTGAAATGAAGTGGCCATTGCACTGCAATTAGTTGCACGGATGCTTCACTCAATTGAAAAAAAACGGTATGTTCTCATTCTATAAACAGAAATTTCCTTTACAGGCCTGCAAAAGGACAAGCATCAAACCCTCAATGTATGAAGCATTCCCCATGTGTTATATTTTCCGGTCACTGTTCAAAGTGTCCAGCGGGGACAAACTCCTGCACAAAACAGATGTTCCAAATACAACAGATGCACTCTTCAGGTCTGAGGCACACCGGACAGTTTTGCATGTACTGAAATTGCATTTTTTAAATTGCTCAGTTTTTAAAAAAATCAACTGACATATGGCAAATCGCAATAACAATCACAAACAGTATTAGCTATAACAATAAATTGCATTAATATAGCACCCTAGAGGCAGGGAGGTCCCAGGCACTGAAGGGATTTGAAAACAAATGTGAGGATCTTGAAATTGATCCTCACAACAGTATTACCAACAAGCACGGGCAGCTGAGTATCAAAACCCACTTTGCTAAATTGTGGCTGTATTGCCAGGCTACGCCATGAAAACACTGTTCTACCTCAGAAGCTGTGCAGCCAACACCCTCAAATTAAATTCATAGACGAAAAATACTTTTGCACTGGGAGCATGTGTTTTTTTTACTGGTAAAATGTAAAATCATAAACAAAATCTCAAAAACATTTTGTCATTGGACAATTTCTTAAGAAGTATATATGACAAATTTAAAGAGGATTGGGAAGCAACAGTCAACACAAATTTTACTGAAATCAAATGGTTAGGCTTTGCCATTGAAGCACAAATTCAATCCTGGCTTTTAGATGAGATTGCATTGATAGATCCTAGAAACTACCGTATAAGGAAAATGGCATGAGAGAACAGTAATTTGAGGAATGGTTGGACAATATTTTTTTTAACCATCTTGGAGAAGATTTTTTAAAATTGTTTTTCTTTGCAGAACCAAAACATTACATTTTGTTATCAACCCTGCTCAAGAGGAAGAATAGACTAGCAGCATTTGGCCTGCTCCACAAAAAAGTTGTTCAGAGGAGCACAGATGGAAATTGCAAAGAGCATTGTCGTCTGTGAACATACTGAAATAAGCAACATTGTATTTCAGCAACAGAGCTTTAATAGCATAAGCTGTTTCATGACAAGTGTCTATTCCATCAGTCCCAATTGAGCTGATAATGTGGTCTGAAACTGTGTTCATGATTTGCAGTGGAAGCGTAACACATTTGTAACACTAGAATATGTTTAATTTAATAAATTAATTTGGTCTTTTAGGATTTATTAATACTTTACCTCCCCTCAAAAATCAGAAAAAAAAGTTAAATTGTATCCAACTTACCTCCTTAAAATTTTAAGATGTGCTCTCTAGGCTTGAATTTCTGCCTGGTTTTAGACAAATGGCATAAAATTATGGAGAATGCTTTAATTCTATTCTAATTTCGAAGCAGTTATTCTGTGGTTTTTGGAAAGAATTTCATACTATTGTGGAATTTCAGGGTTTTTTCACGATTGTGTGATCTTGAATATTAAGATGAAATTGTGCTGCAATTTCACAATTGTGCTGCAACTCTGAAGGTCCAGAGTTGAAAGGAAATCAACTAGTGCAGGTCTAAAGCAAAAACTACAACAGGGTATTACACTGTCTATCCTCACCTATGTAGGGGGAATTTTGTTTGGTATTTTAATTGCTTTCTCTCTTTATCAGAAAACCAATTTTCTCTCGCTCTGTTTTGTTTGGAAGTCAATTGTCAACCATTCACTTATTTAAAAGCTAAACTCACCAACATGTGCTATCAGCAAACATGGATTCTGGGGAGTGGAGGTTTGGGAAGCAATTTGGTCCGTACATGTGCAATGAAACGTTTCAGTAAATTTGGGGACCAGTTCTATTCTCACTAATTCAGCTATGGACTCACCATTGGATTAGGAAAAATATTTCGGTTCAAGTAAATATTTTTAATATGCAGTTAAGTTTCCTTAACTCTAAACTTTTAGTGGTTTGTAGGCATATCTAAAATATATTTTACAATATATTCTCATTAATTCCCCCCCAACCCAAAAGAAAACGATGTCTACAAAGGATGGATACTTTTTACAAAATAGTCTATTTACATAAATTTTTACTGTTCATTTGTTCGCTCAAAATCAAATCCTCCTGAAAACAACTCACAACAACAACAAAATTACATTTTGAAGGCACCTTTCACATCAGGAATTGCTGTTTACAATTTCACACACACACAGATGCAGACACACAGAAATATTTAGGCTTGAGTTCAGGGTTAAGGCCATGAGATAATTCCTCTCTTGAACTAAAACAACAACAAAATTACATTTATAGAGCAGAAATGCTGTCTGGCCAAATTTACATCTTTGTGTGGCACACAATGTTTAGGATTGATAACAGTCTAGACTTCTGTGTAGATACATGGAAAAAAGCAATTGTCTGTAAAATTACTGGTTTAGTTTTTAAAGCTAGTCAGAACTTTAGGCAATCTTGTGTATATTTTTTTAAATTCCATGTTTGAAAGTTCAGATGCTCTTAAACTCAGGCTTTCAAAATTAAATCACATTTTTAGGATGTTGAAATTAATAACACTATATCAATGATGATGGTGTCATTGATCTACAGGTATTCTAAAAATATATATATGATAGATAAATGAGAAGCCTAAAGTGTCAAAAATAGATAACAGACCCCGATCTGACATTATTGGTAAGTGTAGGATGACTCTTTCCTTAATGACATGTAATGTGTATCGTCAGAAGTAACATTGTGGCTTGTGGGAATGTGCATAGATAATAACTAAACTGATACAATATTCAAGATGCAGGAGAGAATAAGGCCAGAAGCCCTGTATAGTGACATACAATATTATCAAAGAACCAGAAATAGAGTACAGGAGTAACTGACTCAGAACACCACCCTGAGTGGTCAGAGCAAGCAACAATCATTTTAACTTTTGCTTTGTTTCAATTTTTCTGAGGGGCGTAATAGAATCATAGAATCTTATGGCACAAAAGGAGGCCATTTTGTGCCATCGAGTCTTTGAAAAGAGCAATTGTCCTTGTTTTAAGGTCTCATCCGAAGGGCAGCATCTCTAACAATACAGCCCCCCAGCACTACATTGGATCAGCATGGAAATTGAACTCACAAGCCTTCAACTTCAAGATCCTCACTCTTGTATTTAAATCCCTCCACTCTCTGCACCCCCCTCCCTACCTTTCGTTTAACCTCTTCTCTCCTCACAGCAGTACCCGCTGCCTCCGCTCTACTGGGTCTGGCCTCCTCTTTGTCCCCCGAAACTTCCACTCCATCATCAGCTGCCGTGCTTTCAGCCACTAAACACCGAAACTTTGGAATTCCCTCCCTCAATCATTTCACCTCACCGCCTACATTTCCATCTTCAATTCGCACCTAAAGATCTTTCTATTCAACTGTGCCTACGGTCACCTTCCCCCTTTCCCTGGCTCGGCCCCGGGCTCCCCTATTGTGAAGTGCTCTGAGATGCCACCTGGCATGGAGGGCGCTATATAAATGCAAGTTGTTGTTGTTGCTCTGACTCAGGGAAAAATTATTCACAAATTGCTCTTCTGGCACTCTGGCAAAATGATTCACAAAATGCTTCCTTTAATCTTGATTTTAATTTGTATAATGAGGGATTACAGCTACAGCATCTAAGAATTAAGAAGGTTTTAGGATTTGCAAAAGTTGAGAAACAGTGATCATATTATATACAATAACATTATGTTTTGTCTTTTATATTAGTTATGTTATATTTCATTATATTAGAGCTCTCTCTGTCTCTTTGTCCTTCTTGACATCTCCGCCGCCTTCGACATTGATGACCATTCGATCCTCCTACACCGCCTCTCCTTCTTCCTCAATCTCTGTGGACCCGCCCTTGCCCGGTTTGACTCCTACCTTTCGCATTACCTGCACTTTATTGCCATCAACGCTTTCTCTTCCGGCTCCCGCACTGTCACCTGTGGCGTCCCCCAGGGTTCTGTCCTTGGCCCCCTACTTTTCAACATCTATATGCTCCCACTTGGTGACATAATCCGCAGACATGGGGTTAACTTCCATATGTATGCGGATGACGCCCAACTCCATCTCTCTGCCTCTACCCTCAACTCCAGGATTACCACTGTCCTGGCAGACTGTCTGTCAGACATCAAGTCCTGGATGAGAGCTAACTTTCTACAGTTGAATGTCAATAAGACCGAGGCCCTACTGATTGGCAGGCGCTGGCAGCATCAACCTCCATGGTTGCATACTCAACCTCACCAAGCCATCAGGAACCTAGGTGTCTTGTTCTTTCCTCCCTCATATCCAAACCTATGACCCAATGACTCACTCTGCCTTTCCCCACCTCCGCAACATTTCCCAACTCTGCCATTAACTCACCCCTAAAGACCCTGAAACCCTCATCCATGCCTTCATTACATCCTGGCTTGATTACGCAAATGCCTTGCTGGTCGGCCTTCCCAATTCTTCCCTCCATATGCTGCAGATAATCCAGAATTCTGCAGCCCTTGTCCTGTACCATTCCAACCTCTGTGACCCCATCTCCCCCATCCTTGCCCGACTCCATTGGCTCGCCATCATCCAGAGGATCCAATTCAAAATCCTGGTCCTCACATTTTAAGCCCTCCACAACCTCGCCCCATTCTACATCCGTGACCTCCTATCCCCTTACCAACCTGCCCACCCACTCCGTTCAACAGGCTCTAGCCAACAGTTGGCGGGCAGCCCTTCAGCTACTCTGCCCCCAACCTCTGGAACTCCATCCCGAAGTCCCCCCGCCTCGCCCCCTCCCTGGCCTCCTTCAAGTCTTGCCTCAAGACTCTCCTCTTCGATGGACCCATTGACAACTCCTTCCCCCCCCCTGTCCTCAGCTCGGGTCTGAAGGAGTAACTGTCCAGGATCTTGGGACATCCTCCAGATGTGAAGGGCCCCAAAGAAATGTAATTTTGTTGTTGTTGTTTTTAGTTAATAATTTCAGTTCTCAGTTTGGTTCCGGTACAGCTGTAACAAAGTAACTTTCGAGGAATTTTTCTACAGCCTATTTTTTACTGTCCTCAATATGGAAAGTTAAATTATTTTCAGCAAATGTTAACTTCAACTAGTAGAGGTGATAAACTGGCTGAATAGAACTTCCATCACAAGTGATCATCTAAATGCTGTGTGCAGCATTGTAATAACCCAACCATGATCCCTGTCAGTGCATTGAAAATGTTTCAACTACCTTAAGGGTTATCTGTGCAGACAGCTGCTTCAGCTTAAGATAGAGGAAAATATTTCTGCATTTCAAAAACAGTTCACAAACTCCTCTTTTAAATGCTGGCCTACTCAAAAATATATTCTACCAAGGATTTGTCAGACATATGCTAGAATGGATATCCCAAGGGATATCCCAAGGGATATCCATCACTTAAGCAAGTCTGAAAAAATGCCACAAAAACTTTGTACAATTATACTCAAAACTGACAGAACGCAAATGAGTCCCTTCTTATCCAAGCTGTCACTTTTTCTTACATTTTGTGCAGAAAATCCCTTTATCCTACTTGCTTTACTGCACTTTGGTTTCAAAATAGTTACAGGAAACTTGCCATTAGGCTTATTTAAATCTAAATGCAATTCTGAATCTCAATCCGCAAGAGCTTTTAAAGAGCACCAGGCCAAAATGTGGAATATGTTCACACTCATACGTAAGCACTGTACTCCATTAGGTCTTGGAGGCTACATGCATTACTCCTCTAACACAATCACTGCAAAGTTAACATTTGTGCAATGGTCCTAATGGTGTTCAGGCTAATTCTATATCTAATGCTCACAGGTTCGCCCACAAAATACACAGTCACCACATTTTGCAATATAACCTATGATGGACTTTGAGACTTCCTCAAGATGTGAAAGATTCCTCAAGATTCTTACCAAATGTAAGAATTGGTAGTAGCACTGTACTGAGAGTTATTATGGTTCACAGTAAAGTGCATTTGCATGCTGAATATCATGGTACTGTATATTCAAATCTGATTGAGTCAAGCAAGATTTTGAGCCAAGCAAGAATGTTACCTGTGTTTTTTTCCACTCTCACTTCAGTTTTATTTATAACTGTTCATATCTTTCCTGATAGCTCCCAGCCTCTCATGGATTTTCAGCCTTTTGCAGCCATTTCTAATAGAAGTCAGATTCAATCAGATAGCATGCAAATATAACATTCTTTGCAATAGTAATCACACCATCAATCTCCCTTTCCCTTCAACTGGCATTCCTCTCAATGGATGCCTTCTCACTCAGTTCATTCAAAGGGTCTTCAGGCACCTTTCACTCTTGATCACTTGGAAGCTGCTGAAGGGTGCATCAGTGATGGTATGCTCTGTGCAAGGGAATCATCTGTCATAATGATGCCGTTTACTGAACATATATACTGTTACATAAACATCTAGCTCCCCAGGTAACTAAAACGGAACTCCCTTTGAAATAATATTAATATATTCTCTATGTAATACAACTTGATCCAAATCAAGAGTGTGTGTAACCTTTTTTATTTGTCAATCCAAACACTCAAATACACCACTCCAAAACAAACTCTTTGTCCCACTCCCAGTGTCCTTCTGTACTTCCTATCCTTTGTATTGGCCCTTCTATCACTTAGCGATTTACTCTTAAAGGAGTATCTAACACTCTAATGTCCACATTCAAGTCTAAAAAGCAAAATTACTGCTGATTGTTTTCACTTTCTTTAAACATGGAGGCATTATGTTTACAGCAATTTTTGCCTCACCAATTAGTAATACAATATCTCTAAATGTGCTGGTTTTATTTGCTGTTTCCATTAGTGAATTCAAGTATGTCTTCTACCCTTCATATGTGCGACACACGTGCTGTGCAGTACCTATCACAAGTTCTTAAGATTGGTTTGGATGAAGAAGGCCATTCGGCCCATCCAATCTCCTGCCTCCAGAACACCCACCCTCATGTCGCCCTTTGAAATTGGTCTAGTGCCCTGGGCTCTACCACCTTTCCTGTCAACCAGTTCCAATTATTGATTACCTTTTGCATAAAGAAAACCTTCCTGATATCTGTCCTGAAATTGTATGTGAGTGTCCGTGTTTGTGAGTGTGTAGATACGCTCTGTGTCTTTGAGTGTGTGTATCTCTCTGTGTGTGTGTGAGTCTCTCTCTCTGGGTCTCTTTATCTGTGTGCAGTGGCAGGCCCCGAGAGGTGGTGATGATCTTCATCGCAGGGCAGGAGGTGGTAATCTTCTGGCCCCCCCTCACACAGGATTTTGTGGAGAGTGTTAAATTTTTCAGATTCCTCTGAAATTTTCTATTGGCCCAGCTCATAGCTTGTTCCTGTAACACTGGGGATCATCTTCGTGGCTTTCCTCTGCAGCACCTCTGAGAACTGTACGGCCCCCTTGTGTCACACTGACAACTGTATGCAATGTTCAAGGTGATGTCTGACCAGATCACTATATAACCCAAGAAGAACATCCAGGAAACTAATCTAAACTCAACCGATTTAGCAATGTAACCCATCATGAGCTCCATGTATTCTTATGGCAGTACTAGAGTCAGCATGTACACAAATAAGATTTCCATGACACAGATTACAGAGCACCGTATTTATGAAATACTACTACTTGTTCACACTCTCACACCTAGGCAGAACAATTGAGATTTCTAACTGATGATTGATTAAAGTTCTGAGGTAGCTTTTACTTCAACAGAACATATGGCCAAATTATGGCTTCAGAATACTAAATATGCTTGAAGCAATTATTAAACTGAGTGGGTTTAATGAGACAGATGACCATGTCTTACTTCATGCTCCCATATGAGCTATACTGTTTAGAGCAGATTATCCACACTAATTTTATGATAAGACAGCAATGCTGATAACCAAACAATATTTCAAAAAGACTTCAGTGATAACTAAAAAATATTCCACCAGTAGTTTTGCTTTCGCCACAAGACTCTTCTTCAATGGACCCATCAGCAACTCCTAATCCCCCACCTCCCTCCCCCTTTACCCCCACTGTCCTCAGCTCAGGTCTGAAGCAGTGACTGCTCAGCACCTAGGGACATCTGCCTGACGTGAAAGGCGCTATACAAATGTAATTTTGTTGTTGTTGTCGTTCACTGTAGTCTCACAGGATGCCAGCTTTTCTCTCATTTGGACTAATTCTATAGAATTGTATCTCTGTCCACAGTAAGAAGTATATTGATGGTAGTGGAAAATCCTAGTGTACAACGTTAATGTTCAATCAGAATAATCAGATCATGTTTTAAATACCTGTATAGCATGTCCTTAACTTAGCATCTCTGAGTCCAACTTCTGCTTCAGAAACTCTAAATGATAGAACTCATGCAGTGTGAGAATAATAACAACATGTACTTATATCACCCTCCATGCAGGATAGTGTCTCAGAGCGCTTAACAGTCACAGAGCCTGAATCCGAATCAGGAGGGTGGGGGTAATAACAATAATAATAATAATAATCCTTGCATTTGATATAGATAGCGCTTTTCATGTCTTCTAGGCGTCTCAAAGTGCTTCACAGAATATACTGTAAAGTGAATTGACTGTATATTTGTGGGCGAAATGCGGCAGCCAAAGGATAAGGTGGCCATAAGCACAGTAAAAAAGGAAGGTGTTATCAAGCGGAACTTGAAAAAGGGGAGAGAGGGGGCACAGCAAGTTTGTGGGATAGTTTTCCAGAGTTTTGGAGTGCAATGGCTCAAAGTGCGACCTCTGATGTTGGGAAGAGGCTATGAGGGAAAAGCATAAGGCCAAATACCTATCAAGTGGAGGTGGCAGGTTGTGGTTTGGGGAGTGAGACGTATGGATAGGTAGGGAGATGCCAAATAGTGAAAGGATTTGAAGACAAATGTGAGGATCTTGAAGTCGACCTATTCAGTGATGGGGAACCAGTCGAGCCAGACCAGAAGTGGTGAGATGTGGATATGGAGTTTAACCCTGGTCAGTACGCAGGCAGCAGAGATCTGAATGAGCTGGATCTTTTGAATACTGGAGGTAGGGAGATCGGTGAGGAGAGCATTTGTGTAATCGAAGCGGAATAATGAATATATATTGAATATAATATATATTCATTATATATATAGTACAGCATATACTTTTGGATGGAGAAGGCAGTGCGGAAATTAGAATGAAACTAACATTTAATAGCCAAGTTTCCTGCCTCTGTAATAGTTAATCGAATGCTCCTAAAATGCAACATCTAGATTTTACATTCACCAGAAATACCCACCCACTTGCATTACTGCAGAGTTCTTCTCAGGCGGTGTTATCGTCTTTCCACCCACTGTCTATTCTCAAGTTTAATTTATATGCAGGGGCGAACTGGCAATATGGTAAATCAGGAAATTTCCCGGGTGTCCCCACGAATGGCTCAGTCCACCCCCATGATTAGCTCCCGACACTAATCACCAAATGCAACCTAGTTCACCAGTTCCATTTATGCTTCAAGAAAGTTTTCAAATGCATAGATATTTTATGCCAAATCAGCCCCCTCCATGAATTAGCACGCCAAGAAATTGGCTCGGCAACCCCATTTTACCGTCAATCTTCAGCTCTTTAAATAGTACCAATCTGGTACTGTTTAAAGCAACATTAGTCTTAAAGGGACATTAGCGTCCAGTGAAATGGGTGAGGAGGTAATGAACAGCCCAGAAACATTATTAACAACAAATTGCATTTATGTAGCACTTGTCATGTCGGGAGATGACCCATGGTGCTGGACAATAAGGGTTTGTATCTGAGCTGTGGGTTGGCGTCAGAGAGGGGTGGAGGGCAACGTGGTGTGGAGGATGGAAGATGACCAAAATCAAGATCGAAAAGGAAGATCTTGAACGAGCCTTCAAGGAGGTAAGCGAGGGGACAAAGGGGACTGGGATGGAATTCCCAAGATTGGGAGCACAAAGGTTGAAGGGCGACCACCGATACTGGAGCAAGCAGAGCTGGGGATGTGGAGCAGGCAGAGTGGAGCAATCAGACAGGTTGGTGAAGTTTTACTCATTTGCAGAATTAGGGAGGAGCAAGACCATGCAGGGATTCAAACCTTAGGACAAGGATCATGAACTCAATTCTCTGTGGGGATCGGGAGTCAATGAGGGTTTCGGCAACTTGAGGGGAGAGATAGTGCCGGAGGCAGGCAATATTACAGAGGTGGGGGAAGGCAGAACAGATAATGGCACAGTTGTGACTTTTAAAGGACAGCTGAGGGTGAGCAAGATACAAAGGTTTAGGATAGGTTTGGTAAGGTGGAGTGTGCATCTATGAGTAATATTGCTGTCAGCCCCTGAGGTGTGGCGGCGCCGATAGGAACCAAGAAGGAGAGCCTCAGTCTAGTTGACATTCAATTGTAGGAAATTGGATCTTATCCAGGATTTAACAGACAATTTGTTAGGACAGCAGTAGTGCTGGACTTGAGGATGGAGATAGAGAGATAAAGTTGGGTATCAAACAGGACATGCAGAAAAGGTTGGACAATCCTTGTAAGAGTTTATATTCTCAATTCTGTTTTGAAAATGGTTTGGCCATTCATTGTACAGTACATGTTTTCTGCACATGAAGTACAGTACTATCCAGTACTGTATATGGAAAGAATGGGTTACCATAACTTTAATATGCATGGATTAAACATGGTACAGAAACCTTGCCTTAATGTCACAAGCCAGCACAATACTTGCATACTAGTTATATGTAAATCGTATAAAATCAGATTTATACATATACAATACAAGTTTTGCAAGTTTGCCATAACTGATACTTTGCATAAGTCACATTAAATGTTATGGTCCCAACTGATATGATTCATGTGGATTTTACTGTACATTCCATTCAAACAAACATAATGATTATGCAGGTTTTAGTAATCTTTGGGTCTTGTTTTATGCTACAGCTTTAAATTTTAACTTTTAAGCTTTACGTTTTAAAGAGCCTTCAGCCTTTGTGTCCCACCCTTTGGAACTCCATCCCACAGTCCCTTTGCCTTGCTCACTTGCTTGTCTCCTTCACAGCTCATCTCAAGACCCATCCTGCTCTCAAGCTCCCTTTTCCAGCACTCTAGCTCTGAAGGAATGGAATTAGGGATTCCCAACACTTCTCCCCCCTGATATTTGAGCAATCTGCTCCTGCAAAGAATTGGCAAGTAATTTGGACCAAGAACTGTCAAATATTACCCCTTCGCCCAAGGAAATGAAATAGTTTTCCGCTAGTTGCTAGGCCCAGATTACAATACTATTTTTTGACAGTAGGTGCCACTAAAGGAGTTTGTAGGTCATTTTGCAGCTCGTTATAAATTCAGGAGTAAAACATTGTTCAGTGTAGCAACATTGGCGATGTACACTAACAGGGACTGAATGCTGAATGTTGGCACTCATTGTCTTTGTCTCTTCATATACTGATGCAGTACACATACAGATTCCAAAATTAGGGGACAGGCTTTCTAATAATAATTATAATAATAATCTTTCTAGTCTACCATATTCTGACTTTATACAAGTACTTTTTTTCTGTTTTATAACATCCCCATCTCTAATTGACAGATAAATAACTTGCCACTGTCTTTTGCTTCTCTTCAATCATATAACTATGTAAGTACTTGTGGGGAAGCATTGTGCAACATGAAGTCAGAAAATGAATTACATGCATTTACTCCAACAGCAGCCCTGCATCTAATACTCCCCTTAATAGGTTTTTGATATCTTAATTACTAGATTCCCCAGTGCAATTCTGCATGCTTGCCAATAGAGACTAGGCAAAATAGGATGATGTATGATAAGCAATTGTTTTCCACTTTAGAGTTCTAATTTAAAAAATCAGTATGTGTTTTGCTAACTCTCTGATCTTAACAACAACAACAACAACTTTGATTTATATAGTGCCTTCCACGCCGGACGGCGTCTCAGAGCATTTCACAGCAACGGATCCCGAGACCAAGCCAGAGGCATGGGTAGAAAGGTGACCAAAGGCGCAGTCGAAGGGAAAGGTCTTTAGCTGGGACTTGAAACTCGGAAGAAAGGGGGTGAGGCGAACGGAGTGAGGAAGGGAGTTCCAGAGCTTAGCTCTTTTCTTGTTTTTCTTCATTTTCTGTCTTCATTAAATATTTTCTAAATAATATAAGAGAAAATAAACAGTACTCTATAACCTGCTCCACTAAGAGGATGGAGATAGGGACGTACTAGAGAGCCTATTACTAGCCCGACATGAAAGGCGCTATGTAAATGTAATTTTGTTGTTGTCGTTGCTGTATTACTAACTCAATAAGTAGAACCCAAAGATTACTGGCAGAAAACTCATGTACATCATTCATGGCACATGATCTGTCACATCAGATCAACGTTACCTACACTCTGAATTCTGTGATCGGATAATTGTTGATTTGGATATAATCAACATTAACAGATTACACTATTGATTGCATATGGCTGGGTTGAACAGCTACTCTATCAACTTCAGACAACTGATGTTTCATCCACTGAATTAATCAAATGTCCCACAGACCAATTCAATAATCTTTTTAATGCACGTGTGAGTAGGCGATATCCTCCTGACGTTGAAGGCACCATACAAATGTAATTTGTGGTTGTTTATTGAGTTCATTCAAGTCAATAGAAAAGGTTAAAATTTTTGACAAAAAATTAGTTTTCAGATCTTCTGCACTTGTGGTATAAACTGATATTGAACTGTTTTGTTTTCTTAAATCTTAACTATCGCCCCTAATCCCTCCCCTCCCTCTCTTTCAAATCATACACGATTGAAGATCTTACCCTTCGTCTGTGCTTATGATCACCTCCTCCCTCTTCCCAGCTCAGCGCCAGGTTCCATCACTATTGCTCCACATGATGGCAAATTGTTGTTGTTGTTTTGTATAAATACTGATTACTAGAGTTGTGCAGCTCAGTGGTTAGAGCACTCACCTTACAAGAGAGAGACCTGGGTTCAATTCCCAGCAGAGAGAAACCTTGGGCAAGTTTCCTTACTACATACACTGAATAATAATAATCCCTCAAAAAAAATTGTAATTTGGTCACTCAATTCACGACTATTTGTGGGACACTACTGAGCACAAATGGCTGCCGCATTTTTACCCACAAATATACAGTCAATTCATTTTACAGTATATTCTGTGAAGTGCTTTGATACGTCTGGAAGACGTGAAAAGCACTATATCAAAACATAAGATTATTATTATTACTAATTGAATATTTTAATGTATTTATTTTTAAACCTTTCTGTCCAATAATAGCTCATTGGATGATCCAGACGGAAAGAAGGTTTAAGTTTTTTTAAAAAAAAACATCTTGTTACTGCAGAATTTTTATAGAAATCTCCCATACTGGCAGATAAGGGATTAGAATGGTTACCTATACCTAAGAGTCTCGAAATCTCTATTTACGGTTTTCTATTTAAATGTTTTTTCAATAGTCAGTAGATGTCAAATGCAAGGATTATTATTATTTATTAATATATTTTACTTTGTTGTACTGAAGGAAAAAACTTATTGGAATCAGGGAAAACTGTATTGCATTGGATGCCGTTTTGTGGATTAAATGTTAAACCAGGTGACTTTAACAATCACATTTCTTCCACAATCTTGGCCAACAATCCTCCAAATGAATTGGTTATCATCCCATGGAACTTTGCAGGTGTAAATGATTGTCACATTTTCAATCACTACACTTGATAGTAATAATCTGCGAAACATTTTGAGAGTTGACTGCAATGACTTGAACATTAAAAAGAAGGTAAGGTGGGTACTCAGGGGATGAGCTCAAATGGATCAAAGAAGTTTTTTCTTTTGGCAAGAAAACACAGGTTCAACAGTTGCAAAGAGCGATTTTAGGACAGTATCAGAAAGTATATTTTTCTTTACACAAAGGGTAATTAACAGATGGAATGGGTTACCAGGACGTTTACAAGATATACTATACAAATTTAGCAGTTTACTGCAGAGATCTATCTTGTTGCAATGCATTTTATCAATTGTCAAAACAAAGTAATTTAGTAGGAAACTGCCACAAACGGCTGCACCCCATTCTGCCCAACCTCCACATGCCATTCTGTGCTTGCACAGAGAACACACCTGTAATTTCATCAGCAGTGCAGCGAAACTGCTCTATTCAAGACACCACATAAGCCTGCACTGGCATCCTGCCCAGAATGGAAAATTACCAGATCACCAGCTCTGTATTTTTAGAGATAATTCGAGGTTTACACCCATCGCAATAATAATATTAAGTGCAGGAAGCACTTACAGAGAAACCAATCAGGTTAAAGTAACAGAAGGTGTGTTCAGATTATCAGTAGCTACTTCACCCTGAATGAGTGGATCAAGTCTTGACATGCAAGCAGCATCGGTAATGGCCGTCATTCCGAACAAAAACACAGCTGAGCCATATTGATTCTTTCCCGCTATACTTTTGCACCTATATTATACAATAAGCCAGAATCATATTGTAAATTATAATTGATTGTAAGTCACATAATTTCTAATTATATTTAGCCCCTTAGCTGCAGCTAAATATATATATTTCTCCTTCCACAATGCATTTGCTTTTACAAACTTTAACTGATCATAAATAACAATGGTTGCTTTATGCTGTGAGATCTCTGGAACTTGGGAGGAGTAAATAAAACGCTGGACCTTGCATTCCAGTGGCATTTGAATCCATATACCGGAGATAAAAAGCCACGATTTCAAAGTACTGGATTATGAACAATGGGGGGGAGGGTGGAGGGAAAGGAAGGAGATTTGGGGTGACCGATCGGACCATCGAAGAGAGTCTTGATACGGGACTTGAGTAAGGCTAAGGAGTGGGTGAGGTGGAGAGACTGCGGGATGGAGTTCCACAGATTGGGGGCAGCATGGCTGAAAGCTCTCCCGCCAATGGTAGGGACATAGACCAGGCGGGAGCCCGCTGAGTGGAGGGGGCGGACAGGTTGGTAAGGGTTTAGGAGGTCGCAGAGGTAGGGTGGGGTGAAGCCATGGAGGGCTTTGAAGGTGAGGACCGGTATCTTGAATTGAATCGTCTGGGTGATGAGGAGTCAATGGAGTTAGGCGGGAATGCGGTAGATGGAGTTGTGGAGCTTGGTGCGCTAGAGGACATGGGCCGCAGAGTTCTGGATTATCTGCAGTCTATGGAGGGCAGACTTGGGAAGTCCGACAAGCAGGGCATTGGTGTAGTTGGGCCTGGATGTGATGAAGGCGTCAATGAAGGTTTCAGCGGCCTGAGGGGTGAGTTAGTGGCAGAGTCAGACAATATTGTCGAGGTGAAGGAAGGCAGAGCAGGTCATGCCTTGGATGTGGGGGAGGAAAGACAGTTGTGGATTGAACAAGACACCTAGGTTCCTGACTGGCTTGGTGAAGTTGAATGAGCTACCATGGAGGTTGATATTGCCATTGCTTGATATGTGAAGGGAAACGCCAAAGGTGACAGTGCAGAGGCTGGAAGAGAAGCCGTTGGTGGTGACAAAGTGGAGATGGTGAGAAAGGTAGGAGTCAAACCAGGCGAGCGCAGGTCCATGAAGATTGAGCTAGGAGGAGAGGCAGTGTAGAAGGATGGAGTGGTTGACAGTGTCCAAGGCAGCAGAGAGGTTAAGGAGGACAAGGAAGTAGAGACAGCCCTGATCACTGTGGGCAGCACGGAAGCTGGATTGTAGGGGTTCAAAGAGGGAGTGGACAGAGAGAAAGAAGCAAAGCTAGGAAGCAACAACTCATTCCAGGGCCTTGGAGAGTAATGGAAGTTTGGAGATGTGGCAGTAACTGGAGAGTAGGGATTGGTACAGGGAAGGGTGTTTCAGGATGGGGGGGATGACAGCTGTATTTAGAGGAATGGGAACAGAACCAATAGATAGGGAGAAGTTGATGATGTCAGTTAGGATAGGGGACGGGGAGGGGGATGGTGCTAAGAGGTGATGAGGAAAGAGGAGGGGATGGAGTTGAGTGAGCCATTTGCATAGCATCTTTTGCTTCATCTCCACAAACAGTTTCTCCTCTAGGCCTGGCTCCGCCACTGCCTCACCGCCCCCAGTCTGCCAAAACCCTCATCCATGCATTCATCACATCTAAGCTCAACTTCACCAACTCCTTGCTTGTCTGCCTTCCCAACTCTTCCCTCAACAAGCTGCTCATCATCCAGAAATCTGCTGCTTGAATCCTCTCCTTCACCAGGCTCCATGAGCCCATTATCCCTACACTCTCCCGGCTCCGCTGGCTCCCCATCCCCCAGAGGATACTGTTCAAAATCCTTGTCCTCACCTTCAAAGCCCTCCATTACCTTGCTCTTCCCTACCTCTGGAACCTGCTGACCCTATATCAACCTGTCAGCTCCCTCCACTCAAATCCCTGACTGTTCAGTGCCTTAGGACGTCCTCCTGATGTTAAAGATGCTATACAAATGTAATTTTGCATATGTATCTATATTTATAAAAAGGTAAAGTAGATTCCAAACCCCAGTAACTGTCAGGTATTGAATCACTAACTTTGTATGTAAACAAATGATTAGCTCCTTTTGCTAACTCAGAAAATAGCTGAACCACACATGCAAGAAATATCAGTGCTCCAGGAATGAGGCAGTCTGCTATTCGCATTGCTAATTCTTCAAGAGATTAGAGATTAAACAATTGTGATATCATGCAACACAGTTGCAGATGGTTGGAATTGTAAATGACAATTATTTGGCTACCAACATCAGGGTGCAAATGAACAAAGTAAGATGAAAAAATATTACTGTAACCCTCAAAAAGTTCTTGAAAATTCACTCTCAAAGCTGTGGAGTCCTGCAGCTCAGTGGTTAAAGCATTCTCCTTTACAAGGGTGAGAACTGTGTTTGAATCCAGGCAGGTCAGGGCGAAACCTTGTGCAAGTTTCTTAACTCCACACGCCTAATAATAATCCCTCCAAAAAAAAAGAAAATTGGTCATTTCAATCCATGACTGTTTGTGGGATACTGCTGTGCGCAATTGGCTGCCGCATTTCACCCACAAATATACAGTCAATTCACTTTACAGTACTGTATATTCTGTGAAGCACTTTGAGATGTCTAGAAGACGTGAAAAGTGCTATAACAAATGCAAGGATTATTATTATTAGTTCTTTCTACAGTTTGAAATCATAGGTGTAAAGAAATCAAGTCTAATTTGGAAATGAACTGGTGCCCAACTACAGAAATGAATTAATGCTTTGTTGGCATTTAACTGATTTTTGAGTGATTTTGAGGTACGCATCTCAAATTTGACGTTATCAAAAAAGTTTTCAAAAAATAAGTTTTCTTTCTATACAACAATACTGAATTACTTTGTTGCTGTGATATTATGCTGAGACATCAGATCTCTGTTGTGTGAACACACAGTCATTGTTTATCCACGTTTATTTCTAAATACTCATCATTAAACTATCAACACAATATATTTGTCATAGTTTTTCTTTAAAACAAAAATAAACATTCTGCATTTTATTCACAGGGGTAAACATGATTTTTTATTCAATATCTAGCAGTAGGTTTGAACCAAAATGATAAAATCTTCCCTATCATGTGTTAAATATAGCAGTAACATTTAAAGCTCTGCTGCAGAATTGAATCAATAAAGTGCATCTCTCTAAGAAATTGTCAAGATTCCATTTGCTAACTTCCTGGTATCATGTTGTCTCATGACTTCTGCTAGATTTAACCAGCTGCTCTCTGGCTTTCCAGTGAGGACATAGTTGTAGACAGGATTTGCTGTGGAATCTACTCAGACATCTTACTCTCATCTGGCAGTATTTTAATTTATTTAAGATGCAATTTCTCAAAACAAACGTTCAGCAGTAAATGCTTATAATTAGAACATATTGTCATCTAAACTCACTTTGAAATACGTAATATTAATCATCTCTGCTTTTGATGCAGTGCCTTTCACATCGGAGGGATGTTTTGAAGCACTTCACAAAATGTTATTGTCGGCAAATACGGCAACGAATTTGCACACAGCAATGTCCTCCAAACAACCTCAAGGTGAAGAGCCAAATCTCTCTGTTTCAAATAGTGTCATGTGATCTTTAATACCAACCAAGCCTGCAGACTAGACTTGGTTAATGTCTCATCTGAATGATAGCATCTGTTGCAGTGCTCTTTAGTTCTGTGCTGAAGATTCAGAAGAGTAGCGGAGGAATAATAAAAGTTGAGAAGTGTTACACCAGATTTTGTTTCTAGTTTGGAATTATATAGGGAGGTGAAGAGTACCAAAATGTTACAATCCTGAGAAAGACTTAAAAGAACCTTAAAATTTACTTAGGGTGTCAACATAGTGAGGATACAGGTTGGAGCAAGTTTGGAGGGAGTAGGAGGACACAGTATGGAGGATTAATAATGATACAAAGGATTAGACATCAGTGGTATGATAAAACTTAATCTCAAATTATTGTAGATAAATCCTCAATGCCTGTAATATATAAAATGATACAATTTATTTATCTTTACTAAATTAGTCATCTCAGGTTCTATTCTTGAGCAGGGCAAAATGTTAGACAGGTTCCTTACTGCACATTCCTTTGTTTACCTAGCAGTAAGTAGTAACCCAGTTGTTTATCGATTAACTGATCACTTTCAAGTTTAAAAAATAACAATTTGGTCATTGGGACACTGCTTTGTGCAATAGGCTGCTGTGTTTTACCCACAAAATTTACAGTCAATTCACTTTAAAGTATATTTTGTGAAGCACTTTGAGCAGCTGAATAAAGCACTGTATCAAATGCAAGGTTTATTATCCCAAATTTCTTTATAGGCTGTCACAGAAAGCTAAATACAGCCAATCGTTATTAATAATAATACTGGTAAAGTTTCATTATGAGAAATGAAAAAAACATGAAAAACTAACATGATAAAAGTTACTTTTATTCCACCTTTCACATAAACCTAAAATATTTGACTTAGTCAAACCTTAGTTTGCAGTGGAGTCATACAGATATTAGGTTTGGGGACATTTGTTAACACTACTCTTCTTTGTTGGTACAATTTCACTGAATAAAATATAATCATATAACCCAATTAACAGTATACAAAACCACATTTTCTTCCATTATTTTCTATGTGAACAAGACTTGCTTTGCTTTCTGAATACACTCTTATCCATAACTTTAATTGTATACAACTCCTTTTTTTGGCCTCCTCCTTGCATCACCGCCTACTTATTTGCTGCCTATCCTCTCCTGTTCAAACCAGACCAATCAAAATGTTCTACACATAGGACACAGAATTACACATTGAACACACAGAGCTACACATTGATATTCTGTGACATTTCATCCCACATCTTCTGCAGGGCTGCCATTGATTAGTTGTGCTGTATAAACCGAACTGAAGTCTGAAAAAATAAAAGCACTACCAATCTCAACAGAAATGAACTATGGGCAAGTCACCAATACAAAAATGCCTAATTTCAAAAGGAAAGTTACTTTGAAAGTTACTTTACCATCCCTGTGGTAGGAATTTCTAAACCTTTCAATTAACACTAAATTTAGAATAAGCTTGAACCTATAAAAATGAAAACTAACATCCGACTTTTAAGTGTATAAAAAACAGACTGAAGAATTGACTTTTCCCAATAAAATGTTGTGTGTGTAGTTTTTTAAAAACTGAAGTCATACTATATAATATTTATAGGTTACTCTCCAGTTTCCTTCTCTCCTTTCAGTCCTTCGCATCTCCCTCCTTCTCACTATTTATATCTAATGTCCATCATGCCTCAGCTAATGCTTGCCTCATTTGCTGATCCTTCCCAATATGTCTTTGCCCTTAGTTTCTCAATCTAACTTTTTAAGGCTGTCTGGTTTCCCAGTGAGAAAATTCTACTTGGGCTACAGGCCAGTCCACCTTTCATACCTGAAGAGTTCTGAGCCACATTTTTAAATCCAGCTGCATAAGAAGGCAAACCTTGCTGCCTGCAGTACAGAGAATGGAGATAATTTTTTTTTGCACCTTACATCGGTTTGCAGTGAATGATTATCCTCCTTTGAAGCAGTAAAATAATTTTTAAAATGCACATTTTATTTTCCTCCCATCCCCTCCCAAATGCAGTGACTGACTCATAGTGGGAGTAAGATTCCAGATATGCTTACACCAGGCCCTCACACCCAAACGGACATTACTGTATTTATGTGTGAACCCAGACAGCAAGCCTCAACAGGCAATTCAATCATTGATGGCAACACAGTCAAGATCATTCCTAATCTCAGCAGAGTGTCTGTGTACAGTTCAATCAGACATTATCATCTGCAATAAATTGCAGATGAATGCAACACATATACTGCTGTATACCGTAAATACCAGCGTATAAGGCGCACCCTCCACTTTTGACCTTTTCTTGGTGAAAAAAACGGAAGCATTTTCGATAATATTGCCGGCAAAAGGGAGGGAGGCAGGAGAGACAGGTAGGTAGCAAGGGAGAGAGGGAGGCAGGCAGGCAGGCAGGCGGCAGGCAGGGAGGGAGAGAGGGAGGGAGGCAGGCAGCCAGGGAGGGAGAGAGGGAGACAGGCAGGCAGGAAGGGAGGGAGGCAGGGAGGCAGGCAAGGGAGGGAGGGAGGGAGGCAGGCAGGCAGACAGGGAGGGAGGGAGGGAAGCAGGCAGGTAGGCTGCCAGGGAGAGAGAGAGAGAGAGGGAGGTAGGCAGGCAGGCAGGCAGGCAGCCAGGGAGGGAGGGAGGGAGAGAGGCAGGCAGGCAGGCAGGCAGGGAGGGAGGGAGGGAGAGAGGCAGGCAGGCAGGCAGGGAGGGAGAGAGGCAGGGAGGGAGGGAGAGAGAGGCAGGCAGGGAGAGAGGGAGAGAGGCAGCCAGGGAGGGGGGGAGGGAGGTAGGCAGGCAGGCAGGCAGGGAGGGAGGGAGAGAGGCAGGCAGGGAGGGAGGGAGGGAGGGAGAGGGAGAGAGAGGGAGAGAGGCAGGCAGGCAGGCAGGCAGGCAGCCAGGGAGAGAGAGAGAGAGAGAGAGAGGGAGGTAGGCAGGCAGGCAGGCGGCCAGGGAGGGAGGGAGAGAGAGGGAGAGAGGCAGGCAGGCAGGGAGGGAGGGAGAGAGGCAGGCAGGGAGGGAGGGAGGTAGGCAGGCAGGCAGGCAGGCAGGGAGGGAGGTAGGCAGGCAGGCAGGGAGGGAGGGAGGGAGAGAGAGAGAGAGGCAGGCAGGGAGGGAGGCAGGCAGGCAGGGAGGGAGGGAGAGAGAGAGAGGCAGGGAGAGAGGGAGGGAGGCAGGGAGGGAGGCAGGCAGGCTGGGTTTGGCAGAAGGCAGGCAGCAGGCACAGCACTGAAGTCCGCTGCTGCTGCCGCTGCCCGGGCGGCCGAGGCCAAAGCCCCATCACCCGCTCCCCCCAACCCCCGCCGGACACACTGACCAAACCCCGGCTGACAGCGCGCCGGCCGCCCCTCCTGTTTACTGTATTTCCGAGGCTCAAAATTTCTTGTACCTGCGTATAGGGCGCACCCCCAACTTTCGAGATCTTCCGACGTGAAAAAACATGCGCCTTATACGCGGGTATTTACGGTACTTACTAACCATGCAGTGGTTACCACTTAGATTTAGAACAGGATTTCCCTCAATTTAACCCAACATGTGTAGAAAGCTCCTTTAATTCAACAGGGAGTGTCCTATCGATTTCAGTCTCAGTTTACAGAAACCACCAAAAAAAATCTTATTCATGCATAATTAAAAAAGCAAATGAGCAAAAAAGCAAAACTCAACACTCAATTCTTTTTGTGATTTTAATGTTCAAAAATTGGATAACCAAGAAGAAAGTCTTCCATGACGCTATCTCGAATGATTGCTAAAAAGTCCTTTGTTCCTGCGTGAAGTCTTTCCTAATTTCTATGGCTTAAATATATTGTATTCTTTAAAGAATTGCTATTGCCTTCACATTCATTAAAAACCATTATCACCACCATATACAAGGTAGTATCATCTATTTAAAAATAAAATTACTGCATGTTGCATTATTGCAGGTTACTGTGTGAACAAATGCATAGCTGACATTCATGTTGCTTTGCTGTTTTTATATCTAAAGCAATCCCATGTAAAAATAAATACACAGAATAAATAATAATAATGATAATCCTTGCATTTGATATAGTGCTTTTCACATCTTCTAGACATCTCAAAGTGCTTCACAGAATACGCTGTAAAGTGAATTGACTGTATATTTATGGGTGAAATGCGGCAGCCAATTGCACAAAGCAGTGTCCCACAAACAGTCGTGGATTGAAAATGACCAATTTATTTCTGGGGGGGTTTTGACGGATTATTATTGTTAAAAACTATCAAGATAGAATCTCAATAAAGAATTAACTGGCACTCACTGTATAAGTTTGGGCATGTGATAATTGTGATAATGGGCCAAATTTCTTTGCTCAACTGGGACAAGTGCCCTTTTTCTGAAAACACAGCTTTAGCATTTCAATGAGGAGCAAACGGTGCCTTTACAATCAATAGCAAAGGCTGACAATCTGCCCCCAAACCTCTATCAAGCTGCTCTGGTTCACTGCCAAAGGTGTGTGCCACCCCCCCTATTTTACCGTGGGACCCCTTATTGAATGAATGCTCTTCAATATCAGTACAATATGTCAAAAAAATATTTTATAGGTCACATGCATTATGGTAAGGGAGAAAGTAAATCTGGGGATTATTTTCTGCATTCACCCTACTTATTGAAAAAATAATACTTATGCATATATCAATCATATCCTAGTTACACAGAAGATCCATGGGAATCAACTCTTTAGCAGCTAGACCACACGGGTGCTGTACTTCTTGAGGAGAAGCCTCAAACTTTCAGCATGGATTCATTCAGTTAACAACAACAATAACAAAATTACACTTGTATGGCGCCTTTCACTTCAGGGGGATGTCCCAAGGCGCCGGACAGTCAATGTTTCAGACCCGAGCTGGGGACGGGGAGGGCAGAGGGAATTTGGGGTGACGATTGGACTGTCAAAGAGGAGGTTCTTGAAGGGGGACTTGAAGGAGGCCAGGGAGGGGGCAAGGTGGATGGACTGTGGAGTGGAATTCCAGAGATTAGGGACAGAGTGGCTGAAGGCTGGCCCGCCAATGGTGAGGTGAGTGGGTCGGAGGACATGGAACAGGCCAGAGCCTGCTGAGCAGAGGGGCGGACATGTTCGTAGGAGGTTAGGAGGTCACACAGGTAGGATGGGTTAGACCATGGAGGGCTTTGAATGTGAGGACCAGGATCTTGAATTGAATCCTCTGGGTGATGGGAAGTCAATGGAATCAGGCGAGAATGGAGGAGATGGGGCTGTGGAGCTTGGAGTGGTAGAGAACACAGGCCACAGCGTTCTGGATTATCTGCAGCACATGGAGGGAGGAACTGGGAAGGCCAACAAGCAGGGCTTTGGCATAGTCAAGCCTGGATGTGATGAAGGCGTAAATGAGGGATTCAGTGGCCTGGGGATGAGCTAGTGGCAGAGTCGGGTGATATTGCAGAGGTGAGGGAAGGCAGAGGAGATCATGGCTTGGATGTGGAGAGGAAAGGCAGTTGAGGACCCAAGACACTTAGGTTCCTGAGTGGCTTGGTGAGGTTGAGTGCGAAACCATGGAGGTTGATGCTGCCAGCACCTGCCAATCAGGAGGGCCTCGGTCTTGTTGACATTCAACTGTAGAAAGTTAGCTCTCATCCAGCACTTGATGTCTGTCAGGAAAGCAGTGGTCCTGGAGTCGATGGTAGAGGCAGAAAGATATAGTTGGGTGTCATCCGCATACATGTGGAAGTTGACACAGCAATGGTACCAAATATAAAAGAATGATATCAATACTATATTGTTCAATACTTTTACTACTGTTCCTTCCTGTGGCTTCTAGTTCCAGGCCTGCCAACATCATTTGTATGTTGAGCTAAATGGCTTCCTTTTGTGCTAAAATCTTCTATGATATTAAACTACTCGCTATTAAACTAAATGGAGCTGCTTGAGGACACATGCAGTTTGTTTAGCATACACAATCCAAGCTATCTAACAAGTCCACAAATCATGATGTACAACTGCAAAACTAGGGGAGTTCCTCTCCAAATTGATGATATACTCAGAAAAACATGTTATGTGTAAGTAATACATTTTACACATGTATTTTTGTTGTTGTTTTTGTTTCCCCATGGTAAAGGATTTTGGAATAGTTTACATATTGAATGTAGATGAGATATTTGCATTACTGTTTGCATTTGAAATATACAATGTAGGAAGTCGCAGAGATAGGAGGAAGAAAGGCCATGGAGGGCTCTGAAGGCGAGGACCAGAATCTTGAACTGTATCCTCGTTGTGATGGGAAACCAGTGGAGTCTGTGGATTATGTCACCAAGAGGGAGCTTATAGATATTGAAGAAGAGGGGACAAAGGAAAGAGCCCTGCAGAACTCCCCACGAGACATTGTGGGGGTAGAGGAAACAAACATTTGAGGTAAGAAACCAAAGGTCATGTCCATCAAGTGTCCATGATGTGACATGTGCGTGCTTTCATCACTGCCTTCAAGATATGAGGGAATTTAACCAAATCCTCAGAAAGTAGTGTTAGTTAAAAAGCTTTACTGTACATATGTGTCAATAAGCAAAGTGGACCTGAAACATTGACTCACTTTGCTTTCTTCAGAATTGCTACCTGACTTGTTGAGTGTTCCCAGCGACTTCTGTTTTTGTTTCAGATTTCCAGCATCTGCCATATTTTGCGTATTTCAGCAAATTATAGAACTCAGTGAGAAATATTACAGAGTAATTTGACCGCATTGCATTTTATTTGTTGAGTAGTTTTAATCAACAGTCTCAAAGCAATTTCCTAAAAAAAAACACAAACACAGTTCAATACTCACACTGCAAAGCGATCTGTTCTGGTTTCTTTCACCAAATTGAAATAGAGGTTGATGGTGATACAACACACCCATGCTAAGGAACACCAGTCTGTGTATGAATAACAAAAGTTAAATGTTAATGTGAAGATGAAAATAGGCAACATAACATATTTTGTTGTGATAAGAGATAATTAACCCATTATTTTATGGTTAAAACTTGAACAGCAGAATATCTACTTTTCGCTCTGCTTTAATGAACACAACAACAAATTACATTTGTAAAGCGGGAGATTGCACAAGCTGCAGAGTTCTGGATGATCTACAGCTTGTGGAGGGAAATGGTGGAAAGGCTGACAAGCAGGGAGTTAGTGTAGCCAAGCCTAGATGTCATCAATGCATGGATGAGGATTTTGGCTGCATGAGGGGTGAGGCAGTGGTGGAGGCGGGTGATATTGCAGAAGTGGGCAAAAGATCATGGCATGGATGTGGGGTAGAAAAGATAGTTGATGGTCAAGCAAACCTTCAAGATTCCGGACTGACTCAGTGAGGTGAAGTGTGCATCGATGGATGGTGATGTTGCCAGTGCATGAGGTGTGGAGACGTTCATGGGAGCCAATCAGGAGGGCCTCTATCTTGTTGAAGTTCAACTGAAGAAAGTTAGTTCTCAACCAGGACTTGATGTCTGACAGACATTCTGTCAGGACAGCAGTTGTCCTGGAGTCGAGGTTGGAGGTTGAGAGATAGAGTTGGTTGTCATCGCATACTTATGGAAGTTAACTCCATGTACTCGGATGATGTCACCAAGAGGGAGCATATACAAGTTGAAGACGAGGGGACCAAGGACAGAGCCTTGAGAAACAAAAGACGGTACAAGGCCTGGAGGCAACAATGTAAAAGGTAGGATCGGCGCCTTGGGACGCCCTCCTGACGTGGAAGGCGATACACAAGTGTAATTTTTTTGTTGTTGTTACTGTTGAACCAGTCAAGGACAGAACCATGAAGGTTGAGGTGAGACGAGAGGTGACGGAGGAGGATAGAGTGGTCAGGATGTCAATACTATTTTAAAGCAGACAAGTTCTCTAACTGTGGAAGTACAGCATACTTTTTAAAAGAGATATACTACTAATAATATTCTCTGAGACAAAAACAGAAATCGCTGGGAACATTCAGCAGGTCAGGCAACATCTACGTAGAAAGGAAAAGTGAGTCAATGTTTCGGGACAACCCTTTGTTAGAACTGGAGCATGTTTCAAGGGAGCAGCTTTTAAGGACTAACAGGGATAGGGAAGGGCAGAGAAAGGAAGACAAATAATAAAATGTAGTAGAGGACAGGAGATGATGGGTTAAAGAGGTGTTAATGGTGCAAAACCAGGTGGGGATTACAACAAAATACATATTTGACTGTATATTTGTGTGGAAATAAAGCAGCCAATGTAAACCCAGCAATGTTCCACAACAGCCATAGTGATTGACAACAAAGTCATTCTGGTGTAATATTAGATAATTGTCCAAAAATACCTACTTTATGTACTTATTTTCCTTCTGATAACTGTCACAAGATTGAAGAACAATGTTTCTTCCACAATATTTGTACCCCAACCACAATTGATCTTGGGTTTTCACAGTCCATATAAACAATTCCTTTCCTGCAAGACATTCTAATGTCTAGTATAATACTGCACTTAAATTGTAATTCAATTATATAAATTAGGGTTCAACACCTAAAGCAATCAGCCCTGCAACAAGCGAACATAACCTTTTTGAAACAGTGGATTCATCAGTACATCAATTCATACTGCTTAGATATAAATCCATGCAGTGTGTAATCAACTTGATGCTACACTGCAGAAATGGTCCTTGGACTCTTCATTGGACTTTAAATATATAATAATAATCCTTGCATTTGATATAGTGCTTTATCATGTCTTCTAAACAACAACAAAATTATTTTTGTATAGCACCGTTCACGTCAGGGGGATATCTCAAAGTACTTCACAGAATATACTGTGAAGTGAATTGACTATACTTTGTGGGCAACACACAGCCGCCAATTGCACACACCAGTGTTCCACATACAGTCGTGGATTTAGTGACCAATTTATTATTATTAGTTTGAAGGAGTTATTACCCTGGAAAAGTGATCCGCCAATTGACTAACCAGGTTCCTACTTACTGCCAGGTAAACAGGCGTGTGAAATAAGAAAACCTGCCCAATTTTAAAGTGACATTTTATTGTTACTAAAGACCCGAATAAAAGTACAGGCTGGTTTTGGGGGATCTGACATTAAAAACTCTTCTCAGCCTCAGGTGAAGTGATTAGGAGCATTCATTATGAATTAGGCATCCTCACTCTCAAAACTATTAATTGCTGGAAGCAATATCAATTTGTTTCCAGCAGCCCATGTTTCTATCTTAAACCTAGATCTTGTGGTCCCATCACGGAAATCAGCGTCTGATCATTGGCCCAAATACAATTGCTTGTGCCTCTGCAAAGGCAGTTCCTGGTATCGCCTTCCACATAGCTGCAGATAACCACAGTCATTCACAACTTCCTGTCTCAGCAAAGCAAGAATAACTCAGTAACTCAAAAGAAAAAAAACACTAGTATAAACTGATGAGAAATGAATGTAAACCGAAAGTTTTCAACTCAAAGAGGATCTTATTACACAGAAAAGCTTTCAGTTCTTATATTGGATAGTCATCTTTAATCTGACATCCATTTCTTATTTTCAATGATACTGTTTTCTCATCTGTGTTGGGCAACACAGGACTAACACGTTTAAGAATGAATTGATATGAACTTTTAGGAGCTTTGCAAAACACTGAAACTATCCAATAGGACAGAAAAACAAGAAATGTTACTTGGTTATTTAAAAAGGAGTGGAATGCAACTTTGAATAATTATAGATGAATTACCCTAATATTTTCCACATGTGAAACAATTATTAATAATGATCCTTACATTGGAAATAATACTGATCACAAAGTTCAAGCATCTCAAAGCACTTCATAAAAGTATATACAGTACTCAGATTAAATAATAAAACTCATGGGATTGATAACAATTTGGAATAGGAAGCAAGAGACATGAACTGGAAAAAACTCTGAAAGCAGTGATCAACAGTGTTTCTAAGGAGAATGATCTGGGTGTCCTCATCACAGAGAAAATCATAGTTTCTTATAATGTTTTACAATTTGACGGCAATACATAACTGAGCATTGTCATTCTTTTATTAATAATTGATTGATTTTGTTTTTAAGGACCAGATGTCTGGTCCATGATATTCAAAGGAAGCAGAACTTGGTAAAAGACAGGTACATTGTATATTTTTTACATTTAAAGAGGTGATTACACATGTTACAATTAAATCTTATAGGCTTTCTTTTCAGATACTGAACAAACAGTAAATCAAAAGCAAGAAAAAATAAGACGTTTGCTTTTTATACTGCTTACAATAATTGTTTTTCTAAGAGAATGTGACAGCCATTTGCATATAAGGTGATTCTATGAACAAAACTTTTTGTTCTCTTCTCAAAGAGCCGGCACAGACTAGATGGGCCAAATGGCCTCCTTTTGTGCCGTAAAATTCTATGATTCTATGATAAACCAACCAATTTTTCATGAAGAATGTTTAGCATAATAATAATATTCCTTGTATCTCAGATAGCACTCAACCACGTTTTCAAGATGCCTCAAAATGCTTTACATAATATACTGTAAAGTAAATTGACTACTGTATATATTTTGTAGGTGAAACGCGGCAGAAATGCTGCAAGTGGAACCAAGCTGATACTAACAATGGAATCAAGGTGACAACATAACCACAACCAATAAATAATAAATGTCTTGAAGAAAATGTAAGAGTAGAATCCTGTTGAAATTTATAAGAACAATATTTCTGGCAGAGTCCCAAAGGCATGTTAATGGACTAATATGATTCACAGGAGTGCTTTAGAAAGAAAATTAAGAGGGCAAGTCGACCTATTATCCGCATTCCATATATTGTTAAACAATTGCAATCTACTCTTTTCTGCAAGAATTGTTTTCTTCTCCAAAGTTAATATTAACCAAACTCTGAAGTTTAAATTATTTAACTATTTTAAATAGAACTGTTTTCACTGGAACAAAGAAGGGAGACCTAGGATACCTAGATAAAGGTCTTTAAAATTTAAAGGTTATTGATGGACTAAATCAATTGCCTGATGAAAGCTGCCAATCAAGATTTTACCCAAACAATGTTTCCAAGAGACTTTGTGGAAGCAGCAGAGCAAGGAGGATGCCTACTTTACATTGCAGTTGATGCCAACAGAAGAAAACTCAGAATGAGTGATCATGTTAACAATATTTACTTTCCACAGATCTGTAGGATGCAGAAGCTTGTTATATCATACAAGAAGTTTGCACAACTTCATCTACAATAGCTGAAAAATAAGTGGCTTAATTTATTAGACATTTATCATACAAATATTTGTCACAACAGGAATTCTCCACCTGTTTCAATTAATTCAATTTTAGTTTTCGGAGCACATTATTTAATGGTTAACAGCCCATATGCTAGATGTCTGGCTAATCATTCAGTTTTAATAATATTGGGTGGATTGAGACACTCAACCCATAACTGTGTGTGGTACAGTGTTATGTGCAATAGTTGCCGCGTTTCACAGTCAATCCACTTTACCATACATTCTGTGAAGTGCTTTGAGATGTCTCAAAGATGTCATAAGGTACTTTATCAAAATGTAAGGATTATTTATTATTATTAACTAAATCTTGCAGTGTCAAACATGGTATCAAACAAAGGAAGTAGAACCACATTCTGTTTACTAATTAATGCTTCACAGAAATTACTGTAAAGTGTAGTGACTGTAGTGTAGGCAAATGTGACAGCCAATGTCCCACAAACAGCCATGAAGTGAATGACCAATTTAATTGGACAGGTTGTTGCCCAGCACCCCAGGAACAACTCCTTTCTCTTTAAGCACAATGGGACATGGAAATCCATCCAGAAATACGTTAAAAGAGATATGGGTCACAGTTTTGTGAAAGGCATAAACCCCCCCTTCTATATACTTCCCTTTATATTTTAACAGCCTCAGCACAAATATTAAATAAAAGGTCACAGCAGCACAAATATTAAATAAAAGGTCACAGAAAACATAGAAACTATTTTGGCATGTTACTTAATACATAAAATAATCTGGAATAGATAAAGTACAATGTTTATTTGTTCTTTTTTTGACTATGTAGCAGTCTATTTCACATAGCTGAAGATATGAATACAAATTTCAAACACAGCTTTTCATCTTGCAATTGTACACAGACCTACAGATATTTTGGATTGAGAGCAAATTTAAAGTAAACAATTATTTTATTGCTCTGCTGTATAGTAAATATAGGACTTTGCTCCACCACTACAAGATATTTTAAACATCACATTTACCCTCTGATATGCAGTTTGCTTAATTTTTAAATCAGATGAATCGTAGTGTCTAAAATATACTCACTCATAATCACTTTAACACTAACTCTGCACATCGTACCAGTATATTTCTCTAGTGTTATGTTGTCTACTTCTTGTGGAACTTTGACCTTTAAATAGCAGGATCCAGGATTAACTCTATTTCCACATTTATTCTTGAAAAGTAATACTATACTCATTGAAAGACTCACAAATGTATGTGTGAGCCTCATCTCAATTTTCAAAGGTACCTCTTAGTATTATTTTAGTATTGTGTTTGGTACAACTTACCCCATAAGCAAACATATTCAATACATTCATCATTGATATATTGGAAGGTACTGAGAATGGAGTTTATGCATCTGTTCCAAGCATGTCTGGTAGAATTGCGGCACTTTTGCAAATGATGCACACATCATCTTGGACACTGGACCACTCATCATAATAATGCAATGGTGGGTGCCCCAAGTGTGGTATGACAGCTTTGGATAGCTCAACACAGGCCTTAAAGGTATTGATTAAAAGATACCAGGGGCATCTATCCCAATTATTGGGATAGATATTCAAATATTTTTGAAAAGGGGTAAAGTCCCAATGTTGGTCTAACTTGTGGCATACTAAATGTACCAAACAGTCCTACACTATGGCTTCCAGGTAGGAGTAGAGGGATAGTATGGCCCATTTGCTAAGGATTACAGTGAGGTGGATTTATACTAAGGAGGAAGCAACGAAACAAAACGAAGGCTCCATCTAACAATGACCAGTCACTGAGACTGTACAATGAAATGTACTTGTAGGTTATATGGTAATGTTAGCACATCTATTTGCCAGCGTGGCTAGTTGGTAAGACTTGGGCGGGGCTGATTAGTCAGTGGGCGTATTCTCATTCACTATGTACCTGGTACTTAAGTCAGATAGTATAGATAATAATAATAGTAATAATAATAATTCTGATATATTGCTTTTCATGTCTTCTAGATGTTTCAAAGCGCTTCATGCAATTTTCTATAAAGTAAATTGACTATATTTTGTGGAGAAAATGCATTGGTATATTCAAGGGAAGTTAAACCATCACAATGAGGGAGAGGGGAATAGAAGGGTATGGAATGGAGTAAGGAATAGGTGGCGACTCATGAGCAGTATGTACACCAGCATAGGTGGTTGGGACAAGAAGCTTATTTCTGATTTGAAAATCTTTGCAAGTAATATTCAGAGAGCAAGTCTCCTTTAATCAGACGGCTCCAAGTACATTTCCAAGCCAGTCAACCTCCTTCTCCCACCCATTTGTTTATTGCTGAAAGTGACATCAAATCACCTACAATTTTAAGCAAAATCATATCACACATTTCATGCATTGCAGTTTCCTACTAGGGCCCCCAATCAAGTGAATAAAATATAATTAAATAGTGGGTGGAAAATGCCACTTCATATAGTGACTGCTCTTGGCCTATGCTAACTTTATGTCCCTAAAAGCCTTGTTCTTTACGGTTACAGCTCGATAGTCCGAAGGTTCATTAGTCCGAAGGTTTGTTAGTCCGAAGCTTCCCCTAACCCTAACTCTAACCCTAACCCTAAGGATGGAAATGTTCGGATTAACAAACCTTATTTCATTGTCGGGTCAGACTATCGAGCGGTAACCACCCCGGGTATAGGAAATTTGTATGTTTGGACTATCGAACCTTTGGACTAATGAACCTTCGGAATATCGAACCTTCGCACTATCGTGTGCCCCCCGTTCTTTACAGGCTCCAACAGTAAACATGTGGAGGAGAGTGGAGGATGGCGGATGTCATCATGTTGTATATGCAAATACACCAACCCATACCTGGCAGTATTGTCTATGGAACATGAAGTCAGGTCTGCAGAACAGAAATCAATAAAAGTCCTGGGATTTCACAAAGAATAAATAATGTGGTGGTGAGTGAAATACGCTATTTAGGTAGCCTTCGGCTGGCAAATATACCATGATCTAATTGCGGCCGTGCCTTCAGCCACTACGCCCCGATGCTCTGGAACTCCCTTCCTCACTCCGTCCACCTTGCTCCTCTCTTCCTAGTTTCAGATCTTGGCTAAAGACCTTTCTATTCGACTGCCTTTGGTCACCTTTTTCCCCCTCCCCCTGGTTCAGGCCTGGGATCCGTCATTGTGAAGCGCTTTGAGATGCCGTCTGGCATAGAGAGCGCTATATAAATCAAGGTTGTTATTGTTGTAGTACAACTGAGTCTCAAATTATTATTCCCTTAAATTGCAATAAATATTTGATCGCAGGCAGAGAACAATGTGTGATAAGACCTATTATAAATTTCACCCAGGTAAACCAACTGAGTCTGGTAAGATCAGGAGAGAATATTTATTTTCAGACCAGACCTTACTTTGATCCAAAAAGAGAAAAGAAAGATCAAAGAGGTTGAATTTTTTCTTAAAGTTATATACTGTATATCTTTTGATCCTCCTCAGTGTTGCACTCTTTGCGAGACGTGTAGACCTGAGGCACTGTATATAAAGAAATGAAACACTTACCAAAGTATGTAAGCCACCAGGCCTGGAAGTTGCAAAGGACACCATCTGGGATAACTTCTCCCTGGTACAAAAACAAAAATCAAGTCATGAGCAAAGACCAATTCTTTTTTAAAACATGTAAATCATTTAAATCTGTTTATTATCAAAGCACCAAATGTTGATGAGCTGCATAATTATTTTTACTTATGATCTTTTGAAAAGAGTATATATATATAAAAAAACTTCTTGTCAAAATATTTGAAGAATCAGCCTGGCAAATCAGGGCGAAACCTTAAGCAAGTTTCCTTACTCCACACGCCTAATAATAATCCCTCCAAAAAACCCACAATAATAAAAATTTGTCATTTCAATCCACGATTGTTTGTGGGACACTGCTGTGTGCAATTGACTGCCGCATTTCACCCACAAATATATAGTCAATTCACTTTACAGTATATTCTGTGAAGTGCTTTGATAAAATGTGAAAAGCGCTATATCAAATGCAAGGATTATTATTATTATTTTTATTATAATTACTTTTCCTCTGCCCAAAAAAATGCAAGCAAACTGCTTTTAGAATCAAGAACATCAGTATACTTCTTATTCTTCAATATTCTTTGAAACTACTGTATCATCTCACTGTGTAAAATAGGCACATATTGAAAAAAAACAGCTTTCTGCTTTAGAATAGACATAAAATGTTTTCTCTGAAAAGCAGAGAAAAATAAACATATAGATATATATATATATGAATGTCCCTTTGTCTTAACCTTTGTTAAAATCTAATATATGTAGTCATTACACTATAGGTTACCACTCTTTTTGACTGCTAAAACATCTATAAATGCACAACATATGGTTATAAGCATCTTACTTACCATTAAATAGGCTATACTGTCAAATAATGCAGCCACGGTTAAACTCAGGATCATTTTCTGTTGAGAAAGCACAAAACCTTAGTTAGGGGAAGGCTTGATGTTATCCGTTTGATCATTTTTTCCTGGAGTCCTCAGCTCAGTAGTTAGAGCACTCGCCTCACAAGCGAGAAACTTGGGTTCAATTCCAGGCAGGGTGAAACCTTGGGCAAATTTCCTTACTCCACATGCCTAATAATAATCCCTCAAAAAAAAATTGGTCATTCAATCCATGCCTGTTGTGGGGAACCGGCACTTCCGTATAACCAGCACGCAAAAATAAAAGTCCCCATTCGATAAACCGGAACTTATCCGGAACAATAGCGGTGGAGCATTTGTAACTACATAAATAATAACATAATAACAGAATATTCTATTGGTACTTATTGTTGCGCTTCCCACCTTTACTGGTAGATGCTGTGCTTGAAGCCATGATGCTGTGCTTTGGTTGAGGTTTATAGTCCAGCAATTCTTTTTAAAATAGAGCACGCCAAGCGGATGAAAAAACGAAGCGTGACTTTAAAGCCATATTCGCGGCAAGCCGATAATGCTAGCCGATAACCCACATTGTCATGCAGGTGCAGTATTTTGGTTTGCCATTAGTAGAGTCTAGGGCTATCGGCTTGCCACTAATAAAGTCGTGAGACTTTAAAATTACGCTGCCATTTTTTTCACCCGCTTGGCATCCTCCATTTAAAAAGGAATCACTGGACTGTAAACCTCAATCAGTATAGGTGAGAAGCACAAGAGAGTAGTTTTAACAATAAGTACCAATACAATATTCTGTTATTATCTGTTATTATTTAATCTGGTGTGTGTTAAAAGAACTTTAATTTAGAACCTATGTGTGGTGCGTTTTCGGCCATGGGCCGCCCGAATATCCGGCAGGTTCTTTAACCGGCATTGGCCAGGTCCCGCGGGTGCCGGATAAACAAGCTTTTACTGTATATACAGTCAATTCACTTTTTAATATATTCTATGAAGCATTTTAAGATGTCTAGAAGACGTGAAAAATGCTATATTGATGACAAAGATTATGTTTATTATATACTATATGTATAATTTATAATAATTTGCTGTAGCATATTTCACATGATGTTAATAGCCCACAACAGCAGATCATTCACTATAATGCAAAATCAAAAATCAAAATCAAATGGTTTATTGATGTGCATGAACATCCAAGTCTTATTTTATGCAGTTAGTGCAACAACAAAATTCAATTTATAGAGCGCCTTTCACGTCAGGGGACGTCCCAAGGTCCTGAACAGTCAGGTTGAGACCCAATTTTAAACTGAGAAGAACCATCCCTGGTTGTTTATTTTTCCTTTGACAACTTTTCTATTCTTCTCTATATTTAATATACTAACAAAATAGCATTAAGCTAGGAAAAATAGATTTCAGAAATGGTAACATTTACAAAGCTGCTACACGTCAACACTAAATCCAATAATGTAACTTAATTCAATATTAAATACATTACTGGGAGATTTGCTAGTGCTGGTGCAGCACGTGAGCACATTACTTTTCTAAAGCGTACAATGACCTCACATAGAGTTATCTACAAGTTATAGTCCTGCATAACATAATTAAAAGAAACATTTTAAATGTTTCCGACTATCTTTCAAGTAAAGCCATGGGATACAATCTTCGGAACATTTCCTTGGCTGGGTTCTTATTTGTTACTCGCAGGCTAGGCTCTCTGCCATTCAGGGGTGGGGCTTCTTATTATTTAGAGCCAGTTGTGGTCCACATTTTCAACCTTAACCAACCTTCGGTATTTCACATATGCTGAAGACAAGCCAGTGAGCTTGAGTTTGGATAGAAGCAACCAAGAATGCCAAACAATTGTAAGCATGTGCACATGAGCATAGCGAACATATGAGATGGAATTTCACACAGCTATCATAACTCCTAATATGCCTGCTGAACAGACCAAGCGGACAGGTTGATAGGGAATTAGCAGGTCAGAGAGGTAGGAGGGGCCAAGGCTGTTGAGTACCTTGAGGATTTTGAATTCTATTCTCTGAGGGAAGGGGAGGCAGTAAAGCCATGCGAGGGTGGGGGTGGTAGAGTCACGGAGCCTGGTGTGGGAGAGGATATGAGCTACAGAGTTCTGGTTGATCTACAGCTTTTGAAGAGAAGAGTTGAGAGGCCAACAAGGAGAGAGCTTCCAATAGTCAAGTCTTGAGGTGACAAATGCATGTAGTTCCTTCTTAAGGGAGTTCAGACATCACAAATTGCTTTCGTTGGCAATCTATTCCAAACATCTATTAGTTTTTGAGTGAAATTCTAAACTCTCATCAACAGATATATTAAAGTTAGGTTGACATTTTCTAGGGTTCTAAAAGCGATTTGAAAATAGAAAGGGAGGACATGATGTGTCCAGCAAGGAGGGGGCAAGATACTGAGTTTATTCATCAATAGTAGTTTGGAGGGACTAAACCCAGATCAGTTATTCATGGTGAATCACTGTGAATGACTGAAAAGCACAATATAAACCAGAGAACACTACTCTGCCTGTTGTGTTAGATCTCAACAACAACAACAACAAAATTGCACTTATATAGCACCTTTCACGTCGGGAGGATGTCCCAAAGTGCTGAACAGTCTGGTCGGGATCCGAGCGGGGGTGGGGGTGAGGGTTGGGGTAGGGGAAGGAGAGTGGGAGAGGGGGAAGAGTTAATGGGGCAGCCGAAGGCGCGGTCGAAGAGGAAGGTCTTGAGACCGGCGTTGAAGGAGGAAAGGGAAGAAGCAAGGCGGAGGGGCTGCGGGATGGAGTTCCACAGTGTGGGAGCAGAGAGGTTGGTTGAAAGCCCGGCCGTCTATGGTAGGGCGGTTAGGGCAGTGGATGCGGAGCAGGCCTGAGTCTGCTGAACGGAGGGTGCGGACAGGCTGATAGGGAGACAGTAGGTCAGAGAGATAGGCGGCAAGTCCATGAATAGCCTTGCTATTCAAGGTATATTGCTAGGGAACTATTGTAATAGTTTACAATACTGTAGTTGGCATTGGCATACTAAGTTCAACTCTGCCACAAGGAAGAGAATGACATTATTACAGAGTGCACAACGCATAATAGCTAAATATCTAGTAGTTTTTACGGTTCAAAGTACAGTAGTTACAATGTAACTGTGCTTCCAATTGATACTCCTACTAATGTTTTTAACTACCGTATCCAATGAAGCATTATGCAAAAGGTACTTGAACATTCTGATTTCCAAATTTATTAGTTATTTTACTTGTTATTATTTCGTTGCTTTCAAATTATCCCTATATTTTTTTCAAATAATATTTGCATATTCACCAAACTGAGATCCCTCCAAACACTAATTTCTTAAATTTCAGTCAGGTTACTACAGTATAAGGAAGCACTGAGCAAAGGTCAGGCCATGTCTAGTAGGAGGTAGATAAGGGAAAATAAGAAGGATCACACTGGGAAACACCCATCAATCAAATCATTAATTTCGAAGTGGAAACCTGGAACCAGATCAAATTCAGAGACAAGGCTCAAAGGGCAAAAACGTAAGTAACAAAAATCTATACAAGAGAAAAATAACTCCCTTACTGATAGGAACAATCACTATCTCCTTCAAGGTAGGTTTGAATTATTTTAAAAATATCTGCATATTTCTTTATACACTGAACTTTCTTTCCTCATAATTTTTTTCATGTATAGGCACACTGCAGGCTTTTCAATATTAAATTTCTGTTTAAACCTGTCTGCAATTCTTTTGCTGATTCAGTAATTTCTGGAGATAAATTATCTTCCTTAGCTTTGTGTCTTTTTATTGTACTTTAACGTTTTGTCAAGGATTTCTGGGACTTCTTTCAATTTTCTTTTGCTTTTTTTAATTTTTAAAAGTGGGAATAATTTTCTCCTTGCTGACAATTATACAGTACAAGTATTTGGTTTGTGCACTACCTGCATCTTAGTGTCTGTCATCTGCTATTTTGCAAGGTTATTTGAGCTATACAGAGCTATACAGTATCCCTTCACTGTGAATGGTTTTAAATTTCTTTATTGCTCCTGGCCACTCAGGAACTAGCCTCCAATTTGCCTCGTTTAATGGACACTTGGTGACGCATATGTGCAATTTACTTTTACCAATTAATCTTACTGTTCTTGCTTTATGTGCATCAACATTCTTGCCTCTGACTAGGATAGTTGTGGGTTCAAGCTCTGTCAGGGAGTGGAATCACTAGTCTACAGCAAAACAACAAAATTACACTTGTATAGCGCCTTTCACATCAGGAAGACGTCCAAGGCGCTGTAGTCTAAGATGGCACTCTAATGCAGTGCATTGTCTCAGATGAGACACTAAACCATTCAGGTGGACATTAAAGCTCCTACGACACTATTCGAAAAAAGACAGGAGTGAACCCGTGTGTATCCAGCATTCACATTTGCTACTGGAAAAGGGAAAATCAGAGAAGCGAAAATCACTCCCTCAAAAAAAAACTTTCAAAATTTGTACTTACATACAGTATATAGAATTCTCATTAGTTTAATCGTCACATGATATAGATGCACATTGGGCAGCCCATGCAACATTATAGCCATGCACTGCACTATTCCAAAATAGCAATCAATGCCAATTGAGTCAAATATAACTGCTAAATACACAGACACACACATTTGTGGATTGTTATATACAGTCATTGTTTATAGTAATACAAACTTCCAGAGTCCTCCTTTATTTTACTACATTACATAATTGAATTTTAAAAAATTATTTTCTGTTTAGACAAAAAAAGACTTGAGCAGTAATGTCTCTTTGTTTAGGTCATAAGTGCAGATATATGCACTCCTACAATAATGGAAATTGGTGCTTCCATTCATGAAGCATTTGAATCATCTGGAAACTAATAATGGCAGCCATGAAGGTGAGTCTGGAAGTAGTGGAAAGAAGGCTATGCACTCACTTCCAAAACATTAATGAAACATCATTTCATTAAAAATAATCCTTGCTTTTTGCATTTGGTCATTTACTAAATTCCAGTTAAAAACAAGAGAAGCTCTCTCAACCTCTTGAGCCTGTTCCATCATTCTGTTAGATCAATAATAATAATAACCTTGCATTTGATATAGTGCCTTATCATGTCGTTAAGACGTCTTAAAGCACTCAAAGGAATATATTGTAATTTAGCTAATAATAATAATTCTTGCATTTGACATAGCGCTTCTCACATTCTTCTACATGTTCAGCGCCTTGGGACCTGCTCCCGACATGAAAGGTCCTAGGCCTAGACAAATATAATTTTGTTGTTGTCTCAAACCGCATCACAGAATATACCTGTACTGTACAGTGAATTCATTGTACACCTGTGAGTGACACACTGTAGCAAATTGTGCACAGCAGTGTCCTACAAACAATCGTGGATTGAGTGACCAAATTATATATATTTTCTTGAGGGATTATTATCAGACGTGTTGAGTAATGAAGGCCCAACGTATTGCCCTGCCGGGAATCTCTCGCTTGCAAGGCGAATGCTTCAACTACAAGACTCCAAGTGAAAACTGTACTCAATTGTAAAGTGAATTGACTATATTTTGTGGACAAAACCAAAGTGATCAACAACAACAACAACAACAATTTACATTTATAGAGCGCCTTTCACGTCGGGAGGACGTCCCAAGGCGCTGAACAAGAGGCGTGTGACCCGAGCTGGGAGGGGAGAGTTTGGGAAGGGGTGAAACACGAAGGGGAGGTAAAAGAGTTCGGGGTGGAACAAAAGGCACGATCGAAGAGGAAAGTCTTCAAATCGGCCTTGAAAGAGGAAAGGGAAGAGGCGAAACGGAGGGATTGAGGGATGGCATTCCATAAGGTGGGAGCGGAGAAACTGAAGGCCCGGCCTCCGATGGTGGGGCGGTTCGGGCGGGGGGCTTGGAGCAGGCCAAGTCCTGTTGAACGGAGGGTCCGGGTGGGCGTGTAGGGGGAGAGTAGATCGGTTAGGTAGGATGGGGCAAGGCCGTGTAAGGCCTTGTAGGTGAGGACGAGGATCTTAAACTCGATCCTCTAGAGGATGGGGAGCCAGTGGAGACGGGCGAGGGTGGGGGTTATGTGGTCACGGAGGCGGGTGCGGGATAGTACACGGGCTGCAGAGTTTTGGATGGCCTGCAGCCTATGAATGGAGGAACTGGGGAGGCCGACGAGGAGAGAATTTCCGTAATCCAGCCGTGAGGTGATGTAAGCATGCACAAGTGTTTCGGCAGCGCGGGGGGTAAGATAGTTGCGGAGCCTGGCAATGTTGCGCAGATGGAAATAGGCGGTGCCGGTCAAGGCGCGGATGTGGGGGAGGAAGGAAAGTTTTTGATCGAACATGATGCCGAGGTTCCTGATTGGCTTTGTGAGGTGGAGAGTGCAGCCTTGGATGTTGAGGCTGTCAGCGCCCGATGTGCGGAGGCGCTGGCTTGAGCCAATCAGGAGGGCCTCGATCAAGGGTATCATCACATTTTCTGTATTTTGTGTGACATACAACGGATTGATATCATGTCATATGCCATCCAATTTTATTCTAGAGCCTGATAGCAACTGCATCCAATACAGTGACCAGGAGCAGTATCTATTTGCCAGACTAATTCACTTTGTTATTCACCAGCCTGTGCTATGTTTATTTCTCTTCTGAACCAGTTCCTTGCAGGTTCAAAATGTGAAAGTACATACTATTGACATGAAGTCATTGTGAATAGGGTGATGATATTCACAGTGAAGCCTTGATATTAAGATGCCAGCAACAATTTCTGAAGCCAGCTGCATGCTTGAATCTCCCCAAAATGCGCTTGGTTAATCAAAAGTTTCATCATTTTGCTTTTGAATAGAACACCTAAAATAACGACCTTTAAAATAGTAAGCTAAACCAGGTTAATTGCATCTCTTTGAGTCCAAATCTAAATTCTGCCTTCAGCTGTTGTGAGCTGACTCAATGCAGCAAGGTGAACCTTGCTGTGCATGCCTTAAGACCTATCCTGATCAGGGCGAAACCTTGGGCAAGTTTCCTTACTCCACACATCTAATGATAATCCGTCCCCTCAAAAAAATCTATAATAAAATTGGTCATTTTCAATCCATAACTGTTTGGGGGATATTGCTTGGCATTGTCAAACAGCCGTTTAACATTGCTATAGTCAATTCACTTTACAGTATATTCAGTGAACTGCTTTGAGACGTCTCTAGAAGACGTAAAAAGTGCCATAACAAATGCAAGGATTATTATTATTATTACGCAGAGTAATGCCTTTACTCAGACCATCCCAGAGAAGCAATGCACTTCTCAATAATACACCAACACAAGGTGCTGTGATCTATTCAAAAGTGATTTTGAATCCATTCATTCCTCAATGCGAACAATTCAACACTGATGGGTTTCAAAGTCCCCCCCACCCCACAGTAAATAACAGAATTGAAGTGAAAGGAAATGAAAATTGGGTCAAATAAACCAAGGAATAGCCACTACTTCTGGAATGCAGGGGAGGAGGAAACAGGAGGTGGAAAAAAATTCAGAAAACTTCTTACTTTCAAGTCAGAAAAGGAAATACAGTAATACAAAATGCATATGATAAGTAGGAATGACAAATAGACTATTCTTCTTGTGCATTAGCATACCTTTTCCAGAATCTGTAGTGTTTCCTATAACCTTGATATTTTTCCCTCTATCATTTTGTTTGGTGAATTATGCAACCATTAATCATTTTTGATTAAACATATTTTTCCAGATTCTGTGTTCTAAATTTGTTTTGGACTAGTATCCTATGATTTTATGTTCTTGGTCTTTGAATACAGGTAACTAATCAAAGAGATTTTGCATCACTCAGAAATCTGTCGTCATTTAGAAGAAATATTTAATCCCCAAAGGACATTGGCATTCTTGTGGGATTTTTTCAATTCTATTTGTGTACTAAGTGTTCCAATACATAACTTGTTATGAGTAGGTAAGGCTATTGCTTATGTCAGAAAAGTAGAATGCTGGTTTGTTCAAGGTTTTATTTACACTTTAGGAAGGGCAGAACTACGAGCAGCTAAAAGACGTTTTTCTCCTCAGTACTCATTGAAGTGTCAGCAATATGTACAGCTGAAAAAATGATTAAAAAATGCAAGTGAGGAAGCATTATTTAACCCTTTCATTGGTGCTTATAGAAAATATTAAGCGTCATATTAAACTTCAAATCAACTGTTCTGAAGAGTTTGTTAGGACCCTCCAGATCAAGGATGGCCAATTTACATCCCATGGGCCTCTGTATTGCATAAGTAAAGTGGTCACACTTTAGATCAATACACCTTCATGGACATGATCCTTCATTAACCATGGCAGAATATGACTTGAAGTGTAGGAAGTGACCTTTAATTACAATAAGTTTCAATAACTTGCAATAAGTTTCTCCTTGTAGAATACCATTAACTGACATTGGAAGATAACAAAAAGAGAAATCGCTGGGAACATTCAGATGATCAGACAGCATCTATGGAGAAAAGAAAATGAGTCAGTGTTTCGGATCCATGACCCTTTGTTCTGATGAAGGGTTGTGGACCCAAAACATTGACTAATTTTCCTTTCTCCATAGACTTCCAATATCTGCAGTATTTTGCGTTTTGGAACATAACATTTCAAATTACTGAGGACAAGGGAATAACTAACTGTAATCCCAGTTAGTCATAGGGGGAAATCTGATCTAGCGAGCTAGAATTTCTGGCTAAATCTAATTAGACTGCCGGTACTTGCATTGTAATTGTTTACATCCCATGATAGAAATTAAGGTATTTTCTGCTGCTGAGTCAAGGTTGATATGCCTGACTACTGGGAAGGCAAGCAAGGATGTTCACTGAGGTGTTGATACATGGTAAGAGAAATAAAATAAATAACCAAATAAAATTTGGTTTGGGGCTTGGGCCAACTAGGTTCAAATTCCACTGAGCTGGAGTAAATTGACAGTTTACTGTAATAACAAGACTATAGGCACATCCAAAGACATTTAAAAAGTTTAAAAGTGTCTTTATTGGCAACTGGCAGCAATATGTCCCTGAAAACAACTCCATTGGCTTTTTTGTGTGAAGGATTCAAACATCCATTCATTACCACATAAACCTGAGTTATGCAGAAGCAGCATTTAATCAATTCAAACTGTGCTATAAATATGGCGTTGCTTCCAGTGAACACAATATTAATACAGAAGCAGTATTTTGGACCATGGCATAATAAAGTGGAATGATCTTTTAAGTTCAATCACGGTAAAAACTGGGGTTGAATTGGTTCAATCCAGTTAGTCTATTTTCATTTAAATATTAGTTTAACTATGAACTTTAAAATGCATGTTTTTACAAATATATAAAGGAACAGATTTAACCACTCAAACACTCTTCTCCAATTCCAAAACTAGAAATCGCTGGGATCACTCAGCAGGTTGGGCAGCATCTATGGAGAAAGGAAAGTGAGTCAACATTTCACGTCCACGACCCTTCGTCACTTCCTTTCTCCATAGATGCCAACTGACCTGCTGAGTGTTCCCAGCGATTTCTGTTTTTGTTTCAGACTTCCAGCATCTAAGGTATTCTTTTTGGTTTTCAATTCCATACACTCTTAGAGAAAGAAACTGTAGGGTTAAATGATGAATGAAATCTACACTGTTAAAAACAGACCATAATTTATGGCTGAATCAAATATGTCTACAATGAAAATATTTCACATTTTATCTTGAAGACAAATTTCTCTGGGCGTGGGTGTAAACAAAAGAAGAGTGGCTTGTTAGACCAGATTTAAGGATCATTCGATGTATTGCATCATATGGCAGATTAGCCACCTGAAGCACTTTCAATAATTGTTGACAACGTTTCAGAAACCACCACATCTGGAATTCTAAAAAGATGAAGAATTTGTTCAGTGAGTAGTCTCTCATGCTGAAAAGAGATTACGAAAAAAAAATTATGGACAAAGAAATGTTATCACCTCATCAGATTTTCCATGTTACATGCACAGTGGAGCATTACATGTTGGAAGATAACAATTTCAGAATCCATTCGACTGTCTGAAAGGGTTTTTAAATTATCCAGTGTTGTAAAACAAATGGAGGTTAATGAACACTCAAGCCAATGATGTGAAAGATACAGTAGCATGAAGTACATGATCCAACTATTTTCAAATCTCTCACTAGCTCAAATAAAAAACAAGCTTGGAATATCACCAAGCGGCACAAAATAAGACATTTGGAATTTGTATGTAACAGGATTTTTAAAAAGAATTTCATAACACTGGCTTTTATTTTGTTCACCTCAGAAACTTCCACATAACAACAACAACAACTTTGATTTATGTAGTGCCCTCCACGCTGGACAGCGTCTCAGAGCTTCACAACAATAGATCCCGGGACCGAGCCAGGGCCAGGGATAGAAAGGTGACCAAAGGTGCGGTCGAAGAGAAAGGTGGGACCTGAAACTGGGAAGAGAGGAGGTGAGGCGAAGGGAGTGAGGAAGGGAGTTCCAGAGCCTTGGGGCGTATTGGCTGAAAGCACGGCTGCCGAGGGTGGAGCGGAGGATTCGGGGGACATGGAGGAGGCCAGACCCGGTGGAGCAAAGGCTCCAACCTCAATAGTTTCCTTTTATCCATTTGGTATAGGCATAATATAAATTCAAACACACAAAAAAGCTTTAAACACATTTGCTCCTAAAAAATTATTTGTTCTGAAATTTATGCTGAATATCCAAAATATTCTTCTTTTTTTCTTTTTCAATTATCGTGATGAAATTTTAAAAATATTTAACTATGAATAATAATAAAGGTGATAGTCCCACTGATAATCTGGCATAAAGGGGTATGACCACTTTTACCCCTTTTATAAAGGGGTAATTAATTTTTACAATTAACCAGAATTTAACAAATTAGTTAATAAGAAATTGGGGAGTTAAAGATGAATCACATATATTATATTTTGGAATATAACCTGGATAAAAGTGGAATTTTGAAGCTCAGTTATAATCAATAGAAGTCTTGAAATATCCACTCTGTACAGTGTGATCAGGTAAATGATTAATGAGCATAATTTTGCTTATGAAGATTTGTCATAAATTTTCAATTACAACCGGAATGTTGTTAATATGTTTATATAATTAGTAAAGGATTTACTTCCACTAGAGACCATTCACTGGTAAATAGTGTTTTTTCACTTTATTACCCAAATAATTTTATTTATAAAATTACTGAAACCTATTTAGTCCAATACTTGAAAGAAATAGTTTAAAAAGAAGAAACATCCTACACTAAATAACATTATTAATTCCATTGTGGTACAGTAGTGATGATCGAACATATACTCCCAACTGTTTTTGCCTTGTGACTTGATGTCAGATGCTGGCATATTTGACTTCTGAGATGGCTGATTGAAATACTGAAAACCATTGGGGTTTTGGCTTTTGGCATACCTTGTTTATAACATTGGAATTCTCACTAAAAACTAAGGAAGGCATCAAGCTGAATAATAAATGTAAAATTGGAAGCAGGAGAAAGAGGAACATCAATATACTGTAGTGATTTCCATTCACACTACATCTCTCCTTTCAATGTACCCAGTGAACTCCAACTGCTTTAAATTGGGCTAGGAAATTGACATTGATGTTATAATTACTGATGAACAATGGGTGGTGATCTGCTGTATCTCTGCTTCTATGACCACAAGCAATTATTCACAGGATGGAGAGGGATCAAAATGCTGCACCATATTTCTCACACGCTAGTATGACTAAATAGGTGGAATCTAGCAGTCTATCCATATGCTGAAGAGCATGCAGCGGCACTGGTGATATTTGCAGATACACTGGCCATTTGTAGCCAGCTGTTTCAAGGCAATGGCTGCAATCTAAAACAAGATGGTCCCATAGGATTGTACATAGGATCTTCCTGACAACGTTCTAACAGATGGTAGAATGGTTTGCCTCATTGATTTCTTATTATTCGCAGCGCAGTACTGCATTCAAACTCTTTGACATCGAGCCACTATAATAACAAACGGATTAAAGTTCATTGACTCTGATACAAGCAGAAAATAAAATCGCATTTTGCTTCACCTCAACCAAACACTTCATACTTGACTGCCCTTTACTTAAACCCCAATGCTGTGAGCAGCATGTGGCTCATGTTCTCGATGGCAGGAATAATGATGTGCAACGGTTGGTTCTTTAGTTTTATCCAACTGCAGCTTAATTGTCTGTAATAAATTCACCTGAATCCCTCCTACAATATCAAAAATTTTCAGACTCTGTTTTTTCCTGATATAAAGAGGGCACCATTTCAAAGTTTTTCCTCTGAGATGCCGAAAGCATATTTCCTCGCATTACCAAGTATTTTTCCCTTCCTTTCTCTTCAACTATTCATTTTCATTCGAGAGTCAACAAAAAATTCTCTCCCCCTCCCACTCTCTCCCCCGTCTTCCACTTCTCTCTATGCAGAGTCCTGTAGCATAGTGATTAGAGCACTCGCCTTGCAAACGAGAGGCCCCGGGCTCGATTTTCAGGGCAAAACCTTAGGCAAATTTCCTTACTTCACACACATGCCTCTGTTTACCTTGGGATAAGTAGGAACCTGTTTTTTAGTCAATTGGCAGATCCCGTTTCAGGGGGGTAATTATTCCTTCAATAAATAATAATAATAATTTTGTCAGTTAATCCATGACTATTGATGGACGCTGCTGTGCACAATAGAATGCTGTGTTTCGTCCACAAAATACAGTCAAGATATTTTACAGTATGGTTCTTCCAGTGCTTTTAGACATTTCAAAGATGTAATAAAGCACTATCAAATGCAAGGATTATTTATCATTATTGAGATGGATACATTGGCTGAGCCTAATAATTCCAATGATCAATTTGCCATGAATAATAATTTAGTTCAAGTGGCGTTCACTGTTATTATTTTAACATATTTTTATTAATGTCTATAGTTTCCTTACCTGTGCCAAAGAGGTGTACTTCTGGAACAACCAGATCACAAAGAGCATAAAGAAGCTGCAAGAAAATAAAGTAAATTTGTCATCAGGTCCAAGTGGAAGACATCATCTAAATAAACATTTACCCTACTGTTTCTCACCTTTGCTCCTCTCAGACACCCCCCTCCCCTCAACACTGATACAGCCACAGAATCAATCCATGGCATTACATGCAGAACTATCAGTACCAATACTCGAACATTATACTCATCATACCTCATTTTTAATCTAGTTTTAGCCAATATAATCTTCAAACAAGGAGAAACAAAAGTAAATGCTATATTTATTCTAAAAGGATGTGCATTTGGTTCACATGTAATAATTGCCGCAAAACATCAGCCTACACACAGAGATTTCCAATATCAAAAGCACAGTTTACCACATCGCAAAAAGTTTAATAATATAGTTATAATTAAGAATACAGGAGCTTAACTCGACCACAAATGAAAAGACGAAAAAAATTACCATCCAAGTAGAGAGAAGGAAGCAGAGGCTCGCTTTACTGCTATAATTATGACCTGGAGATTAGAAACAAATTGTATTAGGTTTTCATAATCTTTGAAGTTCACATCAATATCTTGTTTGCATTTTTAAAAAGTGGTTATTTCTCAGTCCCCTATTTTTCTCCTTGTAACATTCCTTTCCAAAATAATCTGGCTCAGACTAACGTATATTGTTACAGGTAGGAATATGCCTGCTTGTATCCAAAGCAACTACTGGATATTATTTATGTATGATCCTTCACAGTGAATGCTAGGGGCTATACTGGAACAGGAGCAATGTGCTCATTCTTCCAAATATTACTTTTTTTTAAAGGAAGAAAACAGACATATCTTTAAAGCTAGGATCGCAAAATAGTAATAAAGAATAGGAATCCTGGTCAACTGTATTCTTCTAAACACAGCAAATACCTGTTGTACCATTGCCCTAACTCACAACTGACCTAAGATCAGACCTTACTTGCCTGTGTGACTTATTATCAAACATACAATCTACATACTTACCAAGACAATGAAAGAAAGTAGCAGAAATATTTTTGTGCCCAACAATGTACCTGAGGTTTGATACAGTCTTATTGATATCAATAAACACTGCTGATGGTACAGATTTATCTGTAACTATCAACAGGATTTTGTCATGTATCTGTACTGCATTCCAAACCAAATTTTCCCAGTATCATTTCAATGTAGAACCTACATCACCTAAACTATACCAATCTGAGCAGTATGATCTGATGGCCCAAGATTTATGAAGCTACTGTCTGTAAAGAAAGTGATACAGTGTTAATAGTTTTATTTTATTTTTTCACATCCTCCAAACATGAAAGGCGCTCTATAAAGGTAATTTTGTTATTTGTTGTTTAATAACAACAATCATCATTTAGATTTTGTGGAGTCCTGCAGCTCAATGGTTTGTGTACTCACCTTACAAGCGAGAAACCTGGGTTCAATTCCAGGCAGGGCAAAACCTTGGGCAAATTTCCTTACTCCACATGCCTGATAATGCTGTGAGCAATTGCCTGTCACGTTTCGCCCACATATATACAATCAATTTACTTTATAGTATATTCAGTGAAGCTGAATATACTATATATTATGTCTAGAAGACATGAAAAGTGCTATATCAAATGCAAGGATTATTATTATTAATGATGTTGCACTTTATTATGTTGAAATGTCTCAAAATACTTTAGAGTTTCCCGCTAACTAAGCAAATAAAATTCCACCTGGGTCTAGAATTATACTACTAATGTAAGATTTCACTTCTGTAATTTTGTAAGCTCTTTTAAGTACAGAAACATCTTATCAATCATAATAATAATTATGATCCTTATATTTGATAGAGCATCTTATCATCAAGACATTTCAAAGCACTTGACAGGATATACTGTAAAGTATATGTATTTTGTAGGTGAAACATGGCAGCCGTTACTCACAACAACTTTCTTCGAACATCCATACATAGAGTGAGTGACTAATTTTACTGGGGGGTGGGGGGGATTGTTGGTCAGAACATTGGCAGAAACTCCCTTCTCATTTCAAATAATACCTAGGGATCTTTAACATCCTGAATGTGCCACCACAAAACCAGGCTGACACACCAGTTTCAAAGATGAACCTGAATTCAATAATTTGCCAATTATGTACTCTCTGGAATGCTAAATCAATTATGTAAATCTAGACCTGGGTGGAATTTCTATGGAATACTCACCTTAACATTGCTACTTGAAGTAGCAACCAACAACACCTGAACTCAGTTGCTGTGCCTAATTAATAGTAATTCTAGTGCAAAGAGACATCAATATAGGTAAACTATTAAAAATGCTGCCTTAAGATTCCAATTTAGCTGGACAATATTCCTTTGTCTACTAGGTAGCATAGGACCACCAGGTGTTTTGTCATAACAATTACATTGTTAATCACAACAAACAACAATCTGTAATCCATGATTAAACTGCAGCCCTAGACAGTGGATATCTCGGGATTTATTCTGAAAGACGTCACAGAAAATCTTTAATCTGCTATATCACGTGAAACGGTGGATGTTATTCTTGTTGCTAAGCACAACATGAATGACATCTATTGTATTCATTCTCGGATACATCCCTGCATGAGTGGCGATATATAACTGTAAATTGTTGCTGCTGCTTATCATCTAGTAAATACTGTAATCTGTTTCAATCGTATCTAAACTTACTCCCATCAGACTAGGTTTTCCTTGCCTATTTGCTCTCCTCATCTGAAGGCATTTGACTCCTTTTTTTCTTTTCCTGGTATACAGATCCATACAAGTCACAAAGTATCAAAATGAAAACTATTTGTTTGTAGGGGAAAATCACTAGTGAACCAAATCCTGTTTTCAGCCAGCATTCACACATTCAGTAGAATCCTCTGGACAATGACTAGAAAAAGAAATCCTGCCCAATTTACCTTGCACCAACTTATTATAATTCCATCCATTGCTGCCAGGCCTGACAACTAACTTAACACAGACAATAGTTTATACCAGGGACTTTCAAGTCATTGAGTAAGCTGCCAGATTTATCGATTGGATGTGGATGCTGGCACAGTTTTGACAGGACAGAACTCATCAGTTCTCAGCCAAGCCTCTGATCAGAAAGAGCATTCCCAAAATGTCCTTATGCACACAACACCCCAACCAAGAAAAATTAAATAAAAGTATAAGGGTATGCTTCCCGAGATCCAATGCCAATTTCTATCTATGCCGCTGGCCAATGTTAATAAGCTGCACTCCTCCCCAGTACTACTTCCTTGTCGATTGTGCTCATGATAACTTTATGCAAGTCATCAGTTTACAATCTACTCTACAGCAACAGTTTATTCTTTATTTTCAAAACAGAATCAACAAGTAGGTCAATATCAAAAATCAACTATTTCCATAATAATGTTAACGACAAACAAATGGAGCCTCTGTGAGGAAGAGACAGAACATGCTTCAGTGTGGCAATCACTGGTCCCGATTATGCATAATCAGAGGATTGAATGGCCATAATATTCTGAGAGGGGACTGAGGGGTAAAGTAAGGGTTTTATCAGACTCCTTATCAGACTCCACCATCCCAAAGTTGTCCAAGAGTTTTGACAACAGTACCATTTTGATACTTGGTCTAGGCCATAATGGTGCAAAAGTCTGCAAAGTTACTGTTATGTAGATCAAGGCAGTGTTCGGACAATGATGACAGTTTACAACAGAAAAATGAGGGCAGCAATTTTTCAATTGACTAATAACAATACTGGAAAATTATACTCTGGTGATGTAGGAAATTCAGAGCCACAAACAAAAAAGGAATAGGATGGCTTAATTTGCAGTAAGTAAATCACAAATATTCGCAAGTCTACAGTGAATTTTCCAAATTGGAATTGTATTAAACAGATAATAAAACACTGCTGCTGTTCAGCAAATCTTGACCACAATCTCCAGCTGATGGGCAGTACAAGCAGACAGGAATAGAAGAGGGCTGGACCAGTGGGGGAACATTTGTACATGCTCAACCTGTTTACAGAACTAACTTCTCTGCAAGAGATGAGGGCAATTATGTTGCACTTTAATCGCAATAGAAATCAATGAATTACGAACTCCTTTAATAGCTTACAATGTGACAGAAGCATTTTCATCAATCACACATGAAACGTCTAATCTGAGGTATGGGTGTGTATGTGTGTGTGTATTTCGTGTTATTTTGCAGCTTGTTGGTCAGGCCTGGTTTCCAAACTTCAGGAGTCAGACCTTGCTAATACTCACACATTTATAATCTCCCTCATCTGATTTAAACATGGTGCAGGGGGAACTCGGCGAAACAGTCAGATTGCTCCACTCCAGATGGCTGGTTTGCAAAGGCCCATTCTCCATGGTAACCCCCAGGCTCAGGCCCAAGAAGCAGCTGTTGTAGCTGAGACCAGGAGACAAATGTGGAGGATGTGACGGCAGCAACAGCAACAGCTCCCTCCCTCTCTCTCTCTCCAGCAAACTCTCTCCAGCAAACACTCTTCAACCCCACAACAGCAGGCAGCATCAGAAAATAACGCCCTGCTTGTATCCACAGCTACCAGGGGAACCTTTAAACTGTTTTTTCCTCTTGCTCTGCCTCTCCCCCACCCCCAACACACAGAAACACTCAGAACAATCCTCACGTTAACCCCCTGTGCCACACTGAGTCACGGGGTTGCATGTCTTTTCCAGCAGAGTTGCACCAGGTTATTTTGCAAACTGGTACTACAAGTACCCTAATGTAAAATGACCCTTTGAGAAACGCAGCAGAGCCCAAAAACTTTTGGCAAGAGGAAATTGCTTATGAAATTAAAAATCAGGAACGTTTGATTGTGCAAAATTTAAGTTGTCTGAAAACAACACGTTTACATGTTTACAGTGTCACTTATTCTTAGAAATTGCTGCCTTTCCCATTCCCCTTCTCTTAAGCCACTGACGATGGAACAATCCCGTAGATTTCAAAAACATTGATTGCTTGTCAGTCACTGTTCTTTATGTCTAAGGCTAGGTAGGGAGCCTCTCAGCAGGCCTTTCAGACCACAGCTGAGTCCAAAATTGTACTCACACAATGGAGGCGGTGGTCGAGGAAGGATCCATGATAAATCTCAAGAATAAACTAGAAGGTTCTCTCAAAAGCAATCATTTGAAAGGTTAGGGAGAAAGTTAGGAAAATTAGCTTGAATGGTTTACTCTTCAAAGATAGTTCTGACTTTAGAATACATACCAAGTTATTGTTTAATTCATCCACAATTAGAAAGCTTTTATAAAACATATATACAATTATTGTTTTTCATTCATTAATTAAGAAGAATTGATTTTGACTGATTACTATAATATATGGGATACATTGAATCAAACTTATCTGCTTACTAAACCAGTTAGTAAACTCAGGTATTCTGTTATAAATAGAAACGTGATATATGTGAGCAGAACTGACAATTTGGCAGTTTCCCCCCTCTTTATCACACGTTGCTATCGTCAATTGTATTATTTCTGCTGCCAACAACAATAACAACTTGCCAAACTGTGAAGGGATTTGTAAACAAGAAGGAGGAGGCAGTTAAGTCAATCTATTCTGTGATAGTGAGTGGAGCCTGATGAAGGATGTAGGATGGGAGTGCAGAGTTTAGTGCAGGTGAGTATACAAGTGGCAGAGTTGTGAATTACTGTAGTTGGACTTTGTAGACAGTGGAGATGAGCAGACCAGTGAGTAGGGCATTCGATTAATCAAGATGGTAAGTAATGGAAAGCATGGATAAGGGTTTTGGCTGCTGAAGACATTTCAAGTTGGATTTTTTTCTTCTAAGAGGGAGCAGTTTTACAGGTACCAGTCACCCACTGATACCTTTACCATTACTGTAACCCAGGGGCAGAGAGACCATTTGTAGTTCCCCTATTTCTTGTGTGTCAGCCCGGTGCCTTGGTAGAACTCTAACTTCTGAGTCAGAGGGTTGTGGGTTTGAGCCCCATGTTGGCATTTGGATTCACATAGTATGAGATGACACTCCAATGCTGTGGGGGGAGTTGCATTGTTGGAGGTGCCATTTTTCGGATGAGACATTAAACCGATGTCCCATCTATCTGTTCAAGTGGATATTAAACTCCCATGGCACTATTTGAAAAGAGAAGTGAGTTTCTCCCAGTGTCCTAGCCAACAATTCCCCAAATAAAATTGGTCACTGACTTCATGGTTGTTTTTGAGATATTGCTGTGAGCAACTACCTGCTATATTTGCCCACAGTATACATATAGAACATAGGAAATGCTAGACGAAATAATTACCAAAGTCCATCTTGTTTGCCTTCCAACTTCCTGGTGGTTGCATGCACATACAGTATGACCCAAACTACCTATGTACCATATTTCATAATGTCATTTAGTAAAAGAAAACTATCTAATCTGTGTTTGAAAGAATCAACACATTGAACACACCAGCAATCCACCTAACTGTGTATTCTGTGAAGCACTTTGATAGTCTCAACGTTGTGATAAGGCACTATATCAAATTCTAAAGTTTATTATTATTCTAATTACGCCAGTTTGAACTGACTAATTTAGCACAGCCCTGGAATTAATTGTCGGACTTTATGGATCTGTATGATTGTTGCAAATTAGGGAGTGGTTTTATCAAATGAGCTGCAAGTGGCATAGTGCTATCATTTTTTTGCAGACCAAATAAATATGTTCACAGATAAGTTATTAATCGCGAGCAGCAGAAATCAAGTTAAATGCTTCATTTGCATAGGTTGCATTGCTAACTATAGATGGGAAACATCCCAACTGCTCTATCCATAGTGTTTGTGACTAGGGTGTTCTCTAGCAGTTTCTTTTATCTTTTACTTATTTAAAGCCAGCACCAAAATGTCACAGAAACATTTTACTTTGTAATACAGAAAAGCTGAAAAGGATATCCATTGAGTTTAAAGTCATCAATCTAGTTGAGCCAGATTCTTCATTGGGTAAAATAAAGCTATGGAAGGCACTGGCTTTGTGATTAAATAAATGAACAATAGGCTGCACAGAACTCATACAAAGGACAGCTTTGTAGTAACCTAGGACGGTTGGCACAGCTATCAAGGCAAGGCCAAGATAGCTGCGAGAAATATGTGGAATTATAAAAGCAACTTGTTTGTACATATGAATAAACTAACCCATTTGCTGAGCTAAACAGAAACCCTGTATTGTTAGCGTAAGAAATACTAATGTTCTTAAGATTTACTTTAAAGTTCAAACAGAAAAAAAATCTGCAGTTTAGATCACTGGGATTACAATTAATCTTGGCTATCAGTGAAATATTGAGTTCTCATTTAGATAAATCACTATATTTTGCACACCTCTATCAGTCAGTTATAAACTAACATTGGCAAAACATCCCATCACCACAAGTGTCCCATAAAGTAAATCAAGGCCAGAGTAAAATTAAACAAAAAACCCACAGTACATACATATGTTCTTCTACACAAACATGTTTTGTTGAGATAAACTCTCTCTATTTCTCTTCTCTTGGTTCCCCTGTGTATTCAACAAATGTGACACAGAGTGCAGGTAACCTGATCATAGATCTCCATCAACGCTATTCTAAACAGCTTCAAGGGGTCCAACAAACTCAGTAACTAGCAAATTTTACATTCTCACTTATAATGGGATGTCTCACTAGAAGCAGAGAATATACAATTAATTGGAGTTAGTGATGGGAAAGTGTGAGACTCCCAAGAAGACACACAGGGATTCTCCTTAGGAAGACTCTTTGCTCTGATCCTTCTTTCCTCCTTGTGGCGATGAACTTGGTGTGGAGGATCACTGCTGCCACTTGCATAACTTGCTTAACTAGTTTGAAGTTATCGGAACTAACATTCAAGCTTTTTTTAAAAAAAAGTGACTATGTAGATTTTATTATTAGAATCATGCTTTAAGTACAATGCAATAAAACTGGACTTGTATATTCAATGTACATAATGTACATTCATATGATCATAATATACCTTGCATTTGATATAGCGGTTTATCACTTCAAGACATCTCAAAAGGCTTCACAGAAAATTTAAAATTACAGGTTGCTCAGCACAGAATTCAAATCTTTTGATTACTAAATTTTTTAAAATCATTTATGCTGGGTTTATGATGTGCCAGTGTAGTGGATGTGCTGAGACTCACATTCACAAATGACAGTGTTTTGGGTTTTATATTGTTACGCACTCAATGAAAAAGATCAGTAACTACTGTAAATAACAAAGCACAAGTCACAAGCTGTACATGAACATCAGCTGGCTTTGCTTGGCTGCCAATCAAGTTTCAGGTGGTTCAACAATGGCTTCTACATTGTAGCCCTGTAGCCCAATTCTGACATTGATGTGCCTAATAACTGAGCAACTACAATTTTGTTAATGAAGCCATATACTTAATTTGCTTTCAGTAGATTTCAGAAGGTGGAGTGGCCTTAATTTCCTCTTTGGCCTCTAATCAGAAGCCTAAAATAGCCCTGACATTCACAGAAGTTTGAAATAAAATCATCATGCTGTTGCCAGAGGATGGTTAAGACCATACCTGAAGTGGGTCCTCATCTCATCTCAATATGCCTCAGCACCAGAATAAACAGTTGTTGCCAACTTAATTGATGGCAGCCTCTGATTCTCCAGTTGGTGCCAGGCTGAACAGACCAACACAGCTATTTTGTCTGGAAGTAGAGAAAGTTTGTGACCAGAAGAAAAAAATTATGAGATGGAACTTAAAACCAATTGTGTGCCTTTTTTTTCATCATTGCACTCAGGTATTTAGGCTTTGTTATTCTACTTTAAAGATTGGAATGAATGCTCTCGAAGGCTCACTTATAATAATCCATACATTTGATATACATCAACAGCAGTGTCCCACGAACAGTTATGGATTGAAGTGACCATTTTTTTAAGGGATTATTATTAGGCATGTAAGTAAAGAAACTTGCCCAAGCTTTTGCCCTGCCGGGAATCAAACCTATGTCTGTTTGTATGATGCCCCACCCAACCCCCTTTCAAACAACAAAAATAAGGTTCGGTCTTTCTAACATCATTTGAATTACTGATAAGAATTTGTTTCCACAACCTTTAAACATCATGAAGGTTTCGTTCCTAAATAGTTTAAGCATTCTAAACATAAACATGCACTATTTCAATGAACAAAATCACTCATAACTGGATACCATAGCAAATAGTCACAATAAAAATTCAAGGACAGGATAAGAAAAGGCAAAGAATTTTATTTTCCAAATGGAAATCTCCCATGAGATCTGATCACAAAGGTCTCTCAAGACCATCGTTGAAAGCAATGCTTTACAAACTCAATCTTAGAAACCAAAGAAACTTGATATTAAAAGGTATTGAAATTAAAACTTAAAACAGCATTTATGTTTCTCATGATTGTCATAAAGTTTTAAGTTCTTGTGAAATTTTGGAAAAATTAAAAATTTAATCTCAATTTGGAGGCCTTAAGATGAAAACTATGAGGAATATTGGACTTTAAATGCTACATTGCTAGTGAATGATTATCTAGGGATTATATTAACTAATCATATTATATGATATATTCAGATTACTTACTGTACCTTATAGATTAGGTGTAATATACATCTTTGTAACAATGAATAATTCAGGGCAATAGGATCGAACATGTATAGAGCATTCATTTAGCATGGGTTTGGTTATCTACAGTATTTTGCTTTACCAACAGACTTCGGGTGTGTTTTTTTTGCCATTTTTTCTCCTCTCCTAAAGGCAATGATTTTTGGTCAATCAATGGTCTTCTTTCATGTTCCTCACATTAAATCATTTAACCTGGTCATTTACAGCAAGAGGGAGTCATCTGCTCTCAGTCTAGATTCCTGGATTATTTTATGAGGAAAACAAAATGCAGATTAAATGTCACCACCATTGGGAATTAAATGCCTAGGGGTGTCAACAGTAAAATGGCAATGATAAGGAAAGTGGTAAATGAGCCAGTTCCCAATCAAGCACCTGATTGTCAAGCAACTACACTCATAATAATAAGAATAATTATCCTTGAATTTGATATAGTGCATTTCATGTCTTCCAAACATCTCAAAGTGCTTCACAGAATATTCTGTAAAGTGAATTGACTGTAAATTTGTGGGCGAAACGTGGCAGCCAATTGCACACAGCAGTGTCCCACAAACAGTCATGGATTGAAATTACCAATTTTATTATTGTGGGTTTTTTGGACGGATTATTATTAGGCATGTGGAGTAAGGAAACTTGCCCAAGGTTTCGCCGTGACCAGCCTGGATTCTAACACAGGTCCCACACTTGTAAGGTGAGTACTCTAACCACTGAGCTACAGAACTCCAAATGTGCCAGTCATAGCCTTTCTATCTTTATTTTGCGTTATGACTGGTTCTGTGGGACCCAAAAGGAAAAGAGATTGTACTGTATGTGGCAACACTGTTCAGTGTTGTGGCTATTCTTTTATTTTCATCCGTTATCATAAAATGAAGCTGGTATCAGTTTGTCCTTTGACATTGAAAAGTAAATCTTTGATCATCCAAATTAAAGTCACATTGCGTCAATGCAGAAGGTCGAATTTGTCCCTCAGACAAGAGCAATCTAAATAGTTTTATTACTAATATAACAAAATACAATTCACAATAGTAACCAAAGCAATTAAATCATAAAACCAAGTTGTGAAAAAACTAAAAGTGTACAGCATCAATATTGATACAAAATGCACAATGTCTTAACATTCTCAATAATATTGTTAGTTATTCCTGGGAAGGAGTTGCTGATAGGTCCATCGAAGAGGAGAGTCTTGAGGCGAGACTTGTAGGTGGCCAGGAAGGGGGTAAGGGATGGAGTTCCAGAGGCTGGGTACAGAGCGACTGAAGGTTCGCCCGCCAATGGTTGGGCAGGTGGGTTGGGGGATGTGGAGCAGGCCAGAGCCTGCTGAACAGAGAGGGCCAACAGGTTGGTAAGGGGATAGGTGGTCATGGATGTAGGGTGGTTGTCGAGAGCTTTAAATGTGAAAATTCATTTTGTTACCAAAGTTAATCAATATAGTCCAACGCTGTATTGTGTACAAACAGAAAAGTAAAGTAGGAGTAGGGAGGACTGACGGAAGTAAAATATTTATTCCTCTCTGAAATTTCTTCCTTTATTCAACTGTGGGGTGGGGGCTGACCCAAGCCTATCTTCACCCAGTGTCTACATATCTAGACCTGAGCCCCTGTGCTTAAGTTATTTGAGAAGGTCCTGGAATTAAAAATTAACCCTCTGTAGGATGAACATGTTTAAAAGCAAGAAAAATGAAACATCCAGTCAGGTGAAAATGCAGATATTCATTTTTGTATGTGTGTGTGGGGGGGGGGATGTGGGGGGTGGTGTAGGTGGGGTAAGGAGGGTTCCCCATTTCAGAATCACTTGTGAAGCATGGCATTTGAGTGGATTCGCCAGTTGTCATTATCACATATTCGAATAAGCCACATTTAAAAAATGTAAGCAAATAATTCCGGCTGGAATTCCTATCTAGCAGTTGCAACATTTCTTGCAAGACAACATACTAAACTTTAAACCAAATATTTGTAGAATGAAGTTTATCTGAAAATACAGATACTTTCAATACTTTCAACAAAGCACAAGGACAAAGCAAATTATGATTAATCCTTCACTTGCTGATTAACAGAGATGTGAAGAGAAAGTGGTCACTGGGGACAGGGAATCCTCTCACCCAGCTCCTGTTAGCTCTGCAAGCCAAAACCCTAATAGGTAAGATGGTCCTGTGAGTTCCTGAGCTGGGAAAGCTTGCCAGGCAGTGCTGTGAATGGCAGGTTATGCAGGTTTAGCTGGTTAGTCTGGAGTCTAACCATCTAAACCTGCATAACTTGCCAACGCACACTCCTGAGCCTTGGCTCTTGCCAATCTGTGCCTGCTACCTTCTGAAATTAGATAAGCAGGGAGAGCATGCACGTTTATTCCAACAATTTATCCCTGGGATTTCCAGGTGTAATTGGGATGCATTGAATTGTCAGTTTGGTTTGGACACTCTTAAGTACAGAGACAGGTTTCTGAATCCGTCAAGATAGCCAGCTGACCAAAACAAATTGACTGCCCACCTGTCAGACATTGAGTATTGGATGAGCCTTAACCTCCTGCAGCTGAATGTTTTCCAAAATCAGAGCTATCCTGATCGACTCCCACCAGTGTCTTCTTACCTTAGGTTTCCTCTAGTTCCTTTATTCCAACTCTTAGATGCAGGAGGTGTGCAATTTTAATAAATAACCTTTATAGTTTTTACAGCAGCTTATTATGTCATCAAAATATCTCAAAGCCGTTCAAAGGATTTACGGCAGAGGTTGTCTATTCTCAGCTAGGGAAGATAATGTCAAACTAGGATCTTCTGTTTGCTATCCAGTGACCTCTGCTGGGGTATGCGTTTGTGTGGACATCACCATATCAAGTAATAGCAACTTCAGGCCTGAATGTGACACCCAATAGGAAAAAATAGTCAGAGACAGCATAAACTGTCCAGGGTCACACTTATAAATAATCACATGGTCAAGTTACAAGAAATCAACTGGCATTCATAAATCTAGGAAAAGGGGAGCGTGGGGAGGTCAAGCAGGGTGGAAGTTAAAGAAATAAGGAAAATAAATAGCCTAACTTTTGAAGTCTTAAAAAATTGGTCCCATATTAATGTATGCTTTGCAGGAAACAGACCATCTATTCTCCATCGAATGTTGCAGTAAGCTAAATTAAAACGTGAAGCACACACATTCACCCACAAGTGTATATATAGTAATGAGTGCTAGACATCAGACTAAAGCTGGAATGGTTATTTCCATCAAATACTTAAGTCGTATTTATTATAATAATCCCTTGATACAGCGCTTTTCACATCTTCTAGACATTTCAAAGCTCTTCAAGCGTATACTGTAAAGTGAATTGAGTGTATGTTAGTGGGCGAAATGCAGCAGCCGATGGCGCACAGCAGTGTCCCAGGCAGTGCTGTTTGGGGGGTTCCCGAATCCCCACTTGTTGACTGTAAATGGATCTCTGCACTTCTTTTCCGGGTAACATTCCCTGCCATCATCGAGCATCCTCCTCCTGTCTCTCTGAGCAGCGTTAGGGGATTGGACAACGTCGCCTGAATAATACAGAGCGGTTTCATGTGTATTATATCTGAATGTGCGTCAGCGTTTCAACCCAACCCGTAAAAGGCTGGGTTAATCAACACCCACCCACCATTCACTCACTCAACGTGGTTTTTTTTAAAAAAACTTCCACTAAAATATAAAAACGGAGAGGTTTTTTTTGTCTGGTTTTGACGAACGTGAAAGGAGTTTTTCTGGTGGGAATCGCATGATAAAAGGGTTGAACACCAAGGTCAGGTCGGGTAAGAATAAATTCACCGACTTGTATGTCAGCACCGCCGCCCCCACCCACAGTGTTGGTTGGTTATTGGACAAGTTGTGTGTCTGTGTGTGTGTGTGTGTGTGGGGGGGGGGGGTCAATAGGCGAGTAACATAGCGTGTGACCACACGAGGATAAGAATGTGGGAGCACTGGCAAGTGTATCCACACCCTGAGTCAGCTCACTAACCCAGCCTCTCTGTGTGTGTGTGGTGTGTGTGTTCACGCCACCGGCTTTTGCAAACGGCGGAGAAAAACACCCCCCGAAGACATCCGGTCCAGTCACCCGATTTAATGACAAACTCGAGCGCTCGGTTTAATTTATTGCTGAACGAGAGGGAAGGCCTTCATTTTCTACACGTGAGAGACATTTTGTAACCAAGAGCTTGCCGACTGTTCCTTCCATTTCCAGTTATCAGTAAAATCTCTCTCTCCCCCCCCCCCCCCCGCGCACACACACTCACTCACTCAGGCGATCACAAAGGATAAACTAGATAGATTTTTTTTAATTTGATTACATATATAATTCATATACCAACCTGTACAAAACTTTTTTTTAAATAAGAAAAATAGGTTGATTATACAGGCGTGGAACCCCGTCATTATTCCGTGCAAATAAGATAGAAACGTTCAGTCGGTTCCACAAAGTAAGTTACAGACAAGTAACTACAAAATTCAGTCATTGGCCCTTGGTTTTGCCGCACATTAGCGATCTGACAATCTCGGCTTGGAGATATTTTAAAACTAATTTACACACCATATGTCGTAAGAAAAATATGATGCTTCAAACTTTGTGCATTCCCCCCCCCCACCCCCCAAAAAAAATGTAGTTAACAGAAATAACATCCGAGACATTGGACAATTTTACAATTGACATACAAAGTGAGATGATGTCATCTCAACCGGCGCAGCCCCTCAAAACCACGCGTTAGCTGCTGCATGGATTGCAAGTTTACTTCATAAGGACGTCCTACAAAAGCCCCCCCCCCCCCCTCCCCACCCCTCTCCCCCGGCAACAAAGGAAAAAAACAAGTAAAAGGCAGATTATGTGATCGAGTTAAGTCTGCGCTGCTATCGCTTTCTGGAGCAGAGCAGAAAATAACCTTACAACCTCAGTTAGGATCCGTCTAACTTCATTGGGGAGGTTAATTCTGCACTTTTGTTGATTTGTGTTCAGTGCCCCCAGCTACCGAATCCTATCTCCTGTTTGTACCGGTTGGTTAGGACGTTAGCTTTCCTGGTGAGTTTTGACAGAACGGTGTACAGTCCATTTAGATGATAGTGGAATTGTTTCTGCAAGTCTTCCTCTCCCTCCGCCTCATCCCCCCTAATGTCTACGGTGGTGACTTTGTCTTTCTTCCTGTCGTCCAGTTGCACCACACCCCACTCTACGTCGGTCTTGATGGATTTAAGTAAAACGTAGTAGCTGTACATGTCCCTCTGGTCGGAGTAGAAGTTTGAAGCTCCGCTGCTGCTGACGCCGTTCATTTCGCTTTTATCCTTATCGTCAAGTGGAACATCCCGCAAAAGGCTGGGCACCATGACCGTCTGGTCCATGTTGTTGACGGCGCCGATAAACTTGTTCATGGCGTTGAACAGCGAGTGCTTCTGGTTGTAAGAATCCACAATTTGCATCATCTTGGCTGAGGGCTGTGCCGGCTTTGCTTTCTCTTCTCTCTTTCTTTCTTGGTGGAATCACTCGATCATTGAGGGGGTGGGGAGGGGGGAAAAAAAGGGGGGAGAGTTGACAACTTTCTTCCTTCCGCAGTGCCTCCCTCTTGACTTGCTGATTTGCACTGCGACGAGCCCACTTCCTCAACGGCCTTATAAAGGTGTTACTTAGCAAAGGAGGTCGGAACCTGCTATAGGATGACCTGCTCGCCGGGCGCCGAACCAAATGCTATAAGCGCCTCCCTTTTCCTCGCCGGCCGGCGCTGCCCTCATTTGGTCGATGATGGGAGAGAGAGTCGCGATGGGGAGGGAGGGAGGGAGGGACAGTCTCTGATAGGAGGGAGAGTCGCGATTGGGAGGGAGAGTCGCTGGTGGGTGGGTAGGGAGGGAGGGAGAGAGAATCGCGATGGGGGTCAGTCTCTGGTGGGAGGGAGAATCGCGATTGGGAGAGAGAGTCGCTGATGGAAGAGATCGTTGCTGATGGGAGGGAGGGAGGAGGGAGGGAGAGAGAGTCGCTGATGGGGAGGAAGGGAGAGGAGAGTCGCTGATTGGTGGGGAGGGGAAGGAGCGTCGCTGATGTGGAGGAGGGAGGAAGGGAGAGGAGAGTCGCTGATTGGTGGGGAGGGGAAGGAGAGTAATTGATGGGAGGACGGAGAGGAGAGTTGATGGGGAGGGAGAGTCATTGATGGGAGGGGGGAGAGGGGAGTTGATGGGGAGGGAGAGTCATTGATCAGAGGAGGGGAGAGGGGAGTTGATGGGGAGGGGAGGGAGAGTCATTGATGGGAGGGGGGAGAGGGGAGTTGGTGAGGAGGGTAGGGAGAGTCATTGGTGGGAGGGGAGTTGATGGGGAGGGAGAGGGGAGTTGATGGGGAGGGGAGGGAGAGGGGAGTTGATGGGGAGGGGAGGGAGAGGGGAGTTGATGGGGAGGGAGAGTCACTGAGGGGAGGAGGGGAGAGGGGAATCGCTGATGGGGTGGGAGGAGCCGCAGCTGCGCGCGATCCCTGGTGACGCACCGTCTCCTGGCAACAAATCAGACCCGGCCATTGTGACATCCACTCACCTTTTGAGTTCCACCCAATCAGGTTCCGTTTCCTTTGAACCATCGGTTCCATTCGTGTTGGAGGCGCTGCTGGGGATCGGCAATCAATGGCTTGCGTCAGGCACCTCTGCTGGGAGCAGCTCCCCCAGCCAGGCACCTCTGCTGGGAACAGCTCCCCCAGCCAGGCACCTCTGCTGGGAGCAGCTCCCCCAGCCAGGCACCTCTGCTGGGAACAGCTCCCCCAGCCAGGCACCTCTGCTGGGAGCAGCTCCCCCAGCCAGGCACCTCTGCTGGGAGCAGCTCCCCCAGCCAGGCACCTCTGCTGGGAGCAGCTCCCCCAGCCAGGCACCTCTGCTGGGAGCAGCTCCCCCAGCCAGGCACCTCTGCTGGGAGCAGCTCCCCCAGCCAGGCACCTCTGCTGGGAACAGCTCCCCCAGCCAGGCACCTCTGCTGGGAGCAGCTCCCCCAGCCAGGCACCTCTGCTGGGAGCAGCTCCCCCAGCCAGGCACCTCTGCTGGGAACAGCTCCCCCAGCCAGGCACCTCTGCTGGGAGCAGCTCCCCCAGCCAGGCACCTCTGCTGGGAACAGCTCCCCCAGCCAGGCACCTCTGCTGGGAGCAGCTCCCCCAGCCAGGCACCTCTGCTGGGAGCAGCTCCCCCAGCCAGGCACCTCTGCTGGGAGCAGCTCCCCCAGCCAGGCACCTCTGCTGGGAACAGCTCCCCCAGCCAGGCACCTCTGCTGGGAACAGCTCCCCCAGCCAGGCACCTCTGCTGGGAACAGCTCCCCCAGCCAGGCACCTCTGCTGGGAGCAGCTCCCCCAGCCAGGCACCTCTGCTGGGAGCAGCTCCCCCAGCCAGGCACCTCTGCTGGGAACAGCTCCCCCAGCCAGGCACCTCTGCTGGGAACAGCTCCCCCAGCCAGGCACCTCTGCTGGGAGCAGCTCCCCCAGCCAGGCACCTCTGCTGGGAACAGCTCCCCCAGCCAGGCACCTCTGCTGGGAGCAGCTCCCCCAGCCAGGCACCTCTGCTGGGAACAGCTCCCCCAGCCAGGCACTGCTCTCTTTATTCCAAGGGGGGGATGTTTCTTGTGTTACAAACATCTATGTTTGAAATTATACCATCAAATTCAATGTTTTTTTTAGAAAAAGAGCTAAAAGCAATATTTTTGTTGCGTGAAAGGCGCTATAGAAATATAATTTTGTTATTATTGGATTAAAATTTAAAAGGCAATGAAACTCAGCCTCCCTCCTGGAGCATTTGTACAGAGTTACATTTTGCACCATCAATGTGCCGAATCATCGCTCAACAGCAAGAAATTACATTTGTATAGCAACTTTCACATCAAGAGGATGTGAAAGGTGAATAGTCAGGGATTTTGATGAGAGCAGGTGGGGGTCGGGATCTGGAGGGAAGGCAGGGCTCTGGGTAGCCAAAGCCACCGAGAGGAGAGTCTTCAGACAAGCTTTGAAGGAGGCAAGGGAGGGAGTAGGGCTAAAGTTCCATTATGGGGGCAGAAAGGCTGAAGGCCCAACTAATGATGGGACATGTGTACAAAATATGGGCGGCATGAAGGTGACAATGCACTGTTAGCTGGTTAAGCTCCAGCAGTACTCCAATTCACATTCTGAGATCCGCCTTTAGATCTCACCAACCTGCACTGAACACTGCAGATGTAGGTAACGAGGCTGAATTGATCCAGGGGAGAGTGTGCTTTCCATTTCAGACAGAAATAAATTTTAACGTGAAAGTTGCATAGGTGGAACTCTTATTCTGGTTTAAAACTCTTTGCCACTGTGTTGGTTTCTGCATGTGTCAGATACAAGCATGTGCTTGTTCAATTAAAAATGTTTTATTCCAAGGAGTCAAAGAAAGAAAACATAAAATTACTGATCTAGGCCCCTCTCAGCTTGAGTGCTATTCCAGAATCAGGCTCACTACATTCCCACCTTCCTCCACTCTCTCTCTCACACACAAAAACACACACTTGTCTTCTTTTTTCCCTTACTTTATTTTTGGCCAGCTTTAATTTGTGAAATTTCCTCTTATATTCATGTGAATTTAATTGTAAATGTAAACATAATGTGTCCAAGCAAAAATTACTACCTAAATAAAATTCATAAAAAAATCAAAATTACTCAGTTGCTCAGCTAAGTGTTGATTTTAAGATTGTAAGATATTGCTGGAGTAAATTATAGTAGCTGTCACATAACATTTGCTGCATTCTGTTTTTTTGAGGCCCTTTGCAATGTTTCAATATGAAAAGATGTTCTCTTTCAGGCAGGTATTTTTTATTGTTATTCCAGATTATCATCTCACACCTAAATCTCAGATGCCTTGAAATTTAGGTGAATGTTAAGGATTTCCTCATCATTATCTCAAAGAAAGTGGAGAGTTTCTTCCACTTTTTCTGGGTAACATTGTTCCCTCAGCCAAATTCACTGCAAACGTTCAGATTTATTCACTACTCATCTCTTTGTTTGTGGGATGTTTCTCATGCACATTAGCTATTGCATTTACCCACATAACATTCATTTTATTTCTAATTATTCTTACTTGGTGAAGTGTTTCAAGGCATTTAATCTACATAACAACAACAACAACAACTTCGATTTATATAGCGCCCTCCACGCCGGACAGCGTCTCAGAGCGCTTTACAATAGCGGATCCCGGGACCGAGCCAGGGGAGGGGCAGAAAGGTGACCAAAGGCGCGGTCGAAGAGAAAGGTCTTCAGCTGTGACCTGAAACTGGGAAGAGAGGGGGCGGAGCCTCGGGGCATAGTCGCCAGGGTGGAGCGGAGGATTTGGGGGGCATGGAGGAGGCCAGACCCAGAGGAGCGAAGACAGCAGGTGCTGGGTTGGAGGGAAAGGAGATCAGAGAGATAGGGGGGTGCAGAGGAGTGGAGAGATTTGAAAACAAGGGTGAGGATCTTGGAAGTCGATCCTCTCTGGGATAGGGAGCCAGTGAAGTCTGGCAAGGACTGGGGTGATGGGGGAGCAAAGCTTAGAGCGGGTGAGTATGCGGGTGGCAGAGTTTTGGATTAGCTGGATTTTGTGGATTGTGGTGGAGGGGAGACCGACGAGGAGGGCGTTGCAATAGTCCAGTCGAGAGGTGACAAAGGTGTGGACCAAGGTTTCAGCGGCTTTTAAGGTGAGGTATTGCCGGAGACGGGCAATCCATCGGAGGTGGTAGAAGGCAGTGCTGGTAACGGACCGGATGTGGGGGAGGAAGGACAGTTGGGGGTCGAACCTGACGCCTAGGTTGCGGACAGTTTCGGAGAGTTTTAGGGGCAGGCCGGGAAGGTGGAGGAGGTGAGAACTGTGTGAATACATAATAAGCATAGCAAGTTATTTTTTTCTCATTGGCAATCTTTGCAGTCCAATTATAGCTCAGGGTGATGGTGTGGCATGGCTAAAATGAGAACAGCAAATCTTAAAAGAATCACAATGAAGTATTTGTCCAAGCATTCCTTAATAGCCACAGCCTATTTCTCTCAAGAGCTATTGCTTTTCATTGAAAGGCCACTGCTACCTCCTGCTGTTCTCCCATATAAATACAAGTATATAAAAAACCGTTCATGTACTTTATTGATTCAAATTGAATCTGTTTTTGATTTATTTTGAGAGATATTCACACCCAACACTGAAGAGTTGTGTCCCAAATTAGAAACATAAGATTTGCTTCAGCTCCATGTGCGCCTAATACTTTCCAGAATTGGGTAAGCAGGATGTGTCCCTCCAGGGAGTGAACGCACATTCCATTCCAACAACCTATTTCTGGGATTTCCATGTGTAGCTGGGATGCTTAGAATTCTCAGTTTGGTTTGGATTCTCTTAAGCATGTTGATGGGTTTCCACATCAGTCAGACACCTGGCTGACCCCCCAAAAAACTGCACCATGATGTGTATAAATGAAACAGTACATTGCAAGCAAAAGGAGTGATGAAGTATTGCCCACCACTAGTATATTCTTGCTTGTTGAACCATCTCCCAGGTAGTGTTGGCAAAGGATTGTGTCACTTACGATCGGAGATATTATTTTAGAACTATTAATCAGATAGTACTATCACCTAGAACTCCAGCTGTGAAGATTACAAAGCAGTACTAATAATTACTTAGCAAACCCAGGTATTGATTAGGTTTAGAGAAAGTTGTATCTTGCCTTTTTTCATTTCTGTACATTTTCCTCAAGTATTGCTATGTTCTCCAGAATCATTAGGGTTATTTGCATTTTTAATACAGTAAAAGCCCGTTTATCCGGCACCCTGCGCGGGCGGGGGGGGGGGGGAGGGGGTTCGACTAATTGATTGCATCAGATAGTCGGGCGGCAAGTTGCTGAAAACCCAACACAAAAAATTTACTTATTTTAAAACTTACCGGGGATGGACTATAATTACGCGTGTGGAATAAGGAAACTTGCCCAAGGTTTTGCCCTGACCAGGGTAGTTCTTAAGCCATGCACAGGAAGGTTGCAGGTTCGCTTTGCTGTTTTGAGTCAGCAGTGACCCACAAAGAGTCATGGATTAAAATGGCCAATTTTATTATCGTATTTGTTTTGAGGGATTATTATTAGGTGTTACAGAAAGCATATTAGTAGTTTTAAATGATTTGTATGAAGACAAGTAACTATGAGAGGTCAACTTGCCTTGCCTTTCTGAGTTTCTTTAATTGGCCAATTCAGATCTAGTCCTCAATTAATGTTCACACAACTACTCCAGCAGAGTTGCTGAGTAGTGATTAGGAATTTCCATCTTTCTCAATTCATTATATTGAGAGGAAATAAACCAGACTTTATCTGAGTTCATTAGTTTAACCATTATCCATTGGTGGTGGGTGAAACTATACCCAGGGGAGGTTGATCAGTGCTTTGGGACATTCTCCCAACGTGAAAGGCACTCTAAAAATGTAATTTTGTTGTTTGTTATTGTTGAGCAGAACTCAGTAAAACGGGTTGAATTGGCTTGAATGACACATGCATTGGCCAATCCGAGGTGAGGAAGCCCCGATGAGCAACCCGCTGGACCAGAAATGGTTGGGCACCACTGATGAGTTGGCCTGTACAATTCTACGATTCTATAATTCTATGATTTTAACTAGCCATTAATCCTACATGTTTCTCCAGTACTGCCAACATCAAGAATTGAAGTGAGTTTTACATGCATCTCTGGATTTGGTTTGTAAAATATGTTCACCCAACAGCTCCAGCCCTGTCAACACTCGCTATTGTCATGAACACATACAACAACAACAATAAAATTGCACTTATAACGCCTTTCACATAGCATTTAGGATTCAAATAAATAAGCCTCAAGCAAGTCAAGAGATTGAAATGCATTTTCCACAGAGTGGATATATTAAAAAGACTCTGAACAAAAATGGTTAATGCTAAATGATTCACACTCAACACTAATAGAACAGTTTTAGTTCTGACGAACGGTCGTGGACCGGAAACATTGATTCACTTTTCCTTTCTCCATAGATGTTGCCTGACCTGCTGACCGATTCCCAGCTATTTCTATTTTTGTTTCTAATAGAACAGCTATCTCCTTGATTGGGGGATTTAATGATATGCAGATTCAGATGAGTAATTGTCCCATTGGGAATGTGATTTATGTGATAATGGAATCAGTTAGGGGAGAGGATGCAGACAGAAGCAGGCTCAGCTTTGACTAGTGGAGATCTGGGAATAGTTGACTATTCTGCAATTTTTGCTTGATTATCATTGGGGAGTTTCTGCTCACACCACATAGAGTTGGTGTGGAGATCCGCATGCAATAAGATAGTTTTTATGTGATCTGGAAGCAGTGGGCTTGATGAACTAAATAGTACTTCAAGTGTTGTTTGAGTGTTTAGCTTCAGATAAATTAGTCATAGATGTAATACCCTGTAAAAACCCTGAATGTGGACACACTTCTAAATGAGTCAGTCATCGTCATCAACAAGATTGCGTTTAAATAAAAGCCTTATATTTTGGGAGGATGTCCCTCAATAGTTGTACCTGAGTAAAGTATTTGATTTGGGAGGAGTGGAAGTCAAGGGGTTGGGATGGGAAAATGATCGAAGGTGGAGTCAAAGAGGAAAGAGCATCTATCACCAGAACAGCAGAAACAGGAAGTGTCACCTTATTGAAATACTGTTGTCTTGTTCTGTGTATGTAAATATTAGCAACCAATTCATGCAGATAACATTTTTTTTTCCATTGTATCTTTGATCATATAATTGATCAATTTATCAATGAAATAGTCTAATGTACTATTCAGGATGATCTCCCCACCCATTGTTTGAACTCAAACATTGGAAATGAGTTTTTACACAAGTTGAAAAACACTGTATATGTCATTAATCACCATATCATTATTATAATTTGGTTTTGCTTTAATAACTAGTTGCAGATGCACCAATAGTGATGTGAGTGGTTATAACTTAGAAACCATTGCTCTGATTAACTGCCTCCAGTGACTAATAGTAATGCTAAGAACTGTACTGTAGATCAAACTTTTTTTAAAACTTAAAGCAATTTATTAGAATACAGTCCCTTTGAAACTTGCCCCACCATCAGCAGGCAATCCTCAGCCACTCTGCTCCTAACCTCTAGAACTCCATCCCGCAGTCCGTCCACCTCGCCCCCTCCCTAGCCTCCTTCAAGTTCCGCCTCAAGACTATCTTCTTCGATGGTCGCATCAGTCACCCCAAATTACATGGGGTCATTTCCCTCCCCCCCTTTCCATCCAACCTCCCCGTCCCCGACCCCAGCTTGGGTCTGAAACAATGATTGTCCAGCATCTTGGGGAGTCCACTTGACTTGAAAGGCGTAATAAGTGTAATTTTGTTGTTGTATCTCTCCATAAGATGCTGTTTAAGATGAGACCAAAATACACGTTCATATTTTATCTAAGTATAGAATCATAAGGTAACTAGCCAATGAACAAGTGACATAGAATGAATTGATTCGGTGCAAGTAAAGTTTAGCGACATTTTGAAAAGCAAGCTGATTTATTCAGCAGCATTTTGTTTACATGCATCTGCCACATTTAGACCTCATTTTGGTATTCATCTGAGTACTGAATTAGGGGTCATTTTAAAATATATGGGCAATTCCGTGTTAACAGAATTACAATTCAAAGAAATTGTCGCCATAATTTTACATGCTATGGATTAGTCTTGAGGTCTAACTGATTAACAAAACTTGTACAAGGTCAGGTGATACCCCTGTTATCATATCAAAATAAAAAATTGGATACCTCTTGCATGTGGAAGGCTCCAAGATCAAAATAATGTTGGTAATGGAATTACATCAGAAAATTGGGTATAATTTTTCCATCAACTTTCAAAAGAATTTCTATTGAGTCAAATTTTCATGCAAACCAATGAAGTTATTGAAAAACGGTTTTCTGTTCCTTGTTAAGTAGACATTTGTTCACACAAGACATGTAATTTCATAGAGATTTGATAACTTTTAAATTTGCTGTTTTTGTCCTCTCCCATGTGGAATTGCACATATGTTTTATTTCCTGATTATTCCATGATAAAAAAATCTTTGTTGTGTTCAGTATAACACAAGTTATATGTTATTATGTTATTATAATAATAAGTTATTATGAAGGCATCTACGTATAAGAAGGTGCACAACAAAATTTTCTTTTTATATTAGATTTTATATGGAGTCCTGCACCTCAGTGGTTAGAGCACTTGCCTCTGAAGCGGAAGACCTGGGTTTGATTCCCAGCAGGGCAAAATGTTGGGCAAATTTCCTTAGTCCACATACCTCTGTTTCCCCAGCAGTAAATAGGAACCCAGTTGTTGGTTGATTGGAGGATTGCTTTTCCAGGGGTAATCATTCCTTTTTTAAGAAAAAATTAGTCATGTAAATTCTGTTTGTGGGACACTATTGTGACAATTGGCTGCTGTGTTTCACCCACAAATAGTCAATTCACTTTGCTGTATATTCTGTGAAACACTTTGAGACATCTAGAATATAGTACATTACAGTAAAAAAAACAATTGGCTGGAACTTTGCATTTCCAGTATTCACAACAATATACTTGAATTAATGTAATATTAATTGATAAAGAACATCCTAAAGCTTCCATTAACACTGGAAGAGCATCAAGTAGGACGAATTTAGAGGTGAGTGAAGGCATGGTGAAATAAATAGGTTATCATGAAGCTTTAGTCAAGCTTAAGCACCTTACGTGTGACATTCACACTGGTTAGGTGCTGACTTTCAAATCCGTCTTATCTGTTGAGATGACTAGGCCAACTAATTAGCATTGCCAGATGAAAAAATTTGCTATTGTTGCTTAAGTAATGACATAAAATTATTAGAATCTAAAGCACTGAACAGGAACTTCCAAAAGGGAGGTTTCACTATTCACCATTTTCTATTGCCTAGTTACAAAACATGTTTTATGAAGCTGCAAGAAATAGTCATAAACGTCATAAACAACAACAACAAAATTGCACTTATATAGCGCCTTTCACATCGGGAGGACATCCCAAAGTGCTGAACAGTCAGGTCGGGACCCGGGCGGGGGGGGAGGGTCGGGTTAGGGAGAAGGAGAGTGGGAGAGGAGGAAGAGTTGGTGGGGCAGCCAAAGGTGCGGTTGAAGAGGAAGGTCTTGAGACTAGCCTTGAAGGAGGAAAGGGAGGAAGCAAGGCGGAGGGGCTGCGGGATAGAGTTCCACAGTGTGGGAGCAGAGCGTCTGAAAGCCCGGCCGCCGATGGTTGGGCGGTTAGTGTGGTAGACGCGGAGCAGGCCTGAGTCTGCTGAACGGAGGGGACGGGCAGGCTGACAGGGAGACAGTAGATCAGAGAGATAGGTTGGGGCAAGGCCGTGAATGGCCTTGAAAGTGAGAACAAGGATCTTGAATTCGATCCTCTGGGGGATGGGGAGTCAGTGGAGACGGGCAAGGGTGGGACTGATGTGGTCACAAAGTCTGGTGCGGGAGAGTACATGAGCTGCAGAGTTCTGAATGATCTGCAGCCTGTGAAGGTCGGAGCTGGGGAGGCCGATGAGGAGGCTCGACTACGAATTCCCGTAGTCAAGCCTGAAAGTGATAAAGGCGTGGATGAGAGCTTCGGCAACATGGGGTATGAGATAGTGGCAGAGTCTGGCAATATTTCAGAGGTGATGGAAGGCTGTGCCGGTCATGGAGCAGATGTGGGGGAAGAAGGATAGGTCAGGGTCGAACAAGATGCCCAGATTCCTGTTTGGCTTTGAGAGGTGGAGAGAGCAGCCTTGAACGCTGATATTGTCAGCGCCTGAGGTGCGGAGGCGCTGACATGAGCCAATCAGGAGGGCATCCATCTTGTTGACGTTGTTGCAGGAAATTTGTCCTCATCCAGGAATCAATGTCGGACAGACATGCAATCAGAACACCAGTGGAACTGGAATCGAGGGTTGACGCGGATAGGTAGAGTTGGGTGTCATCCCCATACTAGGGTCCGTCGATATGGAAATTTTCCGATTTAGATATATCGATGGGCTCATATCGAGATATACCGAAATATCGATATTTTTGGGGTTTTCGTACTGTGCATGCACGCGTAGCATGTGCATTCGGAGTGCGCGTGCATTCCGGGCCTATCTCCTCAGGAGGTAAATATCTTTCTCTCTCTGTGTCTCTCACTCTCTCCATCTCTGTGTTTTTCTGTCTGTGTCTCTGTGTCTGTCTCACATCCCCCCCATCTCTATCTATGTGTATATTATCACATCCACCTCGTCTCTCCCCCCCCACCCCCCGCTGTCTCTCTCCCTCCAACCCCCCCCGCCGTCCCTCTCCCCCCCCCACCCACCCCCAGCCGTCTCTCTCCCCCCCCACCCCCCAGCATCTCTCTCCCCCCCTCCCCCCCCCACAGCCGTCTCTCTCACCCCCACCACCCCCCCCCCCAGCCGTCTCTCCCCCCCCCACCCCTTGCATACCTGCATATTGTATTCTAGGACTATGGTGGCTTTGCACCTCGGTCTGTGCATTGTGTATAGAGATGAGCATTCTGGGTCTTGTAGTTCAGTGTGCGCGCATTCCGATTTTTTCCCTCGATATATTGATTTTTCGATATATCGATATTTTTGAAATGCCTATATCGGCGTATCGATATGAAAATTATATCGGGTTTTAGCGATATATCGATATATCGCCGGACCCTACCCCTTACATGTGCAAATTTACCCCATGTCTGCAGATGATGTCGCCCAGGGGGAGAGTATAGAGGGAGAAGAGCACGGGGCCAAGGACAGAGCCCTGGGGAACACCGCATGTGACTGTGCGGGGGTTGGAGGAGAAGCCGTTGGAGGAGAAGAAGTGAAGGCGGTGAAAGAGATCGGACCGGAACCATTCGAGGACAGAGCCTTGCAGGTTGAGGAGGGGAGGCGGTGGAGGAGGTTAGCGTGTTCCACAGTATCAAAGGCAGCGGATAGATCGAGGAGGCAGAGGGAGCCCTGGTCACAGATGGTCAGGATGTAGTTTGTGACCTTGACCAGGGCAATTTCCACGCTGTGGGAGGCACGGAAACCCGATTGCAGGGGTTCAAGGAGTGTGTGTTTTGTGAGGAAAGAGCGGAGCTGGGAGGCAACCACTCTTTCAAGGATGTTAGAAAGGAAGGGGAGGTTGGAGATGGGCCGGTAGCTTGACAGCTGCGACGTATTGAGGGAAGGCCTTTTTTGATGGGGGTGATGGTGGCGGTTTTGAAGGGAGTGGGAACAGTCCCAGATGAGAGGGACAGGTGGTTGATAGTGTCGGTGATTAGAGGTGCTAGAATGTGGAGCTGGGTGGTGAGGAGAGGGGTGGGGATGGGATCGAGGGAGCAGGTGGTGAATTTCATTGAGGAGATGGTCTCAATGACGGGAGATGGGGTCGAAGGTGTGGAGGGAGGGATGGGTAGGAGACGGGGTGTGGGGAGGGGAGATGGGGAGGGGGTGGAAGTTGCGGGGATAGTGACCGCAGAGCGAATTCCCTCGATTTTGGTCACGAGGAAATCCAGCATCTCCTCACAGCAGGAATACGAGGAGAGGATCTGCAAGTCAAGGCGGAGGGGATGGAGGAGATGGTTGGTGGTGGAGAAGAGAAGCCGGGGGTTGTCCTTCGCCTCCAGGATTATCTTGGGGCAGAAGGACAATTTGGCAGAGGATAGGGCAGAGCGGTAGGAAGATGTGAGGTCGAGCCAGATATGCTGGTGGACTGTGAGGCCGGATTTGAGCCAGGTGTGTTCAGCGGCCCACACCTGGTCCTTGAGGGAATGGAGGTGGGTGGTGAACCAGGGTGAGGTTCGGGAGTAGGAGGCAGTTCGGGAAGTGAGGGGGGCAAGAGTGTGCAATGTGGTGGAGAGGGTGTTGTTGAGCAGGGTGAGTGTGGAGAATGGGTTAGTGCAGGAGGTGGGCCAGAGGGAGAGGAGTTCTGAGGACTCCAAGGCAGCGGAGAGAGTTTGTTGGGGGAATCTTCTTCCATGGGCGGTAGAAGATGGTGGTACGTTTGTGGGTAGATGGGAGAGGGTTAGAAGAGTTGAAAGAAATGAAGTGGTGGTCGGAGATGGCCTTGTCAGAGATGGTGACATCCGAGACGCTGAGGCCCTGGGTGATCACCAGGTCAAGTGGGTGGCCATGAACGTGGGTGGCAGAGTGGATGTGGAGGAAGAGGTTGAGAGAGGAGAGGAGGGAGGAGAATTCTGAGGAGGTGGAACAGGAGGGGGTGAAGTGGAGGTTAAAGTTGCCGAGGATGATGAGGCGATTGGAGGAGGCACAGAAGGAGGCAAGGAGAGTGGAGAGGTGGATAAAAGTGGATAAAAGGAGAACAAGAAAAGTGTAAAAGGAAAATTAAAACTGTTGTGTCAGAAGAATATACTGTACCAAGTTTGTCATTTTAGATTTGTTCAGTGATGCAGTGTCATTGTTACCCAATCATGTTTGTAAGCACTGTGACTTGGGGTGAAACTCTTAAGAGCGGTAGGTCACTTGCTTGTGTGGTTTAAATGTGCTGAAGCACAGGAGAGCACAGGTTTCAGGGATGTGAATGGCAAGTTCAGGACATACAGCAGGATGTACTTCTTCACACATGGTTAATTGACAACTGGAAAAGGTATTCCAGGAAAGGTCATTGAGAACAGGACACTGGAATCATTTAACAACAGTTCAATGCTGTAATAGAGTGGGAATTCTTGAAGGATGAGATGAAACTGAAGGGACTTCTGCATCCATACCTCACGTGGGATAATATGCCTACTCATAAATATTTAACTTTGAGATCAAAGGTGAGTTTAAAGTAGAAAACAAATACACTTTGAATTTGAATTGTATTGCTGTACAAACCAACTATTCCTGAAGGCCAGGACAGGAAAGTTTCATTGTTGTTTTACAGTGCAGCTATTCTTGGTAGTTCTTGAAATGTAGCCAAGCGTCTGTTGGGAATTCCCTTGTGGAGTGCCAACACCACTTTAAATTGCAATGCCAAGAAAAGCCGTCAAGATTTTTTTCAAGAACTCCTTGTGTTTAACATTTAAAATTATTTTGAAAAAATTCCCAGCTCCCTGTAAATGACTATTTGGGAGATTGTTATGAGTGACGTTTTGATTGGGATATTCTCCAGATAATGGAAAATAAGTGGAGCTCTATAATCTGTTCAATGCTATCAGAAGTCTTTAATTCATTTTAAAATGAAATACAAAGTATTGTTTTCAATATCAGTTATAATAAAGTGGGTATTTAAGATACATTCTTAACTAGGAACTTAAATGTATCCAATCACATCGGACACTTTGAAAACGACTTGATTCTAATGGGATACGTGAGTCACCTAAACTTACATTGTCAATCAAATTGTTGATCTTTAAGGTTTGGGTAAACTCGTACAGCCTTGGCTCTACCCCATCTACGCCTAATACTCTCCGGAATTAGGTAAGCAGGATGTATCCCTCCAGTGAGAGAGAGTGTGCATTCCATTCCAACAGCCTATCTCTGGGATTTCCATGTTTAGGTGGGATGCATAGAATCCTCAGTTTTGTTTGGATACTGTTTAGCATGGTGACCAGTTTCCACATGTGTCAGACATGCAGCTGACCCAAAATAAATCTTTCATGTAGTGAAATTAGAAAATAATGTTACCTTTTGACCAAAGTCAAAAAGTAGAAAATAATTAAATACTCTGGAAATGTCATACAAACAGCTACACTGAATCTCTGCATTGAACTCTCCATTAACAGAGCAGAGGCTTGCAATAAAGTATAGGTTTAAGCTTCGGACAATTGTCTTAAAATGTTATATTTTATGGAATTTTGTAAAATTCTTAATTCAGCCTTCATTTTGATGCAATGCATCAAACCAGTTGATAAAACCAGTTTCTAAAGATAATTACTGGGTACACTAGTTTCACCCTTGAAAATAATCATCTCATCAGGGAAGGAGCTATAGTGGAAAAAACACATTGAATGTGATAGAGAAAATGAATTCAGAAGGATTCTTTTAGGTATGCCAAGGCCAGGTCTAAATGTCGAATGTTCACAATTGTGAAGAGCATTTTAGGAAAGATAACAGGAATTAATTCTGTATGTAGTAGGCAGCTGGAATTGTTTACCAGGAAGGATTGTTAAAGCCAGGCCACTGGTCTAATTTAAGGAACAGCTTGATGCTAAAATAGAGAGTCCCTAGCTCCTGTCAACACCTTTTCACTTGCGGCTTAAACCTCCCTGGCCTCTCTCAAACTTACTAGTGCGTAACCTGAGTGTCCGTTTCAGTACCCAGCTGTCCTTCCTACCCAATATCTGGTTCCTAACCAAGACCGCTTTCCTCCTCCATATTTCCCATCCCTGACCATACCTCACACCCAACTCAGCCAAAACCCTCATACAGGCTTTCATCACCCCTCACCTTGATTATTTCCATGCCCTCCATGCTGGTTTCCCATTTATAAAATCCAATTAAATCTTACTGATATAGTCATCATCACCAAACTCTACTGCCATCACCCTTGCAAGGCTCCACTGGCTCCTTGTTACAGAACAAATCGAATTCAAGATCCTCATGTACAAGTAGCTCATGTCCTGGCACCTTCCTACTTCTATGATCTGCTTACATCCCACTCCACTACTCACCACCTTCACTCAGTGAAGGTGGGGGGGGGGGGGAAAACAGGTGTATTTTTCCACAGGAAAGGAAAATGCATTATCTGGTTTACATCAAAGAAGAGTGTATGCAGAACTTTCTGATTAGATCATCTGCCCATTTTTCAACTAGGGAATAATTTAATCCAAAGGGCTAAGCACAAGTATTATTTTAAAAATATGAATACAGTATTCAGTATTCACAACAAAACTGTTTGCAAATGAAAGGTGCCACAGTGCCCTCTGGTGTTTGTTGTCAAAAGGCACAAAGTAAAATTCTAAACTTTGGGCAGAAGAAAGTATAGCACCTTAAAGGATAATGGTTAGCTGGCATGCCACAGCCTAATGCTAATTCGTAAAACACAGAGGGAAATTTAGAAACACATGTAATTAACAGATTTTATTACTGAATACAGAATTCACAGAAGCTTACTATCATTGCACTTATTTTGGCATGCAAGCTGGTGGTAATGTTTTTAATGCATTAATCTTCAACTAAATGTAACTTCTCAAATGTTCTTTAGACTTTGTTTGACATTTACCTTGCAAAATTAACAAATTCAGTGGTTGCATCAATACTATACAAGGTGATGGAAAAAACAGGAACGTTAAAGGCTGAATAACAGCCGATTCGTACAGTGTAAATGTTAACTTCCACATACTCAAAATGAAGCAACATTATTTACTGTGTTCACACAACTAACAGCACAAATTTAACCACATTTTATACAGAATGGGAAGTTTTACAATTACGTTTAGTGGATGTTGCAGCAACACTTTATGACACTGTGAATTTAAAAAAAATTAATTTAATTGTAGGGTAAACAATCAAATGTTTTTTTCCGTTCAAGTACTACATTATTATTGTACTTTATTTTCCAAGTATGTCACTCTTTATTTCTAAATCTATTTGGCTGAACAACAGTAGTGTATGAAAAAATCAAATACTAAGCATATCTATGTTAAGTACTCTTTTAGATTTATCACTATAAATAACAAGTTAAAGAAATTCAAATTATAGTGCTAAATGGCCTCTACTCAAATATTACTACATGCACAGTCACATCAATGCAATTATGGTATCTGTCACTGTAACACAGTATGGAACCCATTCTTATGACCAACTTATCTTGAAAACTTTGTGGTTGAGTGGTGAATAGAAGCTACCCTTTCATGGCACAAATGTAAGACAAGGATTAGTGCACATCAAACAACAGAAAGGGGTGGTGAGTGTTTTGTTGACCCACTCTTCAAATCCTGAATTGGAAAAGACAAATCAGATCATTGTCCCTGTAAGACAAAACAAGCTGTTACAACAAAATGCAAAAGAAAGAGTTTGGGAATTGTCTACATGGATGCATCAATGTCTATTTGCTTCAAGTTTTATTTACAATTTTTACTCTCCAGGAAGGCAGTAAGTAATTTTTTCAGCAGTGGCACCTCTTGGTACATCAACCAAATTATTTACCAGTAAACTGGACAGTGAATATTGGCTGACTATTCAACTCCAGACACTGGCCTCAGGCTGTCCTTACTCACTCAAACACCTCTTCCCATTGTTGGGTGTATTACCCCTGCTGAGATTGATTAACTCAGTATAGACTTGTTATTGACCTCCTTGTTCAGTATAGCTTACATTGCACAGTGCATTCACCCAACAAAGAAAGCCCATCTCCTCCATTTCTATAAGAAAAATTGTGCATCGGTTGTATAATCATTTTTTGATTTTGCCAGACAAAGATTCCTAACATTACATCTGGTCACAATGATGGTCTCTCTCCCCATTACAATGTTTCGCAAGAAACATTTTCAATGCTGAAGAGCCATACATTATCTAGCTGGTGACATCATCCACAGACATGGGATCAACTTCCATGTATGCAGATGACACCCAACTTGATCTTTCTGCCTTCACACTCGATTCCACGACCACTGCCTGTCAGACACCAAATCCTAGATGAGAGCTAACTTTCTACAATTGAATGTCAACAAGATGGAGACCCTCCTGATTGGCTCGCAACAGTGCCTCCGCACCTCAGACACTGGCAGCATCAACCTCCATAATAATAATAATCTTTATATTTGATATAACGCTTTTAATGTTTTCTAGACATCTCAAAGCACTTCACAGAACATATGGCAAAATGAATTGATTGTATTTTTTTGTGGGTGAAATGCGGCAGCCAATTGCGCACTGCAGTGTCCCACAAACAGTCGTGGGTTGAAATGACCAATTTTTAAAATGTTATTTAGGGATTATTATTATTAGGCGTATGGAGTATGGAAACTTGTCCAAGGTTTTGCCCTTCCTGGAATCGAACCCAGGTATCCTCACTTGCAAGGTGAGTGCTCTAACCACTAATAATCCGTCCAAAGAAAAAAAACAATAATAAAAACTGGTCATTTTCAATCCATGAATTTTTGTGGGACACTGCTGGGCGGAATTGGCTGCTGTGTTTTTATTGAATACAGTCAATTAACTTTACAGTATATTCTGTGAAGTGTTTTGAGATGTCGATAAAATGGGAAAAGTGCAATACCAAATGCAAGGATTATATTATAGCTACAGGGATTCATGGTTGCACACTCCATCTCACCAAGCCAGTCAGGAACCTAAGAGTTTTGTTGATCCTCAGCGGGCTGCAGCCTGCTCCATATCCCCCGACCTACCCGCCTCACCATCGGTGTGCAAACCTTCAGCGTATAACCTCTGGTATTCCATCCTGCAATTCCTCCACCTTGTCCCCACCCTAGCCTCCTTCAAATCCTGCCTCAAGACCCTTTTCTTTGACTATGCCATTGGTCACCTCCCTTCCTCTCCCTTCCCTTCACCCTCCCTGATTCCAACCACAGCTGGGGTCTGAAACACTAACTATCCAGCACCTTGGGACGCCCTCCCAACAAGAAAGGTGGTATACAAAATGTACATAAGAACATAAGTAAGAGCAGGAGTAGGCCAATTGAGCCATCGAGTTTGCCCGCCATTCAATCATGGCGGATATTCCATTCTAACTCCAGCAACCTGCCTTACCCCCATACCCCTTAATCCCTTTATGAATGAGAAATCTATCTATCTCAGTCTTGAATATGTTCAAGAACTCAGCATCAATGCCCTTTGGGGTATAGAATTCCATACATTTTCTGAGTGAAGTTTTTTCTCAACTCTCAGAGCAAAAGGGCTGACCCCTAACTGTAAGACTGTGACCCCTGGTTTTAGTTTCTCCAACCAGGGGAAACAATCTCCCACTATCTACTTTGTCGTGCCCCTTAATAATCTTATAGGTTTCTATAAGATCCCCTCTAATTCTTCTATATTCCAGAGAATATAGGCTCAAATTAATCAACCTATCATTATAACTCGTCCCCCTCATTCCAGGTACTAACCTAGTTAACCTACGCTGCACTCCCTCCAAGGCAAGTACATCCTTTCTCAAATAAGGAGACCAAAACTGCACACAGTATTCCAGTTGCAGTCTCACCAGGGCTCTATAAGCTGCAGCAAGACTTCCCTACTCTTATACTCTAATGCTTTCATAATGAAAGGTAACATACCCTTAGCCTTCCTAATTACCTGCTGCACCTGCATACTGACTTTCTGTGTTTGGTGTACAAGGCCACCCAAATCCCTCTGGACGCTCACACTTTCCAATCTCTCCCCCTCTCTAAAAAATAACTCGCTCTGCTGTTTTTGCCACCTAGGAGGATGCTTTTGCACTTCCCTACATTATACTTCATCTGCCAACTACCTGCCCACTCACCTAACCTATCTATATCGCGCTGCATTTTTAAAATGTCATCTTTGGTCTTAACGCTTCCTCCAAGTTTTGTGTCATCAGCGAATTTAGATATATTAAGCTCAATGTCCTTATCTAGATCTAGATGTAATTCTGTTGTTTGTTGTTTCTCATAGCACAATCTCCTTCTATTCTACTGAAACATTTCTCTATCAAGCTTTTGATGGTAGTTGAAAATTCGTAAAAAATACAATTGGGCTGCTGAAGATTTTTACTAGGGTTATTATACCATATATCTGGGGATCAATTTACTCGAGAGTTAGACCAATTTATATGTCAAATAAAAAGAGAGTTTTTGAGATAGTGCTACCTATTGCTCTCAATCTGAGATAAGATTAACTCTCCATTTAGGAATACTGCACCTTGATTAAATTACACCTGGTTAATGGTGGCTCTCCCATTATGCAGATAAGTCATAATGCACAGGAGTTAGCGGGAGAGGATTTGTGCTGAACAATTAATGAAGATAAGTAAAGAGAAGTCCATTGGCCTCTTGACTGAATCAGCTATGCCAATCCCACTAACCCCTTTCCCTCCGAGTGTGTGAGCAGAGATTTCCATTTCTAAAACAGGAACAACTGTTCCTGTTACGTCAGCAATCAAGCATAGCCTGGTGGTCTCCCACCGCTCCTTCCCTTGCCTTCCCCTGTCCGTCCATATTGTCTCTGAAGCCTACATGGTCCCCTTATCTTACCAGGATTACAGAGAGTGATTTACGGCCTAATCAGAGCACTGTACAACTTCTGAGATTGTAACTCAATGCATTTGGTCATGGAGCCTCAAATCATATCCATTTTGCTTATAGCTGCCGCACACTGTCTGGAGATTGTGAGACACAGATCAGCTGCCACCTTTTGGTCTCTTTTAATGTTCCACTTGGTAAGTTTACTAATGTGAGTAATTGTATGGAAAATTATGATCATAAACTTGAAATTTGCAATTCACGACCTTGTGCAGTCAGTCCGCATTGGCAACTCTGATAATTAAGGTGATCAGAATCACTTTCTACTCACCAAAACAAATATAAGGTGAAATGTTCATTCTAAACATTTTGGGACTTTGCACTGCGTAACCATAACACTGCTGTCCACTCAGTAAACAGCTCTGCTGCCTTTAATGGATACTACCTAGCAATCAAAGGCAGTTTCTATGCTTATCTTTCCCTACCTGAGCTGGATTTAAAGCGTCACAGAAATCAAAGAAAGGAAACTGGAAAGATGTCATGGGGCTGACGAACTTCCTCTTAGCTTCTCAGAAAATAATTACTTGAGATAATAAATTGAAAACAACATAATTACATTTGTAAAGCACCCTTCACGACTGGAGAACGGTGCTGAACAGAGAGGGATTAAGACCCGAGCATGGGAGGCAGGGTTGGGATCAGGGAGCGCAGAGAAGTAGGAGGGCGGCTGAAGGCATGGCCAAAAACAAAAGTCTTGAGTCGTGTCTTGAAGGAGGTGAGAGAGCAAGGCAGAGGTATTGTGGAATGGAGTTCCAAAGGGTGGGGGAAGAGTTGCTGAAAGACCAGCTGCCGATGGTAGGGTGGGAGATATGGAACAAGCCAGAGCCTGCCGAACGGAGGCAGCGGACAGGTTGATTGGGTTTAGCAGGTCAGAGAGGTAGGAAGGGGCAATGCTGTGGAGAGCCTTGAAAGTGACAAATTTCTACCAAATTTCTTATACAGGACATTTTAAATGACAGAAAACCAGACACAACTTGACCAAAATGAAATTGACCAAATTAAAGACATGCTGACAACTTCTTCTGGTTAGGCATTAATTTTCACCTCAAGCTATCAATGAATGCAATTCAGAGACCATATTTTGGCAGCTTTGTTGAATAAATCTGTTTAAAAGAAGATTTGTTTTGTTCAATCCAAAATCTAAAAACAAATGTATTCAACTTGAGGAAGGACCTACCTTGAACTTCCCCTGGTTACACCATTTCATACTGGTTTGCTGTAATGAATCGGGACAAACAGCAGGCCAGCAACATCCCGATCAGCTGTAACATAGAAGAGTAAAATAAGTGCTTATACTGTATTGTTTTAGGAAGCATTCTGGGATGTGTGGATTCATGTAAGGAGTATTGCTTAAAATCTTCCTGTACTGCACTGAAACACGTTTCTTTATCAAGCTTTTTGGGGTAGTTGAAAATTAATAAGAAAAATTAGTGGGCTGCTGAAGATTTAACTGGGATAGCTTAATTGAATTTCAAATGGTTATCCAATCTAATATCCTGCTCTCTTCCAAATTTACCATCTAAACACACCTGTGTATATTATACCATGCATCTGGGGATCAGTTTGCTTGAGAGTTAGGCCAATTTGTACGTCAAAGAAAATGGAAAGAGAGTTTCTGGGGGAGTATTTTACCTATTGTTCTCACTCTTGAGTTAAGATAAACTCGCCACTTAGGAATATTGGACCTTGATTAAATTACACCTGGTTAATGGTGGCTCTCCCTTTCATAACGCACAATAGTTAGTGGTGAGAGGAATTTGTGCAGGACAATTAATGAAAATGCAAAGAGTAGTTTGTTGGCGTCTGAGTGAATCAGGTATGCCAACAACCCACTACCCCCTTACCCTACGAGTGTGTGGGCAGAGATGTCTGTTTCTGAAACAGAGCATTAAAGACAACTGTTCCTGTTGCTTCAGCAAATAAGCATTATGAGCTTGGCTGTGACTGAGAACAGATGGCAGACAATGTCAACAACTAACAACACAGCACACGCACAAAACTGAGGACAGCTGAGACAGACTTTGAGAGAATCAAGGTGTCCAAATCTACTGTGCACCTTGTGAATTACTACAAGCAGCATGGCTAAAATGACCTCCCACTTCTTGGGGAGTCCCAGTATCTGAGAGTCCTTTCAAGGAGAATAAAACCTGCATCATACAATCGATTTATTCACAGACTGATTAACTTCAAATGATGGATGTGAAATGCAATTTACTTCTCCGCAGAGCGAATCGCAGAATATCGGTGAGGTAGAGGGGATTGAAAGGCAGCAGAGGGAAGCCAAAGAATTGCTGGAAGAAGATCAAAACTGCGGAGATGGACCCAGGGGTAGGGAAAGTGGACAAGAACTGGCACTGTGTGCGATACAGAGATTACACTATATGATTGGTAGAGAAGGTAGCTGACACTGTTTATAAGAACCAGCGTGGAGGGTTGGCACTGTGTGAGGAGCGGGGGGTAGGAATGCCACTACTAGAAGGGGTGGGGTATGAATTGCAGTGTGTTAGACGTGGGGAGGAGGGATAGCACTGTCTGAGGGGTGAGGAGGATGGGCAGTATTATATAGAAGATAGAGAAAAGGGTTAACAGACAAAACATTTGTTGGGTACTCATAAAATGGCAACCTTGACTCATTTGCTGTGCCACTGTAACCCCAAATCCTGTTCATCCCTACTCATTGTCCTCCAGGACTAGAGATATGACAAGAGAGACAAATGGTTTCCAAGATGTTACGAAAGACCTCTATTGATTTCACTTTTATTTGACCTGCAGATTGTTGGCTTAAAGGGTGAAATCACCGGACTTGGTCAAGTTACCTTGTCAGCATAGGTTTAGTGATGTTGGGTCCAATAAATATGTGAAGATAAAGTACATTCACTGAAACAGAGAATTCAGTTGTGGTGCTGCTTTAACTCTAGCATTGCATCAGGTACAATTTGGGAATGTTTCTTAACTCATTCTCATACCCAAATGTTAAGAAGTCCAAAAAGTAATATGGTTGTTGGGAAGACAGAGTAAGTGTATATGCTAATAGTTTATTTAACAGAATAACTTGCATTCTTAAAGCACAGAAAAAACAAACAGCAAGTGCAGCTGACAGAATCTTTTTAAACTACAACAAACTACAATTGTTTACCTGTAAGAAAGCAATTCCAAATGCAACCCCAGCAATAATTCCCATGTTCGTCTCCATAAAACCAGTCACCAACTCGTAGCAACCCTGTAAAATCAATCAACAAGTAAATCATGTTTTATATTTGATCTTATTGAAAAATATTTTTATCCAGTCCCAATTGTAGCTAATTCCATGTGTGAGTTGGCTACTGATTGTCCTTTTCAAACATGATTTAGGACACTCTTTCGTGCATTTTATTTAAAAAAAACACCTCTGGTAAACACACACAAAAAATTGGCACTTTTCAAAAACGCATTTGTGTTGTCATTTGAAAGAGTTTAATATTGTGTTTAAGGAGCATTATTTTTCTTACCAATAATGCCCCTTGTTACAGTTACTTTTATATTTCTTAATTGTAAGTGGTCTTCACAATTTACATAATATAACTGACAGACGGTAAAAAAAAATTGCTTTGAAGACAATCAAAGTATTTTACTTTTGGATGCTCTGAGATAATAGTTGAAAAGGATGCAGGTTTTGAGTTGCAAAGGGCAATTTCAAGACAAACACCAGGAAGAATTAACTACCCAGAGAGTAATTACCAACTGAAAACGTTGGCCAGGTAGGGTGACTGAGATTAAGATGGTGGACTTAAAAACATCTTAATGCTGTGATATGAAGATGGTAGGGTAGTATTCTGGAAGGAAGAGATCAAATGGGCTGTAGGTGCCTTCTTCATCGAAACCACCCCTGTGATCTTGTGAGAGTAAAAGCAGATACATTTACTCTCCAAAAGGAAGAAGCAGAAACAATTAAAATACAGTCCACAAAGTGTCCAATTATAAAATGGTATTAGCAAAGGCTAAAGATAATGTTTCTGATTGTCTGCACTCTTGGTAAAGTTTTGAAATGTGTTTATAACAAACTTTAAAAACTAGAAACTTTTTTTTAAAAAGCGTTCTTTTTCATCACAGGACTGTAATAATTACAGGTTTCTTTAAAGCCCTGTTTTCAGTGTGATTGTTGTTTTCCTCAAAAGACTATCAATAGAATGTTTTGTAATAACATAGACGATGAAAAGTCTTCAATCTATTTCAAGCACTGATATTATAGTTGCTACATCAATGGGGGGAAGAAGGGTTAAGTGAACATGCACTTCATAATCTCATTATTTTGAGAGGAGACTATATTTATAATATACAATATAGGTATACCACAATGGGAATATATCCATTTTAAAGCTGAGAAGACATTTGGTAGTCAAACAGTTAATAAAGATTTAGCAGAATATCTGAACTGATTGTGATTAAGATTGATGAGAACCTCGGGGTACAGATGGTCATATAAGAGATTAATTTCTATTATCTATGAGCTCTGATTCCAAAACCATCAACTTTCCAGTTGATGTTTAATGGGCCAAACAATTGCTGTCCAGTGGTTAATTAATTGTTCAATGGAAGTGGGTTACAAAAATAAATGAAATACACAAGGAGTTGCATCGCTAAAATTCCTTTTAATTGGCTCTGCAAGAGGGTTTAGAAAATAAAAGCCATTTTTAAAACATTTCTGAATGTAACCATATATGAATGTTTTGTAAGTTTATGTCCTTTGCCTTAGTCTAACTTGCACTGAAAAAATAGTATTTTTAATGCGGTTGTTGGATGAGCCAGTGTCTCAGTGTATTAATCTTGTGTGCCAAAGCTGGGTTCTAACTTGTTTTAACAACACATCTATGACTGACAGGCAGCCTTGGAGAAACAAAATGTAAACAGATGGTGAGCATCTATGTTTACATACACAAACTGTGTCCCATTATAACTTCAAAACAGAATCTATTTTAATATTGATTTAACAGAGATCTTGTGAATTTCTAAGTCAGTTAGCAAAAACAGATGACTGAAGATAGCCCTGCTGCTGGAGTGTCAGGAGGATAAGAAGTACGAGTTATGAGGCTGCTGACATTTTTGTAACTAGTGGTGAAGAAACCTATTTCACACTTAATGCCTGCGCAAAATGTAGCCTCTCATCATTTCTATATCCATTGAAAAATAAAGATTAGTTATCTCCAAAATACCTCCTCCATTTTATATCATTGCTAAGGCAATAGTGGTGGAATAGAAGCTCTTCACGTACCTGCTGATAAATTTTTGTGATGGCAATGGTTATGTTCCGCAAATCCTCTGGGTTACAGTCACTGTTGTTTATACAACAGCTCTCAGGAATGCCATGTTCGGGCCAGTAAGTGCTGGAGATCCAGTTTGTATAATTCTGTACACCACAGCAGCGCAGCTACACAAGCAAAACATTCAGTTTGCACACAGTCCTTATTAGCTGTAGACAGCACACCTTTCTAGAATGTTAATTAAACAATTCTACTTTACTTCAAAAAATGTTGTATCCATTGGGCCATTGACTGTCCAGCACCTCAGGACGTCCTCCTGACGTGAAAGGCACTATACAAATATAATTTTGTATTAAACTCTCAAAATGTATAATTCCCATGTCCACTATCTGAATATTTTACATTTCTGCTGGACTGTGAAGTAGTTCTCCCAATTCTTCACAGATTTCTACTGCCAACAAATTCACTGCTGCAAACTACTCTGGCACATTTATGAATAAGCTCCAGGATTGTAACATAGAGACAACATCACTGTTGTCAAGACGTTCAGCAGCCTGGTAGACATATAGCAGCAATGGGGTAACAGAACAAATAATACAGAGATTCTCTCACTTTAGAGAATGAAAACCACAGTTTTTATGATCATTCACAGTATGTACAATGTTTCAGAATATAATGATTGTATAATTAATAAGGGCTATCCCTTTCCTACAAACCATCCCTCCATTATTCAACACTTAATTTTCTTTGATCTAACTGTAGATCGCCCGATCCCTCTCCTCCTTCAAGACCCACCTCTTTGACTGTGCTTTTATTCAATCTCTTTCTCTCCGCCCTCTACCCTCCCCAATCTCTGCCCCCAGCTTGGGTCTGGAATACTATCCAGCCAGCGCCTTGGGACATCCTCCCGACGTGAAAGTTTCTGTACAAATATGAATTTTGTTGTTGTTGTGTATGTAACATTCCACCATAAACTCTTTGGACATTGAAAATCATCACCTGCAGTCAGAAGTGAGAATGTGTAGATTCAATAATGGGATGTATCAGAATAAACAACTGGTGTACCATTTCCCTAGATAGTTTAAGTTTTCAACTTTACTTTCAGTGTTCATGAATTATGTAATTTCCTGCAGACTGTTTCCCTTTAATAAAAAAAATTGCTGTCCCCAGTATGAAGGTCACCAGACTTAGCTGTGTTGTTGGTAGATGATTACTTTACTTACACTGTGTTGTACATCATCCACTGCACGACTTTTCTCATCCTTTCCATTGTAATTATGGACAGCATCCGTGTAGGTCTTGTAGAAAATGTCCTTTATCTTGGAAGAAAGCAAACACAAAATAACTATTTACCATTTTCACAAACAAAAGGATTATTGTTAGAGATTCCTTTTACAGGTTGCAGAAGCAACTTAGCTTACAGGCCTTGAGAGTTGTATTCAGTTTGTGTGGTACAACAATAAGTCTATTAATTGGTGAAACACAGATTCCCTCCATCCCACACTCCATCTCAAACATGTGTGTTTGAGAGAGATAGAGAGAAAAAAAGCTGGCAGTCGTTATGTGGGGCATGTCCTGAATCCACTATGAATGATTGGGGTGCATGCCAGTGAAATGAGTTTCAAATGCTGTCAGGCATCAGTGGGTTGTCATGTTGTTGCATGATGTCATGTGTACTAATGTTGCACATATAGACACTATGCGCAGAAGGTGATGACAGCAAATTGACATCAAATTGATTTCCTGCACATTTTCAATCAACACGAAGAGCATGCATTAGTGGTGGTTTTGGGTAATGTGCAACACACAGCAAGTAACAACAACCTGACATTCAGATAGTTTGCCTTTTTTTTTAGCATGGCAAACTGGCTTCTCAGCCCTGGAACCCAGATGTATAATGCTTCTGGTCATCACAGGTCCACAGTAGACACACATTATAAGTGAGATAATGAATATATGCAAGTGAGTTAGTTATAACAGGGTTCTTGGTTAAACTAAATCATGAATGACTGTATTTCAAAGGTTTAATTATATTTCTCAGGCCTTTCTGAAGTGAACCCTTTATAAATAAGCACACAATGAAAACATTATGCATAAAATGTTGGATTGGGCCAGAGGTAACTGGTGGATTGATTCTCCTGCAATTGTAACTCCTGAAAATTCCAACACTTACCTCATGCCTGAACACAAATCCAGAAATGCCGGCAACCAGCTCTGCCAGGAAGACCAAGGACAGGAACATGGCATACTACAAACAGGGGAGAAATAACCTCATCAGTTAATACCCAGGAAGCTTGTACAAAGCAACTAAAACAAAAGTAAATGTTTCAAAATATGAAATAAAAGAAATGCAGAAAACAGAAGGGTCAAATCTGAATCATTAAAGCACTTTGGCTTGTTCAGGTGCTGACTGATCTGATGTGGATTTCCAACATTCTCTGTTTTTATGATGGATAGAATGACATCTGACTGCAGAATAATTTATCTGGAGAATATGCACAACTGCTACATCACAAGAGTTTCAGACTGAATGCCTGATAATCCATGTGCATTTAGGTTTATCACCTACAGTAGAAAACTGCAAACTTAGGTGTAATAACGGATAGAAACAATACTGCAGGTTAAATACAGGTTACAACAGGAATGTATTCACCACAGACTGTGTCAATGGAAAATCACCACCAAACAGCAGCATTTTGACACTTTGGGAGAGCTAGAAATCAACAACAACAACAATAAAATTACATTTGTATAGCACCTTTCACGTCAGGAGGACGATCCCAAGGCACTGGCCAGACAGTGTTCCGGACCTGGGATTAGGAAGTGTGGAGGGAACAGAGGGGAAGTATGTGACTGATGGCATAGTCGAAACGAAGGGTGTTGAGGCTAGGGAGGGGGCGAGAGTGAAGGAGGCTAGGGAGGGGGTGAGGCAGAGGGTTTGCGTGATGGAATTCCGAAGTTAGGAGGCAGAGTGGCTGAAGGATCACCCGCTGATGGTGATAAAATTAGCTAAAATAATGGCAAACAGACAATATTTATCTTTATGGAGATGAGCCAGAAAATATTTGAAGTGATTTAAACAGGAAGAGGGTTGATTTCAGAAACATTACAATAAAAAATAAAACGAATCACCAACTCAGTGCCTTGTTGCACCAACTCAGTGTGTCACAGAATGGTGGTACAGGGGAGAGGGTGATTCCTGGCAGGGAATCAGTTGTGAATCACTGTACAATGAGATCTCAATCATTGCGAATCCGAGTGAAGGTCAGGTTCCTACTTCTTTGCCAACATAGTCGGAAATGTATGGCATGCAGAAACTCAGAGCAGAGAGAGAGAGAGAGACTCCCCCTTGTGTACCTTCTGGTAATCAATTTCAGATTAACACTGGCAGATCGTGAGAACAGATTGCCATCTCCCCTCCCTGACTTGGTCAAGGATGGTAAACGGGAACAGGCAGACGCAAGAGAAGAAATAACTTATTTATAACAAACCGTCTAAATTATAATAAAGGATGAACGAAATGTCCCTCCATCAGATTTCATGCTGTTTGATTTCATTCCTCCCTATCATTTATTGTTAAATTGTAAATGAACATACGTCCATAGTAAACATGTGGTGAATAGATCACAATTTTTACTGTTGCTGTTTGCTAGATACCGATTTCACTCTGGGTGTATATTCTTGTGGTAAAATGCTCCTTGTGTATCACTTACCAGTTTGAGCATCCATGGGCTGCCCCGACATGTTGCAAAGCAGCCAAATAGTCCAAAGACAACAATTGTTGTCCCAGTTCCAATAAGCACATAGGGTGCATTTGTGGAGTTCTCAGCGACGAGTGAAATATACGTTCCTAAAGTGAGTTTACCCCATACTCCAACAGCCAATAGGACCACGCCCGTGATCTGTAAGATAAGGAAAGATGAGTTAATCACCCATTAAAAAAAATCACTTCTTCTTGACAACGCAAAGCAAAATAGCATGTTAACACTCTCAAATTCTTGAAATGAGGCTCTAGCTTCTGGGTGGCATCAATAACAATGTCCACATTGTTATGCTCCTTTGATATTGGTGCTCGAAACAATACCACACCAATGATAAAAGTAATAATATAAAAATCAGCATAACTGATGCAATAGTATGAAGACCTTTTTATATATCTAAGTGAAAAGTGAGACATTTCTTAACAGATTCACACGTATTTTATTCCTTTATCTATATACTTACAGTTTCTTCAATGGATGGCAGCCTTGGTGGGTCAAACCAAACTGACTCAGAAGCTCTCAAAAGGACTATTCTTAATTTTGTTACAAATGCACAAAACGTAAAGACTACATGATAGTGTCGATTCACAAGACTGAAGATTTAGGCTCAATACGGAAAAAAATTAAATCACATCTTCACAATAATAATCTCCTTAAACATCAGATAGGAAAACAAAAGAAATCAACTGCTGTTTAATCCACATGTTAAAAAATCCCTGAACATTTGTTTGTTTAAAATGTATTTTTTTAAAAAACTTTTGGGTACAATGAGTGCTATTCAGTAGCTTGGGGTGTCTTTCTGATGTGAAAGGCGCTTTGAATTGTAATTTTATGTAATTTTATGAAAGGCATTATCCAAATATAATTTTGTTGTTGTACTGTACCAAAACTGTCAGTTTCACTCAGATCACTTATATTTTACAGTCAACAACAACAACAAAATTACACTTATAGAGCGCCTTTCACGTCAGGAGGACATCCCAAGGCACTGAACAGTTGAACACAATCTTAAACTACTGGCAGGAAATTGTAGGATCAATGTTGCGGAAGGCATAGGCAAAAAGATCAGATGAATCTGAGAAAACTCAGATAATCAGTTAAATTGCAATTAAAAAATAGCTTCACTATTCATAGTCCTCGAATACAATATACAGGTATGCAAGGGGTGGGGGGAGAGAGACGGCTGTGGGTGGGGGGGGTGAGGGGGAGAGAGACTGCTGGGGAGGGGGGGGTGAGGGGGAGAGAGACGGGAGGGGGGAGGGGGAGATAGACGGCTGGGGGGGAGAGGGGGAGAGAGATGGCTGGGGGGGGGAGAGGGGGAGAGAGACGGCTGGGGGGGGCAGAGACGGCTGAGGGTGGGAGGAGAGGGGGAGAGAGACGGCTGGAGGGGGGGGAGAGGGCGAGAGAGAGGGCTGGGGGGGGTCAGGGGGAGAGAGACGGCTGGGGGGGGAGAGGGGGAGAGAGACGGCTGTGGGGGAGAGGGGGAGAGAGACGGCTGTGGGGGAGAGGGGGAGAGAGACGGCTGGGGGAGGGGGGAGAGGGGAGAGAGACGGCTGGGGGGGGGGAGAGGGGGAGAGAGACGGCTGTGGGGGAGAGGGGGAGAGAGACGGCTGGGGGGGGAGAGGGGGAGAGAGACGGCTGGGGGAGGGGGGGAGGAGAGGGGGAGAGAGACGGCTGGGGGGAGAGGGAGAGAGACGGCTGGGGGGTGGAGGGAGAGAGAGACGGCGGTGGGGGGGGGGGAGGAGAGGGGGAGAGAGATGGCTGGGGGGAGGGGGAGAGAGACGGTTGGGGGGGGAGAGAGAGATGGCGGGGGGGGGGGGGAGGGAGAAAGAGACAGCGGGGGGGGTGGTGGGGGGGAGAGACGACGGGGGTGGGGGTTGCGAGAGAGGGACGGGGGGGTGGGAGAGACGGGGTGGATGTGATAATATACAGATAGATAGAGATGGGGGGGGATGTGAGAGAGGAGAGAGACAGAGAGACACAGACAGAAAAACACAGAGATGGAGAGAGTGAGAGACACAGAGAGAGAAAGATATTTACCTCCTGAGAAGATAGGCCCCGAATGTGCGCGCACTCCGATGCGCGCGCGCATGCGCAGTACGGAAAAACAGAAAATATCGGTATTTCGGTATATCTCGATATGAGCCAACCGATATATCCATATCCGGAAAATTCCCATATCGCCGTTCCCTAGTGGACAGTCAATATTTCAGACCCGAGCTGAGAAACAGGGTGGAGGGAAAGGAGGTGACTGATGGGACCGTCGAAGAGGAGGGTCTTGAGAGGGGACTTGAAGGAGGGCAGGGAAGGGGTGAGGCAGAGGGAGCATGGGATAGAATTCCAGATGTTAGGGGCAGAGTGGCTGAAGGCTCACCTGCTGATGATAGGGTGGGCGGGGGACATGGAGCAAACTGGAGCCCGCTGAGCGAAGGGAGTGGGCAGGTTGGTAATGGGTTAGGAGGTTGCAGGGGTAGGGTGAAGTGAGGCCATGGAAGGCTTTGAAGGTGAGGACCATGATCTTGAATTGAATCATCTGGGTGATGAGGAGCCAATGGAGTCGGGAGAGAATGGGGCTGATGGGGTCATGGAGCTCGGAGCGGTAGAAGACGCGGGCCGTGATTATCTGCAGCCTATGGAGGGAGGAGTTGGGAAGGCCGACAAGCAGGGTGTTGGTGTAGTGAAGCCTGGATGTGATGAAGGCACGAATAAGCATTTCAGTGTCCTGTGGGGTGAGGTAGTGACGGAGTCGGGCAATATTGCGGGGGTGAGGGAAGGCAGAGTGGGTCATGGCTTGGATATAGGGGAAGGAAAGACAGTTGAGGATCGAACAAGACACCTTGGTTCCTGATTGGCTTGGTGAGGTTGAGTGTACAACCATGGAGGTTGATGCTGCCTGATGTGTGAAGGTGCTCCTGCGAGTCAATCAGGAGGGCTTTGGTCTTGTTGACTTCAACTGCAGAAAGTTAGCTCTCATCCAGGACTTGATGTCTGACAGGCAGTCTCAGGACAGCAGTGGTCCTGGAGTTGAAGGTGGAGGCAGAAAGATAGATTGGGTGTCATCTGCATATATGTGGAAATTGATCCCATGTCTGTGGATGATGTCGCCAAGGAGGAGCATGTAGATATTGAAAAGTGGGGGACCAAGGACAGAGTCCTGGGGGATGCCATAAGTGACAGTGCAGGGGCTGGAGGAGAAGCCATTGGTGACGACAAAGTGGAGACGATGAGAAAGGTAAGAGCTGAACTATACAAGGGCAGTTCCGTGACAATTGAGCTGGGAGGAGAGGCGGTATAGGAGGATGCAGTGGTCGACTGTGTTGAAGGCAGTAGAGAGGTCAAGGAGGATAAAGGAGGCAGAGAGAGCCCGGAACTCAAATATTTAAAATGTCTTTAAAGACTTTGACCAGGGCTGTCCCCGTGCTATGGACAGCACGGAAAGCGGATTTTAGGGGTTCAAAGAGGGAATGGTGAGAAAGAAAGGAGCGAAGCTGGGAAGCAATGACTCATTCCAGGGCCTTAGAGGGGAATGGGAGGTTGGAGTTGGGGGTGGTAGCTGGAGAGTACTGATGGATCCAACGAAGGTATTTTTACAGGCGTGTAGAGTAAGGAAATTTGCCCAAGGTTTCACCTTGCCTGGAATCAAACTCAAGTCTCTTGCCTGTAAGGCAAGTCCACTGAGCTACAGGACACCAATAGGAAGATGTTTGAACAAACTTTTTTAAAAAATCTGTGTGTATGATCAAAAAAAGTTCATTCCTTTTAAAATGTCACTGTAATCAAAAGTATGTGCCCAATCTACCAATTATCTAAACTGTCCCTCTTAATGTATTTTGCTTGACCGGAAATGGATTGTTGTTATTTAGAATAGGACATTATTCTAGATTTATTTAAATAAGTCGCTTTAAATACATCTTATTTATTGCATTCAAAATGTTACCATTGCCACTTTGCAGACCTTTCCATCTCACCCAAAGAACGAGTAATGGTTGAACACAGTCGTAGAATCAAAGAATCTGAATTTTACAGCACAGCAGAGGAGGTCGTTTGGCCCCTTGTGACGACTATTTGAAAGAGATATCAATGAGTCCGACTCCCTGGCACTGCATTTTTTTTCCTTTTTAAGTACCTATCAAAATCCCTTTTGAAAGCTATTGTCAAATCAGCTTCCACCAGTGCATTTCACACTGTATTAATTCTCTAGGTTAAAAAAACTTCTCCTCCCCTCTGGTTCTTTTGCTAAATATCTTAAATGTGTCCACTTGTTACCGACTCACTTGTCAGAGGAAAAGTTTTTCCCTATCTACTCTATCAAAACCCCTCATAATTTTGAACAGCTCAATTACATTTCCCCTCAACCTTCTCTGCTCCAAAGAGAATAATCCCAGCCTCTCCAGTCTCTCCACACAACTCGCGTCCCTCATTCCTGGCATCATTTTTGTAATGCTGTCCTGTCAGGCAATGTGCTGTGTTTAATGTCACACAAACTACAATCCTGTTGAACAACTATAATCTTAATGGCTGATTTGGTGATATAATGGGAGGAGCTGTGGGGATATTGTTAGATAAACTGTGACAAGAAATTACAATTCAAACATTTTAACCACTGAACACCCCTTTGTGAATAAATGCTCCCTTTACTGCAATAGATTTTTATGGTATCTAAATCAGTTCAGTATAAACTGAGCACTGACATTAAAGCAAAATAAAAATTTGGCTACACCTTTACATAGAAACACCAGCAATAAAATCCATGGGGTTAATTTGCAGTATTTACGAAATGCAAGTCACGCAAATAAGAACTTCTTCTGGGAACCATAAATATAAGTGAAGTGTATTTCACACTGATCACGCAAACACTGGACACAGATATAATAATAATTATTATTAGATGTTGGGGCAAAGTGGAGTTCCTGTGGATTCATGCAAATTCTTAGCCTGCATCTGAATTACTCTTAACGAGATAATAAAAGGAAATCTTAAATATAATTCAGTGGTGTCACTCTTACTGTGGCAAACTTGCTGGTGTCAGGATTGGAGAAAGACACAAAATGGCAGAATCATGAATTATTCAACGGTCAGGAGCATACAAAGCAGTATTCATTCTTCATGGAACAATCTTTTGTAGGACCCAGATATCCACATACTCTCATTTTCCAGCAGGGTTCTTTGAATAACAATAAGGAGTGTGAATGCAGTCACTAACTTTAGTATAAATCCTGTGGATCGCTTTGAGACATCCTCCTGATGTGAAAAGTATCATATTAAATGTAGATGTTATTATTATTTTATAAACCTGCCCTGTAACCTTTTGGGTTTGTTTAGTTTAAGTACTATACTACCCTGGATCCTATTTTTGCCCACCAGGCCAGGCTGGTTCAACTAGTGGCCTCTGGGCTACATCTGGCACATGAGATGATTTAATCTGGCACAGTGTGTGTCCGGAGCCAAGGCTTGGTCTGACCAGCGTACAAGGCTCTGGTTAGCAACAGAATCTTGTCAATCATTCGCAAAACGGTTACAAGGAGACAGACACACACACACACAGTGACGCAAAGAGAGATCAAGACACACACACACACACACACACAGAGAGAGAAATACAGAGACATACAAACAGAGAAAGAGAGAGATACATACACACAGATACTGAGAGAGATATGAAGACAGAAACAAAGTGAGATAAACAGAGAGACAAAGATACACAGAGAGAGAAAGATACAAAGAGGGAGATACACAGAGAGCGAGAGATACAGACACCAAGAAAGCTACAGAGAGAGAGAAAGAGACAGACAGACAGATATAGACACAGAAAGGCAGAGAGACACAGAGAAAGAGAGAGAGACATACATACAGAGGCAAATACCTCGTCACTAGATGTATTATTGTTTCAAAATTTGTATGAATTTTTACATTGCCTATTTAAAATTTGCCTTGCAACTAAAATATAGTGAGATTAAGTAATACAGTACACAATTTAAAACATAGGATTTCTATATGATTCTCATAGATTATGTTGATGTGTCATTTATTATAGCTGGTATCTAGTAACTGGCCCTCCACAGCCAATAAATTCTTTCAGTTTAAAGCTCTCAAGTGCTATCAACAGAAGAGGTCTTGATGTAAATAAATAATATAATAATAATATTATAAATAAATAATGCCACTTATGATGTGACTCATCTAATCTTTAGATGATAAAACCTTCTGGTTTTGAGTTTGGATTAAAACCCAGCTACCAGGCGATGGCAATTAAACACTGACCTGGTCTTGAACATTTTCTGACTGTTTCGAACAAGGCCACGCAAAAATCTAACATTTGAGAATGTATTGTTGAAAGTACCAATTATTTATTAACGGTATAAGATCTATGTTTTTCACCATGCCTTTGGCCATCTCTGATCCCTCCCAGTTTGGGTGCCCAGACAGCCATATGAAACACTTTTGGAACATCCTCCAGATGAGAAAGGTACAAATTTTGTGGCTACACGCCACACCTTAAATTAAATATTATTACACAGTTGGTTCGAATGATCAGAAACTGAGAGAAGGCTGAAGCATGAAAACAGCTTCTCCTGCTGCACTAAACTGAACGAGACTAAATACAATCTTCAAGAGCGTTCTCCACGAGCAATGAAGATTGAATACTGCTCTGAATGTCCCTTATCACTGAATAATTCATGAGTCTGCCATTTTGTGTCTTTTCCCATTGCTGACTCCAACCAGAATGTAGTGGTTTCTGCGGTAAGAAGTGACACTGTTGCATTATACATGAGATTTGCTTCCAAATTTCTCTAACAGCAATTTAAGTGTCTGGGAACCCATTTATGAGTGATTTTTTCTTAAAGGGCTAAAGAATGTTTCTTGAAATAAATGCAGAAAATTGCTTCTCCCTCCTGATGGAGAACTGTAGCCAGAAGAGTCAAAACCAAGATTCATTACTGCAGAAATCTTGATTGCTCTGTTGCTTGATCTGTCCATTCTCTGCTTCCCTATCAAAACCCCTCTTGACCTCAGGATAGGAAACCTCAATCTCTTTCCGTTCACCATATACATTAAAGCTATAATATCAGGTAGATCTCCTGCCAGTCAGAATAACTCTTCAAACTCGGCCGAGGTAAGACATTTCCCCCAAATATGCTGCTAACGCTATCAGTATCATAATATCAAGCACCTCCCCCAACCACTTGCCTCAGTAAGACTGGAATTGGGAGTTGGGTGCAGCTAAAATGAGGATCTGAAGGAGCTGCCAAATCTCGTGATCAAAGCACCTGCTGCATCCAGTGACTAAACTCATTTGTGCAACTTCCTCTTATTCTTTTTCCACTTCCTTTTGAGGAATACCAATTTCCATGATGTTCTGCTATGCTTTGGCCAAGTTAACATTGCATCTAAACCAGAGCCCTTCCTCTCCATACCATTCAACAACAAAATTACATTTGCACAATGCCTTTCACATTGGGAGGTAGTGCCAAGGTGCTCGACAGGTCGTATTTTGGACCCGAGCTGCGGGGTAAGGATTGGGGATGGTGAAAGCCATCCCTTGCACAACTCCACCGGAGTTGGAGGTTTGATCAAAAATATGGTCAAAGAGGTCTTTGAGGTGCATCTTGAAGGAGGCAAGGGATGAGATAAACTGGAAGGTTTGCGGGATGGAGTTTCAGAGGGTGTGGTCAGAGTAGCTGAAGGCTAGCCCGCCAATGGGGGTGGGCGCGGCAGGGGACATGAAAAAGGCCATAACTCGCTAATCAGTGGGAATGGGCAGGTTGGTGGTGGGATAGAGGTTGTAGTGGTAGTGGGAGTGAGGCCATGGAGGGCTTTGAAGGCGAGGACCAGGATCTTGAACTGTATCCCCTGTGTGATGGGAAACCGGTGGAGTTGTGCGAGGGTAGGGTTGATAGGGTCACGGTTGATAGCCCAGTGCGGGAGAGGACACGGACTGCAGAGTTCTGGATGATCTGCAGCCTATGGAGGGAGGAATTGGGGACGAGCAACAAGCAATGGGTTTGCACAGTCAAGCCTGGAGATTATGAATGCACGTATGACAGTTTTGGCGACCTGTAGTATGATAGAGTGGTGGAGCTGGGTGATGTTGCACAGGTCAGGGAAGGCAAAGCAAGTCATTGCTGCATAAATATCCAGTTACTTCATGCTATCTCAACCATGTGTTTCATACACACCGTGTGTATGTAATTCTAGTGAAGGCGACTGATAACGCAATAGCAAACATAAACGTCTTATTCTTCTGATGTGGAAATACTATACAGAATACCACATAACATTGCCTTCACTATCTCCTTTTTGGCCCTGCTCTATCTATCTCCACTATCTTTTTTCCTTTCTGATGAGTTCCCAAAGAGATTTGTTTGTGTTTTGAAATAGCTGCGGCATTTGTTTTTTGCTTTCTTGCAATGACAGCACTCCACGAGAAGCCGGTTGTGAATGGTACTGGCGAGCAAGGGCTGCAGATTTCAATAACTTGTCTATCCACTGCCAATGTCTTAACTGGTACCACAGGGGCACTGGCCCTGTCTGCAAACCACAGAGTGTGTACAGGCTTATTCCACTGCCTGATGCTTCCTGTCGAAAAACTGACAATGGAACAATGGTAAAGCTTTTCTGTGAAAGCTTTGTGAGTAGTCACGTGGCCCATCTCTTTGTGCTATACGCTGGAAGATATTTCCCATAAATCATACGCTTGCCTCTAAACAAAATACGGTAATGCTTCGCATTAACAATGTTTTGGATGATAAATTTCATCCACCCCACCACCATTTCTTTTACTGGGTTGTTTTATAGCATTTCAATTCCATTATAAGAACAATAACTTTGATTTATATAGCGCCATCCACGCCGGACGGTGCCTCAGAGCGCTTGTACAGCAGTCCCACAGGTTCCAATCACACCCAGTATCTTGCCCAATCCTGTCCTCATCCAACAAATATACCTGGGCATCTTCAACAGGTATTAATTGACAGAGATCAAGAGTGGGAATGCTGACTGACTTTCCCCTTTGCTAATGTTGAGTTCAATCTCCACTGAGATTAGTTGGTGATGCACAGATCAGGCATCAAATCAGTATGTCACAGCTGTTCACTGAACAAGCTCCCCGAGCTACTGTGAAGCTCTTCTCCATTCATCTATTAGTGAAATTGTTATTCTACACTGAACAGTGGGGGTTGGGACAGGCCTGTGTACCTGGAAGACACAAGCAAGCAATTATTTCCAGAATAGAATGTAAAATGCTGAATTGTGTACAAGCGCAGGAGAGGAGAATGTATCACGTTTGTTGCAGTTTTGTATGCTTCACATTTGTGCTTTATAATTTCATTCTTGTTGATTTGTGCTGTATCTCCATTAGTATAGGTCCTTCATCTAACATAAATCTCAAGGAGTCATGGTAAATGTGGAAACCTCACACGTAGGGAACGGCGATATATCGGTATATCGCTAAAACCCGATATGATTTTCATATCGATATGCCGATATAGACATTTAAAAAATACCGATATATCGAAAAACGATATATCGAGGTAAAAAATCGGGATGCGAGCACAATCAACTACAAGACCCAGAATGCTCATCTCTATACACAATGCACAGACCGAGGTGCAAAGCCGCCATCTTGTATTCATAGTCCTCGAATACAATATACAGGTATGCAAGGGGTGGGGGGAGAGAGACGGCTGTGGGTGGGGGGGGTGAGGGGGAGAGAGATTGCTGGGGGGGGGGGGGGGTGAGGGGGAGAGAGACGGCTGGGGGGGGGAGGGGGGGGAGAGAGACGGCTGGGGGGGGAGAGGGGGAGAGAGACGGCTGGGGGGGAGGGGGGGAGAGGGGGAGAGAGATGGCTGGGGGGGAGATTGGGAGAGAGATGGCTGGGGGGGCGAGGGGGAGAGAGACGGCTGGGGGGGAAGGGGGAGAGAGACGGTTGGGGGGGGGGAGAGGGGGAGAGAGACGGCTGGGGGGGGGGGGGGGGAGAGGAGAGGGGGAGAGAGACGGCTGGGGGTAGGGGGAGAGAGACGGCTGGGGGGGTAGGGAGAGAGAGCCGGCGGGGGGGGGGGGGGGGGGGGGGAGAGAGACGGCTGGGGGGAGCGGGAGAGAGACGGCTGGGGGGGGAGGGAGAGAGAGACGGCGGGGGGGGGGGGGGGGAGGGAGAAAGAGATGGCTGGGGGGTTGGTGGGGGAGAGAGACGACGGGGGTGGGGGGTGCGAGAGAGGGACGGTGGGGGGGGGGGGGGGGGAGGGAGAAAGAGACGGCTGGGGGGGGGGAGAGAGACGACAGGGGTGGGGGGTGCGAGAGAGGGACGGCGGGGGGGGGGGGGGGGGGAGAGACGGGGTGGATGTGATAATATACAGGTAGACAGAGATGGGGGGGGGATGTGAGAGAGGAGAGAGGGAGAGACACAGACAGAAAAACACAGAGATGGAGAGAGTGAGAGACACAGAGAGAGAAAGATATTTACCTCCTGAGAAGATAGGCCCCGAATGCGCGCACACCCGGAATGCGCGCGCGCATGCGCAGTACCAAAAAACTGAAAATATCGATATTTCGGTATATCTCGATATGAGCCAACCGATATATCCATATCCGGAAAATTCCCATATCGCCATTCCCTACTCACACGACATAATCTTAAATACAGTATCCCCAGCCCACTCATACTATCTAGAAATAGCAACTACTGTATTTAGAAAAGACTGGAGTTTAAGATAGGCAAGGCTTTCTTCTGGACTTTCTCACAATTTTTAATTCTTTAATCAAATTACCTCTAAACAGGGTCACACATGCAGCGTAAGTACAACTAACCCACCTGTAGCACAAATAAACACACACAGAAACAAGGTGCCCACCCCACCTTCTATAAACAACACACATCCAACCATTGTTACACACACGCTCAAAGTGAAAGAAACCAACTAAACGCAAACACAGAATCGTAGCTACTATTTAGAGATTGCACATCCCAATCCAAACAAATCAAAAATGTAATGCAATTTCCTACAGGTTGTGGTAATGGATAATATCAAACTTCACCAGCAATGTATGAAACTGTATTAAAACTGTAAAGCATTTAAAAATGTAGACTGGAATTGGACCAAAAAATTGGCTGAATGATGTTAAAAAGCTTTAGATTATGTTATACAGTTCAATGATTTCATGGAATATTTATTGAGGCTTTATAGGGGTGCAGTCGTCTGAATTTGATGTATTTTGTAGGCTTTGCTGCCACCCAGTGCGCATGTCTTGTAATAACTTTATTTTTCTTTCATACACATTTATACCCGTTCTTATATTTTTTTAAAATCTACCTTCTTCATAGTTTAATGAATTAAGAACAAAATAATCAGCATAAATATCAAAAGGCAAGCAAGAAAAAATGAAAGAAACCATGCATTTTTATATCTTTATCACATTGCAATATCCCAAAGCACCTCACAGGTACAATAAGGTGTATATCAATCATTCTGTAGTCAAATGTGCTAACCACATCCACCAAGAGGGACCCACAAACAGCCAAGAGGTAAATAACCAATTAATCTGGTAGGAATACGCACAAGATATTAGAAGAAAAGTCTTCTCGCTTTTTAAATTGTCTGAGGAGATTTTTTAAATCCACTTTAATGGGCAAACTTGGTTTAATGAGCAGCTGAAAATTTAAGTGTTCTTATTCGGTGTATGTTTGATGATGTATACTTACATGGTGTAAGTTTGATTTCAGACCATAATGAGAAAAATTGTGCTTTCCCCCAAACTGATGGATTTGGTGACCCAATCGTGGTGAATATAAAGCAAGATGTTTGAATTATGTATCTAGCACATAAGCACACAAGTCCAGACAAAATTGCAAAATACTGCAGATGTACACTGGGGAGACCAAATGCAGATTGGGTGACCGATTTGTCGAACTCCTCAGTTCTGGCCGCAAATACAACCCTGACCTACCGGTTTCATGTCATGTCATCTATCCTTCCCACTCGCAGTCTGACCTCTCCATCCACAGTCTCCTACGGTGTTCCATTGAACTGCAGCACAGGCTCGAGGAGTAGCACCTTATCTATCCACTAAGGAGTGTACAGCCCTCTGGCCGTAATATTGATTTCAACAGTTTCAGGCCATAACACCTCACCTTCTCCCTCATGTGATTATCTGATCTGCCTGTTCTTTTGCAATTTCACCCCCTCTTTGTTTAACGTTATTAACATCTCTTTTCTCCAGTTTTGTTGCAATCCCCCCACTTTTGTTTTACAACATTTACACTTCTTTAACCCATCATCTCCTGTCCTGTACCCCATTTTCTCCTTTGCCTTCCTTGCCCTGCCTCTCTCTCTCTCTGTTAGTCCTTAAAAGCCTCTCCCAACATGTCCTAGTTCTGAGGAAGGGACGTGGACCTGAAACACTGACTCACTTTTCCTTTCTCAGTAGATGCTGCCTCACAACAACAACGACTTGTATTTATATAGTGCCACTGCCCTCCATGCCAGACAGCGTCTCAGAACACTTTACAGTAGCAGAGCCCGGGGAGCCGAGCCTGGAGCTAACCCCCTGGAGGTCTCAGTCATTTCTGTTTTTGTTCCAGACAAAATAATTGATTATGGAAAATGATATGACTGTAACATCAGGTACTTCCTATACAGTCCTGACCCCTATTGTTTCCTCATTGAGAAGCTGCATGATGAGCTACATCTATGGAGCTCTGAAAGAGTAGGTTTGATTCTTAAGTGGTCATTCTTTGTGTACTTTGACAGTGAGTGTTGGCAGGCTATTTATTGATTTATTTATTTATTCAATTGCACATCTCATCACAACTGAGCCAGCTCCTATTCTCACCCAATATTTCTGCAAAGTGTTCTGGTTTAGCAATCGGGAGAGAGAAAATTGGCTGAGTTTTCTTCTCTAAACCAAGGACCTTGAGGCCAATTATTCCTTTCTTTTATGTTTTATTTCTAGGAAGACCTGTCTTCAAGGCAATATTACTGTGGTGACAGAATCCACAACTCAAGGCAATGAGCTAGGTGTCCATCTGAAGTTTCTCAACAATTCATTTTTAATAGTATTACAGTAAAAGTTCATTTATCTGGCACCTAACCAACCGGAACGCTCAACCCCAACCGGTACCACCCAATACAATTCACCATTCCAGCGAACGGATCTCATACCGGAGCTATCCGGGACATTCATGAGTATGCTCACTTAGCGCATGCGTGCAATGCGTGTCCAGGCCACTTATTAAACTTATCAAACGATGGAATTTTTAGTTTACCGATCATTTTACTGAGAGTGCTGGTAAGTATCCATACAATATTCTGTTATTATTTAGTCTATTATTAATATGGTATGTTTTAAATTAAGTTAATTTTTTGTGTAAGATTTTCGGCAACTTGCCGCTTGAATATCCAGCATATTCAATTAACCGGCACCGGTCAGGTCCTGAGGGTGCCGGATAAACAAGCTTTTACTGTAATAGGTTTCTCTTTGGTTCTTTCTGTGATTAGCGAGCTCAGTAAAGCATCAAATTCACATCTAGAACTCTTTGGCCTATGTGGCTCAGAGCTGACTTTCTCCAACAGGCCATCAGAGCGGAGCTTTACATAATAATATTACATACAACTTGGTGACAAGATGCACATCATTTTCCGAGATGTTCTACTTTCTATAAACCTCTCCACCTTCCAATATACCAATGATACACCATTAACACCTCTTTAACCCATTATCTCCTGACCTCTACCACATTTTCTCCTTTGTCTTCTTTGCCCTGTCTCCCGCATTCTCTATTAGTCCTTCAAACCCTCTCCCTCCCAACATGCCCCAGTTCTGACGAACGATTGTGGACCCGAAACTTTGACTCACTATTCATTTCTCCGTAGATGCTGCCTGACCTACTGAGTGTTCCCAGCGATTTCTGTTTATGATAAATAATGATCCTTACATTTGATACAGCACCCTATCATATTTTCGAGCTCAAAGCGCTTCACAGAATATACTATAAATTGAATTGACTGTATATTTTGTGGGTGAAAAGCATTCGTTGCAATGAATGTGCTTGGGAGTTGTCTTGAAATCGGGTGCTGTCTGGTGTCAAGGAATTTGTTCACTGGGTAGGGACACTGCTCAGCAAGAATAGTCACATGTTCCTGACAAAAGATGTAACTTTTATAATTTCGGAAAGAACCACAGAGAAATCGATTAATACTATTAAAAATGAATTGTTGAGGAACTTCAGATGGATACCTAGCTCGTTGCCTATTAATGTGGATTCTGTCACCACAGTAATATTGCCTTGAAGACAGGCATTATCAGAAATAAGAAATGAAAGAAATGAAAGAAAGGAATATACATGGTAAATGAAAGTAAGATACACAGTGTTAAGCTTAATAGTCCAGGGAATGGAACACTGACATACAGTATTGGAGCTGGGTTGTTTGGCTCTAATGTTCTGGAAGGAAGTAAGACATGCATCCTCCAAGTCAGAACAACAACAACAAAATTACACTTGTATAGTGTCTTTCACATCAGGAGGACATCCCAAAGCACTGGACAGTTATAGCTTCAGACCCGAACTGAGGTTGGGGGGGGGGGAGGATAAGGAGTTGCCGATGGATCCGTCGAGGAGGAAAGTTTTGAGGCGAGACTTGAAGGAGGCCAGGGAGGGGGTGAGGCAGAGGTACTTCGGGATGGAGTTCCAGGGGTTGGAGGTAGAGTAGCTGAAGGCTTGCCCGCCAATGGTTGGGCGGGTGGGTCGGGGGAAATGGAGCAGGCCACAGCCTTCTGAGCGGAGTGGGATGGGCAGGTTGGTAAGGGGATAGGAGGTCACAGATGTAGGGTGGGGCGAGATTGTGGAGGGCTTTAAATGTGAGGACCTGGATCTTGAATTGGATCCTCTGGATGATGGGAAGTCAATGGAGTCGGGCAAGGATGGACGAGACGGGCTCATGGAGTTTAGAACGTTGAAGGACATGGGTCGCAGAGTTCTGGATTATCTGCAGTCTGTGGAGGGAGGAATTGGGATGGCTGACCAGCAGGGCATTTGCATAATCAAAGTGAATCAAAATCAACATATCCAGTCTTCTTCATTTACCTGTCTGCAATGCAAATCAAAGTTCAACTTCATGGAATAATGCACACAACACATACCTCCATCTCAACAGACTGCATGGATGGCGAAATGCAATAACTAACGTGACTTTCTCTTCTAACTATCCTTTCACACAACCAGGAATGTTCAAAAACTAGCAACTCACACCAATTATCCAGTGACTCTGAATTCAGTACAATATTTCCAGAATACACACCTTAAAGGATTAATTAATATTCCCATTAAAGCATCAAGCAGTTTCTTAATTGAGTGCAATGTTCTGTTAACCACACTTCCTGGTAGTCTGTTCCGGTTGCTAATTACTCTTTGTGAAATAAATATTTTTTTAAGTGTCTGACTTGAAATTGCCCATCAAAATTCTGAACCCATGGCCTTTTTGACCTGCTGCTTTGACATATCTGAAAGCATTATGGAGTCCTGTAGCTCAGTAGTCAGAGCACTCGCCTTACAAGTATGAGATCTGTGTTTGAATCCAGGCATATCAGGGCAAAACCTTGGGCAAATTTCCTTACTTCACACACCTAATAATAATCCCTCCAATAAAAACACAATAATCAAATAATTGGTCATTTCAATCCAGGACTGTTGTGTGCAATTGGCTGCTGTGTTTCGCCCACCATTACACAATCAATTTACTTTTTAGTATATTCTGTGAAGCGCTAATAAGATGTGAAAAGCGCAATATCAAATGCAAGGATTATAATTTTAAAATTATTTAAAAAATGCAAGGATTATTATTATTATTAATATTCTGGGTTACTCTCTGAATCCATTTGGCATTTTATCAACTTCTATAAGGTGCAGCATTATGGGAGGTGGCAAAAAATGTTCAAGTAGTTTCCCAAGGCAGTTGTCCTTGACCTTATGTACCTCTTATTGTCTGGTTCAGAGCAAAGAGGTTTAGATATGATCAAGTTCATGCACTTGACATGTTCATGACTTGACCAGCACAGTAACTATAATAATAGGGTGAGGACAGTTAATAGGGATTGGGTGGAGATTCCTGATCAACTCCCCTCCTATTGGCTGGTTTTGAACAGTGCATATAGAAACTGGTACATCTTGGAAATCTAATTTTGTGTTTATAGAACTGAAGCACAGTATATGAGTACCGTATATCTCCGCGTATAAGGCGCACTTTTTTTCAGGTCGGAAGATCTCGAAAGTGGGGGGTGTGCCCTATACGCAGATACAAGCAATTTTGAGCCTCGGAAATACAGTAAACAGGGGGGGCGGCCAGCCGGGGTTTGGTCAGTGTCGGGCGGGGGTTGGGAGGAGCGGGTGACGGGGCTTCGGCCTCGGCCGCCCGGGCAGCAGCAGCAGCAGCGGACTTCAGTGCTGTGCTTACCTTCTGCCGAACCCAGTCTGCCTGCCTCCCTCCCTGCCGCTCTCTCTCCCTGCCGGCCTGCCTCTCCCTCCCTCCCTCCCTGCCTCTCTCTCTCCCTCCCTCCCAGGCTGCCGACCTGCCGCTCTCCCTCTCTCTCTCCCGGGCTACCGACGTGCCGCTCTCCCTCTCTCTCTCCCAGGCTGCCGGCCTGCCGCTCTCCCTCTCTCTCTCCCGGGCTGCCGGCCTGCCGCTCTCCCTCCCTCCCTCCCTCCCTGCGTGCCTGCCTGTCTCTCTCTCTCCCAGGCTGCTGCTCTCCCTCCCTCCCTCCCTCCCTGCCTGCCTGCCTCTCTCCCTACCTACCTGTCTCTCCTCCCTTCTGCCGGCAATATCATTGAAAATGCTTCCGTTTTTTTTCACCAAGAAAAGGTCAAAAACGGGGGGGGGGGGGGGGGTGCGCCTTATACGCGGAGATATACGGTACATTTGTTTTGCAGCCAGAGAAATGAAACTAATTCCCCTGAATATTTCTTTGTCAATCTGTAATTTCACGATATTTTCAATTACAATTTTAAACCCTATTGCCAGTAAATTCAGGCAGCTAATAACAATAATCCTCGCATTTGATATAACTTCTTATCACGTTTTAGAGATGTCTCAAAGTGCTTCCTAGAATATACTGTGAAGTGAATTAACTGTACATTTTGTGGGTGAAACATGGCAGGCAATTGTGCAGAGCAGTGCTCCACAAACAGTCATGGATTGGATGACCAAATAATTAGTATTTAATTAAAAATATATAGTTTGCAGGGATTATTACCCTTGAAAAAGTGATCTGCCAATCAACTAAAAACCGTGTTCCTACTTACTGCTAGGTAAACAACAGTAAATTACATTTGTATAGTGTCTGTCATGTTGTTTCTTTATGTTTAGGATAGTCCATCCTGTCATTTGAGATGCTGAATTCAATGATTAATTTTTCATCTTTTGAATGCTACATTGTATTGAATTTTCAAACTGCTCATACACAGTAAATCATGTGTGTATCAGTAATATTTGAATGGTCATTTATTGTTATTAATGCAAATTTTATCCTGGTTTATGATTAAAAATAGTAGATTATTGATTCTAAAAAACATTTAACAATTTCAGTTTATGAACCAGGTTACAGTATTAAAAATCTATTATTCCAGGATCTTTCTATACTGACTTGTATCAAATGTATATAATCAGAACCTTCTTGTATTTATTTTTCTAAAATATCTGTTTTGTAGTGCTATACTTTCTTCCACCTCTATATAAATAATAATCTTTGTGTTTGAAACAGTATGTGTAGCAAAAACGATGGTTTAGAGTAGGAGAGCTCACTTTTGTGAAGAAAAAATATTAAGAAATTATTTTCCCACATATCTTAGTATAAAGTACTGACTGGGGTATATGAAGCTTATCTAGTTGATGTGTATGGAAAATCTATCACAAGTCACCCATATAGCATAATTTGTATTGATTATTGGTCTGGAGTTCCAAAGGGTGGGGGTAGAGAGGCTGCAGAGGCAGTTGTGGAGTAAGAAACTGTTTTGATTAGCCCTGTCTGGGAATCGAACCCAGGTCTCCTCTCGCTTGTGAGGTAAGTGCTCTACCCACTGAGCTACAGAGCAAATTGGCCCTTAAGTATTTTCTATTTCTTCTTGATATTTGAGAATTCAGTAGTTATGCAATAATTTAAACAGCAGTGTATACCATACCCAGGAGGCATTTTCAATCTATTACACAGGTTACGCACTAGGAGATGTCCATTATAAAAGTCCCTGCCCTATACAGAGAACTGCACACTGAATCCAACTGATAAACAAAAGCGTGGCAGATGACTTGTCAAGGTTTAACACAGAGGGTGCTGTTAAGTGCCTGGGATTTCAAAGTCCTACAGAACGAATGGGTTAGAACCATCCAGATTGCTGCCGCCCAAGGGAATTGTTAAGATGCACTAATTAAAAGTGGGTCACTAATTAAAAGTGGCTCTCTAATTAAAAATAGGTCAAAATACTAAAGTTGCAGCTTGGGCATGACTTCATAATGAGTTATTTAATTTTAGTAACTAACTAAAAAGTCGTTTGAAACTGGTAAATAAAATGAGTATTTTACACAATAAGGATACAGTCATTGTTTCAGTTTCCGAGGTGTTGGGATGAGATGAAGTGCAATAAAATGGAAGCTCATTCTTTTTCATTTTCCTTAATTTGCTGATTGTTTCTCATGTCTCGCTTTTTATTTGTTTAGCTAGTTATAGTGAATTGGAAAGTACTGTAGGTTACAGACCAGAGCTGGAAGCTTCCTACTCTCAAAGTTATGCCTTCATAACAAACACTTCTGCCATCTTCCAAAGGTCAGCGTGGATTAAATCTTAGCCCAGCTGTTAACCCTAAACCTCCTCAAAACTGTAATTTTCCTAGCAAACATAAAGTATTCTCATACAACTTGCAACATTTTTCTGTTTGATGTTCTGTCCACGTCAAAGTGAATTGTTATTCTTAACACATTTATTCAGACAGGCCTATAGAATATTCTGAACAGATTTCAACAACAACAACAACTTGCATTTGTATAGCCCCTCCATGCTGGGTGCCGTCTCAGAGCGCTTCAGAATAGTGGAGCCCGAGGCCGAGCCAGGGAGAGGAGGAAGGTGACTGTAAGGGCGGTCAAAGAGAAAGATCTTGAAGCATGACCTGAACATGGGAAAGGAGGGGGTGAGATGAAGAGGTTGAGAAAGGGAGTTCTAAAGTTTCAAATGAGTTCCTAGATGTTTATAGCACTTCACTAAATAAATCCAAGAGATAATGAATGTGTGGCAACAGTCTGCAAGGCTACCCATCTGTAACCTTGGAAGAGTGGTTACGATTACACTCCTGCCCAGGTTAAAAACAGACTATGTTCTTTAACTATTTACTGTGAGATGCACTAAAGTAGGACAAGAGGACACAGGTTTAGAGTTCCAAAGAGCAATTTCAGGACAAATAGACATGAGTAATTAAAGACTGGAACAGATATCTAGGGAGAGTGATTGAGAATCGAACTTTGGACTAACATAAAAGAAACAGCTTGATGCTGTGATGGGAAGACAGAGCAGTGCATAATCTAGAAGGAAAAAATTTAATGGACCAAATGCTTCTTTTAGCCCAACAAATTTATGCTCTATACACTAGGGGATATATGGAGAAGTTATATTAACAATAATCACAATTATTCGAAGAGAAGCGAGTTTCTCCCAGGCCCCTTGCCAACAATTTGGTCACTCCCTCCATGACTGTTGATGGGACATTGCTGTGCAAAAATTGGCGGTCATGTTTGCATATAAAATCCATTTTACAGTAAATCCTATGAAGCACTTTGAGAAGTCTTGGTGATGTGATAAGGTGCTATATCAAATGGAAATATATTATTATTATAATCTCACATTTAATAAACCTGTGAAGATCACCCCGGGTGACTGTTTTTAACCAATATTTAAAAAAATGACTTTCTAATCATAACAGAGAAATCACACAGTATTGCACCAGAATACTGTCTGACACAGGGCAGTCCAGTGCCTTGGGACGTCCTCCTGATGTGAAAGGCGCTATACAAGTGTTGTTTTGTTTTGCTAATGGTAAGATTGTTTCAAGATAACACTAGAAATTGATAAAAATTCAGACACATTTACCAATGTAAATTTCTTCAAAGATATTCTAGAAACAACTGTCCTTTAAGCCATTTAAATTTTTGTGAATTTATTTAACTTAATTTTTTTTGTGAATTCAGTTTTAATGCATATCCATCGGATTCCACAGTTAAATTCAATAATATGCTTTTTTTTATATAACAAGAGAATTACTACAGGGATATTAACTTGTGTATAGAAAAAGCTATACAAACCAGAATATTACTGGTTATTACATGAATCCTGATAGTTTCAAGGACATTTCACTTCAACATCCAAGTAAGGCCACAAATGGCAGCTGCTGTTACAAATACAGTTACACATTAGCAGCAACCAGATTGTGCATTATACGCGCACAGGCTAAAGATCAGTGAATGTAGTGGTTAAATTTTCATAAATATTGAGTAAAAAATAACAAAATACAATGCCTGTAATTTATGTTGAACATTCCTTTGACGTGTTTGACATGAAAATGGTAAGACTTGACCCTCTAATGACTCTCATGATAAATGCTGTAAATGCACACTAGGACGATTTCACGTTTAATAAGCCATTAGGCTGATTTTACCTGATTTTACCCTGGGGGAAGTGTGTGTTCTTGTGAATTGGGGGGTGGGAGAACAGAATGTGCCACAAAACCACAATCGCCTGATGATCAACTGGAATTTCAACTAGATTTCCATATTTCTGATCACTGCACAACAACAAAATTACATTTATAGAGTGCCTTTCACGTTGGAAGGATGTCCCAAGACACTGCACAAAGATATGTGCTGGAAGCAAACATGCATAGATGTCAAATATGAAGATGGGAGAGCATGGAACAGGAATACAGTCAAAGCCCGTTTATCCGGCACCCGATCAACCGTAACTTCCGTATAACCGGCATCGCAAAAAAAAAAGGTCCGCATTCGATTAACCGGAATTTATCCAGAAAAATGCATTTAAATTTTTTTTTGCATTTTCGGCCGAATATCCGGCACATGCTTTAATCGGCATTGGCCAGGTCCCGACGGTGCCGGATAAACGGGCTTTTACTGTACAATTAAATCCTCTGTGGATTTGTGAGGCATGACCAAAAACTGCTTCTCAAACCATGTTGATAACTCCCGGGGCCTGTGCTTTATAGAGACGTTATCCAGTAATAATGCTCTCAGCCATTTTGTCAATCCAGATGTTTGGATAATCATTCTATAATTTCCTGTTTCATATAGTCTGGTCATGTGAGGGAAAGCACCAGCAATAGTGTGATTGCTGAAATATCAACCAGAGAACTCACCTATTTCCTCAAGAATTCTACCATGTCTCCCTCCTGACTCAGTTACCTTAGCTATTTAAGACTGTTTGTGGTTCACTGCTGTGCGCAATTGGCTGCTGCGTTTTGCCCACAAATATACAGTCAATTCACTTTACAGTACATTCTGTGAAGCCCTTTGAGACGTCTAGAAGATGTGAAAAAGCACTATATCAAATGAAAGGATTATTATTATTACTATTATTATTAAGATTGTTCACAATGGGAGCTCTATTATTTATGAGTTGTTGCGTTAAAATTCCTGAGCCCACGTGTCTGGCTAGCACTGCTAGCAATTACTATTTAGGCTCAAATGCCATTACATTAAATACAGGAGCCCTTCCTCATGATGAAAGATAACCTGGAATAAGGTACAATATGTAAAAAGTTGTAAATTATATGTGAATATATGAGCCATCATTCTATTCTCAGATATTCAGGATTTTGAGTCTTGGATTGTACTAAAATGCATTTTTCTCTTCTATGTATTTTCCAATTCCCTCTGCTATACTGTACTGTACTTCTCTTGACAACCTATTATCAGTATTATCAAGATCTGGCATCTACTTGTTGATACTGTGAACTAATCGTGGAGCCCCTTTCATTATAATGAATGTGCTAAGGAATCAGTATCCAGCGAGTTAATACACATGCAACTAACAACAGCAACAAAAAAATTACACTTGTGTCGCGCCTTTCCCATCGGGAGGACGTGAAAGGTGCTGAACAGTCAATGTTTCAGACCCGAGCTGGGGTCGGGATTGGGGAGGGTCGAGGGAAAGGAGGGGTTTTGGGGTGACTGATGGGAACGTCGAAGAGGAGGGTCTTGAGGCGGGACTTGAAGGAGGCCAGTGAGGGGGCGAGGCGGAACATTCAACAACAGTATTCCAAATGAAATGTAACCTTCTGGTCACATTCCACAGTTCCTATCTAATGAAGCCACATCTATATTTGGACTGACCATCTGTACCTCAGTAACTCCCTGCTGCACAGCGATTAAACGGTTTGATAGGACTTGCAAAGTAAACCATTACATTATCTCCCCTGGACAAAATTGCCATGACACCTATGATTTCATATGACTTTCTTTCTCTTCAATAACCACTATGGAGATACGATTAGTAGAATGCATGTATGGAATTATTTCTGATCTGATCCAGATTGACAGAAATCTTGTGGCTTTCTCATTATAACAGTGAATTTGTGCATCAGTGGCAAATATTATATGGACTTGTCACATTTTCAGCAGTGTTTAATAGAATGATGTATGTAATTGTATGGAATGCAATGTTTGCTGAATGCTTGTAATTTATTTTGGATTTTAACCAATGGAACAGATATGAGAGAAAAAAACAAAAATGGAAGAGGGGAAGGAAAGATTTAAGAGTATATCAAAACTGTAAGATTAGTAAGAAATAAATAACAACAATAAGAGCATGCTATTTGTGTGAGATGATAATAAACTTATATTTGCTGGAAATTTCATGCAGATATTTTTATAATACAATACCCATCTTTATTAAGCACTTTTGAGATGCTGCCCCTTATGAATAGCGCTATATAATAATAATCCTTGCATTTGACATAAATACAAGTTATTGTTGTTGTTGATATTTGTACTTTACAACTAATCCAATTTAAAAAAAATATGAAAAACAGAATCTGAGGCCCTTAAGCCTTGGGTCTTTCAAAATACTTTACAAAATTGCACCATGGTCAGACTGTAGCACTATTAATCTCTCTGGGACATTCACTGGCCTAAAGGGCACTATATAAATCCAAGTTGTTGTTTGTTGTCGTCGTAGTAGAAGAATTCTTGTAAATATCAGTCTATTTTAACCGTCAAACATGCTGTTTCTGCTTGATTTAGCACTACTTCATTCGTTGAAGTCCTTTGTCCAGTTTTATTTTTCTATGCTACATAAACGCAAATAATTCTAAGCCTTGTTTGTTTATCACTTGTAAATGGTACAATTATTTGTTCTGCCCCTTCCTCTAGTTCGCTGATGTGCAAACTGTATTTAGAAAAAGGAAAAAGAACCAGTTATAAATGTATCTCCTCCCCCTCTCCCATGGGAATAAAAGGAAGAAAGAAATCCATGGCTGACACCACAGGGCATGCCTGTTAATTGGCATGCCAGATCCCAACAGAATGCTCATCACATTGCCCCTACCTCCTACTTCCTTCTGTTGTCAGCTTTGAGGACTACATTGAAACCTTACCCTGGTGCATCGATTGATAGGACAACAGCTGCAGCATTCTTGACCATCTCCAATTAGCAGTAAGTAGAAGCAGAGAGGAAATCTGCTCCCCCCGATGGGAAATGCTCATTACTACCTCGATTACAACAACCGTGCTGTATATATTCATTCCATTAGCAAACAAGGCTGCTTGTACTCTGAACGATCTTCCAGCCCTTGCCCCACCCACAAGGGTGTTTTTAAAAAAAAAATTATACTGTATATAGTATAAATTAGTTTTTAAAAAGCCAGCCCGGTGGTAGAAACAACTAGTGAAAACAGAACAAAGACAAAGAAGAATGGGGTTGGAAAAAAGATGCTAATGGAAGCAATGCATAAAATGAACCCAGCACAAATTAAAATTAATGCAGCACAAAGCTGTTCATGGTATAGACAAAATTTTAAAAGAAATCTGGTGAAAAACTTAAGAAATACCAATAGAAACTTGTGATCATTCAACTCTCAAAAATGTCCACTGCTTCACACATTTACATTTCTCAAGGTTTTCAATTAAGTTGATTGACAAATGTAAACATTTTCATTGTCCATCCAAATTCTACAGGATATGGTCATTATTGTCAGAGGAAAAGAAACATAATTGTTTTTCACATCCTTCTGACAAGAACTAAAGGGTGTGAAAGCACAGCCGACCAGGCACAGATTAATCAACTGAAGGCCAACTGAAAGACACACAACAGATATTGCAGCCTTATCAAGTTGATAGAATACAATTTCAATGTTTACTCAAATGTCCTGTCAGTACAACTGACCAGTCTGAATGAGCAGGCTATAGCAGAGATCCACACCTCTCATGCTTTTATCCTCAGAAGACCATTGCCTTAATATTTCAAATGGTTCCAAAGTTTGAAATATTCCTAGGTTCAATCTTAACTTTAAAGCCAATTTTCCATAGCTTTTTAAAGGCAAGAATAGAAGTGCTGGCAATCATGTCTCTTGACCAGCCATTTCAGTGTTTACATTGCATTTTGCAGCTTCAATTTGATAATATTTCCTCACAAAAAACAATAATTAATTGGTCTTCAGCCACTACGCCCCGAAGCTCTGGAGCTTCCTTCCTCACTCCCTTCCCTTCATCTCGTCCCCTCCTTTCCCATTTTCAGGTTGCTCCTGAAGACTTTTCTGCTCGACCGTGCCTTTGGTCGTCTCTTCCCCCTCCCCCTGGCTCAGCCCCGGGCTCTGCTTTGTGAAGCACTCTGAGATGCCGTCTGGAGAGGAGGGCGCTATATAAATCCAAATAGTTGTTGTTGTTGTCAACCGGTTTAATTGAAAACCTTGAGGAATGTAAATGTGTGAAAGCAACAACAAAATTACATTTCTAGTGTGCCTATCATGTCGGGAGGATGTCCCAAGCAACAACAACAAAATTACACTTGTATAGCGCGTTTCATGTCAGGAGGATGGTCACTTAACATACTGCATGGTGAAGCCTCCCAGCCATTGGATTATGCTTGAGGATAAGACAGATGCAACACAAATGTAACAGGGGATCAGAAAGCAATTACAGGGTATTTTCACATGGACACCACCCAAAGAGGGACTAACATGAACATGGTAGGGCTGTATATATAGAGTACCATATATATGATGACAATGTGAGTTGTGAAGGCATGTGGATAAATAAAATCCCATGCTCATGTGGAATGGGTGGACAGAGGCAATAATGCGAACTTCAGACACAATGTTCCCCACTGCTAGATGCCATGATAAATGTACTGGTGATTGCTCGGGCAACTGCAGCTCCATAACTGACAATAAGGTAAGTTGCACAATAAAATCACAAGGGATAGCTATAGCGGAATTAAAAAGTGAAAGTCTTCAAACTTTCAGTTCCAATACAAACAACAAGTGAGAATATGCTTGATGCGAAAAATATTAGAGACCAGAGGAAACTTAATAAGAGATAGTTAAAGTTATTTATTTGGAACACGCAAGAAAACACTCAGTGTGACTAATGAACAAATACTAATGATGAGAAATCAACAAGCAAAGAAGTTAAAATACACAAGAACTGACAAACGGCATGCTGAAACCCTGGAATCTGATTAAAAAGTGAAAGTCTTCAAACTTTCAGTTCCAATACAAACAACAAGTGAGAATATGCTTGATGCGAAAAATATTAGAGACCAGAGGAAACGTAATAAGAGATAGTTAAAGTTATTTATTTGGAACACGCATGAAAACACTCAGTGTGACTAATGAACAAATACTAATGATGAGAAATCAACAAGCAAAGAAGTTAAAATACACAAGAACTGACAAACGGCATGCTGAAACCCTGGAATCTGATTAATCACAAGATGCAACTTCAGCAAGTTTGTTTACAAGTGCTCCCCATGATACATGCTCCAGAATCGCTTTCCCATGGACAAGCAAATTGATAGAAAAAGATGAAAGCAGTTCATTATCAAGTCAACATTATCTCAGCATCTCAGCCCACTCCCCTCCTCTGTTCTATCCAGTGCCCTGGAATGTCCTCCCAATTTCTCCTGTTTTGTACTGTATATATGAAGTAGAGCGACATGTATTAAAACTGAAGTATATACAGTAAACCACACAAGTCCACACATTTCATATGATTTATTCAAAGTATTTATTCAAAGTTATGTCAAACTTGCATTGAAAACACCTTTAAACGGGATTTGGGCAGATGTAAAACTAAGATGATTATATGATTGATACAGACTAGACGTATTCGAATTTTAGTGTAATGACAGGCTAGAAGCACTTCTGCTCTCATCCAAGCCAAGCACTGTGAGGTGATGGCAAAAAAAGGATTAATGAGCCAGATGAAAAATTAAAAATCAGATATTCTTCCCTACCCATTAAAATGGAAAACAATTAAAGCAGCCACAAACTGATTATTAAAATTATTTTGATTTATAAAATGAGACATTATGCAGGTGTTAATTTAAAACGGAATAGTTGTAGTCTATCATCACTGGTTATTCAAGCTTTGCAACTTTTGAGTTCCCTCGTGTCACTCTCAGCCATGTCCTGCATACTACACTTGCCTCCTTTTCTCTCCATCTCCATATATTCATATTTCTTTAATAATTTCTCTTTTGTGCGCAGTTCATTTTTGGCTGGGACACAGATGAATTTCTGCATTTCTGACACTAATTTACTCTTCAAAACTATGATCAAGGAATCTAGGAAATGGCTGAAATTGAAGAGCTGCTAAGGTCATAACATTTAATTTTTTTATTGAAACAGCAAAGAATGTTGCTCTTTCAGATATCATAAATGACAGAATATAATAATAATAATTCTTGCATTTGATTTAGTGCCTTATCACATTGTTGAGACGTCTCAAAGTGCTTCACAGATATTATAAAATGTAGTGGCTGTATTTTGTGGGCGAAATGCAGCTACCAATTGTGCACCAAAGCATCCCTCAAACAATCATGTGTTTGAAACTGTTTTGTTGGAAGGATTATTATCCCCTGGAAAACAATCTGCCATTCAACTAAGTACCAGGTTCCAATTTACTTCTAGGGAAGCTTAAAAGAGGTAGGTTAACATTTTGTTGAGATATATTATTGCTGTCTCATATTCTGATATGGTCAAAAACAAAACACAAAGTACTACAGATGCTGGGAATCTGAAACAGAAGTTGCTGGGGAAACTCAGCAGGTAAGGCAGCATCCATGGAGAAAGGAAAATGAGTCAACGTTTCGGGTCTACAACCCTTCGTCAGAACTGGGGCTGAGTTTCCCCAGCAACTTCTTTTTCTGATATGGTCTACAGGTTGCTCATATTTATAATTCTATTCCACAAGGAAAGGCTGGACAATGTATGTCACTAAATTCTTACCACAGATAAAGTCACTCAATTGTTCAATGGCATGAAAAGGATTGCAAATTGCCTGACCACTTTACGAGTGGGCTGTCTGGAAATTTCTGAAATAAAGACCAGACCTTAATACCTTGTGCGTTTTTTTCCCTTATGAATTTTATTGATTCTCTACACAGAGCTGGAAGAGATACTATAAAGGATTAAACCTCCCTCCTTAAGGCTATACATTAGTCTTAACGACCCGAACTGTGAGACATTCAACAACTTCCACTTCCGAGTAGCAATGCAAAGAAAAAAATACATCAATGAAAATAAATGAAAGGAAGAAATTTCAGAGAAAATTGGTGAAGGGGAAAATAATGCCTCAATAAATTTTAATACAGGTAGTTAGGAAATTAAACCTTAGAACTTAAGCCATGATCCTCCTACCTCTTGCTGTGTCGCAAAACACTGCTGTCTGGTTTGGAATTGGCAAAAGGTGCGGCCGGGGCCATGGTAAAGAATTTTTCTCAATTGTGGGGAGGGGCGCAGGGAACAAATAGCAGGTGATGTTCATTTTACCTCTTCTTTCCCAGATGCAATGCTTTATCTAGGTTTAGTGTTGCATGAGGTAATGTACTGAGAAGTGATGAAGCTCAAGGTCAAATGATCATCAGACCTGAGACTCAAATTCACCGATAAGCCCAGCTGGGAATCAAGCCATCCATAGCCAAACTCACTGAGATGCTCTAGTGCTTTTTGGGTTAAAATAATAAACATACAAAACTGAAACTCATCCAAAATAATAAATATTATCACAGAAAACTATCTTCATTCTTGAAAACAAGCACAACACACGCTGGAGATAAACAGAAAAGCAACAATCTGTTTAGTTTCTGACTGAACGTGGAAGTAGTTAAATATTTTTAAAGATCTGTTGCAGAGATGGATGAATTTCACAGAACAATTAGTCTCTGGACTAACCAAACCAAATGACTGAATATAGATTGTATTAATTAGGTTTCAGGGTGTGGAGAAGGGAGATTATGGTCTTGACCAGATAGATAGACAATCTTTCTATTGTAGTTTAAAGATTCAAAACATTAGATAAACTTAAAATTAAGCTGGGCCATGTAAATGACCCTCCATAGCCTTGCCCCTTCCTACCTCTCTGACTTCCTGACCCCCTATCAAGCTGTCCACACCTCAGTTCAGCAAGCTCTAGTCTCCTCCTTGTCTCCTGTCCAACCCGCCCTAACATCGGAGGTCGGGCTTTCAACTTCTCTGCCCCCACCCTTTGGAACCCACAATCCCTTCACCTTGCTCCCTTCCTTGCCTCTTTCAAGGCCCAATGCAAGACTCTCTTTTTCAACTGTGCCTTCAACCGTCCTCCTACCTCTCTGTCCTCCCCTCATCCCAACCCTGTACACACCCTCTCCCATGCCCGGGCCCTGACCCCCGATTGTTCAGCGCCTTGGGACGTTCTCCCGATGTGAAAGGCGCTCTACAAATGTAATTTTGTTGTTGTTGAGAAAACATTTCTTCATATCAAAGAGTTGTGGAATGCACAATGAAGTACTGTATTTGTTTCAATAACGATGGATAGGACGTTTGGGAGATGTGATAAATAACGTTAGTCAAACCTCCCAATATATTGTCCATGTAAGTTTTGGCTAACATTAGTAAACAAAATTACCTAATTTGACTAATACAATTGGTCCAATTAAAAGGCAAAGTATTACAATGATAATGTATGAATTTTTGAGTTCTTAAGTTTAAAGAATAATATGCTAACCTTTTCAGAATAAGACTTGCAGAGATCCAGCTAACACTGCTAATCTTAACAAGGCACAAGGTTAACCTCAGTTTATACTCAGTTTACATTGGAATCTATCCAATATTTTCAAATATTCCAGGCTTCAATGGGGAGACCCAAAAATTGTATAATGAATCCCCTGTTTTGCGTGTTATTTTACTGACCAGCAAAAAGTGCTGATGGTAAAATTGGGACATACCAGTAATTAAATGGGATTATGCATCTTTGGTCCTGTTGTGTTGAAACCAAAGGCAATACAATAGACTCAGTTGGAGCCTATTAACCAATCATTATTGAAGAAGTTCAGGATGAACTGTTAACCTTTTGCACCATTACTGATAATGTTTGAGTATATACACATAGAAAAAAAGAAAATAATGCTATTGTAAAGGAAGGGTAACAAAAGGATGCATGAGAGGTAGGAGGTCAACTAGAAAACAGATGGAGCCAATAAGGCCCAATGAGGAAAATATATTTTTGGGCTATGTTAACAAAAGAAAGCATGTCAAATACCGGGTCAAATTTCATAGATAAGTTAGAAATGGAGATGGTATATGAGGATTATGATCAAATTGTAGATGCAGGGGCAAAATACTGATTTCTAATTTTGCCATCCTCACTTTCTGGATTAAATGTGAGAATCATGTCAGAGATCAATCTAAGCATATCTATAATATGACACGTCAAATCTTCTGCTTGCTCATCTCAATGACTGTAAAACCACCCTACAAATTAGATTTTTAACTAACTTTATTCCCATTTAACAAAGTGGGAACTGAAGAATGAAGCAAGATCAATGTAAATATTTAAAGTTGCAATTCTACAAAACTGTAACTTGCATTCACAGAGAAGAATGCATTTTACATAAGAAGAATGTCCTCAGCTCTTCATAGAAACGGTAGGGAGCACTAAGCAGGGAGTAAAGGAAGAATAAATTAAAGGTGTTGATTAAAGGTATCATCAAAGATATAGGTTTTTAAGTGCTTTTTTGGGGTAGGAAGAGAAGGAGCAAATTGAAGGTATCCAGTGAGACATTCCAGGAATTGGGCATAGAAACTCAATCGCCAATGCTGGAATGGAGGGCATCAGCAGCAAAGAGTGGGGAATATTGTTAGGGGAGATGGCATGGGTTGAAAATTGAAAGAGTATGAAGGAATTTGAAGATCAGGACAAGGATGCTGGACACATGTGACCAGTGTGCAAACGTGAAGTAAATTCAGTAAATTCAGGGAGGATACAGGCTACAGAGCTTCAGCTGAGTTGCCACCTGTGGTGGGTGGAGGCTGAGAGGCCAACAAGGAGAGCATTGGAGAAGTCTAAACTCAAGGTAGCAATGGTTGCAATGGTTCAGGTAAAGAATTCAAATGTGGAAGGGGTGAGATAATGTTGCAAGCAGGCAATATTCCAGAGACAGAAGAAAATGTCTTTGTTTGGAGACCAAATATAGAGATTGAGTGAAAGCTGGAGTGAATCAGAATGCCACGGTTACTCACTGGCTCAGTTAGCCAGAGGGAGCAATCAGTTAGAAATAAAAATAAGTGAAATAAATAGAAAACAACAAAATGACAAACAAAGCTCCAGTAAAAAAAAAAGACAAAGAGAGCAGAGTTGAAAGGGATTAATTTCTAATTGTAATTAAAAAAAAATTACTCATTTTTTTTCGAATTATTTTCATTGCTTAGTGTTCTTATTATAGTGTTGGAAGATATCCTGATATTTGAGTAGTTTTATAGAATAATGCCAATAGGCTGAAAATGTACCTAACCATGGAAAAAATTGTTTCTGTAAAAACAGTCAATCTCCCCATTTTAAGAACATAAGAATTAGGAGCAGGAGTCGGCCATTCGGCCCTTTGAGCCTGCTCCGCCATTCAATAAGATCATGGCTGATCTTCTCACCTAACTCTGATTACCTGCCCTATCCCCATATCCCGTAATCCCTCTATTTTTCAAAAATCTATCAGTCTCAGCCTTGAAAATTTAGCAAGTCAATCCAGGGAATTAAATATTCAATAAAAATAGGTTTCAACAAGACCATCTTTTCTGATTTTAATTAATTGGATTTTGTGTGTGATGGGGAGACCAATGCAGAAGGCATCTGCGTGTGTTTGCTACAAATGTCTATGGTCCAAACTTGTCCGCAAACAAAATGTGCTTGTGCACAGTATCAGCTGAAACACCCGTTTGAAAAGAAAACACCCGACTCAGTTGTTCCTTTCTATACAGTAACAACAACAACAAAATTACATTTGTATAGTACCTTTCACCTCGGGGGGAGGTCGCAAGACAGTGGACAATCAGTGTTTCAGATCCGAGATGGGGTAGCCATTGGGGAGGGAGGAGGGAAGTTGAGGGGGAGGGGAAAGGGGGTGATCAATTGCACGGTCGAAGAGAAGGATCTTAAGTCAGGGTTAATTGCTATTTCTTTGACCTTTGTTGCTGGAAACACATAGTCAAATTCTAGATTTCTCCTCACCAATAGTTCAGAGACAGTGAAAGTGATTTTTGTACCATTCTGGAAAGTAGAAGGAAGGGCAAGTGTACTGAAGTGACAAATGCAAGCAATAGACATGGGAAAACAGAGACATTACAACATGATTTTCATGTTTCTATAACCAAACCAAATGCACACCTATTTCCTTCAAATTAATAATAATAATTAGGTCACACAATCCATGATTGGTTGTGGAAAACTGCTGTGTGCAATTTGCTGCCGAGTTTCACCCACAAAATATACAGTCAATTCACTTTACAGTATATTCTGTGAAATGCTTTGAGATGTTTCAAAAACATGACAAGGCACCATATCAATAAATCAAAATGCAACTATTATTATTATACAATATGGATCAGTGCTCCAGGACGCTACCCCCATGAAAGGTCCTATATAAATTAAAGATGTTGTTGTCGATCAAGCAAAATTCACCTTAAGTATTCATAGAACTTTCAGCCGCTATGTTTTTTGTGAGAACACTATTGTAGGAAATGGAACTTGCAATGCTTCAGTTTTGTTTGTATTGCATATTTGAAAATACTAAATAGAAAGTTACAAAAGAAACTACACCACAAACAACACCCCCGAGCAGCCTGACGACTGCTGGCAAGGTGGGAATTCTGCATTCCTTGTGTTATATTCTGCTTTAACTCTGAGCAGTCTGGAGGTGGAGACAGAGGTGGTTTCAGCACTGGTTATAATCATTCTTCAAAGAATTGATCCCGAAAGCAGAACAAAATGTTACAATGGCAAAAACTTGCAATATTTAAATGTGTATCGCGTGCTGCTCAAAAGCATTGCTGCATTTGTTGCAAAGACCCGTCCAAATCACCCAAATATAGTAAAATCTCAGCTCTTTACTACCTTAGGAAAAACATACGCGTTCAATGGCACAGAAATTGGAAAATTCTTTGGAAAGTATCAAACAGTTATTGGAAACAGAAATAAGAGAAATTCTTTTGAATAGATTTATGAAAAATACCATACCAATTTTAGAAAAGATACAAGAGTTGAATAAAATCTTATATTTTTCTTTGTCTAAATATCTTGCAACTAAAATTGAAATAGATTACATACAAAAGATTTGACATTTGGATGTTGAGATGTTTTTGGTGCAGCTCTGACTTCTCTTTACCACAAAATACTTTTAATAACTTTTAATTACTTTTAATACTTTACGTCAATATGAATAATTTTTTGGCAGAGAGCCATGGATTGCTACAGAGATGTGAGGTCTTACTCCAATTGGACAGGAAATGTAACAATAATAATAATCCTTGCGTCTGATATAGCATCTTCTCACATCGTTGAAATATCTCAAAGCACTTTGAAGCTTAACTGTTCATTCTGTGGGCAAAACATTTAATATCTAAGAGATCTAAGATCCAAGAGATGTGCAAATTTAAGCAGCCCAACCATTCTTTTTCCCTTTCAAATTATCAAAGGTCCTCTTCAATACTACCCAGCAATTTATAAATCTCCGCCAGCTTTGAATTTGCATTATGCTCTTTTATATTCATATTTTTCCAGCAACATGCATAAAGATATTTAAAGCATTTAGATTTTTATCTAGTTAAATCCTGTTCAAAAGAGAAGCTTACTCCACCCACCATTTAACGAACCAACTGAACAGTCATGGAAAATATCTATGAGAACCATTTTGAGGAATTTTACTGTTGTTATTTTGACAGTCAGATTGCCATACAGATATCTAATCTGTAACATGAAGATAAATGGCCTCTATAAAAAAAGCTACCTACTGGTTTGCAAAAGTGATGGTTTTAAGTTAAAATACTGCACTAAGCACATTTTCATCAGATCCAAGATGAAAACAATAGAATTTCAAATGTCAATATGATTGATAGCATTCACCAAAAACGTACAATCTTACTTTACCATTTGGAAGCAGTGTAATGAGCATTGAAGGTTGAGTGAATTTACCTTAAGAATGTTTTGCCAAGGTTGACCGTATATAGTATTTTTCCATTATTACAACACCAACTCATATGATATGTATCCTACAAGCCTAGACACTTGAAAAAGAAGAATATTAAAGCAAACAGGAAGTGCGCAGGAGAGTGGAATTATATGAGCTGGATGAGTTTTAGATGAAATCTCAGACTTTTCCGCCGACAGGTATTTCAGTTCTCTAAGAAAGTAAAACAAAGCTCATTTACAGGTGGATACATCCCTTGCTTCAAATTAGAACTTTATGAGCATTGTTCCTGACATCAGGTTTGTGGTGCACAAAGATAGTAAAACAAGAAAAACAGAAATAGTATCAAAATCAAACATACAGACTGTGCCACAAGCCTACTTAGCAAACTGCTGGCAAAAAAATTGTTTTGGTCAATAATTTCTTGGGGTTTTCAGAAAATTTGATTAATAGGTCTCACACAGAGTAAATGAATGAGCTTACAAAATATATGGCCTTAAAAATAACAGCTGGTGCTTTGATCATTTAGCCAATTTAATTTTCCATGTCTGACCCAAATTGCCAGGAGCTAAAATATGATTTACAGTTCAGAAAGATCAAATGAATTGTTGAGATTTTCAGACTGAGACCCAGACAGGATAAAAAAAGGTTGTCAAGTCTAAAATGAAACATTTCTGGAAGAGGTATAATAACATAGATAAAGTGTCTTCCAAAAGCATTACCATGGTTGCAGCCAAAATATGCTGCCATTGATTCAACAAAAATTGAGCACCTCAAATATAGTGTTTGGGGGGAAATGCAAATGAACAGAAAGTTACAGGTGCAGTAAATAATGCAGACTTACCTTCAGGCTATTTTACTAAAAAAAAGACCAAAACAAAATTGAAATGTCATTCGAATGCAGGCAATGATATTTATCTACAGTAATGACCTAACCTTAGTCCAAAGAATTAATCATTTTGACATGAACTTGCTACAACAATAAATTAGTCAGACTAATGCAAACAAGGGGATTTAAATACATATTTCTGTAAATCCAACAGCCTTTTCATAAACCGATGCTCACAAACTCATAGACTTTGGATTAGTCCAGAACCCCTTCAACCCTCCATTTCAAGCTCAGCTCTGAGAGGAAAATCACCATTATACTCTGCCTCAGAATCCTAACCAGTAAATAAAGATGGTCACTGCTGAAGTTCCTGATTGCTTCTGATTACTGTTGCTGCAAAATGTGTATGTGGATGTCACTCCATGGATATGGGAATGATAATTGTAATAGATGATACCTCACATAAAGCATTCCACATGATGTACCCTAACATTTTCAGTAGCAATTATGGAAACCAATAATACTTTTAATGAAAATAAATGATATCAAAATAGTTTTAAATTTTTCCTCACATTGCACACTACTTTATTATGCTTACGTTAATATCAGATGGAATTAATCTGGATGTCTGCTAAATATGTTTCTATTATTTAAATGCAGTACTACTATTCAATAAAGGCAGGATTCAAATGTTCAAATTCCCAAATCAGACATTTTACAACCAGTGGTGAAAGCTTGGATCAAAGAAACTTTTCAAAGGTGAAAGAGTTCCCAATTTATTGGGAAAAACAGATAATTGGCATTCTGCTCTGCGAAGGACAAGACAGCAGCTGCTTCTGGAAGGAATTCATTATACAAACAATTGTTCAGAGTAGCGTGAAGAACTGGCTCAAATTCACCTCCAAAATCAAATTACAAATATTAGAAATGGCCTCTTCCCCAACCCTATTTATATCAAATATTCCCAGAAGCCTTGAGCCCTTCGAAACTAAGCAAGTTCAGAAAGCTGTTTACCTCCTGGAGATAAAGGGACAGTAAGTTCCCTACCACCAGGAATAAAAGGCCAAATAAGTTTACCATTATATTACATTGCACATACTTTTCTTTCGGAAAAGCTATGTAAAAATCTTTAACTGAGAGACTTGACAGACGTTCTAGTCCGAGTTTCCCTTCAATCCTGCTACACAATTAACTGCTATGTATGTCAGCCTGGCTCTAGGTCAAAATGTTGTGGGTTCATGGCCCACGTCGGGACTTGGACATTGTCTAAGCTGACACTCCAATGCTGTGCTCGGAGGTGTGGCATTATCATCTTAAAGTCTCATCTTTAAAAATCCCAAGGCACTTTTCAAAAAGAGTAGGGAGTTTTTCCTGGGATTCTGGCCAACAAACCTCCGAAAATAAAATTGGTTATTCATTTCATGTCTGTTTTTGGGATATCGCTGTTGTGATTAGGCTGCCGCATCCGCCTACAAATATGCAGCCAAAGCACTTCATAATATATTCTGTGAAGTGCTACGATACGTCTTCCAAACATGAAAGGCAGTATACCAAAATAAAGGATTATTTATTATTATGAAGTGTGCAAGAGGTACTCTGAGTGATTAACATAGATAATCTATAATTCTTTTCCCTCACAATTCCCCACGGTCTAAGAGATCTTGTCATGGCAGGAATTGTGATGCCACTTTATTGCAAAAACCAATACTACATGGTTAAGGTGACCATGCCACATCACCCATCTTGTTTTCTATCTAGGTCAATAAACAAATTCACAAAATGGATGATTTTCTATTTCAGGCACTTTCATTTCAACTGTATCGGTACTTTGGCTGCAGTGAGAGCTGCTGATGGGCCTGACAGTTCTTTCATTTGCTTCCTCTCAAGCATAAATTAGAATTAGCATAAATCTACAATAGATTGCAGACACATCTTGCTAATCTGAATTTTGTTGAGATCACAGTTCCTCACAGTCATGTTGTCAACATTGTTTGATTGGTTCACTAGTCTCTTTCCTATTTATTGTCATCCTTTAAGTATTTTCAAGTGATGGAATTTTAGCTCAGAAGGCATTTAGCTAGAATGCAAGGCTGTCTCTTTTAGTAGTAATGATAAGCAGACTACAATTCAAAATTGCAGTATCTTTTACTTTTGGATGGGTTCAAAAATCTAACTTTCATATAAACCTGCCATGACCACAACTTTTTTTTAAAAAATCCATAAAAATAGCTCCAACCAATTTTATTTTGGAGGGAGCTTCTGCAAGTCTCAGCTATTCCACTTGGGAAAAGGAAACCTGGAATAAGTCATGAAGGTTCAACATTGACCTTGTCTAAATGGTTTCTTTTTTATGCTCATCAGGGAAGAGCAGGTGAAAAAATGAGAAAAGAATAAAAGAGAAAGGTAGAAAGTGTGTGTGAGAGAGAAAGAAAAACAAAGAGAAGAAAAAACTTCTAATTAATCCAAATTAGTTGCACAAAAACAGCAACTGTTTGCTTTCCTACAATAGTCTACAATAGAGAACTGGAAAAGTCTCCATTGTTCAAATATAGCAAAAATAATTACCGGACTAAAAAATATTCACTATACTGTTGTTAGACATGAGCAAACACCCGTCCACGAGGAACTGGTAGTATAACTCTGTATCATCCGTGTATGTCTAGTATAACTCTGTATAATAATACTTGCATTTGATATAGCGCTTTTCACATCTTATCGACATCTCAAAGCACTTCAAAGAATATACTGTAAAGTGAACTGACTGTGTATTTATGGGTGAATCGCGGCAGTCAATTGCGCACAGCAGTGTCCCACAAACAGTCATGGATTGAAATGACCAATTTTATTATTGTGGGTTTTTTGGAGTGATTATTATTAGGAGTGTGGAGTAGGAAAACTTGCCCAAGGTTTCACCCTGACCTGTCTGGATTCGAACACAGGTCTCCCCAGCTTGCAAGACAAGTGCTCTGACCACTAAACCACAGGAGCTCCACAACTATAATCTGTGTATGTCTAATATAACCCTGTATAACCTGTGTACATCTATGTTTAACTCTGTATAACCTGTGTACATCTATGTATAACTCTAATCATATCTCTGAATAAACTTGACTCTGAACCAATAAGATACCAAAGAATAGAATCTGCTTTGTTAAAAGTGTTAGTGAAGACATCTCGGTGACCGACAAGAGGTCGTGAATCTAACACTGTACTGTATTCTACTTCCTACATGCATACACCTATAACAGAAAGTACATCCTATTTAAATACTTTGGTTTTGAATGTTAAAATCTCCTGAGCCCATTTACAATTTGCTGTTCTACTTGACTTGTTTTCCTGTTACACAAAATACATACTTAGTTTCAAAACATAAAGTTAAATACTAGTTACGATTCAACTAATGGCTTAGTTCAATGAAAATGCTATAGTTTCACATTTGCTATATAATCGTAAACAGTTCTTGTGTTACAGCAGTGCAAATCTGTCCAATGACTTTGTAAAACACTGAATACGTATTCTTAAATTAAACTTTAGGAACAAGCACATGTAGCGTTCTTTTACAACCTTCACAATTACAACTTGTTGTCACTATACGTGAGTACATAAATACGATGGTGAAGAGATCCATCAATCTATTAAATTGTGTTACTTCACACTCATACCTACTTCCTAGCAGTAAGTAGGAACCAGGTTGTTAGTCGATTGGGGGTTCACCTTTCCAGCAGTAATAATGCTTCCAAAAAAGAATTTGGGCACTCAGTCCAACTACTATTTGTGGGATACTGGTTGGCGCAAATGGCTGCCTCATTTCGCTCACAAAATGTAGCACTGCAACATTGAATGCCTCATAAAATACAAGTTGAGGAGAAGAATTGTGTCAAATGTGATAACATTGGATGTGTAATTCATTACTTCTCGTAGGTCCTGGCCATACTCCTTATCCAAACGGCATATATATTTATAAATATTTTTTATACACTGTATTGGAATCAGCAAAGCAGATCTGTGCAGTTACACTGCATGTGAAAAGGATGCGTTCCCCACCACCTCCCGCGCAAACTGTTGAACGATGGTTTCACGTTTATGAATTGCCCTCCAGGAACTCGTCCAAGTGACCATTCTTGATATATGAGCTTAGAAAGTGAGTGTTTAATGTAGGGACAGTGGTGATGAGTGGGATCCCGCCTGATTATTCCTTTTGTGGTCTGCTAGGGACCACTGAGGGTAACTACAGCTCCCAGACTGTTGATCAACTAATTCAGCACAAATTGGAGCTGGGGCGAACCAGCTATTTGGAAAATCAGGAAATTTCCCAAGTGCCTCCGTGGTCTGAGTGCCTGGAATGTGTATCCTTTCCTTGGAGGAAACACATAAATTCAGAAAGTATTAGGCACAGGCTTGCAAGAGTCAAGGCTTGTGGAGTCCAGTGCCTCATAGGCACCTACATACAAATGGAGATTCTTTGGCCAGCACAGATGCACCTATTTTCCTCCATGCATGGGTGCACTCTGTTCCTTGATAAGAAGGAGATTGGGATCAGGAGGGGTGGAAGGCAGAGAGGATCGGGGTAGGAAGGTGACTGATGGTAAGGTCAAAAGAGGGTCTTTGGATAAATCTTGAAGAAGGCAAGGGAGGGCGGTGAGGCGAAGGGACTGTGGAGTGGAGTTCCAAAGGGTCTGGGCAGAGAGAGTCTGGGCATTGACCACCAATGAGGCGGAAGACCAGATTCCACTGAGCAGAGGGAGCAGATAGGTCTGGAAGTTGCTAGAAACAAGTTAGTCTGTCAACGGATATTAATATAGGAATTAAGATTGTTTAGACGTGTGACTTCTATTGAAAGGCATGAAAGGCCTGACGTGAAAGGCGCTCTATAAATGTAATTTTGTTGTTGAAAGGAGATTCTCCCGGTGTCCGGGCCAACAATTCACTCACAAATAAAACAGGTAATTTGTTTCATGGTTGTTTGATGGTCATTGCTATGTGCATATCAGTTGCCACATTCGGTGACAAAAATGCACAGTCACTACACTTAACAGTATCTCCTCTAAAGTGCTTTAAGACATATCCTTTGAAATCCAAGGATTATTATGAAATTATCTCATAATAACTCATTACGTGGCTCCACTGTTCACCAGTTACTGATCTTCTAGATCAAAGCAGAAACACACAGGTTAAATCATCATCAGTGACACTATTTATTCTACAGCTACACACTATATCTGCCAGCCCAATCTTAACTGCATTCTTAAATAATTTGACGAATACCACGCTCTGCTGTCAACCATTCAGAGGTATTTCATTTGCCATCGTCAAGAATGCAAATGAACTATTCTCTAGTCCTCACTGCTATACATTAAATAGCAAAAAAAAACTCACTGCAAACACGCTGTACGTGGAGTGGAAAAAATAGAAGACATTAGGGATGGTGTGATATTGGCTAATTTCTCACATCAAGACAGAAATATTGTAACTCGATCCACAGGCGTTAAATGCATTATCTACACACTGCAGTTCGGCTATGGCTGCGTTCAAAATTAGCCACACATTGGGCTGAAAATGATGAAGGGATTAAGCAGCAATAACATTGGGGGCAATTAATTTAGTATTTTACATACAAAGCGCTTGTGTTTTTCGAAAGCTATACACTGAGGGGGTGGATGGGGGGATATACTGCAGTTCCACGGAGAAGCCACTGTGGGAAAAGAGACTGAATACATGACTTCGCTAAAGCGCTTCAGTGTTTTTTTTGTTGAAAACAATCTAATGTGGGAAATGCTCGCCACACGTCTGCATTGCTGATACATTAGTAAATTGAGAGACGAAAACACAGGTCGGGAAATGGTCTTCTGCTCGTACCCAAATGCACTGAACAGCAAAACCAAATACTGCACTGAACCACCGAGTGTTAAATCTCTCCAGGGAAGTTAGTCTAGATGTTTCCCTGCAGTATTACTGCAGATCCCAACGGATGGGATGTGATTTCAGCACCCGATCCTATACACAGGTTACTGAAGCAAAATGTGCATTTACTTGGGGTTTGGGCAAACAGCGTTGATACCAGGCAATCAATACCCGATCCGAAAACCAACCCTACAACGTGAATGCATAAGGTCCTTTACCTTTTCGCTGCAGTACTTTTGCGCATCACTTGATCGACGGAGCGTCGATTATAATGAAATTCGCACATAAAACACACACGAGCTGTTGATCTTTCTATGCAATCCGACGTTTAGAAAGACAACCCCAGCCTGTGGGCATTTCAGCAAACACAGCAAGCCGGTACACCGTACAAAGACAGTTAGCCACCGGGTGAGAAAACAAACATGGTCACACCAGCCGCCAATCCCAATCTTAGCCTTTTCTCTCTTGTTTTGCCCCCAAAACACACGTCCTCAAAGCAAAACGTACCAACATTGTTTTTTTTATTATAAGTAAGAACGGCGGGAGAACAGGAAAGCAATGCGCCACTTTACTGGCGTTTCTTACCCAAAACACGAAGCTGTAGACGATGAGCAGTGTTTTCAGACACGTTATCACCGGTTTGGTCTCCATTCGCCGCGATGCCATAATATTCTCCCCGGTCACGCTTCAGTGCTCGCTTCCCTGCCTCCCCCCACCCCCCACCGCCGCCAGGGGACTGCAGCATTAAAGTCATAGACCAACGGCGCTGCACCACAGGACCAATGAGCGGAGCCTCGGTGACGTCAGCTCCGCAATGAGCCCACGACTCTGGCTGCACGCCACGCGTCGCCTAAGAAACCCTCTGTCACAGGGCGCGGGTAGAGAGTCTCTGCTACTCCGGCTCAGCTCCGCGCTCAGGCCGCTTCGGAGTCAGCTCCGCCAGCAGCCCAACACGCACGGGCTTGCAAGGTGCGCGGCTCCTGGTTGATGGAGGAGGGAGAGGGTTTGACTGCCGGCACCGCATTGATGTCTCCGCAGCCAAAGGGGCGACAATTTGTACATTAGGAGTGCGAGGCAGAAGCCCACATGTGTTATCAACCCCAGTAAATACCAATTGGAACAGTTCACAGACGAGGCGCACAATTAGAACAATCCCGACACAACACGTCTCTGTATATTTTCTGTTTCTCCTCGTCGGGATCCGGAACATTTAGGTCTTCATTACCGTGTAGTTTCATCAGCTGTCACACTGTGTGTGTGTGTGGGGGGGGGGGGGGGGTACATGCAACAACTGAGGCTAAATGACCGCTCTGTGTTGACACCCGAAACCTTATGTGATGCGACTGTAAACATGGACATTTTAAAGTGTGGACCACAGTTCAATGACCCCTCGCTGTTGATCGTTTCGCGGCGTGTCGGTGTCTTGTATTTCAGTGAATATCGGTTCAAGAACGATCCGAATGTCGTCGGGAAATTCTTCAAACTGTGATTTGTTTTTTTTCTAAACGAATGTAAATCTCATTCGCAAGAGATAGATCACCCGCAATCATTTTATTATTTGAGGGACAAAACCTCTGGGTGTCTGGCTGGAGAGATTCTGCAAGATGAATGATGAACAGCGTCTCAGATTCCCGGCCAGTGTGCAGCAACCTGCTCATCTGCTTTGATGTTGCAACGTTCATGGTGTGGAATCAACTCATGCTCTACCCCTATGTGATTCCGTGTCCTCATGAGACATGTACTGTATGCCGAGAACACTGCACACGCAGAGATTGATTCCATTGATAGATATACAATCATGACAAAGAAATGAGCAGGTTGAGAATACCCGTATATGTACTATATATATATATATATAATTCTGAATAAAGCATTGCAGATCTAACTGAGAGACTATCCTGTGGGTAGGACGCTATATAAGTGCAAGTTGTTGTAACGAGTGCAAGCCAGTTCTAAACATCATTTATCGTGATCTGTTCGGGGCTACCTTTGTTTGTGAAAAACAGAGAGGTGGAGGATGTCCCACATTTTATTCCTGGGCAATAATTCACAGACCCTGTGTTTAAATCATCAACACTGCTCACAAATAGCCTCTGTGCTAGTTGTACGTTTTCAGAGAGGGCAGCAAACAGGGGTTCATTTCCTTTGGCTTCAATAACGGTAACATTCTGGGCTTGCTCAACTACTCAAAAGGCAATGGACAGAAAATATAAATTGAGCTTCTGATCGATTTGTTGTGTAATTTCGGCATTTTCTACTTGTACAATATTTCAGGTGCATTTTTTTGTCCTTTGTGAACTCACTCTCTCGTCAAGGTAAGTACAGTAACTGGGTTCCATTCTATCCCTGTCTGTTTGCAATCCTCCTTCACCATTATATAACTGCACTAATTTGTGGAGCTCCTGTAGCTCAATGGTTAGAGCACTCGCCTTACAAGTGTGAGACCAATGTTCAAATCCAGGCAGGTCAAGGATAAACATTTGACACGTCTCATAATAATCCCTCCTGAAAAACCTATAATAGATTGGTCAGTTCAATCCATGACTGATTGTGGGACACTGCTGTGTGTAACTGGCTGCTGCGTTTCACCCACAAATATACAGTTAATTCACTTTTCAGTTTATTCTGTGAAGCACTTTGAGAGATCTAGAAGACATGAAAAGTGCTACATCAAATGCAAGGATTACTATTATTATTCAACCAGTGACATGGTTGCAATCAAACCATGCAACGTGTGTGAGGGCAAACTTGCAACCTGTCCCCCTGAGACATCAAACCTTTCGTGTTGCACTAAAGCGTTTACTCAGCCGATTATTCTTGCAATTTTATAAGGGACTGCTTTTCTCAGTCTTTGTCAACCATGATATTGCTGATCTGTTGACATACTAATCCTTTGGTATCACAGGAAAAGCTCACCATTTGTACATACATATATGCTGATCCACCCAGGATAGATCCCTGTTGTCAAATGAAAACTACTTGAAATGTTTTAGACCCAAATTAAAATAAGCTAATAAATAATAATCCTTGCATTTATATGAATGCAGGGTCTGCTAATATCAAAACATCAAAGAGTTTAATTCAAAACATCAAAGACCTTCATGGAACGTTTTATGTTGGTAATATGTAATGCTGCATGTGTCGTCAAACATCAAGACAGAATTATGGTTTGCATTCAATATGTTAATATACATTGAACCCATCCAAAGTTTTGTTATATGATAGCTTTCAAAAGTGTCTCTTTAAAACTATACAATACAATATTTGACTGTGGGATTGTGCGCCTGGATTATGATTTCCCCATTATATGTCATAATAATAATAATAATCCTTGCATTTGATCTAGCGCTTTTCACATCTTATCAACGCCCCAAGGCGCTTCACAGAATATACTGTAAAGTGAACTGACTGTATATTTGTAGGCGAATTGCGGCAGCCAATTGCGCATAGCAGTGTCCTACAAACAGTTGTGGATTGAAATGACCAATTTTATTATTGTGTTTTTTTTTTGGACGGATTATTATTAGGCATGTGGAGTAAGGAAACTTGCCCAAGGTTTCGCCCTGACCTGCCTGGATTCGAACACAGCTCTCCCCAGTTTGGTCTCCCCAGCTTGCAAGACAAGTGCTCTAACCACTAAGCCACAGGAGCTCTGGAACTACTGTTGTGCCGACATTAGGAATTTTTCCACTATAATGGTTGCATATTCTGTTTTGATATGAGATTGTAATAATATATTCGTTGATTGCTTTAGGACTAATATTATAATGTATTTTGTAATTCAACTATTCTTGATGCTTGAATGTCGAGAGACATGGGTAGGGCGAAACCTTGGACAAGTTGCCTTACTCCACAAGCCTGATAGTAATTCCTAGAAAAAATAGTCATTTCAATCCACAACTGTTTGTGGGACACTGCTGTGTGTAATTGGCTGCCGCATTTTACCCACAAAACATAGCTAATTCACTTTATAGTGAAGCATCATTATACGGATGTTATTTTTGGTGGATTTGGCATGGCGTCTAGCAAACAAAGGTTTTCTTCTCTTTAATGTATGCTGGTGCTCTTGCTCATGTGCCCCCTTGTGGACTCTAAGTGGTTCCAATTTCCTATCAACATGTCTCAAACTCATGGCATTAGCATTAACATCTGCAGGGCAGTAACTAAGGTCTCCATTCTGCCTGCTGTTTTAGAATGTTGTCCATTCTATACATCTCTAATATCTTCTCAGGGCCACAATTATTCCCACAGTAGTTATACATTTGGTCTTTCTACAAACAATAACTGTTGTCAGTGGAAACATATGGGAATCCCAGTAGAGTTCACAAAGGCTAAATAGTTTCCATGGGAACATGGAAGCATAGAACCAAGTGAAAGCACCTCTCTGCAAGATCATAAACCCTTTGTATTCTCCACAGTTTTCCTTAGTTCATTACAAAACCCAATAATCCTAAACGTTTTTTGGGCAGAGGCTGGCAGTAGGAAGTAATACTTTAAAAAAATGTGTATATAATACATTTATATATGCATGCATTCCTCTCTACTAGAATAAATTGATAATATTCACTTGATTCTGAAGATAATTTTAATACTATATAACCTCATATACCACAGAAAATTAATAATACAAGGGCAAGCAGAAGGGAAACATTTACAGTATTGTATGATCCATTTGGTTTCATTATCCACCAGGTAGTGGACTGAGAGCAAAGGAGTTTGTGATGAGTGTAATCATTATTTCTAAGGTAGTATCAAACCTGTTTACTCTTTTATGATTGTTTTGCACTGGACATTCCAGTGTTGAATTACAACTGGCCATGTAAGTTTGGAGCTGTGAAGGAGAGGGGGGAGTAAAGCTACCAAATGGGAAGAATGAATTGCAAGGTTCATTAAATTGGAATATTACAATAAGGGTCAAGTGGGCTACAAAGTGGCTATTTGCACTTTGAGACATCCTCCCAATGTGAAAGGCACTCTATAACTGTAATTTTGTTGTCTTGTTGTTGTGTTTCTACCTTACAGGAATAGTATGGGATTTAGTACATCAGTAGTTTGAGACACATGTTCATGCAACCGCTAAGAAGGTGGAAGGCAAACAAGATGGACCAAAAAAATGGACCAGTCTTTTTTCATCTAGCATTTTTTATGTTTCTTATTTCTTATTGTGGACAATCGTGTCACCCTTGTCTCTTTGTATCTCCCGCCTCAGCAAGTTCTGCTGCAAAGACCAGGGATCGAAAACAGAGACATGGGCTGAATTTTGTTCCTTTTACTAAAGAAGGATTTAAGGAGAAGGATTTTGTTTGTTTGCAATCCACCTTCACCTTTATATAACTGCACTAATTTGTGGAGCTCTGGATGGATGGGACGGATGGGATGGACTGGACGGGATGGACCGACGGTACAGACAGACGGGATGGACAGACGGGATGGACAGACAGGACGGACAGACGGAATGGACAGGACGGGAGGGGATGGGACTGGACGGGAGTGGACAGGACCGGACGGACGAGACGGATGGGAGGGGACGGGCGGGACGAGATGGCATGGGACAGATGGGACGGAACGGACGGCATGGGACGGACGGGACAGATGGGATGGAATGGGACGGATGGATGGACGAGAGGGGACGAGAAGGCACGGGACAGACGGGACGGATAGGACAGGGGGGATGGGACAGATGGACGAACAGGTCAGACAGACGGGATGGGACGGGACCGGAATGACTGAATGGACGGGACAGACGGGACAGGACATATAGTGGGGACGGACGGGATGGACGGATGGAATGGACGAGAGAGAATGGGATGGATGGGATGGGACGGCACGGACCAGACGGGATGGGATGTGCAGAATGGGCGAGATGGGATGGGTGGACGGGATGGATGGATTGGGACGGGCGGGACAGACGGGATGGACCAGACGGGACAGGAGGGGACGGCACGGGACGGGAGGGACAGACAGGACGGACTAGTATGGGATTTAGTACATCGGCAGTTTGGGACACATGTTCATGCAACCACCAGGAAGATGGAAGGTAAACAAGATGGACCTTCCAGTCTTTTTTCATCTGGCAATTTTTATATTTCTTATTTCTTAGGTGGACAATTGTGTCACCCTTGTCTCTTTGTATCTCCCGCCTTGGCGAGTTCTGCTACAAAGACCAGGGATCGAAAACAGCAACTTGGGCTGAATTTTGTTCCTTTTACTAAACAAGGATTTAAGGAGCTTTTAGCAAAAAGTGCTATTTGTCTGTTTGCAATCCTCCTTCACCATTATATAACTTCACTAATTTATGTAGCTCCTGTAGCTCAGTGGTTAGAGCACTTGCCTTAAAAGTGTGAAACCTGTGTTCAAATCCAGGCAGATCAGGGCAAAACCTTGGGCAAATTTCCTTACTCCACATGCCTAATAATAACCCTCCCCCTAAAAAAACACATTTTCAATCCACGACTGTTTGTGGGACACTGCTGTGCTGAATTGTCAGCCGTGTTTCGCCCACAAATATACAATCAATTCACTTTTCAGTATATTCTGTGAAGTGCTTTGAGACGTTGATAAGATGTGGAAAACGCTATATCAAATGCAAGGATTATTATTATAATACTTCAAGCAAGGGAAAATTAAAATCAACGGGTTGATGCAAAGTGTGGTGCTTAGAAAATGTAACATTTCAGCAAATCTGATATGAATACCACTGTTATAGTAGAGCAACTGCACCCAATGTGAATATGTGGGTAAATGTGGATATTTAAGGCCAAACACATGATCAACGACTTAGTGGTCACCTGATTTTTATTTTTAAAAATCAATCTTCGCAGTTAACCTTTCAAAATGTTTCTCCGTAGAGTTGTGCATAGATGTTTAAAATAGAAAGAAGGATCTTTGTTTCCAAATGCCAAAGCCCTTTGCTTTGCCCCCACCATACAAATGTAAAACATTTAATTATGTGTTACTTCACATGTAATATTTTTAGTTGCAGTCTCTTGAAGTGGAAACGTTTTCCTTGGAGGAACAGTAGAGATGTTTCATGGTTTCTGATTTTCCTTCCTAGCTGCATGTGTGAGCTGCCCATGGCCAGTACATGAGGCAGAAGGACAAGCTTACCCTGTTGACTTTGAACACACTTTTTGTGTATCCAAGAGTCTGTCATCAGCATGCTGGTATTGTGGATAGACCTGCAATATAACCAGCACATTAGACACTCACCTAGTGAAGAATTTATTAACAAAACATCATTTATCTAAGTGAGATACTACCCCATTTGAAGGGCGCTATATGAATAAAAAAGTTTTATCTTCCCTCATATACATCTCAATGCTGTGAGCATGTGTGTGTGTAGACATAATCCAATAATATGCAGTAACACATGTATTTTATACATGTTTTCCCTTCAGGAAATATTACAGAGAGGTGGAGCCGACTGTCGGGAGGCCCAGCGGCCAGGGGGTGGAGCCAACTGGACTGGACTGGACGGCATGGGACAGCACAGATGGGACCGGAATGACTGGACGGATGGGATGGATGGGACGGGACTGGACTGGACAGACGGGACCGGAATGACTGGACGGACCGGATGGGACAGACATGACAGACGGGACAGGACGACGGTATGGGACAGGCGGGAGAGGACGGACAGGATGGCCGGGACGGACGGGACAGATGGGAGGGGATGGGCGGAAGGGGACGGGACGGACAGGATGGACGGGACAGTTTTCTGCTAAATGGGAAATTCGCTACGATAACAGGAAGCAACTCCAAAACAGTCGTCAATGTACCTGAGGGAACAGGTCAGGGAGTGGACCTGAATGGGACTGGAACAGAGTGTTCCAGGTGGCCAACAAATAGACAAGCATAGCTGGGACCCATATGGGTTCCCATAGCAACACCTCTTACTCAGAGGAAGTGGTTAGAGTTGAAGTTGAAGTTGTTCAATGTCAAAACAAGGTGGAGGTGGGTGGTGGTGGATGGAGACTGGCTGTGCTGCTGTTCCAGGCAGAACCGGAAAGCCTGCAGGCCATCCTTGTGGGGGATGGATCGTAGCTATCGTAGCGAACTGGAAAAATTTATCAATTTCGCTTCCACCTTCCACCCCTCCATAAACTTCACATGGACCATCTCTGACTCTTCCTTTCCCTTCCTCGACTCTACCATTTACATCTCAGGTCACAGATTATCAACAGATATACAGTATTCTACAAGCCCACTAACTCCCACCGCTATTTGGCTTACACCTCCTCCCACCCCACCTCCTGCAAAGATATAATTCCCTTTTCCTCCGTCCCCTCCCGCCCACTGAATGAATCAACCATCTCCAGTAAGTGTTCTCTTAATTGTATTTATTATCTTATTTATATATTTACTAAACAACTAACAATTTACATAAAATGTAATCAGCTAATATCCCTCCAATTGATCCAATTTTCTATTTTTTTTTCTATTTATTACTTCATCAACAACATATAATTGAACCAATGTATATCAGGATGATGTATAGCGAGGAGTTCCAGTTGTGTGTTGAACAGATTAGCTATTAATAATATAAATCCTTGCATACAGTTGGCTTTTAGCACATTATTTAGATATTTCAAAGTGCTTCAAAGTCTTGTGCACATATGTATTTATTTAAACGTAACAGGCAATTTGTGCTCAAACAACTATGAAATGAATGTCCAATTGTATTTGGGGGATTGTTGGCCAGGTCACCAGGAGAAATTCTCTTCTGATTTTCATTATTTTCATGGGATCAACATGTATCTGAACAGATAATAATGTCTCATCCAATGAATGGCCCTTGAAGAATGCAGACTGAGATTCCCAAAAGTTTATAATGATAACAGTTACTGTGCTGTGATGTACCAGTGTCTTGGGATGTTCTCCTGACATGAAAGGCGCTATACAAGTGTAAATTTCTTGTTATTTTGTTGTTATTGGAGTGCCAGCCTAGACTATGCGCTGTAAATCCCAACGTGGAGTTTGACCCTCAACCTTCTGATTCAGAGGCCAGAGTGCTACCAAATGGGTCAATGTGACATCTTTTTTAATGTGGTTATATTAATGATAATAATCTTTGCATTTGATATAACAATTTTCACATCTTCTAGAATTGGTGAAATGTGGCAGCCAATTGCACACAGCAATGTCCCACAAATAGTCGTGGATTGAAATCACCAATTTTTTTTTGAGGGATTATTATCAGACTTGTCCAAGGTTTTGCCTGGCTGAGAATCGAACCCAGGTCTCTCGCTTCTAAGGCAAGTGCTCCAACCATTGAGCTACAGGCCTCCAAAATTAATCAATTACACATACAGTATAATAATAATACTCCTTGCATTTGAGGTAGCACCTTTCACATCTTCTAGACGTCTCAAAGCTCGTCACAGAATATACTATAAAGTGAATTGACTGCATATATGTAGGCGAAGCGCAGCAGCCAATTGCGCACAGCAATGTCCCACAAACAGTCATGGATCGGAATGACCACTTTTTTTTAAGATTATTATTAGGCGGGTGGAGTAAGGAAACTTGCCCAAGGTTTTGCCTAGAATTGAATCCCGGTATCTCGTTTTAAGGTGAGTACTCTAACTACTGAGCTACAGGACTTCTTATCATGTCTTCGAGTACTTCACAAGGTACTCTGTAAAGTGAATTCACTGTGCATTTTGTGGGCAACCGTCAATTATGCACAGCAGTGTCCCACAAATAGTCGTGGATTGGGTGAACAAATACTTATTTTTTGTTTTAGACGGTTTATTATGCCATCCCTCAATCCGTCTGTTTCGTCTCTTCCCTTTCCTCTTTCAAGGCCGGTTTGAAGACTTTCCTCTTCGATCGTGCCTTTTGTTCCACCCCGAACTCTTTTACCTCCCCTTCGTGTTTCACCCCTTCCCAAACACTCCCCTCCCAGCTCGGGTCACACGCCTCCTGTGCAGCGCCTTGGGACGTCCTCCCGACGTTAAAGGCGCTCTATAAATGTAATTTGTTGTTGTTGTTGTTATTATCCCCTTCAGGAAAGCCATTCGCCAATTGACTAAGAACCGGGTTCCTACTTACTGCTAGTTAAACAGAGGCTTGTGTATGTGGAGTAAGGAAACTTGCCTAAGGTCTCTCCCTGACCTAACCTGCCCGGGAATCGAACCCGTTGTCCTCTCATATGCGAGACGAGCGCTCTAACCACAACACTGCGGAAAGAAGAACAAGGGAAAAATATATCTCAGAATTTTTCCATTAAAGCTCTGAAATACAGTACATCATGGCTTTCTAGCCTTCATTCAAGAGTGAAGGAGAATCATTCACCAGATGTAACATAATACAGTGTTCGAATTACAATTTCTTAGATTATTCACGTGTTAAGATGGGAGTTTTAAAAAGTTATAAAGCTGCTTTATTTTTTGTTAAAACACTGAGGTTCAAGAACAAAAATGTACTGTGAATAATTCTAAGAGTTAAATATTTGCCATTAAAGTCAGTGAAAACTACATTGCTAAGAAACCTTTTGAAAGACCAACAAATAGTTTATAATCGTGAAACATGCAATTTGGACGTTGAAGCTTTATATCAGAAAGAATGGATTGGAACAAACATGAAAAGCTACATATAATGTGATCAACTGCTGCATTGTGATGTATTGAAATGGTACAATTCAATTGTATTTCAAACAATTGTACAGTAACTGAGTTTCTTGAAGTTGATTAATATTTTTCCTGATGAATGCATTATATAATGGTGTTCTATCCTTAGTTCTATAGAATTCAGAATCGTGGCATCTCACTCAGTGGACAGTAGTCTGTCAGAATGGAAACCATTACAGCCTGTGGAGAACAGAAACTCAAATCAGAAAATAGTTGCATTTAAACATTGTTATAACACCATCTTTAGTATTAGAAATCAATTGTCTAAACCTTATGATTGACTTTGAATCCCATTCTTGACCTCCTTGAGTGAGTTTTTGTCAGTCAACAACAACAAGTTGCATTCACACAGTGTCATTCAGGTAGGTAGTGTCTCAGAGCACTTGGATTGTCCAGCCAATAGAATATCTCATCAAAAAGGAAAATAACATTTTGGTGAAGTAATGCCCAGCAGCAAAGTTTGTGTCCCTTTATAAAATATGGCACCTTTTAGCCAGTACAGAAATAAAGGAAAGATTGTGATGGGAGAAAATAATATAAATATAATACTGAATATTGAATAATTTCCTTTTAGTTATGTCTAAACATCAATTTAGCAGTGTATAATGTGCAAACAAATACAGCAGAGATTCATTCTGTCCTCATCTGACTTCACACTTTTCCAACAAAGAGGGAAGGGGATAATAGTCAGTAATGGGAACCCAAAATTATGTTCCCTTCCTAACTTATCATTTCCTAACTGATGGACACCAAGGATAATTGTCAACTGATGCCTAGACTTTCAGCATAGACTGAGATTCAAAGAGGTAACCTTTTGTTCACCCAACAAAAACAGAGAGAACTAGGAAAACTCAGCAGGCCAGGCAGCATCTATGGAGAAAGGAAAGTGAGTCAACGTTTTGGGTCCATGACCCTTTGTCAGAACTCAAACCTTTTGTTGTATTTAGCTTAAACAGTGCCATTACAAATTGAGACTACTGCAGGTACTATGGGTACATCCTGACTCACTGCATACGTAGATCAGACATGCATAATGGACAGCTATATACCTTTGCTTGGGACCAGCAACCATAACAGTGCCTTGGGACGTCCTCCTGATGAGAAAGGCACTATACAAGTGTAATTTTGTTGTTGCTTAGCAGTGAGTTGCTTTTGTGGCATGGCTTGGGGGAACATAAATTGTGGGAGGCGGATAAGCAACCTAATGAGAAACCATGCTTGGATCCTGATCCCTGACTGTTCAGCACCTTGAGGCATCCTCCCAATGTGAAAGACACTCTGCAAATGGAATTTTATTGTTGTTGCTGTTGTAAAGCAAATTTGAGAATCAAGGCCAAATGTAATAATGGGCAATATATTCTGGGGCATGAGTAAATAATCAATTTTAGGCAGGTTTTAAAGTAGATTATGCATATTTAAAGAAGTTTATTATTTGCAGAGGGAGTTTTGCCAATTATTTTTGACACCTATTTTTCTCTGTTTTACCATGATCGTCCATTTCCTGTTTTCAGCTTCCTGGAAGACCAGTGATCTTGGTGAGTAAAATACTGCATCATCTACTTCTTCTTGTTTTCGTGGCAAACAGTGCAAGAAAGCCCAGTTAGGGGCAGCAAACTTTCCAGTCTGTGAAACATTAAAAGGGATCATCACAGAATGAGTATATATTCAACGGAGATCAGATTAACTGAATAGCAGAGTATTGAATATTCAATCCATTTTCTCATGACAACATATGCAGTTGTAGGACAACAGATACTCACAGGTTTGAAAACCAATTACCCCCTTAGAAAAACCAATGGATCGCAAGTTCAAAATCCTGATGTGGGGCTCAAACCCACAACATTTTGACCAAGAAGTCAGAGAGCTATTAACTGAGCCAGCATTGTCAGAGGTAGTTTCCTTCAGAAACCACAGTGTGTCATGGGGTAAGCTTGACAAGAATGTTCACATGGGCTGGTAATTGCCAAATGAGGTATAATATAGGTTCATGCAAGGTATTACATATAGTGTATATAGGAATATTATATATATATAATACATAGAAAGAGAGAAGGCATGCAAGAATAAGGCTCTTTTTTTTAACTTAAAAAAATAGCTTAATGCTCTGATGGGTGAGGATGGTTAAGATGAGCATTCTGTAAGGTTGAGATCAGTTGGGCCAAGGGTCTACTTCAACTGATCTGATCTTAATCTATCAGTGTTATTGCTTTCACCGAATGCTTTTTTAGTTCCACTGAATTAAAAGCCGATATTATTAATATTATTAGTCTGTGTTTGACTGTTTTGACATTTCACAATCCTACCTTCAAGGTGATTTGGTAACCCTGGAAAGCTTTCAGTCTCTCTATTTTTTCCTCTTCCTGTCCCATGCTGATCCATGTGTCTGTTATTAGAACATTGGCTCCGCTTGCTGCTTCGAATGGATCGTTGGTCATAAACAAATTGGTTCCATACTAATTGCAATAATAAAGAAAAAAAGCATTTGGTACCTTTTCTCCAAAGTTGCAAAAAAAATATTTTCCTATTGAAAATCATATTGATGAATGCAATTACCTGTTTCGACAATGACTCTGCAAATGTGGTGATACTGGTGCTCGGTTCAAAACCCTGCAAAGAAGAAGGGTCCTTCAATTCAAGAAAGTTTCTTTCATTTGAAGCTGCATAGACTACTGTAAAACGACATCCATCTCACTGATGAATAGGCAGGCATGATGCATGTAGACTTAAGTTAATTGTGTTTGCAGACCGGGTAGTTGAACTGGTGCATTCTTAACCCAAAACTTTAGAGTTTAAGTATGAAGGCTGCCTGTAACTTAAAACTGTCTGTCTGACTGGGGAGGTATCACCTGTGGCATGTTGGAAGGACTCCCGTATTTTCAGTCGCAAAGTGGAATTTACAATTTAGCACAGCAATTCCCGTTTGCAAACACCATAGAATGCCAAAATCAGCGCCTTGGGACGTCCTCCCGACGTGAAAGGCGCTCTATAAATGTAAATTGTTGTTGTTGTTGTTGTTGTTGGTACTCTTGTCTACAGGCTAAATTAAGCAAGAGATAATGAAGTTCATTGCTATCTTTGGCTACGTTTGGGGTCTGTCACATTGGCCTTTCCCGTGCCAGTCATTATCTTTGTTTTTGACTATGTTTCAAGCAGGAGTAGAACATTCATCCATCTAGGATACCCATCCAACTTCTTAAAAAAAAGTATTCTGAAAAGATTTTCTGTCATCAGAGCTTACCTTAGGTGTAGCAATGCGAAGATGCATATTCAACTTAGCAGCGCTCAACATCAAGGAATGTAGCACATTGTTTCCATCTCCTATCCAAGCCAAAGTGAGACCATTCAATGAGCCAAAATGTTCCTACAGATTATAACAAAGGCTAAATATTAAAATAATCAGATTGAAGAGTCAAATTTACTTAATGAACAAGTGACATTTTCACCACAGACTGAATGTTTTTGTCTCATTCTACATTTTCTGGGTTATCAAACTAGAGGAGTCCAGACTTTCTGGATTGATAATTTCTTCCAATGCAAGGGTTATTATGATCTGCTTGTGTTCAATAGATTTTAAAATGTATTGGTTCATCATATGTATTGATTACCATATTGTACAATGCTCTGATGCTAGCTTAATACAAGAACTAACCACATAATTATTTGGAAAGAATATCAAACATTTCTTTATGCTCTTTCCATACTTCAGTAACAAATGAAAAAATATATATCAATTGATTCAATGGGGATTTCTTTTGGGGGCCGCTGGAGAGGTACAGCAGCCTTCATGTTGTTCTGACAGCATGTCTGTCCGACATCGAGTCCTGGACGAGGGACAACTTTTTGCAATTGAACGTGAGTAAGACCGAGGCCCTCCTGATTGGCTCAAGCCAGCGCCTCCGCACATCGGGCGCTGCCAGCCTCAACATCCAAGGCTGCACTCTCCACCTCACAAAGCCAATCAGGAACCTCGGCATCATGTTCGATCAAAAACTTTCCTTCCTCCCCCACATCCGCGCCTTGACCGGCACCGCTTATTTCCACCTGCGCAATATTGCCAGGCTCCGCAACTATCTTACCCCCCGCGCTGCCGAAACACTCGTGCATGCATACATCACCTCATGGCTGGACTACGGAAACTCTCTCCTCGTCGGCCTCCCCAGTTCCTCCATTCACAGGCTGCAGGTCATCCAAAACTCTGCAGCCCGTGTACTATCCCGCACCCACCTCCGCGACCACATAACCCCCACCCTCGTTCATCTCCATTGGCTCCCCATTCTCCAGAGGATCGAGTTCAAGATCCTCGTCCTCACCTACAAGGCCTTATACGGCCTTGCCCCGCCCTATTTAACCGATCTACTTTCCCCCTACAAGCCCACCCGGACCATCCGTTCAACAGAACTTGGCCTGCTCCAAGCCCCCCACCCGTACCGCCCCACCATCGGAGGCCGGGCCTTCAGTTTCTCCGCTCCCACCCTATGGAATGCCATCCCTCAATCCCTCCGTTTTGTTTCTTCCCTTTCCTCTTTCAAGGCCGGTTTGAATACTTTCCTCTTCGACCGTGCCTTTTGTTCCACCCCGAACTCTTCGACCTCCCCTTCGTGTTTCACCCCTTCCCAAACACTCCCCTCTCAGCTCGGGTCACACGCCTCCTGTGCAGCGCCTTGGGACGTCCTCCCGACGTGAAAGACGCTCTATAAATGTAATTTGTTGTTGTTCAGTTCCTTTTCATAGACTATGAGAACCTCTGCCCGAAGCCTTCTATGTAGTTTGCATGATATAGGTGCCAGGTGAGTGACTTTCTTTGACTGGCAGTTATCTTCTTGCTGCTGTAGCTATATTATGTTTGAGGAACATAAGAACAAAAGAAATAGGAACAGGAGTAGGCCATTCGGCCCAACAAGCCTGCCCCGCCATTCAATTATGGCTGATATTCTACTCTACTCCAGTTACTTACCTTATCCCCATATCCCTTAATCCCTTTATAAATGAGTAATCTATCTAACTCAGTCTTGAATATGTTCAAGGACTGAGCATCAACAGCCCTTTGGGGTAAATAATTCCATACATTCACCACCCTCCGAGTGAAGAAGTTTTTTCTCAACTCAGTGTGAAAGGGCTGACCCCTAACTTTAAGACTGTGACCCCTGGTTTTAGATGCTCCAACCAGGAGAAACAATCTCCCACTATCTACTTTGTTGTGCCTTTTAATAATCTTATAGGTTTCTATAAGATCTCCTCTAATTTTTCTATATTCCAGAGAATATAGGCCCAAATTAATCAACCTATCATCATAACTCATCCCCCTCATTCCAGGTACTAATCTAGTAAATCTATGCTGCACTTCCTCCAAGGCAAATACATCCTTTCTTAAATAAGGAGACCAAAACTGCACACAGTATTCCAGGTGTGGTCTCACCAGCCTCTATACAGCTGCAACAAGACTTCCCTACTCTTATACTCTAACCCTTTCATAATGAAAGCTAACATACCGTTAACCTTGTGATTTAGCTCTAAGTATCAGTCTAGCTCAGCTGATAGCAGTCATAGCTCTGAGTCAGAAGGTTGTGGATTCAAGCCCCAGTCTGCCACTCCAATGTAGTGCTGCATTTTAGGAGGTGTTGTCCTACAGATGAATATTAAAACATTTGAGCATACAGAGGTTCAGGTGGATGTTACCGATCCCAAGGCATTATTTAAAAATGGAAGAGAGGTTTCTCCCATTGGTTTTTGTCCACGAGCTTCAGAAATTCATGGCTATTGTGGGATATTGCCGTATACAAATATGCTAACATATTCACTTACAAAAATACAGTAATTGCGCTTTACTGTGAATCCTGTGAAATATTTTGAGCACCCCTGACATTAAATGCAAGGATTATTATCATTCTCATTTCAGGATACTATGGCATTCTGCTCCAACACTACCACTTGCTATTGGGCCTATTCCAAAGATATGCACAACAGTAGTAAAGGCTGCTTAACTCTCCCTACAATCAATATCTCAATATCTCCACTGAATAGATCAGGAATTCAGTGTGGAAGATCTAAGCTGTGTCCTACCATTACCTAGTGCTGTCTTCTGCAGTTACTGCACCACATTCTTACTCCAAGTTAAACTCACAAAGCAGATTGTTCTCATAAGGATACCTGAAGAGTAAGGTAATCAGCCAGAATCTGAACAGGATGATACAGCTCAGACAACCCATTGATCACTGGGATTGTGCCATCCTGTGCTAGCTGCTCGAGATCAGAGTGTTTGTAAACTCTGGCGAGGATCATGTCTGTCATCCCAGCGAGCACTCTGGAACACAAATCAGCAGAATCCAAGGTTAGGAAAATAACTCAAAACAAACAAGAGATCATCCTATCTGCTTGGCTGAACTCAATACAAAGAAGAGGCCATCCTGTCCGCTTGGCTGAACTCAAAGCAAACAAGAGGTCATCTTTTCTGCATGGCTGAATCTGATTTGAGATCAGATATTTCAATACAACATACCTTCCAGCTCCCTTTCCTGGTAATCGAGAACTTTACACATTATCTTGTGACCCAACAGTGCACAAGAGACCCATGGAACATAAGAGGAAAATATTATGTTGCCATGCTTCAAGAGTTCAGATGCTAATTTGGGACATAAATATGCAATAGAGATGCAAATATTGTGAAGTCCTGTAGCTCAGTGGTTAGAGTACTCGCCTCGCAAGTGAGAGACCTAGATTTGATTCCCAGCAGAGAGAAAGCTTGGGCAAGTTTCCTTACTTCACACACCTGATAATATGCCCTCAAGAAATTTTTAATAATAAATTGGTCACTTCAATCCAATGGCCATTTGTGGGACACTGTTGTGTGCAATTTGCTGCTGCATTTTTCCTACAAATACAGTAAAAGCCCGTTTATCTGGCACCTGATCAACCGTAACTTCCGTATAACCGGCATCGCAAAAAAAAGGTCCACATTCGATTCACCGGAATTTATCCAGAAAAATGCAATGAATTTTTTTTTTTAAATTTGCATTTTCGACCGAATATCTGGCAGGCGCTTTAACCGGCATTGGCCGAGGTTACCGGATAAACGGGCTTTTACTATATACAGTCAATTCACTTTACAGTATATTCTGCGAAGCGTTTTGAAACATCTAGAAAACATGAAAAGCACTACATCAAATGCAAGGATTATTATATAAACAGTTGGTTTTTTGAAAGATGGTTTTGAACTAGTGCTAGTGGCAAATCTCTTATTGTTATCTTAATACATCAACAAATTACATTTGTATAACGCCTTTCATGTTGGAAGGACAGTCCAAGTGGTGGACTGTCAGTGATCCGCACCCGAGCTGGTGGTTGGGATCAGGAGTGCTTGGATGGCGGGGAGGATAGGGTTAGGAAATAAAGTAATGTTTCTATATTTTTTTACAGCAAATGCTCTGTCTGATATAGAAGTGTGAGATATCGTAGTGTTTAAACCTCCAATATTTCATAAATTCCTCCAAATGTATTCCTCCAAATCTCGAAGAGTTTCATGAATTCAAACTCAATGAATCTATAATAAATACATTTGTTTATTGATGTAGTCTGGTGAACTGTTCACAATGTGAATTGTTTTGTGCAGGTTTTCACCCTGCAAAGTAATACAGTAGGCAAAGGAGCTGTACACCAGGTTAAACTGTGTAGAGTGTCACACATTCCTGATGATGCTATACTTTGCCAAGTCTTCTATGCCCACCCCTTTTGGGATATTGATAGTTTTAGGGAGTCACACATTACTTTGTTTTGATTCATTTTCAGTAATATATTATCCAGAATTAAAGAAGTAATGGCACTGTTTTCAGCTTATCTATTTGTGAGACAAAATATGCCCTTTTAAATGGTGACATTTCTGAAATGGCCTAGGAGGGACATCCTTGAAGCCAAAGTTAATGAGTCCTGTAGCTCAGCCATGTTTCGCTCACAAAATATACAGTCAATTCACTTCACACTACTTCCTGTGAAGCACTTCTGAGATGTCTCAAAGTCGTCATAAGGTGCCTTACCAAATTCAAGGATTATTATTATCTATAGTTTATGTGATCCTATTCAGCCAATTTAACCAAATATACAGATTGCAGCAATAGAATGTAAACAAGTTCATAAAATGTAATCAGAGCATTAGAAATAAATATACCAAAACAAATGTCTAACTGTTAAGAGATGCTCAAATAGCTTTGATTAGATTTCAATATGTACTATAGATAAAATGGTATAATATACCCTATTATACCCAAACTTGCTCCAAGCACCTGTAGGAAAAAATGCAACATAACCTTCAAATTCTGAATGATACAAAAAGTTTGGGCAAAGGAACAACATGATGTTAAAAATAGATATGTTTGGTGTTCAAACTTCTATCTTTATTAATAATGCAAAGGCACCAAAATTTCTCAGAGGAGTGAAATTCAGCATTGACAATGATAAATTAAAATGCTACATCTGTTCCATTCTCCTGTTATATTAATGTTGAGTGATGTCTCATGAATACTGTATGTATCTATTGTTAGTAGAATAAGGTGGCAACAAGGTGATATCAGGTGGTTCGGTTCCTTCTTTTCCCTTAGGGAAGCCATTTTAATTTTTAGCAGACTAAATAACATTGTAGATCACATGTTGCTAAGCAACAGCACTCCAATCAGTTGTGGATTCAGTGCATTTATACTTTATTCTTCAGTATCCAACCTCCAAAATTTATCCTCAACTGTCTTTCCACCCCCACATCCATGCAATGACCCACTCTGCCTTCCTTCACCTCTGCAATATTGCCCGACTCCGCCATTACCTCACTCTCCCACCAGGCGGCTGAAATCCTCATTCACACCTTCATCACATCCCGGCTCGACTACACCAATGCCCTGCTTATCTGCCTTCCCAATTCTTCCTTTCATAGGTTGCAGATAATCCAGTATTCTGCGGCCAGTGTCCTCTACTGCTCCAAGTTTCGTAACCCTATCCTTGCCCGACTCCATTGGCTCAGAGGATCCAATCCAAGATCCTGGTCGTCACATTCAAAGCCCTCCACCGCCTCGCACCATCTTACTTCTGCGACCTCCTAACCACTTACCAACCTGCCCACCCCACTGATCAGCAGGCTCTGGCCTGTTCCACGTCTCTCGACCCACCCGCCTCACCACTGAGTGTTGTTGTTGTTGTTGTTTGTCCAATCTTTATTCAACCTTTCCAAGCTCCTGGAAAGAGTTGTTGTTTCACTCCTTCCTTTCCCACCACTCCCTTCATGGACAGCACAGAAACAGCTTTGGTTAACGTGACAAATGACAATTTGTCCATCCCACAGCAATGCTCCCTCTACCTCCTCTTCCTCGTTGGCCTCTTTGTTGCCTTTTATACCGTCGACCACTCTGTCCTCCTCCATTATCTCTTCTCTCACCTCAATTTTCATGGTTCTGTCCTGAATGGTTCAGATCCTACCTCTCACACCGTCTCCACTTCATCTCCACAAACGGTATCTACTCTAGCCCCCACTCCATCTCATGCAGAGTTCCTCAAGGCTGTGTCCTTGGTCCCCTCCTTTTCAATATTGACATCATCCGCAAACATGAGGTCAATTTCCACACGTATGTGGATGACACCCAACTCCACCTCTCTGCCTCCACTCTTGATTCCAGGACCATTGCTGTCCTGAAAGAATATTGGTCAGACATCAGATCCTGGATGAGAGCTAACTTTCCACAGTTGAACGTCAACAAGACCAAGGCCCTGCTGATTTGTTCCCGTCAGTCCCTCCACGCCTCAAGCGCTGACAGTATTGCCATCTAAGGATGCATACTCCACCTTACTAAGCCAGTCCGGAACTTTGAGGCCTTGTTTGACTCTCAACTATCCTTTCTACCCCTTTTCTGTTCCATATCCTGCTGTCTTCCCTCATCTCTGCAACATTCCTTGGCACCCCCACTTTCTCACACTGCAGGCCGCCAAAACCCTCATGCATGCATTCATAAGATCGAGGCTCGACTGCACAAATTCCCTGCTTGTAAGGTTTCTCAACTACTCCCTCCATAGGCTGCAGATTATCCAGTACTCTGCAACCTCTGTACTCTCCCGCACCAGGCTCCACAACCTTATCACCCCCATCCCTGCCCAACTCCACTAACTTTCGATCATACAGAGGATACAGTTCAAGATTCTAGTCCTCACCTTCCATGGCCTCACTCCCCCCAATCTCTGTGACCTCCTACCAACGTACCATTCCCTGCACTCAGCCTGCTGTGGCCTGCGTCATGTTTCACGCCTCGCCCGCCCCGTTGGTGGGAAGGCCTTCTGCCACACTGACTCCACCTTCTAGAACTCATCCCACAGTCCCTCCACCTCACCCCTTCCTCTCCGATCATGCCTATGGTCACCTACTATTCCCCACCATTGCCCTCCACCCTTCCCGATTCCAACCCCAGCTGGAGTCCAAAACACTGATTGCCTTGGGATGTCCTCCTGACGTGAAAGTTGCTATACAAATGTTTTCTTGTTGGAAAGGTGAACAATCGAAATAGTATGATATTTTAGTGCTGCTGCAATGGAAAATAATTATATAATTTAAAGAGATCATGAATATCTTGAGGTCTAGAAAGTAAAAACAACAAATAGAACAAATCTGACTGAATATACTATTGCTTGTCTATTTTTAGAATATTGTGACTTTTTAATTTGAACAATTGCTTGATGTCACCAAACATACCACAACAACAACAAAATTGCACTTATATAGCGCTTTTCACGGCAGGAGGACGTCCCAAATCGCTGAACAGTCTGATTGGGACCCAAGCGGGAGGGGTGGGGGAGGGTCGAAGTAGGGGGAAGGAGAGTGGGAGAGGGGGAAGAGTTAGTGGGGCAGCCGAAGGCGTGGTTGAAGAGGAAGGTCTTGAGACCAGCCTTGAAGGAGGAAAGGAAGGAAGCAAGGTGGAGGTGCTGCGGGATGGAGTTCCACAGTGTGGGAGCAGAGAGGTTGAAAGCCCAGCCGCCGATGGTTGGGTGGTTAGGGTGGTGGACGTGGAGCAGGCCTGAGTCTGCTGAATAGAGGGTGCGGGCAGACTGGTAGAGAGACAGTCGGTCACAGAGATAGGCGAGGGCAAGGCCGTGAATGGCCTTGAAAGTGAGGACGAGGATCTTGAATTTGATCCTCTGGGTGACGGGAAGCCAGTGCAGACGGGCGAGGGTGGGAGTGATGTGGTCACGAAGCCTGGTATGGGAGAGTACATGAGCTGCAGAGTTCTGAATGATCTGCAGCCTGTGAAGGGAGTAGCTGGGGAGGCCGACGAGGAGACAGTTCCCGTAGTCGAGCCTGGAAGTGATAAAGGCGTGGATGAGGGTTTTGGCGGTGTGGGAGATGAGGTAGTGGCGGAGTCTGGCAATATTACGGAGGTGATGGAAGGCTGTGCTGGTCATGGAGCAGATGTAGGGGAGGAAGGATAGTTCGGGGTCGAACAAGATGCCCAGATTCCTGATTGGCTTCGAGAGATGGAGAGAGCAGCCTTGAATGCTGATGTTGTCAGCGCCTGAGGTGCGGAGGCGCTGGCGTGAACCAATCAGGAGAGCTTCCGTCTTATTGATGTTGAGTTGTAGAAAATTTGCCCTTGTCCAGGACTTGATGTTGGACATACATACAGTCAGAACGCCAGTGGTCCTGGAATCGAGGGTTGACGCGGATAGGTAGAATTCGGTGTCATCCGCATACATGTGGAAATTTACTCCATGTCTATGGATGTTGCCCAGGGGAAGAGTGTAGAGGGTGATGAGCAGGGGGCCAAGGACAGAGCCCTGGGAAACGCCGCATGTGACTATACGGGGGCTGGAGGAGAAGCTGTTGGAAGAGACGAAGTGAAGGCCGTGCGAGAGAGATAGGATTGAAACCATTCGAGGACAGATCCTTGCAGGTTGAAGAGGGAGGAGAGGCGGTGGAGGAGGATACCGTGGTCCACGGTATCGAAGGCAGCAGATAGGTCGAGGAGGATGAGAAAGCAGAGGGAGCCCTGGTCACAGACAGTCAGGATGTCGTTTGTGACCTTGACAAGGGCAGTTTCCATGCTGTAGGAGGCACGGAAATCCGATTGGAGGGGTTTGAGGAGTGAGGAAAGAGTGGAGCTGGGAGGCAGCCACTCTTTCAAGGACCTTGGAATGGAAGGGGAGGTTGGAGATGGGCTGGTAGCTTGATAGCTGCGACGCGCACTGAGGAAAGGCTTTTTTAGGATGGGGGTGATGGTGGCGGTTTTGAAGGCAGTGGGAACAGTCTTGGATGAGAGGGACAGGTTGATAGTGTCAGTGATTAGAGGGGCTAGAAGGGAGCTGGGTGGTGAGGAGAGGAGTGGGGATGGGATCTGGAGAGCAGGTGGTGAATTTCATTGAGGAGATGGTCTCAATGATGGAGGATGGGGAGACGGGGTCGAAGCTGTGGAAGGAGGGGTGGGTAAGAGACGGGGTGTGGTGGGGAGGTGGTGGAAGTTGGGGGGAAAATAACCGCGGAGCAGATTCCCACGATTTTGGTCTTGAGGAAATCCAGCATCTCCTCGCAGCGGGAGTTGGAGAGGATCTGCGAGGCAAGGCGGGGGGGATGGAGGAGATGGTTGGTGGTGGTGAAGAGAAGCCGAAGGTTGTCCTTCGCCTCCAGGATTATCTTGGTGTAGAAGGACAATTTGGCAGAGGATAGGGCAGAGCGGTAGGAGGATGTGAGGTCCAGCCAGATATGCCGGTGGACCGTGAGGCCACATTTGAGCCAGGTGCATTCAGCAGCCCGCACCTGGCCCTTGAGGGAATGGAGGTGGGTGGTGAACCAGGGTGAGGTTCAGGAGTAGGAGGCAGTTCGGGAAGTTAGGGGGGAAGAGTGTTGAATGTGGTGGAGAGGGTGTTGTTGAGCAGGGTGAGTGCGGAGGATGGGTTAGTGCAGGAGGTGGGCCAGAGGGAGAGGAGTTCGGAGGACTACAAGGGAGCGGAGAGAGTTTGTTGGGGGATCTTCATCCATGGGCGGTAGAAGATGATGGTAGGTTTGGGGGTAGAGGGGAGAGGGTTGGAGGAGTTGAAAGAAATGAAGTGGTGGTCGGAGATGGCCTCGTCAGAGATGGTGGTACAATACATCACCTCCACCTAACAGCAGGGAATGTAATAAACTCAATTAAGAAAACAAAGACTTGTAAGTGCAACGATTTGTGGTGTGTTCTGAACCACATTGCCACATTTCAAAAGCCAACATGTAGCTTTATTTTGACATTTGCATCCTGCAGCTTCTTCTTCCTGAAATGCATTTAGCCAACCTATAGCTATTGACTGCTGTTTGCACTTTTTGCATTGAAGAGAACAGACAGCACAGATACAGAGTGTGTTTGCTCAGAATGCACCACAGGAAACTTATGCAATGGGAAAATGGTATGGTGTGTACAAAAAAAAAATCGCATTTCATAGTGCAAAAAATCATTAGATATTGTGCTGTGAAATGCTTTTGATAACATGGCATATGTTCATTAAATATTGATAGTATACTAGTTTCTTGCTGTGCAGGACCTGGAATTATTGCTTTGTTAAAATGGAACACAGCAACTTGTGGTAAAATATGAATGAGCACCTTATCTTGTGTGGGTATAAACACACTAAATCCCAACCACAGGTGAGTCATAACTATAGCTTACATTATAGAATCATAGAATCTTATGGTACAAAAGGAGGCCATTCGGCCCATCAAGTCTGTGCCAGCTCTTTAAAAAGAGCAATTTAATCCCACTCCCCAGCTCTCTCCCCATAACCACACAAACCCGTCCTCCCCAAATAAATGTCTATCTCTCTTTTAAAAGTTGTCATTGAATCGGCTTCCACAACCTTTTCAGGCAATGCATTCCAGATTCGAACAACTCACTGACTGAAAAAAATTCTCCTCACCTCCCCTCTGCTTCTTTTTGAAACTATTTTAAATCTGTGACCACGAGTCACTGATACACCCAATCAAAATTATAATCATTAATTTTTCTACAAGTTATTTGCTTCTATTCTTTTTGTATTAGTTAACACTATATTTGTAAACTGGAGAAGAAAATCGAAATGAAATTTGGTATCATCCAGACCTCAGTTTGGTATTCAGAACTAAGTCCCACATTAACTCCCTTGATGTGAAGCAATCTTAAATAGTCTTTTTGAAACATAGACTTTCTTGCAGATCATAAGACTTAATACTCCATCAATTGTTTTTACTTAGTCACCTCACAGTCTTGAAGTGACCTTTTCTCTTTCGAATTTCATATTGAAGGATAGATAGTAACTGTCAACATTTTGATGTCATTACTAACCTTGCTGTATCCTTACGGCTCTCATTTACCCCGAGATGAATATCTTCTGTTGTAAGGAAGCAAGGGTATCCTCCAAGCAGCGAAAATCCTGTGGAAAAGTAACAAAGAAAGTGAAATATTCAAGACAAATAACTAATGGAGAATAGCTAGGAAATTATTTAAGAACCTTGAAAGTTTTTGCACAGGTCTTTATTGTAATCTGTAAAACATATAACCTTTCTATGCACATCAGTTGAATTATATACTGCTGAGGGTCTGAAGATTGTTAGCGAAACGATCAACAAACAGAACTATCGGTAGTATGCAGGCTTTAATCTGGGATTCCAGCAAGTGTTATCAAGCGAATAATGCTTTTTAATTTATTCCTTTCCTGTCAATAATGAGTAAAGATTTTTTGTATCCTTTATCAGTAATAAAGCAGCACTGAGAAAGTATAATGAAGCAGGTGAATTTTACAATTAAGTAAGGAGAAGCCATTTCAGGGACTGATGAGTGAGAATACAGTTGGGAGAAAAAAGAGACAAAAAGAAAAATGATTTGATTCATAACATGTGTGAGAGGCCAGCTGAGGAACAAGACAATGCATTTGAAACCATACAAAATTATCCATTGTATGATTGCTGTTGATTCACATCTGTTCTGGCACCTTTGATACATTGATGAGTGTCCATATACAGAATTTGGGGGGTTGAAAGTTGGAATTTGCTGTTGCCATTGCCCTTTTGAAAGCCTTGAAAGACGAGCTTTAGAGGTGAAAGTGCTAGATCAAGCAACACATCTTAGCATCCTTTGTCCTATTTCCATGAAAAGAGCACTGCCACACAACCCAATTTATTAAATGCCTCTTTGTCCCCTGAAATTATGCCTGTCGTGGGAGGCGAGACCATTAAAATTACTCACCACTTAAACTCAGGATATTTTTTGCCGTTCATAATTGTCAAAACCATCAATTATGATGTTATTTGTTTTAATTCTAAATGACTATTCATTCAGATGCACTTACTTCTTAATATGTTACAATTAATTGCATTTCTTCATAGTAGGATTTATTTAAATCTTTTTCAATAGGAAGTTATGAGTGTCTTTCAGTTTGTGTTTTACTGCTTCATAGCTGTATATAACCAAATTTAATTTATGAAGATAAATAATCTACATTTAATATAACACTTTATCACACTATAGGAACATCTCAAACAGCTTCACACAATTTACTGTGAAGTTAGCGAATTAGGCAAAAAGATTTGCAAAGCTAACTACCGTAAATCTCCGCGTATAAGGCACACTTTTTTTCACGTCAGAAGATCTCGAAAGTTGGGGGTGCGCCCTATACGCAGGTACAAGAAATTTTGAGCCTCGGAAATACAGTAAACAGGAGGGGTGGCTGGCGCGCTGTCAGCCGGGCTTTGGTCAGTGTCCGGCGGGGGTTGGGGGGAGCGGGTGACGGGGTTTCGGCCTCAGCCACCCGGGCAGCGGCAACAGCAGCGGACGTCAGTGCTGTGCCTGCTGCCTGCCTTCTGCCAAACCCAGTCTGCCTGCCACCCTCCCCCCCTCCCTCTCCTGCCTCCCTCCCTCCCTGCCTCCCCCTCTCTCTCTCTCTCTCTCCCTCCCTCCCTGCCTGCCTCCCTCCCTGCCTGTCTGCCTCCCTCTCTCTCTCTCTCTCTCTCCCTCCCTCCCTGCCTACCTGCCGGCTTCCCTCCCTCCCTCCCTCCCTGCCTGCCTCCCTCCCTCTCTCTCTCCCTCCCTCTCTGGCTACCTGCCTGCCTCTCTCCCTCTCTCTCCCTCCCTCCCTGGCTGCCTGCCTGCGTCTCTCCCTCTCTCTCTCCCTCCCTCCCTGTCTGCCTGCCTCCCTCCCTCCCTCCCTGCCTGTCTCCCTCCCTGCCTGCCTGCCTCCCTCCCTCTCTCTCTCCTTCCCTGCCCTGCCTGCCTCCCTCTCTCCCTCCCTACCTACCTGTCTCTCCTGCCTCCCTCCCTTCTGCCGGCAATATCATTGAAAATGCTTCCGTTTTTTTCACCAAGAAAAGGTCAAAAGTGGGGGGTGCGCCTTATACGCGAGTGCGCCTTATACGCAGGTATTTACGGTATTAAGAATAAAAGATAATTATATTAGCATCATAACTGAAAACTCTGGTTGTTGTGAAATTTGTTTCTTTAGTGAAAGTGGTCTGGAAATGCTGCAAATATATGTAGGTGTGAGAGGCCGAGTGGGGGTAGGGAGATGGACTGAGGGGAGAGGGAATGATAAGCTTGATAATTAGTAGCATTAATCAGCTACCATCAAACACACATCAATTCCCATTGTGCATCCATTGAGATTATTTACAGTTGGATCCCATTGTATCTCACTCAAGTATATCACAGCCTGTTTATAACGCTGTTACAATGTGGAATTGTGGTGTATCACAAGTGCCATACACTTCTGGCGTCCTGGACATAGCGTGCAGGTGCATACGGCCCCTCCTGCATCCCAGTAACAACAAAACAACAACAACATCATTACACTTGTTTAGCACCTTTCACATCAGGAGGACGTCCTATTGGAAAGACTTGTGAAAGTTGTTGCTGGCTTCCTGTGGGCATCAGTGGTGATGTCATTGGCAACCTGATACCATGGTCAAAGTGTTGACCATAGTAGCCGATCCATAAGGCATTCTGGTTCTAATGCAGATTCTATACTTTATGGTCTCAAGCTACTGTGACTGCATCTTACAAGCTGTTTTAACCCCGCTTTTTCAAATAGGACTGGTTTTGGAAGGCCTACTTTGCAATGTACGACAGGGTCCAAAGAAGTGGCAGCAGAAACAATTGTTTGTGCAAACAGTTGACTTTTTCTTTCTTTATCACGATTTCAGGAAGATGGCAGTACTAAACTGCATTACTGACTTGTCGTGTCGGCTTACCATGCTGCAACAGAAGCACAGCTTTAATGTTCCTTTCAGCTGCTGCACGTAAATTAGGTATTAACTGACAACCACATTTAATTTCCATCACTTTGGAAAATCAACTGAAATAAACGCTTAATATTGCTCAAAGCATCTGCTGTGAGTCTCTGGTGTCCATTAAAGTTATGCACACAGCAGGTCAGGATTGCACCTGAGTGCATTCCCTACAAATACAGATGCACTGTTATTTATTTTGTGGGCTGACATATCTCACATACTTACCACTCTAAACTGGATGCCCATGTTCACCTTCAATCCTGCCGAAAGTCCCCTCCCTTGGTGATGGATTCATATCTTGAAAAATGCCTGAGGTGTAATGTCTGATTGATTCCTGTTAGGGTCCTGGGTCCTACATTATTAATAATACTCTACAGCATGGATACATCATTAAGAGATAATGCCGCCTAAATAGCAATGAACTGCAAACCAAATGTTAAATTTATTTGGAACCTTTGACAAGACTCACAGTAAATTTGTAATGTCAAAAGCTGATTCAGTTGTAGCTCTTCATTTCATTTTTCATTTGCAGCTCACAGACATACAGGCGCCAGCATAAGGCAACTGTGGATGCTCTGTGCCAGCTGCGCATCTGTCTTCTCATCAAAATCAGTCTCAAACTCCAGTTTGAGGCCAGTTCTGTTATACAGAGGAGCCATGCCTACACTCCCAAGTCAATGTGTCACTGGAGAAATACTTGCTTTAGCACTGCAGTCTGCAGACCATCTGTGCATTAGTGAAATGTAAGCTCTTGTGCTTTACATAAACAGCGTTATTAACAGGTGCAATGGGGGAGGGGTATTTGTACGCAGTTAAACTTGCCAGTCACATATGGAATGCAATGCAGGTGAGAGAAGGGCTACATGACTTGATACTGCATTATCAGGACGAAAAACAATTGGGTTGCAGGTAAGACTGCACATAATACTGTTAATCTGTTTATGTGATGATAACATGAGTACAATCATATTACCCTCTTCTGGTTGAAAGCTGCAACTACTGTGGTACAAAACGTCCAGACCAATAAGCAGAGCTCCAAGTCGATGAATGAGCACTGTATAGCAAAACTGATAATCTAATGCTAGGGGAGTTTATAAATCTTTGTTCTATTTTAATGACTAACTAGATTTGCTGTGGAGCTGTGAAAGTTTCGAAGTGCGCTCATTATGCCCATACTTTACTCTGACGAGAGCTTATAGATAGAGAAACATCACTGATTCAAAACAAAATTCAGCATTGTATAGTAATTCCACTAAGAACTCTTACTTACTGTCCTTTCTACTTAACATCGCTCATGTCACAATTTGCCTCTCCGAAACAGGTTTCTGCAGTTTGCACTAATTTATATACAGTACAGGCAGCAGAAAACACTTCAAAGCCAATCCCTGGAGACCAAGCCCACAGTAGAAATAGACTCAGACCTGGAGAGTTATTTTCTAAATATTTGCTGCAGAATTTTTTATTTTTTATTTAAAAGTGTTCTCCTCTGTGTAATGGATCAACTCTGCAAACATTTGACTGAAGGAAGGGTGTTTTGTAAACTTCTCACGTAGCTTGCCTGAAACAATGCAAGTCCCCCTGTCTTTTCAATGCTTTAGGCTCAGTGTTTCTCAGACCACACCAGCTCAGACCTTTTTCGTGTCTTTTTGAGAAGGCGTTTACTGGAGACATTTTTAGCTGCCTGCCTCAGTTTGCAAAGTGAAGCTGGTTTCATAGTGACACAGAACAGAAATATGGGCATAGATCTGAGCACAAATGAAGATTGAGAGGTTCTGCACCACAGCATTCCCAAGATATCACTGAGTAATTATTCATGTGAAACTTAACTATAGATCCTGTCGAGCATCTACAGAATACCAACACTTGTGCTGTTAATGCTCTGAGGTTTGCTGCAGGCACATATTAAGGAACTGTTCATGGTTCTGTATGAGTTTCAGACACAAGCTTTGAACCAAATGCACTTTGCTCTGAAGTGGGTCTCATTGGAGAGATTCATCTGGATCCTAATACGGAACATCTAAATGACCTTTTTCCTGGCATCATGGGAGAGGATCCTTTTCTGATGAGGATCACCTACAAAATGCGCAGTTACTACACTCCTCTTCGACCGTCCCTTCAGCTGCCCCACTAACTCTTCCCCCTCTCCCACTCTCTTTCCCCTTCTCTCTACCTCGACCCTCCCCACCTGCTCGGGTCCCGAGAAGACTGTTCAGCGCTTTGGGAAGTCCTCCCAATGTGAAAGGCGCTATATAAGTGCAATTTTGTTGTTGTTGTTTACAGTAAATCCTGTGATGCATTTTGAGACATTCTCCTTCTATGAAGAATACAATACAATTTACCAGGTAAAATAACTACAATACCGAATGGGAGGTACAGACACTTAGAAAGGAAAGGGTACATAGTTACTTCCACATATCGGTTCCCGAGAAGACTGTTCAGCGCTTTGGGAAGTCCTCCCAACGTGAAAGGCGCTATATAAGTGCAATTTTGTTGTTGTTGTTTACAGTAAATCCTGTGATGCATTTTGAGACATTCTCCTTCTATGAAGAATACAATACAATTTACACTTACATAGTTACTTCCACATATCAACGTGCTTGACAATACTGGCTGAGCATTGGATAGCACCCTCGTCTACTCCTAATGCTTTCAGATCAATCCCTTATAGGTTTTCTCACAACTGCTGTGCCCTGCAGTGCTCCCAATTGACCTTATGGGTATCCATACCTTAATACTTGTATCTCGATCATATAATACAAATTGTTAATGATTTATTTACTCAATTTAATAAAATTGGAGCCGAAATGCCATCTATTTGGTGGCAATGAATGGAAGCTGAACATTTAAAACAAAGAAATGCTTCCATTAAACTATGGACTGTGGTTAAATCTTTCTTAAATTTTTGCTATCAGTATGTTTTTAGTTATTTATTTTTCTCCCAAGTCTACCTTTTCTTTCTGTGTAGCATGAAGTAATTAGATATACAGTAAATGGTAGACAGCTGCAAGCAGTGCTGGCATTCATTCAATTCATGTTTCACACTTGCCTGGGAAACAGCAGCTCCTATTAACACATTCCCTGCCGATTCTCATGTTGGTCAGTGGTGGTCTCAACCCTTTCCTTTCTAAGTGTCTGTACCTCCCATTCGGTATTGTAGTTATTTTACCTGGTTTTTTTTCCTCTGTCCTCCTGTACCTGACTCGTTTTTCAATTTAATGCTACCAGACAATATGTATATGGAACTCTCAGTAGTTTGACTAGAGACCTAAAATCAGGATGATTGGTTCTGTTTTTATCAGATACCCAAAACAAAATCAACAGAAACACTGTCCTTGAAAAGGTAAAAAATGACAAATTACTCTATTTTCCAACAACAGGTGGTGATGGAGATGCACACAGAGACATGCAAGACTATGCCAGCCACAAAAGTTCTATTTATGTCAGTGTTGATATTCAATGTAAAATAGGCTGGAAGCAATAATGTTTTATACTGTGTGCATGTTATTTCTCTGTGAGTGTTTTCAGAGAAAAAAAATCATAAATCATAAAAGTAGGTTGTGTAAGATTCCCCCCCGCCCATTTTGTTGTTTCACAAACTTGTTTTTCTTTATTAACAATGATACTTCACTGGTGTAGCCATCCAGCACCAACTAGAAAATATACCGTCAAGCTAGCAAAGATCGGGAAAACATTGCATATTTGTAGAAAACACAAATCACAAATGGATGAATGAAACATTCTTCATGTACAATGTTTGTGAAGAGGGAATGAGCTTTGTGTTTGCACTATACCAATGCTAAATCTAAACTTGTATCTTGATCACTTTATGTACATCGTTAATAGTTTGCTGAAAAAAATATAATCATTTCATTGTACAATTCTCCTCCAAATTAGGTGACTGGATTTTCCAGAATATCCTGTGACGTGCTTTATCAAATGTAAGGATTATTATTACTACAGTACAGTATGTAGATTTTTTAACAAAGAAAATATGATACACCAATGTGGAGGTGAGCTAAAAGTAAATACAAATGAGTCAAATGACATTTATTCTATTATAAAATGCAAAAAGAATCATGTCCTGCATTTAAGTGGAGGAGACTGCATATCAAGTGTGTCCGGCTCAACAGTTGTCAATAGCTGTAATCTGATCGCTGCAGTGGTGCTCAAAATGCTGATCTAATGACATACCAACATTTTGAATTTGTTTCCCCTTTTCCCAGAAACACATTCTGTTACTGTAATGAGGCAAAATTCAAACACTGAACATTTCTTTTCCTTGTTTATAGTATTTAATAGTTTGTCATTATAGTTGCTAAAACCTTGATATGTGAGTTGCAATTTGTGCATATTACTGGTGAGTTTTTTTGGGGTTAGACGAGAACTTTGTCAATTGCAGTTACTGATGAACGAGTAGTAAATCAATGTTTAATGAAATATACTTTAATGTTTGTGCTTGAGTTCATCTGCAAGTGAAAGGTTTATTATCTGGATCGAAGCCAATTTGAAGCACACATACAAGGAGATTTATATCTCATTAACCCAGTGTGGTGAGAGTAGACAGCAAAACCTTGGGCTAATTCAGTACCAATTTTGTGCTACAATCAAACAACCAGACTGTAAAATAATTTAAAATATACTTCCTTCATAACATTACTGTTTAGCTTGCAACAGCCTTACTTACAATCCATTTCCTTATGTTCTATTTGTTCATGTTTGTACTATATGTCCTTTCTGTGCTGACTTTCTTGCTGGTTGATAAGAGATCAAACCGATGATTGAATTGTCTCTTTGAAAAGTCAACCACCTTTGTGAAATAAGCAAATATTTTTCAAGGTTTCTGCTAACTGCAGGTTCGGAGTGTGTTTATTTATTCAAGCAATCATTAACCAACCCAATTGTAGTTTGAGGACAAGTATTAGACTATCCTGAAAAGTATAAAGTCTCTCATTTGGGTCAGAAGTTGTTGATTTGAGGTCGGCATCAGGATTCTGAGCTTGCAGTCAGGGTAACATTCCAATGCAGGTCTAGGGTGGGGAGGTTAACTTCTCTGGATGATGTGTTAAAGCTAACATCCACCTAGTAACGTCCACTTAAAATTAAGTCCTGACTGCCTACCAGGTGGATTTAAGGATCCCATAGTACTATTCGTAACAGATCGGAGTTTCTCCTTGTGTCCTAGCCAACAATCCTCTAGATAAAAATTGTTCACTCACTTCATGGCTGTTTATGGGACATTGGTATGCGTAAATTGACTGCTACATTCATCTACAAATGTACACTCACTGCACTTTTGTGATGAAACTCTGTGACATTTTGACATGAGATGGTGCTATAGTGAATGTATGAAATCATTAGTCCTACAAAACCTAGGACAGTTGAGGCATCAGTGTGGAGGCTAATGTGCTTTCAAAGACTATCACAGTTAGTACAGCTGTGTATAATGCTCTGAGACAGATTCCACTCTGTCTGTGTTTTCATTGTGTTGAAACAGGAGTTTACATAGTACATAGTAGAGGGGAGGTGAGGAGAAATTTTTTCACTCAGCGAGTTGTTCGAATTTGGAATGCATTGCCTGAAAAGGCAGTGGAAGCCGATTCAATAACAATTTTTAAAACAACAACAACTTCAATTTATATAGCGCCCTCCACGCCGGACGCGTCTCAGAGCGCTATATAAGAGAGGTAGACATTTATTTGGAGAGGACGGGTTTTTGCGGTTGGGGAGAGAGCTGGGGAGTGGGATTGAGTTGTTCTTTTCACACAGCCGGCACAGACTCGATGGGTCGAATGGCCTCCTTTTACACTGTAAGATTTTATGATTCTATGATACACTATTTGAAAAACAAATTCAGTCTATCTAAAACGCAGAATAAAATTATCATACTATGAAAGTTGGAGGCTCTGGAGGCTTTTTAATGTCTGCGTGTCAATGTGTGGGTTGTATGTGTATTGGGAAGAGAGACCAAAGTATGTGTTTTGGGGAGAGATACCAACATGTATCAAAGGAGATTCCTGCTCAAAGTTAGTTTGAAATATTTTTGTCCATCAGATAGGGCACTAATAGACAAATATTACTCAGGCCACAAAAAGTTGGTATGAATTCCTTTCCTTTAAAGTAAAGTTAGTCATATAACACAGCCAGGATCCTAAATTCTTGATTTCATTAACAAATTGCTGCATCCATTACACATCACCTGAAATACTGATCCTTTCATGCTTCTAAAATACTGTACATTAATGCTCCTAAAGTGTTGTACATTAAAGCGCCTAAAATACTGTACATTAATGCTCTGGAAATATTGCACATGAATGAAAAAAATAAGCAAAATTAAAATTACACTATGGTTGGTTAAACGATCTCTAAATTTTTATTATTCCCATCCAATTCTTCCTCTAAAACTAAAGGTACCGTGTACATTATACATTACAATAAACAGCATCACATATACAGTACTATATATAAATTGGAATGTACCTGGCTTAATGATCTGTGCTTGGATTACTATAGTCATATTCAGTCCAAAGGTTGTGGTGAAATGGGTACAGATATCTTTGATGCTGTTGCCCCAATTCTAAATGACTTTATAACAGAAGATTGATAAAAACATTCAGAAACTAAGATTTGATTTATGACGTGAAAGGCGTTATATAATTGTAGATTGCATTATATTTATTGAATAGTTACTTTCTTTGGTGTCAGAATAATATAACTAGAAAGACTGTTCATATATGCACAGTAATAATGCAAAGAATGTGTAAAATATGTGCAATGGAGCAAAAGTACTCACCGGTTTCTGCAGATATTCTTGTTCTGGTGCTTCTTTTTTCAAATATCATGGCTAGGGATTTCCCTTGTAGTAGAGTCAATACCTGTTAAATCCACAAGTAAAACATAAAATATTGGGATTCCAAGTTTTCCATGACCCAAAAGATCTAGTTTCACCCACAAATATACAGTCAATTCACTTTACAGCAAAGAGAAGCAATTTGAGACTTCTAGAAGATGTGATAAGGCGATATATCAAATGCAAGGATAATTATAATTATGAAAATGACTATTTATTCAATGCCCTATATTATAACTTGCTGGATCAACACAGTGAATTGGGGGTTCAGCCATGAATCAGATTCTGGTTCACCCTGCAGGTTTGGGTTAAAGCACTCAATATTTAATTAATCTTTAATCCTTAGACCACCACAAATCCCAAACTGCATTTGAAGAGATGGTTCCAGCACCTTGGGATATCCTCCTGATGTGAAAGGCACTATACCAATGTAATTCATTCTGGTTACAGATCCATAGGTGAAAGGCTAAGAGTTAATAACAACAACACAATCACATTAGTAGAGTTGAAAGTGAGGACGAAGATCTTGAATTTGATATTCTGAGGAATGGGGAGCCATTGGAGCCAGGCTAGGGTGGGGATGTGGGGTTGCAGAGCCTGATGCTGGGTAACTGCAGTAAAAGCCCGTTTATCCATGACCCGATCAATCGTAACTTCCGTATAACTGGCACTTTGAAAAAAAAGGTCCACATTCAATTAACCGGAAATTATCCAGAAAAATGCATTTTACATTTTTTTGTGTGTTTTCGGCCAAATATCCAGCATACGCATTGGCCAAGTCCTGAAGGTGCTGGAGAAACAGGCTTTTACTGTAGTAGAAAATTGCAGCTGTAGGGTTAAATTTACTGTAATTTCTTAACACAATCCTTCTGTTAATTATCACAAGAAGTAACAACAACAACAACAACAAATTACATTTATAGAGCGCCTTTCACGTCGGGAGGACGTCCCAAGGCACTGCACAGGAGGTGTGTGACCCGAGCTGGGAGGGGAGTGTTTGGGAAGGGGTGAAACACGAAGGGGAGGTAAAAGAGTTCGGGGTGGAACAAAAGGCATGATCAAAGAGGAAAGTCTTCAAACCGGCCTTGAAAGAGGAAAGGGAAGAGACGAAACGGAGGGATTGAGGGATGCCATTCCATAGGGTGGGAGCGGAGAAACTGAAGGCCCGGCCTCCGATGTTGGGGCGGTTCGGGCGGGGGGCTTGGAGCAGGCCAAGTCCTGTTGAACGGAGGGTCCGGGTGGGCGTGTAGGGGGAGAGTAGATTCATTAAATAGGGTGGGGCAAGGCCGTCTAAGGCCCACCATCGGAGGCCGGGCCTTCAGTTTCTCTGCTCCCAACTTATGGAATGCCATCCCTCAATCCCTCCGTTTCGCCTCTTCCCTTTCCTCTTTCAAGGCCGATTTGAAGACTTTCCTCTTCGATCGTGCCTTTTGTTCCACCCCGAACTCTTTTACCTCCCCTTCGTGTTTCACCCCTTCCCAAACACTCCCCTCCCAGCTCGGGTCACACGCCTCTTGTTTAGCGCCTTGGGACGTCCTCCCGATGTGAAAGGCGCTATATAAATGTAAATTGTTGTTGTTGTTGTTGTTGTTGTAGGTGAGGACGAGGATCTTGAACTCGATCCTCTGGAGGATGGGGAGCCAATGGAGACGGGCGAGGGTGGGGGTTATGTGGTCACGGAGGCGGGTGCGGGATAGTACACGGCTGCAGAGTTTTGGATGGCCTGCAGCCTATGAATGGAGGAACTGGGGAGGCCAACGAGGAGAGAATTTCCGTAGTCCAGCCGTGAGGTGATGTATGCGTGCACGAGTGTTTCGGCAGCGCGGGGGGTAAGATAGTTGCGGAGCCTGGCAATGTTGCACAGGTGGAAATAGGCGGTGCCGGTCAAGGCGCGGATGTGGGGGAGGAAGGAAAGTTTTTGATCGAACATGATGCCGAGGTTCCTGATTGGCTTTGTGAGGTGGAGAGTGCAGCCTTGGATGTTGAGGCTGGCAGCGCCCGATCTGCGGAGGCCCTGGCTTGAGCCAATCAGGAGGGCCTCGGTCTTACTCACGTTCAATTGCAAAAAGTTGTCCCTCGTCCACGACTCGATGTCGGACAGACATGCTGTCAGAACATCGATCGTCTGGGGGTTGAGGGATGAGGCAGAAAGGTACAACTGGGTGTCGTCCGCATACATGTGGAAATTTACCCCTTGTTTGTGGATGACGTCGCCCAGAGGGAGCGTGTAAAGGGTGAAAAGGAGGGGACCGAGGACAGAGCCCTGAGGGACGCCGTGAGAAACTCTGCGGGGGTTTGAAGAAAAACCATTGGAAGAAACAAAATGTAAACGGTGGGTCAAATAAGAGTGGAACCAGTCAAGGACTGTGCCTTGAAGGTTGAGGTGGGAGGAAAGACGTTGAAGGAGGATGGTGTGATCGACTGTGTCGAACGCAGCAGACAGGTCAAGGAGGACGAGGAGGCAGAGGGAGCCCTGGTCACAGGCGGTTAGGATGTCATTTGTGACCTTGACCAGGGCAGTTTCTGTGCTGTGGATAGGGCGGAAACCTGATTGGAGGGGTTCAAAAAGTGAGTGAGTTGAGAGGAAAGAGCGAAGCTGGGAGGCAACCACTCTTTCAAGGACCTCGGATAAAAACGGGAGGTTGGAGATGGGTCGATAACTTGATAAGTAGCGTAAAATGTGTGCCTGTTATTTAATTAGCATCATAAAGACTGTGCACTGCTTTGCATCTAGCTGGCTATTTGCCAGATAAAGCACGGGAAATACACTTTATAGCCTTGTGTTTCTGATTTAGACAATTGCTGCAAGATTAGAATTCAAAAGAAGGACCTTTCATTCGGGGTGTGGAATATTTTACAACAAGTTGATGCTGTGATAGGAATATGGTAGGATAGATCTTCTGGAATAGAAATCAAATGGGCCAAAGGATCTTCTTTATCTAAAGAAGATCTTGTGATTCTTTCGATCTTGTGATTCTGAATTAAGAAACTACTGCAAAATTTAACCCCACTGCTTCAGCTAAGGTTAATTCAGGAATAATAATAATAATCCTTGCATTTGATATTGTGCTTTTCACGTCTTCTAGACATCTCAGAGCGCTTCACAGAATATATGTAAAGTGAATTGACTGTATATTTGTGGGCAAAATGTACACAAATATCCTGAATGACTCCATAAAGTACAAAAGAAAGCTGTCAGAAAATTCCACCTAGTCTCAGCCTGTAAGTCCATTTTGTCTTAACTGTTAGGATTGTGCAGAATCGATAGATAATTCTTCATTTCAGTCTCAATTTGGAAGCTGTTTGTTATGAGGTGCAGAAAACTGAAACAGAGACTGCTAGTGGTGTGGAGTTTCACAGCCTACACACATTGAGAATGAATATTTATAAATTCTTATAGCAAATCTTGCAAATAAGATAGTTTGTTACAATAAATGGTAAAACTACAGATATATATTTCAAATGGATCAGCGCAGTGAACTGTGATTGCACACTCAAACGTCTAAATCAATTACCATTACCTCACCACTCGAGCCGCTGAAACTCATTCATGCCTTCATCATGTCGAGGCTTGACTATGCCAACGCCATGTTTGTTGGCCTTCCCAACTTCTCCCTCCATAGGCGGCAGATTATCCAGAACTCTGCAGCCCATGTCCTCTCCCGCATCAAGCTCCGTGATCCTATCATCCCCATTCTTGCCCGACTCCACTGGCTTCCCATTGTTCAAGATCCTGGTCCTCACCTTTATAGCCCTCCATGGCCTTGCCCCACTCTACCTCTGTGACCTCCTAACCCTCTACCAACCTGTCCGCTCCCTCTGCTCAGCAGGCTCCGGCCTGTTCCATGTCCCCCATCGGCAGGTGAGCCTTCAGCTACTCTGCCCCCAACCCATGGAATTCCAACCCACAATCCCTGCTCTAGCTTCCTTCATTCCTGCCTGTTCCATGTCCCCCATCGGCAGGACGCTCCTCTTCAACTGTGCTATCGGTCACCCCCTTTCCCTCTACCCTCCCTGATCCTGAACCCAGCCTCAGATCTGAAGCACTGACTTCAGCTCAGGTCTGAAGAACTGACTTCCCAACCTCAGCAGGTCTGAAGCACTGTCCAGCGCCTTGGGGCATCCTCCCGATATGAAAGGTGCTGTACAAATGTAATTTTGTTGTTGTTGTTGGATTCACTATTTTGTAAAAAGTATTTGTTAAAAACATGATTGGGTTTGATCAATTTAAAGATCTGCCTCCTAGGCCCCATTTTAGCACATACCACAAGGCTACAACTGAGATTGGGGCACACATAGCAACAGTCCTCTCTTCTCAAACTGTGAGTTAATGAACTGTTAATGTAATCGCACAAGTTCCCACAGTTGTAAAATGCTGAATGTAAAAAACACTACTTCATTAGCAGGTATTGGAAAGCAGCCGCCAATGCATGAATAAGCATTTCACACTTTTAAAGCAACCAAAGAGACAGTTGATTCCAATAACCTTCAAAGGATAGGAGTTTACATCGTGAAGTGTAAGATTCTAAGTGAAAAAATCTCACTGATGGCACTGAGAAGGTAAAGCTACTGATGTACAGAGGTGCTACACGTTGTATGAACTTCATCAATAATTTCCTTTCTCTGCGTGCCGTTAGTCAATGACTAATTTTATCTGGGGGATTGTTGGCCACAACATGGGGAGAAAGTCCCTTCTGTTTGCTAATACTGCCATAGGATCTTGGAAGTCCACTGAACAGGCAGCTGAGACCTTTGTTCATGTCTCATCAATTGCTAGAATGCTGATGGGTGAAGCATTCAATCGTTTGCTGCAAGGAGAAGTGGGAATTTAGAGCTTGATACAAGCTCTGATCTAATTCAGTCTGGACTATCAACAACAACTTTCATTTGTATAATGCCCCTCATGCCCCTCATATGCGACTCTGGGTAGCGTTCCACAGCACTTGACAGTGGCAGAGCATGATGCTGAGCTGGGGGAGATGATCAGAAGCACGGTTGAAGTGGAAAGTCTTCAGGCATGATCTGAAGATGAGGAAGGAAGGGGCAAGGCGGATGGACAGAGGAAAAAATGTTCCAGAGTTTGGGGGCACAGTGACTGAATGTACGACTACCGATGGTGAACTGGAGGACAAGAGGATATGCAGGAGTCCGGTGGCAGTTGGGTGGAGACATCAGGTTGTAGTTTGGTGAGTAAGCAGGTCGGAGAGAAAGGGAGGTGCCAGAGCATGAAGGGACTGAACATGTAATGAACTATCAAGTTGGCTGGAGTAGAATGTGCAGAATTATTGGAAAGATAGGGATGGAAAGATTTGAAAGGAAAGATCCACAGACATTAATGAGATAGGTGGCAGAAGTGCTTGAAAACACCAGCCTGACATTTACCTCTCCCTTCTGTTTTATTCTAATTTTCAGATCATTTGCTGTCCATAGAAGTTGCCTTATTTCTGCACCATCAAAATCTTTGAGTGTGAGGAGGTGGCGTCCCTTCAATGGGGTGATACCCAGTGCAGGGTGACTGCATCTGCAAGCAGAAAGTCCAGGTTTCAAATCTAATATGAAGGTTTAACCCCAGAACTCTTGCACCTGGAATTTTTTATGTTAAAAACAGTAAAACTCAATTAACCACATTGTGTTACATGAACAATAAGACACCTCCACCCGGGAAAATGTTCAAACATCAGAGAAAAACATATCAATTAAAACAGGTACGTTTGAAAATTCAGTCAATATTAACTCCAATAATAAACTACAGTAAGCAATGAGTTTCTGAATCTTAACTTTTAAACAATATTCACACTAAAAGTGAATATCAATTTAACATAGTTAATAATGAGCGAAAGTGGCGATAGCAGAATTTCTTTCACACCAGTGTAGTCACACACGGGATAAGCAAGGCCTGCTAGTATGGTGATCGAGGCAGAATCCATAATGTTTGTCAAAATGGATCTAGATAAATACCTTTTTTAAAAAAAAGTCAACTTCAAGGATATTGGGAAAGGGCAGGAAAATAGTGCCCTTATAATCTTGTAGGCTGGATATTAAAAGGGGCAGGAATATGGGACTGAAAATATTGATCTTAAGTAAGTACAGATTTGTGTATCTTATTGCTAGAACACACAATGGGTTGTATTTCTTTACACGGGTGGTAATCAACAGATGGAATAGGTGACCAGCAAGGGTATTTGAATCCAGGTCAGCCTGATGCAATAAAGGTTGATATTGTGAACATTTTTCATCTGAACCTCTTTCGAAATTACGTGTGTCAGATGGCTTAATCAATAGGACTTGCAGCATAATGCAATTCTGCTAAAGGTAAGGGTTGCATTGTCAAAGGGGTCATCGTTTGCATGGAATGTTAAACTGAGGTCTTGTCAGCCTGCTCTTGTGGATTTAAAGTATCTCATGACACTATCTGAAAAAAGGGAGTTTCTCTCAGTGTTCTGGTTAATACTGTCCTGTAGCCCAGTGGTTAAAGAACTGCCTTACAAGCGAGACCTGGGTTCAGCCACTACGCCCCGAGGCTCTGGAATTCCATTCCTCACTCCTTTCGCCTCACCCCCTCTCTTCCTATTTTCAGGTCTCAGCTAAAGACCTTTCTTTTCGACTGTGCTTTTTGGTCACCTTTTCTCCCCCTTCCCCTGGCTTGACCCCAGGATCCGTTATTGGGAAGTGCTCTGATATGCCGTCCGGTTGTTGTTGTTTAATTCCAGGCAGGGCGAAACTTTTGTCAAGTTTCCTTACTCCACATGCCTAATAATAATCCCTCAAAACAAATCAAATAATAATTGGGTAATTTCAATCCACGGCTGTGGAACACTGCTATTCGCAATTCGCTGTTGCGTTTCGCCCACATATATACAATCACTTCACTTTACAGTATCAACGACAACAAAATTACAGTTGTAGAACGCCTTTCACGTCGGGAGGATATCCCAAGGCACTGAATATATATCTATATCCTAAGTATATACAATCAATTCACTTTATAGTATATTCCATGAAGCTATTTGAGACAACAACAAAATTACATTTCTACAGCGCCTTTCACGTCAGGAGGACATCCCAAGGCACTTTACAGAATATACAGAGATGTCTAGAAGATGTGAAAAGTGCGATATCAAATGCAAGGAATATTATAATAAACATTGAGACACTACCCTGCGAGAAGGGTGCTAGATAAATTGTTGTAATTCCCTAGGCTATTTCTGATTGACCTGGGCTCAAATGTATTCCTGGTCACCTATTTCACCTGTTTTTTCCCCCTAGAGAGTGAAAAAAGTCACTTGTTTCAAATCTCTACATGGGTTATTATTGGAAGCAAATTGACTGAAATGTTCACTTAATAATACACAACCACAGCACGTTCCAGTAAAATGATGTGAAGGACTGTAGCTCAGTGTTTCGAGCACTTGCCTCACAAATGAGATGCCTGGGTTTGATTCCCGACTTGGTGAAATGTTGGGAAACTTTTCTTACTCCACATGCCTCTGTTTTCCTTGCAGTAATTAGGAACCCGGTTGTTAGTTAATTGATAGAATGCTTTCCGAGGGTAATAATTCTTCTTATTATATTATTGTAATTCCTTTTAAAAAAAATAATAAATTTAGTCACTTCAATCCACAACTATTTGAGGGTCACTGCTGTGCTCGATTGGCTTCTACGTATCACCCACAAAATACACAGTCGCTTTCCAGTATATTCTGTAAAGCGCTTGGGGACATCTCAAAGACGTGATCAGGCGCTATATCAAATATAATAATAATCCTTGCATTTGATATAGCACTTTTCACGTCTTCTAGACGTCTCAACTTGTTTCACAGAATATATTGTGAAGTGAATTGACTTGCACACAGCAGTGTCCCACAAACAGTCATGGATTGAAATGATCAATTTACAAACAGTTAGTTATACCAGTGCTGAATGTCAAACGCAAGAAGTATTATTATATTTCAATATTCTAAGGTGCTACATCAATTTGAAAACATTTTTACGGTTCTATGTCCTTTGTCCAAAATATATCGTCACATTTGCAATCGTTTTCATAAGACAGACAAACACAATTAATTCAATGAGGTTTATGAGGCAAACTAAAACGTTTGAAGGCAGTTTGTGTCCCTTTAGCAAGCAGCCATTTCCCTTTGCAATATAATTATATTTTAAAGTTACTAATTTGACATTTGCAGCTGGTGATTTTCCTGTTATCAGTCAGTGGGCTGCCGCTGGGTCCCATTTGTTGCTGTGCGAACTGATCATGCTGTGACCCGCTGACTGACTCACTTCACTCATGTTGTTGTACAAAAATACATGTGGATCCCTGGCGTCTGTTCAGCTCTGATATCGATGTGAATGTTGCAGATTAAATCACAACTATCGCGGCATTAAAAGGTCGGCTCAAAATTGCAAGCAACAGACCAAACACAGCACCGTACACAGGAAAATAGCCAGGGCGAGGATCTGATCGGGAGGAAGTTTGACTTCATTCCTTTGATTGAATCTCCCCTCCCATGAACGAGGCGGATAAAAGAACTCACCGGAATGTGCGCACAGGGAACTTGCTGAGTGAAACTGAGTGTCCCAGGACTTTCCTTAAGGTGAATAACATGTTGGCTTTGGATGTTGTAGCTGAGATCTGCCGGGGCCAGATGCCTGTCAGAGTCTTGCTGCCAGAGACTGTGTTCTTCTCCCTCTGTAACTTGAGTGGGGCTGGTTCACTGCACTCACTTCTGATGCAATATCAACACCAGGCAGGCAGGTGACGTTGCAGTCGCCCTGGGCAAACATCACAAGCCAGTGTCTGGAGGTGCCTGGTTGGATATGGAAATATTCATGAAAACGTCTTACATAATGATAAGAATTACAGTCCAACCTAATCCCCCGAGAAAAAAAACCTCCAGTAATAAAAATAGTTTCAATCCATGACTGTTTGCGGGACACCGCTGTGCGTAGTTGCGGTGTCTCAAAGCGCTTCACAGAATATGCTGTAAAAAGGAATTAACTGTATATTTTAATGGGCAAAACGTGGCAGCTAATTGTGCACAGCAGTGCCACACAAACAGTCGTGGATTGAGTGACAATTAAAAAAAAAAGGGATTATGATCCCTAGAAAGAGATCTACCAATCAACTAACCACTGGGTTCCTGCTCACTTCTAGGTAAGCAGAGGTGTGTGGAATAAGGAAACTTGCATAACAAAAGCAACAACAAAATTACCTTTATATAGTGCTTTTCACATTGAGAGGATGTTCCAAATCACTCTGCCCAGGAACTGAATACGGGTTCTCTCACTTGTGTGGTGAATGCTCTAACCACTATGATACAGGACTCCACTATAACAACATAAGAACATAAGAATTAGGAGCAGGAGTAGGCCATTCGGCCCTTCGAGCCTGCTCCGCCATTCAATAAGATCATGGCTGATCTTCTCACCTAACTCTAATTACTATGCACACACAAGGTTGCTATTTAGCCTGTAGAATTGAAAAAAATTAACCCATTCAATGAACCGATAAACCTTTACTCAGAAGTCATCCTTTTATAAAGTCCACTTTGGTCCAACCCCTTGAGTTGTTGCCGAAAACAGGCTTGACTCTTCATTCACTTGTTGTTAGAATTGTGTAGGTGTTTGTGTGGGGAGCATTTGTTCTAGAATTTAAGGGAACACTGTTTTGAAAAAAGATAGACTGCCATAGGATAGCTCTGTTAAACATGGGAGGGACAAAACACAAAATATTACAGATGCTGGGAATCTGAAACAAAAACAAAAGTTGCTGGGGAAACTCAGCAGGTCAAACAGCATCCATGGAGAAAGGAAACATAGTCAACGTCAGGTCCTGACGAAGGGTTGTAGACCCGAAACGTTGACTCTTTTTCCTTTCTCTATGGATGCTGTTGACCTGCTGAGTTTTCCCAGCAACTTTTGTTTTTGTTATAGACTGAGAGGGATTTGATACAGACGTTATGATTAGCCAGGATTTAGGAAATGTTGGTACAGATATTTCACTGCCATAGAGTTAACACTGAAGGACTTTCTCATCCTCCAAAGATAATAGAAATGGTAGGAAAGTATTTTTTAATGGTGTACGAGGATCATAGGCTATCAAACTCAAATAGTTGGAACAAGAAATTGTGCAGGGTTTCCAAAAGGAACAGGATACTTCTCTGTCAACAGAAAGTGTTTTAATCTACATACAAGTTTATTTTCCACTGTCCTTATTCCACTGTGCTGGTTGCACTCATCTCCAAATATACAGGTCGCCCACAAATATACAGTCAATTCACTATACAGTATATTCTGTGAAGCACTTTGAGATGTCTAGAAGACATGAAAATCACTGTATCAAATGCAAGGATTATTATTCTTATAATTACTTCAAAGTTTGTGGATCAATTTGGGTGAACTGTAAAAACAAACATGTTTTTTCCCCCCTTATACTTGACCTTAATATAGTAAAAGCTTCGTTATCCGGCACCCTCGGGACCTGACCATTGCCAATTAATTAAATATGCCGGATATTCGAGTGGTAAGTTACCGAAAATCCTACACAAAAAATTAACTTATTTTAAAACATACCATATTAATAATAGATTAAATAATAAAAGAATATTGTATGGATACTTACCAATAAAGCATTCTAGCACACTCTGTAAAATGATCGGTAAAAAAGCATTCCAGCGTTCTGTAAGTTTAATAAGTGCGCATGCGCAAAGTGAGCATACGGCGAATGTCCCGGATGGCTATGGTATGAGATCCGGTTGCTGGGATGGTGAATTGTATTGGGAGATCCAATCGGTTGGTTGATCGTTCCGGTTGGTTGGGTGATGGATAACCAAGATTTTACTGTATATAGTTCTAATTTTGATCAGCAATACTCTTATTTCAAAATAATCTTTCCATAAATGCATGAAGACCTTTTAAAGCTATCCAGTTCTTTGGACCCTGGCTATGTGCAATCTATTATTTATTAACTTAGGGATCATACTTCCCCCAAACACTACAATTAAAAATAAACAGGATAAACAGTTATTTCTATCTATAACAATAGTGCCAATGTACCATATATTGTGGAGCCCTGCAGGGACATATGTATCTGCCCTATAGCACTAGAATCCAAAGGTATGAAAACATCACTGACAGATAGAAAATAATCCTTGCATTTTTGATCATTCTTGAATTTTTTGATGTAACACCTTAACAATGTCGGGAGGATGTTCCCAAGGCCTTGAACTGTTGAGGGTCAGGGTCAGGACCTGAGTATGGATAAGGTGGGTGGGGATGGGGGCAGGGTTGGGATAAGGGAGAGGGAGGGCAGAGAGGTAGGAGGGTGGCTGAAGGCACGGTTGAAAAGGAGGGTCTTGATTCAGTCTTTGAAGGAGGCAAGGGAGGAAGCAAGCTAAAAAGACTATGGGATAGAATTCCAAAAGAAGAGATTAAAGGCCGGTTGCTGAATGTAGGCCGGGTCAGATGGGAAACATGCAGCAGGCCCGAGCCTCCTGAATAGAGGGAGCGGACAGGTTGATGATGGTGGGAGGGGGGTGTCAGCAGGTCAGAAAGGTAGGAGGGGGAAAGCCATGGAGGGCCTTGAAAGTGAGGATGAGGATTTTGAATTCTATCCTCTGAGGGATGGGGAGCCAGTAAAGCTGGGTGAAGATGGTGGTGGTGGGGTCATGGAGCCTGGTGTGGGGAAGGACACGAGCTACAAAGTTTTGGATTGTTTGCCACGAGAAACTCCCTTCTCTTTGAATAGTGTCATGGAATCACTATAGTCACTCACCCTATTTGATGTACATCAATGATGTATTGGATAGCACTGAGGGAGAAAGACTTAGTGTATCTGTTCCAGGCTTTTCTGGGAGGATTAAACCTCCCAGAGGATTCTGTTAGTTTATGTATTGTGCTACTGGCAGACCCACCTGGGGACCTGCACCCGCTATCTTGAACTCTGCATCAACAGCAACAACAACAGCAAAATTACATTGATAGAGTGCCTTTCACTCGGGAGGACATGGTGGTAGATGCTCCCAAGTGTGGAATCATGGTTCATGAATCATGGTGAGCACAGCTCACTCAAGGGAAGACATTTAGGGTATTGGATGAAGATACAAGGGGCATCAGCCAAATTATTCATTCTTTTTGGTACCCTGAGGTTGTGGTGGACACCAATTTTTGCCTGGATAATGTGCTGAAGGACCATGCTGAGAAAGGACAAAGAGCCCTGTGGTCATGGTAGTCTCCCTTTAAGGACAGGAAGATCCCAATGCAGCTCAATAATAATAAATAATAATAATCATCCTTGCATTTGATATAACGCTTTTCATGTCTTCTGGACATCTCAAAGCGCTTCACAGAATATACTGTAAAGTGAATTGACGTATGTTTGTGGGTGAAATGCGGCAGCCAATTGCGCACAGCAGTGTCCCAAAAACAGTCTTGGATTGCAATGACTAATTATATATTTTTTAGAGGGATTATTATTCGGCATTTTCAATTCGAGGCAGGGCGATACCTTGGACCTTCTTTACTCCACACGCCTGATAACAATCCCTAAGAATTACTGTTAGGACACTTCCAAGGTTTCGTTCTGACCTGCATGGATTCGAACACAGGTCTCACGCCTGTTAGGTGAGTGCTCTAATCACCGAGCTACAGGACTCCACAGGACTCCTCAAGTTTGTGGAATACAAGCAAATAGTCCCTAATGGATCCGAACAGCTGGGGACGTGGCAAAGAGGCTTCCTCTGCCCCATTTGCAAAATCCAGGATCAATTATTGAGGTGGATTTGTGACAAACAAGTCACTGCAGGGAGCAAGATCTCTAGCTTACACTGACCTGCCATTAAGCACCCTGGAGGCAGAATTAATTTCACAGCAGTACTCCTCTATTCCATATTGACTATATGTCAATATTCATATATTGACAATAAGTCTGCCATTTAGTCAATGAGGAAACTGTGAGATTTCGGGCAACAACTGCTGAAGTCAGAGTTTGTGAACACACTTTCTTTCTTACATCCAGCTTCTGGAATCCACTTTGATGGGGTTGCAGAGAGGTTAGCAGAAGTAATGCACCTCCAAATAGTGCATCCTTGTGTCTGAACTGTGGTCAAGATGTTGGTGCGGTGTTTTGCCCTCATGTACTGTAAAACGCTTTGAAACTTCTCAACGATGCGATAAGGTGGAGACCTGTAGCTCAGTGGTTAGAGCACTCAACTTACAAGTGAGACACTTGGGTTCGATTCCAGGCAGGGCAAAATATTGGACCTTCTTTACTCTACATGCCTGATAATAATCCCTAAAAAACCCCCCACAATAATAAATTAGTCATTTCAATCCACGACTGTTTGTGGGACACTACTGGGCACAGTTAGTTGCCGTATTTCACCCACATATATGCAATCAAATCACTTTACAGAAAGTGCTTTGAGATGCTTTGACCTCTCTGCTGTCTTCGACACTGTTGACCACACCTTCCTCCTGCACAGCCTCTCCTCCCAGCTCAATCTTCATGGACCTGACCTCTCGTGGTTCGACTCCTACTTACCGTGGAAGGCGCTCTATAAATGTCATTTTGTTGTTGTACTTTTCTATCCATCTCCACCAATGGTTTCTCTTCCAGCCCCCGCACTATTACCTGTGGCATCCCCAGGTCTCTGTCCTTGGCCCCCAACTTTTTAACATCTACATGCTCCTCCTTGGTGACATCATCTACAGACATGGGGTCAACTTCCACATGTATCCAGATGACACCCTGTGTATCTTTCTGCCTCTACCTTCAACTCCAGGACCACTGCTGTCCTGACAGACTGCCTGTCAGATATCAAGCCCTGGATGAGAGCTATCTTTCTACAGTTGAACGTCAACAAAATCAAGATCCTCCTGATTGGCTTGTGCCAGTCTTTACACATCAGGCACTGGCAGCATCAACCTCCATGGTTGGACACTCAACCTCACCAAGCCAGCCAGGAACGTAGGTGTCTTGTTCGATCCTCAACTGTCTTTCCTCTCCCACATCCATGCTATGACCCGCTATGCCTTCCCTCACCTCTGCAATATTACCCGACTCTGCCATTACCTCACTCCCCCCAGGCCGCTGAAGCTCTCATTCATGCCTTCGCCACATCCATGTTCGACTATACCAATGCCTGTCGGCCTTCCCAATCCCTCCTTCCATAGGCTGCAGATAATCCAGAGCTTCAAGCTTCGTGACCTCATCTCCTCCAACCTTGCCTGACTCCATTGGCTCTCCATCACTCACAGGATCCAACTAAAGATCCTGGTCCTCACCTTCAAAGCCCTCCTCCACTCTACCTCTGCTGCCTCCTAACCCTCTACCAACTTGCCTGCCGCCTCTGCTCAGCAGGCTCTATCCTGCTCCATGTCCCTCGATCCACCCGCGCCCCCATCAGCAGGTGAGCCTTCAGCCACTCTGTCCCCAACCTCTGGAACTCCATCCCGCAGTCCCTCTGCCTCGCCCCCTCCCTGGCCTCCTTCAGGCCCCACCTCAAGAACCTCCTTTTTGACGGTCCCATCAGTCACCCCAAATCCTCCTCTTTCCCTCCACCCTTCCCATCCCCAACCTCAGCTCGGGTCTGAAACAATGACTGTCCAGCGCCTTGGGACGTCCTCCTGGTGTGAAAGGTGCTACACAAGTGTAATTCTGTTGTTGTCTAGAAGCGCTCTGAGACGCCTTTTGGCGTGGAGGGGGCTAAATAAATCAAAGTTGTTGTTGGAAAAGCGCTATATCAAATGCAAGGATTATTATTATTATTTACATTTGGTCTTGTTCAAGTATTTTCTCCATAAGCATTGCCATGAGAGAAGTTGACGTGTATATAGTGACTGAGGGAGGCCACAAGGTGGGGCTGTAGTGACTGAGGGAGGCCACAAGGTGGGGCTGTAGTGACTGAGGGAGGCCACAAGGCGGGGCTGTAGTGACTGAGGGAGGCCACAAGGTGGGGCTGTAGTGACTGAGGGAGGCCACAAGGTGGGGCTGTAGTGACTGAGGGAGGCCACAAGGTGGGGCTGTAGTGACTGAGAGAGGCCACAAGGTGGGGCTGTAGTGACCGAGGGAGGCCACAAGGTGGGGCTGTTACTCCTGTCACTGAGCGGAAGTACGCGGTTGCTAACCGATGACTGTTTGTTTACTTCCGGAAAGACATGGCGGCGCAGCCCGAGCAGCAGGTTCCCGGTGAGTCACCGACCGAGCGACGAGGTTTGTGCCGGTGTCAGTGACAGGAGGAGCTGAGCCGCCAGAGAGGAAAGCCTCACACGGGGTAGTCTGGTCCCAATAGAAACCCGTCTCCTCGGCCGCTGTGAGCCCGGGGTCAGTGACCGGGGCCGGGGCCGGGGCCGGGGTCAGTGACCGGGGCCGGGGTCAGTGACCGGGGCCGGGGCCGTTGTTGTGATGGTGATAATGACACTCGGGCGCTTTTGTCTCTCAGGTAAATGGAGGTGAATAGACTGAGGTCCGGTGTGTAACCGGCTGTGACCTCACTCTCCGCCAGATTAAGCAGCAGGTTGAGTGGGGAGGGGGGGGCGGTGGGTACCGGGGGAGCCAGAGCAACAAGGGATTTCACAATGAGTGGCTGGATGTCGAGACGGGCAGCGGAGCCGGCAAGGACCTGGTGCGATGGAGATTTTGATTAATTTCTGAATGAATTGAGTTTTGTTTGCGGCGAGGCTGGGGAACCGCGCGGAATAGTCCAGCCCCGCGGGGAGTGACCGAGGCGTGAATGAGAGTTTCGGCTGTTTCTATTGTGGGGTAGGGACAGAGCGATGTGGCGGAGTCACACTGTGTCATATTATTACGTGAGAAGTGTTTTATATTGTACATTGTTGGGCTAGGGTGGCAGAACGTTTTATGCGGTATTTGTTTGGATGATTATTCTAGGTGATAGTTAACATATCGCTAAAAAGCCCACCCGAACAGGCAGTCGGGACCTCCTTTTGAAGACTCGTCCAAAGAACTGCTCCTCCGACAATACAGCATCCCCCCAGCATTGCACTGGAGTGTCACCTTAGATCAATGTTTTTTTGCTGCGACCCTAAATTGGCCACCAACTGGTCCTCCCGACTCTTAGGCGACTGCGTGACTGAAGCGAAGCTCAGCCAAGATGATATCTCCGTCTCTTTTGTGGGCTCAGCGCAACTCGCTAGTACGGTCTTTCATACAAATTCGTCGGCGGGGTTGTACTTTTCAGCATTAAAAAAAAATTCTGATGACCCTTTGCGCCCCTACTGAGGACCCCCGCGACTCTGATTTGGGTTTGGATCCGAGGTTGGGGACCACTGCCTTACATTATGTGATTCCAAATTCTGATTTGGAGCTTGAAACCACAACTTTCTGACTCGGAAGTGAGAGTCTACCACTGCACCAGGCTATCTTTGCAATAGCCACATGCGATTGCAAGCTTTTAGTTTGGTGAGCAGACTACTGATGCAACTTGATCAGAGTTTTAGTGTGAAGTGGGACTGAAGGGGCATGATGAAGAGGATTACCGATATTTGCCCACACAGGAAACTCCATTGTTTAAACTCCATTGCTGCCTGAGATGGTGGTTGAATCGATAGTGTACATGCATTCAGGAGGAAGTTAGACCTTTACATGAGGGAGTGAGGAAGGGGTGAAAGCTTGTGTGGAGGTTAAACTCCGACACGGACTGGTTGAGCCGAGTGGCATGTTTTTGTACTGTACATCCATTGGAAACCTTTGTTACTTCAAGACCATTGAACTGCATCATTGCTGTAATATACAAGACACTGTGTTGAATGTGTGTGGTGGGGGGGGGGAAGGGTTGATGATGAATAATCACACAAAGTGATTAGCCCGGAAACAGCATAAGTGGAATTATTTATTTTGCAATATGCGCTTCTTTGGGTAGCATATTATTATTTCTGAGCTAATTTGAAATGATTGGAATAAAAATGATTTTATGCAACCCTGTTTTTAAAGCTGCCAACTCCTCTACCTCCCACATCACCTGCCTCTCCTCTACCCTTTCGAAGAATGAAACTGGTGTGACTTGTCTCAAGTGATATTTTAAACAACTGAAAATAGATAAAATTTTACTTGTATAGCATTCTAACATTATGAAAAGTATAGAAAATACATGTTTACACTTTTAAAATATGCCTGTAGAAAAATTGCACTCAAGTTATATGTGAGATTTTTAGTTGAAATATAATTTTTTGCAGCTGAAGAGATAGTAAGGGAATTTTTTAAAATGATATTGAGGAAATGTAATGTATGACAATTAAATTTTTTACTTTAAAACAAACGTCACAGCATAGCAACATTGCTTCACTCCTAGATTCTGGAGCTGTGTTTACATTCGGAAAAAGCAAATTTGCTGATAACATTCCCAGCACGTTCTGGTTTAAAAAGGACAAAGCTGCCTCCATCTGCTGCGGAGATGAACACACAGCACTCATAACCCGTGAGTTATCAGTTTCACAGCATTTCTTTCAAGCATCTTTGTACTGTACTTGCAACCAACAACATAGTTTATGTAACATTCAATGTTTCACTTGTAGCATTAAGTCCTAATAAGGAGACAGGTATTTATTTCAATGCTCTTCCCTCACGAATGCCACAATTAAGGCAGTTCCGATGGAGAGTGTTACTGTATGATGATCTTTTAAAATGTTTATAACTTAGAAGTTTTTAAATAAAGTTCTTGGAAATAGGAGAGGAATGGGATACTGTATTTTCCTGTGAATATTTGAAGCTTTACCCTTGCATATGTCTTTGGTTGTTAAGCCTTTGTTTGAGCTTGATAATTGCAATGTGGTTAAGGTTTTTTTCCCCTGTCGAATTGCCTAGCTGCTGTTTTGTGATGTACTTTTTCTTCACATTCAATTTGCTCCAAGCAGTGTTGCTGTAAAACCAGTTGCTAGGAGATGGCTAGAAAAGGTGTTCATTTTGTTTTATTCAATTTTTTAATTCTTTCTCTGGAGAAACCTAGACTGAGTTAGTTGTTGCTTTCCTCACCACAATAACAGTGAAATCAGCAGGATTAAAGGGCGTTGGATGCCTTGATGACTTGCTACATTTTTAATGTAACTATTTTAAGGGAGAACATCACAGGAAAGACTTGTGTTTTCGTTCAGCCATGAGGTTAATTCACCTCAAAAACAAATGTAGCTGGGGAACATAAATAGAAACAAACAGATTGAATAAGAGAGTGCCAAGATTGAGGGGTTGAGAAACACAGTTGGTCTTAAGTATGAATTCCACGTAAAATGAATGTTCATGCAGAGCTCCTTTGTTTTTCTACAGAGAATGGAAAGGTCTACCTCTTTGGCAGTAACAACTGGGGTCAGCTGGGCTTGGGGACAAAGAACCCTGTCAACAAACCTACTTGTGTGAAAGGTCAGTCCTGTAACTTAGTGTTTAGAACTTGGTAACATCATTATGGTGCTTATCCACCTCAGGACCACCTTTCTAACATTTTAGAATCACAGGGTTCTGAATATATCTTTGGACTTGAAGTCCCAATGCAGTGCTGGAGGGGCGTTGCATTGTCAGAAGTAACATCCTTCGGATGAGATGTTAAACCAAGGTGTAGTCTGTCTGTTCAGGTGGATATTGAAGTTGAATGACACTATTAGAAAACAGAAGGAAAGTTTCTCCCAGGATCCTGGCCAATAATCTTCAAAAAAAAAAACAGATTGCTCACTCCATGACTGTTTGTGGAACATTCCTAAATGAAACTTTCTGACGCAATTTGCCCACAAAATACACAATCACTCCACTTTACACTATATCCTGTGAAGCACTTTGAGATGTCTCAATGATGTGATAAGGTATTATAACAAATGCACGGATTATTATTATTATTATTATTGCAGACCAGTCTGGTTTTACCAGATGTGCATGCACAGAGTCAGTCTAAGTGAAACCATGTTCACTTTGAGCATTACCTCTGGACATTTGAACCCAAAGAAACCAAATATAGTCCAGCACGCTGTTTCCTCCTTTTACTGCTGCCTCACTCTGTTTTGACGGAGAGAACAATGATTTAACTAAAATGGAGGTCACTTACAGCTTGACCCTTGCCAATGTGTCAATGTGCTCAGTGGTTAGAGCACTCACCTTACAAGCGTGAGACCTGTGTTCAAATCCAGGCAAGTCAGGGCGAAACCTTGGGCAAGTTTCCTTACTCCACATGCCAAATAATAATCCCTCCAAAAAATCCACAATAATAAAAATTGGGCATTTTCAACCTATGACTATTTGTGGGGACACTGCTGCGTGCAATTGGCTGCCTCGTTTTGCCCACAAATATACAGTCAATTCACTTTACAGTATATTCTGTGAAGCGCTTTGAAATGTCAAGATATATTGCTATATCAAATGCAAGGATTATTATTATTAGCGCTATATCAAATCCAATGATTATTATTATTACATGCAATATCTTGCGTCCAGCTGAGTTAAATCTTATTTGCCAATCATCAGAAACATATTTTACTAGTAATAATTTCATGTTTAATACAGTAGTACACAAAGCAGCCTGTAATACGTATCCTATTTGCTTGAAAATGGTAAACAATTTATTATCAAGAGTCAATGGTCTTTGTATATTAATGCAGGAGCAAAGGGAAGGTTTTGCTATAATGTTTTAGTAAAACGCTAGCACCTGGTAGTAATTTATATCAATATGAGAACATTATCATAGAATCATAGAATCATAGAATTTTACGGCACAAAAGGAGGCCATTCGGCCCATCTTGTCTGTGCCGGCTCTTTGAAAAGAGCGATTCAATCCCACTGCCCTGCCCGCTCCCCATAGCCTAATAGACCCGTTCTCCCTAAATAAAGATCTAATTCCCTTTTAAAAGTTGTTATCGAATCAGCCTCCACCACCTTTTCAGGCAATGCATTCCAGATTCGAACAACTCGCTGAGTGAAAAAATTTCTCCTCAGCTCCCCTCTACTGCGCCTTGAAACTATTTTAAATCTGTGACCACGAGTCACAGATTCACCCACGAGTGGAAATAGTTTTTCTCTATTTGCCCTGTCGAAACCCCTCATGATCTTATAAACCTCAATTAGGTCTCCCCTCAATCTTCTCTGCTCCAGAGAGAATAACCCTAGCCTATCTAGCCTCTCCTCATAGCTGAAGTCCCTCAATCCTGGCACCATCCTAGTAAATCTTCGTTGTACCCTTTCCAATGCCTTCACATCCTTTCTGTAGTGTGGTGACCAGAATTGAACACAGTATTCCAGCTGAGGCCTCACCAAAGTCCTATAGAGGATAGTCAGCACTTCCTGACTTTTGTACTCTATACCCCTATTTATAAAGCCTAGTATCCCATATGCCTTCTTAACAGCCTTGTCTACCTGTCCTGCCACCTTCAACGAGTCACTAACACAAATCCCCAGGTCTCTCTGTTCCTTTACACCATTTAAAATTGTACTATCTAGCCTATATTGCCTCCCTTCATTTCTTCTCCCAAAATGCATCACCTCACACTTCTCTGCATTAAACTTCATCTGCCATGTGTCTGCCCACTTTACCAATTTGTCTATATCCTCTTGCAGATGGCTACTATCCTCCTCACTGTTTACTATTCTCCCTAACTTAGTGTCATCTGCAAACTTGGAAACTGTACTCCGTACACCCAAGTCCAGATCATTGATGTAGATTACAAACAGCAATGGTCCCAAAACCGATCCCTGTGGCACACCACTGCTCACATCCCTCCAATCTGAAAAACAGCCGCTCACAACAACTCTCTGCTTTCTGTCTCGCAGCCAGTTGTGGATCCACGCTGCCACTGTCCCTTTTACGCCATGGGCCTTTAATTTCATAATAAGTCTCTCATGTGGCACTTTGTCAAATGCCTTTTGAAAGTCCATGTAAACTACATCAACTGCGCTACCATTATCCACCCATTCCGTTACCTCATCAAAAAATTCTATCAGATTTGTAAGGCAAGATTTGCCTTTAACAAATCCATGTTGACTGTCCTTTATTAGCCTATATCTTTCTAAGTGAAGATCTACCTTGTCCCTGATTATGGACTCTAGAAATTTGCCCACTACCGACGTTAGACTGACTGGTCTGTAGTTACCAGGCTTGTCCTTCTGCCCCTTTTTATACAAGGGAGTAACATTAGCTATCCTCCAGTCCCCTGGCACGACCCCTGTGTCCAAGGAAGATTGAAAGATCGTGGCCAGAGTCCCTGCTATTTGCTCCCGTGCCTCACTTAGTAACCTAGGGTGCATCCCATCCGGACCAGGTGACTTATCCACCTTGAGCGACGTCAACCTTTTTAGCACTTCCTCTCTGGTTATAATTATTCTATCCATTTCTCCTACCCTCTCCTCCAATACCATGGCATTGGCTGTATCATTTTCTTTTGTGAAGACAGAGGCGAAGTACTCATTCAGTACATCAGCCATGCCCTCTGCCTCCACAATGAGATTTCCTCCTAGGTCCCTAATTGGCCCCACCCTCTCCTTGACCAACCTTTTACTCTTAATATGTTGGTAAAAAACCTTAGGGTTCCCCTTAATCTTACTCGCTAATTGTTTTTCATGCAGTCTCTTTGCCCCTCTAACTTCCTTTTTTAGTTCTATCCTACACTTCCTATATTCTGCTTTGTTCCCTTCTGAATTTTGAGCCTGACACTTATCATAAGCCTCTTTTTTTTGTTTTATTTTGGCCCCGATTTCCTTAGTCATCCAGGGAGGTTTGGATGCCTTACATTTCACCTTTGTGGGGATGCTTTTGACCTGTGCCTGAACTATCTCCTCTTTGAACGCTGCCCACTGCTCGGGGCAGCGTTAAAATGAGAACTGTTTATGTTACATATTTTAATTGTTTTTATTGCATTTCAGCATTGAAGCCAGAGAAAGTTAGACTGGCTGCTTGTGGGAGAAATCACACTTTGGTCTCTACAGGTATGTTAGATGCTGGTTATTCAGACACATTGCCAGCAATGAAATTTAAGATCTTTAACAGCACATTTAGTTTCTGGTTACAAATCTGTATTAATGAGCGGCAGATTAATAGCTAATTTGATTCCTATTGCATTAGCCAGGCTATTCAGGAACGTACCAAAACTTCTGACATTGTCTATTCCTAGATGGATTTACCCTCAACGGTATTGGTGTTGAGACTTTGCACAGTGCAACATGTCAAGATTAATTTGGACGTGACACTTTTAGGGAATCAGACTAGCAAGTTTGTTTACACATTCCAGTAAGATTTATGTGGCGATAGAGAAGCGATTGGTTGGCTTTCATTAATCCTTTTAAAATATAGCTCCAGTAGAGTGTTCCTGCGTCCAGAATTTTGTTTTGGGCTTATGCTCCCTCTATTGACCTCAGCCCCATTCCTTATTCCCTTTATGATCCTTGTTCTGATTTTCAGATGCTTCATGTTCTTTCCCTACAACCTCTTTCAGTGCCACTTTCCCATTGAAATTCTCTGCTCCTCTAATTCTGGCATGCTGCATGACCTCTAAATCTCACTATTGCCCATCAAGCTTCCAGCAACTATGCCCCAATACTGTGGAACTCTTATCAAAATCTCCATCCTATGTCTTGTCTCGTCATCGTCAAAATCCTTTTAAAAGACGACCTTTTCAACAGCGCTTTCAGTGATTTCCCTCATAATCCACTCTTTCTATATTGCTTAGTGATTCATATTGCTTCCGTAAAGTGCCTTAAGATTTTATCCCAAGTGAAAGATGCAACATAAGTGCTTGTTAAGATTTTGTTTAAGATCAAGCTTTAGAGCATAAGCAAAATATCAGATCCAAAACAACAGAAGCTGAATTTCAGAGATCAATGAACGAACCTAAAAAATTAACCAATGTTCTCTTTCAGAAAAGGGAAAGGTTTATGCTGCTGGTGGCAATAATGAAGGACAGTTGGGTCTAGGAGATACTGAAGAAAGATCATCATTCCAGCAAATAGAGTTTTTCACAGATAAACACAAGGTTAAACAATTATCAGCTGGGTCCAATACTTCGGCAGCTTTGACTGGTGAGATATTTTGATACTGTATCAATGCTTTGTTTATCATTAGCCATTAGACATGCTCACAGCTCAAACAATGTGGGAATACAGGTATCCCGCCCCAACTGCGGCCTCGCCAACCACGAAACTCATGTATCCACGGTTTGCTAAATGCGCCAACCCTTGTAAACCGCGTTTTGCATTTTGCGCATCCGCGATTTGATTCCGTGGGTTTAAATTTTCGAACAGCTAGCGTATAGCACTAGGACCCAGTTGCGATGTTGCAATCAACCAGTGACAACCCTTCTCTCTTAGGATTAAGCTAAATACAGTTAACATGCATTTATTGTCGCTTCTCCGCAGCCTAGCCAAGTAAGTTTGGGAGCATTGCCTTCCCCCACCCCCCCACCCCACCCCCCTTCTCTCTCTCACTTCTCTAATCCACCTTCTCTTCCCCCCACACCCTCCCCTTCTCTCTCACCTTCTTTCTGACTCACCTTCTCTTCCTCCCCCCCCCCCCCCCCCCACCCCTCCTTCTCTCTCACCTTCTCCAGCCTACCCAGCCCTCCGTGTCACCCCACCCCCCATGTATTTCTATCTCTGTGTAAGTCTGTCATACAGCCCACCGTGTCACCCCCCACCCCCACTGTGTGTCTCTATCTCTGTGTAAGTCTGTCAGACAGCACCCCAGCCCTCCGTGTCACCCCCACTCCCCCACCCTCTGTATCTCTCTCTCTCTCTGTAAGTCAGACAGCCTGACTGTCTGATCGTTGCAGATCCCGGCAACCACTGCGCCAAAACATACTCCCCCTATCCCTAGGTATGTTATAACTGTATGTATTATTTTGTGTTTAGTTTTCCGAAAAGCGAACTTACTCCCGTATCCCGATGTTTCCCATAGGGCCCTGCATTTTCCAAATGCGATTTTACCAACCGCGGAGGTTTACAGGAACGTATCCCTCGTGGTTGGGGAGGGATACCTGTATATTGTTTCCTACTTTGCAAATTATCGATGCTCTTTTGTTGTTGTGTTCTTTTTATATCTGCAAGGATTTCATGCTGCAGCCAGTTCCACTTTCTAACTAGCAAATGTAATATCCATCACAAGTTGGCCATTGAGCTTTTTGCTCATCAGAGAAGTAGTGCTGTGGTTTTGCAGTTTGCTACATTTATTAGCTTGGCTGGTTGTTGAGTGTTACTTCATAGGATTCTACCAATACTGTACATAGAGGAATAAAGATATTATTCTGGTAGGCTAGGCTTCTGATAATCAGGGGAAAATTAGAATGAATTACAAATCAGTTTTATTCCATGTTGCAATTTAAAGGAATGCATTCCAACCAAACCAACTGAGGTTGTCTCTCCATAGAGAACAATTTCATTCTGTCTCAGGTTTTCCTTGTAGTCAATACACTTTACAGTGAATCCTGTGAAGCATTTTAAGAGATGAAAGACGCCAAAACAAATGCAAGGATTATTATCATTGAATACCACCATGCGTTCTCTGTTCAACTCAGCAACATTATATCATGAAGTTGGACCTCCAATATGCAGTAGCGACTGAATATTTGACTTTGTGTTTGATTTTAGCTGATCTGGATATGACATAGCCACCCAATATAGACTGTTTGTTGCCTCTGTTGACAAACTAGTGATGTAAAAGCAAGTTAAGCAAGTTTTGCAATAATGTGTCAATTTACCACCACAACAAAATTACACTTGTATAGCACGTTTCACAGAATTAACGGTAACAGATTGAAATTGTCATTTCATTAAGTTATTGGAAGGAGAAGGTGAGATTACACAAAGGTTTGTTGTGTTTGTAGTTTGTTTGATTATATCTTTTTGTTTTTGTTCAGAGGATGGGAAGCTTTTCACGTGGGGTGATAATTCTGAGGGACAGATTGGCCTTGGTTCTAATAGCACCGTCAATGTGCCACATCTTGTGGATGTTGGGAAGTCAATCTCATGGGTTTCCTGTGGCTATTACCACTCTGCTCTCGTAACAGGTATTATTGACAGCAAAACCCATGGAAATGTAGAATTGTTTCTGAATTCTTGCTACAAACTATCAAATTGTAACTTCATAATTTAGATTTTGCTGCGCTCTCTGTAATGAGGCATTTTATACAATTTTATATTTGTGTCCTGTTTTCATTTTCTACTGTTTCACTTGCCTATTGGTTTCAGAACAGTTTCATACATATTGAAACTTTTAGCCAGTAATTGCTATGTACATAGGCTAATCTGGAGGAGGACCGTCAGTTTCTGGATTGTTGTAATAGAATTTAATTTAATTGTGGAGCTCCTGTAGCTCAGTGGTTGGAGCACTTGCCTTACAAGGTGAGACGTGTGTTCAAATCCAGGCAGATCAGGGCGAAACCTTGGGCAAGTTTCCGTACTCCACACGCCTAATAATAATCCCTCCCTCCAAAAAACAACCACAATAATAAAACAAATTGGTCATTTTCAATCCATGGCTGTTTGTGGGACACTGCTGTGTGCAATTGTTTGCCGCGTTTCGCCCACAAATATACAGTCAATTCACTTTACAGTATATTCTGTGAAGCGCTTTGAGACGTCGATAAGATGTGAAAAGTGTTATATCAAATCCAAGGATTATTATATTATTTATTATTATTACATTATTATATTATTATGTATTATTTATATTAATTTGATTGCCTGCAGATGATGGACAGCTCTATACGTTTGGAGAGTCTGACAATGGAAAGCTAGGGTTGCCACTTGGTCAGAAAACCAATCACCGGATTCCACAGTATGTCTCTGATATTTCAGGCAAGGTTACTCAGGTATCCTGTGGTGGAGGCCACACAGTCATTCTTACAGGTATGTTCACCAAGTAGATTTGCTTTCTTTTGTCCAAACCACACATATGACTTTGAGATTATGTATTTTTAAAAATAAAATATGGATAGATGCTGCCATTGTGGATGTGTTTGTTTTAGTTTTGAGCTATCAGAGTTAAGATTATAAATTATTAATGTTCTGATTGCTTTGGTGTAGTGATTGTTTCTTGTTTTAATGGTGTGACATAGGAATAGAAATTTGTAGCACAGAAAGGGGCCTTTTTTAAAGATACTTTTTAATGAACCTGCTTCCCATATACCTTAGTATTTTTACTTCTCAGGTACTTATCTAATTTTCTTTTGAAAAATTCTATTGATCTAATCTCAATTCTAACTTAACGACCCTCTGAGTGAACAAATCGCTTTCTTAATACTTCAATGCTAAGAATTCTAACAATCTTATGAGACATCTGTCAGGGATCATTAAAGCTTTGTAGATAGATAACCTGCGTACATCTATGTATGATCTACCCATAATGCTTTTAATCGGATGACATCCGCAGTGAATTCAATTATTTGCAAGAAGAAAGCTAACAAAAATAAACCCAGCTGTCGCAGGTCATGCTTAATCCTTGAAGCATTTTTCCTATGCAATGGATCCTCCAGTGATTCTTCTGGACAGTCTACTCTGTTCCCTGTGATTCATTCTCTCCATGCTTTTGGATGTTGCATGTGTTTGATGATAATTGTCCAAGCACATCTTTGATGTTGAATGTGTCAAATTGGAATCTGTTCACACTAGGGTCCGGCGATATCTTGATATATCGCTAAAACCCGATATAATTTTCATATCGATACGCCAATATAGGCATTTCAAAAATATCGATATATCGAAAAGTCGATATATCGCGAGGTAAAAAATCGGAATGCGCGCACACTGAAATACAAGACCCAGAATGCTCATCTCTATTCACAATGCACAGACCGAGGTGCAAAGCTGCCATATTGTATTCATAGTCCTCGAATACAATATACAGGTATGCAAGGGGTGAGGGGAGAGAGACGGCTGGGGGGGGGGAGGGAGACGGCTGGAGGGGGGGGAGGAGGAGAGAGACGGCTGTGGGGGGGAGGGGGAGAGAGACGGCTGGGGGGAGGGAGAGAGAGACGGCGGGGGGGGGAGGGGGAAAGAGAGACGACGGGGGTGGGGGGTGCGAGAGAGGGACGGCAGCGGGAGGAGAGAGAGAGGGATGGTGGCGGGGGGGTGGGGGGGTTGGGGGTGGAGTGACGGGGTGGGTGTGATAATATACAGATGGATAGGGTTGGGGGGGATGTGAGAGAGGGGAGAGACACAGACAGAAAAACACAGATGGAGAGAGTGAGAGACACAGAGAGAGAAAGATATTTACCTCCTTAGGAGATAGGCCCCGAATGCCCGGAACGCGCGCACACTCCAAATGCGCATGCAGCGCGCGCATGTGCAGTATGAAAAACCCGAAAATATCGATATTTTGGTATATCTCGATATGAGCCCATCGATATATCTAAATCGGAAAATTTCCATATCGACGGACCTTAGTTCACACACGGAATATGTTACTTTACCAGGAAAAAATCACTTGTGATTGCTGTAAGATGTGCGTGATTTACAAAGTTGACAAGTTCCATATTTTGAAAGCAATTTATTTTGCCCTCGTGAGCAGTTTCATTCTGTTGCTTGTTCTTTATCTACAGAGGATAATGTGTACAGTTTTGGCCTTGGCCAATTTGGGCAGTTGGGACATGGCACGTTCACTTTTGAATCTTCTGTACCAAAGATGGTTGAATACTTGAAGAACAAGCAAGTTCAGTTTCTTTCCTGTGGGGAGAACCATACTGCCATAGTGACAAGTATGTGATATGTTTCGTTTTAATCATCAGAAATATTGAGCACAAAGAAATGTTACTTTCTAAAGTGTTGAGGTGGGGGGTGCAGGGTGGGGTGGAATGGGTGGTACCTCTATCTTCTTTTCTGTCAGATTGGCTGGAATCTTAACTATTCCTGATAAATATCTCACAAGATTATTTATTGCAGTGGCTTACAAAAATGTAGCTCACCCAGTACGTCTCTCCATGGTCCACCCATAACTAATTTAATAACAGAATGAAATTCACAGTAAATTCAACATCTATGAGATGAAAGATAACAAAAATAAACCCAACTGATGCAGATCATGCATAATCCTCACAGTCTAGGCCATTACTGACATGAAAATTAGTTTAAAAATGACATTTTGGTCCTCCCACTAAAAATAAACTTTGTTTGAACAGCTCCCATAGATTTTTTTTGCGGTTCACTCTTCATTGTTAAAAACTGCAATGGATTTGGATATAGAATTCACCATAAATGGATTGTGCTCTTGAGTCTATGAATGTCAATTAAATCCACGATGATTGGAGAATAACAATAATCCGGCATTTAACAAGAACAACAATATTACATTTGTATTGCGTCTTTCATATTGGGAGGACGTCCCTGGGCGCTGGACAGTCTGTATTTCGGATCTGAGCTGGGATCGGGATCAAGGAGGGTGGAAGGAAGGGAGGAAACCGATGGCTTGGTCGAAGAGAAAAGTCTTGAGGCGGTATGTGAAGGAGGCCAGGAAGGGACGAGGTGGAGTGATTGCAGGATGGAATTCCAAAGGATGGGGGCAGAGTGGCTGAAGGCTCGCCCACTGATAGTGGAGTGGGTGAGTTGGGGACACGGAGCTGGTTGGAGCCCGCTGAGCTGAGGGAACGGACAAGTTGGTACGGTGGTTAGGAGTTCACAGAGGTAGGGTGGGGCAGGGCAACAGAGAGCTTTTTGAATTTAGTCTACTTATAACATTGAAAACATATTAATGCTCTTTGCAGAGTTTCTCTAAAAGTGTGGCAACTGTGTATTTGTACGTGAACATGGTAACCAAAGAATAGTTGAATATTGCTTCTCTTCCCCCTTTATACTGAGCTCGGAACCAGTGATTACACCTATGAAGAATAACATAACAATATGGAGGAGTTGTTAGTTTTGATGCCTGGAAACACAGAGGCCTTTGTCAGAGGCTTTAGGGCCTCCATTTGTTTCGGTTCTTCAGTTTCAATTAGAATGAATATTGTCCAAAATGGCATGTCAGCCTTCTTTCTGAATGGGTTGTATGAAGTTTCTTGCTTTAAAAAAATGTGTGAATATTTTCAAATAGTAATAATCCTTGCATTGGATAATGCTTTTCATGCATTCTAGACGTCTCAAAGTGCTTCTCAGGAAATATTGTAAAGTGAATTGACTGTATATTTTGTGGGCAGAACAGCTAATTGCATACCACACACAGACAGTCGTTGATTGAAATCAAACAATTTATTATTGTTTATAAAATTTTCTCTTTATGGATTAAGGAAACTTGCACAAGTTTCTCCCTGTTTGTAATCAAACCCAGGTCTGTCACTTGTAAGGCGGGTGCTCTAACCACTGCGCTACAGGACTCCACAATGTAATACAGGTATCCCTCCCCAACCGCGGGGGATACGTTCCTGTAAACCTCCGCGGTTGGTAAAATCGCAGTTGGAAAATGCAGAGCCCTATGGAAAACATGGGGATAGGGGGAGTACAATGGCTTTTAATAAAACTAAACACAAAAAATGACACAGTTTTAACATACGTGGGGATAGGGGGAGTAAGTTTGGGCACATTAACTGCCAGGATCTGCAGCAATCCACGAGACTGTCTGACTGACTTACACAGAGAGAGAGAGAGAGAGAGAGAGAGACACGGGTGGGGGGGGGGGGGGGTGGGGGGTTGACACAGAGGACTGAGGGGGTGCTGTCTGACTGATTTACAGAGAGAGAGAGAAATCAATGGTGAAGGTGTGGTGGGTGACACGGAGGGCTGGGGGGGGCCAGTCTGATTGACTGATAGAGACAGACTTAGAGAGAGAGGGGGAGGGGGTGGGGAAGAAGAGAAGGTGAAAGAGAGAGAAGGTGAGTCAGAGAGAGATACACTTATACACACAGAGAGAGGATGCAGATCCTGGCAGCCAATGCTCCCAAACTCACTAGCTAGTATGTGGAGAAGCGACAATAAATTCATGCTACAGGTATAGGGGGAGTAAATAGATCCACAAGTGCAGCTAGACCACGTGGGGTAGTAAAGATGCTGATAGGCGGGAAACGCAGATGAATACACACCAATATGAGGATGAATGCGGTCCCTTGTTTGGAAGAGTGAAACTTGAAAATTTAAATCCGTGGATTTAAATCGCGGATGCGCAAAACACGTTGCCGCGGTTTGCAAGGGTTGTCGCATTTAGCAAACCGTGGATTCATGAGTTTCATGGTTGATGAGGCCGTGGTTGGGGCGGGATATCTGTAATGTATGTTTGTAGTGCTGTTGTTCTACACTGTAAAGGAAAGGTTGTTTAGGTATAAATACCTTCCTCACTGGTCTCCCCTCCATTCATAAAATCCAGGTTATCCAGAATTTTGCTACCCGCATTCTTACCCGTACCAAACTCTGCTCCCTGATTACCCCAGTTCTTGCCAGACTGCACTGGGTCCCTGTCCCGGAGTGGATCGATTTCAAGAGTCTCACCTCTTGTTTTCAAATCCCTCCACTCCTCTGCAACCCCCTTACTTCTCTGACCTCTCTGACTCCTCTCTCCTCACAACAGTACCGTGTTGCCTTCACTCTACCGGGTCTGGCATCCTCCTTGTCCCCCGAATCCTCCGCTCCACCATCAGCGGCCATGCCTTCAGTCACTATGCTCCGAGGCTCTGGAACCCCCTTCCTCACTTCCTTTGCCTCGCCCCCTCCCTACTTTCAGGTCTCAGCTAAAGACCTTTCTTTTCGTCCATGCTTTCGGTCACCTTTTTCCCCCTCCCCATGGCTCGGCCCCGGGATCTGTTATTGGGAAGCGCTCTTGAGATGCCGTCCGGCGTGGAGGGCGCTATATTAATCCAAGTTGTTGTTGTTGTTATAGTCATCGTAAATAAAGTGATACTTTCCATTGTCTTTTCCTGGTAGCGAATGGCCTTCTGTATACCTTCGGCGACGGACGACATGGAAAGCTGGGACATGGAGAAGAGAATTTCACCAATCAGTTCAAACCAACTATTTGCTCTAGGTTTTTGAAGTTCACAGTACAGTCAGTAAGTATCATTTTCAGGAAATACCCCATTTGTATATACAGGCTCCAGTGCGGGATTGGATTCAAGCCTGTGAGATACCACATGCAAGCTGTTGTGTGCATGTAGGAAATTGAACATCTAATTGTGTTCTGAGACCAGCGATGCAACTTCACACATAGACCGTGCTTTCTGGTAACAAAAATAAGTTTTTATTCTTTTACAGTACACAGTTTAGGATTAGAGATACTGTAGCTTGATAAAGTGAGATAGAAAGTTTTAGGGAGACCTCAGAAAGAAGACATAAGACTCTCAGAGGAATGGAGAAACTCTCAGAGACGTACAGATACACTTTGAGAGACTGAGAGATTCTCAAAGAGAGGGAGAGACAGACACACAGAGTTAGAAGCATAAATAGTTAATGAAACGTGAAGAGAAAATGACAAGAGTTTAAGAGGAAAAAAAGTCAGCAGAAGAGAGTTGGAGAGTCATGGCAGTATTTTAAGATGATTTATTCATGAAATTGGCATGCACTAATTTGGTTAAATTATGAGGAAAGGATGAGTAAACTTGGATTGTATTCCCTTGAGTTTAGGTTGAGGGTGGTTTGCTTGAGGTACTGAATTTAAATTGAAGGGATTTGAAAGGGTAGATACAAAGAAGCTATTTCCTGTAGTGGGGGAATCCAAAACAAGGGGGATAGTTTTAATATTAAAACCAGGCCATTTAAGAGTTAAATCAGGAAGTGTTGTTTCACTCAAAGGGTGGTAGAAATCTGCAACTCTCTCCCCCAAAAGGCCATGGAATTGCTGGATTCAACCACACCTTCAAGAGTGAGGTTGATAGATTTTTGGTAGGTCAAGTTATTAAGGGATATGGGGTAAAAGTGGGAAATTGGAATTGAAAGGATTAATAGAGGTTACAGATCAGCCATAATCTAACTAAATGGCAGAACAGGCTTGAAGGGATGATTGGCCTACTCCTGTTCCTATGTCTTTAATTGACTAGCAATCCTGTTACAGAAGCCTATATGTGTTTTATTTTGTGTACAGTGGCATTAAAGTTTCCCGCAAGTGTATATTGTTTGAACGAGAACATAAATGTTTGGATTTACAATATAAAATGTGGGATAAAGATGATGGTTAAGCCTCTCAGGAAGGCTTTTTTGAATTTCAGGCCTAATGAGATCTGGTTCTTTTGGTCAATTATCCTTTTGACATGAGAAGATTTGGCACTGATTTATCAATTGCATCCTGAGACTAACAGGATTGCGTGGACAGTGAACAGAAACAGAGCTTCAAATTAGCAAAGTTTCAACAACAAAAAAAACTGTCCTAGCTTCACAGTGGGTGACTGGATAATTTATTTAAATCATGAATATAATGCGATTCTAAGGATATTTCTAATTTAACTATTTAAAAATTATTTAGGTATATGCACTAGAATCAATTTTGAATTGGATTAGACATAGCTTTTCTACACATAGGAACCTAAGCGTGTTTTCCATTGCTATATAATTCTATTCTCAGCAATTCAGTTTTACAAATGTGCAAAAATTAACAAGCAATGATGGCCTTGCACAGTGGATCCAGCAATCAACACAGCAATATTTTGTAGCTTTAATCAGCCTTTTCACGAAACATTTATATCCAGTCCTGTAATCTGCAGATAACATTTGAGAAATAATACTTGTTGGAATATCAAAATGGTGTTTGTGGGGAGGGAAAATAAAGCAAGCTGCAAAACCTTGATTTTCCACTAGCCGAATGCATAACCATGCATAGCAGAAGCAAGTCGCAACAAGTAGAAACATGTTTAGATGAACAAAGAAAGAATCCTTGTCAACATGATTTTCAGATTCTGTGGAGATGAATGTTTGCCAGAGTGCAAAATACTTGGAAATATATTGTATATATTGTATTTTTGTTTTTTTTATGCTCTATGTACAGTTTTTTTGATAAAACGTAAATTCATCCCCCAAAGTGGGAAAAAAAGAGTTCATAGAATTATACAGCACAGAAGGAAGGAAGCCCTTTGGCTCATCGTGTCTGTGCCTGCTCTTTGAAAAGAGCTGCCCAAATCAATCCCACTCCTCTGCTCTCTCCCTGTAGCCCTGCAAACCTACCCTCTCCAAATAACTGTCTAGTTTCTGTCCCTTTAATGTGAACCACAGAAGTCTTGAAATAGATATCTTTCACAAAGGACCTTGACATTTTACTTTCCTCTCCATTGAAATACTGTCACATTTCAGTCTGAATTCTAAAATTTATAGTGAGAACATAAAAAACTGCTGATGCATTTATATAACACAACAACAAGTGCTTTAAGCTGTGGTTTGGGCACTTGATCAGAGAACTGTTGGTATCTTATAGTGTTTACTGTTTCTTTAAAACAGATGTAAAATGCATGTTGCACTTGAATGTTCCGGAATTTAAAAAAATAATAATCCTTGCATTTGATATAGTGCTTTTCACATTTTCTGGACGTCTCAAAGCGCTTCACAGAATATACTGCAAAGTGAATTGACTGTACATATGTGGGTGAGACGCGGTAGCCAATTGAGCACAGCAGTGTCCCACACATGGTCATGGATTGAAATGACCCAAGTGGTTTAGTAATTCATTATTGTGTGTGTTTTTTTTTAGGGATTATTATTAGGCATCTGGAGTAAGGAAACTTGTCAAAAATTTCACCTTACCTGGAATTGAACGCAGGTCTCTCCCCTTGACATCTTCCCCCCCCCCCCCCCCCCCCCACTTCCCTTAATCCCACTTCCATGACTGTTTGCGGGACACTGCTGTGCGCAATTTGCCTGCTGCTTTTCGCCCACAAATATACAATCAATTTTGCTACTCTTCTTCATCCTGCCCGACCCCTCCCACCCTGCTCTTGTCCCTACCTAACTGTACAGCGCCTTGGGACATCCTCTCGATGTGAAAGACGCTATATAAATATAATTTTCATTGATTGATTGATTGATTGATTGATTCGATCGATCGATCGATTAAAAATGAGTGTTCTAACTACAGAGCTATAGGACTTCATAAAGTAAAATAACAATGAAATACTAAAAGGAAACAGAAAGGGAGCACAAAAAGACACAGTTTCTGCAAAGGTCTTTGAGATATTTCAATGGTATAGGCACTAAATCAAATGTAAATAATAGTAGTGTTTTTAGTGTTGTCATATTCTACGTGGACTGGAAAAGTTCTGTGACAGGGACAGTTGAAGCAGCAAGTTAGGGAGAAGGTAATTCCTTAGGAAAAATGTACAACTAATAACTTCCCTGAGCTTGAAATTATTTGGAACTAGCTAACTTTCTTGGGTCAAGTCTGGAATTTACTGATATGGGTTGCACGGTATCTGACCTTTAGCAAATATGGTGTTGAACAAATCTGCCTAATTTCCTGAACTCTGGCACATCATCATTCTGTTCTTCTCTTGAGGGGATAGGAATATTCTAAAATATTCAAGCCTAAAACCAAAACAAACTAGCAAAGGAATCCTACATACTCGAAATATTCTAATATTTCTCATATTTAGCAGTAGGTCCACTCAGCAGGCTGTCTCACCTGTTTCACATTCCTTTAAAGGCATTCAGTATTTCTTCCCCCATCCTTTGGAATTCCACCCCACAGTCCCTTCACCTTGCCCTCTCCCTTATCTCCTTCAAGATCCGTCTCAATACCTTCTTCCTCAACCATGCCTTTAATCAGCCTCTTGCCCCTACCCTCCCAGTCTTCCACTCCCGCCATTGAAAGGCTCAATATAAATATAAATTTGCTGCTTTTTTTCACAGCTGCTTACTCAAAAGCTGCCTACCTAAATAATTTCTATGTCCACAAAAAGAAGTATTGTTCATGTTTGTCTAAACATTTCCATAGGTCGCCTGTGGAGGATGCCACATGCTGGTGCTTGCTGCTCCCAGGCTAAAGGGTATAGAAAATGTAGTGCTTGATGATGAAGACAAATATGAAAACTATCTGAATACAACTTCTGAGACATTGGGTGACTCTTCTATATCAAACACTTTAAACCGAACATTTTCAGCACGTGTTAGGCGGCGAGAAAGGGTATGTACACAAAATGCATTTCTTATTGTTACCTTGTTGTCTGATGTAGAGACACTGTAAAAATGCAGAAACCGCCACCTTTCAAATAGTTTTACTTTATTGCTTTTAGATTTGTTTTATCACCATTACAATAAATATTTCTGGTCGGCTTCACACTGTTCTTGTTCAGCTCAAAGTGCACGATAGTTTATGGATGACATCCTCTGTAGCTCCTTTGAATACTGTTCTGTATTGGCTTACAAGAGAAAGCGTTGATTTAAAGGGAGGATTTCGCCCTTCTTTCTGTCCTTTGGATATTAATAATAATCATTGAATTTGATACAGGGCCTTAGAGAGGAGTCCTGCAGCTCAGTGGTTAGAGCAGTCGCCTCACAAGCAAGAGACCTGGGTTTGACTCCCGGCAGGGCAAAATCTTGGGCAAGTTTCTTTATTTCACATGCCTGATAATAATCCCTCAGGAAAAATAATAAAATAAATTGGTCACTTCAATCCACGACAGTTTGTGGGACCACTTCTGTGTGCAATTGGCTGACATGCGTTTTGCCCACAAATATACAGTTAATTCACTTTTGAGACATCTAGAAGATGTGAAAAGTGCTATACAAAATGCAAGGATTACTATTAAAGATGCTATGACACTGCTTGAAAGAGAATTGTTTTCCTTCATAACACATTACAGTACGTCCTGCGAAGCACTTGACTTGATGACTTGATAAGACATGATATCAAATGCAAGGATTATTACTTTTATTATTACAGAGACTTCTCCCGTCTCTTCCTAGAGTGTTTCATTACGCTGGGCATTTAACAACAACAAAATCTTGCACTTATACAGCGCCCTCCTTGCCAGGTAGCATCCCAGAGCACTTAGAATTTAATCTAGTTGGATACTTTTGCCCATATAATCAGAGATGAAAGTTGAAGCTGAGACTCAAGTTCCATTGCTTTACCACCAATGCTTCTACGGTGGTTTAATAATAACAAAAATAATGTGTCTGATATGGCGTTAGTCACATCAGGAGGTCGTTTCAAAAAGCTTCACATGATTTATTACGAAGTGTGATAATGGAGTATTTTGTAGGCAAACAGTTTACCAAATCATCGGGTTTGCTTCCAAACAGTATTACTCTGCAACTCCTGATTGTTCTGCTCACCTTGTTTTCAGGAACGCTCACCAGACCAGTTTGGGAGGATGCTTCGCACATTACCTCCCCTTGGAGATGCTCTTAGTTCTTTTTTACCAGCCACGAGCGAGACATTTCCACCTCGATTACGCAGAATGACACTTTCTAAAGAAAACCTTATTGCCTCAAAGCCTTCTAATGTTGTTCAAATTCATGAAGAATCAAAGTTTCCTAGTAAAGGTAATAAACCTAGAGTTTATATAGTGATGTGGAGCCATTAGAGGTAAAGATTCAACAGTTTGTGTTAACATTGGAACACAATTTCCTGTATTTAAACAGAACAAAAATGAATGATAACGTGCTTTAAACTACCTGTATTGCTCATTGAACATCACATTGTATAATGTTTGTTACATAACTGCAAGACTAAACTGTCATTGGTGCCATGAATAATGAACGATTACCACACAGTATGTTACCTGGCATCTAGAATTTGAACCTAGCTGGACTGGGCCTGAAACTGGAAAATTTAAAAATAATTCTGCAGGCCAAAAATCCCACGCGGCCTAAATTGCCCATGTGTAGCCCAGCTCTCCAAGGTTGTTCTCACATTAAACACAATTAATTATACTCAGCTGCAAATTCTGGCTTGCCAAAACAGATCTCTTTTCCCCCACCGCATCATTAGTCTGACTAGCCAGGTTTTTAGCGTTGTGTGTTTATTTGGATATAGTGAAGTAATATTTAGATGTTTATTTAGGTATAGTTTTGTGATACTTAAATATTTATTGAGGTGCAGTGATGTTTGAATGTTTATTTAAATTCTTTAAAAAAATACATACAGTGGTACAGTTTATTTAATCAGTATATTTTACAGTTATTTATTTAAACGAATACGGAAATACAAATAATTAATTTGATATTTTGATTTTTTTTAGTGATTAACACTCCGGTGTTTTAGTGAAATGAATATGTTGTGTATATAAAAATATATACACAATATATCATACCCTGTACACCTCGTGGATATACCTCATACTTGAGGTGACACAGGGTGAGTGATAAGGCGCTATATCAAATGTAAGGATTATTATTATAATCTTGGTAAACATGGTTGGAAGTTCAGAACAGTGGACTGTAAATGTTGATGTATAAAATTTCAAAATAAATCTGGCTGGTTTACAAAGTAATTTTTAATTGATGACATTTTGTATAATCAACCCGTAATATCTTACATACAAAACATGTACAAGCCTTGTTTTAATGTACAAAAGGGGTGTGATGCAGACATAAAGAATACTACTAGCTTACTTTCTACTGCCAGACAAACAGAAACCTACAATAATCAGTCTAGGGACTTGGACCCACAGCTTTATGATGAAACAGATGAATGCAGCGTCTTGGGATATCCTGACGTGAAAGGCGCTCTACAAGTGTAATTTTATTGTTGTTGAATGCAGTGGCTTTGATTTTCCCACTCATTTCTCAATGCTAGTCTACACATAGAAAATATATGCATTGTTTACAGCTCTCAAGGACAACAAAGAATTCAATCAAAAACATGATGAAAAGGGATCAGAGGAGGAGGAGAATGATAAAGGCCTTGGTGACACATCCGATTTGCTAAACATGGTAAGACCACAGAATGAACAAATATGTATACAAAGTCATGAGGCAATGCAAAAAGTGAGACTCAATAATAGATGCCCAGGAGAACATTGCGAAAATTTGCTCTCCACTTATTTTGCTTCATCATTGTTGGTCAAGCCTTTAACCACCAATCTAACTTTCTTGCCCAAACTACTTTACTTTGCTGCTTCTTTCCTTGCTTTCGAAATGTAGAATTGTCCATGTCTTTGATCAACATCTAAAAATCTTTCATTTCTCTACTTGGCACATTTAGTGGTGAAAGGCATTCTGTAAATGCAAGTCGTGTAAATACAGTAATCATAACTGTGATTATGAATGATATATGATTCGATGAGTTTAGAGAATTCTGAGACTTGAATTCAACCTTTTAATTGTTTTGAATATTCTGTCAAGCATTTTGAGATGTCTAGAAGACGTGAAAAGCGCTATATCAAAAATGCAAGGATTATTATCATTTATTTATTGTTTTATAAGGAGGAACAAATTTGAAAGGAGCAATGTTTAAATAGCTATGGATAGTATTCGAATGATTATTCTTTTTGTTGTTTATATTGCTTATATATATTTACATTGTAACACACTCAGTGTTCCAAAGAAAAGTTTGATAGAGCTGACAGCTGATAGTTGACAGAAAATTCACAAAGTATGAGACTGAGTTGCTCATAGACAGTGAATACCTTTTTTCAATACTAACTCATTTATTGATGTTGCAAATTTCTGTTCCATAACTATAAGTCAAAAAATTCATAAATGAACTCAACATTCTATCGTGTAACAGATCTGTGTACTACATCTTACATTTTATGTTATTTAGACACACACAGTGATGGTGAATCAAAATGGCAAGATCTTGACCTTATCACCAGTTCACAAGGAACGGGTAAGACTTTTGCTATTTACTGGATCGATTTCAATTTTCTGACATGATCTGCAAGAGAAAAAGAAGCCAATAAATGTTGTAAAATCTGGTATATATCCCATGCCTTGATGCCCATTTTCTTTTACATTACTGCATGTTAAAATTGTAGAATAGAGAAACTGTTTATGAGAGAGTCCTGTAGCTCAGTGGTTAGAGAACTCATCTTACAAACGAAAGACCTGGGTTTGATTCCAGGCAGGTCAGGACGAAACCATGGGCAAGTTTCCTTACTCCACACCCTTGATAATAATCCTTCAAAAAAAATTGTTCATTTCTATCCATGACTGTTTGTGGGACACTGCTATGTACAATTAATTGCCTGCCGCGTTTCACCCACATATATACAATCAATTCACTTTACAATATATTCTGTGAAGCGCTTTGTAAGGATTATTATTATGAGGATACAACTGATACTGTACATTGGATTGTAGTGTTCCATACAATATGAAATGAGTGCAGTGCATTTATCATCGTTGGAATATTGAGTAATACTGCAGGGGTAGGGACACAATGTTTGATTAGTAGTGATCAGATCAATCAATATTAAAAGTCTAAAGCTTTCAAAACTAATACCTTTACCCCAGCTACCTTTCATCAGCACCTACATCAATTACCTTGCCATTTTGGTCAGTCTGACCCTGTCTATCTTGTAGTTCAACATACAACTTGAGAAGTAGATATTTTGTCATGTTGTGCAGTTGGGATGACTTTTGCTAATACACTGAAACATACTGAAGTGAAATTAAGTTGTGTACTTGTACGTAAATTAAAACACCATAATAACATGATGAGCAGGGATTACCTAAATGAAGATACAAAGGTATACCTTTAAGTTTTCAATTTTGCAAGTCAATAAATGGAAAGTAAAACATTGTGGCATTGTAATTTTGTATTTTCAGAAATTAACCTTAAGCAAGCTTTCCTGTTCTTAATTTGAAACATTTAATCAAACACATCAATGAGCTGACAAGATTATATTTGTTGTTATAGGCTACCTAATGAAGTCTCCAATCTTTCTATTTTCATCCATTCACATAGTCCATTTATCCCAGTGACTCTTACTTCTTTTCATGCTTATTTTTCTGTTTAATATTTGTTTCTGTTTTTCTAAAACCTTAACTACTGTGGATTATATTTTCTTTCTGTTTGTCTTTTTTGTTTTTAAATTTCATTCCCTATAATTTTCCTTTTTTCTTTTCATTCACTGCTTCTCATGTGGAATAGAAGAAGGGTAAAAGCTGTGGTAAGGGTGAACAAAATAACACCAATTCTGATATAAATTTACCGGTTAAAACATCTGTAAAATGTCCACTGCTAGCTCAGTCTCCAAGGTTAAACTTGGGCACAGAGACTGTGCTTGAAGCCACGCGAGTTGCAAAACATATCAGAAACAAATCAGTTGGCAAAGAAAATAATATAACCAAGGTTGAACTGTGTGCCTCACTAAAGAAAATTCAGTTGGGCGATGGTCATAAAATAAATGATGAGAAAATTCTTGTGGACAGCAAAATGGCTCAAACTCATGACAAAACTAGTAGACACAGGATAGAAAAGGATCCCAAAGACAATGGATTAACAAAAACAAGTAAATCTTTCAAAGAAATTATTCATAATAATGATGCATTTGAAGGAGATGGAGAAGCAACATTGCAGAAGCGAATGAAAGAAGAAACTACAATTATTGTCAGTAAACATAGAGATAGTTACAGAACCAACAGAATGGAAGAGAAAGGTAGAAGTAAAAGGTTCAAGAAAGATAAAGCAATAAAACACATTGTTCAAAAAAAGCCTTTAAAGAGTGAAATGGAACAGGAAGGAGAGGAGAAGGTAAATCCAATCTTTAGAAATTTTGCAGGCAAGTTAAAGAACGTCTTAAAGAAAAACGTGAATCGTGAAATAGAAAAAGAAAGTGAATTGATGAATAAAGTACTGAAAGTGTCAGAAATACTTAAGGGAGGTGCGAATGCAGATATGGAAGAAGCTGCAGAGGTAGCTGAAGAAGGGGCCATGGCCTTGGAAAGGATGGTGACCAATGATGTTGAGGAAGGAATAGCAGTAGTTGAAGAAGAGCCCGAGGAGATCACAGCAGCCGAGAGTGAGGAAGGAGAGGGCAGGGAAGAAGCGGAGGAGGAACAGGAGAATGGAAACAAAGTTGAAGAGCAGGAAGATGGGATGGAAGATGTTGAGGGGCAGGAAGCAGAGAGTCAGGAAGAAAGAGGGAAAGATGTTGAGGAAAATAGGAAGAGTGGGGGAAATGTTGAGAAATGGGAAATTGAGAATGAGGAAGATGTTAAGCAGGAAAGCAAGAATGAGGAAGAAGAGAATAGCAATGATGAGGAAGAGAATAGTGAAGAGGAGGAGGAGATGGAAGTGGGAGATGAAGGAGAGAGTGGGAACGACAGTGAAGAGGAAGGGAGTGGGAACGACAGTGAGGAGGAAGGAAGTGGGGAGGGTGGTGAAGAGGAAGGAAGTGGGGAGGGCGGTGAAGAGGAGGGAGAGAGTGGGGAGGGTGATGAAGAGGAAGGAGAGAGTGGGGAGGGTGGTGAAGAGGAAGGAGAGAGTGGAGAGGCTGGTGAAGAGGAAGGAGAGAGTTGGGAGGGCATTGAAGAGGAAGGAGAGAGTGGGGAGGCTGGTGAAGAGGAAGGAGAGAGTCGGGAGGGCGGTGAAGAGGAAGGAGAGAGTGGGGAGGCAGGTGAAGAGGAAGGAGAGAGTCGGGAGGGTGGTGAAGAGGAAGGAGAGAGTCGGGAGGGTGGTGAAGAGGAAGGAGAGAGTGGGGAAGGCGGTGAAGAGGAAGGAGAGAGTGGGGAGGGTGGTGAAGAGGAAGGAGAGAGTGGGGAGGGCGGTGAAGAGGAGGGAGAGAGTGGGGAGGGTGATGAAGAGGAAGGAGAGAGTGGGGAGGATGGTGAAGAGGAAGGAGAGAGTGGGGAGGGTGGTGAAGAGGAAGGAGAGAGTGGGGAGGCTGGTGAAGAGGAAGGAGAGAGTGGGGAGGCTGGTGAAGAGGAAGGGAGAGGGGAGTGTGGTGAAGAGGAAGGAGAGAGTCGGGAGTGCGTTGAAGAGGAAGGAGAGAGTCGGGAGTGCGTTGAAGAGGAAGGAGAGAGTGGGGAGGCTGGTGAAGAGGAAGGAGAGAGTCGGGAGGGTGTTGAAGAGGAAGGAGAGAGTGGGGAGGCTGGTGAAGAGGAAGGAGAGAGTCGGGAGGGCGGTGAAGAGGAAGGAGAGAGTGGGGAGGCTGGTGAAGAGGAAGGAGAGAGTGGGGAGGCTGGTGAAGAGGAAGGAGAGAGTCGGGAGGCTGGTGAAGAGGAAGGAGAGAGTCGGGAGGGCGGTGAAGAGGAAGGAGAGAGTGGGGAGGGCGGTGAAGAGGAAGGAGAGAGTGGGGAGGGTGGTGAAGAGGAAGGAGAGAGTCGGGAGGGCGGTGAAGAGGAAGGAGAGAGTGGGGAGGCTGGTGAAGAGGAAGGAGAGAGTCAGGAGGCTGCTGAAGAGGAAGGAGAGAGTCGGGAGGGCGGTGAAGAGGAAGGAGAGAGTGGGGAGGGCGGTGAAGAGGAAGGAGAGAGTGGGGAGGGTGGTGAAGAGGAAGGAGAGAGTGGGGCGGGTGGTGAAGAGGAAGGAGAGAGTGGGGAGGGTGGTGAAGAGGAAGGAGAGAGTCGGGAGGGCGGTGAAGAGGAAGGAGAGAGTGGGGAGGGGATTGTAGAGGAAGAGAGTGGGGAGGGTGGGGAGAACAAGAGTGGGGAGGGTGGGGAGGAAGAGAGTGGGGACGGTGGGGAGGAAGAGAGTGGGGAGGGTGGGGAGGAAGAGGAAGAAGGTGGGGAGGAAGAGGAAGAAGGTGGGGAGGAAGAGGAAGAGAGTGGAGAGGAAGAGAGTGAGGAGAGTGCAGAGGAGAGTGAGAAGGAAGAGAGTGGTGAAGGTGGGGAGGAAGAGAATGGGGATGGTGGGGAGGAAGAGAGTGGGGAGGGTGGGGAGGAAGAGAGTGGGGAGGGTGGGGAGGAAGAGAGTGGGGAGGGTGGGGAGGAAGAGAGTGGGGACGGTGGGGAGGAAGAGGAAGAGAGTGGGGAAGGTGGGGAGGAAGAGGAAGAGAGTGGAGTGGAAGAGGAAAAGAGTGAGGAGAGTGTAGAGGAGGAGAGTGGGCAGGAAGAGAGTGGTGAGGGTGGGGAGGAAGAGAGTGGGGATGGTGGGGAGGAAGAGAAAGAGAGTGGGGAGGGTGAGGAGGAAAAGGAAGAGGGTGGGGAGGAAGAGGAAGATAGTGGAGGGGAAGAAGAGAGTGAAGAGAGTGCAGAGGAAGAGAGTGGGGAGGAAGAGGGTCAGGAGGAAGAGAATGGGGAGAGTGCGGAGGAAGAGGAAGAGAGTGGGGAGAATGCAGAGGAAGAGAGTGGGGAGGAAGAGAATGGGCAGAATGGGGAAGAAAAGGAAGAGGGTCAAGAGGAAGAGAGTGGAGAGGGTGGGGAAGAAGAGGAAGAAGGTCAAGAGGAAGAAAGTGGGGAAGGTGGGGAGGAAGAGGAAGAGAGTGTGGAGGAAGGTGAAGAAGAAGAGAGTGGGGAGGAAAATGAACATGAGAGTGTTGAAGAAGGTGGGGAACAGAGTGAAGAGGAAGAAAGTGGTGAGGAAGGTGAAAAAGAAGAAGAAGAAGAGAGTGAAGAGGAAGAAAGTGGTGAAGAAGGTGGTGAGGAAGATGAGGGGGGTAAAGGTAATGGTGATGAGAGAGTAAAGGGAAGTCAAATTAAAGATGAAATGGAAAATAATAGTTCTGAAGAAGATAAAGTTGAAGAAAAAGAAGAGGATAAACAAAAACAGAAAGTTAAATCTAAAAAAAACACTGCAAAACACAAAGAAGGGACAATTACCAAACAAACAGCTAACAGAACACATCGTACAAAGAACAAACAACCAAATTCTGAACAGTTTTGGAATAATGTGCTACCTCATTACTTAACTTTGAAATAGTACATGGCAAATAGGTTTAACATTTAAGCATTAAGGTTTGCCAAAGTTTAGTTTGTGAGTTGTGTCAACCAAGTATCAGCACTTGTGCAGGAGGAATCACAAGTACCGTCAATTAAGTTATCCACATTCAATGGCAAGGATTACAGATGGATCTGGAACCTATCACATTGGTTATTAATTACATAATTCTAAAGCTGTTTACTCTCATAGAGGAGTCAGAGGCTGGGAGCCATAGTTTAAGATAGTCACAAGAAGAGCAAAAGGAGAGCTTAGAAGAGAGAGAAAAAAAAACTCAGTGTTGCTGATGTGGAATGCCTGGCCACATAAGGTGGTAGATAGAGGCAGATTCCTTTGTGGGTTTCAAGAGAGAAGTGTCCTACTCTTTATATTCACTATAGTATGGCTAAATGTTGTTTAGCAGCCATGAATTCCTTAAAGAGAGTTGGCTACCCTTGTTATCCCTGCAAGCCATACTCCTAATGGCTAGGGTAATCTTAGCTGGACAAGCAGCAGGAAAACAGAAGGTTGAGCGGTGATCAGATTCAGGTTTTTACAGATAAACTATTTTCTCTGGTAGGAAATCCAGAACAGGGGGACATATTCTTAAAATTAGAGCTAGGCCATTTAGAAGTGAAATCCACAGGCAGTTTTTCACCAAAAAGGTAATGAAAATCTGGAACTCCCTCTGCCAAAAATTTGTGGATGCTGGAATCATTCACATAATCAAGAGAGAGACAGATAGATATTTGTTAGGTAAAGGTATTAAGGGATACGGGACAATGGAGGGTAACTGGACTTGTAGTACTGATCAGCCACAATCTTATAAAATGGCGAAACAAGCTCAAGGGGCTGAATAGCCTACTCCTGTTTCTATTGACAGTACTCTCAGTGGCAAACCATGTGATCTTAGCTGTTTAAATTCCAATAGTACACAAACACACCATGGGGTCTCAAGACACTCACTAATCTGTGATTAATGTTGTGGAAGTACAGGGTCATGGCTGTCCCCAAATATTTGTAAAACATGATGCTAATCATTCTGTATGAGCTTGATCAAGAGATCCTTATTCTGATGATGTTAAATAATGTTTTCCATGTTTTTGAAGTTATCATTAATGTTTATATATTTTGGAGATGGTACACATGAAGCCATAATTTCCTTTGCTATAATTGCTTGTATTTTTGTACACATTTATGCCTTGGAGTTCAATATGAATGTCCGAAAGCTTGCAAAGTACAGTAATTCAATATTCCAAGGATTAGCGCTAAAAAATAATGGTTGCTCACTTTCAAGTGTACTGATTGCAAGATTGTATATATGTATGAAACAGTTTATTTTGAAAGGTTAATCTGGGTTTATGTAATGGAAGTTCAGAGGTAAAAACAGAAAATGTGATGTATGGTGGTCATTGTTATTTAAAATGCAGTTAATTCAAAATGTTTTCCAAGTATCAAAATGATTCATGCACCTTTGCATGTTGAGGAGAGAAAAAAACTGTCGCCATAGTCAAAAGTGACAATAGTGGCCATTAACTGGCCAAAGAAACACTTTCAAATATCGCCTTTGTATGTTATAGTAATAATGTTCGTTATATTTTGAAGAGTTGCATAAGTGTTTGAGCTTTTCCTATGGTATTATCCGGTTTTATATTTTTATACATTCATTTTGCTGTATGTTTGTATAAATTTATAGTTTGTTACATTTGATCTTTTTTAAAAATTGCAGTGCAAAAATGATATTTATTATACCTAATGTATTACCACAATGAAAAACAAATTCTATATTCATCATTTGTGCTACATTTCTGTACCATGTATTTCATTAAAGATTCTATTGATCATACAAATTTGAGAAAATATATTCTGCATTGTCCTTAACTGTTGTTGTTTTTCTTGCATTTCATACCTTATTTTTAATTTATTCTCATCTTTAGGTATTCCTATGCTGTATTATTACTCTCTTAGCAGGTTACAGTTAACACAGTAATGCAACGGATGCCAGAAGTCCCCACTAATATTCTTATAGTGGCCAGTATAGTTTATAGTAGGTGGTGGATATGTTAGAGGGATTTGCAGCAATCTCTTCCCCCACCCCACCCCTCACTCTTTTTTCTGGTACTGGGAATCAGTGTCAAGTTGAGCCAAGGTTTTAAATTTTTCAGGTGAAGAAACATGTTTCTTTAAATTGCATCCAAACCCTCCAGTATATAATGGTATCTGGTTTTAGTTATTAATGAAACATTCAAATCCAAGCCTCACTACTTTTTACTTCATTAACTGTGCTTGAAAATTCAAATTAAATGGAAATTTACTTCAGTCAAGCAACGAACTGCAGCTGGTTTGAGTTTTCTGCATTTGTAAAGTAGGTCAATAATACTGCGCTTACTGTATACAGTAAGGAGCTAGTTATCCACACAAATTGGACCGAGCCTCATTGTGGTTAAGGAAAAAGTGTGAGTAATTACAACAACTTGCATTAATTCCCCATCACGTGCCGTATATACTGCGTTGCATGCACTTCATGTCAAAATTGCTAACACATTTGTTTACAGAATTTGAGTTAAATGGATCATTTTCACAGAAAGAATATACTGAAAGCTTCTCTAGAATGGTACAACAGCAACAAAATTACATTTATAGAGCGCCTTTCCATCGGGAGGATGTCCCAAGGCGCTGGTAGATATCTCTGTGGAGGTATCCATTAGATACCTCCACTGAATATATATTTTCAGTAAAGTAAACTAAATTCCAGAGAGAAACTCCTCTTAAGCAAGTTACTTTATCATTAGACTAAATTCTCCATGTCTTTAAACTTTCAGTTTCTGGTTCTGAGAGCCAGCCCGTTTCCAGTGTGTCTCCAGAGATTCCTAAACAAGCAATTGAAGTACAGTATTTCCTTTCTGTGCAGGATCCAAACTGTAACCTGAACAGCGAATACCTGCCCACTCTGGCAGTGACCATTCCTGTAGCACAGGAACAAAGCTTCAACTGTCCATCATACAGTTTGGTAGGAAACTTCGAGGCAGCTACTTGTTTGTGTTGAACTTTCTTAAATGTTAATTCTTATTACTGGAGCTTATTTACTGTTTCTTGACTTTCTCCCCAAACTATAATATTAAAATTGTCTTTTTTTTGCATTTCAAACATAAGTGTCATTTAATATACTTTGGTCTTAGGGTAAGAACCTAATAGTTCAGAATTTTTGAACCATCAACAAAATACTTTTAATCATTTCAAATACAATCAAACACACATTCTGTTGCAGTTATTTTTTCATTATCTTTCACTTGATCTTTATTTTTAAAGTTACATTTGACTTACTACAGCATTAAGATAAAATAGGTATAAATGGAATTCTATCTATGTAACAGTAATCTAATAAATGACAGCCAGCATTGATTCAGCATTGATCGGGTAGAAATCCTCTAACTAACCAGAGAGGGTTTTTTGAGGAGGTGACATTCCAAATTGATGGGAATTCTTATGATATAGTGAACCTAGCATTCCAAAAGGCATTTGAAAATGTACCACATTAAAGACTCTTTCTCAAACTCATGTCACTGAGTATCAAAGACAAGACTTGGATTAAAAATTGGCTAAAGGGAAAGAAGCAGAGGGTAGATGTTAGAGGATGTAGGTCTTATTTAGGAGAGATACTAAACACGGTGCTTCAGGGTACTGTTGTGGGAGCTTTGCTGTTCGTTGTATATATTGGTAAGCTTCATTTCATAGCTGAGCAAATACAATCATCCTGACTAGGGTAGATTGCTGGAAAGGTTCTTGTGAGTGACTCACACTTGTATATGTCATAGTGTCGAATTTCCCCTTGTTAAGTTCTGGAAAAAAAACATCATAACTAGAAACAGTTACCTATTGTGTTAACAATGGTGTAAGTAATAATAATAATCCTTGCATTTGATATAGTACCTTATTACGTCTTCTAGATCACTTCATAGAAGATATATAAAGTGAATTTATGGTATATTTTCTGGGCAAACGTGACAGTCAATTGATGCAATAGATATGAGATTTCCACACATTCATTCAACAACATGATTTGTTCTGTGCATCAACAACTTTGAGTTTACATTTTCCATCGTGTGGTCAAAGTTTCAGTTTCCCTGGTGATCTCTGTTTAAATCTTACTTTTCATGAATAAACATTCCATTTTCAAACCAGCAAATTGGCAAGAAGTAGTTTGGTACACACAGTGAGCAGTCAAGTGTAATGATGTGTTTCAGATTTCAAATCTAATGCTTTTACTCCAAGGATATTCAAAACATTTTATTTTCAATAAGAAATTATGCCACAGTGCTGCCTCAGCATTTTGAGAGCGGGATTTATTTTTGGATACTTTGATGGTATTTCAATAGAGGTTGAGTGTGCTCTGAATGTGCTTCAATGGTTTGCATCAAAATATTGCAAAAGACCCTAGAGTTTAATTTTATTAAGGCCAGATATTTTTCCAAATATGATTCCATGAAGTTCTAATGTTCCAGACAAATGCTATTTCACCAAGAATGCAGTAGTTACTTGGATATTCACCCACAAAATACACAGTCAATTCACTTTACAGTATATTCTATAAAGCACTTTGAGATGTCTCAGAGACATGAAAAATGCTACATCAAATGAAAGAATTATTGTTATTAGTTATAAGAATAAAATAAAAGATTTTTGAAATTGCGAATGTTAAGAAAAAAGTTTTAAATTGGTCCTGTGTTTTTTGCCCATTACAGTTCTTGTGCATATCTGATTCAAGATAAGAATACCAGTAACTGATTGTATACTACCATAATGAGTTTTACAGAAAATTACTATTTCATTCCAATCTTTGAGATGCTTCAATAAAGTGGGGGGAAAGAACTATCATAAATAATGACGGAGAAAACAGACAAGCTATATTTTCAGGAGGCAGAGCTGCCAGCAGGCTAATCCATTAGGAATTCAATGTGAATAGACTATTTTGTTCTGCACTTAATGACATTCCTGGCTCTTAAGATGAAGTATGTATAGTCACTTATAAGGACTATGCGCCTGGGGCAATGTAAAATGTAACTTACAGTAAATCAAAGTGAATCTGAATTCTAGTACGGTATTGGATAAATTAATGGTTCATTAACACTATAATAATAATTATCCTTACATTTGGTATACAGCTTTCATGTTGGGGAATGTTTTTATGCTGTTGGAAACTATAAAATCAATAGGCACTGTCGTCAACTTTAAAATATTTCATAAAATTCCTGAATGTTTTCATAAATCCATGCAACATAACAGTACAGTGGATTTCTATAGTAGATTAGCACACTGTCTTTTCACTTCTTGAATTTGGATTAAATCCAGGCCAGGTCAGAAGAATGCAGTCTTGTCTTTTTATGCTTCTTAAGTTACTTTCCCATGTTTGATATAAGAATCTTTATATGAACATAGTATACAGTAGGGAACGGCGATATGGGATTTTTCCGGATATGGATATATCGGTTTGCTCATACCTGCTTAAACCGATCTATCGAGTTTTTATACTGCGCATGCACGTGCATTCGAAGTGCGCGTGCATTGACCTCCCCCTCTCCTTCTCTCCCTCCTCTCCTCTCTCCTTCTCTCCCTCCTCCCTGTCTCCTCTCCCTCTCCCTCCTCCCTGTCTCCTCTCCCTCCTTTCCCCCTCTCCTTCTCTCCCTCCCTCCCCTCTCTCCTTCTCTCCCTCCCTCCCTCCCTCCCTCCCTCCCTCCCCTCTCTCCTTCTCTCCCTCCCCTCTCTCCTTCTCACCCTCCCCTGTCTCCTTCTCTCCCTCCCTCCCTCCCTCCCCTCTCTCCTTCTCTCCCTCCTTTCCCCCTCTCCTTCACTCCCTCCCTCTCCTCTCTCCTTCTCTCCCAACATTCCCCCTCTCCCTCCCTCCCCTCTCTCCTTCTCTCCCTCCTTTCCCCTCGCTCCTTCTCTCCCTCCTTTCCCCCTCTCCTTCTCTCCCTCCCTCTTCTCTCTTCCTCTCTCCTTCTCTCCCAACTTTCCCCCTCTCCTTCTCTCCCTCCCTCCCTCCCCTCTCTCCTTCTCTCCCTCCTTTCCCCTCTCTCCTTCTCTCCCTCCTTTCCCCTCGCTCCTTCTCTCCCTCCTTTCCCCCTCTCATTCTCTCCCTCCCTCTCCTCTCTTCCTCTCTCCTCTCCCAACTTTCCCCCTCTCCTTCTCTCCCTCCATCTCTAAACACAAAATAGAACACACACACACCAAAAACAAAATCTAGAGATTTATTCTCCTCCATTTCTTGCTTGAAACTAGCATGTAATGTCCACGTGTAAATGAGATCTATTACAATAGAAAAGAGAGAGACAGACACACACATAGAAGCAGTGATAATCTGGCTTCTAACTCTCTCACACACAAAAATAACACTTACAGCCACAAAATGCCACTTATTTTTATGTAGTCTGAAGTCTGAATTAATGTCCTTCGCCATTGGCAAGCTCTCCTTTGCTATGCAAAAAGTGACAGCGTTCGTGATACTTTGCCACTTTTTGTCCCCTCTCTGGTACAATGTTCTCCTCTTAAATAAAGCAGGAATTGTTTGAGCTGCACTGGCCCCACTACCTGTCGCTTTCTCCGAAGCGCTGGTTCGACTTCCTGCTGTTGTCGACAATGATTTCGCTCTGAGGGCAGCGTGCTGGGCGGGGTGGTGCTGCTTAATGTGTTGTCGCAGGTTGCTCGTGCTCGAATCAGATGTCTTAACCAAGACCTTGCAAACTGTACATCTATACACACCAATACTGACTGCATTGTTTTCAAAGTAGTCCCATACGGGGCTTTTTTTCCCCATGATGAGAAAGGTAAATTTTGAAACTACAATTTTCAGCGATGCGACTTTGTTAAGACGCCACGACTCACATCGAGTATACACAGTAAAGTGTGCGCGCGCATCGGATGTGCGCGCCCGTTAATTGTGCGCGCGCACCGAATGTACGCGCATTCCATGCTCTAGGTCTAGGAGGTTGCAATGCCGGCGACAAGGTAAGCTGGAAAAGATCGCATTACACTGATAATACCAACAATATTGATATATTGCCAGGAACGATATTAAAAATATAACGATGTATATTTTTAAAATCGAATCTCTCGATATAACGTTTTTTTTAGAATCACCATATCGGCATACCGATCTGAAAATCATATCGGGTTTAATCGAAAAACCGATACATCGCCGTTCCCTAGTATACAGTATTCTGTTTGAGCTCAATTGCCAGTGAATATGGTCCCCAATACAGGATTAAAATTGCAAATTTCATTCATAGAGGGTAACAAGGATGGCAGAGGCAGAAAATGGAAACATTCATACCATTCTAATAAGGTTTCTGAGGTTAGAGTTAAAAATCAATTGAGTTGATTTTAAAGGTAATGGCCATTAGGCATTGTTCTTGCAAGCAATATAATATATTAATCCCTTTTGTTTGAGCTGCCGTATAATGCAGTGGAACTATGATTATCACAATCTTAACATCCAGTTCCTCTGTCCACATCCGCATGTCTCGTCTATCCTGTCCTAACTCCAAATGTGAGGAGATGATGGACTTTCTCAAGTTCAAAATTGAGGGTATCCACTTTGCTGCCTCTGACCTTTCTACTGCAACCCCTTCCCGAACTTCCATTCCCTCTCCAGTCAACCCTCCATCCATACTTTCGACCTTGTTTTCTCTCACCTCTATCATCTCTCAAATGAAGCCCACCACCTTGACTCCATCTCTACCCCACTATTAACAGATATTGTGAACCTCTTGCTGTCTGCTGGCACCGTTCCCTTACACTTAATAACAGTCATCATTACCCCATCCCTCCAAAAACTTGCTTGGTTGTGATAATTACTGGTTAAAATTAATGTCAACAAGTATTGACATACATATCAATGGTATTTTGAATAAAGGATCTTGTTACTTCAATAGAAAAGTTACAGAGCAGATTGATAATCTGTTACATTTTGGCAATCTATCTAAAACCAATAAAGAAACAGGCCATCATCAACCTGTGGAGTTTGATGGAAGGACGCCAAACATACCACTGAGAAATCATTGTAAGGTTGAAATTGCTTGCAGAATTAGTTGCTTGTGACAGAATATTTATGCTACCCTGCCTGAGGGCTGCTATACAAATGCAAGTTGTTGTTGGTAGCTAAATGTGTAAGAAAGAGTTGATTTAGGTGCATGAGATTTGATTTGCTTTCCTGACTGAAAGTTGTATGCTATACCATAAACCATACATTTAATTTTGAAAACTGCTTACTTTGGAATCAAAGACTTGCCTGATATTCTTTTAAAGTCTTAGAGATGCAGCAATATTAACAATTAGTTTACAACTAGAGAATGACTGATCTCTCATCTTACATAGCCTAGACACCCAACTCCTTGATTTTATTTTACTTATGATTTACTGCTTAAATTTCAAATATTCAGATGTAAAAATATTCAAATGGAGTATTGTAAAATATACCCCAATTGCACAATTATATAAATGGAATTAGAGGTAAGCTTGAATTGTTTTAAATGGGCCCAGTTAAAAATAACATCTTCACTGGGAGACGTAAGGATGATAATAGAAGAGTCAAATATTGACAAAAGCAAGACCTTACTATACTTTTGGGCAGCAGAGATTAGGTGTGATTGTATCTCTTAAAATGGTTTTGTGATTACACCTGAGTGCGAAAATCAGAAGTGTAATACGGTATTCACATTTACTTGCATGCCCAATGACTGAAACAACAATGAAAAATATGCATAAAATCCATTAAGTCTATTTGAAAAATGGTGACGTATGATCTATACATGTGCAATTGACATAATTACAGGTCCTTTTAAGTTGCTCGATGGGCTTAATTTTATCTTACAGTTTTTTCCTATTATTAAACCTCGGATATTCTAAAATATTAACGATAATGATGCAAACTATGATTCAACGGGTCTTAACTCTGAGAGTTTTTTTAAAGCAACACCCTGCTCCACTCTTCTCACTATATTATTTCAGTTTACTATAGGAATCCTTCAGTGGTCTTGTAAACTTCACAGACTTTTTGAGATTTATTTTGTTTAAGTCCCTAGGTTCCTTTGACCACTGTGCTCTGTATTCATCTAATTATATCCACGCAATATAAAACTTTTGAGTGCTTGATTTTTAGACAAATAGAAGTGATTTAATAAGTCAACCAATAATAACTGTCAAAATAGCATGACATTTCCTATACGTCCTATATGTGCGTTTTGCCCACACGTATACAGCCAATTCACTTTACAGTATATTCTGTGAAGTGCTTTGAGACGTCTAGAAGACATGAAAAGCGATATATAAAATTGAAAGATTATTATTATACCTCTTTTTGTTTTTTTTGCAATAGGTATTCCACTCCAATGTGTGCTTTAAATTTTTTTTCTTATATTGGGGTCTAACTTTGCATTATTTCTTAATGAAATTGCTTAGAAATCTCACGAGAATACCAGTCAATCCATGGGATTTCCAGATGCAAGTAGATTTTGTCAGAGCTGAGTTCCTATCGGTGCTTCTGAATGCTGGAAGGAGTTCCAAATTGTGGCATCGAGATTCCATATTGAGAAATCATACAAAATAATGTCATAATTTCCTATTGTAAAAAATTGACAGATGTTTCGCATTGTTACAGAGAAAAATTCTGAAAGAGAAAGTGAACAAGGATGAGAGTAAAGAGACGGACGAAAGTGAAGAAAGTGAAGAGGAGGATGAGATTAAAGTTGAGGGTCAGATTCGAGAGGAAGATGCGAACGAAGAGGAGAGTGAGGGTGAAGAGGATGATGATAGTGAAGAGGATGATGAGAGTCAAGATGAAGGAAAATTAAAACAGGAACCCCAAACCATTAAGGAAAGAGAGAGAGACACAAATCAACAGGTAGAATTTTTAAAATCAAAATATGTGATAATTTGAATCACTTGTCGGGACTTGAATTCACATGATGTAAGCTGACACTGAATGCAGTTCTTGTGGTGTGTTTCATTGTCAGAGGCGTAGTCCTTCAGATGAGACATGAAAGTGCAGTCCTGTCTGTCTGTTCAGGTGGACGTTAAAGATCCTGTGGCACTATTCGAAGAGAAGGGAGTTTCTTTCTTCTGGAAACAATCCCTCAAATGAAATTGGTTGTTCGTTTCATGGTTGTTTATGAGATATTGCTGTGGGCAATTGGGCTTCTCGGTTTGCTTAAAAATGGATGAATTCCATTTTAAAATAAATCCTATGAAGCACTTGGAGACATTCTTCTGACATGATACATTAATGTTGACACTTCACTAATGGGTACACTGCAGCTTTTCCCAAATTTATTCACAGCCTCAGAAAAAGATATAATACAGCTATTAAAAATGGACTCACCAGAATTTAAAATATGCTTTTATTTTAGTGATAGAGAAAAGGAGCAACACAAGGCACTTGTGCTTTGACAAGTTGACTTCTCCTTGCACAACAATTGTGTATAGGGTCCTGCCAACTTTACTCCTTTATGATTTCCAACTTCCTGGACTGGATGTGAATAATGCCTCAGAGATTTGTGTGGTTGGATGTAATACAAATGTCAGTTTCCAGTGTCAAACCTTTTCAATCATGCTAATATAGTTTTACTCATGCTGATGATCCTCCAGACTTTGTCTAAGTAATCCCAGCTCCTTGGAACTCAAACTAGCTCTCAATCCCAAAGACATTGAGGGAATTTGTGGAGCCCCACTTTGAATTTACTTAAATATACATGCTGAGAGTCAAGTCAAACCTGGGACTTTCCTGGTCTGAAACACACTCTGCGTTTACCAATTTATACATCTGGGGAGTAGTGCAAAATTCTAAGTTTGTTTATTAGGCAATGCAATGTACATTATCTCCTTTAATGTGCAACTTTTTATTATTTCTTTTAGAAATGATCTGCAAGGTGAGAGTTGCATGAAAATCAATTATCGTTTACACTTGATTTGTTTTTATTTTCTGTAAGGAAACACCAGTTAAGAAAGAAGACACAGGGCTTGAGAAAGAAGGACAAGGTAGGTTAAGATACGGTATCAAGATTTATTGTAAATCAATTCTTAAGTGGTTACCTATGATTTTATGTTTTATTTTACCTTACTTTCACTTAAGATGAGAGCGCGCAAGAGGGATAAGGGTCAAGCTGGTTAACTGGCAATTTTAGGGTATCAGCAATTTTGTACACAGTGAGATAATCAATCCGGCTGTAATGGAGAGCAGCTTGATGTTGTAATGGGAATGTGTGGGGCTTTTTTTTTTAAGCGGGTTTAATTGTCTTGCAAAACTTCCTCTGAACCTCTCTTGTGGTATTCTAATACAGTATGATGATAACATCTGTTAATGTTTTTAAATAAATATAATATACTATTTCCTTTTCAGATCTCAAACAAGCATGCTACAATTCTTAATGCCAAAATATGTTGTAAATCACTGGCTTGTCTCCATTTGTTTGCTATTAGTTGGAGAGGCTGGCTCTGTTAGAAAACTGGGATATCTGATTAGGTTACTGAGAAAAACAGATCTGAATGGAAACTAGTTTGCCTTCTCAAAGTAGTTTCCCTGTGCAGTTTTATCAATTTCTGACTAGATGGAAATTAAATAATAAAAATCATCCAGGCTTATTGTAAATTTCAATGAGGCAAAATGATTTATATCATATTTAGATCCCCCAAGTGACTGGTATAGTGTTTTTCATGTTGGGTGTCTTTATCTTTCTTAATGCTTTAATATATTTTCTCTGGATAAAAGCTGTCTTCCACAAATACAAGTAAGAATCTGAAAATAGAAATATTTTTAGAAATCCAATAGAACTTTTTTTCAAGAATCCGAGTTTTGTTATCTAGAATATCATACTATGTATATGATATATTATAAATACTATATCATAGATTATTTACTAATTGTGTCAGAGCTCCTATGTTGGCAGATCATCAATTATACATTAATATTTATTTTGTTTCCATTGACTGGCTCTACAATTTTGGGGACCTTCAATTCTAAGTGTGGCATTTTAATTAAGATATCAGACAGTTATATTGAACTTGTGAAGATATTGCTCAATTTGGTGATGCTTTCAATCACTTTATGTTCTTAACCAGGGCTGGATTGCACAGACTCATTTTCATTCATTTATGTTTATTTAATATCAGTTGCACTCTTTTTCACTTGATATGGACAGTTATTGGGACCAAATAAATAGTTATTGGGATCAAATTTGTGGTATTATTTAACAGGAATCCTTGATAAGCAATCAATCACATTAATAGGGACTCCTTTGATAGATCGTCATTCAGACCTCTAGAAATTCCACTCTGACATAATCTATTTACAGATTGGAGTTACTGTAGGTTGTTATGAATTTTGACTGGATTAAGCAATCCCAGTAGGAAATACCAAAAATTATATCTTGTTAACTCTTGTCTAATTTGTAAATCAATAGATAAAGGAATTTGAATTAGCTTTGTATTGGATACAACCAAACTGCTTCTAAGAACATTGCTAATGCACAGGTTAATTTATATTTAAACTGAAAAGTTAAAGCTAAAGCTATCTTTTTCTGCAGACTTTCAGTGTATAAACATTCAAATATTACCTTTGAAAGTCTTGGCAGAGGCTTTTCCATTTTCTTTCTCTCCGTTCATGAACCTGTTTCTAAAACAAAAATGTGAACTGAATTTGGTAAAGAAGAAAATTACAATACAGTTGTACTAAAGACAACAAAATATTTTTCCAGTTTAAAATTCCATATTATTGAAGACTGTAATTTGCACACTATTCATTAAAAATGATATTTACCTAGTTCAGTGAATTTTAAAACAAAAGCATATTTTTCCTTAGGAATGTGTTTTTTTACATTACCTTTACACAAAGCATAGTGTTCCTTTGCCAAGCATGTGCTGGGGAAGGAAAGACAATAAACTAAGAAGATGATTTCATATTTTTCTCTTAGAAACAGATTTTTCAGATTGGGGAATGTACAACAGATGATGCCAAGATTCAGAAAGCAAAGTTCCTCCAGCCTTGGTTTTAACATTATCTGGAATGCGAGGAATCTCTATCTCAGTCCACTGTAAAACCTGTGATGTACAGTCTCTCTCAAATACCACAGTTATGTTCTGATGGATCACACATAGCCTGGTCTTCAGAGTGAATTTGATCCAGCTGTGACTGTATAAACAGCTGTGTTCCTTTACCATGCAGTGATAGGTTTCATTTCAGTTCACCAGGCAGTTATTTCCAAAATAAAAATTAAATTGCTAAACATCCAGGCACTGTTTGAAGGAGAAAAATACTTTAACCTTTGAGATGTGACCTTCATTGGTTTTGTAAAGGTATTGGCTGCAATTATTTTCTCTTTCAGATGCTAATTGACAAGGGTGCTGCGGGTTTACTATGTTTCTGGTTTTATGTCACATATCTTTTACTTTTACTTCTGTGTATTGCTTCTCTTTTTTTGAAGAAAAATTATTTCAAAAAAAGATTTACTCGATTGAAATCATTTCTACTTAATTTTATTACAGTAGAAGAGTTGGTAGTAATACCTTGTTCCTCCTGTTGGCCAAATACAAGATTGTATTTAATCTTAATTATATCTAATGCAAGGACTATTAGTATATTATTATTATAGTAAATCACCTGATGTTGATGGTTTGTTTTTGAAGATCTTCAGAAGAATGAAGACACAGAAAATTTAAGGGAAACCAAAGATAAGAGCGAGTTAACAAAATCAAACAGTTTCTTCAGCAGAACAAAAAACGTAAGCTGATTTGTAGCATCTCTTCCATTATTCCTTATAATTTATTTATATTACTCATTGTTCAACTTCACAACTCATCGTCAACCTAAAATCAAAAAGATTATCTTAAAGTAACTGTTTTTCATTTCAAATTGACTGGATGATTGAGCAGAACAGACCTCATATGAATGATAGTTGTTATGGTAAATCAATTGCAGGTAAGTAAAGTTTACGTGGTGAGGAGGGGAGTGCAGCAGAATCTATCATAATCCAACTAGTGAATCAGAGTGCAGCATGTATATATGTTGTTCTAGGGAATGTTCTTACTCCCATACAGTAAGTCAAGGAGCAAAGCACATGGAAAATTGGGGAGTGGAAATGAGCCCATGTGATGAGTGGGTAGTGGAGTGGGAGATCATTTCAAATTGAAAGTGAAGCAATGTTTTTCTCAGGTAGAAGAGGGAAAGCTAGTTGGACTCTTGACAAATAAAGGGACAGGGAAAATTGGCAGAAAAAAAGCATGCTCTCTGCTGAAGAATATTAAGCTGCTGCTCAGAATGAACTACTGTTTCCAAGAAAAAAATGCTTTTGACAAGGCACTACTATCCAGGATAGTGTAGTGAAGAGTTATTATTGATAAAGTCAAGTTAAAGATGTGTTGTGAGAGACCTATCAGTACTTAATCACCTTGAACACATTACGTGAATGTCTAGTAACGGTATGAAAACTCTCCCTCTTATTTTACTATACAAAAATGTACTCATCTAATTATTTCGAAGGACAATTTCAGCAAGTCTGAGCTAGTAACACCAATACTTGATTTAGAGAGTGGATAGTGAATATGTGATGGATATGTGTGAAATACCTACAGAATTTCATACTTGAGTAACTTCACGGCTCACAAATTATAAATAAGAAACCCACACATGGCATGAGTTTTAATCCCAACTAAGAGGTAATGTAAGGCACTATTCTCCCTTCCATCACCTTGAAACTTCAAAGTACTGTTCCATTTAAAGTGTATTTTAAGTGTTCTTTCCACATTTTCTCCCCTTACCACATTACTGATGACATTAACTCTTATTACTATATAATGTTATGGTTGCCATCAGGCCTACAATACCCTTTCCAAGTATATGCTAAAGCCAGCCCAGTCTTGATGCAATGGCCTCACGTTTGCATTTCCAAGAGATGTAGCTGGATAGCATTTTTGAGTGGAGAATTTTATCTATTTTCTCCCTGTGAAGCTATGGCATGCTAAAATTAATCTTACCTAACTCATATTGCACCAAGGTCAGTCCTGCCACTTTCAAACTGTAGCTTAGTGCTTCTGTTTTTTTTCAGTACTTTTACAATTTATCTCAAAGCTAGAGATAGATTTCAGTTTTTATACTATAAACAATTTCTTGCAGTTAATGTAGTCAATATAGTTATAATGTAAAGGGCAAGCCTAGAAATGCATTGCTGATGCTGGGATTAAACATGTTATGGTGAATCTGAGAATGTTTGTGTTGAGACAATGAGTGAGTCTATTTAGATTTGTGCTGAGGTAGTGAATGAGTATAGTCAGGATGGGATTGACTATTGAGCCAAGGAATGAGTGTATTCAAGCCAGAACTAATCACGTCAAGGCAGTTGAGACTGTGACTGAGTATATTAAAGTTGATCTGTGGCAAAATATAAATCTTGGTTCTTCCAAGATTTACCAATGAATTAATTTAAAATGTCAAAATCTTAACAACTTTTCTATCAGTTATTAAATTATCTTCTGTATATTTGTTGTGACTCTAATTCAAACATATTAGAGAAATAAATGCATGTAGCCAGAGAATTATTCATTGATATTACACTAATCAGTTAGGTGCCTTTAAAGAATGGATAATTGTGAAATATGCAAGAACATTTCCTCTATGTCAAGTTTCTTTCTGTTCATGATTTGTGAGTTTTGAATTTATCCTCAGCATGAAGTTTACAGTCAAAAGCAATGTTACAGTCAAAAGCAATTTAAATGCATCAAAATAATATATGAATAAGTACATTTTGTTTTGATTGAGTTTACAGTAAGAAAATTTATATTTTAAAATGATTGTTTAAATCTCACATTTTTTCAGTGCCTCAATGTAAATATTGTTCTGATTTATAATTTCAGATTTCACTGCTTAAAAAATTAACCAAAGATATTAACAAAAAAGTAGAGAATAAAGAAGGAACAAAAACAAACCGTAACATCGAGGAAAACAAACAAGAAAAAGAAAATCCAACCAGCACTGAAGGAAATGGTGTAAACCGGAACTCAGGAACCAATATCACAGAGACCACTCCAGGGGCTGAAACTGAAAACATAGAACCGAATAATCATGAAAAAAAATTGAATTCAGCAACTTGTGTGTTAGTGTAATGGAAAGGAGGAAACAATCTTAGTCCAAGCAGCTCAGAAGCACATATTGCACTTTATGTATACTGTTACATTTATTATCAATCATCATGTGTTGTCCTTCACTTATCAGTTGCTTTTCACTTATCAGTGATTTGAGGCTTCCTGGAGATCAGTGTTATTAGAACCAGAGACTATGAAGACCTGTTTTTAAAGCAGTCATTGTGATAATGCAGTTAACTCGACTTTAGCTTAATTTGTCATCAGCACTTATCATGCTGTCAATATCCTGGCCGCGTGTATTTAATAATTTATACTTGCCACTTCAGACAAATCGTCACTGACTCTTTTCCCTTGGAGTGATGAATTATCAGGAGTTTACTGTATTTCAACAACTAGTTTGATCAGGATAATATAAATGGGTATACTTTATATGAACATAAGCTTTGAATATTCCACTACAGTTGCTTTAAATGGTGGTGTTATAATTTTATACATAAATATGAAACTTACATTATTTATCCTGAAGTTGTTTTTCTTTGTAAATTATGCCTTATTTTATGAATGATGTAAATGCACTGCTAAATGCTTAAAAATATGAATTTCTTTGCTAATTTTTTTAACATTCGATTGTAATTGTAATTGTTTTTTTTCACTCCTCCCATATTCTGTTGATGGCACAGGATTTCTTTGAAGGTAACATTCCAATGGTCAAAAGTCGCCCAGTATCTTTCTCTGTTCTTTATGATAAACCCAAGACAATGAATATTGTTTCTAGTGAGTAATAATCCTTGCATTTGATATGGCGCCTTATCATGTCTTCAAAATATCTCAAAGCACTTCACAGAACATAATGTAAAGTGAATTGACTGTATATTTTTGGGGTAAAATGTGGCAGTCAATTGTGCACAACAGTGTCCCACAAACAGTCATGGACTAAATGATCAAATTATTACATTTTAGATTTTTAAAAAGAGATTATTACATCTGGAAAAGTGATTATTACACCCCCAATCGACTAACAAGCAGATTCCTACTTACTGCTAGATGAACAGAGGGGTGAGTTGTAAGGAAACTTACCCAACATTTCCTCCTGCCTCAGAACCAAACCCAGGTCTTCTTGTTTGCGAGTTTACTACTAAGCTACAAGACTCCACAATTCTGGAATTTTGAGCAGAATTGGGAACTTTGTCTGATTTGCCTCCACAGCCTAGAGGAACTGAGGCAAATTGTAGTGTTTCTTCTTCTTGCCTGGCTGAGTTCAACTAACCACACAGATCAGGTACCCAGAAGCTTCTCGCTCTTTGTAGCTTGTTATCAAACAAGGCAGTGGCTTTTATCCACTGAGCTGGCAAGGGAGACCATGTTGTATTTGGACGTCCTCCCGATGTGAAAGGTGTTATATACAAATGTAATTTTGTTGTTTTTGTATTTATTGAATTGAAAGTACTGTGTTTGGAAACATACATGGACTGCAATGTCATTTGTCCACCTGATGTCAATACAAAAGAAAATTTTCCATTTACATTTTTTTGTTGGTAAGTTTGGAATAAATGGTTAACATTGTGTGTGTCCGTACATACACCAATTATATACATGTTTGTTTAACAAACGCAGTTTTAAATTAGTGGTAAATTATTAAATGTGAAGTTTCTTTTTTAATTTAAAAGTGCCTTAAAAATGTTTTGATGACTATCCTGGGATTGAAAAAAACAATGCTTGAATAAAGTGTACAAGTATCACAGGCTTCTTGTTGACAATATTGTTTCTTTTCACCCATTTTTGCAAACTCTAGCTGTAAAATGATCATTTTCTGCTCCTATATATCCTTTCAAGAGGAAAGATGACATTGTAAACTGAATTTTCCTTTGTTACCTCATTACTGGACTTCTCAAATGCACTTCTCAACGGTGTTCTTAGATTGACCATCCAAAAATTCCAGCTTATTCCAAATACTGTACTGCCACTCGCGTCTATCCCTCAACCACCCCCCCCGCCCCCACTTCCCCCCCCACCACCAGTCAGTCCTCAGGCCTTATCTGTTTGAATATTGTCATTAACCCCCCCACATGAATAGGCAGTAGGGACCTCAGTTTTACAGTATTATTCGAAGAATGACACCTCAAATGCAGTGTTCCGCCCAGTATTACAGTATAAGCCTGGACTGTAAGCTCATGTTCCAATGTGGCCTTAAATTTACAATGTTCTGAGCCAGTGGTGAGAGTGTTACCAGCTGAGTGATAGTGACACGTTTTAATACAACAACAACAAAATTGCACTTGAAAATTGCACTTGAAAATTGCCTTTCAATTCAGGAGGACGTCCCAAGGTACTGTCAGACATGACCCGGGGACGGGGTGGGGAGGGAAGTGGGGGATAAGGAGTTGCTGATGGGACCATCGAAGAGGAGAGTTTTGAGGCGGGACTTGAAGGAGGCCAGGGAGGGGGTGAGGCAGAGGGTTTGTGGAATGGAGTTCCAAAGGTTGGGGGCAAAGCAATGACTAATTCCAGGGCCTTGGAGGGGAATGGGAGGTTGAGATGGGCCGATAGCTGGAGAATAGGATGGGTCCAGAGAAGGTTTTTTCAGGATGGTGGTGATGACAGCAGTTTTTAGAGGGGATGTGACTAGTTCCGGTGGATAGAGAGAGGATGATGACATCAGTTAGGAGGGGGTGGGGGGGCGAGGAGGTGTAGCTGGGAGATGAAGAGAGAGGTGGGAATAGTCAAGGGAGCAGGTGGGTTTCATTTTATGGAGGAGAGCAGTGAAGGTGGAGGGAGAAATGGGGTTGAAGGAATGTAGTGGGGGGTGGGAGTGGGGTGGATCCTGGGGGGGAGGTATTCGAGAGGTAGTGGAGGATGGGGTAGAGGTAGCTGAACAGATCCCCTTGATTTTTGATTCGAGGAAGTCCAGCATCATCTCACAGTTGGAGTTGGAGGATAGGATGGAGAAAGAATAGGGTCTAATTGCTTAATATTTTTTCAAATAAGGAATCCAAGGCACAAATGGAGATTCTTTCCATTAACTAGATGCCACTGAATGCAGAAAATACTCCTTAAACTTATAACTATTCTTGAAGAGAAATTTCTATACAAGAGCATCAATCTGAATTGTTGCATGTGGTACAAAAGAAGATTAAACTATGGTCTTGAATGTATATTATCTCAATGTTTGAAACTCAGCAGGAAACTGCATTTGTTTAAGTTTAATCTTGGCTAAATGCAAAATGTTGTGCAAAATGAACTCTAAATACCTCACCAACATTTCATAATACTGTATATCCGGCACTTGAGATCTTTAAAATGTTCTTCTGCTATCCTTGCCCTGCTTGGTGCTGTATTTATACAAAAATAAATTGGTATATAGATCTATAGAGTAAAAATAGTGCAGGATCTAAGAAGCACAGTGGCAGCTTTATAAAACCACATTCTGCAGTACCCAGCAAGATCTGAAATTTATTGGCAGCTGAGATTGCCTAACTGGAAACAACCACAGAGGTTTGGAGAGGTGACACACTATTAGCTTAAAGGCCATTCAAAATAATCACTGTGGTTGGATGATAGATACCTGTATTATTGCCAAGCTCAGACACTTCGAATAACTTTTTTTTGTTAAAGAAAAGCTAATATAATTCCATGCCCTCTGAAATAAAATCAACAATTATTCATCTTAATAACGATATAACAAAACGTTTTATATGAAAAAATTAAGATAAGAATTGAAGCTTCTATTTCTTGTGATGCTTCTTGAGAGAGTTCTTCAGAAAAACCCATGTGTGTTTTATCCCATGAATAGTTATTGCTTTACCTCTCGTTACGTTTTACTATAACTGGAATCAGTCTAGACAGCAGATACTCACAAACTCATTTAAAGTTGCATTAACAAGTTTGATAAAAAATAGTATCTGAATACATAATAGAGACAAGAATTATGAGATTATAATCAATCAATTCTCAATGAATAATTTCAACATTTCTAACTACCCATCAAGTCTGTTGAGTTTATGCCACATTGATTTTAGGCATTAAAGATAGTTGAACATTTTGCATTTACAAAGAATAATGGTTAGTGTTTCACTGCAGAGTTAAACTAAAATGAGTGTAAATGAGACAGAGACAATTTCATTATTGATTGATAAGTCCATTTTGTTTTAAATTTAAAATGGCACCAGAATATGGAAAATTCTCAAATTCAGTCTCAATTTGGAAACCATTACATTTTACGACAACATTTTATTATTTTAACCCTGAAATCTTATGTAATATTTCAGTAAAAACCCATGCAAACCAATGATGTGAAATCACTGTTAGCCTATAGGGAGCTCAAATTTCAGTTTACTTGCTGTCAAACTTTGATTCCACAAGCAATATTTTACCTATTCCACGAGCAATATTTTGCTATTGCTTCCATAATAATACACTGCTTGATTTGATAAAGTACCTTATCATGTCTTCATGGCTCGACTATAGAAACCTCGTCGGCCTTCCTGGTTCTTCCCTTCAGAACCCTGCAGCTCGTGTCCTCACCTGCACCAAGCTCCGCGATCACATCACTCCCACCCTCACCTATCTCCACTGGCTCCTCATCCCCCAGAGGATTGAATTCAAGATCCTCGTCCTCACCTTCAAGGCCATTCACGGCCTTGCCCTCGCCTATCTCTCTGACCTGCTGTCTCCCTATCAGCCCACCCGTCCCCTCCACTCAGCAGGCTCGGGCCTGCTTTGCGTCCACTGCCCTAACCGCCCAACCATTGGTGGCCGGGCCTTCAGTTTCTCTGCTTCCACACTGTGGAACTCCATCCCGCAATCCTTTCGCCTCACTTCCTCTCTTTCCTCCTTCAAGGCCGGTCTCAAGACCTTCCTCTTCGACCATGTCTTCTACTCCCCTCCTAACTGCTGCACCTCTCCTACTCTCCTTCCCCTTCCCCCTACCCCGACCCGTCCCCCCGTGCTCGGGTCCCAACCTGACTGTTCAGCACTTTGGGACGTCCTCCCGACATGAAAGGCATTCTATAAATGTAATTTTGTAGTTGTTCTGAGTATCCAGAACAGAAGCATTGCTGTAAGGTTAGTGTAATATCAGTTCAAGCTTTGTGTTATTACTTTGTCCTTTAAATGCCCACACAATTCTATTACAAGACAACACCAGGCTTCTCTTCTTCACTACAAACCGGCTCCTCCATCCACTCTCTCATGCATTGCCCATCCTCTCCTTCAACTTCAACTGTGAGGAGATGCTGGATTTCCTTGAGACCAAAATCGAGGGGATCTATTCAGCCCCCTCTGCCCTCCCAACCGCCACCTCCTCTCCATCTCTCCCTCCACACCATGAAACTGTCTGTACATCCTCGCTCACCACCACTGTAACCCGGATGAAGCCCACCACATGCTCCCTCGACCCGATTCCTACCTTTCTCCAGCTCCACTCCTCGCCCCATTACTCTCAGAGCTCGTCAACTTCTCCCTGTCAACTGGCACTATTCCTAACACCCCCTAAAAATGCTGTAATCACATCTATCCTATAAACACCTAGCCTGGACCCACCCCTGCTCGTTAACTAACGCCCCATCTCCAATCTCCTTTTCCTTTCAAAGGTCCTTGAAAGGGTTGTTGCTTCCCAGCTTCACTCCTTCCTCTCTTGACACTCCCTTTACGAAGCCCTCCTATTGACCCACAGTACAGAAACAGCCTTGGTTAATGTGACAAATGACATTCCGCCCATCTGCGATGAGGGCTCCCTCTGTATCTTTGTCCTCTCTCCTGCCTTTGACCCTGTGGACCACTCCACCCTCCTCCACAACCAGTCCACTCACCTTATCCTTTTGAGGTTCTGTCCTTGAATGGTTTAGATTCAATCTCTCACACCGGCTCCAATTTGTCTCTACAAATGGCTTCTCCTACAGCCCCCGCACCACCTTGAACATTAACAGATCCTTTCCTCTTCAACCAGTACATGCTCCCTCTTGGTCCCATCATCTGTAGATATGGGATAAATTTCCACATGTAGCGGGTGACACCCAACTTTCTCTCTGCCTCCACCCTTGACTCTAGGACCACTGATGTCCTGAAAGACTGCCTGTCAGACATCAAATCCTGGATGAGAGCCAACTTTCTATAGTTAAACAACAATAAGACCAAGGCTCTCCTGATGCAGCTCCTCCACACCTCAGGCACTGGCAGTATGGCAGTATCACCAACCAAGGATGTACAATCCACCCGACCAAGTCAGTCAGGAAGCTAGACATTTTGTTCGTCCCTCAACTGTGCTTTCTCTCCCACATACATGCCGTGTGGAATCCTAAAGCTCAGTGGTTAGACCTCAGTGGTTTTGCCTCCTGTGCAGCGCCTTGGAACGTCCTCCCGACGTGAAAGGTGCTCTATAAGTCTAATTTGTTGTTGTTGTTGTTGTAGACCACTCGCCTTACAAGCGCTAGGTTTGATTCCAGGCAGGACGAAACCTTGGGCAAGTTTCCTTACTCCACACGCCTAATAATCTCACAAAAAAAATTGGTCACTCATTCTATGACTGTTTGTGGGACACTGCTATGCTCAATTGGCTGCCGCATTTCGTCCACAAATATGCAGTCAATTCACTTTACAGTATATTCTGTGAGGTGCTTTGGGATGTCTAGAAGACGTGATAAGGCACTATATCAAATACAAGGATTATTATTATCATGACCTGCTCTACCTTACCATATGTCACCTCAGCAACATTGTCCAACTCTGCCATTGCCCCTCCCCTCAAGCCGCCAAACTCTCATACATGCATTCATTACAACCAGGCTCGAATATTCCAACACGCTACTTGTCAGCCTTCCTAACTCTTCCCTCCACAGACTCTTTAGCTGCCCTCCACCCTCCCTGATCCCAACCCCCCATTCCCACCCTCCACTCAGGTCTTAATCCCTGACTGTTCTGCGCCTTATGACATTCTCCCTAAATGAAAGGCTCTTTATTAATGTAATTTGGATTGTATTTGTATATTAAACCCTTTTGACACGATTATTATTTCTTGTGCTGTTCCAACAATCCTACCAGGTTTTGTTTAATTGACTTGCAGCAGTTTATTTCAGTTGCGTGTATGTACTGGTTGGTCCACTTCTCAAGGGGCTTTGCTTTTCCATTCTTTGTGTTCAGATTTCTTCAAAGAACCTCTTATCCAGTTGCTCCTCTGTTCTCCTCCAACCAAGAGTATTCAACTCATACAATTTAAATAATATTTGTGAAGTGCCTTTCACATTGGGAAGACAAGCCAAGGAGCTGGGCAGTTAGGGATTTGGACCTGAACTGGGAGTTGGGATCAGGGAGGGCGGAGGGCAGGAAAGAAACTGAAGGCACGGTCAAAGAGGAGGGTCGTTAGGTGGGTCTTCAAGGAGGCAAGGGAGGGTGCGAGACAGAGGGACTGTGGGATGAATGTGGGGGGCAGTGAAGAATTGGGTTTTCCTACATTGGCCAATTTAGGCCATGTAATATATTGGATCTTTAACCCTGGATTGTTCTAATTCAAAAAGTTACATTTGCAAAAACATTTAGTGCCAATATTATTAAACCTTCTGTGTTTCCATAAGGTAGCTGGATGTTATGTGTCACTTCACATTATTGCACCAGCATCTTAGGAACAATGTTCTTGGGAAAAATATCCCTTGTTTGCCTAACTCCATTCTCTTGGGAACTCACCTGGTACACAAGTAACTACTTGCGGGAGGTGCAGAGAAAACAGTTAAGAAACTGTTGTTAGTATAATAATAATAAGTAAGTCTTACCTTCCGGTACAGGTACTTTCATGTTGTAGGACATCTCAAAGTGCTTCACAGGATATACTGTAAAGTAACTAGTTGTGGACTTTGCCCACAAATATAGTCAATTCATTTTACAGTATATTCTGTGAAGCGCTTTGAGACATTTACAAGGCATTAAAAGCGCTATATCAAATCCAAGGATTATTATTACAGTATTACATATTTTGTGGGCTAACTTGTTAAGATGACAAGGTCACTTTCGGAACCGTGCTGTTGTCATACTTACAAGATATCTCGGCTGTATTTAGAAACACAAGTCGTGCATTTGTATTTTATACAAACTTGAAGATGTGCCATGTCGCTTTGAAACAGAAACACTCTCCCAGTGCTCAGATATTTTCAGTCGTAAACTATTAAGTTACTATCCGTAAATCCTACAACTTGTGAAGGCTCAGCCTTGGAATAACCTTCACCTTTGCTGTCAGTGGGATTTTACAGTCCTATTATTATGGCTGACACTATCCTCAAACATTCCGTGTGCTCTATGTTGCGGAAGTTTGACTGGCTGGGAGTGCAGAATGCTGAATTTTCGCGGTTTAATGAAGTAGCTTTAGACGACAGCTCACTGCCTCTGGGAAGCGGTTTCCGGTAAAGGCGGCGTTTGCTGCTAGTAGTTTAATGTGTAAGTTTTTCTGATGCGCTGGAGGGAAAAAACTAGCAGAGCCCAGCATGGACCTTTCTGTCAAATGCATTTTCCTATTTATTCTACAAGTCTTTGCAGCTCATGGGTACCGAGGTATGTGAGCGACAGAGTGAGTGAGTGAGAGAGAGAGAGAGAGAGAGAGAGCTCGACGTTTATGTTTGCAGTTAAGTGTGTGTTGTGGATGGCTTTGCGAGACTTGTTCAGTGTTTCCCCCCCTCCCTCCCCTCCCAGCTCTTGCAGCACAAACGCTCGGTCTGCGCTGCAAACTGCCCGCCTTCCTGCAGAGAAGCAGAGTCCAGGGCGATTGCTCTCCTCGAGGCTAAAGGCAGATCCAGTTGAGTTGCTTTGACATCCGAGAGGGAAATCCTAAACCCCGGACTGTTTAACACAACTGCGCTGATGTTAATTGTTTTATTAAAGTCGGCTTTTATTTAGCTCAGGGTGTAAGAGGTGGTGGGGGGGGGGGGGGGGTGATTTGAAGGACGCGATGTTACTACAGTGTTTGGTGGCTGACACACATGGTGTACACTGGTGGACAGGGGAACAGTAAGGCAGCTTCAAGGGTCTGTCTGGAAAGCTGGTGACTAACGACACGAGCCTTCCTTCCACTGGTGGGTGTTTGGAGAGGACAGCACAGGGGAGTTTGCGGTGTCCTGTCGTCCGGCTGGATCACAAGAGTTAAAAACCAGAGAGTGTGCGAGGCACGAGCATCTCAGGCTTGTGTGACGAGCAGCAACGACAACAAACTGGCATCGTTCATCCTCCACAAAGAACAATTCAGGCTGGGCTGGGTTACACTGGGCTGGGCTGGACTACTCTAGGCTGGACTACTCTAGGCTGGGTTACACTGGGCTGGGCTGGACTACTCTAGGCTGGACTACTCTAGGCTGGGCTGGACTACTCTAGGCTGGGTTACACTGGGCTGGGCTGGACTACTCTAGGCTGGGTTACACTGGGCTGGGCTGGACTACTCTAGGCTGGGTTACACTGGGCTGGGCTGGACTACCCTAGGCTGGGTTACACTGGGCTGGGCTGGACTACCCTAGGCTGGGCTGGACTACCCTACACTGGGCTGGGCTGGACTACCCTAGGCTGGGTTACACTGGGCTGGGCTGGACTACTCTAGGCTGGACTACTCTAGGCTGGGTTACACTGGGCTGGGCTGGACTACCCTAGGCTGGGTTACACTGGGCTGGGCTGGACTACTCTAGGCTGGGCTGCACTAGCTACACTAGGCTGGGTTACACTGGGCTGAACTGGGCTGGTCAGGGCTGGGCTACACTAAGCTGGGCTGCACTGCAATAGGCTGGGCTACGCTAGGCGGGTCAGGGCTGGGCTGCACTAGGCTGGTTACACTAGGCTGCTCTAGGCTGGGGTACACAAGCCTGGTCAGGGCTAGGCTGGACAGGGCTGGTTACACTAGGCTGGTCAGGGCTGGGCTGCTCTAGGCTGGGTTACACTAGCCTGGTCAGGGCTAGGCTGGACAGGGCTGGTTACACTAGGCTGGTCAGGGCTGGGCTGGTCATGGCTGGGCTGCACTAGACAGGTCAGGCCTAGGTTAGTCTGGGCTGGTCAGCGCTGGTGTAGGCTGGTGAGTGCTGGGCTGCACTAGTTTGGGTTGGGTGGTTAGCACTGAGCTGCATTGATCTACGAGGGCTGCACTAGTGTAGGTTGTGTGGGCCTCAGTTGGGCTGCCAAATGGGACAGGATGCTCTTGCTGTGGAGGATCAGGCTCCATTCCAACCAGCAGCACTGGTTGGAAAGAACAATGAAGATCTCTATTAAAATAGCCTTCATTGTTAGAGCTGTGTGAGATGGACAAACTGCAAACTGATTGAAATGGAAAAGCCGGGGTAATATTAAAATCATAGAATCTTATGGCACAAAAGGAGGCCATTCTGCCCATCAAGTCTGTTTCCCCCCCAAAAAAAATATTTCACATTTTTACTGGAAATTAACGAGACTTGAAGTACCTATAATAGTTATACAATTCTGAAGTGCAGTTTCTGATTTGATAATAACAATACTAACCCTTGCATTTGATATAGTGCCTTATCAAATCTTTGAGACTGAGGTTTTATCTGGAAAAGCACTTCACAGAACATATTGTAAAGTGAATTGAGTGTACATTTTGTGGGTGAAACTCAGCAGCCAATTGCGCACAGCAATGTCCCACAAACAATCGCAGATTGCCCAAAGCATTTTCTTTTTTTGAAGGTATTACCCCCAGAAAAGCGATCCGCCAATCGATTAACACCTGAGTTCCTAGTTAAAACAAATTGCATCGGTTGGAGTGTGTTCAATCCTAGCTTCAAATAACAATTTATTGTATGTAACATCTGTGGGTATTTTTGTTTTATTTTTTACTAGCTGTACCCATTGCAGCTACACTTGCAACCAAAGGATGCAATATGGATTTTAGATTTCAGTGATCCCACTCGCAAACCATCTATCATGCCATAAACACTGTATGCACACCTTAAGCCAAACTGCCATACATGTGTGATGAGCTTGTTTAGGTCGTAGCTCATCAATGATAGGTTTCCCCCCAAAAAACATTTATGACCATAACTCTCCTCCATGCAAGACGTTTCCATTGAGGTAAAAATCGCTGAGGTATAGTGTCAATCAGTTCTTGCAATATTGGCGAATAGATATACAGTACGGTGTGTGAACTGTCCTGGGAACTCTCTCGCTCTTGGATCCTGGTGCTTAGACACTCTTGAGCAGGTCACAGATTCACTTTAAGCCTTCCTCCCTCCTGCCACACTCACTCACACACACTCATATAACCTTTCACCTCCTCCCCCCCAAAACCCCCTCTTACCTCCTCATTCTTACCCTTGAGAGATTATGGGACTCAGCATTTTTGTTAGATAACATTTTTTTTAAATGTAGCATTGAATTTTTTTTACATCACTCTCTTCCCTCTCTTTCAGGGCCTTGGGACATCCTAACTTTATCATTGTTCCCTCCTTCCCTCTCTCTGTCTCTCCCGGTGTATTTTTCTAGAAGGGTGTGTGCTTTCCTCTGTCGCTACTTTATTGCAGAATAACATGCATACATCATATTTTGAGTCTTAATTAAAGCATTTTTTAATATTGCTCATCAACGATAGGTGATCCCTGCAAAAAATACCCATGACACTTCAGGATTATTATTATTCAAATAATAATTTAATATATGTAACTTATTTTTGAGTTTTTATTATTATTATTGATGAGGTATGAATTATTATCGGATTATTATTTCCAATGAGGTATAAAACATGTCCCTGCATCGATCGGTTGTTGTGTTCTTAGCGGGCAGATATTTTGTCTTCATTAGTATAGATGAGAATTTTCTTTGCTGACACTGGATACCATGACATGTGGCAAATTTCTGTAATCCAATCACATCAAATGCAAGGATTCTTATTATGGTTTGAACTGAACTGATCTGTTTTGTTTCACTGTACAAAGCAGGAAATAGTATCCCGTGAACTTGTTATAGCTTTGTAATGCACTCCAACCTAACTGCTTGTTTTCCTGTTAGAGGTTGTATATAACAATCCTTTAAATCACCAATGCAATAATCCTTGAAAATAGCCTTATTTCCAGGAATATTATGGTTTGTAGATCAACACTCCCACATAGTTGAAAATCTCCAAGAGCTGCTGAAATAATTGGCGCTCACCCAGGAAAGACTTTGAATTCCTAGGGTAATGATTGCTTCAAAATCCAACCAATGGCTACTACAAGAGAGAAAATCAGTTGTAATCCAACAGTCCAAGATGCTTGGCCCTGACTGTACCTTTGGAGATTGGAACATTTGAGTTTGCCTTACAAATATAACTGTAGTGTAATGCTTCAGATATATCACTCTCCTAAATGCCAAGGTTTATGGAAACTAAATAAGTAGCTAAGATCCTTGTTCCAAGGATCAGAACTGCACCTACAATTATATACTGGATTTTTTAAAATGGCTGGAAGATAGAAGATTCAATGTTTGTGTTCAGGTAACAGAACACGAATCTTTGTGTTCATGGTGGAGTCCTGTAGCTCAGTGGTTAGAGCAATCGGCTCGCAAGCGAGAAGACCTAGTTGTGATTCCCAGGTAAAGCAAAATGTTGGGCAAGTTTCCTTTCTCCACAAACCTCTGTTTACCTAGCAGTAAGTAGGGACCTAGTTGTTCGTCGATTGGCGGATCGGTTTTCTGTAGGTAATAATATCTTAAGAAAATAATATTAATTTGGTCCCTCAATCCATGACTGTTTGTGGAACACTGCTGTGCGCAATTGACTGCTACGTTTCACCCTCAAAGTATACAGTTCCTTCACGTTACAGTTTACTCTGTGAAGCGCCTTGAAACGTCTCATAGACGTGATAAGGGACAATATCAAATGCAGGTAGATATAAGTTAACTGATTTCAGTAATAATTTAGATTCATACAGCGCTTTTCATGTAACAGAACATCTTGTTGCAATTGGTAAATGTGGCGGTGCACACTGAACAGGGGAATAAGAGGCTCAAGGTATGTTTTTAAAAATATTTCCAAGAGATTTTTGAGGGTCAAGAGAGAAGTAACAAGGTGAATGTGCTTTGGAAGAGTTTCAGATGCATTGTGGTTGAAGGCTCAGTCTCCAATGGTGGGATGAAAGAATCTGAGGATTTGTTAAGTAGAATGGGTCGAGACGATAGGGATTTGAAAACTAATACTAGGACTTGCAGAGGGTCCGGGAATCAATGTAGCGTGATTGTGTAGGGTAATAGGTGTATGATGGAGATTTGTGCTAGAGAGCTGCAGAATTTTGAGTTAGTTGAAGCTATAGAGAATGGAGCTAAAGAGGTCAGTAAAAATACAGTTTGAGGTCATTGGAAACCATTGGACCATCGCTTAAGGTGGCAAAGCGCCTCCGGGTTAGAGAGGAGCAAATACGTCAGGGTGTTCACATCACTATTCAGTTATCCTTGTTGAAATGTATGTGATGATGTTAGGTGAGGACATGATCAAGCATGGTAGTGAATACTTTGCTGACAATCACTCTCTGGGTTCACATTTGATAAAGGTATGAGAGCGGGTTGGAAAGTCTTTAGTTGGCCTGCAGTGACTTTGTTCTTCTTTCCCAGATATTGGCTTAAAAGTAATGGAAAAAAAAGTAACTACTACTGATAATAATATTCCTTGCATTTGATATACAGATATCCCTCCCCAACCGCGGGGGATAAGTTTGTGAAAACCTCCGCGGTTGGTAAAACCGCGGTTGGTAAATACAGGGCCCTATGGGAAACATGGGGATAGGGGGAGTACGTTTGGGAGCATTGGCTGCCAGGATCTGCAGCAATCCGCGAGGCTGTCTGACTAACTGATCTACACACAGACACAGACACAGAGAGAAGGTGAGAGAGAGAAGTGGGGGTGGGGGGTTAGGGGGGGTGGGGAGGAGAGAAGGTGAAATAGAGAGAAGATGAGTACGAGAGAGAGATCTCTATAGCCCAAGATACACTCAGAGAGAAAGTGAAAGAGTGACGGTGATAGAGAAACCTCTCTACAGCCTGAAATCCAGAGATAGATAGTGAGAGAGACTTGTGTGACAGAGGGACAGATCTCTCTATAGCCTGAGATACACACACACACACACGGAGGGAGAAGGTGAGAGAGAGACCTTTCTGAAGTCTGAGATGCACTCACAGAGAGAGAGAAGGTGAAAGAGAAAGATAGAGAGATCTCTCTTCAGCCTGAGATACAGAGAGAGAGAGACTTCTGCAGCATATGATACACTTTCACAGAGAGAGAGAAAGAAGGATGTGGAGAAGCGACAATAAATGCATGTTACTGTATTTACCTTAATCCTAAGAGAGAAGTGACATCGCAACTGGATACTAGCGCCGAACCCTAGCGCGAAGTGACATTGTGGCTGGTTGATGCAACTGGGACCTAGTGCCAAACGCTAGTGTTGGTGTTAAAACCCATGGATAAGCAAGGGTTAAGCAATAACCATTGCCGTGGTTAGCAAGGGTTGTTGCAGCGAGCCAACCGTGGGTAAGTGAAATTGGCAGTAGAAAAAACTGCGGTTGGGGCGGGGTACCTGTACTGCCTTACGTTGTTGTTGTTGTTGACGGCAGCCAATCGCGCACAGTAATGTCCCACAAACAGTCGTGGAGTGAGTGACCAATTTTATTTGGGTGATTGCTGGCCAGGACACCGGGAGAAATTCTCTTCTGTTTTCAAATAGTTCAATTAATAATCTTTAAACATCTACCTGAACAGGCAGACAGGCCCTCAGTTTAACATTTCATCCAACAGACAGGTTAAATTCATAATGCATATCTGTAAATACATATGTGAATAAATCCAACTATTTATTCCTGATATTCTAAGATAAACATTTTTGCTTAATGCATTCATGCAGAATACTATATAGGTGTATTTAAATAATGGAAGTTTACAGATGACATATTATGATGAAATTGTGCTTTGCTTTCCAATGTTTCCAGCAATTAAGCCCTTTAATTCTGCATCTAGATAATATGAGCATTGATCTGGTCACCTATTCATTTGTTTTGTTGCCTGTGCAAAGCAAGAAAAAGTAGACCTGTAGAAAATAGTGCATATTTTGAAACTGGGTTGTGAGATTCTCAGTGCTTGCAGGTGCACTCGTGACTGCACTATTTGTTCACATATCAGAGTACCCAGCACCTCCAGACTAGCTCACGGCCTCAATACACAGCTAAAAATATCTCACAGACCATTCATTATACTGTATTTACAGAGAACCTACATATTGACTAAGTAAAACATAAGATACCTACATTAAAGGTTTAGCTCATTGCCAATCCACAGACAAAAAATTATTTCATGCCAGTTGTTACAAAGTATTTGAGTATTTGTCATGAATACAGAGGAGAGGGAGCACATTAATTGTGTTTTCTACACGTTAGCTGCTTTTAACAACCACGTGCTACATTTTTTTTACAAGGAGTGCTGCAACGGAGTCCATATTTACTGTCAAGAAAATGTATGTTACTATTACTGTGACTCAAAATATTGATTTTACTAATAAATATACAAGTTTTTCATTATCCAAACAAGTTTTTTGCTAAATAAAAAAACTTTAAAAGATTTAAAGCTATAGGTCATTAGTTACAAGGTTGTGCCATACAAAAAGTAATGTGAGATTCTACTGATCTTATATCAAGAATAATAAATAGAGGTGGTAAAAGTATCAAATATCAAATGGAAGAGCTTGGCAGAACTGGAAAGACCATAAGAAGATGATGATGGAAGGGAAGGAAACATGCTCCTACTTGTATCCCAGCTACTGAAAAATATTTCTTAATGTGAGAAGTGAAACACATTCATTATAAAATAAGTAACAGTATTTATAAGATTGGTTTGCGTATTGCAATTCATGTGTTTGAAATTCTTCACAACATAATTGATTGAAAGTGACTTTTGTTTTGCATTGAAACAATTAAAATAATTTATTGTGTGAGTTTCACTTATCTGTCTGGTCCTGGTTTAATAGGATAAACTAATGTAACATTGACCAATAATCCCTCAAGTATAACTGGTTATTTACTCCATGGCTGTTTGTGGGATGTTGCCTTATGCAAACCTGATATAGTCAGTCAATCCACTTTACAGCATATCCTGTGAAGTGCTTTGAAACATTGCAATAGTATGATTGAAGTATTTGCCAAGTTCATTCATAGTCCATAGGATGTTAGCATGGAAATATTTTTTATGCAGAGCCTAATTGCCATTCGTTGGCAGCATATAAACTTGAAAGGACATTAGAAATTGGGAGCAACATTTGTACATCACAGAGTTATAGAGAATGAGCAGATTGTAAGTGTGATTCTTTGTTCTGTTGTCAGGGAGAGGGATACCCTCAAGACAAATTATAGGCTTGTCTGAACTGGGTTCCATAGTGCTTTTGAAAATACTGCAATCCTCTTTAGAGAATTGCAGGATATACAGTACTTGATAGCTGTAGTATTTCATTTTATTGACATATTTTCTAATGTCAAAGTTACATCTTGTTTCTTACAAATATGTAAGAAATGTCCGGAAGACATCCCAAAGTGCTGAACAGTCAGGGGTTAGGACTCGAGCACTTGGGAGAGGCAGGATCAGGGGAAGGGGAGGGAGATAGTTGGTAGGACGAGAGAAGGCATGATCAAAAAGGAAGGTCTTGAGACCGGCATTGAAGGAGGCAAGAGAGGAAGCAAGACGAAGGGACTGTGGGATGGAGTTTCAGAGTGTGGGGGCAGAGAGACTGAAAACCTGGCCATAGAGGTAGGGCAGGTTGGTGGGGTGGGAAGACAAGGAGCAGACAGGAGCCCACTGAATGGAGGGGGATGGTCAGGTTGGTAGGGAGTCAGCAGGTCGGAGAGGTAGGAAGGGGCAAGGCTGTGGATGGCCTTGAAAGTGAGGACGAGGATCTTGAATTTGATCTTCTGGTGTTAGGGAGCCAATGGAGCCAGGCGAGGTTGGCAGTGATGGGGTCGTGGGGCCTGGGAGAGGACACAAGCTGCAGAGTTTTGGATGATCTGCAGCTTGTGAAGGGAAGAGTTGGGAAGACTGACGAGGAGGAAGTTTCCATAGTCAAGCCTTGATGTGACATATTTTGAAGTGCTCTGAGATGCCATCCAGCGTTACATAAATCGAAATTGTTGTCGTTGTTGTTGTTGAATGTGTGAGTGAGGGTTTCGGCAGCCTGAGGGGTGAGGCAGTGGTGGAGCCTGGCAATGTTACGGTGGTGGTGGAAGGCTGTGCTGGTCATGGCGTGGATGTGGGGGAGAAAGGATGGTTCAGGGTCAAACAAGACACCTAGGTTCCTGACTGGCTTTGGAAGATGAGGTGTGAAGCAGTGGATGCTGATGCCGCCAGCGTCTGAGGTTTGGAGGCGCTGACACAAGCCAATCAGGAGAGCCTCAGTCTTTGACCCTCCAACATTTGATGGAAAGTTGACCATCATGATGTCGGACAGGCAGTTTGTCAGGATGCCAGTAGTCCTGGGGTTGAGGGTGGAAGCGGACAGCAGGGTCCTGGAATCGAGGGCAGAGGCAGAAAGATAGAATAGGGTGTCATCCGCGTACATGTGGAACTTTATTTCATGTCTGCGGATGATGATACCGAGGGGGAACATATAGAGGGTGAAGCGGAGGGGACCAAAGATAGAGCACTGAGGAACAAACACAAACAAAATTACACTTGTATAGTGTCTTTCATGTCAGGAGGACGTCCAAGGAATGCTGCACAAGATAGTGCGGGGGCTGGAAGAAAAGCCGTTGGCAAACAGTGTGAAAGACATGACCTGAACCAGTCAACAACAACAACAAAATTACACTTGTATAGCGCCTTTCATGTCAGGAGGATATCCCAAGGTGCTGGACAGTCACTGCTTCAGACCCGAGCTGAGGACAGGGTGGGAGGGCAGGGCGGGAGGAAATGGGGGAAAACCTTGAAGGTTGAGGTGGGAGGAGAGGCGGTGGAGGAGGATTGAGTGGTCCACTGTGTCAAAGGCGGCGGATAGATCGAGGAGGCAAATGGAGCCCCGGTCACATATGGTCAGGATATCATTTGTGACCTTCACTAGAGCAGTTTCCTTGCTGTGGGCGGGAGGGAGGGAGACAGCAGTTGTAAAGCAGTTGTTGCTTTCTGTATTTAAACTGGGGTTTAATGAACAAATCAAGGTATGTATACTTTGACGCAGAGAGTTCTTGAGTATATTTTGAAGTTCTCTTTATCTGACACTACATCTCATCATGGAGATATACTATTGTAGAATGATTTTTTATTGAGTAGAATTTTGGACGAAATTCTGTGGTCTAAAATGCATAGATTAGCAATTGCTGCATTTCAATATAATTATTGTAGACAGTAACTTTGAGGTATATAAATAAGCACAATAATTACTTTGGCTACAGTATATTATATATTGTTGCATTTGTGAGTATAACAATATGTTTACTAAAATGTTACATGCTACTCTTGAATAATAACAATACATGATACAAATATGCTCACCTCAGCTTCATTGACTTTCATACTGATGCATGCTGTTGCTAACATTTGCAAGATTATTTTGCCCAGGATTAGTTTTCGTTTTATGTTGTAGGATCTGGATATTCACCACTAGAAGATGATGAAGATGTTTATGCAAATGAAGCGCGTTACGCTAGACATAAAGGTGATTGCTTTACTTGCATATTAATGAATAACTACTGAAAGGGGATGAGACCTTTCCAATCCACAGTCAACATTCTGGCTTTAGTTTGCAATGACTGACTTATCAGAGCAGCAAAGTCCACCAAGCATTCCTTATATTATATTATATTATATTATATTATATTATATTATATTATATTATATTATATTATATTATATTATATTATATTATATTAATGAAAAGACCACTTAATCCCACTCCAGTCTTGTCTTGGCAAAAATTATGTCTGGTCCGTAATTTAGATGGCTTCTTGTATGGCCCCTTTAAACAACTTTTGAGCCCAAATGTGTGATGGTACTTTAACATACTTCATTGGAACCTCTGTTTGAGGTCACTCTCATCCTGGAAAAATCCAGCAATTTTGTGGCCGTGGTGTGCAGCATCATCTCCACAGAGAATTATATGAACCACATGATCTGTCTGATCTCCAGTACAGTGTTCTCGAAGATTAATCTTAAAGGCATTTGAACAAAAATAGCAAGATATTTATGCGCTTCTATTCCTCCACTATACAAACCAAGCCTTCACACTTCAAGGACAAAATTCTTCCACCGTTTAGCCACAACACGTCAGAACCTACTATGAAATTATTTCTATTCTTACTTGAATCACCAAACAAAGGTTTGGATTATGTTTTGAAATGTGAGCCAACAGAGTATTAAACCAACAGATGACTGGAAAGGTCTCAATCTCTTACTACCCACCTAAATACCCTGGCATCTACACAATGCTCTAATCTGCAGGTATAAACAGCACCCTGTGAGCTCAATGAAGTATACCTTGGCCCTGTTAGATCTTACATCAATGCCAGATCTGCTGTTATCTGCTATGCAATGTAAGATTTGAGGGCTGGACTGCTGTGGGTATACAAGGTGAGTGAAAATATTACAGTAGAAAATAACTCATGTTAGACTTGTATCGATTGTAATGTAGATTGATTAATTTGTGCAAAAATTACCAGGATTGTTGCTTTAAAAACTGTTTTTTTGCAAAAAGACAGGTGATATTAACTTGTCAATAGTAGACAGTAATTTGTTTGACAACGCACTGGTGTGGAACCAGGACAATATTAAAATAATAAAATGCAATTCAAAATTTATTTGAAATATAGTTCAACACAAACAGGCTCAATCAAAGCCAGGCAAAGATTTAAGAGGTAAGTACTGTAATGATATTGGGCATAATAAAAGAACTCCATTGTGTCATTGCATTTACAATGTTGCTAACACATTGATACAAACAATTCCACAAAAAATGAATTATTTTCTTAATACTGTACACTGATTTAACTCTTGAGTAGTTTAAACCAGGTGTACTTGGTGGCACTGGAAGTTACTTAGTATCTGTGTCTAATTTTATACAGGATGTTCATACTGAACTGTTTGCTTTGTGTTTTATCATGATAAAAATGCAATAATCTGTTTGCTTGTTTATTATCCAGGAAACAATATAGCCTTCAAAGTGATGAAAGTGTCCCTGGCTCAATCCATTCTTTTTATAGCTAGTGAATGCTCTACATTAACCAAATAAAAATTATAATCACCAGGCACTATCTGACACTTGAACTACCGGTAATCCAAATTATTGGTTGAAGGGAGATATTAAATATCACAAGGCATATTTTTCTCTACAAAAAAGTACAGCATTTTGTTATTTGTGTTTCAGAAGCAATAGTTCAGTCATTAAAGTACCTGGAGAATTGCAAATCTGCCTGGAGCAGGTATGTAATTACCTTGCTAGATCACAGAACAGAGAGTTGTCTCATCTCCACTCTCCCTTCACTAGTGTCATGACACCATGGAATTTAGCACAAGTAAGAAAGCCAGCCACAAATTGGTACAGTAGATAGCTGACAAGAGCAGGTTTGAGCTCTTGATAAACAGAATTCTTCCTAAGAAGTGTGCTGAGCAAAACAGCTGCACGTGAGTATGTTAGGGGATTCCCACTCTCCTATATTTTCTGTGACAAAGAGACCGGATCTCAAGATGTGCAGTATAAGCGGAGAGAGGGAGAATTACCTCAAGCAGGTGAAGATACAAGAGAGCAGTTGACGGGAATCCTCGACTGAACAAGATACAGAATGTTTTGGTTACCAATATTCCTATAAATCGAAACTAACTTTCTCAATGTCATCAAATGTCATTTAGTGACAGCTAATCAGCCAGTTTCTGGTAACATCACAAAATAAACACCTAACCTTGTAGATCTACACATACATCAAATATACCCAAATTATTTTATTCAAAAACAACTTTAAAATACAGTGTGAAATGAAATCAGACTGCAAGCTCTATCCAACTGTACTTCGAAAAGTGAACCAGCTTTGCTGCAGGCTGTATCAATTCTGCATTTATTTATGCAAATACAACTTGAAGTCTCAAGTGAGTTCCTTGGAATTGTTCCAAAGATTAAAATGTTGTGATTCAAACAATTGTTTATAGATTAATGTGTTCTTATCAGTGGATGTGATTTGAATGCAAAGTGTTAGCATGGATCAAGCATGCAACTGGAGCAATCAGCAAATTGATTGAGAATATAATACTTCTTCCCTAATCAGTGGAGTTTCTCTTTAAGTGAGCAGGTAAATTGAAACATCTGTGATCAGGGCTCTCTCTGCTTCCTTGTCTTCCTCGACGTCTCTGCCATCTTCAACACCATCAACCACTACATCCTCCTACACCACCTCTCCTCAGCTCAATCTTCACAGTCCTGCCCTTGCCTGGTTCAACTCCTACCTCTCCCACCGTCTCCACTTTCTTACCATTACTAGTTTCTCCTGCAGCCCCCAAACTGTCATATGTTGCATCCGCCAGAGCTCCGTCCTTATCCCTCTCCTTTTCAATAATATATATGATCCCCCTTGGTGACATCATCTGCAGACATGGGGTCAACATCCATATGTATGCGGATAACACCCAACTCTAATAACTCGAACATACTAATATTTTAGGGCAAATAAAATGTGATGGCCTGGTGCGTGAATCAACATCTGATGCATTGTGACACTAAAACCAGGAGTTGGTAGGATAATTTCTGGGTCTGCACAGCAAGTGGACAAATGGAGTGAACAGAATGAACAGTAAAAATATAACAAAGGATTGTGCTCCTGTTAGCAATTCAATAACTTCTTTTGGAAAGTACATGTGTTGTAATATTGGGCAAGGACTGGATCCATTTATAATTCTCAGCAATTAAGACTCCATGGATTGGATAAGGTTAGTCACCCAAAGGGTGAGTACTAACTATTAGCAATGTTATGTTTTGATCATTTAGTTTAGCAAATAACACACATTTAACGTTATTCGTTGATTTAGATTTAGGCAGATTTAACACGTTCCTGAAAAGTTATTTTCATGTTATGTTAATACAAATGACAAAATCTGTTTCACTGCATTTTGTATCTGGGCAACTGAATCTAATGAACTAGATCATGTTTTTTAGAATTTTAAGTACTCAGTAGATACGACATCATCCATAATACAGAGCATGACAACTTCAACAAAGCAGTACTGCCCCATTATTGCCTTAGAATTGCAAAGTAAGCCCTAAATGAAAGATACCTACACACAGCCTAAAACAGTGAGAGTATTATAGGTGTCGGTATTGCAAAATAATAACAGTGTGTATTCATTCTGTGGTTGACACTTACAGATACTCCCTGGTGCTCTCCTTTAAAGGTCAAAAATGGTTTTGCCAATTGCAGAACCCCACAAGGTGAATATTACAGGAATGCCCAAGGAACAAAATGTGCCATTTCTTGTCGGAAAGGATATGAGGTCCATGGAATCACACGTGTGACATGTTTATCGACTAAACGCTGGTCAGCAAACGTGTTCTGTAGAGGTAGGTAATTTTTTTAAAAAAAAGTGTAGGTTGCACTCCAACAGTACATGAAAAGTTGGTTTACTAAGACAAGTAATACAATAAAGTTTGATTGTTATTTTTATACAGACACCCGTTAAAACATGCTTTGCTATAATGTTGGTTCTCTGGTATTGCACTTTGCAAACGATGTAACATGCAACTGGTGCTTTGTGACTGTACACACAGGAACTCACTGCACAAAATGCACATGCACACAACCTGCAGGAAGCGAGGTCATTGGTGATCTGATAGCCTGGAAGTTGGCCAGTTTATCATGCCTCTTTATAAAGCGCGCCTGAGACACTGGAGCAAGACAATCATCCTATGAAAGGCTTTCCTGTGTCATTAGAGCAAAATGATACAGGTGTGGTAGAGTTGAGAAAATTGAAGAAATAAAGAAAGCGTATTGTTTGCATTTTTGTGGAATTGCTATTTATCTTTTCTAGAAATAAGGTGCCCTAAATTTTCATTGCCAATCCATGGAGGTGTAAAGTGTTCAGATGGAGCATTTTTTAACTCCAGATGTGAGTTTTATTGTACACCTGGATACCAATTCAAGGGACAGAAAATTGTGACGTGCATGCACAACAAAATGTGGAATGGAAGAGAACCATCCTGTCTTGGTGAGTTTTGACATATTTTTAGGTAGGGTTATCAGATGTTAAACCAGTGTGACATAAAGCGAAATTGAATTAAATGACCAGAATTTTTTTTTCACACGAGGATGTTCTTTCCATCATAACCATTTATATCTTTCTGTATTTTGTCAAAGCTAATATGGTAATTACTCTTTAGAGATCCTGTTAGACTCTGAATATGATTTAATTTAACATTCTCTTCTTCCTTGGAGTATTCATTTTGGAATCATAACTTACTGCCCTATATCCCTTCTTAAATTCAATTCTCTCAGGCCAACAATTTTTTTCATGTTCCTACAACCAAAGCTGTGCTATAGACCTTCACCTAGGTCCTCAATTTAAAAGAAGACAACATAGCTGCAAATAATGTGGGGATGTTGGAGGTGAAAAAATACTAGGGACAAATGTAACATTTACATTTGCTGAGCTGCCTATAATGGCAGACTTGGTACACAATAAAGAGGTGCTGGTATCTATAGAAACACTGGCTTCATAAATTAAGCAAAAAGACTCCTGCTTAATTTATGAAGATCCATGTATAATTTTAAAGCATTTAATTTATGAATGTTAACTTCATTTCTCAAATTGCCCTGGACACCTCTAATTTGACAAATAAGGTTCCATTTGTGAAATTGCTAACATATTTCAGAAGGCCTGAAATGCATAATTATCACATTTCTAAAACATACAAGATGCTGAAACACATTTTATATTTTAGAAATTCTATTACTGCACATTTTCTATCAAGAAACATATTAAGAAAATTTCACATTATTAGAAACATGATAGTCGGAAATTTCATTTTTAAAAGTCTGTTAGGAAAGGTTATAAATCAGAACCCAATATAATGTTAATTTCACCGGAACACTAAGGAATCTTGTCTCTGAACTTTTCTTTTATAGATTTGGAACCACCAAAAATCAAATGTCCCCATTTCAAAGAGAAGACGGCTGAACCTGAGAAGTTGACAGTTCGAGTGACCTGGGATACTCCCGAGGGAACAGACACCGCAGATGGCATTTTGACAAAGTAATTGTTATTCAGAGGTGATGGAGTAATGGGTAGAAGCACTGATTAAATACCATTATCATATTCCTTGAAACCGATATCAAACTGATATTGACAAATGAAATATCCTGTTTTCAACTAAATATTTAGAAAAAGATAACATTTAAATGGACAATATACAAATAAACAGTGTAATTTATCTGGATAGTTTTGAAAAACCTATACTTATTTTGTTTGAGTATGCACTCATACAATGCAACAATGTTCAGTATTAACATAACTTTACAGCGTTATTTTAAAAGGCCGCCCATCTGGATCAGAATTTCCTGAGGGTGAACACAGAATTCAATATACAGTTTTTGATGGAGCTGGAAATAAGGCCTCGTGCAAGTTTACAGTTAAAGTTCGTGGTAAGTGCTTATTTATTGATTAATGAAAACCACACAGCTTATGCTGAATTAATAGCTGTTTTTGCTTGAACGATTACAAAAGCAGTCAAAATTTAAAAAAATATTTACTGATTTACTGATTAAATGTCTTCTGTTATTAGTTAGGCGCTGTGGGAAGCTAACTCCACCTGAAAATAGTTACAAGAAGTGCTCCAGTGATGGGGATAACTATGGTGCAACCTGTGAATTTTCCTGTATGTCCGGCTTTGAGATGCAAGGAAGCAAAGCTCTCGTGTGTCAGTATGGTTACAACTGGTCAGGACCTGTGCCAGTCTGTACACGTGAGTGCATTCTAGAGCTGCAGTTTACACAATTTCAGTTTGAATCAAAGCTGTAATAAAGCTTCAATGAGCTTCATAAAAATTTAGTTAAATACGTAATGAAAAAAATGTTGAAATACAGTAGTTTGATTGAGTTCTTTGTGTACAGCACCACAGGGCATTAGTTACTAGACCTGTTGAAAAATAGGAAAATGAAGCTCAACTGAGATTAGAGGTTTACTTTTGGAATGAAAGTCTTTCATTCTATTCCTAAAACTGTATTTTATACCTACCAGTAACTCTGGATCCACTATGAGTGTTGGCCGGCTGATAAGTCATTTTAGGTAGCTTGGTGTTGTAAAGAGCATTGAGGGAGACTTACAATCAGTGATAAACTGGTATTGAATCCACCAGCTTTCATCATCTGCAACATTTTTTTCATCAAAAGAAAAGTAAAGCATTCTATTCATTATATTGTACATATATTATTCTATTATATATATTTGTTGCAACACATTCTTGTTGAAGCATCATTTATTTTCCTTTATATTCTAGCCCTCTTGAGATAAAGGCCCCATCCCATAAACCTTTTTGATAACTTTTTTTACCTGCAAGTTTGTTTTTAGTGATTTGTATATAGATACCCAAATCCCTTTGCTCTTCCACAGTTCTTAGTTTCCCACCATTTTGAAAATATTTTTTAATGCTATTTTTGGATCCAGAATAGATAACTCCACAATTCCCAGCATTGAATTCCATCTGCCACAGTTTTGCCCACTCACTTAATCTATCTAAGTGATCTTTGTTACTTTCTTTCCCATCTACACAATTTACTTTGCCTCCAAACTTTGTGTCACTTGCAAATTTTTAATTAAAACTCTCAATTCTGTCATCCAAGTCATATATTTAGTATATATGGTAAAATGCTGAAGCTCCAGTACAGACCCCTGAGGAACACCACTTGCTCCATCCTGTCAATCAGAGAATGTTCCTTTTATCCCTACTCTCTGTTTCCTACGTCCCACCAAATTACCAAGCCACATTGCAAGGTTACCTCCAATTCCATGTACAGTAGAAGCCTATTTATCTGGCACCCAATCAACCGTACCTTCTGTATAGCTGGCATCGCAAAAAAAAATCTGCATTTGATTAACCGGAATTTATCCAGAAAAATGCATTTTTAATTTTTTTTTGCATTTTCAGCCAAATATCCGGCACACGCTTTAACCGGCATTGGTCAGGTCCCTAGCGTGCCGGATAGACAGGCTTTTACTGTATTTAGATTTTTGCTAAAACCTCTTGTGTGGAACCTTATCAAACGCTTTCTGAAAGTCCATGTAAACTACATCCCTAGACACTCTCTTATCCACCATGTTAGTGACCTCCTCAAAAAATTCAATTAGATTAGTCATATATGACATACCCATCATAAATCCATGCTGACTCTCTTTGATTATCACATGCTTGTCTGTGTATTCAGTCACTCTGTCCCTAAGTAGAGATTCCAGTAACTTCCCCACAACTGATGTTAAGCTGACAGATCTCTAGTTCCCTCCCTTCTTATATAATGGAATGACATAATGCTGAAAGCAATGCATGATTCTCTTTCAACAAATAATTACCATTCAAGATGATAACCTCTTACAGACATAATACAAATGTAATTTTGTTGTTGTTGATTTCCTTCAAATCACCAACTTTAGATTATGCATCCCTCCTTTCTTCGTTAGGACAAAATTGTCAGTCACAGGCCTCACAATGTGGCTTGCTATATTGTTACTCAGCAATAAAACATCAGCTGTAGAAGTTGAGGACACAAATATTAGGTCAGAAGGTGACATACAAGGATCTATCTATGCATTGGGCATTCTAAAGGACACTCCATGTAAGCATAACCATTTCATTTCCAATGATTGCTGAACCAGTGCTGATTTAGTCTTACAACTAGTATTTCTAACACAGCATTAGTAAAATATTGACAATTGTCTATCAATATTTTTAATAAATAGTAAATTAATTATAAACTGGTCTTTCATTAACACCTCTGTATCTTTCTAAATTTCAGTTATGCGCATTAATGTGCGTGTTACTACAGCAACAGCCCTTTTGGATCAATTCTATGAGAAACGTCGATTACTGATCATATCTACTCCTTCTGGTGCCGATCATTATTATAGATTCCAGTTAGGATTGCTCCAGGTAAGGGTATCTTCTAATCACTACAATCCTTTAACTACTGTAGTATCAATATGCTACAACTGTGATTATCTGTGTAATTTATTGTTGTTGTTATCAAAATCAAGAGAAATCACCAAACACTGCATAATTGCAAGCCTTCTTTAGTAAGGTCTATGCATGTGCTTATTGTTGATCACTGCCTCCCTTTTAATATTCCAGGGAGTAGAGTTTAAGAGACTACAGAGACAGGAGAAAATATTTAACAAAAGCCATTTTATAATTACATTCTACAAAATATTTGCATTTTTATAGCACTTTGGAGACGTGTGGAGTCCTGCAGCTCAGTGGTTAGATCACTCGCCTTACAAGTGAGAAATCTGGGTGCAATTCCAGGCTGGGCGAAACCTTGGGCAAGTTTCTTACTCCACACGCCTAATAATAATAATCCCACAAAAAAAATAGCTAATTTTCAATTCACGACTGTTTGTGGGACACTGTTGTGCGCAATTGGCTGCTCTATTTCGCCAACAAATATACATTCAATTCACTTTATAGTATATTCTGTGAAGCACTTTCAAATATCTAGAAGACATGAAAAGCACTATATCAAATGCAAGTATTATTATTTGTACACTTATCACATCAAAATATTGCAAACATGTTTTACAATTAATTACTGTTAAGTGTAGTGATCTTTTAACATGTAAATGAATGAGTCATTTGTATAACCATACCAAGAATTACTGGCTACTAGGGCTCTTGTTTATTGTAATATTCATGATGGAATGATTCATCATTAATATAGTGTATATGGAAATGGGTAATCTTTAGTCACTGCAATATAATGGGCAAATTCTAGTTAGTATTGCAATTGTTGTACTGAATATTGAATATAGAGATTTGCACAACCTATAGTTTTAGCTTTTAATGAAACGGGTAGGTATCAATCTACACATGACATACTTTATCTGAAAAATAAAATGTTTTATCACCTGACCTGTGACAGTTGGTGAGGTTGTCCTACAAACTTCAGATCATCCAGAACTCTGCAGCTCGTGATCCTCTCCCACACTAAGCCCTGGGACCACATTACTCCCCGCTCGCTCGGCTGCATTGGCTCCCCATCCCTCAGAGGATCGAATTCAAGATCCTCGTCTTCACTTTCAAAGCCATTCACGGCCTTGTCCCCTCCTATCTCTCTGTTCTGTTCAGTACCTTGGGATGTCCTCCTGACGTGAAAGGCGCTTTATAAATGTAATTTTGTTGTTGTTGTTGTAATCCATTGGATCAATTTTCCTCCTACTGTAGACCTAGTTCAGTGATCCTATTCTGAAATAAATCTATCAGCCTTACAGCCCCTGCAATGCCCACCTTGCCAACTACATTGATGCTATGCCAATGTAATAATAATAATAATAATCCATGCATTTGGCATAGTGGCATTCACTATGAGGATGTCCCCAAATTCTTCACAGGACAGATTGTAAAGCAGAATGACAGTGTGTTTTTGTGGGATAATGGGGCAGCCAATTTGCACACAGCACAACGATGCTCCACAAATCTTCTCTCATGTGTCTGAGGCCCATACCATTAACCTATAGTATCAGTGTTAAATGGTTGCTCATGTGCTGTTTGGGGCAAGGTCGTGAATGGCCTTGAAACTGAGGATGAGGATCTTGAATTCGATCCTCGGGGGGATGGGGAGCTGCTTGACATGATTGGAACTGATAATAGTCTATAGCAGATCTAATGCAGAGTGATCAACAGTGTGCGGTGTAGAAAGAATTAGCAGTATTAGTAATCAACTTGTGTGGCATTATGATGGTAAATTAAGAATACAGATTAACAGGAATGATACCCAATGATAGCAGCCTGAGGAGGTCATTAAGAATGTAATTTTTAAAAAATCAAACATTACAAATCCTTTCTCCATGGATGCTGCCTGACCTGCTGAGTTTCCCCAGCAACTTCTGTTTTATTACAAGTTCTTTGATGCTTAGCCTCATCCCTTCCATATTGTTGGTTCAGTGAGCTATTCTTGCCTTCTTAAACTGACCACCAAATTAGGGGCAGAAACAGAAATTCTAGAATGAGAGACATGGTATGGGATTAGCCGTTGATTGTCAGTACGTGACCACAAGCCAAAATGGGAATGGGCAATTATTGGAGAGAGGCAAAGGAATGCAGAATAAGAGATCACAGTCTGTTCTGATGAGGAGCTATACTTACAGATTATGCCAAAGCAGCAGGATGATACATCACAGAATTAAAATTGTGAAGGACACTCACAAGGAAGTATAGTAGAAGCCCGTTTATCCATGACCCGATCAACCGTAACTTCCGTATAACCGGCACTGCAAAAAAAGGTCCGCATGCGATAAAGCGGAATTTATCCAGACAAAAATGCATGTTTTGTGTGTTTTGTGTTGTGTCAGTATTTTGGAATGCTGCTGCTAGGTGCCTGATGGTGGCACTAGCTCAGAATGTTGCCGTACAGCATTCTGCAGCGTGTACAGAGGTACATTCTCGGGTTTAAGAGAGAAGGGAGAGCGGGGGTGAGTTCCTTAATTTAGCCACAAAGCAGCAAAACACACACACACACACACACACATAAGCAAAGCTTGCAGATCAATGCATATCACAGCCTTAGCTTTTATTTTAATAAATTTAATAAATTAATAAAAAAAACACAAACCCCTGCAACACCTCTCAAGTCTAGGTTATTTTACAAATACCTTTAAGTTTGGGAAGCTGCAGTGTATATCAGAAACACACTCAGCGCCTCCCCTTACCCCAGTCTGATGTTAAAAACAAATTTAACCTTAAAAGTGAAATGAAACGTTTGCTTTCAATGCCGATCCTTGGATCATTTGGAAGGAAAGTTAACTGAACAGTGATAGAGGCGGCTGCTTTCTCAATAACACAAGCTTTCCTCTCCTGCCCCCAATGAGAACAGTGTCATTCAGAGGTGTAACTTTTGCACTAGTTTAAAGATCTCTCTGAACTTCCTGGTCACTGTGTGTAAAATGATTATAATTATTATTTTTTATTATATCATCATATAAATGATTATTTAGTCTATTATTAATATGTCTATTATTAATTTATCAATCTATATATTAATCTATTATTAATAGTCTATTGTTAATTTAATTTAAAAAAATTGTGTTGGGTTTTCTGCCGAATAAACCAGTGCCGCTTTAACCGGCAGTGGCCAGGCCCCGAGGGTGCCGGATAAATGGGCTTCTACTGTACTTCTTTACACAGTTCGCAGACAACAGCTGGAATAAGTTACCAGGTTAGGTGGTTGAAGCTTGGACTCATTGAAGAAACAGCTTGTTAGTGTAAAGGGAAAATGGTAAGACTGGTTCAAATTAGGTTCTAGCCTGCTTCAGTTGGTACCACTCTCAGCTCTGTGGCAGGTTTGGCGTTAGGTGTTTGACCCGTTTCTATGCTGACACTCAATGCTAGAAGAATGCTATATTGTCAGAGGTGCCACTTTCAGGTCAGATAAAGCAATCTTTTCTGTTCATGTGATATTACAGATTCAATGACATTGTTTAAAAAGAGAATGCAGTTTCTCCAGTGTTTTGGTGAACAGTAAAATACTCTGAAATGCTTTGAGATGTTTCAACTGAGTGATAGGGTACAGTACTCTATGAAACACAAAGATTGTTATTATTTTGGAAGGAAGAGATACAATGGCTCAAACGGCCTCTTTATCCAAACCTCTCTTATGATCTGCATTTAAAAAATTGTACCACTATCATGACAATGCCACAGTGTACAGCCTTTTATGATAAATACTTGATTAATTTTTTTATATAACAAGTATAACATTTCAATGTATCATTGACTATATATACCAAAAATGATCTGTTGAAAGTCAAGATGTTTAAATGTGAATTTTATGTTTAAAATATTTCTTCCAATTCCTTATAGCACGTTTCATGTGGCCTAGACTTAAGACATATCACTGTCATCGAACTAGTTGGTGTTTACCCTGTGCAAATAGGGAGAATAAGGGAACAATTTTTAACACCATCACTTGTATTACAACTGAGGTAAGATATAACATAATGGTAAAGTTGCTTCTGTGGTTTTCAAATAAAATGAATATCCAATTTGAAGAGTCCTTCAAACAACAAATACATATCTTTTGTACTCTCATACACTAAGTTACTTGCTGATCTACATCTCACAATACCTTGCAGTTTAAATACTTGTGGCGTTTGTTTTCTCATGAAAATAAAGTTAGCTTTCTGAATTGTTCATCACAACTTTTGGAGGACATCTTCGTTCCTCTCGTTTTGCTCAAGTGGCTCAGAATGACCCATTTAAGGAGGAATTCGAGAATATTAGTTCATGCATGTTATTCCCAGATCTCCATCAATGCTACTTTTGACTGATTGCCAGGATGCATGCAAGAGAACTTATTGGAAACTGTCTTATTATTTCAACTCTCACCAAAGCAATGTGGCTATAATCGTATTAAAGCACTACATGTGTCTTCTTTTGATGCTTCAATGTGTAAAGGCATTATGCCGCCAACATCCATAAGGTTATTTTAAATGTTGCAGTACCTTTCAAATGAGACATCATTTGAAATTACCAAATTTTTTTGGAGGGATTATTATCAGGCGTGTGGAGTAAGGTCATCCTCCCGATGTGAAAGGCACTCTATAAATGTAAGTTTCTTGTAAGGAAACTTGACCAAGGTTTCACCTGCCTGGAATTGAATCCAGCTGTCTCGCTTGCAAGGCGAGTGCTCTAACCACTGAGTTCCAGGGCTTCACAGGATTCTAAAAAATAATCAACACCTTGTTTTCACTCGTGAGTTTATGTTAAAGTAAACATCATTTTATTTCTTTCAAGGGGTTTGTCATGAGATCTGTCTCTTGCTCAGTGCACTCTATTAGTATGCTGTAATAAAGACAGGAGGAATTTTGCAATTGACTCTGTGGTACCAGAGGAACTGAAAAGCAAAATGAGTCATTGACAGAGTCCCCTTTCTTTGTTATTTTTCCACCCTTTAAATGTTTATTATCAGAGAACAGAGCAACATGCAACTTTAAAGCATCTCCACTGGACTCGCTCGGGACCCGACCTAACTGTTCAGCACCTTGGGACGTCCTCCTGACGTGAAAGGCGCTCTATAAATGTAATTTTGTTGTTGTTGTTATTCCTGAGCCCTCTGTGCGGAATTGGAGAGCAAAGTGGGTTTCCCTCTGATGTTCCTTTCTCTTTCTCAACCTTTGCTTCCTAATTCTCTTCAGTTCACTTTCCCTAAGACCCTTTTGTTACGATATTAGTTGGAAGGTCATACATTTCCATCTTCTTCATTGATTGTTCTATTTATCAATACATTATCAATTATCTAAAATTATGGGAATATTAGAGATTATGGAATAACAACAACAACAACAACAAATTACATTTATAGAGCGCCTTTCACGTCGGGAGGACGTCCCAAGGCGCTGCACAGGAGGCGTGTGACCCGAGCTGAGAGGGGAGTGTTTGGAAAGGGGTGAAACACGAAGGGGAGGTCGAAGAGTTCGGGGTGGAACAAAAGGCACGATCGAAGAGGAAAGTCTTCAAACCGGCCTTGAAAGAGGAAAGGGAAGAAACGAAATGGAGGGATTGAGGGATGGCATTCCATAGGGTGGGAGCGGAGAAACCGATGGTGGGGCGGTTCGGGCGGGGGGCTTGGAGCAGGCCAAGTCCTGTTGAACGGAGGGTCCGGGTGGGCTTGTAGGGGGAAAGTAGGTTGGTTAAATAGGGCGGGGCAAGGCCGTGTAAGGCCTTGTAGGTGAGGACGAGGATCTTGAACTCGATCCTCTGGAGGATGGGGAGCCAATGGAGACGAGCAAGGGTGGGGGTTATGTGGTCGCGGAGGCGGGTGCGGGATAGTACACGGGCTGCAGAGTTTTGGATGACCTGCAGCCTGTGAATGGAGGAACTGGGGAGGCCGACGAGGAGAGAGTTTCCGTAGTCCAGCCGTGAGGTGATGTATGCATGCACGAGGGTTTCGGCAGCGCGAGGGGTAAGATAGTTGCAGAGCCTGGCAATATTGCGCAGGTGGAAATAAGCGGTGCCGGTCAAGGCGCGGATGTGGGGGAGGAAGGAAAGTTTTTGATCGAACATGAAGCCGAGGTTCCTGATTGGCTTTGTGAGGTGGAGAGTACAGCCTTGGATGTTGAGGCTGGCAGCGCCCGATGTGCGGCTTGATCCAATCAGGAGGGCCTCGGTCTTACTCACGTTCAATTGCAAAATGTTGTCCCTCGTCCAGGACTCGATGTCGGACAGACATGCTGTCAGAACATCGATGGTCTGGGGGTTGAGGGATGAGGCAGAAAGGTACAGCTGGGTGTCGTCCGCATACATGTGGAAATTTACCCCATGTTTGCGGATGACGTCGCCCAGAGGGAGCGTGTTAAGGGTGAAAAGGAGGGGGCCTAAAACAGAGCCCTGAGGGACGCCGTGAGAAACTGTGCGGGGGTTTGAAGAAAAAACGTTGGAAGAAACAAAATGTAAACGGTGGGTCAAATAGGAGTGGAACCAGTCAAGGACTCTGCCTTGAAGGTTGAGGTGGGAGGAAAGACGTTGAAGGAGGATGGTGTGATCGACTGTGTCGAACGCAGCAGACAGGTCAAGGAGGACGAGGAGGCAGAGGGAGCCCTGGTCACAGGCGGTTAGGATGTCATTTGTAACCTTAACCAGGGCAGTTTCTGTGCTGTGAATTGGGCGGAAACCTGATTGGAGGGGTTCAAAAAGTGAATGAGTTGAAAGGAAAGAGCGGAAATGGGAGGCAACCATTCTTTCAAGGACCTTGGATAAAAACGGGAGGTTGGAATTGGGTCGATAACTTGATGGTTGCGACGCCTCAAGGGAGGGTTTCTTCAGGATAGGGGTGATGGTGGCTGTTTTAAGGGAGGTAGGGACGGTGCCTGAGGAGAGGGAAAGGTTAATGGTGTCAGAAATGAGCGGGATTAAACTACTTCTGTTTCTTATCTACACTCTACTACCCTGAAGAATTACTCTTGCAACCTGTAGAGTTCAATACCTTGTCATTTTGGAATCCGTCTAATGATAAAAAATAATCCAAGCATTTGATACAGCACCTTATCATGTCACTTGTGAGTTTATGTTAAAATAAACATCATTTTATTTCTCTCAAGGGGTTTATCATGAGACCTGTCTTGAAGAGCCTCAAAGCTCTTCAAAGAATATACTGTTACGTGAATTGACTGTATGTTTTGTGGGCGAAAGATGTTTTTAATTTACCAAATACAAAGCTATGTAATTTGTGAGATATTTTTCATTTAGCTGATTAAATAACTACATCCACCTGTTTTAAAAATATTTTGTCCAAAGAAATACCCATTGAGGTCTCCAAAGTGCATGTCTGGAAGTGTGCGGTTGAATAAATAACTCCAGACTAGAATTCTAAATTCCCAAACTACCGGTTACTTAAAGTCACATTTTCATTGGGTGAGTTTAATCAAGCTCTCAATCTGGTTAGGTAATGTGCTGCGTGGTGGAAAGACACTACATCTCAGATAGAGATACTTGATTTAATCTCTTAAACATTCACAAAAAACCTTCAAAATTATGAATCAATCTCAACTCAGATCATCTTGGTCTTCCGTTTTAAAATAATAATAAATAATAATAAAGGTTACATTTGACACTGCGCCTAATTACTTTGTTGAGACATCTCAAAGTGCTTCACAGGATATACTGTGACGAAGGGAGGAAGCAGTAACCACAGTGCAGAAATTGGGGCTGTATGCGTTGGTAGCATAAAGATTGAGAAGAATTCAGCAGCTATTGTTGACCCAATATGAAGATAGAACCTATTTGTGAAGTCCTGTAGCTCATTGATTAGAGTATATGCCTCGAAAGCGAGAGACCTGGGTTGGATTCCCGGAAGGACAAAATGTTGGACAAGTTATTTTACTCCATGCGTCTTTGTTTACTCAGCAGTTTGTGGGAACAGGGATGTTAGTTGATCGGCGGATCGCTTTCCAGAACTAATAATTTATGTAATTTTTTAAAAAATGGTCACTTCAATCCACGACTGTTAATGGGATACTACTGAGCGCAATTGGCTGCAGTGTTTCGCGCACTACATATACAGTGAATTCACTTTACACTGTATTTTGCGAAGCGCTTTGAGACGTCATAACATATGATAAGACGCTGTATCAATCACAAGGATTATTATTTTTAAAAATCAGTTAGAGATGTAAGGTATGCAGTAGGGTCCGTCGATATGGAAATTTTTTGATTTAGATATATCGATGGGCTCATATCGAGATATACTGAAATATCGATATTTTCGGGTTTTTCGTGCGTGCATGCGCACGCGGTGCTCACTCTCCATCTCTGTGTTTTTCTGTCTGTATCTCTCTCCTCTCTCACATCCCTCCCATCTCTATCTATCTGTATATTATCACATCCACTCCGTCTCTCCCCCCACCCCCCACACCGCCGTCCCTCTCTCCTCCCCGCCCCGCCGCCATCCCTCTCTCCGCCCCCCCCCCCCCCCCCCCCCGGTTGTCTCTCTCCCCCCCACCACCACCCCAGCCGTCTCTTTCCCCCTCCCCCCCGCCGTCTCTCTCTCCCTCCCCCCCCCCCAGCCGTCTCTCTCCCCCTCCACCCCCAGCCGTCTCTCTCCCCCTCCCCCCCCAGCCATCTCTCTCCCCCTCCACCCCCTCAGCCATCTCTTTCCCCCTAATCCCCCCCCCCCACAGCCGTCTCTTCCCCCCCCCCACCCCTTGCATACCTGTATATTGTATTCGAGGACTATGAATACAATATGGCGGCTTTGCACCTTGGTCTGTGCATTGTGTATAGAGATTAGCATTCTGGGTCTTGTAGTTCAGTGTGCGCGCATTCCGATTTTTTCCCTCGATAGATCGATTTTTCGATATATCGATATTTTTGAAATGCCTATATTGGCGTATCGATATGAAAATTATATTGGGTTTTAGCAATATATCGATATATCGCCGGACCCCAGTATACAGACATTATCACTCATTAAATGTGTTATATAACTGTAAGTTGTTGTTGCAGTATATATGTTTCCTTCTTCTCAATCTTTAAATCTTTCATGAATGCATTTCATTATTCATTGCCAGACTATTGCATCGGATTTCACAGCGGAATTTCAACATGGTCGTTTTTGACAAAAATGGCATGGACAAAGAGCGATACCCATTCCCAGTCACTCCTGCGGAGCTCTTCAGTTTCATTGATACATTTCCCTTGCGAAAAGAAGAAATGAAATTGCAAGCACAAAATGGCCAATCTTGTGATTGATTTCTACAAATCAGTTTCAGCCTTCAGTGACCAACAATAGTTTGGTGGATGTATTTGCAAGTTATAAGCGCAAATTGGAAAGTTCTATTATCCCCAGATTATAAAAGGTGATAGTTAGTGATTTTCTGGAGCTTTTTGTTGTATTTTGCTAAAATGCAGCATGCTGGTTAATACTTTTATGTGTGTAAATCATTGTGCATGTTTTTAGTGTATTCCACTTCCAATTAAAGTTACACGATATCATGTGAGTAAGATTTGAAAATACTGTGATAGGCTTACTAGGTTTGCAACTGTTCCAGAAATATTCCTTTTTACTATTTCTCTGCAGTTCAAGAGTATAGATTGGACTTTAGTGCTATAATGAGCATTTTGTAACGATTCTTATTGTTTCTTAGAAAGTGTCGTCTCTTCCTTCACCCATAATGGTTCAGCACCATTGCTGCACTATCAAATCAGTGACAAATAAAAAAAAGACATCCTGAAGCCTGAGTACATATTGTAACTGGGCGACGATACTTTTTACACTGAAGAAAATGAGGCTACTTTAGGTGGTATTATTATGGTTCACACATTGCAATGTATGTTTAATAATATAACAGGAAATATTTTAAACAGCTGAATTGAATTATTGAGGTTGAGGGGGAGAAAAAACGAATCCAATCCACAGTGTGTTTTGAGTTGTGAGACAGCATGGAGTACTATAAATCAAATTGGGAGTGAGATTTACTTCTGCTGATTTATGCAAAGCAACATCGTTCAGGTAATCAGTTCAACCCATCAGTTAACATGCTCTTTTTTCTTTTTCCTTTTCTTTGTCTCCTTTGTCTTCCATGTCCTGCCTCTCTCCCTCTAACGTCCTTAAGAAACCTCTCCCTCCAAACAAGCCCCAGTTAGGACGAAGGGTTGTAGACCCGAAACGTTTACTCCTTTTCTTTTCTCCATGGATGCTGCCTGACCTGCTGAGTTTCCCCAGCAACTTCTGTTTTTGTTTCAGATTCCCAGCATCTGTAGTATTTTGTGTTTTGTTATCATTCAGGTAATATTGCCTTACATTAGTGCATTCTTTTGAGAATACCCACTGGAAATACAGTAGATGGAAGTGCAACAATTAAGGATGGGCAATAGTTTGATCAGTTGCAACCGGTTGTGAGAATGTACCATGGTTGGACTTCACCAAAAATATTTCTGACATGTTTTTCTTTAATGTGATAAAAAAAATCACAGATATAATTGTTTATTTTAGTGTATATTTTTAGGCTAGTGGGTAGTCTCCCTCACTACAGTTTAACATTGTTAAATAAAAAGAAAATACATTTCAAAATGGCATGATTTTTTTCTGTGTATTTACTTTTCCATAGTAATTCTGTTCAATACTACAAATATATATGCATTCAAATATAAATATAGTTCATCAATATATGTTACCATAATCTGTGCTAAAAATATTGCTATTGTATTCATTTTCATTTCTGCCAAGGGTTACAGGTCATTTGCTGGTTGAGAGCAATACTGTGCACTTTGTAATTTACTTAATCTCAGCTCCAGGATGTCTGGTGTGCTGTGAATCGATATAAAACTTTCGGGTCAATGAATTTGATGAAAGGTTTAACTAATATCTAAAAATAATCTGCTTCAGAAATACCTGTCACGTTTACTTTGGTTGTCATTTTCTGCTGTTCATTATCACAGGATTCATTGTTAAAAGGCATGTACATTGTTCATGCTTATTCAAGTAGTAAATCTGCATAATTGCTTGAGCATAACTTTCAACTGCTTGAAATGGGCTTTCACTCAGTCTCTACTTTGAAGTTAGTGCTTTAAAAAATATTTTTACATTATGATTGACATGCTCAACAATGAAACCTACTCTGTTAATAATAATAATCCTTGCATTTTGGTTAGTGCCTTATTATGTCTTCTAGATTTCTCAAAGCGCTTCACTGACTATACTGTAAAGTGAATTGGCTATATTTTGTGGGTGAAAGGCGCACAGCAGTGTCCCACAAACATTCGTGGATTGAAGTGACCAATTTTTTTTTGAGGGATTATTATCAGGTGTGTGGAGTAAGGAAACTTGCTCAAGGTTTTGCCCCTGCCTGGAATCGAATCCAGGTCTCTCACTTGCAGAGCAAGTGCTCTTACCACTGAGCTACAGGACTCCACAAAAGAAGGGCATTATAGAAATGTAAGCTATTATTGTCAAATAATGTTTCTTAGATTTAGCTCAAAGACAGTGGATAAGGCACTTAATAGTTGAGTATCTTTGAGAATTGTGTTCATCTTCTATTTTCACCATGATCAGCAGACATCAGTGTGAAATGAATAAATAAAAGCAATGCTTGGTCTCATCCAAACCCCCAAAACATTTGCAAAATGTAGAAATATACAGAATGAGAAAGGCCCAACATGCTAACTCTTTCCGCCGCCCAAGCAAACGCTAACCACCAACTCTAACCCCTGAGAAATATTATGTATGGTTACTCCCAGAATCCCAAATCTAATCAAACAAAATCTATTCAAATACATTTAATGAAGTGTTCAGTGGTCTAGACTAAAGGCTTGTTCAGCAAAACTATCAAATTAGTACATTTCATAGTCTAGATAATCAATGGTTCTTTTGTTAATTTTTAAATCACACTTGATTTCAAATACACTTTATTTTCTTAAACATGAAACCGCAACAACAAAATTACATTTATAGAGCACCTTTCACATCGGGAGGACATCCCAAGGTGCTGAAACTACAATTCTATGGTATGGCTAGTGATTAAGCGTTTGGATTTTGAGAAGAGGAAGTTTGGCACTCGAGTTAATCCGCCTGCATCAATTGGGAATGCTTTACAGTTCTTCTTAAAACCACTGGGTGGGAGTGGTGCTTAAAGACATAATTTGGGATTAGAAAATGCACATGTTATGGCTAGAATCACATCGCTTTCCATTTTTATCAAAAAGTTACTATTTGTTACTTGTTGAGAGATGTATTACCAAAGTCATACCCAGCAATCAGAACTAGCTGACAAGGTGGATTAAAGTTTCCTATAAGTACATTTTAATTTTAGTAATGTCTGTACTTTAAAAAGATACTAAAGATTTATAGATTTGCAACAGAATACTATTCACTGCTTTTTACTCAGAATATTTATAAAAATTCCTTTCAGGGTCGGCATCACAAACGACAATACCAAGTATGCAAATATTCAGATGGTGTAAATCTTTCCTACTTGATGTCACGTTTGGCCAATTAGGTGCAATTTCATCATTAGATCGAAATTTGTGAATAAAAGCACTTGATGTGTGACTTGCGTTCATAGACTTGCTTAGTATTTCAATACAGTAGATGGACGGACAGTACTTTATTGTCAGATTAAATGTAAAACTGAGCTTCCAATATTCTCCCAATTCTGCAGAATACACAATGGTCATTCTCAGCAAAGCTGTTGGAGGGAGATTGTTGCCATGTTTGCCTACAAAACCATTAATTATAGTGACAATAACTACCAGGAAGTGCTTTGATTTGTCATTATATTGTACTATAAAATGGAGCTACTTTTTTTTAATTATAGTACAGTATATTGTACCTATAGGCTTTGGCTGTAAAATGGTTTATGTGATAACATTCTCGAGCTTACAAGAGATTCCTATTATCGACAAAACAATCCGTTTTAGTGGCCCATAATGTTCTAGAAACACATAGAATTGTTTTTTTTTGTATAGCTGAAACTGCAGATTTAACTGTTGAAATTTGTTTGGACATCCCTAAACATAATACTGTATATAGATATTCTTGCCAAGTCATGGAATGAATATTACTAGTTTCATCCTTTTGAGTTTGTTAAGTGGTCCAAGACGCTACCCTGCATGACTAGAACAATATAAATGCAAGTTACTGTTGATAATATTGCAATGGAGGGGGCCATTAGTATCTTTCAGTCATATATAAATGCAAGGATTATTATATTATTTTTATTATTAGCATCTTCTGAAGTTGGTATTGCCAAGAGATAGCAAACATTTAACTCAAGATTTCTTTATCCAGGCAATAAACACAGGTTCTTGTTAACTATACATGTGCTTATTAATTATTCATGTTACCTTATTATTATGTTTTAGTGATGAGGTCTTTTATTCAAGATGTCATATTGGAATGTAAACTATATATTCAGATTTCAAACACTTTTAAACATTTTACTATGTTCCTCGCAGTTTTGTAAACCTAGTAATGATGTTGAATCCATCTAGATGTGGTAGTTCTAGATTGTTCAGCAGTGTGTTATTGCTGTGAGCTTTCTTTACTATTATTAAACACCTTTCATTCTGTTACTGAAATTGTGCTTTCTTACAGTAGATTCCAAGCTGATATTCTATGATGCAAAACTCACTCTAAATTGATTCATATATTATTTCTTTTTATAATCATAATGCAATTGGTACAAATATAAAATCTTCAACCTTTTGGAAAAACAAATGAATTTTGGAAACATTTCTGTTTTGTCCTTTTAATATTTAAACAATTTACATTTATAAAATGTCTAGTCTATCAAACGAAGAATCTATTATCGCTATGGTATACAACACATGATTGTTTTAATCAAGAAGTAATGGAAAATGTATTTTGCTTTGCACAGATTATAATTTTTATTGTCAACATTGCATTTAATTAGGGTAGTTGTGTGAAATCTCCTTTGCAGATATTATACTAAAGAATCTAAATTGAAAATATTATATACAAAATGTATGAAAGGAACTGATTTACTGAACTTGGTTTGCATGGTTATATGTTTGTGTAAGATAATATTATCCCATATATTGCAGCTTTCAGATTATAAATCTAGATTCAAAGACAACACAAACCAATTGTTTTATATTTCCTTTTGGCCTTTCACAGTCCACAGATTTGAACAGAATTGGAGGTTGAACCAGGTATCTAGATATGGATGATGTAGTGGGGTGAAATGCAACGCGGAAGGGGGAGGACAATGCAGCCAAATCTGATGTTTTCAATCTTTGAGGCAAAGACATCTAGGACTTCTTTGCACTTGGCATTTGATGTGAGGATAGAGGGAGCATGAGGCAGTGCATGGAGGAGGTGATGGACTGTGGGGACAAGTGTCTCATTTATTGTTTATGGCCTCTGAAATGATTTGGGAGTAACCGTACCTCTCCCTCTGATCTGCATTGGTTAGGGTGGGTGGGTGATGCGCAGTGAAAAGTGTAGCCAAGAGGCGAGGCTTCAACGAGGGGGATGTTGTCACAGGGGGAGAGCCAGATTTCTGTAAACCCAAGGTGCTCACCCAGGATGAATTCATGGATAGTAAGGGCTTTACTGGAGAATGAGCTGATATTTTGGAGGGTAATGTGGATAGGTTTGCTGGTGGGGTGGGGGGAGGGGGGTGGAGGAGGAAGTGGTATAGGGAGGGTTTGGGGTCATGGGGAAGAAATGATCTTGGAGTTTTTAGGGTGTGTGGCGGGGAAGAGTTGGAGAGAACATGGATGAGGGAGGGAAGGAGTGTTAGCCTTTCGGATGTGGTTGAGCAGAGAGTGGGGGACAGTTGTGGTGGAAGCTCTGGGACATCCATTGCCAGGAGCCATGGAGCGGCTGGAGATAATTGGTGGGGTTCAGGAGAGAGGGAAGGCGAGGAGGGCGATGGGAGAGAAGTCAGAGGCAATTAGTGGAGTGGGATAGGAGTAGGAGTATTTTCAAAGGGAGTGCCTTAGGTCGAGGCAACAGCCAAAACACACACACACAGAGATCAGTGAGGCAACATCAGGATTTGGGGTCAATGCAGTGAATGCAACAGTGTCAAAAATTACTCCCACACAAATGTATTAGAATAAACGAACATTTTATGATGCCACAATTTGTTTATTGTTGTAAAGGTGAAGAAATGTAAAACATTTAATGTTGCAACGTTTTTCAGAGAAGAAGGTAAGCTGGTACAGAATAGATAAAATATTACATCAATTTGCAATTTTTTCTATCCAAGTCCAATGCATTTTTTAGAATTGTTACCCACAATTAACAATGTTTAGTTATTGTGAATAATAACCCAATAACTTTATTTCCAAAGATATGAGTACAATACTAAATGCATCATTGCTTGCTAATAGTCCGATAATTGCCTACAAAAACAAGCACTATATTTGACAGTACTTATCCCTGAAGCACTAAAAAATCAAAGTTATAATTGAAAAGTTGCTCCATATTGCACATCGAGTAAACTAATTCTGGGGGTGGGGTACTCATACACAATACTTAGTCATTTTTTTTATCCATCAGTATGATTCAGCATCAATAATTATAAATTTGCTGTTGTTACTAAAATTCACATTTTTTAAATATAGTTGTAATGTGTTGTTGCAATCCTTGAACAAAACTGTTAGTAGCAGTGTTAAATTTCAGGAATTGCTTTTAAAAAAACACACCTGGGACAAATATTCAAACTAATGCAGAGCTTAAGAAAGTCCCCTTTTTGTAAATTGTGCTGTGATATTTACCCACATTGGTATACATAGTGAATCATTTCATGTACACTAACAGCTGCCATATTAGTTACTTGTACATTAGATTACTAATGATACTACAGACACCACAGATGGCACTTACACTCATGAGGCTTTTGCATGTCTGTTGAAGTGCCTGCAGTTCCAATGAACACGAAATGACTTTCTGTAAAATCTAATTTCTACGTGCCTACTGTTTCTGTTTTGAAGTGCTATCACTTTGAATACACAATGATGACAGAATGTATAAAGGTACAATTCATACTTTTGACTCAAATTTTCAAATGCTCCTATAGGTATGTTATCTTCAATGATAAAATTTACCACAAAATTCCCTTTCAGCTCCAACTGCATTACTCCCCAATGGCATTGTTCATGATCATAATCCTTACATTTGATATAGCACTTTTCACGTATTCTAGACGTCTCAAAGTGCTTCACAGAATATACTGTAATGCGAATTAACTATATATATGTGGGCGAAAGGCGGAAGCCAATTGCGCATAGCAGTGTCCTATAAACAGTCATGGATTGAAAATGACTAATTTGTTTTTTGAGGGATACTTTTCATATACTTTGGTGACATCATACAATAGAACTTCTGGTCTGTGGCTACCATTGTAGCAGGTGAATTTAACAGCCTACAGAGGTGCTGATATATGATAGATTGATTTGGTCCAGGATCGTATGTACTGCTCTGAAACTTAATTAAACCAGAAAGTTGCCTGCAGATTATTGGAAATAATAAATGTTTAATATTTGGGTTGTAGTTGGATAATCTAAAGATCTTTGTGATGATAGCAGGAGCTCACACGTTAAATTACATTGAATTCTACATGTACTTTTCAAAGACAACATTTAAATCTTAATTCAGACTTGTGTTTATTATATCTACAAATGTATATATTCTCACAGTGAGATCCTGATTCTAGCTTTCTGGTAGACCTCTCTACTCACACTATTTCCTAATAAGGTCTCAAAGGTCAAGTCACCTGAGGTTCCTCTCAGACACCCACTTATGTGGCCAGTTTAAAGCAAAAATGGCAGTAGTGTGAAGGCATGTCAGCAGCTACAAGTTCTCCTAAAGCTTTTAGTGCCAAATAAACACACAAATAAAAAAACTATTACCTCAGTTATACCAGGAAATTAAATTTTTTTTGGCATTTGATCTTACAACAGAAATATGGCTATATATTTCTCTGTATAATAATAATAATCCTTGCATTTGATATAGCACCTTATCACGTCTTCTAGACATCTCAAAGCACTTCACAGAATATACTGTAAAGTGAATTGACTGAATATTTTGTGGGCAAAACGCAGCAGCAAATTGTGCGCAGCAGCGTCCCACAAACAGTCGTGGATTGAAATGACCAATTTTTATTTTAAGGGATTATTATTAGACGTGTGGAGTAAGGGAACTGGCCCAAGGTTACGCCTTGCCTGGAACTGAACTCAGATTTCTCCCTTGTAAGGTGAGTGCTCTAACCACTGAGCTATAGGACTCCATATTAACTGAGTTACTCAGAATTCCTGATAACTGAGTCATGAATGCATAAATACGTGAGGAAATTGAGAAAATTATCCTCACAACTACTTCACCAGCCATTTGAACATCTGCTGCAAGAGCAAACTATTTAACATAATACATACCAAAGAAATGTATGTTTGAAATCAAAAAGAATAAAAATGTAACTGTATAAACATAAGATATGATCACAGGCAATCACAGCCTTGTCAGTCTCAACAATAGTGTAATATGGGGAATAGCATTCAGTGTTGTGTTGCATTTTCTTCCCTGTGGGACGTTCAAAATTGTTGCTTTCCCATGCTGGATCTCAGCATTATTGTACTCTCCACACAGACATCTGGATTCGATATCATTTGGAGCCACATATGCCGTTCTTCCCCTTGGGAATCAGCCCAATCAACTTCATTTCCATAGCTACGCCCTGCAGAATAACAAACATTTGAAAAATTAAAACTGTGATGCCTTGATGATCATTTCTTTCTATTCATCTATTCAAAGAATATTTTGATTTGTGTAATCCATTTCTTAATCTGTGAGGCGAACAATACAAATTGCACAAACAAACAGTAAATATCAATGTTTGATTAGGTTTTGTTTCAGATTCTCTACAACAACAATACAGCACTTTTCACAATGGGAGGGTACCTCAATACATTGCACAGTTAAGGGTTTGCACCAGAGATGAGGGTTAGATTCAAGTGGGTTGGAAGCTAAGGAGGGTGGGAAGATGACCAAAGATATGGTCTAAGAGGAAGATCTTAAGATGGACCTTAAAGGAGGCAACAGAAGGGCAAGGTACCAGAGACTCTGGGATGGAGTTCCAGAGAGTGGGGACAGAAGGAGTAAAGGGAGACCACAGTTGGTGATAATCGGTAGTGAGGGGAATGTGAAGCAGCCTCCAGAGCTGAGGCTAAGGGCAGGATAGTAAAGTTTCAGAAGGTCACAGAAATAGGGTGGAGCAAGCCAGTGCAGCTGGGCAAGGATGAAGGGATAGGCTCATGGAGTTTGGTGCAGGAGAGGACACAAGTGCAGAGTTTTGAATGGTCTACAACTTGTGGAGGGAAGAGTTGGGAAGAATGGCAAGCAGAGTTAGTATAGTCAAACCTGAAGGTGCTAAATATAGATCAATAATAATATAAGTAGATTATTATATTATTCACCTACGTTTTGCCAGCAAAATATACAGTCAATACACTTTGCAGTATATTCTGTGAAGCTCTTTGAGACGTCTAAACCATGTGATAAGGGGCTATATCAAATGCAAGGATCATTATATTAAATATAAAGTATCTTGTTAAAAGAATATTAATATCATAGCATATCAATAAAATACTTTCTGCTAAATTCAGTGTCTGCAGAGCCGTGATTCCCTTCTAAGAATCATGGGATCTACTACATGCCAATCAACAACAGTCTGCATTTATATTGTATCCCTAATCCCTCACATCGAGTAGGTCCCAGAGCGTATGACAGTGGCAGAGCATGTTGCCGAGCGGAGAGGGAGGTGACCTTAGGCACAGTCGAATCACTAACATTTGGAAATCCCACTGTTAGCAAGTGGCAAAAAGATTACTCTTTGCAGAGATTGACATGGACCAGACCTCATTACTTGTTACATTACCTTTGATGTTTTACAAGCATCTATTGCAAACCTAATTCAATTGGGAAAATGGGAGTATTAAAAGCCACCACTAACAAAGGAGAATGTGGCGGGGATTGATACGTAATCTCTGCTTAATCAATTTTCTATTCAAATGCAAAGTACAACACAATTCTTCAATAATACACAGACCTAACAAACTAACTCATGTGTACCAAACAAAAATACAAAATACTGCAGATCTTGGAAATCTAAAACAAAGACAGAAGTTGCTGGGAAAACTCAGTAGGTCAGGCAGCATCTATGAAGAAAGGAAAAGTGAGTTAACGTTTCGGGTCCATGACCCTTCGTCAGAACTTTGTTAACTCATGCATACATTTACACAATCACCTCCCATTTGTAAAACTACTTCCATTATTTTGCAAATTGGAGGGGAAACAGATGCCTGCAAGGCCACTGCCAGTCTACATTCCTCTTGTACGATGTTTCTGTAGAGTGTTTATAATGGTGTTTTCAGTTAGATTACTCTTCTCAAAGTAAGACAGATTTGGCAAATAATGGTTTTGTGCTAAACATGCAAACGCAAACACCATCTTCAATTCCCTTTAATTTCACGGTACTAGAAATATGCTAGACTTGATTACTGGGATGATTGATCCCAACCAAGGTTGTGAGGATTGGGCTCAGCATTCCTTGTCTGGGAAATGGAAACATTAGCCACAGTTCCTGCAATCCAATTACTGTATTCCTTGTCCAGAGTTGAAAAACCCAGAGGGATATTACAATCTGAAATTCACCGCTTTCAAAAGGGAATTGGATATGTATCTATACTTGAGAAGGAAAAAAATTGTTTGGCCTTGGGATAAGAGTGGGGGAGTGGGACCAGTTGGAAAGCTCCATCAAATGGCCTTCTTCTGTGCTATACGATTCTATGATATGGAGTTAAAACATGTTTTCAACCACATTCCAAAGGCATTCTAATGTTATTTTCTGTGTGCTTAGTGCCAACAGCAAGCGATCAGCTGATTGGGAGGCATAACCCATTCCTTGTGCTAATTCACACAAAATGTTGAGAAACTACTGCAAATGTTATCCCCAATGTTCTTTGTCCTTCCTGTCAACAAGTAGAAAAAAAAGATTTTATTTATGAAAATAAAAGATAAAAGATATGAAAGAGTTGAAAAGATTACCATCGCCAATGCCAAGCCTGATACCACCCAGAAACACATTGCTGGAGAGGGATTCTTTGTCCCAAACAGTCAGCTCCAAACAGACATTCTGCAAATCATTCGGGTATAATCCACTGTAGATGAAGATATGGTTCCAATTAGGGTTTACACTCTTCTTAACAACAGGGGTTTTGTGCTTTGATGTTTTGTTATTGTCAGGAAGTAGATATCTGGAATAAAAAACAGTAACAAACAGTAATTAAGCATGCAGTAACCTTGGGAAATTAAACATCTTTCATCAATGATGATGTTAGATTTCCACTGGAGGTGTGGATCTCTGTATGGTTCCACTGTTCGGATGAGATCTCTGTGAGACATTGCTGTGTGCAATTGGCTGCTGTGTTTAGCTCTACAGCCATTACACTTTACAGTATATTCTGTGAAGCGCTTTGAAACGGGTCAAAGACATGGTAAGTAGCTATATCAAATAAAAGTATTATTATTAAGGTTTGTTAAGTTGTTCTCGGAATTCACAAATGTTTATATGACCAAAGAGTAGCCCACATCTCAAACACATGTTGTGGATCTGACCAGATTTGAGGCCAGTTCACACTATTATGCCAGTGGTTACCCAAACCATAAAAAAACTAAGAAAGCCTGTGTGGCTTTAACTAGAAAGCTGTTAGGTAGACTGAGCAGATAAGACTGCTAATATATGAACTTGATGAGAATATTAAAACCAATCACAGTACACACATTTTCAGAAGAAATCAATAACACAGATCTCATTTTACATCCAGATATCTGTTATAGTGCATTTATCTTCACACTACATCAATGTGAATTAAACTTCACAAAATAGAGTTTATGATGACATTTTCATTCCATATCTCTATAATAACGGTGTATAATCTTTTATCCAATATATTTATATGATGCAGTAATATTTCAAAGGACTGTATGTACACTAAAGTCATCAAGTTTTGAATGTGAAATAGATACCTTTCCTGGACATGTAATTGTGGTTGAGGTTATAATTAGAGAGGCAAAATGTAGTGGCCTGCAATCTTCTAAAATTAACTCTTTTTGGAGCAACACTTGCTCCAAAAAGAGCAAGTTGTACGATCCTTTCTTTCTATTGAATGCAACAGTTTTATTGTTTGTAGTAAATCTTGCTCAAATCAAAGGCCTGAAATTCCATCACACCTTAGACTGTAAAACCATTCATCTGAAATGTTTCCACAAAATAGTGGGAAATTCTTAAATTTAGCCTTAATTTGGAAGCTAGTTTTCCAAAGTTATTCAAAAGAACTGGTTCTAAATTAAAAATGATTTTAAGAATGTTCCACAATTCTGTGCGATTTAAAATGTTGAGGTGAAGTGTTCTTATAGGCTTCAGAGTAAGTACCACTTGAGTTCTAAAAAATTACACAATAACCACAAAAGTTTTTTTTAGGAGCATTCAAGAGAAGGCCATGAGAGCCACACAGAGACTGACTGAATGAGACAGACAGGTGGAATCTTCAATAATTTAGCAATTTAGCTCTATTACCAAATAATTAATTTCTTAAGTCGATAAGAATGTATTTACATGATACCCATCTACCCGAGTCCATTTCTTAGCTAATAAGAAACTGACACAGGTTGAATAACTTACCCCTTAACAAATGTATCCGAGGTTCCTCCTGTTTTTACTGCAGTTAAATTCTTTGCTTCCTTAATGAGTACCTTAAGTTGGCCACCACTAGCTATCTGGGCAGAACCTTTCTTTCCTTTACCGAAGCTCCTTTTAGCTGTGCAAAATAGAAGAATTTTAATGTATTAATATTACAGGTGACAAGAGTTAATATGAAACTAAGGCAAGTGTATATTTTTAAAACACAAACATGAAAAAATTGTTCTATGGTCAGCATATTTTGTCTCAATTTTTTTCTTCCAACTTTTCTCTTAATAATAATAATCCTTACATTTGATAAAGCGCTTTTCACGTCTTCTGGACGTCTCAAAGCACTTCATAGAATATACTGTAAAGTGAATTGACTATACTGTATATTTGTGGGTGAAACACGGCAGCCAATTGCGCACAGCAGTGTCCCACAGTCATGGATTTAAATGACCAATTTTATTATTGTGTTTTTTGGGAGGGATTATTATTAGGCATGTGGAGTAAGGGAACTACCCAAGGTTTCGCCCTGACCTGCCTGGATTCGAACACAGGTCTCGTCATGCTTGTAAGGCGAGTGCTCTAACCATTGAGCTACAGGACTCCACAAAAAACATATACTGATGGTTGAGGCATAATTTTCTACACTATTCATCAATTCTACAGTACTTCTTCCCCTGAAGGTGCTGACTTCATAATTCCATTGGTGATAATTCCCACTATTAACCAAGTCAAGTCCTCAAGAAAGATTTACTGTTGTAATGCTCATTCATCAGCATCATTTACTACCAGACACTTTGTCGTGCAAGTATTTAACTCCTTGACTTGATAATTATTCACTATCCAAAGTAACAAATATGGAAGAGAAAATGGTGGATGATTGTTGAGACATGAATCCAATACCATTTGATGCATCTCATTGGGCCCATTAAATCCAGATCATGCCCATTAAATCAAATGATGAACGATTATCTGAACAGACTTTTACAGCCTTCAAAGTTAAATTCTTATTGCAGCGACAATACCATTCAACACAATGTCAAGGTGAAGGCATGAATATTGTACATATTTATAATTTTAGAGAAAGAGAAGTTTTCTTTAAACATTTTTTGAAAAGGATTTATAATAATTTACTGTTCTCACATCACTGAATTCTTCCCATTTAAAAATGCAGACTGGTTTCTTGGATTGGATATTAATGCTAAAGTTTGAATTTACCAGCACAGTAATGAAACTACAATGAACATTTTAATCATTTGTTTATTCTTTCCTTTGAAATAACTTCATTCATGATAATGATCAGTTCCATTATTAAATGTGACCTTAGTTGCGCTGCTATATGATTACATAAGCACTTCTCAGTTCTATCAGCACTTTAATATTTCACCTAGAAAACTGTAATACAGTATGTGTAAATTTACTCACATTCAGGATGATTTGGTTCAACGGTCAAATACTGGCCAGGTGGAGTATAACACAAAGAAACTGTCAGTTCTCCTTTGTATTGTAGAACAGTATCAACAATAGGTTCGAACTATGAACAAAGTAAATATTTCTGTAAGTATATGACTAAAATGTTCTAAATATATTGATTACCTTTAGCAGCTTAAACGAATAAACTAGTCCATGAACATATAGATATACAAGAATAACAAGAAAACCAGCTGTGTGACACATAATTAAATTAAATGAGTCTTTGTCAAGGGTTTTAAATACATGGTCTAGGATAGTTCGACACCCCAGTGCAGCATTTAGAGAGCATTGCATTGGTAGAGGTGTTGATAGGTGAGAAGTTAACGCAATTTCCAATCTGCTTGTTCAGAGGGAAATTGAAGAAACAATAAGACTATTTGAAAAAAGAAAGGAGTTTCTTCCAGACATTATTAAATGTAATATTACTGTTAATTGGAACCTGACATAATAATAATCCCTGCATTTGATCTAGTGCCTTATCCTGTCTTTGAGGTGTCTCAATGCGCTTCACAGAATACAGTGTAAAGTGAATTGACTGTATATTTTGTGGGTGAAATGCATAGCCAATTGCACAAGCAGTGTCCCACAAACAGTCATGAATTAAGTGACCAAATTATTTTTATTTACTTTGAAGTAATTATTACACCCAGAAATGTGATCCGGCAATTGACTAACAGCCAGGTTCCTATTTACTGCTTGGTAAACAGAGGCATGTGTGTGGAGTAAGGAAATTGTCAAGAGTTTCACCCAGCCGGAAATCAAATTCAGGTCACTCGCTTGCGAGGCAAGTGTTCTAACCACTGAGCCAAGGATTCCACAATGTCACTTGTTCATTTATGTCTCTCCAATATGAAAAGGGAAACACATTTTCACAATCATTCATCTATGTTTTATTGTATGGATGCGTTGTTTCTCAAAGGTTGGTCTGGATTTCTATGACAAGATATTTATTAAATTCACCTTTGGCTGCAATGGAATCCATTCCTCAACTTGATTTTCAAAATCCCAGGAATCAAATGGAATCTCCACTTCACCGAGGAAGCTGTTCCGTCCAAACCTATCATTGTGCCAGACTGAAAGCTGTAGAGTTCTCGTCTCAAGTTGTGTGTGACTGATAACGTACTGCAAAAAGAGTTGGGAAGTTGATATAATGTACGGTTGACAGGTGAGGGAGTCAGATACTGCATCACTGAGAAATTTCCATTATTTACTATCAGATAAAATTAATGAGCGTAAAACAAATGGTTAATCTCAAAATGATTACTCACACCTTTTCACTAAAATGCTGCTTTATAAACTATTTCCACCAACATTATGAGCTGTGTGTTCAAGCCACACTATCTACTCATTTCTAGCTTATCTTAAAGCATTATCCTGGATTTACTTTCTTTATCCTCTTAAGTACTTCAGATATACATCGTCTATTTGCAAAAAACAGGAACTTTCGAACACATAATGATGGGAGTTAATCAAACCGTTTAACCGCAAAAAAAACATCAGACTAACAGACCCTTAATGTTTCATTGAAGATTGGATTTGCTGTGTTCGATTTCAGCTTAGTCTTGCGCTTACTTTGACGAGATTTGTCTGGGAGGAGGTATGTCTTCACATAACTGCAAGTCAAACCAAATTGCAATCAGTTGTGACACACAGAAAAATACCCTTGTAATGGGAGCAGTTAGGCACTATGAATAACTAAAATGGTTACTGTTCATACAGAAATAACCACCAGGACTTGAGCCTCTGAAATTAGCAGCTCTTCATATGTTTTTTCGGTTAGCTGGGTGTCTACCATGTGTAGAAATCCATCACCATGCTTACGGCAAATTGAGATTTCCATGCTTCCTACCTACACATGGAAATCCTAGAGATAGATTGTTGGAATTCAATGTGCACTCTCTCTGGAGGGGTGCATCCTATTCACCTAATTTTGGAAAGTTTAAGGTGCAGGTTGGCAAGAGCCAAGGCTTGGGGACTCCAGAGTAATTGACAGCCCAGCCAGCCTGGCTCATCAGTAGGACCTGGAAGGCCAGACCAGTCACTGGGGGCAGGGAGCCATCCCACTCAGTTGAGCTACTGCTGGAACCTTTAACCAACTGAAGCCACATAGCTTGCCATTGCTATTGCTGTCCGGCAAGCATTCCCGCTCCTTGTCCAGCTAGGACAAAACTACATGTTAGGGCTTTGGTTTGCAAGGTTAACAGGAGCGTTGTGGGATGACTCCCTGCCCCCAGTGACTAGTCTAACCTTCCAGGTCCTGCCGATGAACCAGGCTAGCTGAGCTACTATCAGCAGTGCCAAGTAGGGTCCGGCGATATATCGATATATCGCTAAAACCCGATATAATTTTCATATTGATACGTCGATATAGGCATTTCAAAAATATCGAAAAATCGATATATCGAGGGAAAAAATCGGAACGCGCGCACACTGAACTACAAGACCCAGAATGCTCATCTCTATACACAATGCACAGACCGAGATGCAAAGCCACCATATTGTATTCATAGTCCTAGAATATAATATACAGGTATGCAAGGGGTGAGGGGAGAGAGACGGCTGGGTGGGGGGAGGGGGATAGAGACGGCTGGGGGGGGGGGAGGGGGAGAGAGACGGCTGGGGTGGGGGAGGGAGGGAGAGAGAGAGACGGCGGGGGGGAGGGGGAAAGAGACGGCTGGAGGGAGTGGGGGGGGGTGAGAGACGACAGGAGGGGGGGGGTGGGAGAGAGGGACGGTGGTGGGGGGGGGGAGGAGAGAGGGATGGCGGTGGGGGGGGGTGGGTGGGGGGAGAGACGGGGTGGATGTGATAATATACAGATAGATAGAGATTGGGGGGGATGTGAGAGAGAAGAGAGACACAGAGACACAGACAGAAAAACACAGAGATAGAGAGAGTGAGTGTGAGAGACACAGAAAGAGAAATATATTTACCTCCTGAGGAGATAGGCCCCGAATGCACGCGCTGCGCGTGCATCCGCAGTACGAAAAACCATAAAATATCGATATTTCGGTATATCTCAATATGAGCCCTTCGATATATCTAAATCGGAAAATTTCCATATCGACGGACCCTAGTGTCAAGGAATAATGCGCGATGCCTGGCTCAGGAATTGGACTACCAAGACCACTATAGAGGGTTAGCTCAATTCCAACATTCCATTGGTAGGCATGTCAGCTTGGAGCCATTTCAGCTCCAAGGTGACTCAACATACCCGGCCCCTCAAGGAAGACAGAAGAATTTATATGGAACACTCTCGAAAAAAGGAAAAATGCTTACGGGTCAGTTCTCCGCTTCCTTTCATCTGCAATTGCTAGATTACGGCACTCCTTCACATTAATGTTTAGTGCCCCACTTTTGTAGTTATAGTTGACCGCAAGCAGAATTTCCCCACTGATATTCACATTGCCATAATCCCCCGTTTCACTGTACACACTCAACATGCTATTCAAACTGGTCTGCAAAGAGAAACAAGCAGATGTTAAGATGTAATAATATATTACTATTGACCATCTTATTATATAATGCTCATTTACATCAACTTATATCCAGAATATGCTATAGTAGCAATGCTATTCATCTAAAAATTGACAATGGTCCCAATTTCAGTTTCATATTATGAAGTGCATTCCCTAAATTTAATTCTAAAAAGGCTAATTTATCTGAGTTGAATGAAACAATTTGTTTGCAATGTTGCTTTTGCTATTCCGTATCTCCTGCACCAAGCTTTGTGACCCGATCTTCCCCAATGTCACCCGACTCCATTGGCCCCACATCATTCAGAAGATTCAAGATCCTGGTCCTCACCTTTAAAGCCCGCCATGGCCTTGCTCCACACTACCTTTATGACATTCTAAACCCTACCAAACTGTCTGCTCACTCCGTTCAGCGGGCTCCGTCCTGCTCCATGTCTCCCGACCCACCTGCCCCACCAGGGTGTATGAGCCTTCAGTCACTCTGCCCTCACTCTGGAATTCTATCCCTCCACCTCATCCCCTGCCCAGCTTCCTTCAAGTCCCGGCTCAAGCCCCTCCTCTTCACTGTGCTATCGGTTACCCCCCTTCCCCTCACTTCCTCCACCTTCCCCGATCCCAACCCCAGCTTGTGTCTGAAAGACTGTCTATCCAGCACCTTGGGACGTCCTTCCGACGTGAAAGGCACTATACAAATGTAATTTTTATGTTGTTGTTGTTTGTATCCTCAACTGTCCATGAGATGATATAGAGCCTTTAAACATCCAAAGAACTGTTAACCAATCACTCACTGAAATTATAAACAATACCTGTTGTCACACTTGACATTTGAGCTTTAACTTCTTGCAAAATGCAGATTGCCTAAAATCAAAATTTCTTGAGGTTTTAAAATAGTATATGCTTTACTTGAAAAATGAAGAGATAAAAGAAATAGATGCACTTGTGATTAGTTAAACTGCTAGCAAGGACACTCACAGTTTCTGCATCATGATCAGGTACATTGAGGAATGTCCCCTTCTTGTCAGAGCTTGATTGATTGTTCTTTAAAGGGCATGCAATAATCAAAGAAGAATAGGAAGAGATTGCAGAGTGACAGTGAGAACAGTGCTGTAGTACAGGGAAGTATAGAAGTCAAAAATGCATAGCCGTGATCATTTCTACTAGTATACCATAGTTCAACAACTTGCATTGATACAGCACCCATCCTGTAGACTGACATATTGCTGAGCAAGGGAAGAGGTTAAAGGGAGGAGACCAAAGTAAAGCCTTGGTTGAAACTGGTAGGTTTTAGGTGAACTTTAAAGATAAATAAAGAGGGACTTAAGAAGGACTCTCAAATGTAGAATCCTTTTAGAAATTTCTACTTTTAAAAAGCCTTCAAAAACCTTTAAAGATCCACCACAAAAAATGCTAAGGGTGACATAAATGACATCAATTAAAATTTCCGCATAGTAGAGAAAATAAAAAGACAGTTTCTAATGAAATAGTTTTTGTTAAAGAATACAGTAAACTCCTGATTTACCAGATTCTGGGCATCTGGAATTCATACCTAGCTGGAACAGGCTCGAAAGCAACACTTTTCACTGAGCTTGTTGGTCTTCTGTGGCCAGGGAGATCAACTTAGACTCAATTACAATCCCTCGAACAGAAAACTTGTTCACTATATTCTGCCTGTGGTATTCAAACACTACCAGCATTAACAGAATTTATTGTCATTTAAAAATATCGGAGGCAAAAAAAGCCAGTAAATGCCAGTATCAGCTTTGTAATTGCATTTAGCTGGAAATTCCAGCTCAACAGATTGGATCTTCCCCCTCCCTCCAGTTGGTCTGGCTAGCCAGAGTTTTAGTGTACATGGAACAATTGTAATTTTTGTTTGATCAGGTGTCAGGTGTCTAACACATATGGAAACTCATCGCTATACTTAGGAGTATCCAACCCAAACTGAGAATTCATGCATCTATGGATTTTCCAGAGATAGATTATCAGAATGGAATATGCACCCTCTCTCTCAAGGGTAGCATCCTTTCTACCTAGATCCAGATTAGGCGCAGGTTTGTCATTAAATACTAGTTTAGCTCTAACTAGCTAAACCCACAAGCTTGACATTGATAGCACTGTTTGGCAAGCTTTATCGCTGCTTGCCCAGCTAAGATCACCTTAACCGTTACAGCTTTGACTTGCAAGGTTAACGGGGGGCTATGTGGGAGGATTACAGCCTCTCCTACTCCTGCCAATGAAGGCTAACATTAATCTTTGGTATGTTGGTCTTTTCCTGAACTTGCTTTATGGACATTTCTGCTGTATATCTTGTTGGAGCTGCTTTTGTTTCTTGAAATAATTCTTCAGAAGACCATTTTTACATTAAAGTGTGTAGTTAATTATTTTCCAAATTATGGACACTCTGAAATGCTGTGTTAACAATGTAATTCTAGACTCAGATGGAATTTCTACTTATTAGTACTTTAAAAGATTAACATTGTTGCCCAACACGATCTAAAGGCAATTTATGCCTTACCAACTCCCATTATTAGTATTGTAGTTAGATGCATGCATGAGAAGATTGAGGTTAACTTTCTCAATTGGCTACCAACAAAACAGGAAAAGGGGGAACAAGCTGGGAGAAAAGTTCAGCTCCTGGCTCTCGCAGCTGTTACTTGGATCGCAACCAATTGGAAAAAATCGGGATCATGTCTGCTGCAGAATAATTATTATCCATTACTGTCAAAAGCATTTTATGTGCTACAAACTCCCATTAAAACAAACCCATTCTTTATTATTCATCCAAGACAACATTTAGGAACTTACAGTTGATAATCCACTTGTCATGCTGCTTAGTACACTGTTTGGTCGATATATAGAAACCAAATCATCAATGTCTTCCTCCTCCTCTTCCTCTTGCTCCATGTAATCCTGAACAGTAAAATGAGTTTGAATATTTGCTTTAATTAAAATCATTGCATTTGATTACACTACACTATAAAGTGTAGGGAATACTTGTAGGCAAATGCAGCAGCCGTTTTGCACACAGCAATTTCTCATAAACCACATGAATTGAATGAAAAGATATTCTCTGTGGGACTGCTGGCAAAACAATGGGAGAAACTCTGTGCTTCACTTTTCGAATATTACACAGTGGGATCTTTAACGTCCATCAAACAGATAGACAGGACCTTGGTTTAACACATCCAAAGGATGACATCTCTGTCAATGCAGCATTCCCCAATACTGTTTTAGAATGATAGCCTATGTGCTCAAAGTTCAATCTGGGAGCTTGAACCCACAATAACACTAATGTTTATATTTAGTATGGAGCCTTATCATGCCATCGAGACATCTCAAAGTGCTTCACAGGATATACTGTAAAGTGGATTGACTATGTATTTTATGGGCAACAACTTTCTAACTCAGAGGCTAGAGTGGTATCAACTGAGTCAAGGTGACACTCTTATTCTTTATTGTTGCTTCCCAAAAGATTACATCGAATGAAGATTCAATTATTTATCATATTGGTTTGCTATAGTGCAAACGTTTTGGGCATGCAATGAGTACAGAAAATGTTAAGCGCTTCTGCTGCAAATGAATTCTAAAGCCAGCAATATTGAAACAAAGACATAACTAAAGGCTACATAGCCGTTCATCTTTACTTTAATACAATCAAACACAGCATATCATTCCTGAAATCTTTAAAGATCACAAATATGTACAACTGCATTGCAATAAAGACTACTGTACCCAAACTGCCTTCTTTATTAACTATGAAGTTAACAAATGGGGTGGCTTATAATAATAATCCTTGCATTTGATATAGCGTTTTTCACATCTTCTAGACATGTCAATGCATTTCACAGAATATACTATAAAGTGAATTGTCTGTATATTAGTGGCAAACTGTCTTTCACGCTGCTTGTGAAAGCTAGGATTTTTGTCATTAAATAGAATAATTTAATCAATCCTGAATTTTAGTTAGGGATGACAATACATAATGAAGTAAATATAAATTGCTGATCAATTTTTTCAATGCCAAGAGTATTCTGGGCAAGAATGTAAATGGCCTATAACACCCATCTCAGATAATTTTTGCATCAAATCCTGAAATGTATGTTTAGTGATACATGAAACTGAGGAGTAAAAATATAGGATTTCATAATAGGTTTAATGTGATATAACTAGCGATGCATATTGATTAACTTACTGACTCACCAAATAATGTGATTTAATTATCATATCAACACTGCATTTTTACCCCTAAGTGTAAACGATACAATGGTTTTTCTCTGAAAGTGTACTCTGACTAACCGAATGATTCACTTCAACAGCAGTTATCATGAAGTCCTCTTGTCACCAATAATAACTGTACCTGGCTGATTCCAGGTTGAAGCGTACATTATATAGATGCAAAGATAAGTAAATGCCAGGATCCAAACTCCAAACATTCAATAAGCAAATTGTTCTAATGAAACTCTAGACAATATGGCTCTGTAGTGTTTCCTTGTGTGTCCACTTTGTTTGATTATTGGAGAATCTTAGTTAAAAACATATGACTGTGTTATTTATTTCATTCTGTAAATAAATGCCTTCTTGTGGCTGTCAAACAAGAGATTTTTAAAATACTTTAAAAATGTATGAGTATTGTTTTCAACTAACCTTAGCTTCATTAAGGCCTCCAGGCACAGAACTACACCTGAGGCTTATGGAATCCTCATCCCCTTGTATAAAAGATCCACTCAGGTCGAACTCAGACCTACTGCGATCTGCAGGGCAGAAATAAGAAAGATTAATTGTGGGTATGGTTAGTTAGATAGCACAGGTCTTAAAGGTCAATTAAACTGTCCTGATTAAAGGCACAGTCTGGTACAGCACAAATCCATACAGGCTAGAATCTCACAAGTTCAAATACAGTTAGTACAAATGGGATCCAATTGGGGATTTTATAATGGGCTTGAGTGTCTCTTGACTGTGAGTGAGAGAAAAGTCACCTTGTGCTTCCACTTCTGACAGAAACAAGAGTCCGTGCTTTCAGGAGAGGAGAGGAGAGGAGAAAATTACCAACAAAATGAAAGTGTCCTGATATTATTGGCTGCCGTGTTTTGCCCACAAATATACAGTCAATTCACTTTGCTGTATATTCTGTGAAGCGCATTGAGACATCTAGAAGACGTGTGAGGCACTATATCAAATTCAAGGATTATTATTATTATTTTAATGCTACAAATTGCCACTGTCCTGAATGAGCATCACACACTGATGAAATCACCATGCCAACATCACACTGGCAATGTCTGTTTCGAGGCTTCTCTTTTTACTAAATGTATTGTGTTTGATTACCACTTAAAATGATTAGTGCCAGACGTCAGACAAATTTAAAGGGCCGTTAATGTCCATGGAAATGAGGAAAGGAGAATTTATTGGATAACCCTGAAACAACCAGTGACAGCCTGTGTACAAAATGATTGTGATCTATCACTGCACATCAGCAAGTCCATAGTCTCCTGATAGACTGCTTTATCTTCATCAGTGTGAATTAGTTTCTCAAATAGTTTTAGTGGCTAGTACATAACAACAACAACCACAACAAAATTAGATTTGTATAGCGCCTTTCAAGTCAGGAGGACGTCCCAAGGCACTGGACAGTTACTGCTTCAGACCTGAGCTGAGGACAGGATGGGGTGGGGTGGGAGGAGTTGCTGATGGGTCCATCGAAGAGGAGAGTCTTGACATGAGACTTGAAGGAGGCCAGGAAGGGGACGAGGTGGAGGGACTTCAGGATGGAGTTCCAGAGGTTGGGGGCAGAGTAACTGAAGGCTCGCCCGCCAATGGTTGGGCAGGTGGGTCAGGGGACGTGTAGCATGCCAGAGTCTGCTGAACAGATGGGGCGGGCAGGTTGGTAAGCGGATAGGAGGTCATGGACATAGGGTGGGGCAAGGTTGTGGAGGACTTTAAATGTGAGGACCAGGATCTTGATTTGTATCTTCTGGATGATGGGGAGCCAATGGAGTCGGACAAGGATGGGGGAGATGGGGTCACGGAGTTTGGAATGGTAGAAGACATGGGCTGCAGACTTCTGGATTATCTGCAGCCTGTAGAGGGAGGAATTGGGAAGGCCGACCAGCAATAACTGCAGTTACTTTTTTTAAAAAAATTGAAAACACAAGCTAATGTCCGTAAGCAATTACATGAAAAGCTTACCATGGAATGTCATTTTTGTATGAATTTAATGTCTCCACGTATAATTTCTATTCTCATTAAATTAAATCACTGGCCTCTCTGCTCCTTCTGACCTCTTCTTGCTGGGATAGAGTTTTACGGATGCTGGCTACTCTACCGCCCAAGTGGTCATTGTCTATGACTAAGCCTTGGTAGTGGGTGTTGGAAAGGGCACTTAGCCGTAATGGCGTAACAGCCAAGCCTAACCTCTCCCCACGCAGCTGCCATACTTGCATATATCCAGTAGAGAGTGCTCTAGAGCAATGGTTCTCAACCTTTTTCAGTAATGTACTCCTTGTTAATTTTCAACATTATCGTGTACCCCTACCCAACCAGATACACACACACCACCCCACTCATTCCACTTGCATTTTATGACCAAGCTTTTCTTATATAACAAAGTAACTAGCAAATACAAAACGAGGGGAATAACAATTAAATATACAATTTAGAAGGCTATAAAACACTCAATAAGAGAGCAAAATAAATCAATGTACCACCACCGTACCCCGTGGAAGTAATTTTGTACCCTCTGGGGTACATGTACCCCTGGTTGAGAACCGCTGTTCTAGAGCACTAGGAGTGGCAGGTCTTCCCCTCCCTATACCTGGAAAGGCCGGGACCAATTTTGTCTCCCAACCAGGAAAAAACACAGATGTTTGGAATTGTGAAGAGAACTTTTTAGCACAGGCACCAAGAAACAATTCTTTACACAAAATATAATCAACAGGAGGAAGAGTTAGCTAGAAAGGCAATAAAGACATTCTTGAAGGATGAGATAAAATGGGTCAAAGGTCACTTTGCCAGCCAGCAGGAGGTGATTTAATCAGCATACTATAACTCCTGAGGAAAGGGTGCCTGTGGAGATATCAGTAGTAAGGGGCTGGTAAATATCAGCTTCATGAACCAGTCAGAATTATATTCTCTCTATATATATAAGTCGCTGAGGATGTTGAGGCGATCGGAGCAGAGGCAGAGGGAAGCTAGGAGGGTGGAAATATCGGAGGTGAAGGTGGGGGAAGATTTTAGGTAGTGGTAAATTAGGAGAATTTTGAGTGAGAGATGGGAGGGGTGGCAGAAGTGAGGGAAGGCAGAGCGGGTCAAGGCTTGAAGGATGCCTAGCTTCCTCCCTTGACTCCTTCAATGCCAATCTCAAGACCCTCCTTTTCGATCGTGCCTTCTGCCATTCTCCCAACTCTCTCCCTCCCCTCCTCCTTACCCTCCTCTCCCCCTTGCTCAGGTCACGACCCCTGACTGATCAGTGCCTTGTGATGTCCTCCCAATGTGAAAGGTGCTCTATAAATGTAATTCGGTTTTTATTATTATATATCAGGATAGTTTGTCCCTTCCTTTCCCCCTTACTTACTCAACTTTGAAGACTTACATTTTAATAACATGCAACTCAGCAAAGAACCAGGAAAATAGAACACTAAACATTTTGAGACATAGGTAGTGATAATTGGAGGGCTTCACCTTTAGAGCCCTCCATGGCCTTGTCCCACCCTACCTGACCTTTAAGCACTCTGTGGCCTTGCCCCACCCCATCTCTGCAACGTCCTAAAACCCAACTAACCTGTCCACTCCCTCCGCTCCGCAGACTCCTGCCTGCTCCATAACCCCTGACCCTCCTGCCCCACCGTTGGCGGGCGAGCCGTCAGCCATTCTGCCCCTCTAGAATTTCATCCCACAATCCATCTACCTCGCCCCCTCAATAACAACAACAACTTCGATTTATATAGCGCCCTCCACGCTGGACGGCATCTCAGAGCCCTCTCTAGCATCCTTCAAGTCCCCTCAAGATCATCCTCTTCAATGGTGTCATTGGTCACCCCCTTCCCCTCCCTTCCCTCCACCCTCCCCAATCCCGATCCCAGCTCTGGTCTGAAACACTGACTGTATAGCACCTTGGGACGTCCTCACGATGTAAAAGGCAGTATACAATTATAATTTTGTTGTTGGTGTTCTTGATAATGGATCAACCAGCACATACGATTGAATATTTCATAAAAGTAGTAAAAAGCAAGTACATACCTGATGAAATTGAGTATTTGGAAATGGCTATTGTAGGTGTATTGTGTTTTCCTCTGGACAGATCTTCAGAAATACTGTTACTCATTTGCAGAGTGTCAATGCTGTCTGAAGATGCTGCCTACCAATAAAATACAAAACATCACTAGATACAACATTTTAAACACTGTGGAAACTGTTTAGAAATGTTCTTGATTAATTTGTTTTTCTTTTGTTCATTTAAATATATATAGATATATATATATATATATCAGTGCACTTTTAAACAGCTTTTAAAGAACAGTTTTATTCTTGAAATGGAAGGATTTTCTGAAGATCCTAAAGGATATTCTTAGTTCACAGGGAGTTGTTTGGAACATGTACTCTTAAAAACACAAGCTATACATCCATGATGATTCTTCCTGGCAAGAGCTCACCTTTCAATTTTTGGTACTCAAAAGAAACATTTCATGACTGTAATACTACAAAGATAATAATAAGAACAAGAGTTAAAAAATACATGTATTAAATTTTAAAGAAAAGTATTGGGAGTTATGTATGACCTTTCTTATCAATAGGTATTAACCTGATGTGATATATATCGTTGAATTTCTGCAGGTCAGTGTGATATACTTCCAAATATTGTTACTGGTAGCAATTGTGAATATTACACTTTAGATCTTAATATCTTTTGGCAAGTACTGTACTAATTATCTATTGTTCTATTGATTTTTAAAAAATAAGGTGCAGGCTAATATTCGGCATACAAAGTGTTCCCCTCAGCCTTTCTTTTAGGTTGCTCACGGTTCTCGTCTTATGTCCTCAGATTTCCTACCACCTGTACTTTTGCTTTTAATGAAAACAAGTCTTGATGAGTACATGGACTTGTGAGTCATTGCAACGTTTTTTGAACAAGAAACATTTTTGCAAGCATCTAACCATTTCCACTTCAAATGGAGTCTGAGACAGACAAACTATTATGATTAGTCATTGTGAAACAACTGCATTTCCTGCAGTTCATGTGCCAAACATGTTACTCAATTGATCACAGTGGTGGTCAAAATCAGAACATTGTATATGTAAAAGTAACATCTAATACTCATTGACAATAAGGTTTATGCAAATTACAAGATAGAATTAATCTGTGTGATATTTTACTGCATTCCTAAATAATAACAAACAAACCAACTTACATTTATATAGCGGCTGTCATATAAGGAATGGCTTACCTTGATGTAATCTGATGCAATGTTGTGTTTGCTCAGTGATGGTGAAGTCTGTGCAACTGGGGTAGTAGTTCTGCTGCGGTTAATATATGGTAAAGAGGACCTGAGACCATCCGGAGTTACTTGCATCGCATTAGTCTTCACTCCAAATGAATTTCCCCTGTGTAATTCAATAACACATGTTTGAATTCAATATTTTCTCAGACCCAAATTTAAACTTGTTATACAGTAAAAGCCTATTTATCTGGCACCCTCGGGACCTGGCCAATGCCGGTTAAAGCGTATGCTTTAATTTTATTCAGGCGAAATTTTTTTTAAATTATTTTTTAAAATTATTTTATTTAGACGAAAACACAATTTATTATTTTTTAAAATTAAATTTAGAAAAATTTATTTTTCCGGATAAATTCCGGCTGATCAAATGCAGACTTTTTTTTGGAGGTGCTGGTGATACAGAAGTTATGATTGATCAAGTGCCAAATAAACGGGCTTTTACTCTACAATACAATATAAATTTACTTTTATAAAATGCCTTTCATGACACAAGGATGACCCACAGTGCTTAACAATCTTGGCTTGACACCTGAGCTGGAGTTGGGAGTCGAGATATATTTTATAAAAATGATTTTTTTTTTACAAAACTGTCACAGTTTTAAACTAGAATAATATAGTGGATCACAAGGAGATGCAGACATGCATGTCCAAATAGGGAAGCTTTTTAACAACCTTTTGAACTCATGCCAACACATTAAATAGGAGTTATTCATCCAACCTTTGCTGTAATATCTATTTCTTGAAGTGTATTACAGTAAAAATATACCTTGATCATTAATATCGACCAATCCACAAGTTATATTCAAGCTGTACACACCAAGCACTACCATTTGACTCTCTCAGATCTGCATCCCAGATATGTTTATTGTCCCATTTATCGTGTCATACAACTTCTACATTTGGTTAGCGGGGATGTTCACCATCCTAAAAATCCCAGTAGGTGTTAAACGTTTAAAGCTCTTCTAGCTACTGATTCAATAGTGAATCATGATGCTAATAGGATTTTTTTTAGCTCTATCACTCAACTGTAATTCATGTGGGCATTAATGGTGTTTGGGAAACAACTATATAGTCAATGCACAAGACCACTGATGAAGTAAATACAGTAGCTATGTTCTGCTTTTATTTTCACAAAGCTGCTGGGTTATATCATGAAATTAAAAAAACATATTCTCAATAATTGTGTTCAGCAATTTATTTAGATGGAAAGGAACCTTCTATATAAATCCTACTTCCACAATGTACCAGGGAAACAACAACTTTAAAGAAGACATAATTTATAATATAATAATAGTCTTTGCATTTGATATAGTGCTGTATCATGTCATTGAGGATATGCTGAGGAAGTAGACAACTAAGCATGAAACACCATGAATTATCCAGCCTATGAAACCAGAGAACAAAGTTGCTGTGTTGCTGAATTCAATCCCTCACAATATATGAACTTGCCCAAATTCTAATAAAATGTTTAGTGATGTCTAGAAGGCTGCTAAGTAAAATATTGTATTCAACTTGAGCTTGAGCATTGGGTTGATGCTTTGGGGGTAATACTGGGGAATACTGAATTGACAGATTAGACAATAAGCTGCTGACTTGTTTGCCTGCCCTCTGGTGGTTATTAAAGATCAATTGACACTGATGAAAACAGAGTTTTGTCTTGATGTCTTGGCCAACAATGCTCCAGTTGAATTGGGCAATCAGCTCTTTTTTGTTTATAGGAACTTGCTGCACATAAAATTGCTACTGAATGTGCGACCACATCACTCTCACTCTCGCTCGTCTCCACTGGCTCCCCATACCCCAGAGGATCGAATTCAAGATCCTCGTCCTGACTTTCAAGGCAATTCACGGCCTTGCCCCCACGTATTTCTCTGACCTACTGTCTCCCTATCAGCCTGCCCGCACCCTCTGTTCAGCAGACTCAGGCCTGCTCCGCGTCCAGCACCCTAACCGCCAAACCATCGGCGGCTGGGCTTTCACCCTCTCTCTGCTCCCACACTGTGGAATTCCATCCAATGGCCCCTCTGCCTTGCTACCTCCCTTTCCTCCTTCAAGGCCGGTCTCAAGACATTCCTCTTCGACCGCGCCTTCGCCCCCCCCCCCCCCACTAACTCTTCCCCCTCTCCTTCCCCCTCTCCTGACCCCCCCACCCCTTCCCGCTCTGGTCCTGACCTGACTGTTCAGTGCTTTGGGACATCCTCCCGACGTGAAAGGCACTACACAAGTGCAATTTTGTTGTTGTTGTTGCAAGAACAGTCGGTACACTTAATTATCATTCTAAACACTTTGCTACGTTTTGATATGATTTGAATGCATTAAAAAACTCCTTCCATCCCATGCTTCTTTCATCCCTCATCCCTTCCCAAATGAAACAACAACATTTTAACAAATAACTTGGGAGGAGTTGGTTGTTATATAGTAAAGAAAATACAGTAATGTGCATTGAAAAGCCTAATTTAGACTTCCCACTCAACACTGCATCAAATCTGGACGGAATATTACCAAATGAGAATGTTATCATTCTCTGCATGAATATCTTGATGGCTGAACCGAAAAACAAATAAGGTTGTCAGTTTTTAAAAATATTTTTAAAACCTGGTAGTGCTAACAATCTCCTCCGGGGTCTAGTAGGATTTGAAGTGTCTCTGCCCCATTTATACTGTCCATTCAAATGGGACATCATTTAGTTGCCAAAAGTGATACAACATAAGACCATTAGGCTGTTTCCAGTTGTTTCTTTTTATGTTCTCTTTCAACTGCTGCCAAAGCATGTAATCCCCTTACAGGAGTTACAAAGATTCTCTGTGGTTTGACACATCCTAATCATTTAAAATAGTGATCTTCATATTGTGTTTTCAAATTGAAATTTCCATCATGAAGCTGCTTTTAATGATTGCTTTTTGATAGACCAGAGCATGTGCATGTGGTGGTTAATCATACTTTGACTCTGAATTATGTTGCACCTGGACCTAATGTGGAAAATGCAATTTGATTATTTTTGTTGGGCCCAACTTTAACAATCATTATAGGTATTTTGGTCATTGTGCATTGATGCATAATTGCTGTTTATAATTAGCTGTGGAAAACAGCCTCCAGTGGGTTTAGAAAGTCTTGCTACATTACTGAATGGATGTTGCCAGGATGACTGAATTCCATCCAATGGAGGTCTATTGTGAGGCTATTCTTTCTGTATCCCGTTTAATCTGAAATGACAAAAAACACTTTCCTTTTTGAAAACTCATTCTAACCTCTTCCTGTTTGCTGTGAGCCTCATCGATTCTTCTCCTCCTCAAGCACTTTGGGATGTCCTCCTGACATGAAGTGTGCTATACAAATGTAATTTTGTTGTTGTTCTGTTTTTCTTTCTGCCTTGTGTCTCGATAGTTATTTCCTCCTATACATCCTTGTATTATTTCAATAATTTACCCTTTTTTCTATGCTTATGACTTTTCTTTCTGTCTCACATTTTATTATTTTGTTTAATTATTTTATGTACCTAAATTTCTCCATATCCATGGTTTTTATTTCTTTATTTTGCAGCAAAATGTCATAAATTTGGTTCTGAGAATTTTAATCAGTTCAGCTTCGGCACGTGTACGGACAATATTAGTACTATAGAACTGAGTACTTTCTCATAGAGAAGTCACAGTTCTGATCTAATTATGAAGCAGTTGTAATTATGCAGACTGCATTGGTCAGTGGTTTTTCCACAGAATTTTTATTCAGAGGATTATTTCATATAGCACAGAAGATGTTACAAGAGAGTTATGCTTTCTTGGTGTGCAAAGATTTTAATTTGATTACCAGTATATGAAATTTAGAACTGTGAATTTTCCATAACAGCCAAAACGTGGATGACAGAAATAGAGGGACAGAAATAGAGGGAGAAGGGGACAGAGATATCAAGACTCAGCAATACATAACAAGGAAACATTATGGGAAATGTAAGTTGCAAGCGGCAGGAATGGCTAAGCATTCAAATTGAGCCTAGAGACAAAAAGTACTGTATTATGTCTATTGTTATCTTTACAACATCAATGATTGCAAGCCACAATCAATCACAACTGTATCCTGCTGTGCTGTATCCATTAGGTAACCTGGAAGGGTGAGATCAAGTGGGCCAAAGGGCCTTCATCATCTCAAACGCTCTTGCATTAACAACTCAAGTTTGGTGCATACAGTACTTTATTCAGAAATCAAGTTAGCAAATGTTATAAATAATAATATTATTTATTATAAGTTAGTACAAAGCACAGAATAGTAACTGATAGTTTTAAGACCAGTCAAGTCTTTTTTCGTTTTTTGAAATCTATCTCAGTCTGACAAGTCACAGGAGACTAGCTTGAGGCTGCAATTTCTAATTTGAAGCAACAGGATTGTCTTTTTTCCCAATCACTTTAAAATAAGTCCTGTTTCAGATTTCAACTGAGCAAACAATTTGCACTGTTCACTGAATAAAAGTGTTTTAAGGATTCATTGGATGTGCTACTTCAAATGATTTAATAACTTATCAGGGACATTACAATTTGAACTTGTGCTCTCTCAAATCAAGATCATTTTATTTATTGTTACAACATAATCAGTCTAGCTGGGCTGTGATGATTCTTACGATGAAGCAGATTGCCAATATAAACTACTCGGCTACTACATGAAAAATTGCCACTCAAAAGAGTGGTCCCTGTAACATTTTATCTCACAAATCATTGCCTACTTATGCCTATAAATGATTGTTCCACGTGCCTTCTGCTGATTAAATCATGCCTCCAAAACTCTGATATCATAATGTGTACTTTGATACTGGTGAATAGCATGGGCATGGGTTCCATACAAATGAATGGAGCTGTTGATGTGGCACCATTAATATACATCACAGAATGGCGCAGGATGGGAGTAAAGAAATGATAGGCTCTGCAGCAGGCAAACTATGTTATTCGCCATTGTTCAACAAAATTAAAAATGCAATTGCTTCTATCCATAATTAATGGGAGATGATGTTTATATAAATAATTTGGCCGCTAAGTTTCCTTCCCTCTAACAATCCTTCTCATCAGTTTGTTAGTGTTCTGTTTTTGCAAAGCATCCCATCTATTCCAACCAAATCACATCATTCAGATGTCGCAAAGCACTTCACAGACTACAGTAAAAGCTTTGTTATCTGGCACCCTCGAGACCTGACCGGTGCCAGTTAATCAAATATGCCGGATATTCGAGCGGCAAGTTACCGAAAATCCTACTCAAAAAATTTATCTATTTTAAAACATACTATATTCATAATAGACTAAATAATAACAGAATATTATATGGATACTTACTGATAAAGCATACATAAATAGTTGTCAACCCTTGCCGAACGTTTCTGGAAAACATCTCACTCGTAAAATCGCGTTCGGTATGTTTAATAAGTGCGAATGCACACATATGCGCAAAGTGAGCATACGCGTGGGGAAAACCGTGTATACTCAAATTTTACTTCTATTGGGAGATACCGGTTGGTTGAGTGTGCTGGTTGGTTGGTTGCTGGATAACCAAGCTTTTACTCTATATTGTAAAGTGAATTCACTGCATATTTTGTGAGCGAAACACAGAAACAACAACAAAATTGAATTTGTATAGGGCCTTTCACGACAGGAGGACGTCCTTCTTCTACGCAGCTGCCAACTGCGCGCAAAAGTGTCCCTAATTAAAAATAAATGTTTTGAAGGCATTATTACCACCAGAAAATAAATTTGCCAATCCACTAACAACCGGATTTAAATTTACTGCTAGCTAAATGTTTTGACCAAATAGCATCTGGTCCTCTCACTTGTAAAGTGGGTGCTCTAACCAATATTAATAATTCTTGCATTTGAAGTGCTCTGCGCAAGCAAATGATTGTATAGCATATTCACTGACTTTATGATTCAAAGACAAGGAAGAAGAAAACTCAAATTGAGTTCTTTGGTATGATGAAATCTACAATGTTGGTATTTGAATGTAATATTCAATAATCACCGGGATCCATCTTCTCCCACATGGGAGCAGCCAGTTTATTTTGTCTAACATAAGGATTTTGTTAATGGCGGGCAATTATTTTACAATGGAGTTCGGGGATCACTTTGAAGCAAGTCTCTCCATCCACTTGAAACAAAAAAAGTAAGATATGGAAGAACACTGATATAATGTCACCATTTAAAAACTCACAAGGTGATTTCATTTTTCTTCAAAGAATACAACAATTTCAATGACCCTCTCAGATTAATTTAACGGCAAAATCAATTGGTCACATATCGTAATTTGTATGAATAATATTCTAAACAAGAGCTGTAATGGATACGGACTGCCATAAGGTTACTTTACTATAATACAGCAGCTTAATCTTGAATCGATTTTACCGAGTTCTATCAAATCTCAATTCTTATGAATAGCAATCTGTTAATAATTTTGTATGTGTCTACTAAATTACCTGCCAGATGAAGGCATAGAATGCATGCTGTCTATTTCAAAGTCTGAGCCTGCACAAGATGAGTTTCTTCCATCCTCAGACTTTGTGTCCAATCCCTTCTCGTTCTGTAATTTCAATTTGGACTTTCCATGTTTTCTTTTAGGAAGGAAGATGTCATAAAACAGAGGAAAATACAATGACAATTACCAAACAAGATTATTACTTCTTTCCTGTCAGTTTTTGAATGCACTTTTTACCTTCCTAAATCTGCTTATTATGGGAAATGAGCAAAATGGATTCAAAGCGACTTCAGACATGGATTTTGATCTGCTGATTTATAATCTAACTCTAATTCTGAGGCCCCCAAATTCATTGTAGTCTAAGCTTGCAAGACCATTTTATCTGAAAATTTAAAATTATGCATAATTATAATTTTTTTTAAGTCTTGATTTGGAAGTCAGCTATTTTTAAAACTAGCTTCCAAATAATTTCTGGACACACCTATTCTGCTTCTTTTCATTCCTCAAACCAAAATGTCATGAGATTTAAAAGCAAAAACAATAACCCATAAGGAAATCCCTTAAGACAATTTTGGTACGATCAGTGACCATCAGAAATGTTGCTGATGTTTTATCACAAATATTGAAATAGATCTTAAAAAGTTATGACTAGTTTGGCTTTTAGTAAAATCCTTATTATTATCAATGTTTTTTTCAGTGCACAGCAGCACACCAATGAACATCTGTTGGGGTGAGGTTTCTTGACCTTTGGGGAAAATTACTGGTGAACTAACAGTAATGCTAATAATAATAATATTCCTTGGATTTGATACAGCGCTTTTCACATCTTCTAGACATCTCAAAGCGTTTCATGTAAAGTGAATTGACTATATATTTGTGGACGAAACGTGGTAGCTAATTGCGCCCTACAGTGTCCCACAAAGAGTCGTGGATTGAAATAACCCAAAAAAATTTGAGGGTTTCTTATTGGATTTGTGGAGTAAGAAAACTTTCCCAAGGTTTTGTCGTATGTCTATGTCTATGAACAATGATTGTAGACAGCAACAGTGGCAACTGCAGCACTGGCAAGGGTCACCATCTACAAGTGAAATTGGTCTACATTAGCACAGGAAGGCTGCTAAACACTGGGTGGATTAACCTCAATACCAGAAAGTGAGAAAATGTTTCCCTCCATTTTCCATGCCAATGTACTCTTTAATTATGTAGTTAATCACCTAAAACCATATCCTGCTATTTCAATGAAATCCAAAAATACAGCTTTTTATTTGAGATAACCAGATTAAGGAGTTCAGCACAAAAAAATGAACAGATCCTGGAAATGAATTTCTTACTTACTTGAGCCGTCTGAATGCATCTGGTACAATCTTCTTATCATTTTTCGTTAGTGTGGGGATATTTGAAACTTCCTCTAGATTTTGTTTTGAGTGCTGTTTTTTATTATCTGATGAGGAAAAAATATAAACTTTTATTCCACTTTCTAAATAAGAAACATAGAATCAAAGAACTATACAGCACAGAAGGAGGCCATTCGCCCATCATGTCTATGCCGGCTCTTTGAAAAGAGCTGTCCAAATCAATCCTACTCCCCCGCTGACTCCCCATAGCCCTGTAAACCTGTTCTCCCCAAATAACCATCTACAGTGAAAGCCTGTTTATCCTCCCCACCTAGGGACCAAGCCAATGCTAGTTAAAACATGTGCTGGATATTTGGCTGAAAACACACAAAACAAATAATGCATTGTGTCGGATAAATTCCGGTTAATTGAATGTGGACCTTTTTTTGAGATGCCGGTTATACGGAAGTTACAGTTGATCGGGTCGTGAATAAATAGGCTTTTACTGTCCTTCTTTCTCTGTTAAGAGTTGTTATCAAATCGGCTTCCACCACTCTTTAAGGCAATGCATTCCAGATCTGAACAAGTCACTCAGTGAATATATAAAAATTGCAACACTATTTCTAAATTTACTAGACTGTTCATATTAGTTGCAGTCTCATAAATAGTGTCAAACCTAAAACAGGAGCATTAGAATAAGTTCTCCCTATTTCCGCTTTAATCAAAAAAGACTCCCGGCAAGAGTGCTTTGTAGCTTCTGCTACTGTTGTGATAAAGGTTCCTCTTGTGTTTACAACTTTCAGCATATTAATATCAAAAGTGTAGGCTAGACTTAAGTCAAATTTATCTCGCTCTTGGGTGAAGTCTCGAGTGGCTCTCACTCAGGAGCTGGGGTCCAGTGTTTAGTACTTGTGCATGGCATTGAAGGCCAGATTGTACTACACTGAGACACTACCCAAAACTTTTCTTCTCCCAGATCCACCAAATACAGCGCTCATTAGAATTATTCTGGAGATCCATGTGCACTACACATGGGGTTCCTATTTCATTAGCATCAAATGGTAAGAGTAAAATTTTAAGAAATGTCCAATGACTCCCATTATTACAAGGTTGCAAATGATAGCGGAAACTTTACAACTGGGGAGGCCACTCCGGTATTCAGTAAGCCCTTCCTTCATTGTTGCAAAAATTTTAATGTTATGCAAAACCATCCTTGAAGAAAAAATTACGTTTGGGCAGGTGAATGAAACAACCCTGATACCTGGGGACAAGACTGCCTCTGGTGTGATTGAGTGATTTGGGGGCGTGAACAACATGGTGATGAAATGCACCCTGTTATAATTTGTTTAACAGTGAAACTGAAATAATGGCAACTCAGAGAGTTGGGTGTGGGGGTAGGTTGGGAACTTTCTTCTGCTCCCCAATATTTTCATTGCCCCCCCACTACATCATTTTGTACCCGAGAGAGGACTCAGTTTTTAGATCATATGAAATTTGAATTGAGCGAACATACTAAATAGTTATAGAAAGCCTTTGCAAAATATAACAATTGCTCCCAGTGAGAGAGAAAGAGAGAGAGGTTAATCTATAGTGTCTCACCCCATTCATAAATGTGTTGCACCCACCTGTTGTCTTCCTGTTGATGGACTGTTTAATGACTTCACTTCCCATCACCATTGCAGGTTGAAATCGCTTTGACCTCTCTTCAAAAAACCACTCACCAGTGACTACCCTCAACTCTCTGTTAAAACAAAATGAAATGCCAGAATAACATCTGCAAACCCAAGCATAGAATAGTCAAGAATATGCACAGTGCATTTTGAATGTTCTCGATGTCTTTTCGTACAATCTCTAACTACTTAAGTGTTTAAGTTAAATGGCCTGGGAATGTTTAAAAACATCCATTCGTGGAACATTCTCATGACTCAAAATTGTAAATGCAATGTTTCAAGCAAAAAATAGTAGTTCCAGTCAACAACATTTACAATCAAAGAGATTTCTTTTAGAATAAAACCATTTCTGACATGCTCTGGTTGCATTATAGCTACATTTTAATATTTATTTTCTAAGGATCATATTAGATTTTTGTGCCGCATGTAGTTACTGTAATTTTGTTGTTGTCATTGGTGCAATTCAGTTTCAACTGGAAACACTTAATCATTAACATCAAATACTTAAAAAATATGCAAAATCTTTTTCTGATGGCTACGTGGGCAAATACACTGTGTGATTACGCTATTCAGTCATTCAATGTGTAGCTGATAAGTTATGGTTCCATGAGCATGAACAGGCAGCCCTTCGGGAACCAAATCCATGACCTTTCTGTTGTAGCCTAAAGGGGGAAATTCAACTGTCTTTGTTGTACACAAATTAAATCTGTCTGTTTTTCTCCGATATCCATAAATGGCACTTTCTAATTAGGAATTACTGAAACGTGCTAAGCAGTGAGAACTGATAGTTATTCTCACATATTTTGATAAATGCAACTATGGTGCCCCTCTAACCAACCCAAATCAATGAGACAGATGAACTCACCATAGACCAGGGATTGAACTAGGGACCTTCTTGGTTTATGCAGATCAACAACCAACTTTGGGGTTGTTTACCAATTGGGCAAACCATTTGTTTTATTTTATGACTAATATTAAGTTTACTGAGATGTGTTTCGGGATGACTGTGGCAAAGTAATAATAATAATCATAATACATGCATTTCACATAGCGTTTTCAGGTCTTCTAGACATCTCAAAGTACTTCACAGAATAGACTCTAGAGTGAATTTACTGTTTATTTGTGGTTGAAACATGGTAGCCAATTGTGCACAGCAGTGTTCCACAAACAGTTGAGGATTGAAGTGACCAAATTATAGTATATTGTAGTATTATAATTTTTTAAATATAATACGTAATGACAATTCATCACACTGAATTCAATTAACATACACATTAAAGTTTTGAACCATCCAATAAAGTTCAGATATACTTATGCTTATGCAGTATACTTATGCTTAATGATTGTATATGTTATCACTGTAGTTAGTATAGGTAGTGAAGTTTGGGAAGGATTTTGAATGTAACACAATGACAGTTTGACAGTTCAAACACTTGATGACAGTTTGCTCAGTTTGTGGCCAAGTGCAAATTTGCTTACTTTGGCTTCAAAGCAATTGGAATGTGTCCATGAAATTCAATTGATACAGTGGAGAATAGAGCTCTGAGCCTGTTCCGTATGTCATTCAGAGTTCTGATATAGCGCTTTTCACATCTTCTAGACGTCTCAAAGTGGATCACAGAATATACTGTGAAGTGAATTGGCTGTGTATCTGTGGGCAAAACACAGTAGCCAATTGTGCACAGCAGTATCCCACAAACAGTTGTGGATTGAATGATTAAATTTTTGTTTTAGGTATTACTATTAGGCATGTAGAGTAAGGAAACTTGCCCAAGGTTTCACCCTACCGGGAATCAAACCCAGGTTATTCTCTTGTAAGGCGAATGCTCTAACCACGGATCTACAGGACTCCAGATCAAGGACGTAAAGGGCCAATGCTCCAGAACTTATTTTGGTCAAGTATATTTTGTCAAAAAATACATTTACTAATATTTCAATTGTTTCTAATCTTTTTATCGAATTCAAATACATACGCCATTTTTGCACACATGCTGCATTTCCAGGACCCATCTTCACTCACAATGCGACACTCCATACACACACGATCATTGCATGTCTGGCACATATCCCCTCTGCAGAAGATAAGCCCTAGAATTTTTTGGCATCGTTTACAGGCTCTGTCATTGATTTGCTGATTTCTTCGATTCACTCCTGCACCACGGATCCTAATAAGCTCATTCTTTAATTTCCTGTAAAATAAACCAGAAGGAATCTCTCAATTATTTAATAAGTTTGAAAGCTGAGCTAAACCGAGTTTACAGACATACAGAAGCTGACAAAATATGAAGTTGAGTAGAAACCATCCACTGGTTATATTGTTAGATTTGCAATGTTTATTGAGTTTGAATGACAATCAGTTCAAAACAGCTGTGAAAATATAATATAATAATCCTTGCATTTGAAAATGCTTTAGTGTACTTCAGAACAATGTACTGTACATCAACTTTTTAAAAATTGCTCTATTTGAGGAAAAAAGGTTCATCAAATCCTTGAATTTTATATACCTGTATATAGATTTTTCTTTTCTTTAGTGCTATTAAATAAGCAAGAAAATAATCATGAGGATGTTTCTCTGTTAACACAGATGGAAGTATACTTCATTTTATTGATTCTCACAGAACAAGAAGGTCCTTGTTTCAATCATAGTCTGAGCTGAATTGATCGCTGTAGAAGGAAAAATGGACAGGGACACAGTATAATATGTCAGTGTCCCTGGGCAAGGTAAACAATAATCAGTCAATGTTTCTACCCTTGATTACTTCCCAGTGGCCTTCTATTAAAAAGGGTACACATGTATGGTCATTGAGAGGACTTAGCTGCAACAGCTTGTGTGGTTTGATCAACTTTGAGGTTGAAAGTATTAAACCTGTGGAGGGTTTGAGAATTTTTCACGAATACTTGCATGCTTTGAAAGTGGAACAGCATTAACAAAATTACACTTGTATACCGCCTTTCACGTCAGGAGGATGTCCCAAGGCGCTGGAACATATGTCAAACCTAGACTAGAGTCACTCTGGCATAAGAGTGACATTGACTCTATATATGAAAACTATGCTCATAGGACTCATTGTCCTATTGGTAATAGAACTTGGTAACATTTCCAAATATACACCAATGGAACATCAACAACAACAAATTAGCACACAGGTACAAAACGTAACCAAAAAGGCTAATGGGATGTTTGTCTTTATCTCAAGAGTCCTGGAGTATAAAGGAGAGGAAATGATGCTTTAACTATCTGGATATTAAGCGGTACAGGGCAAGGGAAGGTAATTGGACTTGAGATACAGATCAGACACAATCTTATAGAATGACAGAACAGGCTCAAGGGTCTTCTTCATGGTCTACTCTTGTTTCTATGTTTCTATTGAAAGAGGTGAGGGAGGGAGCAAGGTGAAGGGACTGTGAGTTCCTAAGGGTGCGGCAGAGAGACTAAAGGCCCAATCGCCAAAGGTGGGGTGGGTCGGATGGTGGTTGTGGAACAGGCCGTAGACCACTGATTGGAGGGAGTGGACAGGTTAATATGGTGTTAGCAGGTCACACAGATAGGAAAGTGCAAGACCGTTGAGGGTTGAAGGCGAGGATGAGGATTTTAATTCTATCTCTTGAGGGATGGTGAGCCAGTGGAGCTGATGAAGGGTGGAGGTGAAAGGGTCATGGAGTCTGGTGTGGGAAAGGACACAAGCTGCAGAGTTCTTGATGATCTGCAGCTTGTGGAGGGAAGAGTATGGAAGACTGACAAGATGGGAGTTGGTACAGTCGAGCCTAGATGTAACAAGTGCACAGATGAGGATTTCAGGGCCTGAGAGGAAAGTCGGTGGCAGAGCCGGGCAATGTTTTGGTGGTGGAAGGCGAAGCAGATCTGGGTACAGATATTTCATAATATCTGGATACAGATATTTTTTGTACAGGATATGTGGGTTGTGAAAAATAAATAACATAACAATGAGCTTTGTCTCTAAATGGATTAAATGGGGAGGCGAGTACAGTATAAGAAGCCAGAGTTTCAAATTATATAAATGTCATTTAGTGATAGACTAAATGAGCAATTCTATCCCTATGTTGCCAATTAAGGATGTTTATTCTTTGAATGCACATACAACTGAAATTATCTTCAATTCTATTTAATATGAAATCCGATTGGATTTAATCCATCTGATACTACAGTACAACCATTTTCACTCTTAAGTACCAATAATATGGTGACTGTATCATGACTCACCTAGTAGGTCTGCAATTATAGCAATAGCATCTGTATTTATGTATTTCACTGCAAATACTAATGTATTTTTATTTCTTGTAACTCCAGTTACATAAGATTTCTTTCTGCAATGAAACTTTGATATTAATTACAGAATTATTGAAGTATTTATCATTCCTGGAAGCCAACTGCACAATGCTGGTGGATTGACCAGCCTAGCAAAAAAAGCGAAATGTATGCTGTTGCTTTATTGTGGAGTTCTGTAGCTCAGTGATTTAGATCACTCGCCTTACAAGCGAGAGACCTGGGTTCTATTCCAGGCAGGGTGAAACGTTGGGCAAGTTTTCTTACTCCACATGCCTTGCTGCAGCTGTATAGGGCACTGGTGAGACTGCACCTGGAATACTGTGTGCAGTTTTGATCTCCTTATTTAAGAAAGGATGTACTTGCCATGGAGGGAGTGCAGCCTAAGATTATTAGGTTAGTACTTGGAATGAGGGGATGAGTTATGACGATAGGTTGATTAATTTGAGCCTATATTCTCTGGAATATAGAAGAATTAGAAACCTATAAGATTATTAAGGGGCACGACAAAGTAGATTGTGGGAGATTGTTTCCCCTGGTTGTAGACACTAAAACCAGGGGTCACAGTCTTAAAGTTAGGGGTCAGCTCTTTCGCACTGAGTTAAGAAAAAACCTCTTCACTCAGAGGGTGGTGAATGTATGGAATTCTTTACCCCAAAGGGCTGTTGATACTCAGTCCTTGAACATATTCAAGACTGAGTTAGATAGATTTCTCATTTATAAAGGGATTAAGAGGTATGGGGATAAGGCAGGTAGCTGGAGTTAGAGTAGAAATCAGCCATGATTCAATGGCGGCAGGCTCAATGGGCCGAATGGCCCTACTCCTCCTCCTATTTCCTATGTTCTTATGTTCTTATAATAATCCCACAGAAAAGAAATTGGTCACTCATTCCATGACTGTTTGTGGGACACTGCTGGCTGCCACGTTTCACCCACAGATATACATATATACAGTCAATTCACTTTACAGTACATTCTGTGAAGCACTTTAAGATGTCAAGAAGATGTGAAAAGTGCTATATCAAATGCAAGAATTATTATTACTATTATTGATGAGATAGTGTGAGTCGCCTGTAATATGTTCAAATTATGATCTACTACTATCCTACTGTTCCCAATTTCTAAGATTGAAAATTACATTGCATAGATGATAAACTACTCCCTAATGTGAGCTTCAAGGTAAATTAATGTTAACATTAATATTAGTCTTCCAGGAAGACTAATAAAAACTGAGTATGAATGGATTCAGTTAAACTGTGAATGAGAGAACAGTTGGAAATGACCATTATACAACTGTAAAGGTACTGATATTTAATGGTTGCCAAATAATAATAGGCACAATAATAATCCTAATAATAATAATAATCCTTGCATTTGATATAGTGCTTTTCACATCTTATCGATGTCTCCAAGCATTCCACAGAATATACTGCAAAGTGAAATGACAATATTTATGGGTGAAATGCGGCAACCAATTGCACGCAGAGTGTTCCACAAACAGTCATGGATTGAAATGATCAATTTATTAATATAATTGTATTTGAGGAATTATTATCAGGCATGTAGCTTAAGGAAAATTGCCCAAGGTTTCACCCTGCCTGGAATTGAACGCAGGTCTCTCGCTTGCAAGGTGAGTACACTAAACCGTGAGCTAACCACTGAGCTATTGAATTAAATAGCGTAAGAAACCCTAGTGTTGGTGACTATCATATCATTTTCCTACTTGTGAGCCTGTGAAAGATTAGATCAGATACCAAAGAAGAATTTCAAAACTATTTACAGACATTAAAGTGATTTAATTTAAAACTTCATCAAAATGCACCATTTAATAGGTGGTAAAATCAAACCCCTGCATGATCGAGTCTTCACGTTTATGTATTGGGATGTTTGAGGAATAGTTCATGGTCATTATTATCATTGTTATTGTAATCACACTGTTCATCTGTGAGTCTTGGTAGTGAACGATTGCCACTTGACTGTAGACAGCAGATTATGACTTCATTCATTCAGCTGGTACATACATGCTCAACCAGTGGAGAGTGCTGCAGAGTGATTAGAGGCAGGAACTCTGGTTGTTTCTTTCTTCCTAACCCAGGGAAGATCATGGCCAATTTAACCATCTCATGCAGCCCACACTGTGACCAGCAAACTCAACATAAACTGAAATTCAAACTCCTGGTCCACAACCTGTCTATGACACCATCAGAGCTGACCATTTCACAAATTGTTAAATTCAGTCATAATTTTGAAACCAATTTTATGTAAGCAGAGACTAGGGCCTCCTACTAGTCCCTCGCACCCTCCACTCCATCATTGGAGGTCACGCTTTCAGCAACTAGATTATTCTCCATGGAGCAAAGAGGGTTATGAGGAGACCTATTAGAGGTTATTAAAATCATGAGAGGATTCGATAGGGTAAACAGGGAAAACATGTTTCCATGGTGGGTGTGTCAGTGACTCGAGCTCACATATTTAAAATAGTTTCTAAAAGAAGCAGAGGGGAGGTGAGGAGAAATTGTTTCACGCAGTGCAGTGAGGTTTTTGACTCTGGAATGCATTGCCTGAAAGGGTGGTAGAGGTTGATTTGATAACACCGTTTAAAAGAGAGATGGATGGTCATTTGGTGAGGATGGGGTTATGGGAAGAGAGCCGGGGAATGGGATTGACTTTGAATAGCTCTTTTCAAAGCGTCGGCACAGACTCAATGGAATGAATGGCCTCCTTTTGTGCTGTAAAAGTCTATGATTCTATGAACGATGCCCTTAAACTATGGAACACTCTCTTTCAATCCCTCTGCCTAGCCTCCTCTCTCCTTTTTCAAGTCCCACCTGAAAACTTTCCTTTTCGACCGTGCTTATGATTACCTTCCCTCCCACCACCCAGGGTCCATGTCAGGCTTCTCTGTAGTTAAATGCTCTGAAATGCCACACTGTGTGGAGGATGCAATATGTTGCAAGTTGTTGTTATATTCTTCTTATGTATCCAGTTTTCATCTCACTCTATTTAAGAAACAGTTCTCCCAATTGAGGCAGTATTATTATGAGGACTTATAGTGTTTGAAAACCTCTGATTGGTAAGTGTTCACGACCTTTATCAGAACTATACCTGATTTTCCACTCTAACCCTTGTGTGCAAAATACCACACAAGCAAATGTAGTTTGTATTTTTAGTGGATATGTGAGCTGCCAGCATATGAAGTACTGTGAGAACACATAGTGGATTAACTGTGCCTGTTGTGTTAATGCATGTTAGTTCAAGTGCTCCGAATCACTACACCGTGAAGAGCACTTTTTAAATGAAAATTGTTTTGTAGCCGATAAAAAATCTAAGGCGAATGGACAATGTATGTGCCCGCTGATGTCAATCTTTCTGGTGCTCCTTTAAATATTGATGCTGTGTCTATACTGTTTGCATTTAGAACATAATGAAATGTCATCTGGCTCTATGGTATAAGATGAACCATGCATTGAAGTTTTAGATGAAATTCTAACATTTGTCTGGTTCATATCTACTTTTCAATTAAAATGCCCAACCAAGCAATGATTTCTGCATTCTCATTGCTGAATGTAAAAAATGTACAGGTTGTGTGACAACAATGCTTTAGATTTCATTATTATATTATCTATGTTAGTAACTTGCTTTTCAGGTGCAACACTGACTGAAAATATTGATTTGTCTTGATAGGATGTGGTAGAATACCATTAATGGTGTTCACAGCAAGGCAGGATGCTTTTAGTTTTTATTCTTTTGTTGTATGTTCAAGTTACAATAACAATTTCTGAAAGTTCACACACGTTGGAATAAAGGATAATGAATTGTGACATAACTTAGTTTGAGTGTGAAAGAAAACCTTTACTGAGGCAGGCCTGCAGTGTTTGAGTTATGCGTCACATCTGACGTGACAAAAAAATCAATGCCTTGCTTTTTATCATTGGTCATTCTTCACACGTTTCACTGCACATCATCCATAGCCTGAAGTACCGGTATTGGCTTTTAGAGAGGAGAGACAGCTAGGAATACAGATTGTTTGAGTTGCCATCACTAGATAAAACTTGGCTGCTTTCTAAAAGCCTGTCTTTTGGATCATCTAGATTGACAAAGTTTTTAGGATAAGAGCACATCAATTCCTTAATAACTAAATATTTCTTGAATCTGTTTGGACACGTTTTTGTTTATATTATTGAACAGGAACATCAAACTCAGTATTTCTTAACCCCTCACAAAAGAATAAAAACAGAACTGAGCGGAACAGCATTTACTTGACTAGAACAGAGTGAACTGCTAGAAATACAAAATATTTGCAAGTGTATCTGTAGCTATAACTGGTGATGAATTTAGATGATTTTCAAAAGCCTGAACATGGCAGATAGCATAATGAATATCAGAGTAGCTGACAGTCTATAAATGAATACAGTGGACCATACATCCAAAATGGAATTGACCATATTCAGCAGATTGACTTTCCGACCACGTAGTCAGTAGTATCTGTGGCTTGTCAAGGAACCATATCACAATCTTTTTAAGGAATGTCTGCTTTTTGGCAAAGGTACCAATGTTGAGCATGGATTCTCTTCCACATGTCAGTGCAATAAGAGGAAAATGCTTCCGGGGTTATTGAGATAAGTTTAAAGAGCACAAAAAATGTTGGGAGGATATTAATGCATCCGAGAGTACGGTATATCTTCACAGAAAATATGATGGTGATGTGTTCAGTGTTAAGTGGCATTAAACTGGGCAGTTGCTGGCATCTTTGGCAGCAAAGACAGCTGCTGAACCCTTTCAGCCAAGCCATTGCCCAAAGTTGGGAGGGGGAAAGGAATGTGTTCATATCTGTGGAGCAATCAATAATTATTGAATGGTTTAAGTCCAACTTTCACTAATGCGACAATTTTCATCAATGATAATTGTCACATCAATGTGGCACGTTTGAGGAATGCGATAATTTGAATGTAATTTGTTGTTGGTTATTGCTGATGATAATCAGCATTCATATTGTGCCTTTCATATTGAGAGGATATGTCAAAGTTTATTACACAGCTGATTGGGACGTCAGCACCTTGGGATGTCCTCTCGATGTGAAAGGCGCTATATAAATGTAAATTTTGATTGATTGATTGATGGATTGATTGATGGAAGCCCCAGCTGGGGTCGGGGTATGGGGGAAAATATTAATTTTAAGGAAGATTTTGAAGAGAAAGTGATTGCGAAGGTTGTGGGGTTAAGGCAAAGGGATTCTGAGATGGAATTCCAGAGAGTGGGAGGAGGGGACAGAATGGCTGAGTGGTGGGCGATCGATCAAAACTTCCAACCACAGCCATAGAATAAACTCATACACAACATATATAGATTTCAGCCCTCCTAATAATACTGCCCTCCCCATTCCCAAAATGTTCCAGAGATAATTTAAAAAATATAGTTTGACTCGTGGAGTTCCTGTAGCTCAGTGGTGAGAGGACTCGCCTTGCAAGCGGGAAACCTGGGTTCAATTCCAACCAGGGTGAAACCTTGGGCAGGTTTCCTTACTCCACATGCCTAATAATAATCCCTAAAAAAAAACACAATAATAAAACTGGTCTTCTCTAGACGTTTCAAAGCGCTTTCCAGAATATACAGTAAAGTGAATTGACTGTATATTTGTGGGCATAAGGTGGCAGTCAATTGCACACAACAGTGGCCCACAAACAGTTGTAGATTGAGTAACTAAATTATTATTGATTTTTCTTTTGAGGGATTATTATTAGTGCTTTGAGATGTGCTCCTGTCTTCAAAGGTGCTGTGTCAAATGTAAGGATTGTTATAGTCTTGCAAGAAATATGGTTGCTATGATACTCATTACGCTACCAGAAAGGATCATTTTGAGTCTTGTTGAAAATTGGTTTATTGTCATTTTGTTTTCTTTGATTTCAGTACTTCAGCACGTTTAACACAGCATTGCACAGATGGTTTATGTGGGAGTAAGAACTATCAAACTCGACTGCTGCTTGGTTTGTAATGATGTTTTGCTTGCGGCAATTTGTGGCAAATAAATAGGGATACTTTTGGAGAAGACAGCCAGATGGAATTGAGATTCAAAGAGCTCGTAAAATTATTCTTTGGTCTAATGCTCTTCAAAAACAACCAAGTTGCATTATTGCAACATGTTTCAGATTCATAAACATAGTACAAGAACTCAAAATAATTTCTCGCTATCGTTGAAAATGTTGTTAGCACTCAGAAGCTGCTGAGCTCTCTCCCTGACTGCATTCGATTATGGTATAACTGGAGCATAAGCTTCTCAGCATGGGAAGGGAAGTCAAATTGTTATTGATCTGTGAATATTCACTTTTAGAATTCTGTCGATTCAAAGTAGCCAGATTTTTTTTTAATGGTAATGAACTGGACCACCTATGAATAGACCGTCCCTAGACTTCATAGTAAAATCCTGTGGAGAACTTTGAGACGTTTTGATGATATGATAACATGTTACATTCAAATGCAAGTATTATTATTATATTATAGGGTCTGTTGATATGGCAATTTTCCGATATTGATATATCGGTGGGCTCATATCGATATATCAAGTGTCCTCTCGACAGGAGGACACTATGTAATTGTAATTTTGTATTGTAAAGCTGGCAACTCCCTAATACCAGCAAAACTTTAACATAAATAGAGCATTAGATTTTTTTAACCAATGTCTGGAAAATCCCCCAAAATTCAGAACAGCTGCTTCCAGTTCCCAGCGTGGCCCTCTGTCATCTGGCGCTGTGGGTGGAGCTCAAGCATTTTTGTTGCTTCAGTGCTGTGTTTACAGTCCACATGTTGTATGGGGCAGGGCTTTCCCTGCCATTTGTAGGGTAGGTTTCTAAATACCAACAAACTCTGAAATCTGGGAGATGAGTGGCCGGATTTTCAAGGTTTTACTATATGAAGATAGTGATGGTGAAGTATAGCTTGGCAAACTGAAGGAATTTGTCTAGGAGTAATACAGTTGTGTTTGTTCTTAGCAATTCTTTTATGACTAGTAGACATTCCATTCTAGCTATGTTTATATAAGAAATCTGCATCAATAGAGAACATTACATAATTCTCTTCAATGTAGGTCAAGAATCCAATTCACAAAACCCTTTGAATCATCTAAATGTAGAGTTTGGTGGATGCTTGAGTAGCTGACTCTGCAGTTGTTTTTAATGTGTGACACATGAGATGTTGTGGAAGAGAAGCTGTTTGTGGAGACAAAGTGGGCATAATACGTGAATTATACACTTATTTCCTGTTGTTGTTGTTGTAGCCATCAAAAGGTCACTATAAAAATGGACATAGCAAAGCAAAAATGAGGTGCATAATGTGAAATATTCAAAGTCTTTCAAACCATGACTACAGGAGAAGAAGTTTATGGTAAGCAGTATCTCAAAGGATTGAGGGAGATTGAAGTAATATATCTTTGAAATTTAAAAATATATAAACGGTTTTATCAGTTGGTTTTTCTATACAATTTTCCGGCTGCTCATCTATCAGAATGCTTTCCCTGGCACCCCTTGCACAGATTCCTTTCTCTGCTGCCTCTCATTCCCTTTCACTGATAATCGTGCTGAAAACATTCACAGTGGAAAACTGAGGGTGAATAATGGGAAACAATTCAATAAAAATTCAGGAAAAATCAATGTTTCTATTGTTGGAATTGAACATTCCTCAAAGGTGTATTATTGTACATACACTTTGTGTATAAACGATAAGGATGTTAGCTTGCTGTGCCACAACTTCAACTTGACTGTTTGCAATCTTCAGTCAGGCTTCATTTGATGTGAAGCATTGGAAACATAATAATGAGCATGTTTCATATTAATTTGAAGGCAGGTTCTCTGAACTGAATTAAATCTGGAAAAATATACAGTCAATTCGCTTTACACTATCAAACAAAACACAAAATACTACAGATGCTGGGAATCTGAAACAAAAACAGACGTTGCTGGGGAAACTCAGTAGATAAGGCAGCATCCATGGAGAAACGAAAAAGAGTCAACGTTTAGGGTCTGCAAACAAGCCCCAGTTCTGACAAAGGGTTGTAGACCTGAAACGTTGACTCTTTTTCGTTTCTCCATGGATGCTGCCTGACCTGTTGAGTTTCCCCAGCAACTTATTTTTTGTTTCACTTTACACTATATTCTGTGAAGCACTTTGCAACTTCTTGAAGACTTGACAAGGCACTATATTAAATGCAAGGATTATTATTATATTATCATTTAATTTACACAAATTTCAAATGATTGACTCACCTTTTTGCATGAGCATAGTATGTTTAAATAATGAGGACAATCCAAAATATCCATTTGGCCTTTTTACAACAATGTCCAATGTTTCTCTTTAATACTGTAGAATTCATTTACTGCTATTTTTGTTTCCAAAATATTCAACCATTGCAAATTCTACATTATTGAAACCTAACACTCATCCCATTACATATATTTCCTTAGCGACCCCCTCCTTCCCCCCAAGTGGTTTGTTCTGCTTAGGGTCTGATATTTTTTATATTCCGAGGCAAACAGTCCTATTATAGGCCCACTTCAGGCTCTGAAACTGACTGTTAAAGATTTTATACCAAACTTAACTGATTGCTATTGTTAGTTTTTTTTTCACCTTGAAGAGCATGGAATTTACATAAATCCTTGGAAAGCAATATTAAAGTCAGAAAAAGAAGCGGAAATGTCTTCATTTAAAAATGCTCCAAATCAAACAGAAGAAATGCAAGTTAATAATAATAACACTTGCATTTGATTAATGCCTTATCATGTCTTTGAAACGTAGCGCTTCACAGAATATACTGTAAAGAGAAATGACTGTATATTTTGTGGGGCAAAACGGGGCAGCTAGTTGCGCACAGCAGTATCCCACAAACAGTTTGTGGATTGCGTGACCATTTTTTTTAAGGAATCATTATTCCCGAAAAAGCAATCCGCCAATCAACTGACACTTGGGTTTATACTCTAGTTAGATACAGGCTTGTGGAGTAAGGAAACTTGCCCAACGTTTCACCCTGCCAAGAATCTAACCAAGGACTCTTGCTCGCGAGGCAAGTGCTCTAACCACTGAGGCTACAAGACTTCAGTGCAGAGGGTGCCAATTCTGATTTACATAATGTGAAACAGCAACAATTTTTAAATAGCCATTGATAGTATTTTACATGCAGATTCCAGCAATCAGAGAACTGGAAAACTCCCTTGCTAGTGTGACTGCCCATCAATCACACTGCAGTGAACAGAGAGGTTTGAGGTCTTTCAAATCAGTAAAACCAGCATGCAGAGAGTGCTTGAATACTATAATGACTTCTAGTTTCTAAACCATATGAAATATATTTTGCCTGTCAAATTGTTATCCCCCATTGCTTCCTTTCCTACAGTTGTGACTCCTAGTTAGGTATGGTTTCATGGGTGTCAGCAGCTCTTTTGCAGCTGTAAACTATTCATGATGTGTTAAGCGGACTGTGAATGACAGAAGGCTACTTAAACATGACAGGCACCAATGCTGGGGCAAGACTTGCATCCAAATGACGCACATTTTCTGTCAATTACTGGTTAACAGCCAGGAAGAGAAATCCTAGAAAATTGTCTCCCTTGTGCTCTCTGTCTCTCTTTCTTTTCCACACCCATGGAGATTAATTAAAGTACTGTATCCTTCAAAAAAAATTAGTCACATCAATCCACAACTGTTTGTGGGATACTGCTGTGCACATTTGGCTGCCGAGTTTCACAAATATACAGACAATTAATTTTACAGTATATTCTGTGAAGCGTTTTGAGGCGTCTCAAATATGTGATAAGGTGCTATGTCAAATGCAAGGCTTATTATTGTTATTATTTAGTGTTATGTATACTCACTGCTGCCAGGCTGACATTAACAGCCAAACAGTATTAGGGTTCAGATCTGGAACTTCTCTGTATGGCTCAATCCTGCACCATGTCGTACATTTAAAACCACTGATCCATCAAGGGAACCTCTTTGGTTTTGAAAGAAAGGATAACATCATTTTCTAGTAAATAAGCTCCATCTGCTTTTTTTTAAACAATTATTTTTAAAATATTATTTGAATATTACACCTTATCACAGAGATGCTGCTACTTTGTATTCCACATATCTCCACGAGTACACTTATTTTGCTCAGAGACTGGAAACGTTAGATGGTAGATCACTAAATACACAAACTACCCCATACGATCTATCACTGCAACAATTGGAAATTGGCCATGAAATAAATATTCTCCTCTCTGCTGACCATGGATTTACAGAAAAGGTCGGTTATAATCCAAAAATGCTTTATCCATAAAAATAATGCCTCACAAAACATTCAAAATGAAGCCTTAAGAGACTTCCTTATGATTTTAAACCTTGCATTTTATATACTGTAGTATTTTATCACTTTGTTGAGTTAATAATAATAATCATAATCCTTGCATTTGATATAGCCTTTTTAAGTCTTCTAGACCTCTCAAAGTGCTTCAGAGAATATAAAGTGAATTAACTGCATATATGTGGGCGAAACGTGGCAGCCAATTGCGCACAGCAGAGTTATCTCAAAGTGCTTCATAAGATTTTACTATAAGTGAACACAGCAGCCAATTGAGCCCAGCAAAGTCCAAGAACAGCCATGAAGTGAATAATCAATTTTATCTGTGGGATTTTTGACATTATTATCTGTTAGGGATTGTGGGATGGAGTTCCAAACAGTGTGGGCAGAGAGGCTGAAATCCTGGCTGCTGATGGTAGGGTGCTTTGGGCGGGAGACCTAGAACATATCTGCTCAGCGGAGGGAGCAGACACATTGAAACGGGGTCAGCAGATCAGAGCGATAGGAGGGGGGAAAGGCCATGAAGGTGAGGATAAGAATTTTGAATTCTAACCTCCGAGGAATGGGGAGCCAAAGGATACGGGCTAGGGTGGGGGTGATGTAGTCACAGAGCCTGGAGAGGATGTGAGCTGCAGAGTTATATAACATATAATATATATAGTTATTGTGTTTGATACAGCACTTTTATTGTCTTCTAGATGTCTCAAAGAGCTTCACAGAATATACTGTAAAGTGAATTGAATGTACTGTATATTGGTAGGGGAATCACTGCAACCAATTGCACAAAGTAGTGGATTGAAGTGAGCAATTTAGTATTGTTTTTTTTCTCTTGAGGGATTATTGTTTGTTGTGTGGAGTTGCCCAAGAAAAGTTGTCCAAGGTTTTGCCCTGTGGGAATTGAACCCATGTTTCTCGTCTGCGAGGTGAGTGCTCAAACCATGAGCTACAGGACTCCAGGAGAAACATGCAGAGGTTCAAGAGGAGGGGATCGAGGACAGAACTCTGAGCAACACCACACAAGACTATTCCGAGACTGGAAGTGAAACCTTTGTCGGAGACAAATTGGAGATGGTGTAAGAGATAAGACCTGAAGCATTCAAGGACAGATCCTTGAAGGTTGAGGTAAGAGGAGATATAGTGGAGAAGGATGGAGTGATCCATGCTATAAAATTTCAATAAGGGATTTTGTTGGTCAGGGCACTGGGAGAAACCCATTTCTCTATTGGAATTGTGCCATGGGATCTTTAATGTCCACCTAAACAGGCAGACGGAACCTTCGTTTAACTTCTCCTCCAAAGGATGGTACCTCCGACAATGCAATATGCCTCCAGTACTCCATCTTAATCTATCTGATTCAAAGTCCCAAAGTCTGATTCTAAGTCTGACTTGAACTCACAAACTTCTGATTCAGAGGCAAGAACGCTACCACTAAGCCATCACGGCTGATATGTACCTCAACTCCATTTACTAAGCGCTCTGAGACGCCGTCCGGCGTGGAAGGCGCTATATAAATCGAAATTGTTGTTAATAATTTACTCTCCATTTCCCTTGATAGCCTTACTTAACAAATATTCATCGATCAAAGTCTTGAAAATTTTCAATCGATCTAGCTTTCACAGTCTTTTGGTAATAATTATTACCACTTTAATTATCGTCTCTCAGGTTTGCAACTATTCACCTCAACAATGCTGTTTGCTTGAAAACCTTCAAGAGAAAACCTTCTGTTTTGAGCATACAATGGGCCAATCCACAGTACTTCTTCACCTCACAGTGCTACTGAGATTGGAAGAATGGTCTTTCAGAACAATGATATAAACTGTATGCTATCACTAAGTGATACAGAGATTGGAATACAGATTAATGTGAGTCACTGCACTGCCATTGTATTGTGATCAACCTTGGGTTTCAAGCTTTAGTTTTGGCTACATTCCTTTTGTTATATGTGATTTGGGTTATTCCCAACAAGCTGTAATATGATACATGTAGTTAAATTGAGTTGCACTGAATAGTATTAACCTTTACTCTGCTTGAGTTACTGTCCAATCAATAGCATTTTAAACGGTGCTAGATTCCGTGAATGTAACAGAACTTAAAAAGAACACAATTTAATGGGAATTCAATGAGAATTACAGAACAATGATGTCAAAAGGGCAAACCTCACGCTTGAAATAAGGGCTAGAACTTTTACAGAAGGTACTGAATGTATTGCCTCACCCTAATGTTCAGAAGGTTACAATAATATTCAGGAATTTACAATGCAATAACAACAAAATTGCATTTGTATAAATAGTGCCTTTCATGTCGGGAGGACATCCCAAGGCGCTGGACTATCAAGGTTTCGGACCTGAGCTAAGAGTCAGGATTGGGGAGGGTGGAGGGCAGGGGCCAGAAGGAGAGTGAAGGAGGGTCAGTCGAAGAGGAGGGTCTTGAGACGGGTCTTGAAACAAGCAAGGGTTGGGGCATAATGGAGGGATGAAGTTCCAGAGGGTTGAAGTAGAGGGCTGAAGGCCCACCAGACAATGGTGGAGCAGGCGAGGAGGTGGACGTAAAGCAGACTGGAGTGGGCAGGTTAGTACTGTAGTTGGTTAAGGAGGTTGCAGAATTAGGAGTCTGGTGGAGACAGGTGAGGATGGTGGTGATAAAGTCATAGAGCCTGGTGCGAGAGTGGACACATGGTTTAGATTGTGGATGATCTGCAGCCTATGGAGGGAGCAATTGGCATAATCAAGGCTGGATATTACAAATACATGTATGATGGTTTTGGCAGCCTCGGTATGAGACAGTGGCAGAGCTGAGAGATGTTGTGGAGGTGGGGGAAGACAGAGCGGGTCATGATATGGATGTGGGGTAGAAAGGACAGTTGAGGGTCAACAACAACAAAACTACATTTATATAGCACCTTTCACGTTGGGAGGACGTAAGGTTCCAGACTGACTCGACTGCAATGCAGTGCTATGATGGAATACATGTGCTGCACTGCATACCTCTGCATTACTATTCAATTTCTAGTTTACATTTGAATGTTTATTTCATTGGTTAGTTTGCAGCTGAAGTGAGCTACTTTTCTCATTATTGTGGGGCATTTATCAGCCACATAGCCACACCCATGAATAATGCCATGAATGCTTGTCCATGCATTCGTCACATCAAGGCTTGACTATGGAAACTCCCTACTCGTCGGCCTTCCTGGCTCTTCCCTTCACAAACTGCAGATCATCTAGAATTCTGCAGCTCTTCCACACCAGGCTCAGCGACTATATCACTCCATCCTTACCCAGCTCCATTGGCTCCCTAACACCCAGAGGATCAAATTCAGATTCCACATCCTCACTTTCAAGGATATTTTTCAGCTTTACCCCCTTCTATCTATCCGACCTGCTGACTCCCTATGAAACTGCCCTTCCCCCTACATTCAGCAGGGGGCTTCATGTCCCCCGCCTGACCTGCCCTACCATCAGTGGACGGGTGTTCACCCTCCTGCCCCCACACTCCACCCCAAAGTCGCTTCACCTTGCTTCCTCCCTTGCCTCCTTCAAGGCCGGTTTCAAGACTCTCTTCTTCGATTGTGCCTTCTGCCGCCCTCCCATCTCTCTTCCTCCACCCCGCCCACCACCTATACTGCCCCTCCACCTTGTTCAGGTCCTGACCTGAATGTTTAACACCTTGGGACATCCTCCCGACGTGAAAGGCACTCTATAAATGTAATTTTGTAGTTGTTGTTGGTTCATCTCCTTGGAGCCAGTTCTTCTGCAAGGAAAATCCATTTCTCTTCCTACCCTACCGATGGTTGTATAATGACAATTAATTGCAAAAATAAATTAGATAAATTAGGTGAATTAGACACGCACACACACTTTTCAGACAATGTAAGTGGGTAATGATCATCATATCGCTAAATAGTGGTAAGTGTGATATAGAAAATAAGTCAGAAGAAGGGCAAAGTGATCAGACAGAAGCAATTATATTGGATGGGAGAGAAACCGGCTAGTACACAATAAATGGTTTAAAAGATAATTTAGAACAGGGAAGCATACTGTAGTATAGAAGCAATGGAAAAGGTTAGAAATAGTTTAATGATGCGATTAGAGTGCATGAAAATAAAACAGATAGCTAAGAAAGTATCCTCAACAAAAACTTCAACCTATCTTATGCCTAACTAGAAACAGTAATGTTTTATTTGGGTATATTCTTTTTAATGGGAATAATTTATTCAAACATTGATGATTGACAAGATTATTTACTATGCAAATTAAACTATTTATATGCATAAAGAGACTTCATGTTTGGTACAGATTTTTTGATATCTATGAAATCCTTTGATGTGATCAATTACAAAGAGGGTTACCATTTAATATGCTCCAACAAAGCAGCAAGTTACTAACTCATTAAATTTGCTTATGAGATTAATTTATTTTATGTGATTATTATCCACTGAAGTGAAGCAAAACAAACCAAATTCAAATTTAGGATCCACACCGTGTATTCTGGAGATGAAATAAACATGTCCTAATAAGACTGGGGGAAATTATATTGATTATTTATAATAATATTTGTTGCATTGTACTGCTTATAGCATCTATAACATTTAAATGTTTCAAAAGCTCTTCACCAATAATTGCTGTCAAGTGTAGGGATCATTTGTGGGCAAACATAGTTGATCATTAAGATGTGCATAAGAATGCAGGAAGACATAAGAAGGTGTAAGAAGAGGTTTAAAATAATTATTAAAATCATTGTTTGGTTCCTCAAAGTGTATGAAAAAGAACTGGGACAATCTTGACTGATCTTAAGGAATGTAAGAGAGAAAATTTGATATAAGAGACTCTACAATCAATTAGCGTCCGTCGATATGGAAATTTTCCAATTTAGATATGGGCTCATATCGAGAAATACCGAAATATCGATATTTTCTGGTTTTTCGTACTGCGCTTGCGCGCGCAGTATGAAAAACCAGAGTTCGGAGTGCGCGCGCATTCCGGGTGCGCGCGCATTCGGGGCCTATCTCCTCAGGAGGTAAATATCTTTCTCTCTCTGTGTCTCTCACTCTCTCCATCTCTGTGTTTTTCTGTCTGTGTCTCTCTCCTCTCTCACATCCCCCCCATCTCTATCTATCTGTATATTATCACATTCACCCCATCTCTCCCCCCCGCCCCCCACCGCCACCGTCCCTCTCTCCTCCCGCCGCCTCCCTCTCTCGTACCCCCCACCCCCGTCGTCTCTCTCCCCCACCCCCCCAGCCATCTCTTTCCCCCTCCCCCCCACCATCTCTCTCTCCCTCCCCCCCCCCCCAGCCGTCTCTCTCCCCACCCCGGAAGCCGTCTCTCTCCCCCTCACCCCCCCAGCCGTCTCTCTCCCCCTCACCCCCCCAGCCGCCTCTCTCCCCCTCCCCCCAGCCGTCTCTCTCCCCCTCCCACCAGCCGTCTCCTCTCCCCCTCCCACCAGCTGTCTCTCTCCCCCGCCCCCCAGCCGTCTCTCTCCCCCCACCCCCAGCTGTCTCTCTCCCCTCACCCTCCCCCACAGCCGTCTCTCTCCCCCCACCCCTTGCATACCTGTATATTGTATTCTAGGACTATGAATACAATATGGCGGCTTTGCACCTCGGTCTGTGCATTGTGTATAGAGATGAGCATTCTGGGTCTTGTAGTTCAGTGTGCGCGCATTCCGATCTTTTACCTCGATATATCGACTTTTCGATAGATCAATATTTTTGAAATGCCTATATCGACGTATCGATATGAAAATTATATCGGGTTTTAGCGATATATCGATATATCGCTGGACCCTACAATCAACTAAGAAGACCTAAAAGTCAACATATACAAGACCACTAATGTATGGCCTTGAGTTAACCTGACATTGTTTGATTAATTGGAACTCTTGGTGCCTTCCAATCTGCTTGGATGAGATTTTGAAAGGATTTTACAATGTGAATTAGTCAATTACTGTTGAATTGAACTCTTCACACTTGGTATCAGAGGAACTCCAAATTCCTGAGATTAAAACCTTGATAAACCTTGGGACCTCCCATTTGGGCAAAGATGATTGAATGGATCAATTCAGGAATATGAATTACATTAGATATGATTAGATATTCAAACTGTGAACTTTGATTGGTAGAATGTCCTCTGGCTGCACTTTATTATTTCATTGTGTGTCCAAATTTTTGGGGATAAAACAACTAAACAAATGTTAAGGATAGGACACCATTGGGACAGTGTTGGGATAGCATTAATTGAAACATAGTGGACACCATTGGGACACTGTTGGGACATTGTCAGGCATGGTGAGATGCCTGACTGGTCCCATGTGCCATGTGGGTTTGTGGCTGAACAATTAACTAAAGGGTATTGGTATATTGGTATCTCCAGAGAAGGTCGAGATCAGCTTGCCCTGAATCATCTTCTGCAGTTGTAAGCATGAAACTTGCAACTGTTTGATAACCATCTTTTTGATTAACAAATTAACCCTTTGGATAAGTGCTATCTTACCTCAGGGTTATCATAGGATCATAGAATCATAGAATGTTATGGCACAGAAGGAGGCCATTCGGCCCATTGAGTCTGTGCCGGCTCTTTGACCAAGCAAGTCACTTTCATTAACCCCAATCACCAGCTTTCTCCCCACTTTGGCAGGAAAAATATTAGTTGTACAAGTAGATAAGGCTATAAAGAGGCCAATGGAGACTTGTGCTTCATATTCGGAGAGATATAATATGAAAGTGAGGCAATGAAGTTGAATTTATAGAAAACCTTTGTTAGACCACATTTGGAGTATTGTGTCCAATTCTGGTCTCTGAAACAGCAAATTACATTTGTAGAGCATCTTTTACGTCTAGAGGATGTTCCATGGTGCTGAGACTATAAAAAGGATATGGCAACATTGGAAAGAGTACAGACTAGGTTTACAAAGATGATACCAGTGCTGGCAGGTTATTTCTATCAGGATAGATTGGGTCTAGGGAAGAGGTGTTTAAGGAGGGATCTAATAGAATTATAAAACGGTTCAATAAGATAACATTCCCAACAGGTTCCACTGGTTGGGAATCCAAAGCAAGTGGACACAAATATAAGATAGCAACGAGGGGATCAGCAAGAGAATTGGGAGGAACTGCTTCACATGGAGAGTAGCAAGATAGTGGGACTTGCTGCTTGAAGGCGTTTGAATCAGATGGTATCGATGTATTCAAGACAATGCTAGACCTTCAATACGAGGGAGAGGAAAATAGAGGCTATGTCAAGTAAGAACTGGGTGGAGACTTGTGTGGAATATAAACACTGGCATAGACTTGTTTGGCCAAGTGTTCTGTTTGCATGCTGCACATTCTTTGTAAATCTTTTAAAATATAATTCAGTTAGTTCTGGATTTAACAATTACATTTTCCAGCAGAAATTGTGTCAATTTCCCAGACATGTCAAGGTACAGTATAAAACTGTCCAAACTTCTTTACATGTCATGTTCAATTTTTTTGCTTTTTGTGGCATTTCAATCTAGGTTGCAAATGCCAAATAGACACCACTGAAAGTTCACTGAATGGCTTTTCAATTATGATGAGTATTTTTTTAATGTATTTTTTAATGTATTTAACAGTATTTTTTTAATGAAGAAATTTTAAACCATTCAAGCAAACATTTACTTTGACACATCTTAAATATGATATTAATACAATACATAATCTGCCATCAATTAAGTAACAGTTAATTCCTTCCTGATGTCAACATAGTGAACACGACTGCTCAGTTATACAGTGACATCTGATATGTAGGACAATATATAGGAGGAAGAATTCAAACCATAAATCTACTATAATAATACTTCCATTTAGCATATAAAGCACCTGGAAAACCAAACATATTGTAAGCATTGTAAAGGTTTTGTAAAATGTAATGAATATTGGTAGCTACATTCGCAGATTCACCTGTAAGCTGTACTAAGAATTCTCAGTAGAATTGTGGGAAAAACATGTACCTCCAAATCAGTTTCACGCCATGTCATTGAGGCTTCCAAACTGAAAGTGAGTTTTTGCAGACAAATTTAAACCACATGATTTCTCCAATTGCTAAAGAGTTACAAATATACACTTGGAATGAATGCTAGGCAACTTATGATTCTAATAATAATCATTGCACTTGGTATAGCACCTTTCTTATTGAGAAGACATCTCAAATGTCTAGAAAGGAAACACGGTAAAATGTAGTGTAATGAAAGTGCTTTTTTTTTGTAGGTGAACACAATAAACAATTTGCATAGAAAAAGTTACAATAAAACAGCAATATTGAAATGATTGAAAATTGAAGAATATATCATCTGACAGTCAATACTGAATATTTGATTAAACAAGCTTCAACTATGTCTACATTTTCAAAGGTTATACCAGTCATGTCATAACTTACAAAAGGTCATTGAAGGCTAAAATTGGCCTGTAAAATTATCAGCACAAATTCTGACGAGACTACCATACTGCAGTAAATGGACTTAGTCATGTATAATCATACCATCTTTCCATCATGCTAGTGAGATAACATTCACATTCACTCACAATAATTTCCATAAAACAGCTTGTTTTTTATGCATGACTCACCTAATCCTTTTTTCTTCAATCTTTTGCAATGCTTCATCTCGGTTTAAAACTTCCAATATCATTTGCTTCTCATTGTCCAATAAATATGACAGATTGACGATCTCAGTACTTTTGGACATTTTTCTTCAATGCGGCTGTATGTTGCACTCCTGAGATTTAGTGTCTATGATAAAGGAAATTACTTCCAAGAAAAAACTACAGCTTGAGCAATCCAGGTAGCATACCAAATAGACTGAACATTGACTCAAGTTGGAGGTCCTCCAAGAATGAACATGGCTAATTGCATAATTTTATCCAAAGAACAATTAAAATTTTCTACTTTTTCAGCTGTATGGATTTCTCTATGTGGTCTTTGAAGAAAGATTTTATGAATTTGTGAAACTGCTGTTGAGATTTTGTAATTCTCTCCTCGTCTCTCCTTGTTCCTATGAGCTTGGTGACTGCCCCTTTATACTTCTGTGTCACTGAAAAATATATTCATATCTTTGTAGCTGCCTTCATCTTTGTTACTGAAAGAAAAAGAGAAAATGTAAACAAATAAGAGAATTCTCCTGAATACAATTCATATGTACACTGATACATGTGCCTAAGTACACCAAAATACAGCCAAGGCTCCTCCATATGATTTAAGTTACCATACGTTCTGAATCTATCCAAAAGCGGAAGGTGCTAGAAAAATAGACTAAAAGGGACAGAGTGAAAGCACAAAGAATTAGTGATCCTACAGTAAATAATTTTTTTGGGAGATATTACTGGCACGAATGCCATGGAAACAAATCACCTATCCACTTCCTTGTAAGTGGGACATGCTGTTTTGGGTGGGGAGGGAGCAGGTTAATCAAATGGGTAAACAAAATGTAAAAAAAAACACTGATGGAAGAAAACGAAATTGCTAAAAATAGTCTCATCATTTTGTTGTTAAGAATGGTAAGAATGTAAAGATATGCTATTGTAAATTATTTGTACTGTATTATTCATGTTCTTCTTAATCCCTTCTCAACACATATACACACACACACATACTAATCTTTGCAATTGTTCTGCTGTTGTGCAGCATATTCCCAAGTGTAAACTGTTCAAATGCAGTATTTACTCCACGTAAGCTCTGAGCAAGAATTCGCACCTCTAGTGGACATTACATGTGCTGTGAAGCGAGATATGTGCATTAGGTTGATGTGGATGCCTAACGTAAACCTCTGATCATGTTTTGATGTAAGTCAACACTGTATTCCTGAAGTAGGTGAGTAACTGACTCAAGTATACAACAACAACAAAATTTCATTTGTGTAGCGCCTTTCTCATCGGGAGGATGTCCCAAGCCCATGGACAGTTAGTAATTCAGACCCAAGCTGGGTTTGGGATCAACAACACATTGCATTTATAGAGTACCTTTCATGTCGGGACAGGGGAAGGTGGAGGGAAGAGAGGGAAGGGGGGGAGGGGATGGGACCGTCGAAGAGGAGGGTCTTGAGACGGGACTTGAAGGAGGCTAGGGAGAGGGTGAGACAGAGGGATTGTGAGATGGAATTCTAAAGGCTGGGGGCAGAGTGGCTGAAGGCTCACGCACCGATGATTGGGCAGGTGGGTCGGGGGACACAGAGCAGGTCGGAGCCCACTGAGTTGAAGAACAGGTTGTTAGGGGGTTAAGAGGTTGCAAAGGTAGGGTGGGGCAAGGCAATGGAGGGCTTTAAAGGTGAGGACCAGGATATTGAATTGAATCCTCTGAATTATGGGGAGCCAATGGAGTCGGGCGAGAATGGGGAAGATGGGGTCACGGAGCTTGGTGCATGAGAGGACATGAACTGCAGAGTTCTGGATGATCTGCAGACTATGGAGGGAGGAGTTCAGATGGCTGACAAACATAATCGAGCCTGGATGTGATGAAGGGATGAATAAGAGTTTTAGCAGCCTGAGGGGTGAGGTAGTGGTGGAGTTGGAACGTCCTCCCGACGTAAAAGGCGCTTTATAAGTTTAAGTTGTTGTTGTTGTTGTTGGAGAAGAGAGGGAAGTTGAGCAGACCATAATAATAATCCTTGCATTTGATATAGTGCTTTTCACATCTTATCGACGTCTCAAAGCGCTTCACAGAATATACTGTAAAATGAATTGACTGTATATATTTGTGGGCGAATTGCGGCAGCCAATTGCGCACAGCAGTGTCCCACAAACAATTGTGGATTGAAATGACAAATTTTATTATTGTGTTTTTTTTTTGGAGGGATTATTATTAGGCGTGTGGAGTAAGGAAACTTGCCCAAGGTTTCGCCCTGACCTGCCTGGATTTGAACACACATCTCCCCAGCTTGAGGCTCCCCAGCTTGCAAGACAAGTGCTCTAACCACTGAACCACGGGAGCTCCATGGCTTGGATGTGGGGAAGGAATAACAGTTGAGGATCGAACAAGACACCTTGGTTCCTGACTGGCTTGGTGAGGTGGAGTGTACAAACATGGCAGTTGATGCTGCCAGTGCCTGAGTTGTGAAAGTGCTGGCACGAGCCAATCAGGAAGGCCTCAGTCTTGTTGACATTCAATTGTAGAAACTTAGCTCCCATCCAGGACTTGACATCTGACAGGCAGTCTGTCAGGATAGCAGTGGTCCTGGAATCGAGGGTAGAGGCAGAAAGAGTACAGTCCTGTAGTTCAGTGGTAGAGCACTCGCCTTGCAAGCGTGAGACCTGTGTTTGAATCCAGGAAGGTCAGGGCGAAACCTTGGGCAAGTTTCCTTACTCTACACACCTAATAATAATCCATCCAAAAAACTCCACAATAATTGGTCATTACAATCCACGACTGTTTATGGGACAATGCTATGCACAATTGACTGCCGCGTTTAAACCCACAAATATACAGTCAATACACTTCATAGTACATTCTCTGAAGTGCTTTGAGATGCCTAGAAGATGTGAAAAACGCTATATCAAATGCAAGGATTATTATTATATTATAGAGTTGGGCATCATCTGCCCAACTCTATTTCCACTTTGGAAGTTAACCCCGTGTCTGCAGATTTGGAAGTTAACCCCGTGTCTGCAGATGATGTCACCAAGGAGAGCATATAGATATTAAAACATAGGGGGCAAAGGACACAGCCCTGGGGGACACCATAGGTGACAGTGGATGGAGGTGAAGCCGTTGATGGCAACAAAGTGGAAATGGTGAGAGAAGTAATAGTTGAACCAGGCAAGGGCAGGACCATGAAGATTGAGTTGGGAAGAGAGGCGGTGTAAGAGGATGGAGTGGTCGACAGTGTCGAAGGCAGCAGAGAGGCCAAGGAGGACAAAGCATATACAGGTAAACACTTTCAGCTGTGGTCAACCTGACCTTAACTGATTGTAGCCTTCAAATAAGGTACTGATTTACCTCAAGGCTTATTCCAGGAAGCACCTCAGCAAACTAATTTCTGACAATCACAGATCAAATGTAGCTCTAAAGCGTGTTCAGAATTCATATTCTGGATGCCTTAACGATACTATGTGGAGATTCTCAAATAAACAAAACATGTGCCCTTTCATAACTTCTTTTCTATGTTTATTTTCTAGCCATAATCTCCTGAAAAAGCACTTTCTCAAACAGAACTTTCTCCCAGTGTGCTGACCAACAATCCACTTGACATTTCATAGCAGTGCTGGGGGTGTGACCTTGTCGGAGGTGCCATCCTTCAAATTGGACTAAGGACCCTTCTATCTGTTCAGGTGGATCAAAGAATCCATGGCACTACAAAGAGAAAGAAATTTCTTCCAGTGTCAACATCAACAATTTCTCTAAATAAAATTTGTCCTTGAATTCATGGCTGTTGGCGCATTAAATTGTCTGCCGCATTCAAATTGTGCAGTTATTGCACATTACAATAAAGCTTGTGAAGCAGTTTGTGGCATTCTCCTGACACAAAACATGCTATATCAAATGCAATGATTATTATTACAAAGAGAGCTAACTGTTTTTATTGATCTGTCTGAAATAATCTTTTGCTTATTCGCTATTGTTAAAATAATCTAATATTCCAATATGTTTAGCATAGCGGTTTATCCCAAATAGGTTAGAGGACAATTTTCACTACAGAGATTGAAAACATTGCTATGCTAACATTTCCAGTATAAGAGGATATGTATTGTAGCTGTGCTGGTTAGGCATCATTTAACAGATTGAACCAAACATCCACTATTTAAGAATTTTAAATTAAAATCAATCTAGGTTTTTATTTTGAATATATTTAACACAAAAGACTGACAAAACACAAGAGTCAAAATCAATTTGATAAGTTCTAAAAGCACTAAATTTACATCAATTTCACGTAGATAAATACTCTAAAGATTACCTGCTACAGTTGACCCTTTAGGAAAAATTACTGTAAGACACCAACTTTACAATCAAGCCATAGATGAAGTAAGCTTTTTACTAACCCTCTCTCGAATTGCTTGATTTTCAACTGATACCGATCCTCCCACTTGACAGAAAGGTGAAGTGTGAATGTTTGCTATTTGTCTAACTAACTACTGTAGCTTAAGGCTATGACTCATCCTTACCCACCTGCTGCTAACCACATGTAAATAGGTGCACTGTATTTACTTTTCAATCTCAGTATGAATCATTTGAATAGAAGTCAAATAGAAAAATGATAAATAAGAGTCACATTTGTAGGCTTTGTGATATTTATCAAATTGAATGGGCCAGATGTAGGCTGGGATCCGCACTCCCCAACCACCCACATAGCATTCTCAATGGTGAGGTCCATCAAGATTGGTTCACAGTGAAAGAATACTGACTTGCAGATTGCAGCCTTTGATTGTCACTTGATAAGATACAAGCAATACAAATGCTCAAAGTCTGTTCTGCTAACATTGAATACTGCTGTACCAGCTTCATAGAATTCACTATTGAGTCTCTAGTTGTACTCCAATTTTGTACCATCTCTTCCAGCCTTCAAAATCTTAACAAGAGCATCTCTGATCATGGCTTTCGGTCAACAAGCTCAAATTCTCCCCTCCTTTCTTCCCTGCTCATGAATCTTTGTAAATTATTTCATAACATTCATAAGTAAAAGGCATTAGACAAGTGCAAGTTGTTAAAGTGCTGTCACCAAGACTGGTCAGTGACCTGATACATGGATTAATCCATTTCCTTGTAATTTAGAGTCACTCCTGCGATATCTTGGTATTCTCAGTATTTTGTGATTTTCCTTTAGAAAATTCTAACATAGTTGCTCAGTAATTGTAATGTTAAAAAGAGAAGCTAGTGGACATCCTTGGGATGCTTTCGGACGTCCCCCGACATGAAAGGTGCTTCACAACAATTTTGTTGTTGTTGTAGGAAACAAAATAAAACAAAGTGCTTAATTCAAGTTTTGTTTGGCTAACAGATGACCACCAATGCCATTTATCATAGTGGATGGACAAAGCTTTAGAACTGTCACTTTTTGTAGATTAAAACAATAACTCTGTTTCTGTTGCCTAAACTGTAAACAATCTATTATGTTGAGAGCTGTAAAGCAAAATAAAAAAACATAGATGTACATCATACGTTGTTTTGGGATATGTTTCTATACATTGGTTAGTGTGCACAGTATTATGTGCAAGAGCCTCTCTATTATGTCAAATGTGCACGAATATCGTACCATTTTATTCATGTTCATTAAAAATTGACTTTTTGTAATTCAATCATAGGAAAGGAATGTCTATCATCATGAATAGAACATTGGAAACGTTTACAATTTTAATTTTACAAATTCGCCCTCTATTGACTCCGAATGCTCTTTCTTCCTAATTACAGTATCTCTTTCTCTCATCCTCCATCTCCCTTTTGTACTTTCAAGGCCCTCCACAGCCTTGCCGCATCCTACCATGCCTTTTTTTCGACTCTGCCTTCAGCCAATATCCTAGCTCTCTACCGTCCCTTATCCTAGCTCTCTACCGTCCCTTATCCCAACCCTGCCTCCAACCCCCCATACTCAGGTCCTGACGCTTGACTGTTCAGCGACTTCGAAAGTCCTCCAAATATAACTTTGTTGCTTTTTGTTGTTGTAAACAATTCAATGATTTTAAAAATAATCCTTGCATTTGATAAAGCATTTTCACGTCTTCTAAAAACTCAAAACGCTTTACAGAATATATTGTAAAGTGAATTGACTGTATATATGTGGGTGAAATGCGGCAGTGTCCCACGAACAGCCGTGGACTGAAATAACCAATTTATTATTGCTTTTTATTGTAAGTGAACTTGCCCAAGGTTTCATCCTGCCCGGAATTGAACCCAAGTCTCTTGCTTGTAAGGTGAGTGGTCTAACCACTCAGCTACAGGACTCCATTTTGCATTTATGAAGCTGTACATTCAACATTTTCATGATTGTGTGCAGCGATATTTCTTCGTTGCACTTTTTGGAGTAGGTTTATGGTGGTCGTGAGACAACGCAAAAGATAATGAACTCAATGCTAGGAAAAGATCACTTATCCATATACACTGTGCCACAATATTTTTGTCCATATAGCGAACACCCGCTTTCCTGGATTCTGGAAATTGGACCTAGCTGGACTGAGTCCGACACTCAAAATATGTGTAAACATTTTTTCGTGGGCCTGCATGCATGTAGACTCCTGCAGACCTAACTCTCCTACGTCATTCAGCAACCTCGTCATCCTTGCTGACCTTCACATCAACCAGGGATATCGACTTCAACTCATCAGACTGTTTGAACAGAAGATGGTTTATTCCTTATCGTCTGCTCATGGATTTGACAATTACAATTCTGGTAGTGATATTTACTGACAATTTTCAAAAAGATCTGTTCTTCAAAAAGAGCCAGAATTTCTGGCTAAATGGGATTACGTTGACAGTACCAGGGGTTTAAGTGTAAAGTAACACTGTCAGATAACATGCACTTCCTTGACATAGGCTTAATAATAAATATTAATCTTTGAATTTGATTTAGCACCTTATCATGTTGTCAATTTGTCTCAAAGGGCTTCGCAGGATACATTGTAGAGTAAATTGCCACAGCACTTCATGTCATTTAATTGATGTACCCACTTCGCAAATGCGTTTAATTTTACTCAAATCGTACACTCTATTCTCTAGTTTATTGACACACAGAATACAACTCAGATGTATATACAAAACACAAACTATTGAATAAGCACCAATTTGGAGTCAATATTACCTATTCAAAGGCATCTTTACAAGAATAGATTTGGCAAGTTATTTTTCAATGTTTGGCAAACACTGCAATGTACAAATGCGAATTCTGTTGATATCACACAAACATCATTGCTTTTGGCATATATTATTGAAAATAGAGTTCTCCCTCTCCAGAATTCAGTAGCAACCCCTTTCAACACATGACTCAACATTGTCACGTTTGCTGTACTGGGCTCAATCATTCTGATTTACTATCTCGATTTCAATTGTAGTTCTGCTAATTCAGTTACCAATCCAATGAAATAAATCCTTATGTTTGGGTGAAATATCTCACCCCAAAAGCTGCTGAATCCCTTGTCCATGCTTTTGTCATCTCTCAGCTGGATGATTCTAAGGCCCTCTTCACTGGTCTTCACTCATCGACCATTCACAAAATGTGGAGAGACAGGGCAAAGCAAAAGAATTGAGGGTGAGAGATCCACAGCTTTGGAGTGTAGTGGCTGAAAGCATGGTATCTGATGGTGGGACAGAGGAACCAAGGTAAAAGGAGGTGGCTGCAGCCAGTCAAGTGGAGGTAGTGGGTAGTAGTGTAGGGTGGGAGCAGGTTGGACAGATGGGTGGGGTCAGGGCATGAGGGGATTTAAATACAAAGGTGAGGATCTCAAAATGATCCGCTCTGTGACAGGGAACCAATGGAGTTTGACAAAGACTGGGGGTAATGGAGGTCTGGTGTTTAATGCTGGTGAGAATGTGCACAACAGAGTTTTTAATTAGTTGAAATTCGTGAATAGTGAAGCAGAGGAGACCAGAGATGAGGGTGTTTGAGTAGACGAGACGGGAGGTGACATATTGCCAAATTCTAGCAGATACAAAAACTAATGGCAAATTTAACATTTAAATTCAGGTCTGAGTTTTGGGAGTTTTAGAAACAACTTATTTTGTACAATAATATTGCAGAACATTTCCTATTGCGATAATTCCCTCAGATTGCTCTGTAGTTCGTGGTTAACATTATTTTTTTAAGCATTTAATCCCCTTCCGCAGGTGGGTTGTTTGGATTCTTCAGTTTAATTTGTCACAGTCCACCTGAGAACAGTCATGTCTCCACAAACATGTTATTGGGAGTCAGTGGCTGTTCCTGGAACTCATCGCAGTCATTAATGAAGCTTTGCAAGCCCCTCAGGCTGCTGAGCATGTGCACAAAAACAAAAACAGCATTTATTGCTCATAGATTTCTTCAAGCTACAGCTGGGGTGTTGTAAATTTGCCAACTCATAGCAGTTGCAAAAAAATGGGAAATTTTAATTTTCCCTTTGGAAGATTTTGTGCAAGTACTGTATGATTAGGAATATTTAGCACCTCAAGATACATTTGTTGAACTGTGAACTAAGCCATTTGGGTGGAGTGGTGTGTTGACAGGGAATGAGATGGATTCTCTCAGTCATTTATTGATATGTTAAGCATCACTTGGAAGGAAGACAAAATGATTCTTTGCTGGAAAATATAATCCAGATCATAAAAATTGTAAGTATTCAGTAGCAGTACAAACAATAGTGTCCTATATAGAGAACTCCTAAACTCAGCTGGAGGATAATGACTTCCATTCAACACTTTCCTGGAACACTGCCCAGAGCACTTTCTCATTGTACAGAGCAATGTAAGGTTTGGTACAGAGAAAACTCTGGCAATACGCTTAACTGCAAGCTAGAATAACAAAGCGCTTTTTGGCCTTTTGGCTAAGATCAAATGTAGTATCTGTTCTTATCAGTTTAATATCTAATACATCCCCTATCTGTTTGGAGCTCCTGTGGCTCAGTGGTTAGGGCACTTGCTTACAAGCATGAGACCTGTGTTCGAATCCAGGCAGATCATGGCGAAACCTTGGGCAAGTTTCCTTACTCCACATGCCTAATATAATCCGTCCACAAAAATCACAATGCTGCAATAAAAATTGGTGATTTTCAACCACGACTGTTTGTGGGATACTGCTGTGCACAACTGGCTGCCACGTTTTACCCACAAATATACAGTCAATTCACGTTACAGTATATTCTGTGATGTGCTTTGAGACATCAATAAGATGTGAAAAGCACTATATCAAATGCAAGGATTATTATTATTATTAATGCTCTTATTCAATTATACTGTGGTCTAATTTACAAGGTTCAAACAAGAGTAGTAAATAGCAGATCCCCACGGACTTAGATTTGTCTCAGGCCAACCCTCTGCAACTCCATCTAGATGCTGGTTTTCTGATGGTCACAATCTGCTTCAAAGAAGTTGAAGCTGAAATTGCTCAATCCAAAAACTCATGAGGCAATTTTACTCACGTTGATACACTTCATCTTAATTTTGGAATAGGGCATCAGCGGACAGGCTGATGTGGGGTTATGAGGTCTGAGAGGTAGAGGAGAACCTTGAAGGTAAGAACGAGGATTTTGTACTCAATTCTCTGAGGAATAGAGAGCCAGTGAAACCGGGCATGAATGGGGTGATAGGTTCCTGGAGCCTGGTGCGGGAGAGGACATGAGCTGCGGAGATCAAACTATCAAATTATAATAATAATCCTAGTATTTGATATTGCACTTTTCCTGTCTTCTAGACATCTCTGTGTGTCAATCTATATTCCTTATTGGATCCGTTAGTTGCAAGCAGAACTGGAACGAGTACAGTTAGTAGATAATATATATCTGGATACCAATGCTGCTAATGGGTTCTAGTTTACAGCAATTTATAATGCAAGTTGTTAATTGTCGTCATGCTGCATGTAACTAGAAGTCATTATGTCAATCCATGAGAACCCAATCTACTTCTGGATCCATCAGGCTGGGGTTCACATGGGATACAGTTCTGTTTACCAACAAGATTCGCCATTTGTGACATAGAATCTATACTAACAACCTTGGTTAGAAACTGCTGCTTTAGATCCCATTGTATAGATGGGTTGGTATATGAATGAGATAATAATAATCCTTGCGTTTGATGTACAGTAAAAGCCCATTGGTATGGCACCCACAGGACCTGGCCAATGCTGGTTAATGCACATGCCAGATATTCGGGTGGCCAGCGGCCGAAAACCCACCGCAAAAAAATTTAAGTTCTTTTAACACACACCATACTAAATAATAAGATAATAACAGAATATTGTATTGGTCACAGTCACTGCACTGCAATATCGCAACCTGGGCCCAGGCATTTCCGGACACGTGACACGCTTCTGGCATTCTGAAGTCGGGAAATACCTGAACCTGAACTCTTGCTTAACAAAATTTTCGCTTAACGAAGGGTTATAAAGTCCTTAACTCCTTCGCTAAGCGGGGTCTACCTGTATTTTAAGTTCTATGTCCTCGTCTAGATCATTGATAGATTGTAAATAGTTGAGGTCCAAGCACTGATCCTTGTGGCTCTCCACTAGTCACATCCTGCCAATCTGAGAAGGACTCGTTTATCCCTACTCTCTGTTTTCTTCTCGTTAGCCACTCTTCGATCCATGCTAATATATTGCCTTTAATTCCATGGGTCATAATCTTGTGTATCAGCCTTTTATAATGCCTTCTAAAAATCTACATACATTACATCTACTGGTTCCTCCCTATCTAACCTGCTAGTTACGTCCTCAAAAAACTCTTAAAATATTTGTTAAGCATGACTTCCACTTTGTAAAGCCATGTTGACTCTGTTTAATCATGTTATGGTCTTCTAAGTACCCCACTACCACGTCCTTAATTAAGGGTTCTAGAATTTTCCCTACCAATGATGTCAGACTAACTGGTCTATAGTTCCCCATCTTCTCTCTCTCACCCTTCTTAAATAGTGGTGTGACGTTTGTGATCCAGAATCCAGAGAATTTTGGAAGATCAAGCACAAGGCATCCACTATCTCATCAGCCACCTATTTTAAAACCCTAGGATGCAGACCATCAGGTCCAGGAGATTTGTCATTTTTCAATCCCAACACTTTCCCTAGTACTAATTATTTGCTGATGTCAATTTCACTAAGTTGCTCACTAACATTAGCTTCTTGGTTCACCTCTATATTTGGCAATGTTTCAGCATTTCCTAACGTGAAGACAGAAACAAATACAGATATCCCTCCCCAACCGCGGGGGATATGTTCCTCTAAACCTCTGTGTTTGGTAAAATCGCGGTTGGAAAATGCAGGGCCCTATGGGAAACATGGAGATAGGGGAAGTACGTTTGCTTTTTCGCAGTTGGAAAATGCAGGGCCCTGTGGGAAACATGGGGATAGGGGAAATAAGTTTATGTTTCATAGAACTAAACACAAAAAAAACATACAGTTAAAGCATACACGGGAATAGGGGGAGTATGTTTGGGCGCATTGGCTGCCAGGATCTGCAACAATCTACGAGGCTGTCTGACTGACCTATAGAGAGAGAGAAAGAGACACGGAGAGTGAGGATGTGGGTGGGGGAGGGATGACGGGTGACACGGAGGGCTGGGGATCTGTCTGACTGACTGATCTACACGCAGAGAGAGGGAGGGGGTGGTGGTGGGGGGAAGAGAATGTGAGAGAGAGGTGAGAGAGAGAAGCGGGGGTGGGGGAGGGTGGATGGGGGGGAAGAGAAGGTGAAATAGAGAGAAGGTGAGAGAGAGAAGGGGGGTGGTGAGGGAGGAGAAGGTGAAATAGAGAGGTGAGTCAGAGAGAGATACATTTACACACAGAGAGAGAGGATGCAGAGAAGCAATAATAAATTAATGTTACTGTATTTACCTTAATCCTAACCGAGAAGCATTGTCGTTGGTTGATTGCAACATCGTAACTGGGTCCTAGTGCTATACGCTAGCACGAAGCGACATCGAGGCTGGTTGATGCAACTGGGTCTTAGCGCTAAACGCTCGTGTTAGTGTTAAAACCCGTGGATAAGCAAGGGTTATAAGCCATGGTTTGCAAGGGTTGTTGCATTTAGCAAACCGTGGATGCGTGAGTTTCGCAGTTGACGAGACCGCGGTTGGCGCGGGGTACCTGTATTTATCTGATGACTGCCATATCTTGTTAGCCTCTTCCTCTTAATGTATTTGTAGAAGCTCTTGCAATCCTTATGTTCCTAGCTAGTTTGCCCTCATAATCCATTGTCTCCCTCTTAATCATGTGAATACTGTATGTGAAATATGTTGCAGTAAAACAAGTCGATACTATGTTGATCAATACTTTTAATAACAGCTGGAGATATGTGTCTGTTTGAAAACAGGATTTAAAGTTGCAGGGATAAGGAAGCAGAAAAACAATTGAATATTTTCTGGAACACTTGTTACAGTGGGAGTATCAATCCTGGAACCTTGGTCAGGATTAAATAGTATGGGGTCAAAAGTTGGATTGACGTCGTGAAATGGCATTTGAGTTGGATTTGAAATTTTCTGTAGGTCATTACCTCCCTCGGGAGATTGAGTGGGTTGGGTTGCTCACAAGGTACATACAGTATATGATGGGTGTAGAGTTAATGGATCAAGTTTGACAGGAAACCATTCAACAGCATAGAGATTTATGTTTTGTAACATTAAATCATGTGTGAATTAAGATGAGAAATATTAGTGGTAACAATTGATAGCACTCTCGCTTGTGAGTTGGAAAGCTCCAGGGTTTGAGGCTGATCATCTAGGCCAGTGGTTTCCAAACTGTGGGACACGCCTCCCTTGGGGGTGCGTGGCTGTTATTGTTCTTATTACAGGTAAACCCCGCTTAATGTGTCAACGTTTGCTAATACGTTGTTCGCTAGCAGGTGGAAAGGGGATGCAAGGCCGCTAGGAACTGGGAGTGAGCCAGGCCGGCGGGGAGAAACCGAGGCCAGCAGCAAGTGAGTGAGCTGGGCAGGCAGTCAGGGAGCGAGTGAGTGAGCCGGGCAGGAAGTCAGGGAGTGGGTGAATGAGCCGGGCAGGCAGTCAGGGAGAAACGTTGCGCTGAAAAGCAAGCTCACACATCTCACTAAGAAATTCTAAGTGTTGTAAATTGTAAACGTAAGTGATTGGTTTCACAATTTAAATAACTTTTTCATTACATTTTTTTAAAAGAATTTAATGGTTTTTGTTAATACTTTAAAAAATTGATTAAAACCAGGTAAAGAAAATATTGAATTTGCTGTTATCATTTGCGAAAATTATTCAATGTGAAGGAGAGGGGCGCAACAAAATCTTTGCTGAGTTGTGGGGGCGCCGCTATTTAAAGTTTGGAAGCCACTGATCTAGGTTGACACTTCAATGCAGCAATGGCATTGCTGGAGGTTGCATTCTTGAAGTCAGGTCCCATCTGCTTGTTCAGGTGACAAAAATAAAATGGGAGTCTTCAATATAAATTGGTCATTTTCTTTTTTGAAGAACTATGAAAAATTAACTCCCAAACTTTTAAACTGTAAAATCTGTATTTTTAAAAATCAAGTAGTATCCTCCATTTACTTTGGCAAATATCATGTGATTGTGTGTGTGTGTGTGTGTTTCTGAGTGTGTGGGAGGGAGGGAATTAGTTATAATATTATTTAGGATTTCCATAAAGGATTCCCTGATGGCCTTGGGGTAGAGGCACTGCCTAGGGATTAATCATCCCTTTACTGATATGTTTGAACAATTGTTGATCAGAATCCATGTAATCTATTCTTGAACAACAAGTTACATTTACAATAAAACTGTTAAGATGTAAGATACTGATATTTAATTTTGTTGTGAATCATTCTTTGGAGGACCAAAATAACAGGCAGTTACAAAAGCACTGAGATGCGAAGATATAATGCACATAATATTGCTTGAACTTTCAGAAGAGTGATAGATACAGAAGTAATTATAAAGTTAATGTACAAGGCTGTGCTAAATTCCACACTCTTGCAAGTTAGGAATAGGAACTGCAAACACAACAAAAGCTGATTGGTGCTTTTCCAGATTCACATCACCATCTCACTTTCCTCCCAGTTTCGCTCTATATATGAACAAGCTGGTATTGCATCTAGTCCATATTAAAGCAATATAAGCTTCAAGCGTTCACCAAATGTAAAATAATTGTCCAAATTTTACATTAATTTGCATGCGTATCGTATAATGTCATATTTACCTCTCATGGACTGTATTAGCTCATGGCCATTGCGGCAATCATGGGAGAGGGGTTGGGTTTGGTTCACTGCAAATACGCTTTAGCGCCCCAGATTACAGAAGGAAAATAAACAAGTGCTATCTTCCAAGCACTTTGGGAGGTATTAGTGTGTATCAGGTGAGTTAAACACATTCAGGAGAGAATGGAAAGAGAGGTGAAAAATAATAGAAAAATTGTCCAGAATCAAAAATCACATCAGACATTATGCTTAATTTGGATGATATCTGCAATTATACATTAGTATCAGTGCAAATTTACTGACACATTACAACTAGTGCTTTTCAAGTGAAAAGCAAACGTAAATACCGCATCAAGAACTCATTGCACCGTGCTTGTATTTTTCCACTGAACTACATAGTCAATATAAAGGTCAGGCTTTATTAAATCCTTAAAAGCAGCTCATGGTAACCAGGGTCTGCGGCATAGAAAGATCACCAGACCATGAACAATTGCTTAGATTTTGTTCTATTCTTAGTTTGAAAGGCTCAGAAAGCTCCTTAGTCAGAAGGCTCCTGTTGCATTTGATCTTATATCTAAATATCTAAAACATATAATGGCTCTTAGCAACAAATGTTTTGGGTATTTTACTTAATAGCATAAAACAAGTTATCCAGGTGTGGCACCATTTAAAAATATATATATTTATTTATGATATGAATCCAAAACCAAATACTGTACAAAAACAAACGCATACAGATTGTGCACATTTTTTCAGGTATGCTCCCTTTAAACAGTCAGGTATACCCCTGTGTGCACCACAACCATGCGCACACTTGTGCACACACTGAGAAGGTCACCTGCCGGTATTGGAAGGCGCCCTGATGTGTACCTTATGGGCACATGTCTATTTTATATACACACATATCCGGACGCTGTTTGGTTACATGTCGGGTGTCCTTGTGTATCTTTAGGCTTTTTCAAAACACTACCTTGGGGCCGCTCGTGGGCTACCTGGTGGATGCTCCGTTAGAGGTTTGCGCAGGATTGTCTCCTACCGGGGTCAGACCCTATCTGGTCTTTGCTGCGGCTGATCCAGGTTTCAGCTTGTTTTTCAGTACATAGTCCTTGATCACTGTGTGGAACACTTCGAGGCAGTGCTGCCAGACCCACCCTTCTTAGCACCGGGTACAGGTAGAAACCCAGTACCCAGCATTTGTTGCCGACTTACCAGGCCTCCAGTCACAGCCTCAGGCAAATATACACAAAGATGGCCATGAGAATCAGGGCTAGATTTGGGACCCCTTTTCCCCCTTTTTCTGGGACTTTTTGCATTGATTCTGTGCGGACGCAATTTATCTTGGACCCCCAGATAAGTTGGAAAACCTCTCTGGTGACTGCAATGGCGTTGTTCTTGGTCAAAGGCCAGACCTGGGCCACACAGAGTAACACTGAGAGGGCATGACACTTTATCACTAAGATTTTACAATAATAATAACCTTGCACTTGATATAGCGCTTTTCATGCTATATATTTTCATGGCTATATATTTTGTGGGCGAAATGCAGCAGCCACTTGTGCACAGCAGTGTCCCACAAACAATCATGAATTAAAAATTTTTAGGGATTATTATCAGGCATGTGGAGTAAGGAAATTTCCCAAGGTTTCGCCAAGCCAGGAATTGAACTCAGATCTCTCACTTGCAAGGTAAGTGCTCAATAGTATCATCCACAGTTTTTTGTACAGACCAAATATCAGTCTCAAGTCTGAGACTGATATTTGGTCTGTACAAAAAACTGTCTTGGCTTATGAGCCATAGCTGCCCTGGATGATGACACCTTTGATGCTCTCATCCCTCCTGATGGAAAGTGAAAAGGGTTCAAAGCAGCAGACAAACAGGATGGGAGATAGGGAACACCCCTGCCTTACTACTGACCTGATGGGAATAGTCTCAGTCTCGTATCCGTTTACTGTGACTGTGCTACAAATGTCTGTGTAGTGCAGCCAGATACACTTGTGTATTTCCTCCCGAAAGCCCATTTTGGAGAGTACCTCATCCATGTATCTGTGAGATAAACTGTCAAAGGCTTTCTATTGAGCAAGACTGATCAGGCAGGTCTTTACCCACCCTGTCCTGTAAGTAGGTAATGGTATCTCTGAGCAGCACAAGGCTCTCCGAGATCCTTCGGCCTTGAACTTGTACAGTCTATATTCAGATCATACAGTCTATATTCAGATTGGCGATCGGTCGCCAATTTTTGATTTCCTACTTCTCCCCTTTATTTGTAAAGTAGGGAGATGATGCCTTTTCTCATAGACTCTGCCGTGGTCCCTGCTAGCGTGTCACCTAGTCCACCTTCAAGTGAGCTTTCCCATGTTTAGATTACAGATAGAAGCCAATTTGTCTTCATATATTTCAGGTCCTGATTTTGTTTTCTCAATCAGGGCATTGTCCTGAATGGAACAGACAAAACAACAACAACAACTTGGATTTATATAGCACCTTCCATGTTGAACGGTGTCTCTGAGTGCTTCAGAATAATGGATCCCGGGGTAGAGCCAGTGGGAGGGGGAAGAAGGTGACTGAAAGCGCGGTCGAAAAGAAGGGTTTTCAGCCGAGACCTGAAGGTAGGAAGAGAGGGACGAGGCAAAGGGAGTGAGGAAAGAAGTTTCAGAGACTCGGGGCATAGTGGCTGAGGGCATGGCCACCAATGGTGGAGCGGAGGATTCGGGGGACAAGGAGAAGGCCAGACCCGGTGTAGCGAAGGCAACGGGTAATGTTGTGAGGAGAGAGGAGGTCAGAGAAGTAGGGTGGAGTCAGGCACTGAGCTCCTATTTTATCACTACCTCCTCCCCTTCCATCGCTATGCTTAAGAGTATCCAAACCAGATTGAGTTCAATTAGTGCCATTCCCCCACTCTTTACCCAGAGCCGTGCAAATTTTTACACTTAAAGTATATAACCAATTCCCTTTGGAAAGTTATTATTGACTCTGTGATGTTAATGAATCCACAAAACACAATGTAGATTCACTCAGTTGTTTAATTCAAACTTTAACAAGACAACCTCTTTCAAATCAACCTCTTTCACATTCTCTTTTCAATCTGCAAGTCACTCTTCCCAGAATCCTTTTATACAGTAAAAGCCCATTTATCCTTCACCATCGGGACCTGGCCAATGCCCGTTAAAGCTCGTGCCGGATATTTGGCCGAAAACCCCAAACAAAAAAAATTACTTTTTTAAAACAAAACATTTTAAAAAATGTAAACATACCATATTAATAATAGACTAAATAATAACAGAATATTGTATGGATACTTACCAATAAAGCAATAAATATCGATTACAGTCTATAAACACAGCACACAATCAATGCGGTACTCTCCTTTTATTCTCTCTCTCTCTTTCACACACACACAGTCAGTCTGGCATCTCAATGGCTCCAATACCAACCCCCCTCCACTCCTCTCATTTTCCATCTAAATTAATCAACTCACCCTCTCTCTCTCCTCTCCCCCACCTCTCTCTCCCCCTCCCACTCCTCTCTCTTTCTCCCTCTCCCCCCTTTCCCTCTACAGAAGGTGTCTGTGTCTGTTATAGTTATAGTCTCATCCAACATGAAATGTTTCAGTCCTGCAGGTTTCTGATAGCAAGATAGTGTTTAAATGTGATGCCAAAGGAGAAGTATTTGAATAATGCTTGCATCTGTCCTATTATTCTTGGAATGTACTTCCTTATGCAGTATCATTCCATTAAACACTAAACTGTTGCAACTGAGAGGAATTTTTCAAATTAACTGGAAGTGAAATGGATGACAATGTCTGCAAGCACTTCCATTGACAATGGGGACATAATCTTAATTCCCAGAACAAATCTGTAACCATCAATCATTAAACTCTGGACAAGGAAATTACAGGATTCAACAAGACTGAGGTACTTAATGACTGTCAGATTTTCAGGATTGATTCATGATGTTGTCAACAGAAATTACTCCAAACATTGTGAACATTTTCAACAAATTACAGGATTGAGACAAAAGCGGAAGAAGTACTTCACAAAATTAAAGTTGGCAGGTATTGCAGGCAGAACAAATCCCATGGCATATCTGAACTAATAATACAAGTAAAGAGATTATCTTCCCATCATTCTTTGAGCAAATTGAAGCTCTTAGTCTTCCTACTCATAACATGTGAAATGAACAGCACTTATTTTCCCAAATTCATGATGCTGACATAAATGTGTAGCTCAGTGTTTAGAGCACTTGCCTTACAAGCGTGAGACCTGTGTTCGAATCCAGTCAGGGCGAAACTTGGGCAAATTTCCTTATTCCACACGCCTAATAATAATCCCTCAAAAAAAAAAAAAAATTGGTCATCTCAACCCACGACTGTTTGTGGGAGACTGCTGTGCACAATTGGCTGCCACTTTTTGCCCACAAATATACAGTCAATTCATTTTATAGTATATTCTGTGAAGTGCTTTGAGACATCTTGAAGATGTGAAAAGCGCTATATCAAATGCAAGGATTATTATTATTAAATGTGCTTCTCCACTTAGCAGAAACAGATCCACTGATGCCCAATTGAATGAAAGCATTGTCTATAGGGTGTGGAGTCCTGTAGCTCAGTGGTTGGAGCACTTGCCTTAGAAGCGTGAGACCTGAATCCAGGCAGGTCAGGGCGAAACCTTGGGCAAATTTTCTTATTCCATCCACCTAATAATAGTCCCTCCAAAAAAAAAATAAAAAAAATTGGTCATTTCAATCCACCACTGTTTGTGGGATACTGCTGTGCGCAATAGCTGGTTTGCCAGTATTTAGAAACCTACCTAGAAATGGCTGGGGAAGCACCTCCACATACACCACCTGTGCCTGTAAACACAGCACTGAAGGGTAAACAATGCCTGAGCGCCAATCACAGTGCCGGATGATAGAGGGGCAACACCGTGAACTACAAGCAGTTGTTCTGAACTTTGGGAGATTTTCCAGACTTCGGAAAAAAATTGAATGTTGTATGTATTTTGAAATCTTGCCGGTTTTAGCGAGTTGCCGGCTTTTGGAATATCGAATTATTGAGGTTTTACTGTACTTATTTGCATTAATTATGTACATCCAACGTGCCATTCCTCACCTGACTCTACTGGCTTCCTATCCCAGAACAGATTGATTTCAAGATGCTCTGATCTACAAATGACTTCATACCCTGGCCTAATCATCACGCTGCCATTCGCTGACTCCACAGTTGGCTCCACCTCCTTTTTTATCCCTCATTTTTCCACTCTACTATCGGAGGCCATCCTTTTAGCCAGCACAATGCGAAAATTTGGAATTCTCTCCCATGATGCCTCCACCTTGCCTCCTCTTTCCCCATTTTCAGATCATGCCTGAACACCTTCCTCTTCAACCTCTTATGGTCATTTCCCTCTGCCTCAACTCGACATGAGGTTCCGCCACTGTTAAGCACTCTGAGGTATTGTCCCATGTGACGGGCACTATATAAATTTACACTATTTATAGTCTGTCCTAAACTTCCCCTTCACAACCCTCAACCAGTGCTGGATTTTAGAAAATTCCAGTATGCACATGAAATTATATTAGAACAGTGTGTAAACATTCTGCATTTCTGATTTATGAGCATTTGCACAACTGCAAAGACAAGATATGTACAAGGAGATATGTTCAACAATATTATACTGTACCGTAGGACTGCTTTGTATCCATTATATTGTAATTGATTGTTTCTGGCTCATTTATTTTTCATTATGGTATTTTCTCGGTATCATGATCAACATAGGCAGCCAATGCTCCATCCAGCTTGAATGTGATAATATTCACACAGGATTAACAATGGTCAATCATAATCAACAACAAATTGCACTCACAATGCGCCTTTCACTTAGGTAGAATGTCTCAAAGGATCTCACAAAGAAATGAGGAGCCTGAGCTGAACTGCATTATTTACTGGAATACAACTATTTATATTATAAAATGACCCATTCTGCTTCTGAAAGTAGAAATGTTTTGATGTAAAAATTTGTGTTAGTGTAATGATCTGGAAAAACAATTACATGAAATATACAACTAAAATGATCAGATTCCAATAAATATCTCAGGAATTTTCATGTATGATTGGATGCATGGAACACAGTTTGGTTTGGATACTCTTAAACATAGTCATAGATTTTCACATGTGTCAGACTTGCCAAAAAAAGTTAATTGGGATTTGTTAATAATAATTATTATTCTTGCATTTGGTATTGCACCATATTATGTTATTGAGACATCTTAAATGGCTTCTCAGAATATACTGTAATGTGGATTTACTGTATTTTGTGATTATATATAATTTAATATATATTTTAATATAATACATACATTATACAGCTAGCACCTTTCACATTTGAGGGGAGATATCAAAGTGTCACACAACTGATTGAGAGCCCTAGGCGGGGAACATGGAACAGGCTGGACAGTTGAGCGGACAGAATGGACAAGTTGATAAGAGATTCGGAGGATGTAAAAGTAGGGTGGAGCAAGGCCATGGAGGGCCTTGAAGGTGAGGACCAGGGTTTTGAATTGAATTATTTGTATGATGGGAAGCCATTGGAGTCGGGTGAGGATGGGGATGATAGGTTCTGGGATTCTGGTGTTGGAGAGGACATGGGCTGCTAAATTCTGGATAATCTGCAACCTAACGAAGGTTCAGCATCCTGAGGTGAGAGGCAGTGGCAAAGTCGGGCAATGTTGCGGACATAAGGGAAGGCAGAGCAGGTCATGGCATGGATGTGGGTTAAAGCACTATATCAAATGCATGGATTATTATTATAGAGCCAATTGCTGTGCATTCTATTTAATAACTACCTAATAAATAATTCAAGTATGTGTTGCTTTAAGATAAAAACTTGCTTTCATACCACACCTGGTGCTTTCAGTCCTGTTTGCTACACATGGCCAGAGTAACTTCATATTGGTATCAAAGCGTACTTTAGACACTGAATTATATACCTAAATTATATGCGCTGGTGATATAATGATCCTGCTTGCATCTAGGCCACCTTTAATGGCCTAGCAAAGCAGAAGGCTAAATAAGACTAATTTTCAATGTCAGCTACAGTATAGAGCACAAGATGATTGCTGTCCCAGTGGGAAAATGAGCTCTTTGCCAATCCTTGCAAATTCATAAACTGTCCCTGGAGATGTATGTAATTGAAAGCTAGTATGGATGAAGGCTTCAAATAATAACAAACATGCCTTGTTTTGGTTTTTGAAGAAAATAAACAGGAAAAACAGCTTCCAAATTAAGAAAGATGTTAAGAATGTTCTAAAATTTATCATTTGAGAAAGACAATTAGAGATTTCTGGGCTTAGAAACATCGTAAACCAAAATAACTCCAAAAGGAACTCCACCCCTTACGACTTCAATCCACAGTGTTCATGACAGCATCTGGTGCTATGAAAAACAGCCAGGTGAACACTATTTGTGATAGTATTTTCACATAATATGTACATGGCATGTGACTGGGGCATTTCCAAGAACAGAAATAAAGTTTTATTTGCATAGTGTCATTCACATAAATAATCATCTAGAAGCATTTTACAAAATGTATTTATAGATTAGAAATGCAGTGAATGTTATATAAGCAAATGCAGTAGCTAATCTGCATCACCAATTTGCTGTAAAATAATTAATTTGATTTGTGGAGGAGGAAGGGAATATAAACCAGGAGAAAGGTATCTAAATTTATTCTTGTAACATACAAACAAATCTTCATACAGAAAGGGACCAATGTCAGGGAAGTCCCTTTATATCCACCTAATTACAGTAAAACCTTGTTTATCTGGTACCCAACCAACCGGCATGATCAACCAACCAGTATCGCCCAATTGTATTGGTACATCCGGGACACTCGTGGCATGCTCACTTTGTGCACTTATTAAACTTACCAAACACATTTTTTACCGATCATTTTACCGAGTGTGCTGGAATGCTTTATTGGTAAGTATCCATACAATATTCTGTTATTAGTCTATTATTAATGTTATGTATTAAAATAAGTTAATTTTTTGTGTAGGATTTTCAGCAACTTGCCGCTCGAATATCCAGCATATTTAATTAACCGGCACCGGTCAGGCCGCGAGGTTGCCGGATAACAAAGGTTTTACTGGTACAGTGCAAGGAAGATGGAACAGCTAGATGTTATTATTGATGCATTTATTGAGCATTATATCAAAGCTTTCTTTGAACCACAAACTGAGATTTTAAAAATCTGGCAATTGAAAAGTGAAAAATTGATTATTCTTATAAGTTCAGGGATCTGTTTCTGAAGCATTGGAAAGCCAAATTCACAAAGATACTTATAAAGCATTGAAACAGGCCATTTGGCCCAATCAGTACGTGCCAGTGTTTATACTCCACACAAGTCTCCCCTCCTCCTTACTCCCTCTCATACCCTTCTATTCCCCTCTCCCTTGTACAAAGTTCCAGCTTCTTCTTGAATGCATTTGTATTATCTGATTCAGCAACCGCTTAAGGCAGTGAGTTCCACAATTTGACTGCCCTCTAGGTGAAATAGTTCCTCCTGAATTCTCTTGTTGATCCCCGAGTGGCTATCTTATATTTGGATTCCCGTTGTGGAACCTGCCTATTTACGTTAACCTTATCAAACTTATAATGTTCTATTAGGTTTTCCCTTAAACTTCTCTTATCTTGCGAGAAAAGGCCCAACCTATCCAGTCTATCATGATAGCAATAACCTGCCAGCCCTGGTATCATCCTCATAAACCTACCCTGTACGCTTTCCATCACTTCCATATCTTTCCAATAATGTGGATAACAGAATTGGACACAGTACTCCAAATGTAGTGTATAAATTCATCATCACCTCCTCACTTTTATATTTTATGCCTGTGAATATGAAGCCCAAGACCCTATCTGCTTTTTTTTAATGGCCTTATGTACCTATGTAGCTGCTTTTAGAGATTTGTGGATCTGAATCCCTAGATCTCTTTGCTCCTCGATTTCTACCATCTAGACTACAGGCGGCTTCTTTATTTTTCCTTTCAAAGGTGAATTACTTTGTATTTTCCCAAATTAAACCTAATTTGCCATGTATCTGCCCACTCTGCTCGTCTGTTTATTTCTTCCTGCATTATTCTGCAATCTCCTTCACTGTTTAACACAACCCTCTCCCAGTTTGGTGTCATCTGCACACTTCCTATACTTGAATCCAAATTATTGATGTAGATGGTGAACAATAGCAGTCGGAACACAGATCTCTGCAGTACAACTCTACCTATTTCCGTGCAGCCTAAGAAGAAGTCCTTAACTCCTACCCATTTCTTTTGATCTCCTTTTTTAACTGCTCTGAGACGCCATCTGGCATGGAGGGCGCTATACAAATCCAAGTTGTTGTTGTTATTGTAGCCATTCTTTAATCCGTTCCTCTATCTCTCCCAAAATTCCACTTACCCCTATTTTAGTCATGAATCTGCTGGGGCATTATACCAGCATGTTGTATCTTAGAGGCTGTGGATGTCATTCTCTTCCTCCTAGCAGCTCACAAATACTTCTCACGGAATATAATGCCTTCCTATACTCTGGTACTGATAATCTACAGATATACTGAAAGACTGGTTTTACACCATAGTCACACAAAATCCTTGTCACTATTTCACATTGTGACAAAGAAGAAATCCTATACAATTTTATCTTACTAAACCTACCCATGAAATCAAACGTCGAAGTTAAGGTAGCAGGAAGACACAACAATGACAGTGCAGAGATAGTAGATAATTGGGAAAAAATGATTGTTAAAAGAATGATGATTAACATAAATCTGAAAGCAAACAAGCCATATGTCCTGAAACTAAAACAGACATCCGTTTAAGTCGTGTTTCCTATTGTAAAAATACTTTTATAACTTAATCTTCCAAGATTGCTTTGCGATCCAATAATCTTTGTACATATACAGGAATGTGAAGATTGCAATTGCATTTCTGTACTTTTCCATTGTTTAGTATGGTGTGTAATTTAAGTTACTTTAACTATATGCTAATATTCTCTAAAGCAGATTGCTGGAGGATAATAGCTTAAGCTATTTCCTTATGTTACATCATCAAATGAATTAAAAGATTGTTTGTTTTAAAAAGATGTAATTATAATAAAAAACAGTTTGGGGTTATAGAACTTCCTGACCCAATAATTATACAACTTCCAATTCATAGGAGAAAGGATGCTTCAAAATAATAATAATAATACAGTAAAAGCCCGTTTATATGGCACCTGCGGGACCTGTTAAAGCGTCTGCCGGATATTCGGGCGGCCCGCAGTCTAAAAACCCACCACAAAAAAATTTAAGTTATTTTAATACACACCATACACACCAAACTAAATAATAATAAATAATAACAGAATATTGTATTGGTACTTATTGTTAAAACTACTCTCTTGAGCTTCTCACCTTTACTGGTTGAGGTTTACAGTCCAGCGATTCTTTTTTTTTTAATGGAGGATGCCATGCAGGTGAAAAAACGGCAGCGCGATTTTAAAGTTGCCTGACTTTACTAGTGGCAAGCCGATAACCCTAGACTCTACTAGCGGCAAATCAAAATACTACACCTGAGTGACAATGTGGGTTATCGACTTGCCGCTAGTAAGGCTTTAAAGTTGCGCTCCATTTTTCACCCGCTTGCCGTCCTCCATTTTAAAAAGAATCGCTGGACTACAAACCTCAACCGCAGCATCATGGCTTCAAGCGCAGCATCTACCAGTAAAGGTGAGAAGCGCAAGAGGCTAGTCACATGTTCATTGTCAGAGATTTTGCTGAGGATTGATTATTCAAAATCTCTACCAATACCTTTGCCCAAAATGACTGCCAGCAGGTGTGGCAAACAGGCTACATTCCTGAAAGAGGGAACCATCCCTCTCCCAAAGTGGTTTGGAATACAGCTTTCACCATGTTGGGGAAATATTTCATACCATTCTACCATATAGAACACTTGTATACACATGTACTCCAATACACCACCTGCATAGCATCTCATTTATAACAGGACTACTAATTGGGCACCTTGGAAAACATTCAACAAATAACACAAAGTATAAATGATGTATATTGGAGCATTTTTAAACAAGGTTCCAATTGGCATGCAGAATGGAGCAATACTACAAGAAAATCCCTCAGGGCCTTAGGTCAAAAATAAAATATTAATACCACTCCCTGAATATATAAACTGGGTAATTATCATATGTATTATTTTACCATGGTACACAGTTAATTTGCATTTCTTATTTCACATTGGACCCTATTGTCAATAAAACCTTAAATGAACAACAAGAACAATTTGCACTTATATAGTACCCTCCAAGCAGAGTAGTCTCAGAGCATTTAACAGTGGCGGATCCTGACTCCAAGTTGGCAAGGAGTGGGAAGTGGCTGTAAGCACAGTTGAAGAGGAAGGTTTTCAGGCGGGACTTGAAAAAGAGAGTGGGGGGGTGTAAGGCTGAGGGATTGAGGGACAGTATTCCAGAGATCAGAAATGAGATATCTTGTTCAATCAATCAAAATTACATTTATATAGCGCCTTTCACGTCGGGAGGACATCCCAAAGCGCTGAACAGTCAGGTTAAAATACCAAAGTATAATTGCCTCCAAATTTTTCCTGGTTAGTAGCTTGTAAATAATGTTATCTTATAAGTTAAGGTTGTGCAGAATTGTGATAAATTCAACCACAATTTGAAGATGGTACTTTTTAAATTACAGTGGAATATAGATGTCTAAATTAAGACTGAAGTTAGGAATTTCACACAATTCTGTACAAAAGTAAAGTTAAGGCATAATGGGCTTCAGACTAAGATTAAATGATATTTCAAGGGCTATGATGTCTATATTCTCAACCATTTAAGTAACAGCATTAAAAAAAAATTGAAATGCTTTCAACTTGACTTCTGATTTATGGGTACAGCCCAAATTAAATGGTATTTATTCAGGGGAAACTAGCCTAACTGAAGATTGAGTTTTACATCTTGTGGAATAGACCTGGGTTTGATTCCTAGCAGAGTGAAACCTTGAACTAATTTCCTTACCCCACATGCCTATTAATAATCCCTCAAGAAAATAAATTTAAAAAATAAAAATGTCACTCAATCCACGACTGTTTATGGGACACTGCTGTGCTTCCATGTATCGCCTACAAATATACAGTCCATTCACTTTACAGTATATTCTGTGAAACGCTTTGAGACATCCAGTAGACATGAAAAATGCTATATCAAATGCAAGTATTATCGTTAATAATCCTGACGAAAACAGTTTTTTGACTCGCAAACTGCAATAAAGACCTTTTGATAATTTTTAGACCCAGCAAGGTGGCCATTGTTTAGAAGTCAGGAGTATTTCAAAACTTATTTAATCACTTTCCCAAAATAAGGAAATAAATGAGTTTTGAAACACTGTGTGTTTCACCACTACTTCTTGCATCTAAACCAATACCAGTCAACCATTCAAAGCATCAGGTGATGCTATTATGAAACTTCTTCCTTTGCAATATTTTAAAACTATTTATTACTGCCCCAGGCTCTACTGGTAATCTTTTGCAAAAGAGAACCTGCAGAACTGGTTTTAACTCTGTCTGGAGATATTCTATCCCTCATTGCTATTATGTTTTTCTTTTTCCGTGTGTAGAAAGAATGAATAGTATAATCAATTTGCAATGACTATTAAGCAAAATTGTATGCATAAGATGGAAACTGAGTTGGCAGGAAACATGGGAACTTTTTGAAGTGGGTGAAATATAAATGGTAAGGATGATTAACACTCAGCTAAATGAGAAAAGAAACTGCTGGGACCAAATACAAAAACAGCAGTTCATTTTCATTTAATCTAAATTTGAAGGTGGAATGCTGTGATAGAAAGAGCTCAGGCCAGTTGATTATCAAGATGGAAAATGTTGAACAGAAAACAAGAGGGGAAATACCTAATCAAGAGCAAAAATATTTCAGAGTAAGGACTACTAGTGAAGAAAGACACGAGACACTGGAAGTAATCCAGGGATCACCACCTTTGAGATCCTACTCCTTGGCATTTCCCTAGCTTCTGATATTCTCTTTATAGGATCACGGCCCTTTATTTCCCTACGTCATGGATACCAACATGGACCACAGCTTCTGGATGTTCCCCTTCCCGCTGAAGAATGCTTTGCACCCTTTCTGTGATGGCACTTCGTGTGACATTTCTGTGACGTTCCATCTCTTGCCACATTATGATAATACTGGCAGAAAGTGTGAGAAAAATAATGGGGTACTGATGGGGAACATTAATCTTATCCACATTAACTGGAAATGACCAACCAAGCTTGTCATTGAAGCCTGACAAGATTCCTGACTCTGTGTACATGGTAAATAAAGTTCAATACAGATAAATACAAGGCACTGCATATACAACAAGAACAACAACAACATTACACTTGTATAGCGCCTTTCATGTTGGGAGGACGTCCTAAGGCACTGGACAGTCAGTGTCTCAGACCCGAGCTGGGGTTAGAATTTGGGGAAGGTGGAGAGAAGGGAGGGAAAGGGGGGTAACTGATGGCACCATATGAATGAGTTGAGGTGGGAGTTGAAGGAGGCTAGGGAGGGGGCGAGGTGGAGGGATTGCGGGATGGAATTCCAGAGGTTAGGGGCAGAGTGGCTGAACCCTAGCCTGCTGATGGTAGAGCAGGTGTGTCTTGGGACATGGAGCAGGCCAGAGGCCGCTGAGCAGAGGGCGTGGACAGGTTAGTAGGGTGGGGCAAGGCCATGGTGGGCTTTAAAGGTGAGGAATATAGCAAGTTAATATAGGAGGCATACATACTCCATGGATGGGATAGAACTAAACAGCAGGAAAGGTGTAAGAAAAACAGAGGCATTAGGTGACTCATTGCTCACCAAGTCAAAACAATGTGAGTAAAGAAAAAGCAAACAAGATGCTGGGTCATACTGCTAAATTAGTTGAGTTTGATCCCAGAAGTATTGCTGAAGCTGCACAATGCTCTAGTTAAGCCACATCTGGAGTAATGCCTGTAGTTTAGGCCCTAGAGACTGTGTAGGAGAGAGCAATGAGAATGATTCTGAGTGTTTGAGGAATGAACAAATTTCTCCCAGTGTCCTGGCCGACAATCCCCTAAATACACGCTAGGGCTGTTCAGTCTTAAGAAATATACAATACCTTAAATGGGATTGAGAAGGTGAACTCAAAATAATTATGGATTTAATAAGAGAATGGTAGGTTCGGTATCCTGGAACAATGTGATTAAATAGGCCTTCTTCGTTTGAACCACAATATCATTCCCATTCTGCCCACGTTTTTCTCCTTCAGCTGGTTCACATCTAACAATCTATAAAGATTTATAAAGATTGTAGAACATGGAAACAGCCACTTGGCTCAATCACACTTTAAAAATCTGGAAGGTCGTAACAAACTACGACTCATATCCAAGAAAAATAGGGTGTAATTGCTGAACTTTAGTCATTTTGATTATCTTGACAGCAGTGCTTCACCTAGTTCTTTTACCAGAAGGGATGTTGAAACATTCCTAGTATTACACCATACTGTAGTCTTATCTATTGAATGATTAGTTTTGTTTGCCCTTTTAAGAGATGGATAAGTCTGGCTCAATTTGTAGCACCTATCGTACTGAAAAACTAATTTCTCCCAGTGTCCTGGCCGACAATCCTCTAAATAAAATTGTTTGTTTGCTAGCTGTCGATGAGCTTTGCTGTGTGTAGTTGGCTGCTGGGTTTGTCAACAAATACAGTCATTAAACTTTGCAGTAAATCCTGTGAAGCACTTTAAGATGTTCTCCTAACGTGAAAAACTCGACACCAAAATGCAAGGATTATTATATTATGAATACTTTGGAGACCTGTAGGACATCTGCAGTCTGTAGCTCGGTGATTAGAGCATTTGCCTTGCAAGTAAGAAACCTGGGTTCAATTTCCAGCAGGGTGAAATGTGATGAATCTTCACTGAGTAAATTCAATATTTCAGAAACCTAATCACTTATTAGTGATTTATTAGTATTGTACTGCAAATTATATTCCAAATTGTACTGATGTACATTTTGCATTTTATGGTTTTTAGAATAATTATTGTAATTATATTTTTAATAGAATGATTTTAGAATATTACTTGTTTTATTTATGCCAAATGAGATTTAAACCTTGAGCTGCCTCCATTGAGAACATTCATCTTACTAAGTCCAGCTGTCCTAAACTGCTGCTGGTGACTTCTCTTGCATGGTATTTTAAGCTTCCAATGTCAATCTCCACTCCGCCATTCAAATATTTGGAAATCAAATTTATGATAGAACCAAGTCAAACATCAATGTTCTAGCACTCCATTGCTGTGACCCCAGCATTTAGAACCTGTATAATCAGCCCAATCTATTCCCTAGTTCCAAAATAGTAAAAAGGTATTTATAGTTGAGGTCTAGTCAATAGGTCTAACACTGGGTAATCACAAACACTGGTCCATTCCACATTGTGTTTGGAAAGGATTGCTCCTTATAAACATGAAACTAAAAGTATTCTTAATATTAGTAATGTGTTAGACCCAAATTTTTTATTCAAAATCTGTAATTCATTCAAAAATCCAATGGGGGAAGTTGCAAGCATTTTCTGCAATGAACAAATGGTGCAAGGACTGTGCAGTGTGAGCTTGTATTACAGTTCCTGTATCTAAAGAGCAAGTGAAGGTGCACTTATAGGGCCTACCTATAAAGTTAATAAAGCCATTGGTCCTAAATTCTTCCCTCTGAGGCCAAGAACTTATATTTTATTTGAAATCATTGCTTTGAATCAGAGCTTGATTTCAACATGACAGTAATTATATTTTGTGAAAGAAAAAGAGCACAATGTACTGAGTTGAGCGACACCCAATCTGTAAAGACAGAAGCAAGTAAAATTGGAGAGATTTGATAGATCCATTGTAACTTTCTTTAAATTTTAATTGGTAGTCTTTCAACTTGTAAGGCCTATACATCAAAGGAGCATGAAAAGCATAACTGAAAAGAATATATGATATTCACAGTTAGCTATTGTGTTCTGCCCACTTGATTGGGGAGGAGGAGCAAATCACATATCAAATCAAAGGGCTTCCATTTTTCAGTCTGTGTAGCAAATACTAGAATTGTCTTCAATTTTCTTAGAAGTGAAATGAAACAGATTTTACTGAAAAGCTATTGTATACCTCAGTTCGTGTGGGACCAATTTTGATTAAACCAATCCTTCTTTTTCCTCAACTAAAGTTGTTCATTGATATTAGAAACTCCCATTTGTCGATAAAGCGACCAGTAACTCAGTGGTTCGAGGACTCGCTTCGCAAGCCTGGGATCGATTCCCAGGCAGGGTGAACGTTGAGCAAGTTTCCTTACTCCACATCTCTCTGTTTACCTAGCAGTAGGTAGGAATTCGGATGTTGGTCAATTCAGTGGATAGCTCTTCCGGGGGGTAATAATTCCTTCCAAAACAAACAAAAAAATTCATCATTTAATCCACGACCATTTGTGGGGCATTGTTATGCGCAATTTGCAGCTGCGATTTGCCCACAAAATATACAGTCAATTCACTTTACCGTATATTCTGTGAAGCGCTTTGGGACTTCTCGAAAAGGTAATAAGCACTATATCAAATGCAAGGATGATTATTATTATTATTATCAAAATGTAAAATAATATATTGAGCCCAGAATCCTATGTTACTGCTTCAAAACTTTTGAAACATTAGATAACATATTTATGTTAGCATGACAGTGCACATCTTGTCCTTTCACCTCATTGGAAAAATTAGTTAAAATATTAGATAAACTATGATTGCATTCAGCTTCAGATTTATGGATAACAATATCCGATTCATTTGATTCATTCATAAAATCAGTTTCATTTAACTTATTTACCCTGTTCTTGTTAATAACAATAATAATAAAAAATGATTTATCCTATTATTGTTAATAATTATCATCAAAATGTAAAATCATATATATAGCTCAATTCAGTTTGTGAGGCACTACTGTGCCTCACAAACTGTTTCACCCACAAAATACAGTTAATCCGGTTTACAGTATAATCTGTGAAGTGCTGTAAGATGTCTTTACAATGTGATAACACATCATATCAAACGATATTAATATTTCAGTATGGGGATAAAGCATGGTTGTAGGATTGAAGAGAACTCCTTGCTCTGTAAGATGGTGCAGGCTCGATAGGCTGAATGGCCTCCTGTACATTTCTATGTTTCTATAATTCTACCATTATTCACTCATACTACCAAATTTATCAACCAAAAGAGAATTGAACAACAATAAACAATCTAATGTTTATCGGTCAAAATAGAAATCTATATCAAAGTCACCACATTAATGCCTTCTCAATGTTCCGTTAACTAAAAACTCTTAAAATATACTTACATTAAATACTGATTAATGTATGTTGCAATTTATATATCAGTCAGGTTGTTTAATAGTCATGGAGATCACTATCAAGCCTATAAGAGGGGATATGGATGTTTGAAATGACAAGATGATAAATTCTCATCAATGCTTTAGAATAGTTTTTAAAGCGAAAAGAATTGTTGGCTGTTGTTATGGGATTGAGAGGATGTTTGAATAGGTTAGTTTATTCTCCTATTTTCTAGTAACTGCTCGGTTACCGAGGAAACATTCATAATTTAATATTTACTGCATGAGTTTCAATAGTTGATGGGAATTTATTTTAATGAGTGAGGTTAGGCCTATTCACACCCATTAGCCAAATTAGACCAAACCACTTATGGAATATTATCCTTTTTAAATTTGAAAATATATCTTGTACTTAATTGCAATTATTTTTCAGTTACCTAATTAATCACACAACATTGATGGTGAGTTAAAGTGTACAATGCAGGCATAAGGTGATAACAACCAAGTCTTACAAAGTACTGAATGCATGCAATGGAGTTTGCTTTTTTTCCCCCTACTAAGCAATTTTTCTGAGGTCACTTTGATCTATGGGTTACTATGGAGACAATATTAATGAAAGGGTAAGCATGGACTTCAGTACCTAAGTGAGATTTTCTGAGGGCAGCAGAGACAGTAAAGGCACTGCTAAAGGTGCCATTTTCCTACACTTAACATCTCATTCAAATGACTGCATGTAGTTATGACACTGAAGTGTCACACTAGATGAACACGGGCTATTTTATCTTAGACACAAGAAACTGGTGAACATTCGTTGAAAGATTTAAACGAAACATACGCAACTAATACTTCATTGATTAATTCCTTCAATTGAGAAATTAGAAATTATTGGAGGGTAAAGGCATAGGTGCAACATGAGAAACACCAATGTGAAAACTGCATATACCACATTGATTGCAAGTTTTATATTGGTATGATGTACCCAGAATGTTATAAGCATTTTTCCTCGATTAATTGCACTGATTTATATTTGGGATTAATATAAACTTCCTGGTTCAGGTAAAAATCAACAACAACAATCTCACCCAGATTTGAGTATATAATGACTGTGGGTAAATTGATTTAAACAGTAAACATATTTAATACTATTGGTCACCATGAACTATTTAAGACACCCTAGTCCAACAGATGGCATGCAGGCTGCTAGTGGGAACTAATGTTGCCTGCAACCATTTCTACCATTCCAACATCCACTCCCTCCCTCGCTGGTGAACATCCTCCCAGGGCAGTGGCAGAGAGCCTTGACTGCAACCTGTCAGGAAGGCAAGCGGGTCTCTCACCAACCGTGTCCTTAGCAACAAACATCTGGCTCTCGCCATGGTAGCCAAAAGATCGGACCACTCTAATAAGCCCACATACAATGATTTGCCTCTGAGTGACAATGCTTGTTAAAAGCATAATCCAGTAGTGCAATGCCTTCACCAGTTGACAGAAAACAAATTGGGGGAGTCATTCTGCTAATGAAAGCAATTATTTTAATGGATGATATCCAATTTCTGGTTCAGCCTGGTTTAGTTAGAAGCAGACTCAATTCTAGGTTTGTAAATTGAAGATTTGGGTTCAATTGTTAAAATTAAACTCGTAATATGTATGACAGTCCAGAACAGAACTGCAGAATTCTGCATTGCTGGAGGTGCCATCTATAGGATAAAACATTTAGGTGCAATCCAGTCTGCCTGTGCAGGTGTTCAGTAAAGATCCCCAAACAAATAATAATAATAATCCTTGCATTTGATATAGCGCTTTTCATGTCTTCAGACATCTCAAAGCGCTTCACAGAATATACTGTAAAGTAAATTGACTGTATACATGTGGGCAAAACGCAGCAGCCAATTGTGCATTATGACCAATTTATTACTGTTTTTTTGAGGGATTGCTATCAGGCATCAGAACTAAGGAAACTTGCCCACGGTTTTGTCCTGCCAGGAATCAAACCCAGGTCTCTCGCTTGTAAGGCAAGTACTCTAATCACTGAGCTACAGGACTGCCCTTCCATAGAGTTATTACACTTGATGTTTTAATGAGATAAGTAGTTGTAAAAGTTTTATTTATGGATTCCTCCCAGTTCAATGTATCCAGAATGTTAATGATAAGTAAAGTTTCCAAAGAGGGAACAGAGTGATACTTCTCACTGACATCTAATGGCAGTATCTGAAATCTCCAGGATATCAAGGCATATTATTATTGACGTTCAAATACCAGTGGAACAATCCAATGAACTGAAATCAATGCTAATATGATACGCTGTTCATAGTATAAAAGGGCTTCAATTTTTCACATAAACCTGTCTGAGCCTTTCCCAGAGATGCATGCAGGGCTGTGATCAAACAAAATTAACATAGCAAGTTTGTTCATGGGCAGTTATCTCGGTGTTGCATTGAATCCTGTCTGCCATGCACGCAAGTACATAACCTCATCCAAGTAGCCTTCAAGGATACTTCTGAGTTAATGTAAGAACTGATTCCAAAATGTATGGCAAGATAAATGTAACACAAGTTATCAAATGGTTCCAATTCTGTGACATATTACCAACTGGCTGCACTGTTGTAGATACGCTTACAACCAAAGTATCCAATATGGAATGTAAACAGACAGACAGGAAGGCAGGCATTTCATCTTTATCTAATAGTCACCTGTCTCATCCGCAGACACGGGATAAACTTCTACATGTATGCGGATACACACAAATCTACTTTCCTCCTCCAGTAGCAACTCCATATCCGCTAATTTTCTATCAGCTTGTCTGGCAGATATCAAGGCCTTGATGCGTGTAATCTTCCTGCAGCTGAATATGGACAAGATGGAAGCTATAAGCCTTGGCTCCCGTCAATATCTTCACTCCTGTGGTTCTAAACTCCTCAACCTCCCTGGACTCTCCCTCAGACTTACTCAACTACTGCACATCTAGGCATCTGGTTCGACCTTCAGCTATCCTTCCTTCTCCCAACTCCTGACCAGGACTGCCTTGATCCACCTCCGCCACATTGCCGACTGTACCTTACCCCAAATGCAGCCGAAACGCTCATGCCTGAATTTCTCACCTTCTGCTTGGATTACTCAAACACACTCCTCACTGGTCTCCCCAGCTCCACCATTCAAAAGATCCACTTCTTTCAAAACTCTACTACCTGCATACTGATCCATACCCACAACTCATCAGTTCTGGCCAGGCTCCACTGGCTCCCCATCACTGAATGGTTCAACTTCAAGAACCTCACACTTGTGTTCAAATCCACTCACTTCCTGGCACCTCCCTAACTCTCTGACCTCTTCACTCGCCAAACCACCACCCAGCACCTCCACTCAATTGGCACCAGCATCCTACTCGTCCCTTGCACCCTCTTCCCCACCTTTCTGGCTTTCAGCCACGTTGGCCCAAAACTCAGGAACACACTCCCTCAATCACTTCGCCTTGCCCTCTTTCTCCCTCTTTTCACGTCCTGCCTGAAACCGTGCTCGCGGCAACCCCCAATTCTATCTTTCTCTCTAATCAATTTCGCGGGGTTTAGGAGTGTGTTTCAGGTTAAAGAATTATTGATCAATTAGCAATGCTGCAGGTACTTATTATATTTCGAGAATTTGTTCAGCGCAATCAATTAGTGACTGGAAAATTTAAATAAAGCCATTAATTTAATTTCACTGCTTTCTATGCTGTTGAAATTTCAAGAGATAACTAATTAAACAATTTGGTCACTCAATCCACAGCTGACAGTGCTCTGCACAATTTGTTGCCGCATTTTGTGAAAAAAAGTCAAACATTTTACAGTATATTTTGTGAATTTCTTTGAGACATCTCAATGCTAAATCAAATTCAAGGATTATTATTAAAATGCATGGTTATATGCAGAGTAAAGCTTCCTCCACTCTCTCGCAAACACTTTGCACTTAGTACTGTATAAATATATTTGTCCAGGTTTATTCCTTCATGGAATTTCAAACAGACATGTAGCATTTTTAAATTTCTAGCTGTATCATCCCATCAGTTGATGGAGGTGTAGGCCCAATCCTTGGAATAGCCCAAGGCACCCCTAGTTTCTTTAACTATCGGCATTTTGGAGTCTTGTAACTCAGTGATTAGAGCACTTGCTCTGCAAATGAGAGACCTGGGTTCAATTCCAGACAGGGGGAAACCATGGGCAAATTTCCTTACTCCACATGCCTAATAATAATCCCTTGAAAATAAATAAATTTCAAGCCATGACTGTTTGTGGGACATTGCAGTGTGCAACTGGCTGCCACATTTCAACCACAAATATACAGTCAATTTATTTTACAGCAAATTCTGTGAAGTGCCTTGAGATGTCTAGAAGACTTGAAAGGCCTATATCAAATGCAAGGATTATTATTATTAATTAGTATTATTTCAGCCTCTCTGCCCCTAATGTTTGGAACTCCATTGCAGGATGGCATCTTGTACCCCGTGTATGTATTGGACTCTGTATTGGGTGATCCTGTGTTAAAGTCCAGCAGCTGTTGATAATCACACCGAGCTTGTCCTAGATACTCTATTTCTATCTCAACCAACTCATCATAACCAGCTATAGCACAGAAGAAGGCAACATGTTAAAGCTGCCATGTGAGAATATTCTGTGAGGCTTTCAAATTACAAGCAAATTGATGGGGGACTCAGTGAAGTCCTTGATGGGGACTCAGTCCTGCCAGACCTTACTGGATCCCAATTACCGAACAGATCAATTTCTCCACTTTCAATTCTCACCTAAAACCATCCTTTTTGATTGTGCTTACAATCACCTATCCCCTTCCTCAGGATTGGGGTCAGACTCTGCCACTAACATGCGCTTCAGGTTGCTAACCTATATGAAGGGCGCTATTTAAATACAAGTTGTTATTGTTGTGTAAGAGTGGATCACCTGAACACTTGACACACAATATGGGTGGGGGCGGGGAGGAAGAAGAGATGAGGAGAAGAAGAGTGGCATATGGTAAAGGAATAAATTAAATATATTTAGAGTACCTTACAACTTTAATGTCAAGGATGTCTGGTCATGACTTAAAGACTTTAGTAGCAATTCAGAATACTCACGCTACTATCCTATTACAGCATCCAGCCATTTCTAAATGACTCTAGTATTCATCTTAAGCACCTGGTAACCTATTCCAGTATTTAATTATATTCTCTGTGTTAACAGTCTGATTTGTAGCCTCTGTGAGACCTCCCACTGATACTGAATTACAGGCAAGTTTGTACACACTGTAGTTATATCTCCACCACGAATGTCTGGCATAAGATAAAACAAGGTTTGTATTAAAAACTCAACATGCCGCCTGAGAAGATATTAATCCAGGATTCAAACAGATCATACAAGGGAATAGATGTTGTGGGTATTTTACAGTATACAGTGTTCAGATTGTAAATTTCGTAATACAGTACATAACAAAAAAAATTACATTTGATTACCGGTATCCATGATGCCAATCTGAAAGCAGTACATAATAATACAGTATTTCTAGCAAATTGAATGATCTTTGAATCTCATTTCCTTCTCGGAATTAGGACAAATAGTTATCATTTCAAATTCCTACCATTTCTGGTTGCATTCCAACCAAGCAACCTTACTGCTGTAAGATAGTTTCCTGGTACGAACCTGCTTGAGAAATTCCACACGATGATTCATCAGAAGAACTCTCTGAAACTTACCCTGCCGACTTGTTAGTGATTGCAAAGTAATTGCAAAGAATGATTGCAAAGAATGATCCAAGTACAGTATAAACAAAGGGGCGGAGCTCACATCAAGACAGATCTTGTGATACCATGGTGCAAATTGAATGCCAGACAACAGTGAAATTAAATAATAATCCTTGATATAGAGCTTTTCACGTCTTCTAGACATCTCAAAGCGCTTCACAGAATATTCTATAACGTTAATTGATTGTATATTTGTGGACGAAATGTGGCAGCCAATTGTGCACAGCAGTGTCCCACAAACAGTCGTGGATTGAAATGAAATTTTTTTATTTTTGTTAAACGATTATTATTAGGCATGTGGAATAAGGAAAGAAGTTTACCAAGTTTTCGTCCTGCCTGGAATTGAACCCAGGACTTGCAAGGTATGCTCTAACCACTGAGCTACAGAACTCCACCCTCTCATAATATGAGGGTCAAATAACCTCTTAAGGTTTATAAGGAAAATAGGGACAGTGGCAGCATGGATTAAAACAAACAAAATGATCGGCAAGTCCCTGTATCAGTGATCTGTCAGCAGTTTGACTTTAGGTTGGATGTAAACCACATAAATGGACTTGGTTGGTGATTTGTGCTATTTTAGGTAGCCTGAGCTGCTGGAGCAGCCTTACTTTGGAATCGAATGCCTTCATGGGCACTTATTGACCACTGGAAACGTCCCTGCTTAGGAGATGAAATATTGGCCTTGAGTCATCTACTGTATTGATTCATGTTGTTCACAGGAAGCAATTTGTAAAGAAATATTATAAGCAATTATTTTGAATTAGCGCTGACTCAATGATGTGAAGGTGTACTTCTTGTACACAAATGATATACAATATTTTGAGTAATAAATGAAACAAGCCAATCTTTAACTGATACTCATAAGATTTTGATTTATCTGTTTTTTTAAACATATATTTATTTATATTTATCTTGTCTGAACAGCAAGGATTATTATTATTATATCGGAGGCCTGAAAGTTCACCTCTTCTTAGTCTGTTTAAAGTTTATGATAGATCAAAATTTACACCTCGTTGTACTTACTTGTTTATTTTTCATAATCGCACCTGTAGGCTAATTTATAATTTATTTGAATTAGTTTTTTTTTTGGTGGAGATAATCCTTAGATATTAAGAGATTACTAAATATACTTTGTAAAGGCATTTACATTGCTGTTTCGTTACTTTCGGTCTGGCATTTCATTGAAGAGTAAGGAACCAAAGAAACAGCAGCCAAAACTAACAAAACAAGACTAGAAATACACTTCAAAGACAGTTCTGTCCAATTAAGAAATTAATCCAAACAATTGTTTCAGAATTTCTCAGCAAAATCAACAACATAAGAGAGTAAAGCTTTCTTGGCTAACAAATCCACATACCAACCAATGATTCATTAAAACAGATGAGTCAACAAAGGAGGTGACAACATACTAATGTGTTCAAAGCTGTGCAGAATGTTTGGCCATATTATGAATCATGGCAGTAAAAGAAAGTGTGGCGCCAGCTCAACATTCCCTTTAGTGTACAGTACTTTCAAACTGCAACAAACTACACTGCTCTCATTTCTTACCTGAAATAATTAGGCAATCTATAAGAGGAACAAAATCAAGATTACATGTCTAATTCCCAATGAAGTAAAGTTTCTCGTCTCAGAAAGAGAACCGCTCTTTCAAAAACGCTGTTACCTACTCTTTTTCTAACCATACATAGCTAAACATCGTGTTTTGTCAGAAACATTATCAGAAAACAGTGGATGGGTGTTCTTTTATTGATTTTGTAATGGGAAGAAAGCAGGGTGGGTATTCTGGAAGGATGACAACAAAGGGGTTGAAAGGAATTCAACTTAACAACATGCAGACCAATAGCTTTCCAAGTAAAGGAATATAAAATCAGTGGGAAGGTTACCAGAATTCTGATACACTTTGTGACAGTTGGTAACAGAACTGCATTGTGAGAACATGTGAGATGGAAGGAGGAAAAAATTCTAATCAAAACAGGATCAGGAAAATAAAATCAATTAAGTTAATTTCAGCAGCCTAGAATCTAGAACATTACTTATTTTGGGGAGATATCATCCAAAGATAGTGTAGAACAAGGTTTTTAATATTAGAGCAAGTAATTATTTCTTCTCAAGTACAGTTGCTCTAAATCTGCGCCCATCATCATTGTTTTGAATATAGACAGCTACAAAGAAATCTAAAATCAAAATTATGAAGTATTTTGCTGTGATAAAAAATGATCTGATTTAGCTTTTTGTAACCATGTTTTCCTTGCATATGGTTTTATATCTCATCTGAAGGATTACATATCTGACAGTACACTAGATACTATGAAAACAGTGAAATGTATATCTCATAATCTCTGTAGCTCTGTAGCTCAGCTGCAGGAATTTACTTTGCAATAATCCACAATTACATTACCATTTGGTCAAAATCCTGAAATTTACTACCTAATACCATCAATTACTACAATAAGGACTGTGTTTTTTTTAAAAAGGAAGCTCTCCATCACCTTGTATGCGTAACTAGGGATGTGCAATAAATACTGGATCTGCCAGCATCACCCTCATCTTTAGAATCAGTCAAAATATGAGTTAATTACAAGCACTTTTAAATGTTGATAAGCTCATTTTATAAGCATTCAATTTTTTATCAATGAACGATAGAAATTCTTGATCTCTACCTAGAATTGATCAAAATTAGGAACATATTTTCATTTGAAAAAGCTGAACTACAAAAGTTCAAAATGTATAATCAAATTTATTTGGTCTCAATAAATAACAAACATTGGTTGTAGATATACAGGCAAACCACAAAGTTGTGTCACAACACAAGTTTCACCCTACTGATATTTTAGTTCACATAACATTGAATTGCAAACTATGCACTAAATGTTAGGAATGGAAGTCTTGCTCTAGTACTAAGTGTAAAAATAAATAGTTTATATCAGGGACCCAAGACATCATGCTTCAGCAAACTTACATTTGATCATAGATCACCTGGGAGTACCAGTGGTGAAGCTTCATATGCCATTCTCGTTTCCCCTGGAACTCCCTCCAATTCGTACAATCACCTGGATATCTCTTATGCACAGACCTTTAATGCAGTTATCCATACAATGCAATTTACATTGATATAGCACACTCACACATGGGGAGGGCAGCCCTAATCACGTAAATCCATCAGTTGCTTGTATAAGTATTCAACACGCAAAGACCCTTGTTTGCCCATTGACTTATCAAACAAAAGTTCTCATTATCTTTGCCTCATCATTAAAATATAATGTCTGAGACAATTTCATGGAACATCTAGCCATTATTGTGCCAGTCTCCAGCTACACATTTGTGAAGGGTAGGTCATGTCTGACGAACCTAATTGAATTTATTGAGGAGGTCACTAATATGGCAGATAATAGTGTCTTTGGGTACAGTATTGTCTAAATGGACTTTCAGGAAGCATTTTATAAGATTCCGCATGAAAGGTTATTAGCAAAAATAAAAGCACATTTAATCGAAGGTACTGTACTGTATTTTTCAATGTGGCTTGGAACTTGGTTGGGAGGGGAATCCAAGAGAGGGGATAAAAGAACGTTCTCTGATTGGCAGAACGCAACAAGTGGTGTTCCCCAAGGATATTTACTGAGGCCTCAGTTATCTCAAGGGAGCTGGAATATAAAGGAGAGAAAATTATGCATCTACAATATAGAGCCTTGGTCATACCCAATCTAGACACTGTGTTCAGTTTTGAGCATTGCACCTTTGGAAGGATATATTGGCTCTGGAGGGGTGCAGATGAGATTCACTAGAACAATACCAGGGCTTGAAAGGGTAAATTATGACAAGTTGCATCAACTTGATTTCTATTTATTTGAGTTCAGAAGGTTGAGAGGTGATCTCATTCAGTTTTTTTTAACAAAAATAATAAAGGGATTTGATAGGGTAAAGAGAAACAATTTCCTCTGGTGGGGGAATCCAGAACAAAGGTATAATCTTAATATTAGAGCTAGGCCATTTAGGAGTGAAATCGGGAGGCAGTTTTTTTTTTTACACGAAGGGTTGTAGAAATCTGGAACTCTCTCCTCCAAAAGATTGTGGAAACTAGATCCGTTCACATTTTCAAGACTGAGGTGCATAGCTATTTTTTAGGTCAGGGTATCAAGGGATATGGGGCAAGGAGGGTAATTAGGGTTGGGATACAGACCAGCCAAGATCCTATAGAATGGTCCAACAGGCTTGAGGGGCTGAAAGGCCTACTCCTATTTCTGTAGGCTACAAATCATCCAGAACTCTGTAGCCCATGTCTTCTCCTGCATTAGGCACCACAAACCTATTACTCCCATCTTCACCCGACTTCGCTGGCTTCCCATCACACAGAGGATTCAATTAAAGATCCTGGTCCTCACCTTCAAAGCCCTCCGTGGCCTTGCCCCCCACCCCACCTCTGTGACTTCCTAACCCCCTACTAACTGGCCGATTCCCTCCACTCATTGGGCTCTGGCCTGTTCCGTATCTCTCACCCCATTAACAGCGGGCAAGCCTTCAGCCATTCTGCCCCCAAACGTTCAAATTCCATCCCGCAATTCCTCTGCATTACCCTTCCCTAACCTCCTTCAAGTCCAGCCTCAAGATCCTCCTCTTTGACTGTGCTATCCTTCCCCACTGTACCTTCCTTGCACACCACCCTTACCTCCACCCTCTCCAATCAGAAACACTGACCCAAACATGACATCCTCTGAATGTGAAAGGTGCTAAATAAATGTAATTTTGTTGTTGTTCTATGTTTCTACATCCCAGTGTTATGGCATCTTAAAATAGACAAGCTGCAAAATCAGGCAGATGCATCAATACCTAATGTATTGATGGTTCACCAACCTCTATGACATCAATAACACTAGATAGGAAACATGATTTGCTATTAATTCATGCAAGACAAAATCCCATGAGCGAAAATTTCTGTCAAAATCACAACCAACACCTTTAATAATGTGCGATTATAACAGGCAAATCCTATCAGTGGTCCATGTTGCCAACAGCAACAAAAACAAACAGCATTTATATACAGTTAACTCTTGCCGAACACAGGGGTTATGATCCTAGAAAACTGCGCACTCGGTAAAATCGCGTTTGGTAAGCTTAACAAGTAATGGGAAAGGGGGTGTTGGGGGAATCTACCCACAGGCTATCCAGCCTCCAGGCACATCCACACCTGACCAATGCAAGGTATGTACCGAGGCGGGCTACAGCCGGCTAGCCTGCTCTCCCTGCTCTTGTCCCCGCTCTCATCGCTCCCTTGCTCTTCCCACTCTCGTCGCTCCCCGCTCTCATAACAATCCGAGGCCGAGGAATCATCGACCTCAAACTCCATCAAAGTGGATGCTTGGGTAGAGGCAGAAGTGGATGGCCGAGAAGATGCAGCAGCAGCTAAGTTTTCAGTGGATGACTGCTGAGATAAACTTGTAGGTTGAAAGAAGGAAGTGATTTTCTGTTGTTTTATCTTCCACTGAAAGTCTTTCGTGAGCTCCCTGTAAGGGAGCTTTCCTGAGAGGCCACCCAGACCTGTTTTAAATTTCAGACCCTTTCCATTATGAGGTCCATCTCCAACCTTTACCTCACAAGTGTGCATCGCGCAAGGTCGGTGTCCTCGCAAGTGCATATGCGCGCGGAGCCAGCCGGCTCGTATACGCAAGCTTTACAAAAAAGTGACGCTTTTTTTCTTTGCGTATAGTAGGGAACGGCGATATGGGAATTTTCCGGATATGGATATATCGGTTGGCCCATATCGAGATATACCGAAATATCGATATTTTCAGTTTTTCGTACTGCGCATGCGCGCGCGCATCGGAGTGCGCGCGCATTCCGGGTGCGCGCGCATTCGGGACCTATCTTCTCAGGAGGTAAATATCTTTCTCTCTCTGTGTCTCTCACTCTCTTCATCTCTGTGTTTTTCTGTCTGTGTCTCTCTATGTCTCTCTCCCTCTCTCCTCTCTCACATCCCCCCCCATCTCTATCTATCTGTATATTATCAGATTCACCCCGTCTCTCCCCCTCCCCCTCCCCCTCGCCGTCCCTCTCTCGCACCCCCCACCCCCGTCATCTCTCTCCCCCACCACCCCCCCAGCCGTCTCTTTCTCCCTCCCCCCCCCCCCCCGCCGTCTCTCTCTCCCTCCCCCCCCAGCCGTCTCTCTCCCCCTCCCCCCAGCCGTCTCTCTCCCCCTCTTCTCCCCCACCCCCGCCGTCTCTCTCTCCCTCCCCCCCCCAGCTGTCTCTCTCCCCCTCCCCCCAGCCGTCTCTCTCCCCCTCTCCTCCTCCCACCCCCCGCCGTCTCTCTCTCCCTCCCCCCCAGCCGTCTCTCTCCCCATCCCCCCAGACGTCTCTCTCCCCCTCTCCTCCCCCCCCCGCAGCCGTCTCTCTCCCCATCCCCCCAGCCGTCTCTCTCCCCCTCTCCTCCCCCCCCCCCAGCCGTCTCTCTCCCCCTCTCCCCCCCCCAGCCGTCTCTCTCCCCCTCTCCCCCCCAGCCGTCTCTCTCCCCTCTCCCCCCCCCAGCCGTCTCTCTCCCCTCTCCCCCCCCCAGCCGTCTATCTCCCCCTTCCCCCAGCCGTCTCTCTCCCCCTCTCCTCCTCCTCCCAGCCGTCTCTCTCCCCCTCTCCTCTCCCCACCCCAGCCGTCTCTCTCCCCCTCTCCCCCCCCCAGCCGTCTATCTCCCCCTCCCCCCAGCCGTCTCTCTCCCCCTCACCCCCCCCCCCCCAGCCGTCTCTCTCCCCCTCACCTCCCCTCCCCAGCAGTCTCTCTCCCCCTCACCCCCCCCACCCACAGCCGTCTCTCTCCCCCCACCCCTTGCATACCTGTATATTGTATTCGAGGACTATGAATACAAGATGGCGGCTTTGCACCTCGGTCTGTGCATTGTGTATAGAGATGAGCATTCTGGGTCTTATAGTTGATTGTGCTCGCATCCCGATTTTTCACCTCGATATATCGTTTTTCGATATACCCATATTTTTAAAATGTCTATATCGGCATATCGATATGAAAATCATATCGGGTTTTAGCGATATACTGATATATCGCCGTTCCCTAGCGTATAGTTGAATTCACAATCGAAAATGTCACATTCGGCAAGGGTTAACTGTAGTGCCTTTCATGTGAAAGATACATAACACTGACAAGACACTTACTCCCCTTTCTGCCTGATCTTGCCCCACATCTTTCCCTCCGTCTCCCCCCTTACCCTCTTTTCCCCCTTTCTCCCCGGCCCCATTTCCGCGACTGTTTCTGGGACACTGCTGTGAGCAATTTGGCTGCCGCGTTTTGCCCACAAAAGTTGGCTTTCCTGCTATCTTTCCCCCCCTTTTCCCCTAATCCCACTTCCATGACTGTTTGTGGGACACTGCTGTGCGCAATTTGGCTGCCTCTTTTCGCCCCCAAATATACAGTCAATTTCCTACTCTTCTTCATCCTGCCCGACTCCTCCCTATCCAGCTCTTGTCACTACCTAACTGTACAGCGCCTTGGGACGTCCTCTCGACGTGAAAGGCGCTATATAAATGTAAGTTTTGATTGATTGATTGATTGACATGCAGCCATCGCCAATGAATAGTGGGATCCTTGCTGGACAAGCACTTTGCATTTATCAGTTTCCTATTATTTAGCATCCCACAAAATATATAGTCAATCCACTTTACAATATGTTCTTGGAATCGCTTTGAGACATCTCAGAGACATGGTAAGATGCTGTCTCAAATGTAAGGATCATTATCTCAATATCCAAAAAGGCCATTTTAACATCGTGGGCAGAGTAAAAAACCGACCTGGTAGTTGGCGACAGAAGTTATCAGTCAGCCTCAATATTTTGAAACAAATAGCATTGAACAACATGTATAGACTCGTGTTTTAATGTGCTAATTGTTGTGGAGGTATGAACTGCCAAAAAAAAATCTCTGGGCACCGAATTGAGACTGTAAATCTGGTCTGGTCTCTGCAGGTTCCAGACTGGAAGTTACAAATGTGTTCCTGCGTATTGCCATTTGTTTATCTTCATAGGCTCAAGTCGAACAGCGAGAGAGATAACCACTGATAGACACGTTAGGTTGGAAGCCGACTTCTCTCCGGAGTAAATGCCACAGAGAAGCCAAGCGTGTTTTCACCGAGCGCAGTAAGCACTCGATTCATACATAAAACACTCAAACAACACGGTGGACTGACTGACTGTCCACTGACTCACCTTTCCCACGTTGCACATACAGCTTCCCTGTGGACAACACACGGATCGATGACCCACAGCCCGGCAATTGGCACCCAGTCACCCCAAAGGTGAGTCAGCCTTAACCCGAGACACCCCCCCCCCCCCCCCCACGGTGCCTCCTCAAAACGCTGCAACGATTTTACGATGATGTCGCGGGTAACTCCGCTTTAACCCAACGCAGATATTGATTCAGGCACCGAGTCTAATATCCCACTCACTCCAATCACCAGCCCCTGTCTCTGCCCTCCTCACACAGGCACTCACTCCCGGCGTCCAGGGGCCGTGTGTAGTGTACGCTGTGCTCGGTGTAAATTACCCACCAGGTAATCTTGCTGCCGTGCCAACGTTTACACATTTATGTTGTTAAATGCATATTCCCTGTGATGACAGGAGATCTCGCTGACTGATGATAACCCCCCCCCCCCCCCCCCACACACACACCCCGGACACCGGTCCCGCATCACGAATGACCAGCAGCAGCTCGCATTGCACACACAGCGTTTGAAATGCGTGATGGATTTGCGCATTTCCCCGGCTCTCACCTGGGAGGGAGGGCTGTGTGCCGACGGCTCCAGGTGGCTTCGTTCCCAGCAGAGGGATCCTTCCCGATGGCGGGGATTTGAGGAATGAGACCGCGAGGCTATTTCTGCCAGCTGCAGGTTCACCTTCCCTTGTTTCTCTCTCTCTCTCTCTCTCTCTTTCCCCACCCCAGCCTCTCTCCCTCCCTCTCTCTCTTTCTCTCTCTCTCTTCCGTGTCGTTGGCTTCAGCCTGGTCTGAACACAAACCTCGGGCTTGCCCGAAAGGGGGCGGACCTTCACTCTAACCCGGCGAAGCTGAGACGTGCGTGAACAGGGCAAAACCCCCCTTTTGCTTCGTTGTTCACTCGCGAAACTTTCGGTCGGTGCTGCGCGATTCCCTACACTCGGTGTTGTTGTTGTTTTTTGCACCGATGAACATTTTCAAGTGAAGCGTCTTAGGGCGCTGTCCCTGAAATCGGCACGAAATTCCACTGGCAAACAACCACCCGGGGAAAGCGACGCATTTTCCTCCTGCGATCGCGGTGTCGCTCTTGGAATCAAACGTGCGAAGGAAACTGGTGTGGTTTCGTTGTTGTCGCTCTTGTAGTTTATGTTATAATATTGCGGTGACACGGCGGTCAGGTCCCAGCCCCTCACTGGTCACATCATCACTTATCAGCCATGTCACAGGAGGGGAGGCGTGTGATTGAGATCTACACTTTCCCTATTTACTTAGACATTACATGGCAGCTGGGAGGCACAAGACCAGACAGCCCGCTTTGAGGATTAACGTCAGCTTCAGTAGAAAATCCTTTGCTGGTGCAGCCCTCCAATCACTGATGACTGGGGCTGTGTTTCTGTTTATTCATAGAATCATAATCGTAAAATTATACAGCACAGGAGGAGGCCATTCGGCCCATCGTGTGTGTGCCGGCTGTTCGAAAAGAGCTGTGCAAATCGATCCCACTCCCCTGCTCTCTCCACAATAGCCCTGGAAACCCATCCTCCCTACATAATTATCTGCTTCCCTCTTAAAAGTCGCTATTGAAAAGGGCTTCCACCACCCTTTCAACGACAACAGCTCGGATTTTATACAGCGCCCTCCGTTGCCAGACGGCGTCTCGGAGCGCTTCCCAATAATGGGTCCTGGGGCCGAGCCAGGGGGAGGGGGAAAAAGGTGACCAAAAGCCCGGTCAAAAAGAAACGTGTTGTGGTGTGACCTGAAAAAAGGAAAGGGGGGCGACGTGAAGGGAGTGAGGAAGGGAGTTCTAGAGCCTCAGGGCGTAGTGGCTGAAAGCACGCCCGCCGACAGTGGATCGGAGGATTCAGAGGATAATAATTGATAACTTTCTGGTAATGCATTCTAGATTCAAACAACAGCTGCATGAAAAAATGTCTTCTCACCTCCCCTCTGTTTCTTTTAAAACTATTTCCAATCGATGTCTATTGAGTTAGCGATAGATTTTTTAACTTTTAAAAGCCATTGACTTTTCTAAAGTTTAGTTGAAGCTCTTAACCCTATTTTATAAACATAAAAAGACACACAATATAAAGCATTCTGAGATGCTGCCTGGCATGGAGGATGCTATACAAATACAAGTTATTGTTGTTGTTGATATGGGTTGCACAGTTTCACTGTTCCTTCCCCTTCTGTGAATGGCAAAACTCATAAAAATAAAATAATAATAATCCTTGCGTTTGATATAGCACTTTTCACATCTTCTAGACAACAACAACAACAATTTACATTTATATAGCGCCTTTCACGTCGGGAGGACGTCCCAAGGCGCTAATCAAAGCGCTTCACAGACTATACTGTACTGTGAATTGACTGTATATTTGTGAACGAAACGCAGCAGGTAATTGTGCACAACAGAGTCCCATAAACAGTCATGGATTGAACTGAACAATTTGTTTTTCTTGAGAGATTATCATTGAGCACCTGGGGAAATTGAATCCAGGTCTCTCATTTTTGAGGAGGTGCTCCAAACACTATGCTACAAGATTGTTGTTGATCCAAGGAGCTGAGATCTATACCTGTTTCAAATAGTGTCATATGAGCTTTAAAGCTTCTACCTCCATGACCATCTACAGTACAACCCTCCCAATCTCACCACTCCATCCACTCAAGTGAACACTGGCAAATGTATATGTGCATGCATATCCTTCTCTGTCTGTGCATTGTACAGAACTCATAAGCACCGTTGAAGAATAAGGTTTTCCACTCCCTTTGAAAAAGGAAGAGAGGGTTGCATGGCAGATGGATTGAGAGGGTGTTCCAGATGATTCAATTAACAACCAGGTCCCGACTTATTGATAGGTGGACAGAGCTGGTATGGGATGGACAGCAGTGGTCCTGGAGTGGATGGTGGAGCCAGAGATAGAGTTGGGTGCCATTCACATACTGTAAAGTGGATTGACAGAATGTTTTGTGGGTGAAACAGAGCAATAAATTATTAATAATTTTATTATAAATTATGACTAACTAGCTGTATCTGTTGAAGCTACACATGCAACCAACTTCATTTAATCGGCCTTCTATCTTTCAGCAGTCAATTTTTATTTTGAAAGGCTTGATCTTCACTTTTGAGGTATCTTATCACTTAAGTTTAAGAAAATGTACTATTGCATTAAATAGCATCCCTTGTTCACATATTTACAGACATATATTTTTGGGAGGACTCCTGTGCGACGACTCAGTGGGAGGCCTCCTATTGGGAGAACTTGTGTTGTGAGAATTCCTTGTTGGAGTCCATACATGTGGATGAGCATGTTCAGGTCACAACAGGAGATTCCCCCAAAATATGCCCATGACACTCCGAATTACATGACCTTTCCGATGAGGTATAAATCATGTATCTATGTCAATCGATTAGACAAACACATTTATATTAATTTCTTCTTTATTAGTATAGATGTATATCTCTAGAAGAGTACATATGTGATCATTGTTGCTACTTTGTTGCTGAATGCCATGCATAGCTTTTGGGTGGCTTAATTAAAGCTTTTGTTCAAATAAAGCTCATTAATAGTATTATTAATAATAGGAGATATCTAAAACAAATTCACATGACGCACCCCTATTCAAGATCTTTCCGATGAAGTATAAATCATGTCTCTACATCAATCGGTTATTGCGTTCTTGGCAAACACACACACAGGCACACCATCTTTATTGGTATAGTAGATAATAATAATCTTTGCTTTGATATAGCGCTTTTCAAGTCTTCTAAATGTCTCAAAGAGCTTCACAGTCAATTAACTTTACAATTAATACATTGTAAAGTTAATTGACTGTGGATTTGTGGGTGAAACACGGCAGCCAATTGTCATGGATTGAGTGACCAAATTATTACTTTTAAAGTTATTATTATTTCCGGAAAAGTGATCCACCAATCGACTAACCGAGATACTGAATATCCTACTTACTGTTAGGTAAAGAAATATATAGAGTACGGAAACTTGCCCAAGGTTTCACCCTGGCGGAAATGAAACCCAGGTCTCTCGCTTGTGAGTCTAGTGCTCTAACCACTGAGTTACAAGACTCCAAAGACCTGTAGAGGATGATAGATAATCCTTTGAGTTTGGTAAAATGTCTTTCAGTTCCAAAGGGCTTCACCAGGATTTAGTGGTAAGGATATATGCATACGTAGGTGTGTAGGGAATGGGACGTCCTCCCGACGTGAAAGGCATTCTATAAATGTAAATTTGTTGTTGTTGCGGGGAAAGCCAGAACCCGCAATGCAATGGTGACCTCCTCCTTCACCAGAATCAGTCCCAGGGTCAATTCAAAATCAGAAATCACCAAATCCAATCCCAAATCTACGAGTATGCAACGGAACACCTCAGCCAGTTGGGGCTGGATTATTCCTGCCTTTTCCTCTAACTCTCCACCGTCCCAAGTCTCAACTCTAACCATGCCGTTTAAATGAGACACCACAGCTCTGCAGGCGGCGCTGTGCTGAGCTGGGAGTGAGAGCGCTCCTCCCGCCTGCAGGCGGCGCTGTGCTGAGCTGGGAGTGAGTTCCTCCCGCCTGCAGGTGGCGCTGTGCTGAGCTGGGAGTGAGAGCGGTCCTCCCGCCTGCAGGTGGCGCTGTGCTGAGCTGGGAGTGAGCTCCATCCGCCAATAAGCGGCGCTGGTCCAGTGGTGGTTTCCGCTCATAAACGGGATAAATCGGGAGTTGGGGGTTGGCTTCAGGCGGACGGAGCATGGAGGAGTATCAGCACGGGGGCGACGAGGTGGGTGAGCGAGATGGCGCTGCCGGTCAGGAGGGTGAGAGGAGAGAGAGAGACAGAGGGAGGGAGGGAGGGAGGCTCTGATGGGATGTGTTGGAGCCGCGACAGCAGCAGCCGAGCTAACAGTGGGGGGGTCACCCTCTGGTCTCAAGGCCGAGCTGTGTCTGACTGGAGTTTGTTGATACACCCCTCCCGTCCCCGGGTATACCCCGCTGTGGGCTGGAGGGTTGGGGGAGAGGGGTAACAGGGAGCTCCCTCCCACCCCCCGGGGGGGCCATGTAAACACAGGAGGCGGTGTCGGGCCCCTCCCTCCCCGCGGGCCTGAGATCAGATGACAGTCTCTGGGTGGGGTCTGACAGCTGCTGAATCCTCCCATTCAGGTTCACAGCCGCTCAACAGGAATAACAAACCATCACATCATTGTAGGGAACAGATGCTAAAATTGTACTTTACTGCCCCCCCTCCCCTCCTTCCCTACACCCTACTCCCTCCCCTCCTTACCCCCTCCCCTCCTTCCCTACTCCCTCCCCTCCTTCCCTACACCCCCTCCCTACCCCCTCCCCTCCTTCCCTACTCCCTCCCCTCCTTCCCTACACCCCCTCCCTACCCCCTCCCCTCCTTCCCTTCCCTCCACCCTCCTTCCCTACACACTCCCCTACCCCCTCCCCTCCTTCCCTATACCCTCCCCTACCCCCTCCCCTCCTTCCCTACTCCCTCCCCTCCTTCCCTATACCCTCCCCTACCCCCTCCCCTCCTTCCCTATACCCTCCCCTACCCCCTCCCCTCCTTCCCTACTCCCTCCCCTCCTTCCCTACTCCCTCCCCTCCTTCCCTACACACTCCCCTACCCCCTCCCCTCCTTCCCTATACCTTCCCCTACCCCCTCCTTCCCTATACCCTCCCCTACCCCCTCCCCTCCTTCCCTACTCCCTCTCCTCCTTCCCTACTCCCTCCCCTCCTCCCCTACACCCTCCTCTCCTTCCCTATACCCTCCCCTACCCCCTCCCTTCCTTCCCTACCCCCCTCTCCTACTCCCCTCCCCTGTCTCTCCACCCCGAGCTTTGCCGTGTTTAGAGCACATGAGTCTGATGTGGACATAATCTCACTTGAAGCGTTGGACACCTGGCTTCCCGCACTAACTAGCTGCCTAGCTCAGGGTAACTGGTTTCTAGTTTGTTCAATGTTACTCCTGGGCTCTCTCTGTCTCCTGGTCCTTCTTGATCTCTCTCTGCCTCCTTAGGACATTGTCGGCCCCTCATCTTCTCCAAGGGCTCTCCTCGCAGTCCACCTTCAGGGTTCTGTCCGTGCCTGGTTTCACTGTTACCTTTCCCATCATCTCCACTTTGTATCCGCTAACTGCATCTCTTCCAGCCAAGTGCAGCTTGGACCTCTCTGTACTATTCACGTGCTGCTGCTCACTGAGAGGCGTGAGGTTAACGTCTATATGTGTGCAGATGACACTCAATTCTATTCCTTTGCTTCCACCCTCACTCAAGGACCTCTGCTGTCCTGTCTGTTGGACATCAAATCCTGAATCATAAACAATTTTCTCAAAAGGAATATTGGCAAGACCAAGGCCCTACTGTTTGGCTCCCATCACACCTCAGCTGCCTGACAGCTAGTACAGAACCTTGATGCCTTGTCAACTCTCAACTGTCGGTTTGTCCCCAAATCCATGCCATGACTCATTCTGCTCCTCCTTCCCCCCACCCCCCCTTTGCAAAGAAAATGCTTTGCGCTGCCAGGAACCTCATCCATGTTTTCATTAAGTCCCAGCATGACTATGCTAACTCCTTGCTCGCCGGTCTTCCCAAATCTTCTCTCCACAATCTGCAGATTATCCAGAGCTCTGCAGCTCGTGGCCTCTCACACACTAAGCTCTGTGAACTGAGAACATCTTCCAGAGAGGGTGAAACCTTGGACAAGTTTCCTTACTCCACACGCCGGATAATAATCCCTCAAGAAAATAAAGTAAATTGGTAATTTCAATGCTCGACTGTGGGACACTGCTGTGCGCCATTGGCTGCCGGGTTTCACCCACCAATATACAGTCACTTTACAGTGTATTTTACTTTACAGGATTTTTATTATTATTGTCCGTATATTGTGAGGTTTCCCAATAAAATGTTATGTAGGCAAACATGGAATAAAATCTGCGCTAGCAAATCCACAATTACAAGTGAAATTAAAATTGAGGAAGAACAAAAGGAGGAAAGAGAAACTTTAATGAATAAATAAAAGGGAAGATAAAAGGAAAGCTCTAGTGAGCATGGTAACCAATAACTACATAGAGAAGTTAGAGAATTGGCACAGTCTTGTCACAGCTTCTCTGTTGTTTTTCACGATGAGAAGGATGTCACTACGCCTTTTAATGTTTTGGGGTGAGTTGCAATTGCACTCTCAGTTGGGAATTTAACATACATACGTTAAAATGAATGTACTTAGAATGCACATGGAATTGTTAATATGGTTCTACAGCCTTATGAAGTTGCTGTGAAACCTACTGCCAGATGCCCTCCAAATACCATTGCCATTTCTGATGCTCAAGATAAAATCAACTTCATTGTTTATGTTGGAATATTTCAGAAATAATCTGTTTATCTAAGCATTCATTGATTGCACGATGGTGACCCTTTAGGGAAACTCCTGCCTTTTATAAACATAGTTTAATATTGTAGCTATACTGATACCAACTTGAAACTTAATCCTTACAATTTTGTCACCTGTAATATTATGTTACAATCATTACAATTCTGTTGTCTGAGGGGGAAATTTATCTCCTCAGGAGGTACATATCTTTCTCTCTCTGTGTCTCTCACTCTCCATCTCTGTGTTTTTCTGTCTGTGTCTCTCTCCTCTCTCACATCCCCCCCATCTCTATCTATCTGTATATTATCACATCCACCCCGTCTCTCCCCCCACTGCCATCCCTCTCTCCTCCCCCCCCGCCGCCGTCCCTCTCTCCCACCCCCCCTCCCTCGTCTCTCTCCCCCCCCACACACCCCCAGCCGTCTCTTCCCCCTTCCCACCCGCCGTCTCTCTCTCCCCCCCCCCCAGCCGTCTCTCTCGCCCTCCCCCCCCCCCCCCCCAGCCGTCTCTCTCGCCCTCCCCCCCCAGCCATCTCTCTCCCCCTGGCCCCCCCCAGCCGTCTCTCTCCCCCTGGCCCCCCCCAGCCGTCTCTCTCCCCCTCACCCCCACCCCAGCCGTCTCCCCCCCCCCCCCCACCCCTTGCATACCTGTATATTGTATTCGAGGACTATGAATACAATATGGCGGCTTTGCACCTCGGTCTGTGCATTGTATATAGAGATGAGCATTCTGGGTCTTGTAGTTCAGTGTGCGCGCATTCCGATTTTTCCCTCAATATATTGATTTTTTGATATATCGATATTTTTGAAATACCTATATCGGCGTATCGATATGAAAATTATGTCGGGTTTTAGCAATATATCGATATATCGCCGGACTCTAGCTGTGCGCAGTTGGCTGCCACGTTTTGCCCATAAATATACAGTCAATTCACTTTACAGTATATTCTGTGAAGCGCTTTGAGATGTCGATAAGATGTGAAAAGCGCTATATCAAATGTAAGGATTATTATAAAATATTCTTATTACCTAATTGAAACGTCTTATTAGGTATTCATTGGTTCTATTGTGTTCTGTGGGATTTGTACTCTACTTTTTTCCTTGATAGGAGGGATTGGATGATAAGAACAGTACTTGCTGTAGAACTGTTGTTATTTTTTTATCTCTTCCCCACCACTCACTCATGTTTTCCTGACCGTGGATGTTACTCCTTATAACTAAAACATCATCTTCTCATCACTGGGATTATTATTTGTGATGTATTCACCTCCAGTTTATCAAGTGGCCAACTTCACGACGATCAACCAAATTGTCAGTCAGTATTTTGAGGCTACTTTGTGAGGACTCGTTGGGTACAATTTTCTGTCACCATGGTCAGTGCTACACATGAAGTAAATCAGATTCCTTCAGCTTTGTAACGTATTGATATTTTATGTAGAAAAAATACTTGATCTGAAGAAGAATGTATTTTAGTCAAATGCATGTGGATTCATGGATATTTTTGTGTAAGAGAGAGGCATTGTGAACGGCTATTTAATCTGATATTTAATGGGCAATTCAATGTCAGTACTTGAAACATCCTCTTACATATATCTCACCTGGCTGAGCCTAACACCTGTCAACACAAGCTGGAAAGAGGAGCTGTATCTTGATAGAATCTTGTACGGAGTCCTGTAGCTCAGTGGTTAGAGCACTCGCCTCGCAAGCGACAGACCTGCTTTCAGTTCTAGGCAGGGCGAAACCTTGGACAAGTTTCCTTACTCCACATGCTTGATAATAATGCCTCTAATAATAATAATGATAATTTGGTCACTTCAATCCACGACAGTTTGTGGGACACTGCCCAGTAATATACGGTCAATTCAATTTACAGTATATTCTGTGAAGCGCTTGAGACGTCTAGAAAACATGGAAAGCGCTATATCAAATGCAAATATAATTATTATAGATGAGCAAATATAATTTAAGCCCAATTCCTCATACTCTTTCCAGGTTTAATAGGAAGATCTGTTACTGTGCCATTCAGACCAGGCGAAATCTTATGAGTATCAGTTAAAAGATTGGCTTGGTTCATGCATTACTTGAATTATTATTTTGTGGTCAACAGTTTAAATGCATTACTGAAAACACAAAATACTGCAGATGCTGGAAATCTGCAGTATTTTGGTTAAATGCATTAATATTTTTGCTGGGGGAATAATTTTGATTTACCAGAATGGAGCTACTCAGTAGTGTAGGAAATTGATCCTGTGACCTGCTGCTTTGTTATGATATTCGTATTCCTGTACTCTGTGACACCTCTCCCTTATTAAGCATTGATAGATACTCCATGGTTATATTGATTGCTTTATTATAATTTCACATTGTGTTTAATGAAGGGAGAAACTACTGGCTCACAGTTCCCAGTGTTTACAACAGCTCAAGTTTTCAGTGAATGTTATTTTCCCAATCTCACATAGTCTCTCTTACAGACTCCCTCCTGGCACTCCACCCCATTTTAACTCAGCTGTGTGCAAAGTCAGACCAAATTGGGATCAGGCACTAAGCTTTAATGCTTCCCATGCTTTTTATATAAATGTTCCTCAAGTAAATACTGCATTGGAGCGCACACAAATTGTTCTACATTTCCATGAGTATTTGATAAATCAAGACTATTTTTATCTTGTACTTTTAAATTGCTGATGTGAATTCTGTTTTTTTGCACCTTGCATGTAATTGAATCCTGCTATGATTTGTCATAATTAATTATTGCTGCAACTTTATGTCATGGAACCATACATCACCTAAGCAAGTAAATAAAGTTAAGTGCCAATGAACTTTTGTTTGAAAAAGGAACAAACCTGAGCAAACTGCTAATACTGTATAAAGAAGTTGATGTGAGGTGAATGGCAACTGTTGGGTACAATGTTTGACGACAACAACTTCCATTTATATGCAAGTTCACATGAAGCATCTCAGAGAGAATTACCTGGGTCAACTGTTTAACCATTCTGAACAATTCTGTATAAATTTATTGTATTCTGCATTTGTTCTTGTAGTTCATCCTGCAAGAAAATCTTTCATAGGCTGCTCAACATTAATAATTTGAATGCTATTTCTTGTATATTTTGTAGGCTGCAACTTTCAGCATGGATGAAACCAGCAATGTTATCAAAGAGGTATGTAAATGAAAGAAATACTTTATAAACATGTACTGTTGTGATTGGTAAAAAGGAAAACCTGCTTAAATATCATAACGTGCAACATGTTAGACACTCTGATTGTGTAAGCAGCAGGGTTGTTCTGATTCAGTTGTGCAGATATTAACATTAATTGTAGTGCAAAGTGCTCATTTTGTTGTTGTATTTCTTTTTTTCCTCTTAAAATGTAAATCATCTTTGGCAAGAAAATAGCATCTGTCTCCCTCCATATTTAGTTTAAATGATCCAGTTTGATTAACAATTGCACCAAAAATCCATGAGCAGAATTCTATAGGATTTATGAACTCTACATGTATACTTTTACTTCTTTATATTCCTTTCAGTGCATTGAGAATATAATAGGTGGTGGGATTGATTACAATCATGGTAAGATCAATCAGTGGACTGCTACCATCGTTGAACAATCCCTGATGCATTTGGTAAAAATGGGAAAACCATTTAAATATATTGGTAAGTACATATTTGGTAATGATGAAATGAACAGGACTGTTCTGTGGTAAATATAAGGTCATTGAAAAAATTATTCAGGCTGTACTTTGAGGTAAAATGAGCACAATGGATATAGAGGAAAAACTGAGGTGCTTGCATCTCAGTTCTTTTTAAATGATTTAGATTGATTTGTAATCACAAGCAAATGGATATTGTAATCCCTTGCCAAATGTAGTTTTAGAATCTTTTGCAGAATTTTAACTGTCAAATCTAAAAATAACATTTAGTACGGGGATTGCTTTGCCCCAGCTAAAATCTCCACATAGGGATAGGGTCCGTCGATATGGAAATTTTCCGATTTAGATATATCGATGGGCTCATATCGAGATATACCGAAATATCGATATTTTTGGGGTTTTCGTACTGCGCATGTGTGCGCGCGCATTTCGGGTGTGCACGCATTTGGGGTGCGCGCGCATTCGGGGCCTATCTC